>OX438536.1:3521681-4811681 GCA_949316355.1 Bruchidius siliquastri
GTCGCGAAACACAACACATATAGATAACCAGGGTAGGTATATTATTAGCAAACAATAAAAGCCGATACTTACCTCATCTTGTATTCTACCGGAAATAAGTTTGTCTACAGCGACCAATTTAACATCACTACAAATTCACTTTCTCACTGTGTTCGACGTTTTGTCGCCTATTATTTTAACAGCTTCATTTAGAAAATTGGTTTGCAGCGGTATGAACTGTGCATTACAATCATTCAACTATTATCCGCCATGACAGTACAATACGATCCGTGACCAACAACAAACTGAATCACGGAACACAATTTTAGAGGACAGACGTAAAGGAGAAATGACATCGATAGACAGAGAGCGATTTTGAAGTGACAGAGATGCAATTACTATCTAATCCCGGTTAATTGTTTGACAGATAGCATCTAAAATGCTGCTGCCCTCTTTTGGGATAAAAAACTATCAATTCCTCAGGGTACCAAGGGCGTAGCAAGCGAGGAGCACAGGGGCAAGATTTTGCAAGCAAACATCGCTTCAAAGTCATATTAAAAGTTTACTATTTACAACTATAAATTATTGTTTGATATTTTCAGATTTTAGTTTATTAAAAAAAGTTGTCATACCTATAAGAATCAATCTCCAAGACTGAAGCTTCAAAGAAATATGTAGGTAAAAAACTGGTCCGCATAACAATTTTTATTAAAATTTTAAAAAATACTGACATAAAGTCTATATAATAATGTAAAATTGAACAAATAATATCACTTGACAAAATTTCAAATTTGTACTAAATAAGAGTATTAATTACTACTGGATCCTTTTGTCAAATCTATCACAATCTTCTAGGAATTCTCTGGAAAAGACAAACAGCATAAATGCAGGTTCATGTATTATTGAAAAGAAGAACCTACCGAACATATTCAGGTAATTCTGGGGCATTATATAAATACATGTGCATATATCCACGAGCTTCAAACAGGTGGTATGTCACATTCCCTTGAAACGTGTCATTTCTATTGTTCACTGCAATATTGTACAGCTGAAAATAAATGTTTGATATGTTAATTGGGTACTGAAATTTGGAAAGAAGAGCAGTAATATATTGTCATCCCTGTAATTGTGAAATTTATGGTTCCTCTGAAAAATGTTTCACATTACACCTAAACCCACAGGGAAGTACCAACAGGCTATAATGATTTTGACATTTCCCTCTCAGGTATACAATTTTTGTATCCTTTGATTCGAAATTAGATAGGACTAGACAACCCACCAATATAACATTTGCCAGACACACAGTCTATTTCATATAAAATAAACTGATATGTTTTGTTATAATATACATATAGTCTATTACCTGTGTAGCAAAGTGGTAAGATATTATATCATCATCCTTGGCATGTAGAATCATTATTGGATTATCAACATTGACAATATATTTTTTCGAATCAAAATCAAAGTCATTGTACTTTATGGGCTCGATCATGGTTGTCCAAAACCAGGGTAAGAAAGAGTAAAACTGAAACGAATTATGAATAAGTGATTATAGATACCAATTTGTTCCATTTTGCAATTTCTATACAATAAATAGGGTTGTTTAACTTTTGGAAATTTGTCCAAACAAAATGCAATCTCCCTAGGTTCTGATACAGTTTCACAATCTGGCAACATGGCACCGGAGAACATTTATTCATATTTTGATTTCCAGCTCACTTAGCTGGAAAAAATTCACACAAATCTACATATTTAATTCCTGAAAACAAGTAGATTTCTACAAATCTGTCCTTAAGGAAATATCATTTTTTTCCCTTACCTTCATTACTGGATGTTCTTGCATAACATCTGTAACAGAAGTGAATGGTGTTTCTAATATCAATCCATTTGAAGTGATATTTTCCGCTTTCAAATTCGAAATCAAATGGGTAGCAACACCTGTGCCTAGAGAGTGACCCCAAACATATATTTTAGAGTTTGTTTGGTTTTTGAGCCATTTGTATACATACAATATGTCTTCAACAATTGCAGACTCTGTTAATTCAGCCTTAGATGAATCTCCATATCCTGAAAGAAATGGCATAAAGTATTACACAAAGTCAGCAGTAAGGAAGACTAGTTTGCATACAAAACAGAGAGATTAAGACACAGATTAAAATCAGACAAAAAAATATAATTTTTCTGAGTCCTGTCAACACCTAAAAAAGTTTCTGGAATTTTTTCTCTCCAAAATTTTTTGGTAATCTCCCTTTCCTTTATTTATAGTTACAGATGCTGATTATCTGACTAGTCTTCCTTTCCTTGTGTCTCATATATTTTGACCATAATACAATTTAACATGAGTGAAAAAACCTGTACTTTTTCAGGCAATATAGTTTGTTTCTCTATAAAACAATAATCAATTACATACTATCAGTAATAATGCAAAATAATTTATTAGCAAAATTGCCAGATTATAAGAATCTACAACAGTTCAACAAGTGATAATCGGAAATAACTATTTATAAATAGCAGGGTTGCCAATGCTAGCTGAGAGTATACTAAGTCTGGTCTGCTCATCACTAGTGATGGTTGTTGTGTTAGCTACTAGCATGGCTGAATCTGGCAAATCTGGATAAATAGTACTAGGCCTTCATATCTCTTATATATAAATAGACATTTATATCAGAATTTATCTACATGAGGTTCTTAACATTTTAAGTATAAAGTATACAGTTTAATTTATGATGACTCCATATATGGTTGGTTATAGCATGAATTAAGACCCACAACAAATTCAGCCAGGCTCTTCAGTGTTCATTATAATAGATAAATTTCTCTCACCTCTATAATCTACAGCAATGATGAGAAAGTACCATCTTAAAATATCATAAAGTTCCAAGGAACTGGCTCTATCCTGTCCATTCCCATGTAAATACAACAACACTTTGTAGTTCTTATCAGCCAATGCCCCTTCATAGTTATACTCATCATTGGCAATGAAATCACCAAGAAAATCTTGAGGTAATATTTGCCATAAGCCTAGTGTAATGTTGTCTGATATATCACTCTCTCTTGGCAGATTTATATAAAAATTCCTCACTCCCTTAATGTCGAATTTTTCTATGTCAGAGTAATTTTTGGGTGAAATAATCCCTAGAATAAGCAGGCATTTTGTAAATTCATAGTCTCTCAGATCTCAATCCATCAGATTACTTGCTGTGCTGTTATTTGAAAAAATCAACAGACACCAGAATGATTAAAAGACTCTATTAGGGAGCAAACTGCTGCAATTCAACCAAACAGTAAAAATATATGCGGTTTCAAACATTAGGTGAAATATATCCTCTACTTCATGACAAGCTTGTATATTTTTTAAAATTCTTGATAAAGTATACTCACATGTTGGAAAAATGATGCTCCTTTGTATGCCAATACTATATTTAAAGACAACAGGAACGATAACAAACGCTATAATGAACAGCAGCACAAAAACAATTGATCTGCAAAATTAAAACATTCAAAACACCTGTTACAACTATGAAAAATCAAGTCTGCTTACATGTACAGAAAGGTTCCAAGAATACACTTCACACAGCATCTTGATTTACTCATTTGACCTTAAACTGGCAAAAACGCAACGTTCAATATCGAAGAATTGTACAGTTTAAATTGTAAAATAATGAAGTAACGTTATGCACAGACACATACGTACCTTTTACATAAAAAAATTGAAAATGAAAGTGGAAACGGGTCACCTAACATACGATATATCTAATATGTAAATCTCTCGGCCAGTGTATTGGTCTGTTTTACTAATCGCTACAGGCTAATGCCTGTTTTAGCGATTACAAAATAGAAAGTATATTTTTAAGCTATTATATGCCGATTGCAGTTTATATAAGATCGTTTCTCGTTTGTTTTTGTTGACAACTCAAGTTGACAACCGTTTGACAACCACAGAATATATAAGGTAATTGACATCACATCATATAACTGCTTGGTATGGGCAATGGACTAATTGTACTAAGATTAGAGTTAGCAGACTATCACTAGGTTGGAAATGTACTAACATGAATAAAAAGTACTAGTTGTCTGCGACTTTTCCATCAAGAGGGCACAGGGGTTCTGCCAATTTCATCTCACTTCAAGTCTATATCTATGGTTTGGCCACAGTGTCTGAATGATCCCTTTGATTTTTAATGTCAATTGAAAAAGTAAACACTTGCAGAAGTTATTGCACAGTTTATTGATCATCTGGAAATTATATAAACCAACTATCAATAACTCAAAGTTTTAGTTAAATACATAACTTAGTTATGTATAAACAATCACAGCCTTTTCATATCTTTGATAGAAGCCTTCTCATTAATGGTTTGCCTCTGCTGGCACTACAGAAATGTTCTTTCCAATGAACTGCCTGAAAAAAAGACCACTAACATTATCAATAATATATCAGGAAATCCAAATTTTTATAGTACACTATTTAATGAATGAATAGCAAAATTTCAGAATTGTTCACTGCTAATGCCCTTTCTAACCAAGTTACAGAGTTTAAAGCTCTCAGTTAGTCTACTTGACTTACATGATGTAGTATTTTAAGAATGGATCCAGGTATATATAGTAGTGATTGTATCCTAATGAGCGATCAAATTCATGGTATATGGATACAGCTGTAGTTCCTGTCCTATTTAAAGCAATTTTGTACAGCTAGAAAAAGAAATTGGAAGTTATATATAAAGTGAAATTTGATTATCTAAGAAGTCCATCATCACTCACCATTTGTCCGAAACTAAAGGGTACAACAGAATCATCCTGAGCATGTAGGATCATGACAGAGCAATTGATATTCTTTAAGTAGGATGCACTGTCAAACACAAAACCATTATCATGCAGTGGTTTAACAACAGTGACATAAAACCATGGTAGCCAAGAGAATATCTGAAAAAATAAATAAAAAGTTGTCATCAAATTAGACCTATGAGATACTTCATTAAAAAAATATTAGTTGAGACAATGTTGATTTCTTGCCTCACTGTACAAAAGTGTGGATTTACAATTATTGCCTTTTTTCTTCAAAGCTTGAAAAATGCTTGTCAAATAGAATTGCATAATATTCAGTCTTATGAGATCATTCAGTAATTTAAATATGAAAACCAAGGTGACTTCAAATATTTAAAAAAGCAATATTTTCACCATACCTTCCCATATGGATGAACATAAAGCTCTTCTTCCAAACTGGTGAATGCAGATTCCAAAACCAGGCCCTTGGGATGTAAGCCCTGCTTTTCTAATTTGAGCACTGTGTTTGCAGCGATTGATGATCCTAAAGACTGGCCCCAAACATAAATATTTGCCTCAGTCTTGTTGCGAATCCATGAATACAGTTGCTGGCAATCATTCACAACTCTAGCTTCAGTTAAAATACCTTTTGAGGAATCAGCATAGCCTGGAAAAATGACTTATTTGTAGAAACTGCACATTTTTACCTCAAAAAAAATTAAGCGACGATCAAGCAAACTCACTTCTATAGTCAAAAGCGATGATGTGGAAGTAATAGCTTAGCAATTGATATTTTCTTGAGCTATCACTCCTAGATTCTCCAGTACCATGGAAATACATAACCACATCATATTTCTTCTCAGCAAGAGCTTTTTCATAGTCAAAGTTGGTATCATTTAGGGCAATGCTTGCCATTTCTACTGGTAAGATATGCCATACACCCAAGACATGTTTGGTGGTTCCGTCCAAATCTGTTACTGGTACATACAGATTTTTGAAAGCAGGAAAGTAGAAATCTGTGAAAAAACTAGGTTCATTTGGTAGACCACCTGAAAAACAGAATTTGTTTACATATTTATACTGGTTGTGGGTATATTAAACATTTTTTGTGTTAAGAGCATGAACAACGATGCTGGAATAATAAAGACACTTTTATCACTTACCATTGGTGAACACCAACTTCTGTTGAATAGTAAATGAATATTTTACTATTAGTGGTACTACTATAAATACAGCTACTAGAACAGCCAAAATGAGACATGACAATCTGAAAGAAATCTAAATTGCACCGAAAATAGTAAGGTGGATATATATCTACTTACATTATGATAGCCAACATGAGGTTCCTTTTCTTTGTACGAGTTTTTTTATTTTGTTTTTTAAACAAATACCTTGCATCCATGTCATCGCTGTGTGTACCCTCGACCGCAAAATAAGCGGATGATTTTGATTTAGGCATTATCTACTACATGATCTATCTTATCTGCATAATTTAGATAATAGTTTATAGCGTGTTACACACAATTAATTTGGAAAATCGCATAGCAATTATTTGAATAGGGAGGTTGCCATTTTTTAGGTTAAAATAAATCATAAAATAGCTGTCAAAAGTCAAAATAATGTCATCTGTTTTTGGCGTCTAGTCAGAGATGTACGGATTCTTGATAGTCAATCAAGGGTAATGTTTCTTCGTCAGTTTTTCATTAATTGTTGTAAAAGAGAAACATCAATTTGGTGCACTGTAGCTGTTTTACCAAACATTCATGAGTTTGTTGCTCAAGTGCCACCTAGAGCTCATGCCGCCTTTCATATTTTTGTATGTAATCTACTTAGTTGGTTTTTGGGAACATCAGTTGTTTCAACCAATATGCACTAGATGGTACGCAGTCCTCTATTCAGTTATTCTGGCAAATAACGTGATAAATGTCATGTGCGTATCATAATGAACTTTAATGGGAGTGCATACAATATTAAAATAATTTATTGTACAAAATGGAAAAATAGTACACATAAACATGCAAATAAATATGTATAACAATTAAAAAAAGAAGAATCACAGATAAAGCGGTACCAGATTTATCCTTAAGAAAAAGAGGGGTACGGTAAACATTTCAATGAAAAATTATTAATACTTATTATTCTCGCCTACATCGGATATATGTAGACAGTGGACTCCACTTTCCACTACAGTTGATATGATAGGTCTGAGTGTACCAAGCCCCCCCCCCCCCCCGAGGCTGGTGGCTTATGATGAGAACTATCGAAGCAGATGCGAAGTTTGCTTCACAAAAAATTATACTATATATCTTCAAAAGGCCTACAAACAATATTAGAAATCAAACTTAATGATCGTTTCATTGTCACTTATATCGCCTAGGGGCCTCCACATGAATAAATCCATTACTGAGGTAAAGATGTTTCTATTTTGCATAATCCACTTTGCCTTCAAAAACTATTTAGTTACGAGTTTTGTTCTCCAACTGACACGTTTGTATGAAATCCCTGAAAAATATTAATGTTATCCAAAACAACACAATTTCTTCAACAAAAACGTACCGTAACATCTGTGGAATCTTCTTGTCTCTGGTGATTCCAATATGATAATATCCTAGTGCAGGAAATAACGTGAAATTCACACTGCCTTGTACTTGCGGCTCTCTTTGCGTTTTAGCGACCTCATACAACTGGAACGTAATCAATGATTGTGAATAAAAAAAACTTAAAAGAAAAAAATATCGAAGAGACAAACACAGTGGCTTCATATGTTTGGATTTGTAAGAACTTGTACCTACCTTATATCCCAATCTCCAAGGGATGATATTATCATCTTCGGCATGCATCATCATTATCGGAGAATCGACGCTTAAAATATTATGAGTGGTTTTGAAGAGGAACCCATTCCTTTCTAAAGGTGCCAAGATTGTTGCATTGAAGTATAACAGCCAGGCGAACATCTAGTAAATGTATAAATATATATTGTCAGTGCGGAAATGGTCGTTTTGAAAAACTCGTCGCAGAATAATGGATGATTTTGGTAAAACTACTTCGGACTTTCATTGACTTGAGTTATTTTGCTTTCCACAGTGTTCTGATTGATTTGATATCCTTAATCGTCTTCAGGTGACAGCAAATTTCACACAACAGAACGACGCAGGGCCATTGTAGGAAAAGGTGTCAAAAAAATCCGCATATCTGACATTTTTTAAATGAGTAATTCTTCAAAGAAAGAAAATGTAGTAACAAGGACAGAACAATTGCACCATTAAATAAGTCAAACGAGTCATTGGGGATACATTTAGAGGGAAGCAAGCAGTGAAGAAAGAGGTCAAACATTGAATGTCAAAAAGAGTAAAGCTATAAACATGTATCCATAATAGGAATTTAAATATTTAGAAACTGTTGTAATGAAAAATGATTATACAAAAGAATTTCGATCAAGAATTGGCCAATCTAGAAATATATTCAATAAAATGAGGAAGGCATTTATCGGTAAAGTCTCATTTTGCATCTCAAGGTCGGGATACTAAATTTTTACTTGTTCGCGGTGATCTACCTCTTATAATTCCAAATAACGTAGATTAGATTTAATTTATAAAAAACACTCACTTTACCAAGTGAAATGTTGACAATCTCCTCTTGCATAGTGGTGAAAGCAGATTCTATAATCAAACCAGTAGGGACGATACCGTCCTCTTCTTTCAATTTCTTCACCGTATGAGTGCTAAGAGCGGCTCCCAACGAGTGTCCCCAGAAGTAAATGTCGTTCAAAGTCAAAGACCTGATCCATTTGAAGATTTGCCTCGTGTCGCTTACTATGCCGTTCTCGCACATTTTGACGTACGGTCCAGAATCACCATAGCCTGGAAAAATGCCGTCAAAGATGAAAATAGTTGAATTCAGAGATATAGCATTTTTTTCGATTCCTGTTTGTTTTGTTGTAATGAATAAATCGATCGAGAGCAGCGCCAGCTGGAGACGAGCGAACTAAACTCGGAACATTTATGTATTTGGTGGCGCTGAATGCGAATATGATCATTAGAAAAGTGTAACTCGTCAGGAATGTCTCATTTTGAGGAAGGTGAGCGGACAGAGACTCGTTAGGGGGCCCCTTTATTCTCGAAACGAAAAAGAAGGCATTAGCGCCCCTAAACCACCCAGAAAACAATTTTTGTTTTAGGTATTTGAAAAAATTCGACTATTTTTTTTCGATGCTTGAACGTCGACATTCGACTCCTAACTTGTGGATTTTTTTAATTGATAACTTTTGTAATTATTTGTTTTTATAGGATAATTAAGCAGGAAAACTAGTGTTAGGATAAACGTGGCAACCGTGCAAGTTGCATAAATCGAGCATGCAAAAACCCGGCAAACCCGTCCTGGATCTCCGAATAGAAACGCGAAAATACAGCTAACAATAATATTATTTACCGGACACTACACGGTATGAGTGGGTAAAAGAGGAAGATATACGGATGGGTCTAAGTTTCGACCCCGTTCCGTCCTTATGATTGGTTTCTCTGTTTTGTTGTGTCGCAATCTTCCAGTTCAACGATCATCGGCGAGTCTTAGCTTGGTCGACTAGTTTTTCCGATTTCCGAATATTACAAGGCATTTTCGTCCTTGTCACAGTAATAAATGACATGATTTTTCGTGACGTATATGTCATGAATCATCAAGAAAATACATGATCTCGAATTCGAAATTGTTATTCGGAAAGGAAAATTACTTTTTACAAGAAAATGTTCAGTTTTATTTTTGGGAAGCACTGCCTCCTTTTTTTCCATAAACTGCACGCCCCTGAAAGACGATTCACGTGGATACTCACCTCGATGGTCCATAGACACGATCAGAAACTCCTTCCTGGCAACTATGTAGGTCTCGTAAGGCAGGATTCTATTGCAGGCGACCCCATGCATGTATATAACTATCGGTCTGGAAGTGGTGCGCAATATTTCGGCAGCTGTGTTGATGTCATGGGGCCTGACCGGAGTTTTCGCCTTTTCGTCGTCCGGTACGACCAACCAGATACCTATCCTCACCGGTGTACTGCCGTCGATGTCTTTGACGGAGATGTAGAAGTTGACCACCCCATCTATATCGTACTTTTCTGGGTTGTCAAACTCAGGGTTCTTTGGATTGTCGACTGAAAATCAAAGTTTTAGCATTGCAAATGTTTATGCTCCGTTTTCAAGATACAGGGTGGCAAACTTTTTTGAAAAAAATAACTGCGTAAAAGTATTGATAATACTACAATTGATTTTCTTGAAACTTGGCAGTATCATTTATGGCGGAAAATGACTAGTTTAGTCCTAACTAGAACAAAACTATCCAATCCAGTGGCGTCTCGGTATAACGTTAACTAATATTATTTTCAAAAAAGGACACCATTGCCTTTCTGGAAAGTAACACATTTAACTTGAATGGTAAGATGTACATTTTTGAATTTTTCTAGCTGGATCGGTCTGTCAGAGCAGAATTATTTTTTCCTCATTATCAAATTCAAAAGTGAGGTGTCAATACAGACAGTCGATGTAGCAGCTTACCTGGGAAAAAAGTGAAAAAGGTCTGCAATGTAATAGAGTTCATAAAAACCAAGGGAAATATCACCCATATCATCAAAAAAATTAGAAATCCCAAAGATAATCTGAAACAAAGAAAAAAAGGTAATTTAATTTTTTCTACTCTATTTTTACAGATGAAATTAAGGTTGTTTTTCCTATTATTCGCATATTTGCATCAATCTTTTCATTGATTCATCTACAGAATGGTTTTTCGCAAATTAAAGTCTAACTTGAGTCACTGACCATGATAAAACGATTGTGCCTTACTCTCGTTTTTCTTTGTGACAGAAACGAATTTTTGTCATCAACCAGGTTATTGATTTTCTAGGTAGAGCTGTAGCTTCTTGACCCGTTATAACAAGCCCTGTTTTTCCGATGGAGAGAAAATTTCTGTATGCGAAGGAAAGAAAGTTTGAAGGTCGAAATATGTAAGTGACAGCTCAGATGGCTTGACGCTTACTACTTAATTGGTTTATTTCTATTTGAAGAGGGCTTGATGGTTTTGAATATCATGGAATTTCTCTGTTATATAACATCCGCGTTTTGTAATCAAAGACAGAAGAAAAAATCCCGGAAATTCATTCAAAACCGTAAAGCGGGCGAATAGGTTGCATAAATTGGTGAGTCGGAGAAAGAGACAACCCAATACATGTAGTTATCGATGCAAAATAACATAATTTCACAGTTTCTTAAATTCAATGTTTGGTATATCTACATTATTTTTAATAAATTACATGATTATTCATTACAAAGAAATCACTTTGACATCCTGAAATTTAGCTCTAGTATTCAACAGCAAGCGCTTAAAATTTGACAACGTTGAATATGGTGCTAATGGTGCTATTATGTTTTGTGGTGTGAATGCTACTACGACAGTGAAGTGCGTGTTACCGCGTTTTATTGCTCCACTTTTATTCATATTTTAAGATGAAAATCGCTAGTTTTACACTATGACAGTGATTTTGAATGTACGTTAGTCGAATTACAAAGAAAACACTCCGACATCGTTAAATTTCAACAATAAACGCATAACGGAAAACGACAAACAACTTCACCCTAAAAGAACAAATGACAATTGCGATCGATCCTTCTATGTATCAAATATCAGCCGACTTAAATCCAACAAGCCATGAAACCATGAAATTTGACAGTCCGCGTCGTTTTCCTCCACTTTTCATATTTAAAGATGGAAATCCCTAATTTCCTAGTTTTACACTATGATAGTGATTTTAAATGTACGTTAGTCGACGTAATAGTAATAATAGCATTGTATAAACGAACATTTTCTTGGATTGTTGTGTTTAGCATGAGTGATCGTTCGCGGTAACCTCAAAAACTGGCCGAAAAGTTTTTGCACACTGTAAGACAAACTATAATTCGTCAGTGAAATGTGAAGGTGCAAAGACTGCTTCTAGAGTTCTAGTTTTTCTAAGGATGGTGGATTGAGGAACAAATGGCTCGGAGCTATCCCGAAAAAAAGGACTGGACGCCATCAAATTATTCCGTATGTTATTTACATTTTATTTCCAGTGAGATGAATTTGATAATTTATCAAATTGCACTTTTGAAGGTATATCTTGCAAACCAAACATCATTGGTTTCTGTTCCATCAATTTTCCCAAACTTGCTTAAATACCTAAAAACCGATCCTAGGCGCCAAAATGTGTGTGATGCAGTTAAAATTTATATTTCCGCATACGCTACTCATGTACAAATAAAGATGTCTTGTAGGTAATATTTGGCTATGAAAGTGAAGCAAATTTCACTACAAATCAACATTTTGATGACAACATGGTGGTCATTTTTATTTAATTTTTTTAAATACAGTTCATGTTAATCGTATTTTGCAAATCATTTTTCGATATCCGGGAACGTCTTAACACAATCAAATATTGGGAGACACTTAAGAAAGCTATTCACAATAATTAGTCAGGTAGCCATTTTATAATTTCAATCCATCAATCCAAAGGAAACTAAAACCAGTTCTGACTTCTAGTTTTAGTGTTAAAACATACATTTTGGTAAGTATTCTGCACACTGTACCTAATATGAGCCATAATTATAATTCGATTTAATATGATAATTATTTATTATGAGTAAAGGGAAATAATAATACACTAAATAATAATTAGCAGATTAGAAATGGGTTTCGAAAAATAATTTCTCTAGGCGCCGGACAAACAATTTGTTTTTAACACAAACATGGTCTTTGTTATGCGGTGTTGCCAGTTTGTATTTTGCGGCTTGTTAGTTTAAGTCGGCTGTGTACCAGCCTTCGCGAATACCATACGCCCAACGTTTAGCCTAGACGGCGTGGAGAAAGGAAGTTAAGAAATTTCCATAAGCGAAATTATTATTGCGATGTTGCCAGTTTGTATTTTGCCGCTTGTTAGTTTTAGTGGGCTGTTTCGAACGAAACAATCTACAGACTTTCACGGCCAATGTGAATAGACATCTATCTCCGCGCAGTGCTTATGAAGCGCGATAGGCTTTCCGGCAGGTTATCTATAATGAAAATCGCTTTTTTGGGCTCGAAATGATCAGAGGCAGGACATGTTTTTGGTTTTTCGAGATGGGCGATTTGTATATCTCGAAGAGAGTGGTGACAAGTGTTAGTCAGTTTTCAGACGTCGCACAGTCAAGAACAGATAACGTTGATATGGATAGAAGTTGTTGTGTTATAGAAATAAATCGGTATTTTAAGAGTGTCACTCGTTATAGAACGCAGAGAATTTGTCACGAAACGCTAGCTTTCATTTTTTGAGAGCTTTTCACTTGTCCCTTAATGAATATACACGGAGAATTATATTGTTTTTTTTCATGTTGAAAAGGGCATTGCGATATTTAATTATCATAGCTGACATCAGCCAGACTCTTCCGTTAAATAACACCTGTGTTCGATAATCAGATACAGAAATAAATTGAGGTAAGTTGCCGGAAAGGCAAATACGGAGAAGCTCAGCTTTTTCTGGTCCAATACAATATAAAAACGTTAAGGTTAAGGCTGATTGGAATTGGTAACCTCCTTTTTGAAATTGATGTCTCTTCTCTTCTATTTGCATGGCCTCACGTATCATTAGCTCCCTGAACAACAGGTCTTGAAAATCCCGTGAGTTTGAGTTTGTCGCTGTGCGATATTGCATAATTTCCCAGTGCACTGTTACGATTATATAAATAATCATCGATTTTTCGTAACAAATACGTGCAAGTGAACGATTGTATTTATTTTATAAAGGTCATCATCTGAATTTTCCATGAAACGTTATTTGATAATTATTATGAATGTGATCTGGTACAGGGTCGCGCATACATCTTCGTTTGAATGCAGAACCATCTCAACTTACGAAATGCAGTAGAACCCGGTTATAACGATAGGCATGGACAGCGAATTTAACGACTGAACATTTTTAGTTATCACAGAAGAATTATATATCGGAAAACGTCTGGCTAGAATCCAGGAGGTTGTGGGGGTCGATCCACAGATGAATATTTGTGTCTCTAATTAAGGTTAAGGTTAAGGCTAAGTTAGATGAACGAAATACTCACATTACAATAACGGAGATCAAGACTACTTTCTCCCACAAAGGCCATTCTTCCATCTTCATTCTGGCGTTTTGATTCTGGACGACAGAGTAATTCGTCTTCTTCGAAAAGCATGTCTGGAAAAACAAATAAATGAGGTCCAACTAGTTGACCTTACCACCGTCACAAACAAATAATGATGACACTGCTTTTTCTAGTCCAACGCATTACGATGATTAAACGGTTTTTAAGTTGTTACTCATCTTTTGCCATCTACTGTTGACTATTTTCGTTTGTTTATTCTTGAGTTGTGTGAGTGTTTTTGAATACTTAAGGATTTTTACTCGTGAATATGTCATTAGTGCAAGTTTTGTAAGGAATATTTTTTCATATATTATCGTTTAATGAGTTTAAGCGGTTCAAGCGGTGACAAAAAGGCCAAGAGACAGATCGACACAACACCGACAGATATGAGTGACATGACTTTTCGAGATCAAGACATCACGCAACACCCAAAAAAACGTATTCATTATCTCAACTTCGCTGGTGCGTGGGAAGTAAAAATTGATTCACCGCACTCCACACTTTTCTTCTACTAACCACGTAGTAACAGTAACATAGACACCGATGCACTTACCGGACAAGCAGGCATCCTCGAGCGTAGTTTCAATATATACATCAAACACTGACTTATCTATAACACTGCAGATACAATACTATCTAAATCTAGCCATATTCGCTTTTTTTATGAACGTTAGAGAAGTGTATTCGTGAAAACCGAACACATATTCCATGTTTGGATACTGGTTTTTCACGGAATGCTCTCGTTATCGTTATCAGATGCACTCAAGCTTCCCAAGATAAGTTTTATCGATGTCATGTAGGTGTGTGTCGAGTGTTTCGTTTTCTTTCATCATTTCGGTTACAAGGTTCCTCGGTATGGTTTTTCCATGTTTATTTTGTGAAAAATACATTAGCAGATATTGTAAATGACGGGATATTGACTGATTTTTTTATGAATTGTTTCTAGGAATATGCAAAACGAAGTTTTGAATATTTTCCTAGAATGGTATGGAATACGTTGATGATATTATCACTGTTCGTGACACAACGTTTAAACGATTAAATTTATTTGAGAAATTCAAAACAATGGACAGTTGCCGCTTCTGAATGTTTCGGTTATAAGAAGCAATGGCAACAGTTTGGAAAATTATATAGGAAACACACTGATACAGTGCGTTACATAACCGGAGACTATTAACCACTGGCATCAACACAAAATGAGATTAGACCTGCTCACACATGATGTTTCGTCTTTAGCCTAGACTCGTCAGTATAGACTGGCGGTCTCACTTTAGAGAGCAATCGGGTGGTATATACTTAACCCAGTCAATGGTGTGATAGTAACATTAACTCATCTCCAAGTGTCGCCCTCTATATACATAAGATAGATTTAAACAATATAAAAAGTTCATAGAGTTGTTAACTTCAAGAAGCAAGTCTAGAGATAGCAAAATAAACAATGCAATGAATAAGGACCACGGTCATAGCCTGCTTTTCGCGAAGGCTTCTTAAAGATGGGGTGTCCATCTGACGTGTCTTTCTGACAGGCGTTATACGTTGAAATGTTGACGGCAGACCACAATTATATAATAAAACAATCAGCTGAAATATTTCACTTTCAATTTTTTCCTGAAAATATTTAAAAATTGGAAATGAAAAAACACTGCTGTTGACGGCAGTTGCCAAATTTATTTTTTCAAAAGCCTTATGTTGGCGTCGTTTTATTATTTCGAGTCGTTATTCTTGGAATATTATTCTCAAGAACAGTTTGGATGTTTCTATTATTATATACTGTTTTTTTTTTGTTGTTTTGTACCTGTATTTTCAAAAAAATACGTATTTCAAAATATATCCTTATCCCTCCCCCTCTTGAAAATCTTTTAACGACACCCATGTCCATATTGTATACCAAATCTTGGTGGTGAGTATGAGCAGAGGAAGATGTATATGAAACCTTCATTTTCAAGACGCTCGAACGCAAACAGACACGAGAACTTCGCACTCGGGGCCGCTGTTAATTGAATATGTAAATTTGATCTTAGAAAGTTTATGTTGCTAAGTAAACGAACGCCGTAAGCAATGGCAGCGATGCTGGTAAACTTAGCAAATGTTCTGCATGGTAAACAGTAAACAGCCGGCGTTCAAGGAGTTGCCGGAAAGTTCCTCGAAGACGACGAAATCCCTTCGGGGGTCCTGCGCCCTTTTCCCTTGCAGGAGTGGCTTGATATGAAGGCGTTGACGATCGGAGCGATAATAATACTACTACTATATAAACTACTGCTTATCGTTACAACCAAATTTTTCAGCCAACATTGTAGTTTTAATTCCAAAAATATTGAACGGAGTTAAAAAGTAGGTTGGTTTTCGAAAAGTCTATTCAATCAATGACAACAACTCAAATTTCGGCTTGGGGGCTTCAATACAGGGTAAAACACAGTCATGCATTTTGGAAAAAAATCACTGACTCCCCATTTTGTAGAAAGACCACGGTGATATTTTTTGGACATACCGTTTCATAGATATTCAACATACCACGAGACGTTATTGGCATTTTGGGAATAATTACTCAGGTTTTCGAAAGAAACAACAATTTTTAGAAATATTTCAATTTTCCGTTCTACACCAGTTTTCTCGTCTTATAACGTGCATCAATAAATACAGTCTCTGCTAACTTTTATCGCTCTCTTTTTAAAATAAAGAACTCGCCCTGAAGACATCTACAATGGTTTAGTTAGGAACTTGCACCGATAATAAAATCAGTTATTTGTTCACCTTAATGATTCATATGAAATATGGAAAAAATAGTGGGTCAATGGAAACTACTGATTGGATTAACGTAGAAAACCTTATCCGGCCGCCTATATTTCGAATGACTCTAACTCTCTCGGGCATAGAATCCACAAGTTTTGGAGACTCAAAAATCCCATTCACGCACAATCGCGTCTACCAATTAATGCAAATTTTGATATTCATTACCTTCCCGATTCAAACGTAACTTGAGGTTAATCTATCTATTGAATTCATACCCGGCGACCTTGCAGGCCAAATGATTCGATTGATATTGTTTTCCTAGGCAAGTGGTTGACAATTCTTGTTCGACGAGGACAAGCATTGTCGTGGACTATATCAAATTCGACCCCAAAATTATCTGCAAAGAGTAAAACAATATCTCTCAAACATCTCTCGAGAGAGGGCAGAAGAAAGACTAAATTCATTAATACACTTTATAAAACGAAGAACAGTCGTGTAGAACGGGAACAAATATTTCTAAGATTTTTCCCTAAACCCCTATGCCAAAAATCCTAGGAACGTATGGTCAATATCTATGAATAGGTTTGTCCAAAAAATCGCCCTGTTCTTCCTACAAAATGGGGAGCCAGTGATTTCTATCATGAAATGAAATACTCATACTTTCGTGAGTACTCTCAAAGTTCTTTGAAATTACTCCTGCGTATTGTAGTACGGTACTCTGCCTAGCACTGATAAATGACTCAAACATTTTTTTCTTCGCCGTAATTCGGACTGAAAAATGTTTTCCTGGTGATGTGCACTGGTTAGTCAGTGAGTTGGTTGCTACATTTTGTAAGTTAGATGAACAATAAATGCGAACGGACTGAATGCTAGGCTCACTTATGAATAATTAGATTGTTTGAATTGAACGAATATAAATATCATTAATGATTGTTGAATAATAAACCATTGGCACAGCATAATTAGCATCCGATGTTTAAACATAGTGCGAATAATCGTGTGTCAAAATATTATCGTCGCGTACATAGCGTCATTATGGAAACATCTACTTTGCCTAGATATTGTCGAAGGAATTTTCAATGGGCCCGTTTAGTGTGACACACAGGGGCCACTGTCACAAGAAAACCAGGAGTTAAAGAGCTGTTGGATTTTCGACCATTCTCACTCGCTCTTCGCTGTAGGGACGGGAGGGAAGATAAGATTTCCGCTCCACAGCATTGTATGCAATACCGACGGAACTCGCTCAAAACAGATGGGATCCAGTGCTGCGGGAATGTACCTGGAGGGTAGAGGCGTGGAGGAAAGCGTAGCGCTGGGAAACTCGCACGTCAGCTTTTCAGGCGGAGATATTTGTCATCCTTTGAGCTTTGAGAGCGGTAGCATCTCCTAGGATCATATCACCACTGGTCCAGGAATGCAGCGCCGCCCTCCAACGCTTAGCTCAATTCAAGAACGTGGGTTTCTGGTCACAGCGGAGTGCCAGGTAACGAGAAAGCAGACTGTCTGGCGAGGATGGAAGCAAGGGGCACATGCATTGGCCCCGAACCCTTGCTGGGTATTAGCAAAGGCCAGGTCAGTAATGCCCTTGATGCTTGGGCGTATAACGAACTTAAAGAAGCATGAATGGAGTGAGATGACTGCAGGCAGTCCAAGATGTTCATAGCAGGCTCCAACAAACGTAGGGAGCTATAGCTAATGAACCGGAGGAGGGATTTACTCTACTTGTTGGTAGGGATCCTCACAGGTCACTGCAGATTGAACAGGCACCTGACACTCATAGGAGGGGTCAAAGACCCAATCTGTCAGAAGTGCTGGAAGGAGGACGAGACCTGGTATGGACTGGCTCTAGAGAGAGAGATCGCGCGATTCGTAGAGTGTGAGAGAGACAGAGTCACGGAAAGGGAAAGAAGCGCGCGAAAGCAGGTATACAACATAGAGACGCTAAACTCAACTCAAACTTGTATGTTCCAGTTTTCATGATCATTATCGTACATCATTTTGTTGACAAATCCAGATGATTCTGAATGTATTTACTCCGCTGTAAGAGGTTACTTTCTCCGAAAACGAAAATATTGCACTCATGCTAACTACAGAGCTGCCAGGCATTTTAATTTTTTTAATGGCTGATTTGTATTGATTCTATGGATTATATCAGTCGACTGCACAGCAAACACTAGAGGAGGATCCCTACCACGTCGAACTTCAAACATCTCAGACGGTGTCCATTTTTTGGAGAACAACAGCGTTGTGGAATGAGCTGCCGTGGAGTTTGTTTCTACCTAGTAACAATTCAGCGTTTTAAGTTCAATACGAATGGAAATTTTTCACCTCTTCAGCGCTTCTGGAGGCTTTCTACATTTGCCAAAAGATCCCATGAAGAAACATTCATACATAGTGTCAGTTGCTTGCTATCTTCCTGTATACTTGTATAAATTCCTAAGTTCTGAGTTATTAAATTAATATAGTTAGGATGGCGTGGCAGCTATTTAAACATAATTAACTTTACAATGAGCAGAGTGACAGGGGTCTGAAAGGCGAAAGACGAGGCAGAAAACGAACCTGACTACTACCTGAATGCCATTGTGTGGCCATTCAAGAAGAGTGACTTCCCCATTCAGACATCTTCCTCACGATACGGCAGGTCCACATCGGAAATTCCCTCAAATTAACCAACAAATGTTTTTAATCGACGGAGCGCACACAAATCCTGTTAATCTTTTAAACGGTTCTGCTGACGACGTTTGACGGATCCACACCACGCAGTGCCGGAGGCGGATTTTTCATATGAGGGTTACATTCAGCCTGATACATTGCCAATAAAGTGATCTATATTTTAGTACCTAATACTGCTACTAAGGACTGTTGTTTGAAACTTGTAGACAAGGTGGGTTTTTCAAAAGTTTGATTTCGGACTTCCATTGTCTATAAAATTTTTGAGTATCACGACGTTTTGGATTGATACGCTATCTTCAATCGTCTTCAGGTGAACTGGCGAACACGTTCCTTTCATGCCTATTTATACCCCGTCCGATGACGTGTCGTTGTGCGCGGTCTGTTCTGATTGGTTCCCGATGAGTGGTATTCAAGTCTGCTGACGTGGCTGTTTGTCGGTCATTGTTTGTTGTCTGGTCCAGTCGTAGTCTATTGATCTTCTTTATGAGTGGCTGCCATATTGGTTTGATGTCTACGCTGGGTTTGCTGTACACGTTGCTGTTGTTGGTGATGAATGCCGCTTCCTTGAATTTTCTTCGATACCAATGTGGTTCCTTGGCAATAACCTTAGCGTCGTCCCAAGCTATTTTATGGTGCTCCGTCCATGCGTGGTCAGCTATTCCAGAGAACGAGCGGAGACATTAAAATCCGGAATAGCTGACCACGCATGGACGGAGTACCATAAAATAGCTTGGGACGACGCTAAGGTTATTGCTAATGAACCACATTGGTATCGGAGACAATTTAAGGAGGCGGCATTCATCACCACAGCGACGTGTACAGCAAACCTAGCGTAGACATTAAACCAATATGGCAGCCACTCATAAAGAAGATCAATAGACTACGACTGGACCAGACAACCCGTTATGTGGCCTACTAGGTCACCAGATTTAAGCCCTCTCGTTTTCCTTTTAATAGGCGATCTAAAAGAAGTTGTTTATTTGGAAAGCTACATTGCAAAATATATTTTACGCATAAGTAAGAAAAAAAAATGAATCAATAGAGATGCTCTCCTTGGATATCATGAAACCTTTATACAATGGATTGATAAGTGAATTCAAGTTGCGAGTATCATTTTGAACACTTGTTATGAAAAATTTGAAGGTTTTCCATATGATAATTACGTTATTTATGCTGTCGTGAGAAGAAAAGCATTCCTGATAAACCATGTAATTATTGGAAAATTCATAAAACAAATAAATATTGTATATTTTATTTGCTTGAGAAGCAATCGGATTTTTGTGAACAATAAATATTAGTTTCTTCTCGTAGAGTAAAAATCTGTAATAATAAATATGTGTTTCCGTTAAAAAACATGGTTGACCTTGTAATGCTGTCAATGTCGAAAATAAAAGTTATCATCAACTCTCCCCCATTGCACTGAAGATTCATCCGCCATTGAGGACTAAAAATAGTCAGAACTAGTTTTGCACATTTTGAAATGCGCGTATGGAGTACAGACAGACCGACAGGAATCAACAAAAAAACACACAATATCTCGAATTCGAAATTTTGTTGTTGCACGATGTAAGAAGTCTATGTACCGCCACTGGGCAATCGAAGGCAAATACAATATCTTTGCTGCGGGGCCTTTTGTGGTATACAACGGACCCAACAATGGCAACGTTTAACGGGTATCCCGGGCGTTAAAAGTATCCCATTATTTACGTGTCTATCAGAGAATAGACTTATTGGCACAAAACTCCGCATTTCTATTCCTGTTTGCTGTAAACTGATGACAGATTATCTGACAGGTCCCAAAGAGGGTGATGTTTTTGTCCTCTGGCAGGATTCATTGAGCGATAGGCAATGTTTTTTCTTGTTGAAGTCTATTAAATACTCCAAAGGAAGGAAAAATATAGAAGGTGGGGTTTGATCTATTGATATAAGATATATATTTTTTAAAAACTATGCTGACTCGATCTACTTGACGCCCATTTACTCAATAATCGCGTAAGCTTGATATTGGGCGCAAGCGTTTCAATCTATTCATATCCATGCAACTGTAAAAGGCTTTTATGAATGCACAGCAGATCTAAAAATCGTAGTTGGATCGTTGAATCAATCTATCATTCAAAAACAGAAGCTTTATATTGTTGACAGGAGGAATGTTATGAGTTAGCAATCAAATTCGTTTGTTATACGATTTCGTCGAATCATCACGCCTGTCTACTTTCAATGGCTCTACACCATAATCGTATTTGGGTAACCGCTGGATGGTCCTCAGACATACAGTATTTATAAAGATAATCGAAGAACATTCATTTGTTACAGACCACTGGAAAACGATATATTTCGCAATGAATTCTTCCGTTACATGTAGCAGAAAGTCTATCGCTCTTCAGAAGCGCAGCGAGGGGACAAATGACCATTCACATTGACCTTGAAACTACAAATTATAATCATCGGGAAACAGGCTTCCTGGCAGCTCATCTCCAAGAGAAAGACTTTTAGAGGGAGGAGGCTGGAAGCTGGATCTGGTGAAGACGCGCTCGTTTGGCACCTTCAGGTGTTATTATGCGAGACAGATCAGTCCAACATTTCTCATAATAGTATCTATAGAATAAGGACAGATCAGCCATCCGCTCTCGATGGTCGAGATTGTGGTGGTGCTTTGTAAGGTCAAACACACTGCGAAGCCCATTCGAACACATGGCCTGATCTGAGCCTTGTAGTGCAGTAGATGGTCTGCTGAGGACTTCTGGAGACAACACCCAGGTTTTAGGACGCCGACCTAGCCCATTCAAGAATTGGGCATTGTTCCATCTCCACGGCTAGCAAACCAGCATGAGATTTTTGTCATGGTTGTTTTCTGAGGTCTTCTGAACTCCATTTGTGAATCCTCATTTGACGATTCTTTTAATAGCTTCATTCATTTGGACAGCATGTTACCCCCGCCGGAGTAAGGTCTCTCGACTTGCCAGGAAATTAGGGTGCTTCATCTGCGAAGTTGAGTTGGAGAATGGCAGATCCTTGTGGGACACCCGCATTATGAGCTAATTTAACAACAACGAACAATGAACGAGTTCCATCTCAAGAATATTACTCCTCCGGTAAAAGTTAGGGGGGCAAATGCCCCATCCACGTAAATGTACATGAGCTCTCGGATTCAAGGAAAGTTTCGTATTAATAAGATAATATTTGCCGTAGGAAATTGTCTCAGGATTCATGGATAATCTATTTTAAATTTGTGTCGACTAAATATTCTATGAGCATCTGCGTTTATTAATCGAACCGTTGAAGTATGAATGGAAGTGCGAACTCTCAACTTTGTCCGGTTCCTAAATTAAAAATTAATTGCTTCCTTTCCTTAACTAATCACAGTTATATCAAAGGCTGTTTTCTCACCGGGCTCGAGCTTAACAAACATCGTTCGCTATAAATATACCTATCATCAAGATCTTTAGATGACCAGATGGCTAAAAGTTAGCATTTTTATCATGTATCGTGAAAAAACAACTCTTTATTATTGCAGTTTCTATTTTCAGATGTTTCAACGGTTCGCCATTTTTTTAAAAGGTTTTGGCGATATTTTTATTTGCCAAGGAGCGAAAGTCTAAACACCACTGTCGTGACTGCTACAAGAAAATTTTCTTATAGATAAAATTTTACAAATTCTTAAAGCCTGAAGCTCTCCATAAGCGCTGCGAGACTATAATTGACTATACACCTTGAAACCCTGTAAAGTGTACTACCCATACATAAACTTCTTAGTAGCCCATTCCACAACGCTGAGGTTTTTCAAAAAATGACTTTTGTAAGAGGTGTTGGTGGGGAGAATAAGCCGGTTTGACTCTTCCTGTGTTTGTTGTTATGCTCACTCTAGGGACTTAAGATTTATGCGAAATGGAAAAAATCACAGAATAAATTATAGTCTGAAAAACAAAAAAATACGAATATAAGTGAAAATATTTTTTTAATGAATTAGAATTTAATATAGATTTTATTGTAAAAAAAGCATGGGGTGTTTTTATTATAGTTTTATACTAGTTTTACTCAATTTTTTATTTTTCTAGTGATTTACCTATTACTATACTTAAGTATAAATAATTTATTTTGTATGCCTTAGCTTTATCTCCAATTTTTTTTCAAATTTTGTTTTATTTACAAATTACTGCACTGTCGTTGGACCTTAAATTGTGAAACCGTGTACTCGTATATAAATAACACAATCATTTTATGTTTGAAGAGAGTTCATTATAACGATTCCTTACTCATCGTTGGCTACTGAGATTACGCGGTGAGGACAGCAAAACAACTATCCAGAATTATACACAAAAATACCCCTTTTAATTCCTTCCAAACGAAAATTAAATGAATAAACATCTTCCAAACCTAAATTGGTTGAACAAAGTTGAAAGAAAGTGATTCATGAAGAAATATAAAAATCTCTTTCGATCACCAAAATTCAAACAGGAAGCACAGTACATGATGAGATGCAAAACAAAACTGGTTCGTACAAGTACAAGATAATACTTGCTCGTCGATTAACAAATAAATATCAGACCACCCTTGTACTCGAGATGGGATCGCGTAACATCATCCCGATCAAAGCCAGGCCAGAAAACGTTTCTTCCAGACAGCGTGGCACCCACGAACAGGAAACAGGTTGGAGTGTCAGCGATGCCTCAGCCTCAGCCGTTTCCACCCTCATTTATCATCTAATCGTAAAAATAAAAATAACAGCCATCAAGTCATCCACGGCTCGTTTGTAATGAATACGCTGTCGATAGAGAGCTCGAAAAGGCAACCGAGTTGAGATCTGGTGTTTCGGGTGGCCGTCCAAGGGTGTGGTCGGTAATGTGTTTGTCTTTTGTTTCTTTTGATGGCTTTCCGGAAGTGATCGACTTCCTGCTAACATTCTAATGGTCAGCGTATGTGTGAGGCAACAATTGCATTATTTGTTGTGATAAAATATCACTAGTTGCTTTCAATTCCTATTCTGATCTCACATAGTTTAAACGGTATGAGGATAGTTAAATTGGGAAGTATTTTCGTTTGATGAGCTTCTTAATATTTGCTATTAAAATTTGAAATTATCCAGGAATATGTCAACGAACGTTTCTTGTTTGTAGTTTTTCACGATTGAAATACATGTATGAGATCCACACACAGTCTTAATCGAACTGGGACCTAAATATTTTTTTGTGGCATGAGCGACTGCTGATCAAGCCTTCTGGCTACGGGTTGCCACCGGGTCTATGCCGGTGGTTGGTAGTTTCCTCCATCATCAACGCCGGTGTTCCACAGGGGTACATCCTTTTCCGAACGCTCTTCTTGCTGTATATCAACGAACTGTTGGAAATGACATCCAAACACATTTACAGCTTCGCAGATCACAGCGCCTTGTTTCCTGCATGGAACCAGGAAAACCACTGCCATACCGGAAGATCTCAGGTCAAGTCGAGGGGAGGCGAATGGAGTTCAGTTTGAAACACAGAAGGCTCAGACAACAACTCTCATAAAAGACTCATGCTGGTCTGCTAATCGTGGAGATGTAGAGACGTCCAATACTTGAGGCTTCTTCTATCAAGTGCATGACTCGATTATGTTGCATTTCTGGCTAAGTGGGCGTCCCAGAAGCTGAAGGTTCTCTTGTGCTCCAAGAAATTATATTCTCTGGAACAGCTACTGCTTCTCTACAAGGTCCAGATAAGAGCGTGGATGGAGTATTGTTCGCATGTGTGGGAATGCACTCCTTAATGCTTCTGGATACAATCCAGAAACGAGCAATACGTCTATTGGATGCGTAAGACCTTACGAATGCCCTCCCCAGTCTAGAATATCGGAGGGTTGTGGCCGACCTGTCTCGTGACTATGGAAAAATACGTACAACGACGCAATGCAATCTTATGAAATATTACGTTACGTATTGAACTGAACAATTTATTCTGGTATGATGTAACCTCCAGCGAGCGGTCCGCAAAAAAAACACATTTGACCAGTATCTTGATGCCCAGCGTATAACATTATTTGGCTAGGCACGTAATATATTTTACGATCTCGAATTCACTTTGGAAGAACTAAGTGAGTCATATTTTATATTTATCTCCTTTAACAGCGTCATTATTAGGAATGAACTACGTGACATCGAGTGCGTCGGATTCAAACAATAAATCGATATTCCGACATTCCTTTCCGAGTGGAACGTAACGTGCAATTTGCGCCATTTCCTCCCTTCTTCACCCACTTCCCGCGCCGCTCGATAACGTCCGTCCTTCCACATGCCCTTTCTCCAAGAATAACAAAATGCTTCCGAGCAAACGTCTTTTAGCATCTCGACGCATTCCTGGAAGGTTGGAACGCGGATACGTTTTCATTTGGTGACTCTTTTGTTTGTGTGCGTGCGGCATTCGGCTGTTTGTCATTTACCGTCGCCGCCTTGGATCAAGTTACACATTCCGCTCGACCAGACTTTCTGGCGACTACCAGCGGGGTAGCGAGAATCTTCGAGATCTTCTTTTTCTGATTCGAAGGCTCGAAATTTCAATTTATAGGTCTTTTAGCTCACTTAATTAGTTTGTTTTGGACTATTATCATTATACGTCAAAAAGATGAAAGAGATCACTATGTTTGAAGTTAATAATTACTGCATGTACTGACATTGTATGCTGTAATGCTGGTAATCTTGAACCAATATTATCTGTCTCCATCTTACTCGCAACGCGATATACGTGGACGGAATGGGGGTTTCAATCCTGAAAAAAAAAGATCTTCGGTTAATCGGATTTTCAGTGGCACGGCCTTAAACGTCAAGTTCTTTTTGTTTCGTAAAAGAAATACTGAAAACCCATGCAAAACGCCTTTTTATTTCTAGGTAGAGTCCCTTCTGAACTTCGTTTTCTGTATGAGTGCTAAAAGTCATCATTGAAATATTTTTTTTGTATTGTAAATTTAAAAATTGACAAAGGGCCTTACGTGAGAATGCGAATACAGCAATAGAATCAAATGTTTCACCATATGTTGGAGAAATCGTTCAAAAAACGCCCCAGCTTTGAAAAATCGCAACACCTTTTCACCGCTTTCGTTTGATCTTACGTATTTTCTGTAATACGCCTGAAATAAAAACAAAACAAATTAATCATCATCTAGAACATTTTGGACAGGAAGTTCTCGAACGTTACGGCATACCAGATCAAATATTGTCCACAGAAATCTGGCTTCACCGAAACCAGTTCTTCCTTCAAAGAATATAGCGTTTCCCAAAGGAACGGAAACAGGTATTATTTGTCAAGCGGGTAATTTAGCCGCTCCCTGAAATAACAAAACACAACGCCCATGTGACGCGATCACGATGTCTTTTTAACGATTCTCCATCGTTTCCAGACTAGACAGCGTGGCACCATCGAAAACAGGAAACGCTCTCATTTTGTATCAGGGATATAGGGATAAACGATGTTTTCTCTCAAAATAAATCTCATTTCAACAAAAATGTTTCGTTTTATTTTCCACGCATCTTAAAAAAATCGAATTTTAACAGCCCTCGATCGCAATGTAACTTCTGGTGTGGTTGTCTCTATGTTTAACAGGTGACTCTACCTAGAATAAAAGGCGTTTCACATCGGTTCACAATATTTCGTTTACAAGGCTAATTTTTTCAAGATAACGGAACGATTTTTTTGCGAATGATAGAGAAATGTTTCTTCTATGTTCGTGCAAAGCCCTTTTTCCATTATTTTATTCAAAATTTTAGATACTTTCCCAGGAATATTGACATGTGACCTTATGCATAAGGGAGCTAGGATCTACAAAAAGGCTATAAGTGCATACATTCGAATTTTATTTTCTCCTTGTCTTTAGAGGTATATTTAAGACTTAAAAGTACTAAATCTGTGTAGTTGAACTGCTCAGAATTAATTAAATTCTGAGGAAACTTTTAAAACAATATTTTTTTATCCTAATCGGAAAAGTATCCAAGGTTCAAAATGGAACGAACAAAAAATCTACAAATTCTCTACGACAGTGCGCGGTGTTGTCATATGTTCTTTGTGACGTCACTACTGAACGGGCCCATTTGTTCTAAAATTTGCTCAATTATCAGCCGAATCATTCAATTCCATCCTCCACTGACAGAACAATGCCGCCGCTGTTTCCAAGAACTCCGTAAGAAATTCGAGGAACAAACCGAGGCGTAGGTGGAACTTGACCGCTGCCGCATCTCACAATCATTGAACCCAACGCGTCGAGGGCGCACCAAGTGACTTGTAACTTTTCGAAGAAGCGAATCAAAAGCGTCGCTGTGCGTGTTTTGACAGCTGACATGAGGGACGTGATAATGAATGAAGAGTAGGCATTACGGTTCGCTTTTTTCGAGACCAGACCACTGATTGAGGAAGGATGATGCCTCTCATTGTGTCCGGATTGCTGGCTCGTTGTGCGGCCAGACTCGAGAGCAGCGGTTGAATATTTGTGTGAAATGTGGCACTCGAAATTCCTGGATGCCAGGCGAGTTGAAAGATGGAGATATCCATGAAATGGCTATTTGATTACGAATTGCAGAAAGCAGTTCGTTACCTTTCATCGTTCATAATCAAGTCTGTAGGAATGAGAGTAACGCACTTTGGGAATAAATATTCGAATCGAATTTGAACGCCAATGCGGACAATATTGGAAATTTAATCGAAAAAACAATCAAATGTTTAATATCTCAATTTAGAAGCTGATATCATTAAATGGGTGGTTTTCTTCAGTTCCGCTTCACTAAATGATATATTCTCAATTTTTATGGAAATGTCAAAATCGCTACCTAATGTATGCGTATGAAGTTTGTGGGGTTCCTTAAATTCCTCATAAATCCCATCATAAGAATTGGATTTTTGAACCAATGAGACCAATCTGCAAATAAAAAAAATAATTTTCCAAATCTGTTCATAAATGACGGAGTTCTGAGGTAACAGTCATTAAAAAATACATCCGAATTTAGAACCCTCTCCTTTTTGTAATTCGGCTTAAAACAGTATTGAATCTTTTTAAGCTTGGTCTGACTTATTATCATTATCATGCTTCTCATTTAGATAGTGTTGATGTGATAACCGGCATTGTTTCTAAATTTCGTGTCACGAGTTACGAGTTACGAGTTACGAGTTACGAGTTACCAGTTACAAGTTACGAGTTACAGGTTATGGGTTACGCGTTACAAGTTACGAGAACGAGCTCGACCTACAAGATACGAGTTACGAGAAACGAATTACGAGATACGAGTTACGACATACGAGTTACAAGATATGACTTACGAGTTATGAGATACAACTTACGAGTTACGAGTTACGACATACCAGTTACGAGTTACGAGTTACGAGAAACAAGTTACGAATTACGAGATATGAGTAACGAGATACGACGTACGAGTAACGAGTTATGAGAAACGATTTGCGAGTTTCGAGTTACGACTTGAGAGTTACGAGTCGATTCATGATCCAATTTTAACAAAATTAGTCGCATAGACAGTACAAGAGAAACGGAGCTGATTGTCCTTTGACAAAAATGAAGTAAGTCACCAGGGAAAAATCTTAAAGTCATCCAATCGGAAAGTAAACAGTTGGTGGTTGAAACATAAGTAAGTCAAGTCGAAAAATATGTCTGAAATGACAAGGTTCGTCCGCATGGAAAATAAACATAAAAGTCAAATCAGTCCTCCCACTCGAACTCGAGCGATATCGTTTAGTTTGAAAGGTTAGCAGACAAATCTCATTCTCAAACAGACCTGCTTCATGTTTATATTAACATTCCTGATCTGTCATCGTTTGAAGAGTCCGCCGTGCCCAAGATATTTAGCGTGAATTACCGAGGATCTAACACCTTAATTATTGGCAGATAAATTAGGAATATGTCTTTAATGTAAACAAGGCTAACTGCTCTGCCATGAGTGTATACGATGGCCAGACCTGCGGTTGAGAAATTAAACCAGAAAGTGGCTCTTGATGGAAATCCAATTTTAGTAGGCAGTGGCGTATCTATGATCTACACGAGGTGGAATGAATTATAATAAAAAAAGAGACAATTTATTTCAAATAAGATGGAATACATTTAGTTTTCAGTAACTGCGTCAATACCTCTTTGCTATATGGAAATGCTATTTCTTCCTCATAATTTGTATCAGTGATTTGTGCAACATTATGTTCGACAGAAACCTTTGTAATTTTCTTCCGAATAATATAAAAACCCTCGTCGTGATATCTTTTTCTCAGGTAAAGATGTAGGTACTTTCCTTTCTGCGAAGCCACTGTACCAATATGACTCTTATCTTATCTTTGCTCATATAGCATTTTTCCTGATTCAAGTTTGAAAGGTATTGTATAGATAAACATAGAATATTAAAAAAAAATACGTTTACTTGTGCCTCATTCACAAATTTCCTATACTCACAACCCCAACTATCCAACAACTCATTAATCCTGAGGGGGAGGGGTTGAGAAAAATAAAAAAAAGCAAAATGCGCGTAAATAGACACGAAATAGGAGGCGCGTACCGCTGAAATACGGCGATGTGAAATAAATTAATTACTTGGAGCGAATCGGGGTGTACCTGAAAAGCGGCGTATATTTTCGAAGCAAGACTACCATATTGTTAATGGAGGCTCTGCAATTTTGCAATGTTTGTATTCTTGATCGAAGTAAATAGGGCTCCGAAAATATGATTGTCTTACTAAAAAGATATGGGATATTTGTTAGAAAATAAAATATATTTCTTTACAACGATTATTCGAAACTTAAAATATACTATTCTTAACCATAATTTTCTCATCAAGTAAATTGTCTTGTCGTGAGTATATCTTCACAGGAATATCGCAATTCTTGAATCGAGGATTTCTTTCTATGTGTGTGACAATGGAATCTTACTGCTGTGCTGTGAGTATCGCATCTCTCGACGACACTGGATACGCATTAGTGTCGTCAAAAATAGCCGTTAGACTGACTAATCGTCGAGATCGAAGCTGTCAGTCAAACGAAGATAAGTTTAGAAACATGTCCACGTCCATCCATTACAAGCCGGCAAGACAAGGCGGCCAGAACGGGTGCTGTAAGAAATCGGAGTGAAAACACGGTAAACCCAAACGCTGCAGTACTAACGAAGACGCGGGCATCGGTCCGCGCCTAGGAAAGGATGTCGCACAGTGGCACTGCCTCTCCACGAAGCCAATGGTCCTTACAGCTTGGACCTAGCCTAATAGCAGGAAAGATGCCCCCTACGATACGACATCTGTCAAGAAGGGTGAATTGACTTGTTTTACAATATACCAATATTTTGGTGTCATTCACGTCGGAAACTGACGCTGATGCCCATGGGCAGCGCCGCCCTGCGCGATACTTGGAGATAAATGTAACTACTCTTCCTCTGTGTATGGGGGTGCGGAGTTATTGTTTTATCGCTGTTAGGTGTTCCTGATGTAGAAGTAGTTTATTTTCGATTCTGACAGTGGGTTTGTTTGATATGAAAACAAACAGACTATTCAGAGTTTATTCATATCTATATCTGCACGGGACGAGATATATCATAATATTAGTGGGTATTGTTATACTGTTAGCTCGCTGTCTTGAACAAATATACTATGAAGTGGCATCCCGTGGAGCTAAATGAGCGCGCGAAATTGAAAAAATAAGCCAGTGGACTCGGTATCGATGTTTAGGAAGAAAAAAATGGGATATTTGTTTTCTAATAACCAAGACAATATTTATGATACTTAGCATTTTTCCTAGATTGGTACAACCATACGTGTCAATTGTGTGGAGTTTGAACGAAATATATCAATTAGTGTGTGTTTGACAGCTGTTCGTTTACGATTCGAAAAGATTGTCTGGCGATTTTTACTAAGGCGAAAAAATTGAACAACGAATTTTACTGAATTTTTCTGTTTCAAATCATTCAACATGTTGGAGAAGTGTTTGGTAAGTCTGCTCTATCGAGAGCTCAAGTATTTGAGTGCCATAAAGTATTCAGTGAGGGTCATGAGGTCGCAGAAAATTCGCCTTATTGGAAATTGTGCTCTAAAATCGTCTTGTTGGTATAAGAGAGATCGTCTCAACACATTTTGGTTGATGCTTTGGGTATGATTAATTAAAGTGTTTACCACGATAATGCGTCAGCACATTCCGGTATGGTTGTGGATAAATTTTGGTTATCGCTCAGCCACTGTATTCGCCAGATTTTGCTCCCTGTGACTTTTTCTCCGAAATTCAAATATCCGCCCCGGATACGCCTACAAAAGAGCTTGGAAAATTGGATTAACCGTCGGTATGCTTGTATTGGTTCAAAAGGAGCATATTTTGGAGGCGACAGTTAAATATTTGTAATAAAATGCATAAAAATGTTTTGGTGAAGATGCAGCCCAATATCATCGAACAAACGTCATTCAACTTTGTGAAACTATAAAATACTTGATAGAGCATCTTGCTGTGATATGGATAATTTCATGCTATGCCAGACATAATTTATTTGTACTGCTGCCTTGTTGACGAGATTCATACGAAAAAACCTAGACGGCGATGAGAAAAAACAACAAACAGCGAAACCGCCCGACCTATCCCAAGTCAAGGCCAACGCAGATAACCTGTAACCTTAAAACTGGCGAGCAACCACTTCACGTTCCGGGCCTTGTTTGATCTGGCTTGGAAGGTGTTTTCTCTACAAACAAAAACTCCTGGATTGCTAATCAGCACCATCTGACTGTGCCGTGTGTTTCTGGCAGGTGTCAACACACAATAACTAGGTCGTATAAAATAATATTGTGACGGTGACAAAGTGAATCGTTTTGTTTTCTAAATGCGCTGTATATATTTTGAGTGTTCATTCAGCGACGTGTGGTAGTATAAACATGTTAATGTGGTGTTACATTTGCGATGTCAGTTTGTATGTACTTACGGGTTCGTTAGGTCAAGGCTTTAACGCATAACTCAGAAATTGTTAGAGAATATATTTGCAAATATTTCTGGGTGATTGAGGGGCGCTGTTCACGAATCCGGCCTCCGTTTTCAGCTCCTGTCTAAGAGGGCCCCCCTAACGGGCCTTTGGGCACTTACTTTCCTTGACACTTTACGCTTTTCTATCGAAGCGTTCACTTGTGACCACCACGCTAGACTCTAATCCCGAATACCGTTTCGAATCCGCACGAGAATTCGCTCATCTGCAATAGGCCTTACCTCTGCCTCGGCGTGTTCCGTAACAGCCATCGATCGATACAACTGCAGCGGTCTGATAGCGTGCTCGGAATCTCCATCACAATGCCGCCACTGACGCGTCGCAACGTTTCGGATCCGCAATGAGACCGCAAAGTGCTTTGATATGCTAATAGGGGCTTGCTCGCCTCCCGGATTATAACCGGAATCGGACGGATTCATTTTCAGAGAGAATGCTGGGGAAATCGCAGCATATACGTAACTACCACTAGATCAGATGACGCGTTCACCAGTTATCAAATTTATGATTTTTTTTATTTACGTAATCGTTTAGAGGGTGTAGGACAGGCCCCATTTGAACAAATTTTATTTGCTTCTATTTTTGTAAGCACTGGAACTTGTTGTATGTCTGATATTTTTGAACGATCAATATTAGCAACAAAAAGTTCCCACTTGTTGCGAACTCTTTGGCCCACACGGTATGATCCCAAATTAAAATTATTGGAGAATCGATAACAAAAGTCTAAAATCATAAAGATATTGACATTTTCATCATTAAAAAATATTTTTGATTATGTAAAGCTATTTGCGTATCAAACATAACACCTTATGTTACCCCAATGTCCAGCCCCGTTCTTAGCTTTTAACAGTGTTGCATTTATGGTACGTCGCCGTAAAAGAGATAATAGTTCATCTTCGTTGCACGTATTACGTCTTTTTAAGCAACCATGGACTGTGTTAACAAAGTATTTAGGAATTAAATGTATTGTCTACTTCAATCTGATGTAACAAGTATTGTTATTGCCTATACATTTGAAATTAACCTATTCGAATGTGTAGTAGCTAGTATATTGTTTTTAACTCGTATATTATAATACAGATGTAGTAATGAAAAGGTACACAACAATTACCTATTTTGGAATTATTTGCAGTCTAAACAGAGCTGGAGCTCTCGTGTATAAAGGGCGGATTATAGACTGGATGAGATGTATTTTGGCTTACGAAGGGTTGTGCTTTATAATATGGCATCTGTCGACTCTTATCACCCACCGCGATAAAGTGGAAGCTTGATGTCATTGCCCGACGACATGGGGGCGTTAAAATGAAGAACTAGATATTGGATAATATGTTTTCAATAACCAGCATCATAGATAAATGTGTGCGGTTTTGCGATTTTAGTTATATGTATATCGCAAAAATCTTTATTACTCATTTCTTTCTACTGTAAAATCGTGTTAATATTTCAAACTATCGTTAATCCATGAATGTATCCTTGTACTTTGATATTTGGCGCCTCAACTACTTGGCTGCTGGAATTAGACTTGCGCGCTTCAATGGACCTTAACGGGTCTGAAGGGTATTCTCTCCGTTTACAGGGCTTTGGATGAGTTTCGTATCCTTATATTTCGATGTGTGCTATGAAGAAATGTTGAATGTTGTTCGCATTCGCACCTTTAAGCTTATTTGTCCAAGACAAGGTAGAACATTTAATTATAATGATAGTTCGTAGCATCATTAAACGTATTCTTTTATAAAAACAAAAAAAAACGGGACAATCAAACTATTGGTATGGTCGTTACCTCAAATAATGTATCATATATCTAGGTATTCAAATTTAAAATATAATTTTTATCAGAGAGAATTTGGAAATGAAAAGCAATGATGGGACAAACTGATTAAACTGTTATATTGTCAGCTGACAACATTTAAAATTAATCTGATATTTTGAAGTGGGTGAAAATAGTGTTCGAAGATTCCGTTACAATCATACATACTTTCGTGGAGCTAATATAGAACGTGTTAAAAAGATTCATGATTTTTGTAATACGATCCAAAGTTATTTTCTCCGATTTCACGAATCTGAAATTCAATAATTAATTGCAATTTATTTCCTAATTTGCGTCTCCCTTAAAAAAATATATTCTTAAAATCTATAACCTTGTTTTATTTGGCATGGAAAGTAAAATGTGGCGGTGAGATCTCAAAAAAAATAGAGAAATTAGAGTAATACTGAAGCTACTTATCCATGTAAAAACGCGCGATTTATCCGGTCTGCAGTTCGAGCAATACTGATTAACGGTTCGATTATAGCAATTCAGAAGTCTATTAATATACAGATAGACGCTCCCAGCTTTTGTCAGGTTTACTCTAACACTGTAGTTTGTCTTGTTGAAATATCTTAATAAATAAAATAATTTATGACTTGAAATATCTTGAAGACATTTTGACGGCGATTTGTAAGAATTCCTCGGGTTTTCGCATAACGCTAGTGCAAGATAGACGAAAAAGAAAAAAGAATAAAACACTCGGTAGCCAGGATGAATAAAATACTAGTTTTAAGAACTCTTGTTTTATATTCATGATATAAGAGCGCTCAAAAAATATTCAGCTCCAAAATCTACTTCAAATCTTTATTTTGCAAGTGATTCATGGGATGCTATCTCGTGGGAAGTTCAAAATCAATCTACTTGACGCCATTACATTTCAAAACGCGGGGTATCGCTCGACCTCCCCCTATACTTTCTCAGAAATTAGAAACTTGAGTTCGCAATATTATTTGTTAATGCGTGTCCTCCCTTAAAAAATTGTGCTCAAAAACTCCTACTTTCCATTTTAATTCCGACGTCTGGGATGCCGCTCAATAATACCAATATCGAAGACCCACGAAACCCCCACAACTTATTCATCCCAGTCATCAGTTTTTTCATTCATAAGAAGCTGCCACTTCACGCATTTATTCCAATATGCGTTCTCAAATTCCCACAATTTTGTTTGCTTGCCAAACCCGACTCACACATTTCTGTTTATTCATCGAGGTCGGCTGTGACCGCCGATAAACTTTTCAATGGACGACGGCCTGGCTACTTTGCCTATTTCAAGATAAATATTATTTCAAAAACCTGCACTCCGAGGTGCCAAGGAGATCCAAAAAATAAACACTACTCGACTATAAGTAACTTGAAATCTGTTGAGTAGTGGAAAGAGGTATTTCATTCCTTTCCTATGTGGGCGGTCGCATGTTACAACTAGTTTCCGTGAAACCGGAAATGCATTATCATCAGGGAAGGCGGTTGGGGGCAATGGGGCAAATTAAATTTGTTTCTCTTGTGACGTGAGTTGGGTAATCAAATGTTGACCATTTGAAATGCTAATTTTACTGGACTATAACGCGAACCTGCAAAAGGGCAGCGTTGTCATGGGTTGAGATATTCTGGTACTCTGTCTTTTTCTTACACATTGATTCTACAGGCTAAAATTTACTATTTATACTATATAGATATACGAGTATATATATATAATATTTCTCGACTGCAAACTCGCAAAAAGCAATAAAAAAGCGGATACCTTTATTAAGGATATGCTCTCCAGTATGCATCAGACCCGTTATAGACATGCATGTTTCGTCTTTAGCCTAGACTCGTCAGTATAGCCGTGCGGTCTAAGTGTAGAGAGTAATCGGGTGGTATTTACGTAATCTAGTTAAGGGTGTGATAGCAACATCAACACTTATCTCCAAGCGTAGCGCACGGTGGCGCTGCCCATTGGCATCTTATTTACTGATAGGACTTTTGCTATTTTTTGTACAATAAATACAATTATAGAAGTCACAACAAACAGGAAAATGTGAAAACAAACCATGCATAGCAAAAACATACAGCTAAAAAATCATATTGACAAAAAACAATAAATACTACACTTCTGCACCAGGAAAATAATAAAATATTGTACTGATAATTTTTACCTACTCCTAGCTATTTTAGAAGATTGGCAGTGATGGCGTCTACATATTCTTCCTTAGAGTAAAAACGCATGTTACGAAAGTTTCGTTTTGAAAACGATTTAAATTTGGAGTTACTCAAGTTTCTGATTCTCTCGGGTAAAATGTTGAACAAATGTATCTCTTGACTTCATAAGACACAGGCGTATACAAAGGGGGGGGGGACAGGGTAGTAGTAATCACCACTTACCCAAGATTTTTGACCAACATTTTTATTTTTCCCCAAGGAATTAATGGTTCTATGTCTGAATTTGAGTAAAGTAATCTTCATAAAAACGTATTGCTAATTCGGTATCTATTCCTATACATTGCGTTGCAAATATAAATACAGATGTATTTCTAGTTTAGCCTATTTAGTGCAGTCATCTCCGTGTACGTCGTATTTTTGAACAACTCTGATTTTCGATATTATCAATAGGAGTCTGGTATCATTGAAATCAAAATAAAATTTGGCAAACCTTACACAAAATCAGCTTGATGTCTAGATACGCCCTTGTCGTAAGATGCCAATGGGCAGCGCCACCGTGCGCGACTTCAAAATTCTGATTGCATTATGCCGGAGAACACCACAGAAAGTGCCTAGTCAATCTACTTGATTACATATTAAAAAGGTAACATCTTTCATACAACGTTACAAATCACCACACGACAGCCCTGCATAAAAGACATGAGGTCGAATGTAGGTGCAAACTACCTGTTTCATCTAACGTCCAACAATACAGGCTCGCATCCAGAATATAATCTGCACCTAATCACACCACAAATGGATCGTGAATTGTGTTGAAAGCCCTCAATTGTGTAAATAAAATGCGTCGATGATGGTGAAAATCTCATAAAGTATGCGAAATATTTAGAGAGAGCGGGTGAGCCGGACCACACAGGCAGAGGGTGGGCTGAAATTGGCCTGTAACAATAACAATTCGGTGCGGCCCAATAAAAACCTATAAAACCAAATAGGCGCACATGGATTGCAGACAATCGGGTCCAGGAATCCTTATTTTACGATGCCATATGGACTGGCAGCGCTGCTGAGCCGGTAGAGTTTTGTTTGCGGTCGATGCGGTTTGTAATCTATCATCTTACCGAATAGATAACATTATTTCAACCACAGACCATTTTACAAATTTATTTTATATGCTGAGCAGTCCAAAAGGCTTTTGATGGTGTTGAATACTGGACTGTAGAAAGTTTATTAATTGACAGCAGTTTCGATCACAGGCGTATACAAGGGGAGGGGGGGGGGGTTAATGAGGGTAGTAACCCCCTTCATCAATATTTTGACAAAAAAATTATTTAACTTTTTTCCCCAACCTTGATTTACGAAATTAATAATAAAAATCTGGTATCATTGAAATCAAAATGAAATTTCGCAAATCTTTCGATAACTCAAAATCAGCTGCATATTTTATGTACGATTTTCTAAATTTCAAAGCGCGACCAGAACTAAAATTCGGCCAGCTAAGTGCGCATTTGTACGAGGGCCACGCTGAAAGTTTTAAGATACAGAAAAACAACAAGGTATTTTAAAAAAACTTTATTCTGTTTTTCAACATATTCTCCCCCTACCTCGATACATTTACGCATTCGGTAAAATTACTTGTCAAATTATTGTGACCAACGTTTTTTTGAAAGGTTGCTAATTTCCTCCGCAAATGCAGCGATTGCCTCTTCATCGGTGGAAAAATGGCGACCTCGTAACTATTTTTTGATCTTAGGGAATAAGAAGTCGCACGGAGCTAGATCCGGAAAATAAGTTGGATGAGGCAATAGTTTGACACCCTGTTCAGCAAAAAAATCCAGTATTCTAGTGGCGCTGTGGGCTGCTGGGTTGTCATGGTGCATTGAATACCCCACAGACCAGTTTTTGGCTCTTGCATAGTTCTTGGAAGACTACAGGAACACATTTGGTTACATACCATTCAGAAGTAACAGTCCTTTGATTTTCCAAAGCTACTGTTGTGATGTATCCACTTTTTGAAAAAAAAAGATGCGACCATTTTATTTCCAACACTCTTGGAACGACGAATGTTAGTTGGAGGCTGCTCATTTTCAAAGCACCAAACTAATGACTGCTGTTTGTTTCGGGATCATAATGATATAATCATGTTTCGTCTCCGGTTACGATATTAAAAGTGATTTTACTGTACCCATTATAAATTTTTTCAAGCATAAACTCAGCCCAATCAACTCTTGTTGCTTTTTGTTCACTGGTCAACAAATGTGGCACCCATCTGGAACACCGCTTCCTTAGGCGAAGGTGATCATGAATGATTGTTCAGACCGCTGCCGGTCCAATCCCCAGAGAAGCCTCAATCTCGGTGTAGGTTATATGTCGATCTTTTTTACCATATTTTGCACAGCTTCTACAGTTTCCGGAATAATAGCAGTGGGCGGTTTACCTGTGCGAGGTTCATCATCGAGTGAGACCCGGCCACTTTTAAACTCAAAACCAATTACAAACTGTAGCCCTAGAAGGGGCAAAGTCCCCAAAGCAACTCACTAAACTTTCGTGACATTTCGCTTGTTTTAGTCCCTTTTTATAGTCATACAAAGTCAGGGCTCGAAAATCGCGACTATGCGGTTCCATTTTCACGTTAAAATTCGGCCAACACTTACATGCATTCGAGACCGTGGAAAGGCAACTACTGAACGATTCAAACTCTGCCTTTGCGTGTAAGCACTTACAACTTTAGACAAAATAGCTGCGTGCTCAAACTTGTTTAAACTTGTATAGGTTAGGAATATCTAAAGACTTTCAGCGTGACCCTCGTATATGAGAGATACTTTGAAACTAGGTTATTACCATGATAAGGACGAAAAAATTATACTTCTCGAAAGTCGCTTCAGAAGCGACGAAATTATCATCAAAAACCGAAATGTAAAAAACGTTCTATCTGATTATCGTGATCTGAAATAGCATCGTGTACCAAAACATAGATATATGCACAGTATAAAGTTGGGAAAAAATGCTATTCCAGTACGCAGACTATATATAGCAAATCACCGACATTCCTGTCTAACATTATACGCACATTTGGCAACGTGGCGTATAAACGCCTTCAAAAATGATTGATGACGGTAATAAGATGTTTAGACATGTTTCCAGCCTCAGCTATTATCACCAACTTACGACCAGAAAATAAGAAGCTATTTTTATCTGTTGCAGTTTTCTATTTATACTGCCTTCGGCATGGCATAACCTGGAGCGGTTGAACTTTGGAATAACTTCGATCGCATATATCTAGTAGTATTTTTCAATTTAGTCTAACGAAAGCTCACATTTTGATTGTTGTTTGTCCAACGTGGATGTGTCATTTTCAAATTTGTACCTCAACTTTGACAATATATAAAAAATTGCTTCAATGTCATTTTGAACTTTACTAAGCGGAATTGATTTGTTTAAGTGATTTTCAAAACAATAAATTATGAAAACTGCAAACATTTCAAATCTAACTCAATTAAAATAAATTGAACCTTGCCAAAAGTATAGAAAAATGGCTGCCCCTTTTGCAATGATATTCATTACTCAATGCTACTTAAACGTATTTGAAAAAAATATATATTTCTTTAATTGCCCTTATTTTTTAACGACTTTCAGGTATCATTAATTCAAGACATTAAAAAATGAAGTTGATAATAAAACAAAAAAAAATCATACGCGAAATGCGAGTTGGGAAGGCAAAACAAAGAGAATCTAAGAAGAGTATATTGTAAGCTCTTGATCAATATGATACTACACCTGAAATTCTGACAGTGCAAGGAAATATAGAACCAGTTGAATGTTAAATGAATAAAATATTAGTAAATTAAGGATTTATTTTATCACCAGATTAATGAGGGCATTGATAGTATTGTTGGTTAAGGAATCTACAAATAGAGTCCAGTTTAACGTGCAGCAAGAATTAGACAACAACCCTGACAAAGAAGTGCATGCTGGTCTTGAATCATCTTCCATCAAGCTTCAGTAAATTAACATCAAAAATGTCATGATACCAATCATGTTGCCGACCTCGCCCAGAACCTGGGAGTTCTCTTCCGCTCTAGGAAATTGTATTCTACTTTATAAGGCTAAGATCAGATCATCGCTGGAGTACTTTGTGGATGTGTGGGCATCCGAAGCAGTCTCTGAAGCCATTCATTCTCTACCAGCGCTTATGAAGCGCGATAGGCTCTAGGCTATCTGTAAAGAAGAAGGTATACAAATTTACAGTTTCACGACTGTCGTTATAACCGGGTTCCACTGTACTTTCCTCTTTCATACATAGCAGAAAAATCGCTACATCAAAAATCGATCTCCCGTATCGATATTCTGGTACGGTCTTAATCGTCCCGAAGACCACCAGGTCGGTTTACTACGAATAATGGGCAGAAACAGAATCTATTCTTACGTTTCGGAAACAATTGCATCTTCTACACCGCACGAATCGCCGAATGGACTAAATTCCCCGTAAATCTCAAATCTGTTTTGACAAGGGATGATGCCGGCAGGCGATAGACGGATGCCCTTTTCGGTTACTGTATTTTTTAAGAAACAACAATTGTTGTTTTTTCAGGAGCTGCGCGCGGTCGCCGCAAAGAATAAAAAATAGCCGGGAGACGCCCGATTGTTGCACAAAGTGCCTGTCAAGTTTAAATCCGCCGTGCAAAGGGCAATTGTCCGAGAAATCTAGGGTGCGCTGGATGGTGGGGGCGGCGCGCGGACAGAGCGTTTCACGCGGTTGCTCACCCTCTGGAATTTACCGTAGCAAGGAGTTTCACATGGATCTTCTTCTTATCATGTCGAAAGTTGATGATCAGATCTTCAAATACTCCGGGGGGGGGGGGGGGGTAATTGGGTTAAGAACTCCCTCCCGGAAATTCAAAAACATCGATAGAAAAATAAGGAAACATTAACTGACCCAGTTACAGTTTCAACCTTGAATTGGAGCTTCATAGATGTTCTAAACCAGTGCACTTCGATATTCCCTTATATCCAGAAATATCTGAAGAATGTACTCTGCTCTTCCTGCTCGTCTAATGGTAGCAACTCAGGAACGCTCCTTCTCAAGTCTTAGAAGACCTTAGAAGATTGACTGACTGAAAGCAATCAAGTGGTATATACGTAACCCAGTTAAGGGTGTGATAGCAACATCAACTCATCTCCAAGTGCTCTATGGGCAGTCCAGGTGTTAGGACCTTTGACTCCAGCTCGAGGACCAAGCCTTCCGTCCGCTTCCACCATCTAACGGCCTCCATAGCGGGCGACACGTGGAGATGGGTTGATGTTGCTATTACACCCTTGACTGGGTCACGTATATACCACCGGATTGCTCTCTACCGGTTGACCTCCAGTCTATACTGACCAGTCTAGGCTAAGGACGAACCATGCATGTCTATACCAGGTCTGATGCATAGTGGAGAGCATACACTTAATAGGATCATCAATTTGAATTTCTTTACGTTACAATACTTCCCCACCCAAGATATTGTCTAATCGAATGCTTATTTTTTCTTTAATACGACGTTTCGAGAAAAATATGCAGGCATCCCTATGCGTAATATTCTGGGTAATGTATGAAACTGAAACACATCAAAACAAATAGAATTTCTCTCTTATAAGTTTGAAAGATCCTTTACTTTCGTTCGAGATCCACAAGAATACCATCGAAATTTGTTTCTAACTAAAGATCAGAACTCTGCGTGACAAGAAACACATTAGTGGTGTTCTATTTTTAACGCATCGTCCTGTAGCATTCCGACATTCTTGATATTTGATGCGTTTCAGTTGGTATTGTGGTTCACAAATTGCCCGTTAGCATAAGCAGGGAGACTGTAGCTATTAATAAGAAGAAAGAAAACTTATATTTCCCTTTTCGTGATCGTGAAAATTTATTATTGGTATAAACAGTCTGCAATTCTGATGAGCTGTTATCAAAGCTACTACTGGTTCCTTAACCTTGAAACGAAGAACAAAAAAAGTATCAAAAATGTTCCAATCTGACTTTTATCTTACATTTATGTGCGTCATATAGTATTTTCCTTATTATTATTTAACTTTTTAACAGCACATTCATCCTGAGGCGTGGTTGGTAAAAATTGAATCCAATAGAAACTAACGGTAATGGCACGGAAACAGACTCACGCATACCGCTGAATTGCCGTTGACGAATATGGCGATGCCAAACAAGTCAGTTGATTACTTGGAGGCAATAGCAAGATGTTCGTATTCTTGATTGAGGTAAACGAAGCTCCGTTGGAAAATGTGATTACCTCACAAAAAAATGGAATACTGGTTAGAAAACCATTGAAATCTAAGTTGTGAAGAAAATTATATTTTTCTTTTGTTCCGAATTAGTATTGAATTCGAAAATATAGTTTTAATATTAATAATTCTTGAATTTAATTTTTGTATGTTTGTATCACTAACAGTCTGCTGCTTGTGTTAGTCGTTGACGTGTCTACCTGACGTGTCTTTCTGGCAGGTAACAGACGTTGAAATTTTATGGTTGGCAGCACACGATCGGTGCTGTAAAATGCAACACTTAACGTTAGTATTTTATTTTTTTTTTAAATTTTGTTCTTCCCCTAAATATCCTAACAAACTTAGTAGTAGTTAGTTTATAACTCTGGTAGATGGGACCTGATATTGCCTTCATTCTATGATTGCTATGAATGTTACCACCACAGCGTCGTGTGAAAACAGCCTCACGGCTTCGTGGTGAGACTGGGAGAATAACGTTTTGTTTAGAATCTGTAAGCCACGATGTGTGGCCTCGCGGCATTCAACACGTAAACAGATATTTGTCACAGCGACGCCCTGTTTACATTACCAAAATGTACACAGTGAGGCCGTTACACTATTTTAGTATTTTTCGATGTGATAGTTTCGTATATACTCGATGAACGTTTTATTGCTTCAATCGTGAATTAAATGGAATGATGTGGGCCAGAACCAACGATAAATATCGCTCGTTCGGTGGTATCGAATTCCACTTGATTGAAATCATCACGTTCAGTAGAGTCAAGATGGAGGGAACTCTATCTAGATTGAATGGCGGTTTGCATGGGTTTCAAAAATTTTGTTTTCAGCGCTCATTTTTCAAGATAATTGAAAAATTTTCTTTTAACATGATAGAGAAAGGTTGGTTCTATACCATGTGAAGCCCTTTTTTCAATCTTTGATACAAATATTTATCATTTAGATTGTAGATGCTCTTACTTGGTGAAACTCTTCCATTTTCCTGGTTAAGTTTGAATAGCCTTGGGCTAGACTTCGACTTTTGTAATACAATTTACAATAAAGTCGATATTATTATTATTATGTAGATAAAAAGTTGTGTAGTTATCACACAGTTTCACAAATCTGACAGGGAGTAAATATTAGCACTTTACCCGCCTGCAATTGGGCACCCTACAAAATCCTAGGCTTTTCTGATGATCGCATTAGGATTTAGGATCCTCAAATATATAAGTGTGTCGAGTAGTACCTCACCCAGAAAACAATTTTTCACCTCATTCAAAAAAAATGTAAAATAATCCGAAGGCTATTAAATGATCAAATTGGGATACTGGGTTCTCAAATACATAAGTGTGTCTAGTATCTTTCAAATGGGCAGTTTATATGTTTCTAACTACCATATCTTCAGATTGGTAGTTAGAAACATATAGGTATTTCAAATGCCCATTTTGATTTATTGTTTGCCCAGAGGCAAATAATTTATGAACGTGTTGCGTTACCAACTTGGGTAACCTAAATTTTTCCATCGTTGCTCAAGCAGATGCTATACTTTCATTGTTCAGTTCCCCCACTTCGACTACCTACGCCTATGAATTCTTCATGAAGATGCACTGCGTGCACAACACACTTATGCTGCTCTTGGATCTCCTGTTTACATTATTAAGAGAAATAGCAGTAAATACGTCTCAAACACATAAAAATAAACGATCTCACCGCTAAGAGTATAGTATATGAACCATTTAGGTAAGTTGCGAGGTGAAAATGCTTCTACGATCTCGAGTGTCCTCTCAAATTAACTCCATGCAATCTGATTTATGGAACGTTGAAACATTTGCGGGCATTTCTCGAGGCCGAGAATACTGATAATACGATTTTGTATCCATTTTATAAAGTGAGAATGAAGTAAGTACAAATCTTGATGACATTTTTACTTCGCCACAATACAAAAAAAATCGGCCTGACTAGTCTCACCTAGTTAGTAGGATGGTTACATTTATCGGTTATATCAATGATTTATAAGAAGTACCCTATGAGTTGCTGTAAAATACAATGTTCATGATAAACTGTTTTCAAGATATTATATCATTTTGGCACATTAAGACGAAGAAGAAAAAACAGCGTAAAATATAATGTTAGAGTAAGCGTGGTCACCTGACAAGCCGGGAGCGTCTATCTATTATGTGCATATTATAGACTTTTAACTGGACCGTTCGTCAGTACCGCTTAAGCGGTAGACAGAATGATATATCGCGCGTTGCTATATGCATACGTCACTCTGCTGCCACTGGATCGATATTTCAAAACGTACGAAGAACTACCGGCGTCAAAATTGTGTAGATGATATGACGTCGTCTAACAACCATCCCCAACCCTCTAAATTTTTCCAGAATCTGATCGTTAACCACGAGAACGTCGACAAATGACGTATGCGCGCTTTTATTGAGAGTTTTTTCCCCTCTACTGAACCGTTTTTCAAAAACTACAAAGCCTAAAGTCTCTGGCGGTTACCGAATATGCTATATGCTCTAGCGATAGCGTCACAACTTCCGCGTGATCGCGGTACTTCCCGCCTTTTACCTCCTTCACCCCTCTTTCATCAATCTACTTCGCGGCGTAATGCGAGCCGCTATCAAATGAGAAATGAGACATCATCGTGAATCAAAGCGGCTCCATCGCCTGCTTTGATGTGGCCGGGTGACAGTTGAACGCAGCCGAGGTGCGAGCCCGAGTCGGTGCAGCCGCCAAAGCGGAGGAAATGGTGGCCGGGCCGCAGCCTGCTATGATATTGCTGATAGAGATGCCTGTCGGCGTCGCGGTTCTTTTGTCTCCGATGATCATCCACCAGATTTATTGCTGCGGGATGAAAGTCTGACGACTTTTTGTATTATCTGTTATATCTTTGCCGGATAATGTGGTGGCATCTGATATTGTTGACGCTGACGACAGCACAAACTTGCAGACAACGGTTTTACTTCCTATGACAATAGGCGAAGGAAGTACCGTAATCACGGAAAATATCTGATTAGAGATGTTGTGCATTCTTGATATTTATGGACATATACCGACGTGTGGGAAGTGAAAAGACCATACATCGCAATCTGTGTTATTGTTTCTGTTGGGGATGTTGGAGTGTCGATTTTACCCAACTTCGGCCGCTAGACGCTGGAGATTTTGGGTCCCCTTCATTGCTTCTCTTGATCAATTGATGAGTAAACACATGCTTTTTTTGGAAAATGAGTAAATTAGCTAACTTACTTATATTTGCTCTCAACTATGCTATAGAAATGCATGTTTCATCTTTAGCCTTTAGCGTTGTCAGTATAGCCTGGCGGTCCAACTGTGAAGAACAGTTGGGCGGTATATACGTAACCTAGTGAAGAGTGTGATAGCAACACACAGTCGTTAGGACCTTTGACTTCGTAAGTTGCCAATGGGCGACGCCATAGTGCGCGACGCTTGGAGATGAGTGTTGATGTTACTTAAATTTTTTATTTTTAAATTATGATGATGAAATCCGGGCCCCGCCAAGCTCCGGGTCCCTGGGTGTCAGCCCCAAGAGCCCAGCGGGTAAAGCAGGACTGATACCCACTGTACTGATACACGGGAACCAAAAAAATCATATTCAAACGATGATAGCTCGCGGCTGACAGTGTGTGTGGAACGAAATTCAATCAATATATCTCCATATATCTAAAATGTGGGACGCGATGTTACGTGAAAATGGCCCTGGAGCGGTTTTAACGGGAAGGTGTCAGTCTGTTCGGCTCTGACGCTCACCGCAATATCCGGAAATGACGTGGTACATGCTAATATTGGAAGAGTTTGCATTTTGAAGCGAGACTGGACCAATATGGAGAAAGATGTTCTTGTTTTACTATATTTTATATAGACTGCTAATTAGAACCACATACGACTGATGGAAATATCTTTACTAACGTTTCAGCTGCTACGGCTGCCTTCATCAAAGTACAAAACATGAAATTATGACCTTCCTGACTTCTTTCAGGGAAACTGTTTTGTTTGATGTATGATGATTGTATTTTTCTCTGATTCCTGAGTAGACTTTAACACATTTTGGTTGTGTGGCTTCAAGGAAAGATCTAATTAATATTCTTTGAACTTACAGTTAGACCATAACTTTTTCTCTAGATTTCCTGATGGTTTGTTCTGGGATCCCAAATGTATCTTGTATTATGTTACGTTTTATTATGTCATAAGATAGTCAACGTTAACAGATCTTCAAGTGTCGCCCTCTATGGGGACGCCCATTGGTAACTTACGGAGACAAAGTTCCCAACACATAGAGGGCGACACTTGGAGATTAGTTGATGTTGCTATCACACCCTTGACTGGGCTATACTGACGAGTCTAGGCTAAAGACGAAACATGCTTGTCTATAGCAGGTCTGATGCATAGTGGAGGGCATACACTTTATAGTCAACGTTGTTCTTCTGGTGTGGCAAAGCATTATGTCCCAGGAAATTGTATTTTCCGGTACAGCTATTCATATTCTACTACGTCTCGAACAAGTCGTTTCCAAATGTCATTCTTTTAGATAACCTGGGATTTGTGAAATGAGCCACCGAGGAGTTTTTTTCCCGATGGTTACAATCTACAGCGTTTTAAGGTCAATGTGAATAGACATTTATTCTCTCATGGAACATAGGCAGTAAGTAATTTTTTGAGTCTGTCGGCCAGTAGAAAATATAATGAATAAAGTATCCTCATCGTTATCTCAAAGTACGGACAATAAATAAGATCGAAGAAGCTTTTCGTTGCAATGTAACTGTTTATTTATCGACGCAGTACTTCCATACATCAGCTTTCGTGTGAACTCACAGACAAAACGTTATAGAAATTTACAAACAGTGTTCAGTAATGATATACTGCAACGCATGGATTACATCAACTTCCAGCGGAGCGTTTTTAGCGAGAATCGCGAAGAAAAACACAGTTTCCGCTCTACATGCAGACACGGAGAGCCAGCGTTTTCCCATACTCTCAACAAGTCGACAGCTGAGAGGATATTTCAACAGAGCCAGTGAACGTCCTGTGGGATGATAATATTTGCGTTGCTATCCACGAAATATGCCTGTTTTTATTCAACTAGTACAGTATGGTATACAGGGTGAGTCAGTGTCAGTTCAGGATGGTTCTTATTGGGGGAGTGCATAACTTCAAAATTCGTAGGTTTAATGAACTTAAGTGTATGCTCTCCACTAGGCATCAGACCTGATATAGAGATGCATGTTTCGTTTTTAGCCTAGACTCGTCAGTATAGTCTGGCTGTCTAAGTGTGGAGAGCAATTGGATGGTATATACGTAATCTAGTTAAGGGTGTGATAGCAACATCAACTCATCCCAAGTGTCGCCCTCTATGGGGACGTCCCTACACAACTTACGAAGTCAAAGGTCCTAACATTTGGATTGCCTTGATGCGGCAACAGATGTCTCTTACGACATCTGTCAACAGGGGTGATCTGATTTTCAGCGACATCCATTCATTTTCGTAAACACTATTTATACTGTACCGTTATCTCGGCTCATTCACATCAGAAGCTGACAACTGATATTAAGTGTATGCTCTCCACTATGAGTCAGACCTGCTATAGACATGCATGTTTCGTATTTAGCCTAGACTCGTCAGTATAGCCATTTTAATTGAATATGTGAGTGTAAGAAGAAAACAACCATTTTCAGGAAATTCTTCTTAATTTTGTATTGTGAAGTTATAGAACTTTTAAAGTAAGGTGAAAAATGCTTCAAATTAGCTATTTTTTATGTTAATCCATATGAACTAGCTAGGAATAAGGTTGCTCAAATCAATATGCAGCAAAGTCGATGCCGTGGTTACTGAGATTATGCAGTGGCAAAAATGAGAAATCCGCAGACAGAAAGACAGACACAAGGAAATAAATATGATGGTCTTACTTAATATAGATATAAAGCGTTCAGAAGTTGTATTATTTTTGATTAAAAATTGTTCGCGATCACAATACCTTTCCTCGTGTGTGCGCGGGAAGTAAAAATTGTGGCTCCCCATCTGCTGCTTTCTACAGTTTGTGTTTTCTGTATAAACAACAGATACTCGTTAATTGAGGGTGAAAGCAGCGTCACGTAGCTTCAATAATAGCTGCCGTTTTGGGGGTTAGGATCAACAGTATTTTTAGAGGGCCTCTTGAAAGTATGCCGTAGATGGAATGATAATCTAATGAAAATTGTCCCCTTCCAGCGTACATCCATCGGAGCAGTATGGAGGTAATCAAGGCGCATTTCATTGGAAAAAATTCAACTAACAGGGTGGCCCAATGGAACGGAACTAATCTAGATATTTCACTGTTAACAGACAGAGCAAACCCCCTGAACGAGATATTTAATTTCGAATTTGAATCATTGGAAGCACTTTATGATATAATTATACCGTGGCGCGTCGTCGGCTGGAAATAAATGGGGCACAGATCTGGGCGGTGAGGCGGCGAAACGGAGGTGCAAATGAAGAGATGCAGCGCTCCACGAAAGGTGTCAGTCGGCTGCCAAAGTATACAATGGCCAGACGCATCGCTCACTCTGATCCACGGTGTGTGTTTTGTTTTCAAGTGAACGACCTACCGGGGACGAATATACGCGAATTTCCTTGAATGTGCCAAACGACATTGGGAATCGTTCAAAGCAATGCGGTTGAGCTACTTTCTGTTTTTCTCTTTTAGCTCTTTTCACTCGGCTCTCCAAAAGATTTTTGAGGACGACCGGGCCGATTTTGTGTAGCCACAAGTATCTCGAATGTTCCTCCTCACCATAGATGGTTGTTTTGGAAAAATCGTTTTCCATTTTATGGACTTTGGACCATTTTTGTACTTGCAATGTGCGTAACTGACTTCAATTTTTTTTTGGATTGGTCTTCAGTGTACTTCACGCGACAAAAATTGTTTATTTGAAATATTTAGGTTGTTCTGCTTTTGATTCTAATTGAGAATGTAATATTTTTTGCATAAAACTTTTCTCCTTGTATGTGATCCAAATAGATAAATGTTTCGAAAAATCAACCACGAAGTATTTATTTCGTCATTGCATCATTAATTTGACCATTGATCAATCTGAGCCGCGTGAAAAATCTCACCATATGGTGTGTCCAAAATATACTGAGGTTTGATTGATAAATTTGTACAGAACGCTATGATTATTGTACGAATTGAATATCATTAAGATCAAGCCTATCTGGCATGCAGTATGAGGTTGTTTGAGGACATTTTTCCCCTTTGGTCCGTTTCATTATTTTCGTAAATATTTTCTGATTGTTTGGTAGTGTTCCTGACACAAACATCTACTGAAACCACTTATGCACAAAAATTGTTTGTTTCCAGATTTTATTAAATTGACTTTTGGACGCTCAGATCGTTCATATATCTTAAGTACAGCATCCCCAGACTACCCAGAAAACGGGTGTTTGTCTATAATACAAATTTGATCATATGATAATTTGTTTCATCAAGTTTAGAGTGGAACATTGAACTGCTTTTCGTCCCGCAATGTGGGTTGTAGTCGGTTTTATAAAATGGTTGAAAATATATTTTTTACGGATCCAAATATTTTTCTCAGATGACGAAATCCGTTACGTCTTTCTGATAGTCATATTCCTATTCAGCGTCCCGCAATATTTCATTTTGCTTATAGATTATCTCACGCAAAGGCAGGTAGCCTAACGCGCTTCATAAGCATTGCGCGAGGATGAATGTCTGTTCACATTGACCTTGAAATGCTGTAGATTGTAATCATCGGTAAACAAAGTCAACGGTAGCTCATTTCACACTGCCGAGGTTCTCCAAAAGAACGACTTTTGGAACAGGCTTGTTTAAGGCGTTTTGAGCTCGAATATAATTTCCTGGAGCGGAAGAGAACACCCATTTTCCGGGACACCGACCTAGCGAAGCTAGCAACATGTTACTGTTGATGTTGATTCCCAGTAACTTGATTGAAGATGATTCAAGTATTGGGCGCCCTTACATCTCCATGGCTGGTTGTTTGTCACAAGCAGGGACCGAATGTTTCTTCCGGAGCCATTGCACGGGAACTCGATACACATGGATCCAAATACGACCATTCGGAAAATCCCAATTTAACTCAATTCCATCCTATAGTCTTAGTAGCGAGTCGAGCCGATCTCCTTCCTAATTCTGGCTCTGCGTAGCACTGTTTACAGAGTTTTATGATTTGTTTTAGAAAGAGTAAGTGTGTGAAACCTCACACGACGCAACGTGTAGCCGAGTAAAAGTAAATACGGGAACCGATATTTACACGAAAACCACAATAAAATTACATACAGCCACGGATTTATTATCAACTATCAAAACGAGCCAGTAACAAGCTTTCATCGTTAAAAGCTATCATACACAGTTTTTTCTCTTCCATCTCGTAAACACATGGCGCGCTTCGCCAGAAATGCCCGTTTGAAGTTTTCTTCTTTAGTCACCGCAACGTGGAAGAAGGACATGCATGTTTATCTGAATACAACGATATTCGAACGCTTTAGGCACTGTGCATAGCAAGCAATAATTTACATCCAGCCGGGTCAATTTCTTCTTAAAATTTGTCAATGGATGTTGGCGCCAATTAGCTAGCTACGAGGGTCACGCTAAAGGTCTTTAGATATTCCTAATCCATACCAGTTTAAACAAGTTTGAGCACGCAGCTATTTTGTCTAAAGTTGTAAGTGCTTTCACACAAAGGCAGCGTTTGAATCGTTCAGTAGTTGCCTTGCCACGGTCTCGAATTCATCTGAGGGTTGGCCGAATTTTAACGTGAAAATGGAACCGGGTAGTCGCGATGTTCGAGCCATGATTTTATATGACTATAAAAAGGGGCTAAAACAAGCGGACTGTCACGAAAGTTTGGTGAGTTGCTTTGGGAACTCTGCCCCTTCTAGGGATACTGTTTTTAATTGGTGTGCTGAGTTTAAAAGGGGCCGGGTCTCACTGGATGATGAACCTCGCACAGGTCGACCACCCACTGCTGTTACTAAGGAAACTGTAGAAGCTGTGCAAAATATGGTAAAAAAGATCAACATATAACCTACACCGAGATTAAAGCTTCTCTGGAGATTGGATCGGCAGCGGTCCGAACAATCATTCATGATCCCCTTCCAAGGAAGTGTATTGGGACCAGTACTTTACCTGTTATACACAAATGATTTACCAGAAGTTGCAGGTGTAACTACTGCTGTATTTGCTGATGACACAGCGTTACTTGCAGTTGGTAGCTCAGAGGATTCTACCGATAAATTGCAGGCTGCAAGCACCATTATTCAAAACTGGACAAAGAAACTCAAAATCAAGCTTAATGAACAGAAATCTGATTATGTTAATGTTACGAACAAGAGAATCACAGATCACCCAGTAGTTAGGGTGAATAATATCGCCGTACCGCACGCGAACAATGCCAAGTATCTTGGAATGAACCTTGATGCAAAGCTACGATGGAAAGAGCACATCAAGAAAAAACGCTTTGAACTTAATATAAAGTATATATTATTGGCTACTTGGAAGGAATTCTAAGTTGTCACTATATAATAAAATTCTGATCTACAATCAGATTTTAAAACCAGTGTGGCTTTATGGCATCCAGCTTTGGGGCTACACTTGTGTATCAAATGCGAATATTATCCGGACTTTCCAGAATAAAGTGCTTCGTAACATGGTGAATGCTCCATGGTACGTTCGCAATAGTGACCTTCATCGCGACCTAGGAATCCCAATGGTCAAAGATGAGATAAAACGATACGCCAATAAGCATGAAGTCAAACTACTTCATCATGTGAATACGGAGGCGATACAGCTGCTGGACAACGAACATATCGTCCGAAGACTGAGAAGGACTAAGCCATTCGAGCTGGTGTAATGCATTGTGCAAAACAAAGAAGTGGAATGAATAGTGTAATTTGTACAACTAAGCTAAACTGAAGGACATCAATGGATGAACTCTAGAGCATAAGTATTTTAGTTTTAAGCTTTATTAGAGACAAATCAATGGTTGATCTAACTTGATCCGTTTTGATGGACATATCACCTTCGCTGGTGTTTACAAAAAAAAAATGATCCCCTTCGCCTAAGGAAGTGGTGTTCCAGATGGGTAGCGTTTGTAAAGTGTCAAATCTGATAATCCGACGATTATTTAAATATAAATCAAAACGCGTCAGTGTAAGAAAACTGTTTGTTATATACACAATTATTTTATCTGGAAAATGGATGTTATCAAGCACAAAACTTCACCGCTGCCTTGCATCCACTGACGATAGAACATTGTCAGTGTCGCCAAAACAAAATTAAATTATCAGAATTTTTATGGCCAGATTGTCCTGTAAATGGTTGTCTTATTGTTGTGCTCTTCTTTCCTTCAATACATTTTCGATATGTTCAAAAATAAACAGATTTTCCAGCTCCTTTTATGTCGCTGAAAAAGCTTCCTGGTTATTTTGTAGCTAAATTTCCGTGGAAAGCTTCACGATGGAAAAATATTGGGTAAACATTATCATATAGTGGAAGCAGCTATATTTATGCGGGGATTTTGAATGTTTAGACTGTCATAGAATCCAGAGTGCATTCACGTGTTCCAGATAACTTCCATGTACGTATAGTCGAGTGGAATTATGCGCATTTATAAACACAGTGCTGTGTTTTCCTCTTTCCCATTTTTATCTAGCCGGATTACGGTCAGATTTGTAAGGTGAATGTTTATTGAACTTCTTAACCAGCCTCGATTTCTGTTTGGTTCCTTTATAGTAGTTCGTTGATAGTAACCGCGGTCGGAGATCTTTACTGACCGAATCATTGGCGCTGCACCTCGAGATACGAAGACGCGTACAGTTTGGAATTCGGAATGAATCAGCCAGAAATGTAAGCACGAATTTAATCTTTCTTCTACACAAATACAGTAATCAACAATAAAATATGGATCAACATATACATACTTATCCTAATCCTAAAGAATAGTTTACTTTTGATAAAAGTGGTTGTGGATGTGCACTGTATGTGCCTTAATTTTTACAAATTTTGCCTTTCTCCTCCCATGAGGAGTGTTTTCATTATCGCTTTCATCGCTAGATGAATCTGTCGTTGGTCCGGTGCCAGTGCCAGTGGCTGGAGTTATCGTTGTGGCCACACCATTCACCCTCATCCTGGAAATTACATAATTTTTAGATATCCTTTAAGTGACTCTCTTCCCTGTCAAACTCTACTATGCGGAACACCTCAGGCCTAAGACCGCTATATACGGCACACTCACCCAGGAAGTGGAACGAGGTCTCGTCCTCCTCCCAGGACTTCTGACAGATTGGATCTTTGACCGCCTTTTCGGATTTCTAAATGCGAATTTATGTATCAAAAACTCCATCTTGCGGAGAAAAGCAAGTTGTGTATCAATCATCATTTATGTCTAACAAGTACGGAGCCTTACTGAGATGGATTATAGGGATGATAAATATCTCACAAACCTCAAAAAAATTGAATGTTCTCCTGCTCCCAACATTTTATCCTTCAAAAAATGTTTGAATAAAAATGCTTTTTTTCCGTTACTTAACGATATGCGCGCCACCACTTAAACGATTTTCAAAGACTACAAAGCTTTTTTGTCCTTGAGATAATCCGTTTTTTACGTTTTTTGATACACCATAAAAATCCGTGCCATTGATGGTGCTGTATCAGTAACCGCTGCATGGATTTTGAAGGAATTTCGGCTGAGAGCGACTACTTTATAAATGGGATTTTAATGTTGAAGACGTACCTGTACGTTGTATTTGCTGTTCGTGGTTCTATATTTGGTTCCTCATTCGAACCACTGGGACCTGGAGAGTTCTCATTATTGTGGTTTGGCGGCGGTTCTGCAGATTTCTCCTGAGTACTGTTAACAGTACCGCCTTGGTCGTTCTCATACGATCCACCGGTCTGTGTGGCATGTTCAGCAATGCTTTCTATGCTGCTGACGTTCAAGTTCAGCTCGAGAATATCTGGTGTACTGGCGGTTTCTTGGGGATCTTCTAAAAAAAAACGTTGCTTTGTTGAAATCCTCAAAATAGGCTGATAAAACAAATAAAATACAATATCGCAATTAAATCCTCAGGGTAAACCTTGCCTACTGAAAAAATTGAACCACACATCTTTCGATTGCCGGTCATATGCTCTAGTCAATTGAGCTAAGCAAGCACTCCGCTCACTAGGAATCTAAAATGCCCATGATCGGTTTGAGATATTGTAAACTCGACCTGGTGAGGATGGGTTTCTCTAGTGTTTGCTTTACTGACAACTAACTCTTGGTATTATTATGCAAAACAGCTGGTTCGAAACGTAGAGGTCAGAAGCATCCATCAGACATATTACTCGTTTCTGGAGTGTTTCAGAGCGCACATGCGATTCGTACTAAAACGATGGTCTGAGCCTTATAGAGTAGCAATAGCTGTTCCGGAGAATTCAATTCCCCTGAGCGGATGAGAACCCCCAGCTTCTGGGATGCCTACCTAGCCAGGCCATGACATGTTATTACGGTAACCCAGAAAATCTTCCGTAGATCTCTGCTTGCGGAAACCATATTGGCTATTAATAATGACTTTTTTCTAGGTAGTTCAAGAGCTGCACCTCAATGACACTATCCATAACCTTGGGCATTATACAGATAGAATTGAATTATGGATTCCACCTTGCAGATCAACAAATAAGTAGTTGCCACCAAACAAATGAAAATTATCAATGCGGTGAAAATATCTTTTGATGTATATGAGTGAAAGAATGTGATGTACCTACCAATCAAAGGTTCCAAGTGGTTTTTCTCCTGAGCTTCTTCCGGTTCTTGCCGCACCTGTGGTGCACTAAAACTCTTGCTAATCTTTTTTGACCGACGCTTTTTATAACATAAAGGCCCTGGCTTAGCAAATCCGACGTTATGTATGAGTAATTCCTCTTCATCGTCCAGTAACAATGTTGAGTTTGCGTTTTCCTTGTTTGTGATCGGCCTAGTAAATAGCCTGAAAAAAAGTGCAAGTGTATGCTCTCGACTATGCATCAGACCTGCTATAGACATGCATGCTTCGTCTTGAGCCTAGTCTTGCGGTCTAACTCAGTCAAGGGTGTGATAGCAACATCAAAACGCATCTCCAAGTGCCACCCTCTATGGCAGTCCAGGGGTTAGGAACTTTGACTTCGTAAGTTGCCAGTGGGCGTCCCCATAGAAGGCGACACTTTGAGATGAGTTGATGGTGCTTCAAAGCAGAGCTCTGAAATCATTTTCATCTGGGGAGGATTTTGAATGAAGCATTCCAGCTTCAGAATATGACGAAAACGTAGCTGTTAAGATGTTTTTTGTGCCTACTCGGGATCATTCGGGAGTGCTCGGTGTGTTCCCCTAAATTTAGGGGAATTTGAATGACTGGAGTTTTATAGAAAATTTTATTTGCCACAAATTTGATTTGAAATTTTCATAAATTGATGAAAAGAAGTGTCACAGATAAATAATTAATATTTCTTCTAAATTTATCTAAAGTGATCCGTTTTGAGTTGAAAAACCATGTATATGACTACGTTTAAGTTGGAGCTATAGTTCGGAAGTCTTACCATAGCAGCATCCTAACGATATAAAAGCAATAAAAACTGTCCCACATTTCAGGAAAAAAATAACTACAAGTTGTCCCTGGAGTAAAATATGTCTATTATGAAATTCAGCACTCAGCACTGTGTAAGTTTCCAAACTCCAAACCAAGTTGATGATTCACGACATCAAGGCAATTTAGTATTGGCTATCCATAAAACCATACCTATAACAAGAAGGCAGTTTGGAAAGCCTAGCCGGCTTATCCTGAGCAGTGACCAGAGACCCAATTTCGCTTTTGTCCGCCATTTCTTTCACAAGCTTCTTCTGCGAATGCACCCTGTTTAAAACGACCCGTGGATGCAAAAATTCCAACGTTTCTGTTTGAGTTGTTGCATCTCGACCTTTCTTCGCTGCTTTGCACTTTTTCAAACGGGGACGCATCTTGACATGATGGAATGGTTAATTGTCACGTCTGAATGACAGTGTCCGATTGGTGTGGTGTACAGGGCGATAGACTGTATTCTGTATTGGAAGGTGCCAAGATCGCAGCACCTGGGCTTCATTGGGCCCCTTGTACGTCCTCTCCAGGGGTTGCTCAGAACTTGGTGTTCAACCATCCCAAAAGAAAGAAGGTAGTGACACGACCCAGTCGAGCATCCCTTACACTAGCCATAGAGTTCCAGCGCTCCCCCAAAATGCCTAACTGTTTGATCTTCCTGTTCAAAACCTCTGTATATGGCTTCTTTGCTCATCCTCATATTGAAGAGATGTTTCCTTAGCTGACAGGTGTTGTCTTGACATGAACAGGTATGGGATATTCTAGAAAATCCTTAGCCACATGTGTCGTCTCTAATAATTTCAAAAGCTTAGTGGGTATTATCTTCCAATAGTGCGTTCATAGCACTGACAGGCAAAATTCAGTGTGGTCAAGGACCAATGATTCATGTCTCAGCAGTTCTCTTTTGCAGTTGGTCAGCTGTAACGTTGCCTTTGGAAAGTGAGTGTTATTTTATCCACAGTTGTACCATTGGTGGTAAAGGCATCACAAGCTTCTGGTTCCAGTGCTGTGTGTATGTATGTGTATGACGATGGGGTTATATTTCAAGACGTACTCGAAATCGCGGTTAGTGGCATAAATTGAATAATCCAGCAACATCATACTGACATGTCGCGATACTCTGTCTGGGAGTTTTTGGAAGCGCAGCTCTCACACCATGAGACGCAGTCAGACGCATGAACAGAGCATCATTAAATCACTGACAATGAAGCGCATTGTTATCTAAGATAAAATTAAGGAGATAGTCATCGACAACGTTTAAAGCAAACCTAGCGTAGAAATGAACACACATTATAGAAATGAATAAACAACACCTGAAAAGAACGAATTTTAATATGAACTTGGAACGAAATAACCATCAATCAACCACGCCACCCCCTCAACCGGAACGCCATCCAAACCAATCAGGACAAGCAGCGCCAACGAGACGCCACCCACAGGAGTATAAATAGCTTCAGAAGAAAATTGTCGCAAAAGTTACGCATTAAAACAAAACTTAACGTCAATCTTCGACCAATTACCGCATCGTTCGTTCCGCTCAATTAAACTGCCGCCTCCCTCATCCGCATTCCCGCCATCATCAGGAAAGTTAATTCGAAACGTATATTTGCCCAGCACTACTGCGGCTCGGTCTTTGTCAACAGTGCGAGGGTGTCGAGGGAAAATAGGGTGGGCTGGCGGGAGGGGGTGAAATTGCCGCCATCGCCCTGATAGCTCCTCGGGACATGGGAGTGAATGGGGTGCGAGTTCCGAAGCAATGGGGTGGGATATAACCGGAGAGAGCTGCCTACCAACTATAAAGGTAGCTAATAGACTTTCCTTATTTTTATACTAGCGCAACGCCGCATGGGCACACAACATCGCGTTCCCTTTCTCTTTTTATCTTTCTTGCTGTCTGACTCACTGCTATACTCTTAGCGTTGGAAACAACATAGCCTCGATCTCGATAAGGCAGTTGCACTGATTTTTCATAAAATATATCACACAAAGCGTGGTTCAAGAGTCGGTTTTGGATAAGGCCGGCCCTAGATGGTGGGCAATGTTGCGACGTTTCGTAGTGACACCAAAAAGTGGTCCACTTTCTTTTTGGGTAGGAAAGAAAAAAGAGCTGTAAATCGACTTCACTCTAACGCGAACAGTTCAAGAAGTAAATGATGTTGATACAGTTTGGACACTTTCTTGGTTCAGCTTTTTCAGGTTAGGTTTTCAATATAGTATTCTCAGTTTAAGATTATTACAGCCTTACAGCATATAGGAAGATATGGTATGCTTGAATGAAAGCACATTCTTCGTCTGGGGACTTATTTTTATGATTGTACTAACGTGGAACCAGGTATTTTACATAATAAATAAATCAGTCAGTAAATAAATAATTTGACAGGGAAATTCGGTTGAACAAAAACACATTAAATTAGATATTTATTTTTGGTGGATCCACATGTAATAATCAAACGGCTGTAGTAAAACAAATTATATGGCATGAGATTATTTTGCCTTTTGTTGAGTTTTGTCTGAAAATACAAATAGGCATTATATATCGCTAATTATATAATTGAGATTTATTTGTGTGTGATCATTTATTTTCCTCCTTTTCATGGGCGGAGTGAACAGTACTCGTAGAGTTAACTGGTAGTTAAGAACGGATTCCGTGCTCTCAACTAAATGAGTGCATTAAGTTTAATCTATTTTTTATTCCCCATACGCAATAATCTTGATAACAATATCTATTCATCATTAATACAGTAGTTAAATCATTAAATTGATACGAACATTAAAAAGAGAAAAAATGAATAAATATACTATCAAACACTCATAGGAGGCTATGTATAATTGTATATATATATAACAGCATTGCCTACTATGACTCCACATGATATTTATATTCGTCTCTTGCAATCTTGATGCTTCCTCTGAATATTGTGTACAGTTGACAGTGCGATGTGTGATGGGAATAGAAAATCAACTTTTTCTTTTACAATAATATTTTTCTTCAAACAAATTATAAATATGTAGCATTTATCAATTTTAGCTACATCAATGGTCGAGCTAAATATTCATTCCGAAGATCTCTTCATAGAATCCATGTCACAAGTATCAAATAAATCATGATGGCTGAGAAAGTATAGTTGAAGGCATACTTCATAATGCGAAATCTGGAAAATGAAAGTCGAGTTGAAAAAATAGGAAAACTGGTCGAATTAGCAACGCTAGGACAGAGCAAACGGGGCCATTGGCGCAAAATTGTGGGTTAAATTGGTGGGAAATGCACTTAGTAAAGAGGTTCATGTAAGGGGGGGGGGGCAACCCAATGACGGACGTTTCTCTGGGCACCAGAGTCTTAAACTACGCCACTGTCTGATTGTTTGGTGTTCTGTGCTTATTACCTTCTAGCGCGAGATGCCGTTTCCTCTGGAGACATTTCCCTCTCCTTGAATACAAAATATTTCACTCCTCTGAGGGCAGACACGCTATAATTTATGATATCTTCAGGTTTCTTAGGCCTGTTACTTTGCATGAAAGCTATTTTGTCGCTTTCCACTAACTTGCTGTCCAGTTGATCGAAATTTCGTGTATCAAACACAAATGTTTTCGTAGTGAAGAAGGTCAAGGCCTGCTGTGCTATGAATATCGTCCGTACTATCTTCAGCAACCTGAAATTGGGATGTGTTAATAGCTTTGTAGCTTTGTTCAGAAGCAGAGTTATGTAGTTCAGGTTGATAATCAGAATACAATAAGTATGGACTCGTGTAGATTGTAGATGCTCTTACTTGGTGAATTTCTTCCATCGTGTAGATAAAAAGTTGTGTAGTTATGACACAGTTTCACAAATATTTGTGTAGTATAGGCTTTTTTACTATCATTAATCAGTACCTGGGTTTCATTCCTTTTATCTTCAAAAGTAGATCAATAACCGCGCTCATAGCAACGTGGAAGAGAGCATCAAAGTAGTATCTGTACCAGGATTCGGTACAGTGAATATCGAAATTCCAAATAGTGTTTTCATAAAACACCACCTTCAACATTTCAAGTTGTATGGCCTCGAAAAATTCTATTTTCCAGAGCACTTCTGAACAAGCATTGTAGATAGAAATGTCACTGTTGTCTTTGCTTGAATCAAGAATGAATCATAGTTAGTATTAAACAGAAAATTTCCGGGCTGTGATGGCGGGGAATTGTGCGGGGGCAAGAGGGAGGGGGAGTCACAACCACTTTTAACCCAGGGCATTTTCTTCGTAGAAAAATTAGGGATGGAACTTCGGTTTCATTCATAATGTTACCTGTGGATGGTGTGTGGAAAGTTCCTGGTTCTACACATTGGCTCTAGGCCGGCATGTTGAATTAAGAAGTGACTCTACCTAGAATAAAAGGCCTTGGCCCTCATGGATTTCCAGCGCTCATTTTTCAAGATAACGGAACATTTTTCTTGCAAATGATAGCGAAAGGTTGGTTCTATGCTCGTGCAGAATTCTTGATATTCTCACATGAATATTGGCATTTTTTTACTCATTTCAGATGGTTTTTAATCTGGTGGTGACCAAAGTGACAAAAATATCAAGACGGCCATAGAGCCGTCCTTTCTCTATGATCTGCATAAAAAATGTCAATATGTCCAAAAAATTTTTACTGATACGAGCGCCCTTGCTACAATATCTCAAAAATTTTCATCAAAATTAAAAAAAGGGCTTCTCAAGAGTATGAAACCTTTCTCTAACATTTTACAAAAAAAAATCGGTCCATTATTCTGAAAAATTAGCGCTGAAAACGAAATATTAGAAACTCATGCAAAACATCTTTTATTCTGGGTAGAGTCTCCTTTTAAAAGGTAATTTTTCATTGGTGAATATCTTCGTTCCTATTCAGTATTAGATAACGATTTTTTGCAAATATTATTTTCTACAACTTTTATGCCAACATCAAATTAATTTACATGACACATTGATAAAAAATGCCTAATCTTTCACTGTTCTCATAAACACAATTAGCAATATAAAAACTGTAATTATGAAAATTTTATTCTTTACATTATGATCAATCCGTGAATATCGAAATCGAAATTCCATCCCTATTTTTTCTCAAATTCACTGGAAAATACTCTTGACAATTTCTTTCAAATAGCAAAAGGGTCTCCAAGAGCTTCCAGCACCATACCCATATCTACTAGCTGGAGTTTTTTTTCATTCCACTCCACCACATTCTTATTTTCAAACACTCAAATTTAATTCTATGAGGTCACTAGCGCCAAAATGAAGTTTTGATCACTAGATGCTTTTTTCTGTCAACGCCGCACGTCCAATTTTGACGGTTGTATGAACAGTGAGAAGAACGCACCTCACTTTTGACAGTTGTGTAAAACTTAAAAAAAATGTACCTCAAACTTTTCTCCCAGGTGGCTATGAGCATACCTTTGACAACGTTGTCAACAGAGATGCCATCCAAATTGCAGCTTCGTTTTCCATACAACGCTGATGTTATTCCTGAAATTAACGTCGGCAGGATGAATTTACATAAAAAAATGAATAGCAATTTACAAAAAAAAATCCACAGACTCAAAATCTTAGGTATACTTATTAATAAAAATATGCTCATTTCGTCGACTTGGGAGCAATGAAAAAAAAGTTTGAGAAGTTTTATCCGCGGAACATTTCATGCGCGATAAAATAAGTGCGTCTACTTACATATATTAATAATTTTAATTTGATATTTCCGATACTAAGTATGCCTATATTTTGGAATCGATTGATCTTTTTAATTACTTACATTTTGCAGTCATTGGAAGTGAGAAATATTCACATACTGTATTGGTGGAATTTCATTTCAGCATGTACAATCAATGTGTAAGAAAAAGGCAGAAGATGAAACACAAGACGTGGCAACGCAAAATACATTAATTGCTACTTGAATGTTTCCTACGCATTCATTTTATAAATATAGGGAAGAATTCTTTACGTACAGATAATGATCTTTTTAAATGCTAATTTTACTGGACTATAACACGAGGCTGCTAGAGGGCAGCGTTGCCACGTCTGATTCTGAACATTTGTGTTTCATATTTTTTACTGTATTTTCCGAATTTAGCAAGCTTACCTAACATACCAGCCACACAAAGGGCGAAAGGTCCATTCAGGTTATCAATCCAGCCAGGCATAGGCTCTTTATCACTGTGGGCAACTAAAAGAAATCGCTCAAGCGTCATATGAAATTGGCTAAAAATAACATCGAAAGGCAACAAGATCTTATAGAAAGACATATCAGCTTTTCGCAAACATATAAGCAAAAAGACTTAATTTGTTCATAAATGAATAAACAAAACATGCAGCAAACTGATAAGGATAATCAAGCGTGAAATTCGGTTTGATAATATTTTATTGAAAAATATGGCCTTTCGTAATATTTTTGGAAAAGTCGGTTATGTTACTATTATTATCATTATACTCCTATATATAATAAATACAACAAATATTTAGAAATTTCTTGAAAATTTAGGTTTTTGTAATTCTCATTCCTTTCATAAGATTTACTGGTTAACCTTAATATTTCAAGGTAAGGGTGTGATAGTAACATTTATCTCCAAGTGTCGCCGAATGTGGCACTGCCTATTTAATTTTTGTAATTCTTTAGTCAGGGCAATGGTCAAAAGTTTTGAAAATGATGTCAATTTTCTTTTGTGCGTGCGAACCTTGAGATGCATAGACCGGAAAGCAGCAAACTGCATTGAAGTGAGAGTATTAACTTACTTATAGATGGTCTAAAAATGATGGAGGATATTTTGTTCTCACACAGCTCCTTGGTTACGTGTTCGGCAATTCGCTTCGTGAATGTGTACGTGTTAGGCCAAGGGGCCGTGTATTTGACGGTACAGACCGACAGATCCATGTCAGATTCTGCGAGGTTTATTGCTTCTCTCCAGTCAACCTATGACGATATGAAACACTTTATCAGACCTTAAAATATGAAGAAATACATAGGAAATCATTGAATTGTATTTTTGGCATTATAAGACAATTTGTATATTCATCATGGACAAAGAATTGTGTGTCTTTCCTAGACATCCATTTTCAGACCGAGCTATGACGTTGTTCGTCAATTTCCTTTGTTAATATTTACAACAATTATACGCATAAATAATAACTCACTCTAATGATCAGCTTTAGCTACTGGAACTGTGTAAATAAGACTAACTAACAAACACAAAAATCTAAGAGTGTAACGAACCGGCGTCCGGTAGAGCTTCTCCTCAATGGGGTTGTGGTCTACGTTGCAGTAGGCCGTGCTGACATGCATGAACGTTTCCAATTCGGTGCATCTCAAAGCCAACTGGATGATTTCTCTGGTGCTTCTGACGTTTGTGATGATGGCCTTGCGCAGTGCGTCATCGAAACGAACTGAAGCTGCCAAGTGGTAGATTATGTTCACCTTTGAGATGAGCAGATTTTCGTCTTCTTCGCGTATACCTGTGATCTCATAAACGTAACGTAATAGGAAAATTAACAAAACCTAGCTATTCTCTCTAAGCAAAAAAGATAGTACGCTTTATTGAATGTTCAATTAATTATGCGAAATATTTTCAAAACTCACCTAATTTCAGCTCTGTAACGTCTCCTGCTATACATTTTATTTTGTCTAAAGCTGCAGGATTTTCCTTCCTGATTATATCGAACAGCTAGAAAATAAATAAGTACCTGTAACCGCAAAATTAAAGTCAAGTAGCTTGACTTAGGACTTTTCATGATGCAATTCAATTGAAAATAAAATGCCCCAATATAATGAAATATAATTCAAAAAAAACTATAACTCAATAGTTTCAGTCTACCTCTAAAGATGCTAATTTAGTTAATGGAACACTTCCCGGGTATTCAAAAATGCTTTGACGAATTTCTGTTTGTGATCATTGACCAGTTAGACATATCTACCATAGTCTTGAATATTCTTTAACATTACTGAAGTAGAAGTACTACTATTGTACCCACCTGTGCCTCTGTGATATCGTCACGCCGTTCCTTGAGAGTCTTGCCCCTCCTTGGCCTCACTAACACATAAATATCTCCGATACCTGTACAGGATCTCAATAATTTCTCGATGAGAACTTTACCCAAAAACCCCGTACCCCCAGTCAAAAATACGTTCTTTCCTTTAAAATACTCCGGAATGGTGGAAGTTTTCCGGTTTAACATTTTTATTTTAATAAAAAATCACCACCATGCAAACACTAGGTACTCCAAACTGATGAAGTGCAAGAAAGTGGTGAATAATTTTATACACTCATGAATATGTCACGGTCATTCTGTGCATATGAAATGATACGCAGCGGCGTAGCTGCGTCTTTTGTGTAGCAATCGTGTCATCAGTTACTCTATGCCACAAGGTTCTGTTCTTGAACAGCTTGCTTTTTCAATTTCTGAATAAATATCTCGTGGCGTTAGGTCAGACAGAAGTTGTTGATACTACGATATTTCGGCGTTGGCCTTTGATTTTCCAAGGCTACCGTTGTGATGTATCCACTTTTAGAAAAATGAAATGCGAACATTTTATTCCCAATACTCTTCGATCGAGGAATTTTCGTTGGAGGCTGCTCACTTTCAAAGCAGCAAACTAATGACTGCTGTTTAGTTTCGGGATGATAATGATACAACCTTGTTTCGTCTCCGGTTACGATATTAAAAGTGTTTTTACTGTGCTCATTATAAAATTTTTCAAGCATAAACTTAGCCCAATCAACTCTTGTTGCTTTTTGCTCACTGGTAAACAAATGTGGCACCCATCTGGAACACCGCTTCCTTAGGCGAAAGTGATCATGAATGATTGTTCGGACCGCTGCCGATCCAATCCCCAGAGAAGCCTCAATCTCGATGTAGGATAGATGTCGATCTTTTTTTACCATATTTTGCACAGCTTCTACAGTTTCAGTGGGTGGTCGACCTGTGCGAGGTTCATCATCGAGTGAGACCCTGCCCCTTTTAAACTCTACAAACCAATTAAAAACTGTAGCCCTAGAAGGGGCACAGTCCCTAAAGCAACTCACTAAACTTTAGTGACATTCCGCTTGTTTTAGTCCCTTTTTATAGTCATACAAAATCATGGCTCGAAAATCGCGAGTACCCGGTTCCATTTTCACGTTAAAATTCGGCCAACCCTTAGATGCATTCGAGACCGTGGCAAGGCAACTACTGAACGATTCAAACGCTGCCTAAGCGTGTAAGCACTCACAACTTTAGACAAAATAGCTGCGTGCTCACACTTGTATAAACTTGTATAGATTTGGAATATCTAAAGACTTTCAGTATGACCCTCATACGATGGGCTCATGTAATTGCCAACATCAATAGACGTTAGGAACTGAAAGGAGGCGTTTTAGGAAATCTATATTGCGAAAATACAAGTCACTCATTTCTACTCTGTATCCGCCACTGTTCAATGACAGTTGCAAGTAGTTGCACATTATTGTATGTATTTATGTACAGAAAACTTCCGATAAACTTTGATCAATTCAAAATATTTACAGACGGGTGCATTTTTATTCAAATTTATACAAAATACTATCTGTTATTATTTAAAGATTCAAGGTAAGTTAATGTGCCTGATTTAACTGGTGAGTGTCTTATTTTACACTTTTACTCGAAAAACAATTCAATTTTAGATCTTTAATACGATTTACTATCGTGATGGAGTCAAAAGTCAAGTTAGAGTGAATCAAGCTCTATTTCGTCTTATTCCCTATAGGCAATGGAAGTTAAAGCGATAATTTCGAAGTTTTAACCTCAAAAAATGGAGTCAAGTAGATCGATTCAGTATCTGGCATGTAAACATGTTTTTGTAGCTGGTGGTTACAACATGGTTATTCAAGGTCCTTAGAGATACACCCTGTTTCTCGGGGACGGCAAAAAGGGCCAAAGGGTGAACTACCTGTTAAGCAATTCCGTTTTTACGAGTCACAAGTTCGACTCTGTTAGAACACTTTGTTCACAAATCACAAATTCGAGTGCTAATTTGTGCCTATCGTAACGTAAATGCAGCTTGATACATTTAAAAATTCAGTCAGTTTTCGACTAGGTTCTAAAATGACCCGCAACTTAAGTCACATCCAAAACTCAAATTATGAAAGTTATTATCCATATAAAACTTAAATAAATTTTTGGACCAGAAACTTGAAAACCATTTCAAAAACATTTGGGATGATATTATCTTGTATTTTGTCTAGTACCATTTTTCTACTACGTCGAAAACTCAAGACACGCCCAAAGACAAAGTGTGAAATTATTTAAACAATGTTTTTAATCCATTGAAAAGGATTTTTTGGATTACCTTCATAATTACTAGAAACTTGAAAACCGTTTCCAACACGAAGATTTGAGATTATATTATCTTGTTTTTTGCCTGATAAGTTCGGCGCCAATTCACCTATTTTCAAACATATAACAGCATTATGGACTCACATGATATCTGTGGTCGTTCCTTGCGTTTAGGATGCTTCCTGTGGATATTCACTAGCACAGTTAAATACGCGATGTGTGAAGGGCATTGAAAATCAACTTTTTGTTTTACAAGAATAATTTACTTTAAACAAATTATAAATATGTAGCATTTATACATCTTAGGTACATCAATAGTTGAAATGAATATTCATTCTGAAGATCTCTTCATAGAATCCATATCACAAGTATAAAATAAATTATGATGGCTGAGAAAGTATAGTTGAAGGCATACTTCATAATGCGAAATCTGGAAAACGAATATCAAATTAAATAATGTTTGAGTAAAAAAATAGGAAAACTGGTCGAATGAGAAATCATCCGTAATTTTTTAAGTACGGAAAAGGAGGGTAAAACAGATACAAATAAAAGTGCAATTTATTTATGGTTGCCGTGTCACGAGCCCTGTGACGTTCGTCGTCATCGCTGGACCAGTGCCAGTACGTTTCTAATATGGAGATGCATTATGTCCCTCACATTTATTAACAATGTAAAATCATCTGTATTCTAGTCTATCATGGTAGCTCATTCCCTTTACATGTGGTGTCACACCATTTTCGACCTTTTTGACCTCTCCCTCCACTCCTCCTTGTCACACTGGGACAACCCATCCTGTCAAGTTCCACGCTCTGCATTTTGCATTTTCAAGAAACGATTGATACAACACGTAAGTAAAATGAGGACATGTTATTGTTGATGTTAACTTCCAGAAACTTGATGGACGGTAATTCAAGTGTTGAGTTTCCCTCCATCTCCACGACATACAGACCAGAATATGACTTCTTTGTCCGAGTAGTTGTTGTTGAGTCTGCGTCTTTCTTGAGTGGTCACCTTGGTTTTGGTAGTCAATATAGAAGTTGAATACGTGATGAATATTGTACAGTTGACAAGCGTTTGTTCTTTACTTTTGTTATTGTTGAGTACACACCAGATGAAAAAAAACAAATTTAGGACATTATAAGCGCAATTATACAATGAAAGCTATATAATGTGGATATTATTCTACAGCAATTCCAGCACCTTCCAATCTCCTCGTCAACAGATCCGTGCTGGATGAATCATCAAGCAATAGATACGCTCTCATGCTTGGAAAGAAAGAACCTATGGTGGACCTCGTAGTTGGAAGATTTGAGTCAATTGCAAGGAATAATTTTACATTGTTTCAACCGGTGCTGTTCTCGCAGTAAGGAAATTTTGATCTGTGTGAGATGTTCCATTATTTATTGTGCTATCTGACTTTGATAAAGAGTGAGGGTTCTAATTAGAATGAAGATTTTTTCAGACTTCTACTCAAAATAAGACGTTCATGATGGCTAATGTTGTTGGAAAATATACCATAGTTTTTTGGAGTATAAATACTTCTCTACTAAAAATTGTGTGATTGATAGAAATACTAAGTCTTGGAGTTTCAATTCCTATCAGCAATGATAACACTTAGTACCTTCGACTGCGTGCTGCTGTTTCCTCGGGAGACATTTTCCTCTCCTTGAACACAAAGTATTTTACTCCTTGGAGGCCACACATGACATAATTATAGATATCCTCAGGTTTTTTAGGTCTAGTGCTTTGCATGAAATCTTTTCTATCGCTTTCTACTAATTTGCTATCCAGTTGATCGAAGTTTTCTGTAATAAACGTGAACGTGTTCGCCATGAAGAAGAACAAAGCCTGTTGTGCTATGAATATCGTCCGTACTAGCTTGAGCATCCTGAAATTGGAATTTATTATTGGCTTTACTTTGAACTTGCGCAAGGTTTTATTTCTAGGATTCAGAATATATCAAAAACAGGATTGCTAGATCGGATTGACAAGACCACCGAAGGTTGCCTCGTACCCTGTTTTTTTTTTAGGGTAAATGCAACAGTTGGTAGAAAATGTACTGAACCAGAGATAAAACCATAGAATAAGTTTGAGCAGTTAACAATAAGATTATTATTATAATTGGTAAAAGTATGAAAGGATCATAGCAAACAGTTTGATAAAAACAGAAAACATGGCAACCCTGCATGCAACCGAATTTTGATTTTAATCTTCCTCAAGAAAACATTATATCTTGAGTGTGTGCTCTCCACTATGCTTCAGACCTGGTATAGACATACATGTTTCGTCTTTAGCCTAGACTCGTCAGTATAGATTAGCCGTCTAACTGTAGAGAGCAATTGGGTGATATATACGTAACCCAGTCAAGGGTGTGACAGCAACCTCTACACTTATCAAGTGTCGCGCACTATGGCGCTGCCCATTGGCAACTTATGAAGTCAAAGGTTGATCCTATCATTTGCCAATGGACAGCGCCATAGTGCGCCACGCTTGGAGATGAGTGTTGATAGGATATCTTGAATTCGACAATTTTCTAAATTAAAATACTATCGTCAATACCTGGGTTTCATTCCTAGTAACTTCAAAAATAGATCTATCATCGCACTCATACCAACGTGGAAGAGAGCGTCAAAGTAGTATCTATACCAGCAATGCGAAATACGTGCATTGAAATGCCAAATGGTTTTTTCATAAAACACCACCTGGAGAGCTTTAGGATAATAATCTAAGAAAGAAATCATCTTCCAAAGCAGTTCCGAACAAGCATTGTAGATAGAAATGTTACTCTTTTCTTTGCTGGAAATGAGAATAAACAATAGTTAGTAATAAAGAGCTGTGATAACTTAGAAGGGTGGTGAAGGGGAGGTAGAGAGTAGTGTAGAGATAAAGAAATCTATAATGTGTTTTGCAACATTCAATAACATCATAGGACTGTGAAAATCTCAATTTCTAAGATGATACCATTCCTCAGATGCTTCACATTTGACGGTTATATGAAACTTGAAGAAAATAACGTACCTCAAACCTTTCTCCCAGGTGGCTATGAGCATGCCTTTGACAACATTGTCAACAGAGACAATATCCAAAAAGCTGCTCGATTTTCCATAGTTAGTGGATGTGACTCCTGCAAAAGCGTAGATAAGATGAATTTACAGAAAAAATGACCTAATTCTAATAAATCAAAAGACTACGTATTACATTTTTCTATTTTGTTATTTTCAGTACTGTCTATTGTTTTAGAGAAGACTGATTTTTTTAATTATATTACTGCGAAATATTTGTATATGTTCCAAATTTCAATTTCTCGAGCTTATAAATTTAAATAAAAACGTATTTACCTATCATACCGGCCACAATAAGAGCAAAAGGTCCGTTCAGGTTATCAATCCAGCCTGGTATCGGCTCTTTATCACTGTGTATAACTAAATAAAAATAAATCACATAAAAAGCTGGATGTAATTAGTTGGAAATATCACCTAAAGGCATTGGTTATATTATATGGTCTTTTGAAACGTTGTGTTGTGAAATCGACTGAACAATTACGAAAAACGCAGTTTGGCACCATACATTCTCCGACCAAGGGCGCCTATGTTGTACTTCTTTCAAACTTTCGTGGATTTTTAAACTCTGGTAATGCAGATTATGTTGATTCATTTCACCATGGTTTGTACAACCAGATTCATCTAAGAACACACAAAAGGCAAAAATCTGTTTAATTCTATTCAATTTTGTGACCACTGAGAAAATGGGACTCGATAATGTTCAAATTAATTGATAACAGCGTTGCAGAATTGAAACATTTGGAAAAAGAACAATGTTTTATTTTTGATCTATTCAAGTTGCAATCGGTTCAAAAAAATCGTAAACAAAAGTAATTTGCTTTTTTCTCTCGTAGAATAGGATTCTGCAATCAAAAAGATACGTTTCTATATAAAAAACATTGTTGACCTTGAAAAAACCTTGAAAACGTTGTCAAGGTCAAAAACTAATGTCATCATTTCGATATTCGGCTGTTTCAAGTAGACCACACAGTATAAACATAACATAAGGATGTGATGGTAACATTCACCCCGATGTGTCGCGCAAAGTAGCTCCGCCTATTGACATCTTTACGAAGTCCACGCTGTAAGGACCTACATTTATTTTATGTAATTCCACAGACTTAAATCAGGGCAATGGTCATGAGCCGTAGGAGGGTCAGGAAAATACTAACAAATATTGGCTTTCTTTTTCGTACTAAACTCAAGATACAGTCCAATTTTCATGTTTAATGCTAAAATTTGAGTTTTAGAATGTATCCGTAGAAGGATGAGATGATAGTATCGACTTACTTATAGATGGCCTAAAAATAATGGAGGGTATTTTGTCTTCACACAGCTCCTTAGTGACATGTTCGGCAATTCGCTTCGTGAATGTATATGTGTTAGGCCAAGGGGCCATGTATTTGACGGTACAGACCGACAGATCCATGTCAGATTCTGCGAGGTCTATTGCTTCTCTCCAGTCGACCTATGACGATATGAAAGACTTTATCAGACCTCAAAATATGAAGAAATAAATAGGAAATCATTGAATTGTATTTTTGGTATTATAAGACAATTTCTATATTCACCATGACCAAGGAATTGTGTGTCTTTCCTAGACATCCATTTTCTGACCTAGCTATGACGTTGTTCGTCAATTTCCTTTGTTAATATTTACAACAATTATACGCATAAATAATGACTCACTCTAATGATCAGCTTCAGCTACTGGAACTGTGTAAATTAGACTAACTAACAAACACAAAAATCTAAGAGTGTAACGAACCGGCGTCCGGTAGAGCTTCTCCTCAATGAGGTTGTGGTCTACGTTGCAGTAGGCCGTGCTGACATGCATGAACGTTTCCAGTTCGGTGCATCTCAAAGCCAACTGGATGATTTCTCTGGTGCTTCTGACGTTTGTGATTATGGCCTTACGCAGTGCGTCATCGAAACGAACTGAAGCTGCCACGTGGTAGATTATGTTCACCTTTGAGATGAGCAGTTTTTCATCTGCTTCGCTTATACCTGGAATAATATGAAAGCAGAAGAGAGATAACCAGTAGAGGTCACCTAAAATAATTTTAGACTAGCATACTGACCATTCATTCAGTCCCATAATTGTTTTAATAGATAACCTCTTACGAAGGCAGAAAGCTGATTATGTTCTAGATGCGTTTGAGAGGAGAAATGGTGATATTCTGCAGCATCTGTGAGACCGACCTGCCAAGGCCAGAACATGCTATTGTTGATTCCCAGAAGGTCGATGGAGATGATTCAAGTATTGCTCATCCCTCTATCTCCCCTGCTGGAAGAAATCACAGCCTGGTTTACCAACCGTGGAGATGGAAGGTCGGCGTCCCAGAAACTCTCTTCCACTCCAGAAAATTATATTCTCCGGAACAGCTACTGCTACTGTTCAAGGCCGACATCAGACCATTGCTGGAGTACTGCTCGCATGTGTTGGGATGCGCTCCAAAGCATTGCTTAGAGCTTCTAGATAGAATCCAGATACAATCAATACGTCCAGGGGATGCGACTGACCTAACAAAGGACCTCCACAGTCTATAACATCGAAGAAGGGTGGCTGATACGTCCCTATCCTATAGATTATCGACCTAGCTGTCTCGTATAATAACACCAAGAGTCGCCAGTACAGCAAAGAATAAAAGAGCCCAACGAATGCATCCTTACTAGGTCGAACTTACAATTCCTGGAACAAGCCTCTTCCAAAAGTAGTTCTTTTGGAGAACCTCCTCGAAACTGGACTTAATTGTTCTCCCAATGAAAAAATATTCAAGCCAAATAGTACGCGTTATTGGTTATGTGATGTGTTTTCAAAACTTACCTAATTTCAGGTCTGTAACGTCTCCTGTTATACATTTTATTTTATCCAAAGCTTCAGGATTCTCCTTTCTGATTGTATCAAACAGCTAGAAAATAAAAAGCTTTGTCTTCGATTGCTGCAATACAGAGGAATACGATATAATTTAAAATACTTCGATTTCGATTAAAGTTTCTATCCTCTCCCTGAAGATGTTAACGTAGTCTATGAAACATTTGCCACTTGTTTGTGATCAGTGACCAGTTAGACATGTCTAACCATGGTCTGCCTTACTGTTCAACATTACTGAACTAGAAGTACTACTATTGCACCCACCTGTGCCTCTGTGATATCGTCACGCCGTTCCTTCAGAGTCTTGCCCCTCTTCGGCCTCACTAACACATAAATATTCCCGATACCTGGGCAGGATCTCAATAATTTCTCGATGAGAACTTTACCCAAAAATCCCGTACCACCAGTCAAAAATATGTTTTTGCCATTGAAATATTCTGGAATGGTGAACGTTTCCCGAGTAAACATTTTTCTATGTTTCACCTCTATGAAACAGTAGTTTCTCCAGACTGATGAAGTGCAAAATATTAGTGTATAATATTCTCCACTCATGAATATTTCAAGACGATTTGATGCAAATGAAGTGATGTTCAGTGGCGTTGTCTTTTGTGCATCAGAAGTGTAATCAATTATGATGTTCCATAAGGTACTGTTCTTGAACAGCTTGTTTTGTATTTCAAGAATCTCTTGGAGTCAGGTCAATATAACGGCATTCATTGATACTACGACATTTGGGAGTATGAGCTTCACTCAAATGCTTGTCACTCGTTCCTATTCCGTATCTGCCACTGGTCATTGATTATTGCAACATAGTCGCTCATTGTTGTATGCATTTATGAACAACAAGCGTTTAATAAATTTTGATTAACACAATGCACAGTCACATGCATCTTTATTTAGATTTCATGGACAGCAGGCTTTGTTACTGTTTGTGGCTGAAGTGCAACTTTTGTAGTTTCAAAATGAGTGGATGTGCAGCCTGGCTTTGCTGGTGAGTCTTATTTTACACCTTCACCGTAGAAAATAATCTGGTATATAATTTTAGATCTATAATTCGAAAGTGAAGTTAGATTTTAGCTAAGAAACGGATTTCATGCTCTGACACAAATGGAACGCTATCAAATTGGAGTGAGTCAAGGTCACTTTTTAGTAGTCTTATTTCTTCATAGGCAATGAAAGTCCAAATTGATATTCCAAGATATTCTGTTTTATTCCAAGCTTTCTGTTGTAATAACAACTAAAATAGTCAATAGTAGTCAGTATTTCTAGTTGGTGAAAGCTGGCACAATATCGTTGTGCATGGTCTTTTTATCCGGTCAATTTAAACATGCAAGGTTACAAAACCAGCTAAAAATTGGTAGGATTGTTCAAAACACTATCATCAATGAAATCCATAAAAGTCCTCATTGATCCGATACCTGGAGAAAAATTTACACGGGGTCAAAGGTCACAAAAACGGGTTTCACCCGATTTTCAGCAAAACGGTAAGTTTTATCATAAAATTAGTTCACTCAAAAATTGTAGATCAGATAATTATCTATAAAAAATGTCCAAATGCTTTTTTTCCTAAGAGCCACCGTTTCTGAGATATGACGATTCAAAAAGTTGGAAGAGTTGTAATCGTCATAATATGCACACGTTTCCACGCCACCTTGGCACGTTTTTTACGTAGTTTCCACGGTAGGCCTATTCCACGGATCTGTTGTGATTCTGTTTAATTTGAGACTATTGAATATTAAAAGATATTGGCAAGGGTTGAAAATAATAAACGCTGAGTAAATTTCAAGAAAATAGGGATGTTTATTCGTCTGATTCATAATTCTCTAAGACTTCTGCTTCATTTTCTTCTTGGTCTTCTTCTTCATCGTGGGTGCAAGGAAATTGCCTCAATAGTGCATGTCTCCTCGTGGGTATTAAACAAATTTTCAACTGTTGGTGATTTAACATTGGAGCACCACCGGCCTTGACAATAGGAAAAAAGTATCAGAACATTTTTTATAGACAATTATCTGATCTACAATTTTTGTCTGAACTAATTATATGATAAAACTTACCGTTTTGCTGAAAATCGCGACAAACCCGTTTTGTGACATTTGACCGCGTGTAATTTTTTTTCCAAGTATCGGATAAATGAGGCTTTTTGGATTTCATTTGTGATAGTATTTTGAATAATCCTACCAATTTTCAGCAGGGTGGGAATTTTTGTAGCCTCACTCCTATTTTTTGGCCTAAATTGATCGGATAACTTCGAGTTACACCCCGTTCCGGCTGGTCGGTAAAAAGGGCCAAGCTTTTCGGTTTTCCCGAGTCACAAGTTCGAGTCTGTAAGAAATCAGTGCTATTTTCTGCTGATGTGTGGCTTCCTTGAAACACTGTCTGCACAAATTATTATTACCTTTTTTCTCATTATTAAATATCGAGGTGCATGTACTCTGCGGTTCCACCACTTTCTGTTCACGAATCACAAATTCGAGTGTACGAAAATTGATACAACTCTCGCAGAAAAAGCACTTTGGTGGATTTGATTTTTTTTGTACACCAGCCATTTGTCGACTACATTCCTATATGACTTACAACTTGAGTCCCATCCAAACTCAAAGTTTGAAATTCATTAAAACATGTTTGACTCATATGAAACGAATTTCTTGACTACCTACTGTGTTGTTTACAATACTTTCTCTGGTTATGAATATATGATGTGGAAAGGGTAATGAAAAGCAATTTTCTGTTTTACAATAATATTTAGCTACAAACAAATGATAAATATGTAACTTTATTAACCTTAGGTACAGTAATAGCTGAACTCAATATTCATTCTGAAGATCTCTCTTCACAGAATCCATGTCACAAGTATCAAATAAACTATGATGGCTAAGAAAGTATAGTTGACGGCATACTTCATAAGGCGAAATCTGGAAAATGAAGATCAAGTAAAATAATATTTGAGTATAAAAAAAAGTAGGAAATCTGATCGAATCAGTACGCAAAATACACATTAAAGTCAACTCATCTCCAAGTGTCGCCCTTTATGGGGTCGCCCATTGGTATCTTAGAAGTCAAAGGTCCTGATACCTAACTTCCCCATAGAGAGCGACACTTGGAGTTGAGTTGATGTTGCTATCACACCCTCGACTGTTCTACGTATATACCACCCCATTGTTCTTCACAATTAGACTGCCTGGATATACTGACGAGTCTAGGCTAAAGACGAAACATGAATGTCTATAGCAGGTCTGAGGCATAGTGGAGAGCATATACAAATCAAAGTGCTAACATTTTTTTGATGCTGTAATCAGAGCAACCGAAGGTCCTGTGAGATACGCCGTCGTATGACCACGATGTCACCACGGAATACTGGAAATGCGGGTTTGACATTGACCTTAAAACAGTGTGAAATGTTCTGGCAGCCCAATCAAGAAGGCTAAAGGTCAAAAGAGTGACCTTTGGCTCACCAAGGTCTTAGCTCCTTCAAGGTGTTGGAAGATTTACTGGGGCCCACTGGTTTTAGCTGTAATCAACAGCTTGGTTCAACGTGGGCGATAACACCCCCTTATATTATAAAGAAAATTGAGGAAAGTGAGCGATGTGCGATGTGCAATGGTCGGAAAAATACTGATAACTCTACGGTAATAATATGATACTAAGTGCGGCGGACTTAGACGATTCTATAGACCAGAAGGACTGGCGGTAAGTGAATGCCTTCTTGTTTGTGAGTGGGCTTAGAGTGCCAGGTCCTCCCATCAGCAAATAATGCTTACCTTCTACTGCGTGCTGCGGTTTCCTCTGGAGACATTTCCCTCTCCTTGAATACAAAATATTTCACTCCTTTAAGGCCAGATACGGCATAATCAAAGACATCTTCAGGTTTCTTAGGCCGGTTGCTTTGCATGAAAGCTATTTTATCGCTTTCTACTAATTTGCTGTCCAGTTGATCGAAGTTTTGTGTATTGAATATAAACGTGTTCGTAGTGAAGAAGATCAAGGCCTGCTGAGCTATGAATATCATCCGTATTAGCTTGAGCATCCTGAAATTGGAACTTATTGAAGAATCTGTTTCGAAAGAAAGTTTAGAAAGAGATTCATAATCACTTGGGCGATGTTATATTTCTAAGATTGACTCACTCAATGGTTTAATAGACTTAAAAAGTCTTGACACAAATCCTTCAGAGCCGCCACCAATGGAGTGGAGCGAATTAAACTTGGAACCGTTATGTATTTGGTGGCGCTGAATCCGAATATGGTCATTAGAAAAGCGTAACTCGTCAGGGAAGTCACATTTTGAGGAAAGAAAGCACCCATGCTCTCTTCATGGGGGCTCCTCAGGCGCGACCTTATTTGAAAAAAACGACTTCTTTTAGTGAAAATTCCCTTTCTTCTTTTACGATTTTCGAACGCCGACTTTTGACTCCTATCTCGAGGCGAAAAACAACTTGCTTTCCCGTTATTGGATGGGTACTCCACGAACTCTTAGACTTTCATATTGATCAAATTTGGATTCTGGACACTGGAATACATAGATGTGTGTCAAGTAGCTTACACAGAAAACAATTTTTCGCCTTATTTCGAAAAAATGTAAAATTTTTGATCTATCTAGTATCAATTTTAAATGCATTTTTTACACAAAACAGCATATCACCGTAACATCAGGTACAGGCGGAATGCGTTCTTAATTTGAATTTATGTGAATGGTACTTAGAGATCAATCTCACCCTCGGCTTTCAATCTCACCCCAGACGACACTGCCGAAAAGTTCCATAAAAACAGAAAACATGGCAACCCTGCATGCCAGTGCATTTTGATTTTAATCATCATAGACTGCTATGGTTTGAATAGAAAATTTTCATAGATTATAATACCAGCGTCAATACCTTGGTTTCATTCCTTTTAACTTCAAAACTTGATCAATAATCGCGCTCAAAGCAACGTGGAAAAGAGCGTCAAAGTAGTATCTATACCAGCATCGGGAAAAGCGTGTTGTGAAATGCCAAATGGTTTTTTCATAAAACACCACTTTGATAGCTTCAGGAGAATATGCCACGAAGAAACTCATCTTCCAAAGCACTTCCGAACACGCATTGTAGATAGAAATGTTTCTCTTGTCTTTGCTGAAAATAAGAATAAATAATAGCAATAACGTTCCGAGCTTTGAGGGTGGGGATGGGGAGATTAGTGAGGAGTCCACAACCACCTTTTTTCAAATAGCAAAAAGGGTCACCAAAAGCTTCCAGCTTTGAGCCCGGAAGGTATAACACCCTATTTTCTACTGTGTGGAAAGCCTCTTAACATCATAATTGAATTGTGTTCATGTAAAACACAATTATAGGAGATAAAAACATTGTGTAATTAACAAACAGTTTTACAAATTAAACTTTTTCTTTCAGTGACGCGTCAGCCATGACAGTTCGGCGATGATTTAAAAATATAAATCGAAACGCATCACTGAAAAAAAGAGAATTTTATTCGTGAAACTGTGTGTCAATTACACAATATTTTTATCTGCATGACGTCAAAAAAATTAATTCGAGATATTGCAGATTCAATTTTCTTCCAGATATCACCTTAATATGTCATGTTTACACCATTTATTAGTTTGACAATTTAGCATCCCATAAAGCCACGTCAAGTGGGTCTACTCTATTTATTAAAGATTTTTATTGGATCTTATAACAGTTGATCCACTTGAGCACAGTCTTGGAAATATTTTGGTAAATTTTTCAAATTACGAAAGATATAAAGTGTTTCAAATGTATCTCCAAAATCCAATTAAAATCTTGTTGTCTAACATACCATTTCATGGGAAGTATATCGTTAACTATATTTTCACTTTTGACGGTTGTAAAAAAACCTACCTCAAACCTTTCTCCCAGGTGGCTATGAGCATGCCTTTGACAACATTATCAACAGAGACAGCATCCAAAAAGCTGCTCAATTTTCCATAGAATGTGGATGTCATTCCTGTAATAAGCGTAGATAAGATGAATGTACAGCAAAAATAATCTAATTTTGGGAAATCAATAGACTCCTAGTATTTTTTTCTTTCGTAGGTTATCTCGCAGTGTAGGCTTTATTTATTAAGTTTTTCTCCATCTCTAGTTATAATCTCGAGGTTCATTTTGAATACATATGTCGGAATTATGTGATCCTTTCTTGCATCGAGTGTTCCAAGATCCTTATAAATGACTCTTGGTGTTGTTTGCCGCTTGTAGTATCCCATTTACGCCTCCCACATTATCATAAATGAAATCGGGGGAGGTCCAGAAGACTTCTAGTATAGATATTATTACAAAAAATATCTGAATGAATAACAATCGATAGGCCTGCTTAAATAAGTCCACCTACTTGGATTAATAATTTATTTTGTTATTTTCAGTACTGACTATACTAATGTTTCAGAGTCGATTGATTTTTTCAATATTACCTCTATTTATATTTATATATGTTCCGAATTTCAATTTCGCGAGTTTCTAAATTTTTCAACACCTATTTACCTATCATACCAGCCACAGTAAGAGCGAAAGGTCCGTTCAGGTTATCAATCCAGCCTGGTATCGGCTCTTTATCACTGTGTACAACTGAAAAAATCGATCACTTTAATAGGCGGTTAAAGCCAGCTGAAAACATCATCGAAAGACGTCGGTTATTATTATACTGTCTTTTCAAAAATCATATTCAGCTCTAAAACGCTCTCTTTATCTCTCGAAAACAGTTGTGAAAAGAACAAAAAAGCATCAGTCTAATAAGAATAAAATTAAGGGCCAGACGTCAAAACCGGTTTAAAAAAAAATCACAAATTAAAAAATATGTTTTTTTTTATATTTCTTGGAAATAATGCCGAATGTTCCGAATATAAGTACTACAAGTTTCTTGAAAATTAACGTAATTTTTAATCTCATGTTATTAATATACATAAAAAAATACTAGAGCTTCTATAACTTCAGAGCCCTTTGCTAAAATCTGTTTTTATTGCTGCTGCCTTCCATATAATCGCAGCATCGCATCAAAAAACTAAACGAAATTAACTTCAATAGTTGAACTGTGCTACAGATTCTGGCGAATGAAAAAGGTTCCCTCTACTGTATATCAGTTTTGCAAACCTATTTTCTATAGCATATTCGAGAACGCAAAGATCTAACTCGGGTAAGGGTGTGATAGTAACATATAACCGCTTGACATCTTCACGAAATCCAAGCTGTAAGGACCTCTTATATTTAATTTTTATAATTCTACAGACATAAACCGGGGCAATAGCAAAAAGCAGCAATAGAGTTTGGAAAATGAAAGCAAATATTGTCAATTTTTTCATACTGAAATTAAGATACAACACAAATTTTATGTTTGATTGTAAAATGTGATTTATGATACTCAGAGAAATAAAAGCAATAACAGCAGTGGAATGAAAAGTATTAACTTACTTATAGAGGGTCTAAAAATAATGGAGGGTATTTTGTTCTCACACAGCTCATTGGTTACGTGTTCGGCAATTCGCTTCGTGAATGTGTACGTGTTAGGCCAAGGGGCCGTGTACTTGACGGTACAGACCGACAGATCCATGTCAGATTCGGCGAGGTCTATCGCGTCTCGCCAATCGACCTATGACGATAAGAAATGATTTAGCGGGCATCACAAAATGAATAAATAATAAATCACTAAATTGTATTTTTGTCATTCTAACACAATTTCTGGATCTTCCTTTGCCAGTTCTCCCATTATCATGAAGGAAGCACTGTGTGTCTTATTCTGATCCAGCAACAAGATTGTTCATCAAAACCCTTTGCTAATATCTCCGACAATTGCTTTGATAAAAGTTTTTTTTATTTATGATAATAATCGAACAATTTTACTCGATGTCATTTTTCATATAAACTAAATACAGTATAATCATCAAAGAGCCAAAGCAAAGCTCATATCTAGTTGCTCACTAACCGGCGTTGAGTAGAGCTTCTCTTCAATAAAGTTGTTGTCTACGTTGCAGTAGGCTGTGCTGACATGCATGAACGTTTCCAATTCAGCGCATCTCAAAGCCAACTGGATGATTTCTCTGGTGCTTCTGACGTTTGTGATTATGGCCTTGCGCAGTGGGTCATCGAAACGAACTGAAGCTGCCACGTGGTAGATTATGTTCACCTTTGAGATGAGCAAAGTTTCGTCCGCTTCGCTTATACCTGAAATGTCGTAACCGAATAGAATCCAAATTGTTGTAGAGTAGGTAATATTAAAGCAAAAAAAGAGAGTCTGTCCACGCATACAGTACAATAATTTTTCATTCTAAATGTCTATTCACATTGATAGTAAACTATAGGGAGAAAACTTTCCCAACAGATCATTTCATAACGCTAAAATTGTCCATTGTAATGGCATTTTGATTGACTCGAAAAAATAAACAGTATGGCAAAGGCAAAGAAGTTTTTTGGTACCTGAAAATTTGAACCAATGATCTCAATTCTCTGTGTTCGCGTAGCAACTTTATGCCTTGGAGACCCTTATAGATCGAGAGCTGAACTCGGTTTCAGCATGAGTATATTCTTTCCTCATTAATTTGAACAACATAATGGAAATTAATGTCTCTCGGGATTCTAATGGTTTTCCTGGTTCCATAGAGAAAGTAAGGGTGCTATCGTCTGCGAAGCTATAGATACAAGGGTCACGCTGAAAGTCCTTATATATTCCTAATCTATACATGTTTAAACAAGTTTGAGCACACAGCTATTTTGTCTAAAATTGTAAGTGCTTACAAGCAAATGCAGTGTTTGAATCGTTCTGTAGTTGCCTTGCCACGGTCTCGAATGCATCTAAGTGCTGGCTGAATTTCAACGTGAAAATGGAACCGGGTAGTCGCGATTTTCGAGCCATTACTTTGAATAACTATAAAAAGGGACTAAAACAAGCGGAATGTCACGAAAGTGTGGTGAGTTGCTTTGGGAACTCTGCCCCTTCTAGGGCTACAATTTGTGATTGGTTTGCTGAGTTTAAAAGGGGGCCGGGTCTCACTCGATGATGAACCTCGCACAGGTCGACCGCCCACTGCTGTTACCCCGGAAACTGTATAAGCTGTGCAAAATATGGTAAAAAACGATCGACATATAATCTGCACCGAGATAGAGGCTTCTCTGGGGATTGGATCGGCAGCGATCGCCTAAAGAAGCGGTGTTCCAGATGGGTGCCAGATTTGTTGACCAGTGAGCAAAAAGCAACAAGGGTTGAATGGGCACACTGAAAACACTTTTAATATCGTAACCGGAGACGAAGCATGGTTATATCCTTCTGATCTCGGAACCAAACAGCAATCATTAGTTTGGTGCTTTGAGAGTGAGCGGCCTCCAACAAAAAATCGTCGTCCCAAGAGTGTTGGAAAAAAAATGGTCGCATTATTTTTTTCTAAAAGTGGATACATCACCTTGCAAAATCAAAGGACGGTTACTTCTGAATGGTATATAACCAAATGTGTTCCTGTAGTGTTCCAAGTACTATGCAAGAGCCGTCCGAAGACTGGTCTGCGGGGTATTCAGTGGCACCATGACAACGAACCCGCCCACAGCGCTGCTAGAACACTCGATTTTTTTGCTGAACAGGGTGTCAAACTGTTGCCTCACCCACTTTATTTTCCGGACCTAGCTCCGTGCGACTTCTTATTATTCCGTAAGATCAAAGAAAAGTTACGATGTTACGAACCTATCAAAAGAACGTCGGTCACAAGAATTTGACAATTGGTTTTGCCGATTGCGTGAATGTATTGAGGTAGAGCGAGAATATGATGAAACAATAGAATAAGGTTTTTTAAAAAAACTTGTTGTTTTTCTGTATCTAATAACTTTCAGCGTGACCCTCGTAGAATTAGATGTTATCTGCAACGGTTCGTTGATGTACAGGTAGAAGGGTTAAAATTAACAGTAGCCTTTGGCTGAATTTTTCCCTAATAAAGACGATATTATTATTATTAAGAGTGTTGGAGAAATGATAGATTCCTATGGAATACCGGCGTTGACGGCGCTGCGCTTAATGACCTTAGACATTGCTACTTAGCGTGATAGGAAAAATTATTAATAAAACAAAAATTAACTATTCACTCAATGCAAAAAAGTTTTAATACGAAATACGTCGCAATGAATGTTTAATTAATTATGTGAACTATTTTAAAAACTCACCTAATTTCAGCTCTGTAACGTCTCCTGCTATACATTTTATTTTGTCTAAAGCTTCAGGATTCTCCTTTTTGATTATATCAAACAGCTAGAAAATAAGAATTGAACTTTGTCTTTCATTGAAAAGAACATTCTGGTATGCAGTGGAATATGATAATTAAAAAAACTTAATTTTGATAAAAGTTTCGATCTTCACCCTGAAGATGTTAACGTGGTTAAATAAACGCTCCAGGGGTATTTAAACTTGGTTTGACGAGTGGTAAAACTGTGTGGTGTTTGTGATCAGTGACCAGTTAGACATATCTACCATGGTCTGCCTTACTGTTCAACTTTACTGAACTAGAAGTACTAGTATTGTGCCCACCTGTGCCTCTGTGATATCGTCACGCCGTTCCTTCAGAGTCTTGCCCCTCTTCGGCCTCACTAACACATAAATATCCCCGATACCTGGACAGGATCTCAATAATTTCTCGATGAGAACTTTACCCAAAAACCCCGTACCCCCAGTCAAAAATACGTTCTTGGCGTTAAAATATTCCGGAATGGTGGAAGTTTCGCGACTTAACATTTTTTTTGGCAAGAATCACCACTATGAGACAATAGTTACGCCAAACTGATGGTATGCAAAAAAATAGTGAATATTTTTCTCCACTAATGAATATGTCACCGTCATTTTGTGCAAATGAAATTATATGCAGTGGCGTATCATGTCTTTTGTGTAGGAAACGTGTCATCAGTTACGATGTGTGCCACAAGGTACTGTTCTTGAACATGTCGTTTTTTATTTCGACATAATAGTTTTTTGGGATTAGGCCAGTTTGAGAGAATTTATTGGTACTACGACGTTTCGGCGTATTTCAAAGTCATCAGCGGTTACATTTGTTTTTCTAAACTATAGTTACCTATATAAATATGTGACATTTTTATATAAAGAACTGTAAAACATGCTAATTTCAAACAAAATAGATGATATAGAATAAATTTAAGTGAATATATTCAAACCTGAGAAAGTCTTGAAAGTGACAATACCAACATCTCAAATCGAGCATATCATAATCTTGGCACAAAACAGAGAAAATCTAACCTAGAAGAATACTATAGTGTTTACTGAAGCATTTGATGATCTTGGAGCAAATAGTTCAAATTCATTATATAATTTATTATTGGTATAAACATTATGTAATTTTGATGAGCTGATGGTTCAAAGCTACTGTTGGTTCCTTAACCTTAAAAAGAAGAACCAAAAAAGTACCAAAACTGTTGACTTTTTTCTTAGATTTATCTGTGTCATAATAATACTTGTTGTGTTGAAATCTTCGTTGTGAAGAGAATTATATTTCTCTTTTAGTGTATATTTACCTAGAATGAGTATTGAATTCGAAAATATACCATACTTGGTTCTAATCAATAATAATATTCTTTACAAGTAAATTGTCTTAGAGTAAGATTACATATTTTTGTCGTGAGTATATCTTTACAAGAATATAGAAATTCTTGAATTGAGAATTTCGTTTTATGTGTGCATGAAATAGGAGTGAAAAGTACTCTTGAAAAAAAATTATACACTCTCGTGGGTATTATATATAACAGCAGCTATTGCGATGGATAGACGACTGCATTTTCACTAGTGTTAAGGGAAACCCCTATAACACAAGAAAAAAAAATAATGTAATAAAAAAATAGCTAGACAGGATAAATAGTATGCTAGATTTGAGAGCTCTAGTTCTGTATCCATTGTAGGATCTAGTTAGCTGGTTGGCAAGTAATCTGGGTAGCATTTGTCAACAGTCAAATCTGACAGTCCGCTGATTATTTAAATATAAATCGAAACACGTCACTGGAAGAAAAATAGTTTTGTTTGTGAAACTGTGTGTTAATTACACAATCTTTTCATCTGCATGATGGAAGAGTTTCACCATGTAAGAGCATCTACAATCTACATGATTGAAATAATACGTTTTTGGCACTTTTTGCGATGTCTACATCTATGCGCCACTGTTAATTGATTATTGCAAAATGTACAAAAAACTTTGAATAAAATTTGATTAAATCAAAATGTACATCCACACGCATTTTTATTTAGATTTTATTCACAATAGCTTTTGTTAATGTTTAACCCTGGTGTGTTTGTAGGTTCAAAGTAAGTTGACGTGCAGTCTGGCGTTACTGGTAAGTGTCTTGTTTTACAGTACTCAAAAAATAAGGTCTATAATTTTAGATCTATAGTAAGATTTAAAAGTAAAGTTAGATTCTGGATTAAATCAGATTTCATGCTCTCATACGCTATCAAATTCGAGTATATCAAGTTTAGTTTTCAGTCATTTTATTACCCTTAGAGAAGGTCACAGAGTTATAATTTCGAGATATTCTGTTTTTTTATGTATCATGTGGTATTAACCACGGAAAATGGAATCAAGTTGATCGACTCAGTATTTGCCACGTATTCATGTTTTTAAAGTTGTTGATACGCCATTTTTTACAAGGTTGGGTTTATGACTTCGGTGTCCTGTTCTGTAGTTTGTCTTGTTTTTTTTCCAAATTTTTTATGACAGTCTGACGCCATGTAAAGTGAGGCATTTGGAGATGATAAACAGGAAAAAATAAAAAATAATATATTTCAAGCTTTCTAAACCTACTTACAATCATATTAGATCAAAATATTTATCATTTTTGACATTAAATTTTTGCATTCATTCAAGTGGTGTCCATGTTGAATTTTTTACGGACTGGATGTACTAAAACTATTTGTAACAATACAAATACAATTAAAAGCCTACGATTAAGTAAACTTTTCCTCAATATATATACTTATGAATAATCCAGACTAATAATAATGGCTGGATAAAGTGTACTAGGCCCTGTAGAAAGCGCAATCTGAAAAATAAACAAAATGGTAAATATAAATTAGATGAAAAAACCTTATTTCAACCAAAACTATCTCGCAAACTTTTGAGGCAGTTTACTTTCAAATTGATTATTATATCATTATATATTATTTTATGGAAGTTGCAACAAGATGCCGTTGTTTAATAGTTTTTTGAATTTTATTGACATTTTTTTGTATATTATTGGAATAATTCACTCCATCTCCAACAATTTTTATCCCTCTATGTGCAGTAAGCCTATATCGAGGGGTGTCACATTCCCCCTTTTTCTCTGAAATCTAACAATAAGATGATGATATTCAATCTAATCTCTTGGTCCGGAGAGCCATTTCTCTTTGGCTTACTGTTTCAAGACTCACATTTGATGTCTAATTTCTACCCAAGCTGGCGGAGGAACTCTCTCATGGAAGTAGTACTTCTTGGTGTTGGCCAACGTAGTTAGTGCCTCTCCAATATGACCCAACGGCCCACTTGGTACGTAGCATCGACATTGGAAGGCCGCCTTGTCCAGTTCCGACAGCTTCGAATCCAGTTTCACGTAGTTATCGTTGACGAAATCGAAGTCGTTGCAGACGAAGAAATGCACTGCCATCTGAGCATTGTAAATTGCCCGCATCACTTTAACTAACCTGAAAATCAATAATTAATAATCAAATCCGGGACGCGTGTATAGTTAATTACTAGTAGTAGTAGTAATGGAGAGGCAAAGCTAGGTAAGTAGGCCACTTTTGGCCCTTTTTGCCGACCCCGAGGACCATCTCTAAAACTAGGACAGGCATGGTCCTTAAGGTCGAACCTTCCAGACCTTTTAATAGAGGTCATGATGTCCGACCATTTTGCTAAGTAGCTCTCTTCCCTGTCAAACTCTGCTTTGCTGAACATCTCTCCCAGGAAGTGGAACGTGGCCTTGTCCTCCTCCCAGCACTTTTGACAGATTGGCTCTTTGACCACTCCTATGATTGTTCAAATCTGCAGTGATCTGTGAGGATCCCTACCAACAATTGGAATGAATCCCTCCTCCTGTTCGATAGCCATAGCTCCCTACCTTTGGTGAAGCCTGCTATGAACCTCTTGGACTGTCTGCAGTCATCTCTCTCCAACCATGCTTTCGCCAGTTCGTTATATGCCCAATCATCTATGGCATTGCTGGCTCGGCATCTGCTAAGACTCAGCAAGGCTTCGGGGCCAAGGCATGTGCCACTTGCTCCCATTCTCGCCAAGCAATCTGCTTTCTCTTTACCTGACACCCAACTGTGACCAGGTACTCATATGAGGGTCACGTTCCTGGATTGGGCTAAGCTTTGGAGGGCGGCGCTGCATTCCTGAACCAGTGATGTTCTGGTCCTTGGAGATGCTACCGCTCTCAAAGCTGCCTGACTATCGGAGTATACATAGAATCATGCTGCGTGAACTGTTGTACTTTTGCTTAGTATTTCACCATTAGGATGGCAAATATCTCCACCTGAAATACTGACGTGTGGAGTATAGTTAAAGAGGAGAACAAAAAATCTACTATGAACTAAAAAGTAAATGTTTGCGTTTGTTACTCTTGGTCGGTTGCGGCTCCAAAAATAATAATATTTGTATAAAGCTATTGGTTTTGAATCTTTTTGTTTTTTTTTCATGATTTCACATAATTATAAATACCTGGCAGATTTTCCTTGGAGCTTATAAACGCCATCAATCACTGCAGCAATCAGTACATGGAACATCGTCACCAAGTAGAAAAGAGGAAAGCAGTGAGTTACTCGTGCAGTGTAATACCACAATGTGTTCTCGAGATGAATGAAATCTCGAGCTAATTCACAGCAGCATTCAAAGTAAGCTACAGACCACATCAGTTCTGAGGTTCCATTATACACTGATACCACCTCCTTATTTGACCTAAAAGAACAATTTTCTATCAGTGAGGATTTATTTACATTTGACTATAAAATGTGCAACGAATGAACTAAAAGATGATTCCGTTAAATGTGTGGAACTGGACACCAGTACAAAGAACAAACGAGGAGGAACTTGGTCGAATGTATTCCAAACATGCGCTCCGAAGTGGAATGCAGAGGATTTCACGAAGGCGACTGGATCGATAGAAAAAGATGGAGTCTGGGAGGCGAGAAGCGACACTAAAGTTGCAAAAACTCGCCATGTATGATCTAATAAATTATAGAATTGGAAAATTTGACATCACACAAATAGTACATCACATATTCAGAAAATCTGTGACATGGAAATACTCGGTTCTGCTCGAACTTTATGGTGGTTTTATTGATATGTAATAACATTACAGATTTCACAAAAAATGCTAAAATAATGCAAAAACGTTAAGAATCACTAATATTTTGAGACGTTTAGTCAACAAAACACCCACTTCATAATATTGTCACTCATCTTGATAACATATATTGAATCCAGTTTGCTGTGATCAGCTGTGATGGCGTGATGGCTCACAGAAAGTATATTATCTTGAATTAGGAATTGAAGTATAGTTTGATGGGACGACGCAAGAGAGTAAGAGATAGAGTGAGGTGCGGAGTGGGGAATACATATTCCACTGCAGCTCCACGTGTTTGTTACTCCAGCTTATGGAAATCGACAGATTATTTTTTACGTTATCTTTGAAATATTTCCTGCAAAATAAAAGAGAAATCGACCGCGCTTGAGAATGACGAGCTGGCATTTTTTGTAAATTCGTCAGATCGTTGAAATGCACACTTTGAAGCATATAATCATTTGTAAAAATGAGTAACGTCATGAGCGTTCATGCACTCAAGTCAGAGGGGGACAAATACGCCCCTTCGTAATGTAACCTGAAAACTTTTCTACCTACCTTGTATATTTTTCTTTAGTTGATATTATCAAGGATTTAACAATATTATCAGCATATACAACGTCCATATTCGATTTCTTTGAAAAATAAAATATGCTTGTTATACCTGAAAAATACAATATTACATAATGTGGGTTTGTAGACGCTCTTACGTGGTGAAACTCTTCCATCATGCAGATAAAAAACAAATAATATCAAACAAGTGAACTTGAATGAATTTAAGAAGAAGGTTAAAGCTGTACTTCTGAAGAATATCTGAATGACAACTTTGACTCGTTTTCTGTACATCGCACATTTCTGAATTCAAATGTCTACGGATGTCGCCTTATTTATTTTTCACCTAATATTATTAATTATTGTTCAGGTGCTTGGTTAATTATATAAACATATATGTGTTAGTTTGTTACTTTAGGTGATATGATTCAATATCTATCATATTCAAGAATTCAAGCACAGCTATTGATTGTTTTACTTCGACTCGTTCTGTGTCATCATCAGATGATCTTTATTATTCAAGTGCGTTGATATCCATTTAGTGACAAAAAGTTGTAAACATTTTGGAATTACCTATAGAAAATATTGAACATAAAAAAAATTTTTTTTGGCAACGTCTGGCTATTTTTAAAATCTTTTGAGAGGAGATCAGGAATTGGACTTGGCAATCTCAAAAATATTAGGTGTTGGTAGAGGATATTTTTTCATAGATAACTTCTCACAAAAGTAGAAAGCCTATTGCGCTCCAGAAGCGCTGCGAGAGGATAAATGTCTATTTGCATTGATCTTGAAACGCTCTAGATTGTCACTATAGGGAACAAACTTTTCGAATAGGTTTGTTCGAGGTGTTGGTGAAGTTGCGCCCTCTAGTGTTTGATGTCGGACACCTTTCTCCGATGATCCAGACTGTGGAGGACCCTTGTAAGGTCCAGCGCATCCACTAGACGTATTGCTCGCTTTTGGATTCTATCATCTATAGCATTCTGACCCTGGTAGTACTACAGTTGAGGTAAATTTTTAAATATTTGAATCATTTTGAAAATTTTGAAAGTTTTCAAAACAAAAGATCTACTTGAGGAACATTTTTGAGTGGCTACGTTTTTTGTACTCTACCTGTAAGACCTGCCAGCGTGATGCTGAAGGGGCCATTCAAATTATTAGTCCAACCTGATATTGGCTCTTTCAGTGTGCCGGTTACTAAAACAAAAATAACATAAAATATTGTGGCGAGTATATTTTTCCACATTAGTCTCATAATTTTATTTTAAATATTTTAAGAAATGTGTATTGTTCAATGTTAATATTTTTATGTTTGGCCAATAAATAATTCTCAAACATAAATTATCTGAAACAAAACTGTCCTATTTGATGAGATCTTTTTTGGGACACACAGTATGATTCAAAAATGAAAGTTTGGAAAATCGATGGCGACAGTCCAAATTCATAATGATATTGACATTTCCATTATGAATTTTTATGTAAAACTAAACAGTAAACATTTTTGCGTAACACCTTATGGAACGCCACTGCCGAGCTTTGAACAGTGTTGCCATTCTGGTACGCCGCCGTAAGAGAGAGAATAGTCCGCCTTCGTTGCAGGCATCACGTCTTTTTAAACAAGCATGAATCGTGTTTTCAAAGTATTTATGAATGAAATGTTTTCCCTATCTGTGTTAAATAGTTATACCTACTCTACTCATATGAATATATACCTATAGAAGGTCTGAGGATAACGGCATCTATTTGGTCCTTGCACATATCCACAACGGCTTGTTCTGCCAGTCGTTTCGTGTACGTATACGTATTTCTGAGGGGATGGATGATCTTCAGGGTGAGAGCCTCGATGGTTTCACGGTTACAATCGTCAAGCATCTGTAATGCATCCCTCCAGTCTAGAGATGGTGTATATACCTGTGCAATAAAGTACCTCAATTATGCAGGGCGGGTTAGAAATTCTTGTTGTACAGAAAAAGGAGATCAATAAAGACACAGTTTTTGAGCGAGGCAAACCCCCAGATTTTTTTTAATCGGAGAGGACTCGAACTCGTGTCTCCAGCATTCCATGCTCTACCAACTGAGCTACGTTAACTGTTTTGGCTGCTAAGTAGTATTTCATAGCTTTCTTTGGTCGCCTTTTCATTCTCATCACATGCCCATACCAGATCAACTCTCTTCGTTGAATTCTGTCCAATATGCTTTCCTTTATTTGTGTTCTTCTCTTCACTTCCTCATGTAGAATGTGCCATATTGGATATTATACACGTTTTTTGTAAAAAGTCCGTTTAGGATCCTCTAGTTTCTTTTCATATTCCTTGGTAAGTTGTTAGTATTCTGAACCATACCCTCTCTCTTGCCAGATTTGCTAGTCTTTCCCACAGAACTGTCGGGCCATACTCCACCAATCTAAATTTTCCACCAATATGAAGGTTTATATTAGGTACACTACCCGTCAAACCAATATGCTTCTGACTTCCAACTGCGCTCGTTGTTTATATCTAGCCAGTACTTTGGGGCAATAAACATTTCTGACCATCTTTCAGTGGCAGGTCCCTAAATTGACCAATCATAGTAATCCCCCCAAATTTATATATTTCCATCATCCGTAATTTCTGAACATGTTGCGTGAGTTTGTTTATGTTTTCAAATATTATATATATATATATATATATATATATATATATATATATATATATATATATATATAAAAAGTTATAGGTCGAATTTAGAAAATACTTGATTTTTTTGCCTTTTAGAGTCAGGAATTCCGTACCGAATTTTTTTCTGGATATTTGCCTCTCGAAAATTGTGTCTAATAATCTGTTTACATATTTACGGATGTTACAAAGCAACTATCAAATTGGCACATACCTTCTCCTCTATCCTCCCTTGTATATCCGAATTGCAGTATGCAGTGGAAGTATGTACGTAAACCTCAAGGTTTTTGCATGCCAAAGCCAACTTCAACACTTCGACAGTACTGAGCAAATTGTGTCGTAAAGCGTCTTGTAGATGGTCGTTGAAACGCACCGAGGCAGCTACATGGTATATTATGTTTATTTTACTAGCTAGTACGTTTTGGTCTTCTTCACTCAAACCTATAAAAATTATAAAAATATGCTACAACTCATTCACATAATTAGTAATTCATTCCGTGAAAATTATTCTCCTTTGGCAGTTAGTCTCGCGTTTGGTTGGACGTACTAGTGGAAGGCGTGTCAAATGGGAAATTTCAATGTCTTTTTAGTGTATTTTCGCTTATTATTCGGCCTATAGAACACTTTGTTTGTCCTTTACGTAACAAAATGTTGGAAAAGAGAAAATACGGATCTTATTAAGCAACTCATATTGTGCAACAGTGAAGTCGTTTGAAAAAGGCTTACGTAAAGGCAAAGAGATATTTGAGCTTATCATGGAAGCAAAATTCTTCTTCTTTCGGTGCCTATCCGGTCCGAATGTTGGCGATCATTCTGGCTATCGTGATCTTATTCACGGCTGCTCTAAAAAGTCCAGCGGTTGTCAGAGAGAACCATGTTCTCAGATTTTTCAGCCAAGAGATCCTTCTGCGGCCTGGACCACGTTTACTTGGGATTTTCCCTTGCAGTATTTGCTGTAGTAAAATTAGAAAGCAAATTCTGAGCAAGGTCCGAAATAAATGACGCTTCTGAGAGTGCTAAAACTAACTCCAGATTCCATCAATATTCTGAAGAACAAGTTTTTGAGATAAGCTCAAAAAACCATAATAGTACCTGTGATTTTGCTATCGAAAGTGGTGTCGAAGACCAATCAGGAATGGTGCCTGGCTATATAAATTTGATGTTTACTTCGCTTGTCTGATATTTCTATCTTCCTAATGATAAGTGATTTCTTTTGTATAGCCAGGTAACGAGAAAGCAGATTGCTTGGCAAGGATGGCAATGCAAGGGGCACATGCATTGGCCCCGAACCCTTGCTGGGTATTAGACGATTGGGCATATAACGAACTGGCGAAAGCATGGTTGGATAGAAATGACTGCAGACAAAGAGGTTCATAGCAAGCCACAACAAAGGCAGGGAGCTATGTCTATTGAACAGGAGGAGAGATTCACTACACTTGTTGGTAGGGATCCTCACAGGTCACTGCAGCTTGAACAGGCACCTGTCACTCATAGAAGTGATCAAAGACCCATTCTGTCAGGAGTGCAGGGAGGAGGACTAGACCTCGTTCCACTTTCTGGGTGTGCCGTATACAGCGGCCTTGGGGCAAAGCAACTCAGCGGAATGGTCGGACATCTTGACCTTCATTAAAAGGTCTGGAAGGTTCGACACTAAGGAATTACTATGTCTGCCCTTGTTTTAGTGATGGTCCTCGGGGTCAGCAAAGGTCTTTGCCTCCCCATTACCACTACAACAAATACTACTACTTCTAGAGCCGCCACAAGTTAGTGACTATTTCAAGATTTTTAGGATAATCTGACAGTAGATTTAATAGTAAATTTTGGAGAAAAGTGGTTTTTTCTGGATAAAGGCAGCTTTGATTTGGATATGTATTCTGTACTCACCTAGTCCTACTTCAGAAATATCTCCAGGGATAGCTTTCAATTTGTTGAACACTCCTGGGTTCGTCTTCCGTACTGTGTCGAATAGCTAAATCAAAAATAAGTAGTCAGATTCTGTGCCCCACTGGGTTGAATGGAACAAGAGTATAGTGTGAGGAAGAAAACATTTGAAAAAGACTTCCTATGGAAAGATCTATATTTAATTCCATCAGAGTAATAACAAGCTCATTTTTGTTTGTGGATATCTACATTTTCAGAAGGTCATGCAGTCTCGTAATTATACATTGGTGGCAGAAGTTGATGAAGGTCAGGTATCAGTTTCGGCAATGTCTACATAGTTCCATTAGTGGTCTGGAAATTTGTTGGATTTTAAGTACCTTGCCATGTCGCCAATGAAAGAAGCGTAAACTCATTTCTGGAAAATGGAAATAGGGATGAGGAGTTGAGGAAAGCAAATAGCTGCGAGTAATGCTTGATACACATGGAAAAAGAGTCAAGATCGACAATTGATTTGGTCTTACTAAAACACAAACAAAAGCCAGGGCGTTCGACATGTCAGTACTAGTACTGTGATCAGCTCTGATGATGGCGTGTTGGCTGACAGAACGTATATTATCTTGAATTGGGAATTGGAGCATTGGTGCGAGAGAGTGGGAGGGGGAGAGAGGCGCGAAATAGGAAATACATGGTTCACTATAGCTGCATGCACTAATTTTATTGGCGTTTTTTTTACTCCGGCTTGTGGAAATCACCTTTTATTTTTCCTGTTATCATTTTTTCTTTCTTTTTTTAATTTTCATTCCCTTGCGTCATGTCCAAGTTGTTAGACATTGAACTACACAGTTTTCAGCATATATACCTTTGATATAGTGGAGGTAACCAACAGAGTGCAAGGTATTCCCGATATGATATCAGCCGCAGTTGACTAAATCTCAAAATACCCTATTGGGCTCTTTTTATAAAATTATCTACAAGATAATAATGGGTAAAGCAGCCGAAGCGTATCTTTGAATTCATTTTTATACGCTGCTAATTATTTGATTGAATATTAAAACCCAATTTGCATTAATGCATACTCAAAAATGTTCATTACGCTGGATAATGAATGCACATTTATCCGCAAAATCATTGTTATGCAATTGCAAAAATTAAACAACAGGAAACCTTGAGCTACCTTAACTCGTTCTAGCTGAGAAAACACTCGGAAACTATCATAATGTTATACAATAATGAATGGTTTGTTTGCATTTAAAGTACGGTATGCAAAATCATCAACTCCAAAACTGCACTACAAACTTGTGTCACGTGGATTGATGATGTACTTGCGAATCTTTTAATTTTAAAAATGAATGAATGAACTTGAGACTATTGCAGTGCTGCCGCATTGTGCAATAAGTAGGAATAAAACGAAAAATATCAGACCCATATATTATAGTGAACTACTTGCACTACTACGAATTTCAATGTTGGCGTATTTCTAGATTTTAACAAATACTTTTATCGTCTCTGGGAAAAAAACACTTTCTAGGTCGCAGTTTTGAATTCCGATGCGCAATATGAACTGAAAATTAGTGGTTATTAGAATATTTTGCCATTGCGATTGAATAAAACGACTATTTAAATCTAAAACCGAACATCATGAGTATTCAGTTATAATAAAAAGAAGTTTATTAGTTTGTTGCCATTGGCAAGATTTGACTCCTGGACCCTTTGCATGTGAGTCTCGCATGACAAGGAGTATCATATGAATCTGATGACCTTTGTTTTCTATCGCCTAATCAAATGAAGAATATTCATTGAATATACGATCAATTTTTTATCGAATTTGCATGACAAAAGCATAGATAATAATAAAATTCAATACATGTTTATTGACATTCACACCGGTATTTCATAACTCTGCCTAACAATTACTTGGTTGCTTTGATGAGGGCTACGCATTTTCTAATTATTAAAATTTCTATGATAAACTTCGTAAAATACCACGTCGACTATAAAGTGTCGCAGCTAGGGCAGCTCAACCGGAGCCTGCGGCAGGGGCAAAATCGTGGGGTCAAAGGGCGGGATAAGCCTTCAGTAGGGACGTTTTTTTTGTTGTTATTTAGGTTTCTCGATGGAGTAAATGTCCAAATGGACGAAAAAAATAACCAGGGGCTCCATATTTTTTAGCACGACACTTTATTTTGCCAGTCTTTGAGGATTGGTAGAGTTTGAAAGTTATCTTCAAGTCACAAATACACTGATGGAGATAAAAAAAAATTAATATATGCACAGCTTCGTAAAAATTCGTGTACTTAGATCCCTGTTTTGAAATACTAAGCCAAAAACAAAGATGTTGATATAAAAAATTCAATATATGAGATTTTGTCTGGTTGGGTATACAAACATGAACTCATCTCCTCTATGGGAAGGCCCATTGGCAACTGACGAAGTCAAAGGTCCTAACACCTGGACTACCTTGAAGTGGCTATACTGACAGTCTAGGCTAAAGACGAAACCTGTATGTCTATAGCAGTCCTGATGCATAGTCGAGAGAATACACTTCAAGGAAACATTCAATCCATGTTCACCAAACTTATAGGGTTCCTGGGGAATAAGGTGAACAATAACATTTTCTGGTACGACCATGTTGTTGGGAGTTCTTTTCCGCTCGAAAAAATTGTATTCACCAGAACAGATACTACTTCACTTCATGGTAATATTCAATTCAACGCTCTGGACAAAGACCGGCCTTCTGCCTTAGATGATTTGAGTGGTTCTCTAAAAAAATACCATAAGCTTTTGGCCAGGTTTTCTTACGGTTAAGAAATCCGGATTGAGGGTAGAGATCAATATGTCTAAAGCAGGCTCAACGTTAGAAATCCTGAACTGGTAACATGCGGTCTCTGAGATTGTAAGCAATTTTAATTTCAACGGTTCAACTAAACAGTGACCCCTTCTAGGTGAATGACCTAATCTATTATTTCTCTAAGTGGTGCCCCATCAATCAGGCGATTATCAATCAACGTTGATTATGTCTGCAGGGTTCCAAGCTCGATACTATCATGGCAAATGGTCTCGCATGATCATATCGAGAGTCGTCAGTAAAGCAAACATAAGGGATGGGGGCAAACGAGCGCATCCTCACCAGGTCGAGCTTCCAAAACCTCAAACCAGACTCTTCAAAAAATGTCGTTCTCTTGTAAACCTCGGGGTTGAGCAATGAGCTGCCCTGAGAGTTTGTTCGCCGATGGTTACAATTTACAGCGTTTTAAGATCAATGTAGACTTTCTCCCTTTGCGAGAGGTGACTTCTAAAACAAGCTGAAACCATGAACAGATCTCCAACATAATTGTCAACGTTAGAGAGACGTGATAATATGGCACCGAAAGAAGAAGACCTACCTCTTGATCAGTGAGTTTCCTAATTCTATCCTCTGGTGTTTTGTTTCCCTTCTTCCTGGCCAGCAAATATATGTCGCCTATGTCCGGACACGACCTGAGCAGTTTTTCTATCAGTACCAATCCTATGAACCCGGTACCGCCTGTGATGAAAACGTTCTTGTTTTTGAAGAACCCCGGGATTGTCCAGCTTTCGTTCCACCCCGTCATAGCGAACCTCCTACCAACTTTTTCCGAATGTCCGGTATTGTGCGGTGCTGTACGGTACGGGTGGTTCTGGCATCAGACTGGTGGAGTGAACTTCGGTGTGAATCGTCTATTGTTAATTATTCAAAAATCAACATTTCACTCCCTAGTGTTACGTAGTCGAACATGCTGTGATATACAGGGTGATGAGGCAACGTTTACTAAGCGCCAACTAACGAATTCGGGGTAGGTAGGAGCGAGTTTGTTTTTGTCAAATAACTCATTTGCATGCAGCAATAGCTGAAAACGGTTAATATAAAAGTTGTTCGGAATTGAATTATCTACTAAATGAAAGTTTAATCAGCTTTGTAACTGAATTTGTCTCAAAGTCATAGCCGGATGAAGCTCCACCATGCACTGTGTAGTGGGGACTGACTCTTCCTCTTTGACGCTGAGTGGCTTGAACTGTAATGCAATTATTGTCCTGTAAACGTTGGCTTTCTCTATATTGTAGTTTCTACTGCTGAGGAGTCTTTTCGTGTTATTAGAACATGAAAAAATGGGAGGCTCTCTTTTTTTTTGGATGCTCCTACACATTTTCGAAAAACGTCTGTGATTGGTTCTCTCCATCGTTTCATATTATGAACGTATCGTCTATATAACGAAGCTCCGTTCCATTTTCATTTTGTATACTCTTAATTTGAAAAATACTCGATTCGCGTAGACTTTTTTTTGACCTAAAATATTGAAGTTCTTTTTTTTCTACCTGACTTGGACCTACTCTGCGTATGAAAAAAAAGGTAACCATATGCGTACACTTTTTTTATCGCACCCTTGTTAAACATGTTTTGTTTATTATAAGATAAAAAAAAATATTATTTTTTTCTTTTTGTCCTTTTCCCCTCACACTTTTTAATGCAGACTTGTGATGATGTCAAGACAAGTGGTTTAAAAAATGCATTTTCATTATTTCCTTTTTTTAATTGATGTAATTGAATAATGTAAGACATTTTTTTCCAAAACATTTTTTATGTCTGTCACTATCATATGCAGATGTGTTTCTTTCCATTCTTTCGTCTAAAGTTATATATATTTTTTTAACACTTTCTAAATTCAGTTCTAAGTGCACTATTTGCGCATCGGCGTTTGATGCTTCTTGTTTCAAACATTTCATGACGCTCCCAAATCTTGGTTTGGTGTAACAATGATGTGATTACTACCTTCAGCTCCAGTTCGATGTCTTCCTCTGTAGCAATTTCAGATTGTAATTGGCACGTTTGTATTTTGCATTCATTGTTGAACAAAGTAATTAAAAAGCTTTGTCAGCAATTCATATCTTTCAGTAAGCAATCTTTGTTCATCTAATTGATCTTCTTTATCATCTGCATCTTCCATAATTTCAGAAGCCATCTTCAACATCGTCAGGTCTTAGAAACGCCATTGCAATACACATTTTTGCAATTTTGAGTCATTACTGCAGCTGGTTCAAAGTCTATATTGACCGTTTCTGGACTCCAATCAAGAACCTGAGCTGTGATGAGACGGAACGTCCTGTCGTAGGTCAATAATAACTTGTTTGGCAGAAGTCCAGATACCACCGGAACGATGTTGGTACATTTTGGAGGGCGTTCGCATCCTGGGTATACCCAAATAGAGGGGCACCGTGCAAAAAAACTGCTCGTATTTCACATTTCTAATCTCAGACAATGACAGTTCGGAAAATTTGAAACTCATTGATATCGAATTCAGTATGCATCTCATGCATTGTCTATTACAATTTCAATTAACAATCCATGAATTATTTATTAATCGATTGGGAAGTAAACATCGATCAAACAGAATTAACAAATGTCATCGACTTTATTATTCAAAACTTAAATCTTCGGACATGAAATATATTTTCGGTTAGAAATTTGAATAAATATTGTGCCAATCACCTTCACCGATTATAGCCCAGTCAATGTGGAACGCTCCTGAAGGCCAAGAGGCTTTCTGCCTTTGCTGGTTTGATAGTATGGAGGGTAGGAGTGAGGAGAAAGTCTCTGTGTTTCCAAAAGAGTCCGTTGATAGTAGCTGTGTTATAGCGCACCACTTGTTAACTAATTATTTAAAAGTTGACGAAGATTGATCACTCTCCATCTTGCAGCTATTTGTTTGGATATATTTACGAAATTATTTTATAGTCTATATTGATTACTCTAGTCACCAAAAGTACTAAATTGATCGCAATTTTAAGGAACATTTGATAGTCAAAGACTTTCTACAACACCATTTACCAAAGCTAAAAGCGATATGCCACTTCAGAAGGGGAAAGGATGTGGTTTCAACATCAAGTGTAAGCAAATGAATGAGTAACAGATCAACGTACAAGAAAATTACTGTTTGGCACGACAACTCCAGATGAATCTACGGGAAAAGTTATATTAACCAACTGACATACCGTTTTCTAGCTGCTGCTGTTATTTAGTGTATGTGAGAATTCAACGTTTTTGTCTGTAAGTAAACTGGCAGTGTTTACTTGAGAGTTTAAAAAAATTAATAGTGCGCTTGAAGAGTTTATGCCCATCGTTAACCTGCCAGCGTTTATTTAAATGTTTTACTTTTAGACGCTAATGAGGTTTTCTTGTAGGTAAATGGGACAACTCGTCTTGGAAATGGATGATAATGACTAACTTATGTTATTGATAACACTAAGTTTAAATTTAATGAACTAAAAAATATGTTTATTTGTAACACTTAGTTAAGGTTTAGGTCCTGCAACAAGGGATGATCTTTTCAACACGCTTTTTATTAGCTTCACGTGTATGTATGTATGTATGTTTGGAACAGTTTATTCGAACGCTATTTTCACCCACTTCCAAACGTCAGATTGATTTGTTATATTTTTCTGGAAGCAATCTTTGTTCATCTGATTGATCTTCTTCATAATCTGCATCTTCCTTTATATATTTTTTCTTTTAATTCCTTCTAAATTGAATTCTAAGCGAACTATTTTCGCATCGCCGTTTGGTGCTTCTTCTGTCAAACATTGTATGACGTTTCTAAATCTTGGATTGGTGTAACAATTGAAGTTATCCATTATGTGATTACGACCTTCAGCTTCATTATTAGTTCGATGTCTTCTTCTGCAGCAATTCCACATTGTAATTGGCACGTTTGTATTTTGCATCCATTGGTGTACAAAGTAATTCAAAAACTTTGTCAACAATTCATATTTTTCTGGAAGCAATATTTGTTCATCTAATTGATCTTCTTCATCATCTGCATCTTCCATAATTCCAGAAGCCATTTTCAACATCCTCAGGTCTAAAAATCGTCAATGCAATACACATCTTTACGATTTTGGTAATCAGACAGTATTTTTGTATTTTTCGCTAAACTCCTCTCGTAGGTCAATAACAGCTTGTTTGGCAAAAATGCAAATGCCACCGGAACGATGGGCACACAAAATGCGTATATTTTGGAGGTATACGCATTCTGGGTATACACAAATAGGGGGACACCCAAAAAATATACCGCGTTGAGCGTAACCGCGTCATACTATCTTTCGTTCTCTTCCCTCTGATTCACGGAAACCGTTACTCTAAATTTAGATTTATTTTCATAACAAATAAAATTCACGGAGATAAATCTATTAGTGAAAATCGTTACTTTCGACTTCGGAAGCCTTTGAAACGCGCTTTTGGTTTACGTAGACCGACGTCGATGTAAATAATCTAAGGACAAATAACATCAACTTTGACCGGCACGGTGTAACTGGGTATTGCGCTTCCAGCCGCGATCATATTTTGGGATAATATGAGGAAATCAGATAAATATCATAGAATTATTCTTTGATGATATTGTGTCGATGATCCCTTCCACTGTCAGATCAGCAACATATTTTCGTGCCCAGAAGTATCGCCTAGGGAAATCACATTATTATTTTAATCGCTAAAAATTCCGAATTCCGTATTTCCTTGATGTTATGTCACTCATTTTTGTATGTCCCATCCTATTTCGTGCTTGCTAGGTGTTGATAGATGTACGTAGTGAGAATAAACAAAGTCCGCTTCCAGAATGCCTAAGGTGTGCATCATGGCAACGTCGCCATGACGGCAAGGCAGATAAATGGTTAGTATGAACTACTGTTCCACGACGACGGGGTGGGCATCATTTATTTACCTTGCAGCCAGTGCGACGTTGCCGTTTCCTATACTTCAGAGATTCTTTAGGCGAACTTTATTTTTCCACAATGTGTACAATGTACATATCCGCACTTTGAATATAAGATAAAATATCACGAAATGTGTCTCATTTATCGACGGCCATTTTAGAGCCTCAGCTATGCCGCTTTGAACATTCAAATAACTCCATCGTTCTGTTTTAACTTTTGAAAATTTTCATAATAAATTGAAAAAAGGCTTTGCACTATTAAGGAACCAACATTTCTCAGTAATTTTCTGAAAAAATCATACCATTATCTTTAAAAATGAGCACTGGAAACGAAATACTGGAAAACCATGCAAAATGCTTTTTATTCTAGGTAGAGTAATTGCCAAACTATCTTTTCAATAAATTTTTGATTGAATTTATTTGTTGCAGTTGTCCCTTCTTCCCCCTTCATAGCCAACAGTTATAGTTCACCCCCTTTTTCTTTTGTAATGACTGAGTTATACTACATGCCCTTTAAAAAAACGGAAAGGGGTTATAGAATATTCTGGAAAGGGAAAATAAAACAGATCATTTTCAAATCCACAGAGCGTGTTTATTATAATTCATTGTCAAATAAATAATATATTATCAACACTTACTGTACATATATATTTTACAAATAACTATATACATCACACATGTTTTATCATTATAGCTAGGATGAGAACAACTTTAAATGCATCATTTATTACAGTAGAAAAGTAGCCTGATTTCCAAAAGGCTACACTACCATATTTATTCTTTGTATATTTAGTATTGGACTATTGTAGCAAGATTCAAGATATTCATGTGAAAAGAAAGAATATTATTAGAAATTTTCCAATTCCGGGAAGATGATGGCTCCACATAAACGAAACACCGTAACAAGAAATGGAACTCTTGATTGCAGTTCGCATGAAAAAGTGTTTTCAGTGATTTGATTTGAAGGTAGTAAGATTGATTGAAAGGATGCAATTTTCTTTGAATATTGGTAATATTTTATTTATTTACTCACTTGTCAAAATAGGTTTATGATCAGTTTAGAGATATAATAAAGCTAATAAGCTGCTTTTTTTAATTAAGCCATTTTTAATATAGTGTAGCCAATTGGATATCAAGATCAGAATGTGTAAAATTGTTGCAAATATAGGGTATTCCTAGTAAGATATTTTTCGATATTGAATAAAATAAGATATATTTATCTAAATGCGTAGTCGTGGAAATCATCCCACTGTGATAATATACAAGTTGTCCTGACTGCTGTGAGCAGTCTTTATCACATCTTATTTCCAAATTAATAAAATGTAAACTATTTAAATTTAAACACGCAGCATACCGCGATTTCATTGATCCACTACTACTACTAACGCTGTCGATAGAAAAACTACCTTAAAATGCCTAACGAGTCGTGGGATTCCTATTCGAAAACACGAAGACCCAAAATTGTTTTTCAGGGTCCCAATCAGCATCTGCCGTGTTGGAAGGCATGCCGGATTCAGCGTCCCTGAGTTACCAAATATAATTTGTCCTTTTTGAAGAAACATTTTCTGGCACACCCTGGATATGCATCTTGAATTTCCGGAGAATGAAAAATATATTTGGATCTGATAGGGGGTCGTGGGTTGGTAACCTGGTACACAGATGGGTCATAGTCCGGGTATTATGTTCCTGATTCCTCATTCATCGGCCCAAAACCAGCCTTGGGTATTTCTAACAACACAGTAAGGAACCAAGTCATGGAATGGGTGAGAATTCAGCACAATGAATGCTGGAATCTGGTGACTGGCAGGCAAGGGCAACTCCTTGTAGTTAAGAAAGTTTTCTCAAGACACTATGTTGTATAACCTTTGCTGAGGACAATGCGGGAGGTAATAGAGTCACCCTCTCAGTTCCTCTCTAAATGCCATACACTACATCTCAAGAGGAAAATTCCGTATGGAAAGCCTAGAACCAATGGAGTTCAGTACAGTACCAGTACCCCGAAATAGATATCTTTTTACTCGTTTGTCGGTCTACGATTGGTTGTTGATCATGAATAAAATAGTTTTGAGTATATGTTTCTGACTTGACTTCTCTTAATATAATTTTTGTATGAAGCTTAATTTCATTCGGAACACCCTATTCAAAATAAAGCTGTACATCTGGACACACAATATAGAGCAACTAGGAACATACTGTCTATTTATACATCGAATTATATAATTATTATCACAAGAGAAATAAATCTTATTATCTACACTCCTAGAACTGACAAACATTGCTATCATCGCCTGGAACAGGGACTCGAATTAGTCTTCAAAACGAATACTACTGTATATACTGCTATTGTTCTATCACGTCATATGAAGAAATTTATGATACATATAGACAAGGTATGTATATACAGAAGTTCGGAGTATAGGAAAAATATATACAAGTACCTCGTAATTTTACCATGTACTCACGATGGGTAGTCGTACTCGCCCAGGGATACGTTTTACTATACAAGCCTAGATGACGATGCGGGAAGAACGTTAAAAAAATAATTTTCCGTCCATAGATGAGATTATTGTTGCAATCGTTTTGGAGTGTAGTTGAAAATCCTAAGTCTGCTTAGAGAAAACATTAGTTTTCTCTATTTCCTTTAATATCTCCGTTCCTGTTAACTTCCAGTACAAACTATACGATTTCAACAATAATCTCATCTATTTACGGAAAATTCAATCAAATTCGTCGCCATCCAGGTTATACCCAGTCTCTGTGTTAACGCCATCGTCCAAAGCTTTCGTTATCTCCTTAAGTGTGCCAGGCCTACTTATGAGAAAGTTACACCCACACATACACAATTATCCATTCCATTTTTTATGTTGACGATCTCTTAGTAGTGATTTAGGCTCACCTTAAGAGGGTGATCGGTGAAAAAGGGGCGGAAACCACTCCATGAACATCCCAAAATGGGCTGGCCACCCAATAAAGAGGCGGAGCTCATACGACGTCTGGAAGTAGGCGGTCTCAACCAGCTAAGGCGTTACGCATATTCGCACATACACTTTTCACCACTCTGTCTTCACGTTAACACCATCGCAGTACGTAGCCCCGTATCAGTACTTCGGGCAGTCGGCAACCGCCGCTGCGGCCGCCGCTTGATGATAGTAGGCATGTCTGAAGGGCGTGGCTAGCTGGCAAGAGGGCGGTGCCGGACCATCGAACAACAGATCGCGGTAGGCGGTGCCCTCGGGCGAGGGCGTTTCGGCGCCGTACCACGCTGACGCGTATCGCGGGGCGGAGTCGTCTTGCATAGGGGCGGTGGGCGTGGCTGGAGAAGCTGGGTGGTGATATTGCGGATGATGGTGGTGGTGAGTGGAACCGGTCGTTCCTGCTGAAGAGGCGTGGTGGTGCTGAGGGGCGGCGCTCACGGTTGATGGGCAGTACGAGTACATTCCTGGAACAAATTGATTGGGTAAAGGCTCTGCTTTCATGAATTTATTGAGAAAGGTATAGCTGCTGCTTGTAGCTATTAATAAGTTATACTACTGTAAATTTTAGTGGAAGGTGTTCAAGTTTATTACTGTTTGACATGGAGGTAGACCTAAGGGCTGTAAGTCTAAGGCTGTAAGCTATCATTTTTGGGTATATTCCTACGTCATTTATGAGATTGTAGAATGTCTTACCCATAAGTGAAAAATATTGATTTTTTCTTGCATAAAATTGGCAAAAGAGCAGTGGAATTGTTATAAATTGGAGGACAACTGCGATATTTTACCCAAAATCATCATTGTCGTTACACAAAAAAGGTGCTATAATTCAGTAAAAATTCGTAACCTATAAAAACGTTTAGACTACAGGTCAATAATCAATATTGCAAACACTCCACAGCAGTTTTGTGAAAAAAATTAAATCAAGTGGATTGACTCGGTACTCCTCACATTTGTTTTAGCGAAATATCTTACGATATTCCAAAATATGATTTGTCACAATACAGCAGAGATACTTTTCTGATCAGTGAAAGAGCCAGAAAAAAATGAGTTTCTTCCGTTTCTCATTAATCAACTAACATTTAATTTCATCATGTAATTTTGAACTAATATATGTAATATCAAATGCTGAATTTTAAACAGGCTAAAAAAATAACACACACAAATATATTTTCTTCCTTCGTTTTCTGATCTTCAGAAAATCTAGCAGCATTCTCGACTAGTATTCTACAGCATATCGCTCACCAAATGACATCAAAATCTGACAGCGGTTACTGAAATCACGCGGTGACAAAAATGTCAACAGATAAACGGCCAGTGGAACATATTGACCGACAGACAGACTGACGGAAGCGAGTGAAGCGGATTTTATTCACGCAGATATCATAAAAGGTTAAAATACGTTATTTTCTTCAAGGAAACAAAATATATATATTTCATGTATATCACCCTATATAATGCAACGTATTCCATTAATAGCTGACAAGCTCATGAAGTTTCCTCACAGGCAGCTGTGTCTGCACTAATTGCAGCAATCACAAGCATCACTGGCTGTCTCTCGCAGCATTCTGCTCTTCCATTAGGAAATGTCAAAAAGATTTTTTTAAACGGAACGATATTTTTAGAGCGAACGATGAAGTCTCGATTGATAAGTGAGTTCAGGAAACCTGTGCCCATGCTTACTCAAAATCTATAATTATACTTTCATATTTAGAATGTTTTTGTTATGGGGTTGATGATTTTATGTCCACGCAAAAATGAAGTAATTGAAATTTAATCCCAACAAATACGGAAAAGTTATTCATTGTATTTCCTACTGCACATGATCGACTGAATGTCTTTACTAACGTTTCAGTTGCCATGACTCACGCTTATAGAAAATATCCGCATATTCGTTGCATCAAGAATCTTTCAAAGATTCAATTCAATTTGTACAATGCTAAGCGCTTATATTTCGAGTCGTAAATAAAATATAAATAATGACCAGGCCACTGTAACATATTCAACGCAAAGTACCAAATAAATGCAAGAAGGCTATTTTGTTCCATATGTTTTAGCAACTGCTACTGAAGATGACTGCATTTTAATTGAATGAGCATAATTTGTGATTACGAAATTGCGTTTTAGCCTATTAAAAAATGGAGTCAAGTCAAAGAAAGAACACCCCGGATCGTCCTGAGAGGTTAGTAGATCTATGACTCTAAAAATCATACTTTAGCATAAGCAAAATTCCCGTAAATGTACATTCAACCTTTCGCAGCGCTTATGAAGCGCGATAACCTTTCTGTCTTTGCGTGAGGCTATCTATAAATAAGAGAAAATGAGTTAACTCAATCTCACCTCCTGAAGAGTGCAGCCTGGTGGTAGGAGTATAGCCGATCTGCTGTTCTCGGGAGGCGGCCGCCGTCATCAGGTTGTCGACGGAGAAGGCGGCCACGGCAGCCGAGTCGACAGCCTGCAGCTGGGCGGCGACGTCGTTCATCAAGTGCTCTTGGTGAACGATCACCGACTTGGGGTCGGCAGCGTACTTCATGCAATGTGACAACTCGGATCCGCTCATCGGTTCCCGTTTCGGCTGCTTGGAACAGTCCAATTTGGGCGGAGGCGGCTGCTGTTGCTTGGAGGCGTCGTCCAAGTGCTGCTGCTGGGGTTGATGTTGGGGCTGCTTGTCGAGGATGTCGCGCTTCGGCGATTCGCCTGTCTGAAAAGATGGAAAAACGTTTTTGTTGAAACACACCACCAGTCTCGGATATGTGTTCATCTAAACTTAGTTCACCCAAGTCATACCGCAAACTATCCAATCAAAAATTAACTCGCCCAATGCATGCCTCAAGTTTTCTATCCAGAATTAATTTGCCCAACTTGCACAGCAACCTTTTTTTCTCGAGTTAATTTGCCCAGATCTTACTGCAAATTTTTTTCTAACGTTAATTCGCCAAAAGTATTCACTAAATTAATTCACACTGCAAGCCTCCACAGCTTATTCGCCCAAAACATGCATCAAAATCTCATCCAAAATTAAGTCGCAAAAATTTTTCTGTCCATAGTTACTTCGCCCAATGCACGCCTCAAATTTTTATCCCAAAATTAATACGCCCAAGTCTAACAGTAAATTTTCCTATTCATAGGTAATTCACCCAAAATCTGCCTCAAAATGTTCATCAAGTTGTAAACTTTTCTTTCGAAAGTTAATTCACCCAAATCATACAGAAAATTTTCCGATTTACTGTGAATTAGCCCAAAGTATCTCTTGGAATTTTATCTAAAACTAATTCTCCCAAGTCCACCACAAACTTTTCCGGCTAAATTGAATTCGCCCAAGGCATGCGTCAAACTTTTATATGGTAAAGATATTTCGCCCAAATCGTACCGCAAACTTTAGGTAGATAGATGTGACTCCTAAAGTGGACGACAGCGCCCTCTGGAGAGCGTTGGAGGCTTCTATTGGATCAATGGCAGATTGAGGGTAAGATAATAAATTGAAAAGTTTTAGAAGAACCTGGAAACTTCTAAATGAAGAGTGAGTGAAATAACTTACGAGGTTGTATGGTTTTCAGCTGTCTTGAAAGCAGTTACAAAATACCCTGAAGATGACTTAAATTAAAGTAATCGATACGTCATTGTGAAGCATTTTCTGTTGTACAGTAAATCAACTGATTTATATGACATGAATTTACCTGTAATTGTTGCCGTTTGAGGGCCTCCTCCTTTTCTCGTAGCGCGTCTTTTTTCTTAAACCGCCTCCTACGTCTCAGATAAGACCCGTTATCAAACATGTTGTAGGAGTCCGGATCGAGTGTCCAGTAGCTCCCTTTGCCGGGCTTCTTGTCATCACGCGGCACTTTCACGAAACACTCATTCAGGCTCAGGTTATGCCTTATCGAGTTCTGCCAACCCTGAAACAAAATAGAATTCTCCATAATCTAGAAGCCTTGTAACCGAAAACAAATATAATTTTAGAGCCTATACTTTTTTGTCTACGAATATCTAGACATTAAAAAATATTTACATCGACGTGGCAAGGGCGTATCTTGACCTCAGTCTTGGGGGTGGGGCATGAAGTTGGTGTATCCTTTCACCATTTTTTCAATACCTTCGTCGAGGTAGATGAAGCAACAGAGAAGGGTATGTTAATAGTATTATAATTAAGAAGGAGAAGATAAACAACAAGTAAAATAGTGCAGTCTTAGGTATTTTGGGAAGACGAAATAAAACATCGAAAACAACCTGCTAAAGATCAGCTTGCATTTGTACTGAGCATCGTGATTTTTCTCAAATTAAATAAAGCATATACTCGTATACGATGTGTTTTAGGTGTATACTCTTCACTATACAACAAACCTGCTATAGACATGCACGTTTTGTTAGCGTAGCCTGCAAAGAGCAATCGGGTGTCGGGTTTCTAACTTCTCAGTGCGTTGTATTATTTGTTTCGTATTTTTTATATGAACATGTCTTGTGCACATTGCATAAAAACTCTCATGGTATGTAATTGTCATTAAAACTAAGTTATTTCAAAACCATTTCAGCAATGATATCATCCATCAAACTCTATTCGGCAGGTATATCAGGAAAACAAGTATTTGTTTTTACGGTGCTCCTGGTTGCTTTCCTCATAGTAAGGTGAGCTTTCCATAATAAACTGGTAGATTCATTCAGCGTAATTTCCATGCCTTGCACGCCTTTCACAATATAATAAATACAAAAAAAATATTTTTTAAGATTCTTTCCCTCATGATGCGCGTCGACTTCAGACGAATTTCTTTGACTTTGATTTTATTTATATAATCAATATACAGCAGAACCTAGTATTAAAGTCTTTGATTGTTGCAATACTCATTTGAATTTTGAATGGCGTCAACCAAATGTACAAAGAAATATTAGCGTCAGTAACTCCGGATATAACAACCAATATGTACCACTTAATACCAGTATCAAATTCATGACTCAATTTCCGGTATTTGATCCGCGACCGATCTCGGGGAATCCCAAATTTCAGGGAATTTAAGAGTTGGAACGACAAAGACACTCATGTAATTTTTGTGATTTTATTATATTTGTAGTGGGCACTTTTTGTGCACTGATTTGCGTTTTCTTCGTATTTTTGAACAACTCTGATTTTCTGAATGAATAATATGAGTGTGGTATCAAATCAAAATAAAATTTCTATAACTCAAAATCAATTCACATAAAAAGATCGTGTACCTAACACACAAATAAAACTCTTTTTCTTTCAGTGCGAAGCCCTGATTTCAACAGACCGATCTTTTTGAACTAAATTTTTATCGATACACTAATATTTATAAGTTTTCATCTATTTGTATTCTATGTTAACTTAATCTTGAAATATAAGTCATTGAATGTACTAAGAAGAATGAAATAGCTAAGGAACGAAATATCTTAAAACGTGAAATATCTAAAGAAATTAAAAGTTTGTCACATGAAATATCTTAAGGACATTTTGACGGCGATGGTTAAGGTTTGTGTTAAGTACATGCTTGATGGAAAGTTTCGTCAAGTAAGAGCGCCTACAATCTACATGATCATAATCAATTGCATATTTCCGAAAGCCCGTAGCGTGACTGGAACTGAAAGTCGGCTTAAGCGCGTATTTGTACATATCGGGAGAGACAGGATGATAATGATTCAAATTAGCTAAAACACATCGTATCTATATGCTTTATCTCATTTGAGAACACATCACGATTCTTCTATTGTGGCGGCTCAGTAAAAAATGAAGCTTACGTTTAGCCGGTTGTTTTCAAGAAAATTGATTAGTGCATCAAACGATGTTTCATTTCATCTTCACAAAATATCAAAGACTCCACCGTTTTTCATACTGCTTATCTTATTCTTCTTATTTATGATATTATTCGCATGCCCATCTCAATTGACTCGACAAAGGTATTGCAAAAAATGGTGAAAGCATATACAAACTTAACGACCTGCTACCTCCGGGTGAGGTTGTTAACTGATTAGGAAAAAAGCTGTTGAATTTCATCACAATACCTGCTTGTTTTCCCGATAGTAAGGAAACCTTTCCATAATGAACTGGTAGATTCCGTTCAGCGTGATTTTCTTGTCCTGTGCGTTTTGGATAGCCATGGCGATCAAAGCTATGTAGGAATAAGGCGGTTTCACCATATCCTTGGCGGTGCTCAGTGGATGTTGCTGGTGATGCCATGCTGCGTATCCGTATCTGAAATAATCAAAAGGAGTGAGAATTATTCACTTGATAACGCGGGTCTACAAAAAAAATATTTTCTTGGTGCCTAGGTTTTTAGAGCTGGATATTTGGAGCGTTGTACTGACTGAAACGCCCTAAAGGTTGGTCAGAATTGTTTGTTCCGTGTCACTTTATATGCGGTACGCGGTATAGAAGGTATTTTTGCGACAGTTGCACGAATAGCAAAAAGAAAAGGAGCCTAAGAAATCCTCAATTAAGAATTGCGATATTCTTGTGAAGATATACTCACAACAAGAACATCTGATCTTAATCAGAAACAATTTACTTGATAAGAAAATTATTATTAATTTGAACCAAGGAAGGCATATTTCCGAATTCAATACTCATTCTGGAGAAATATACTGCAAAGAAGAATGTAATTTCCTTCACAACTAAGATTTCAATGCTTTTCTAACAAGTATTCCATATTCTTTGTAAGCTTATCATATTTTGCGATACCCTCCAAGTAATTCATTTATTTGTTTGGCATCGCCATATTCGTCAACGGCAATTCAGCGGTACGCGTGGGTCTGTATCCGCGCCCGTTAGTTTCTATTGGATTTAACTTTTACCAAGCACATCTCAGCATGAATGTGCTGTTAAAAAGTTTGGGTTGTGACTGTTGTGAGGATCTCATACAAGTGTACAGGTGTTGATGTGATATGAGTGATATTGCAACGAGATCAGCGGCCAACAGCCAAGGAAAGATCACCCTGTATGCAAATCATCCAGAACATGTGAGCAGCTTTCAACAGACATCTCGAATGTGTCAGATTGTTCTAGATTTGGTTATGGAACATTCGAGATGACCTTTTTCTGTATATATACAAGCATCGATCCGTGAGAGTCAGTTAGTGATCAGACGTCAAATAGTAAAGAAATTGTTGATATAAATTAGTGTATAAGTTGTTGTTACCAGTGGAAATAAGTTAGTGTTTAACAACGTTACAATATGTTAGTTGTGAATGAGTTCTATTACAAATGGTGGACGTACGTCTTTTGGCTTGATTTCAGGTACATATTTTTTATGACGCAGATAAATGTAAGAAATATGTCACATTGGTACAGTTTTGATACTTTTTTGGTTCTTCTTTTTAAGGTTAAGGAACGAAAAGTAGCTTTGATGAGAGCTCATCAAATTACAGAATATTTATGCCAATAATGAGTTATATAATGAAGTTGTTGCATCATTTGCGCCAAGATTGTGCAATACTTCAGTCAAACACTATAGCGTTCTTCTAGTTTAGATTTTCTCTGTGTTGTGCCAAGATTATGATATGCTCAATTTAAGACGACTTTCCCAGGTTTATATGATCAAAAATACAGTATTCTTACTTTAAGATTATTATATCTTTGCGCATATAGGAAGATATGGTATACTTGAATGAAGGCACATATTCTCAGTCTGGAAATTGATTTTTATGTGCGTAGGTAGCGGATAAAATTCAAAGCTACTGCGTATACAGTGTCTGAGATTCTGTTTGAATATGGAGACTGTACCTCAAGGTTAGAAGGATAGTTAGATAGAAGAAATATTGTTATTAAATTACAATTGCAACCACAACTTTTAGAAAATCATCTGTAAAGTGAGAATGAAGTTCTGACGATCGGGAGAATCGTCAAATTAGTTGATAATTTCTGCAATTCTTTTATAAAAATCAATTTGATATTGAAATGAATAAGTTCCTACGACATTTAAATAGATTATTTCACGCAATGGGTGTGATTTTTTGTCATTTTCACATGGACAGCAAGTCCAAAAACTCCAAATCTGATATACAACCTGAGTATGTTATAAAATATGCGGTATTCTATGTGAATGGTGATTAATAGGGGTAAATCAGGTGAAATGACATGAAGTTTGTGATCAGTGACACCGAAAATTTTTCAACGTATATGCAACTTGAATATTTGTGAACTTGACATGATATTTGTAATCAGCGACCCCAAAAACAGACGAGTAAGGAATTTCTAATCAATCAACATGTGTTTCCACTTTTGATCAGCTTTTTGGGCGTTTCAGATTCAAGATACACCCACATATTGAATAACTGTTCTTTTTATCCTACAAGCAATGGATTTTTCTGGAAATGAATGACTTATTAATATGGTCCTATGACCAGACTAACCTAAGAGCAATAAAATGTTGGACTGAGACAGATGTTTTACTACCTCTTTCAGCACATCTTGCAAAATAAAATGACCCATCTATCAAGTACAAAATACAGCTTTTTTCCGTCTGACATGTCATTGTTTCATGGTCAGTCAGTCGTCTGCAAAGCTGGAGACACTTGTTATGGTAAGGTAAGAGCGTTGGAGAAAGAACAGAACCCTGTGGGACACCCGCGTTGATGGTAAACACATCGGAAACATCCAAAACATCTACTGCTTTTCTACAAGACTAAGGTCAGACTATCGTTGGAATACTTTACAGATGAGTTTGGATGCTCTCGGAAAACCTACTAAAAGCTTCTAGAAACAATCCAGACCTTAAGAAGAATCTCCACAGTCTGGCTCATCGGAGAAAGGTGAGTCATCTGCCTCTACTCTACAGATACTATCATGGCAGATGTTCGACCGAACTTATCCCGCATAATAAGATCAAGAGTTGCCAGTACAGCAAAGGCTCAACCTCGAAAGAGTCTATTCCAAAATTCATTGATTTGGAGAACCTCGGCGTTGTGGAATGAGCTCTCGGAGCGTTTTTTCCCCGATGGTTATTTATGAAAAAATACTATCGCTATTAGGACTAGATTCAAGGAGCATTTGGCACATTCAAGATACGACAGAATAGAAAAGTCTAGTGTGACAAAACACATGTTCAATAGTGAACATAAGATAGATTTAAGCAATTCGTGTTGTAAACGTTAAGCAATTCGACACTTAGGAAAACTTAGAGATAGCAAAGAAAATATACAGAAATGGAAATAGGCAATGAGTTATTAAATACAATATCCATAACAAACTATCTCAAAAAAGGAAATGGCTTATCACCCAAACTTTTTGATATATACATGTAGAACAGGCTTCAAGGAGGTGGTATAGAAAATGTGGAAAGATGGTTATACCAACACAAGGAAATGTACTACATTCACTAGTTAGCACAAAAAATCTGGTTATTTTTGCACAAGAAAAAGAAGATGGAATATATGGTGTGAAAACTAAAAGAAGAGTACTAACTGTGAGGGCTTGATGAATATTTGTAAGACCGAATGTATAGGAGATCGGAGGTTACAGATTTAAATTTAGGAGAAAGCACTATTGAAAGCTGCCAAACTTTCAAGTGTTCGGGATCTATGATACATCGAGATGGTACCTGTCCACGAGATACACATGCAGATAGTACAGGAAAAGCAAGCTACAAAAGGACTTCATGGAAATGTGGGCAATTACGACAACAACAACACAAAATAAACTAAGAATAGTTGGTCTAGACTTTATGAGAAGATGCCTACAGGTCTCCAGAAGGCATCCAATAAGACCTGAGTATATATGGCACAGGATAAGAGTACAATGCTCAACTCAGAAGAAATACTACTAGAATGATACGATGATATTCAAAGAATGCCATAACATAGATGGCCAAGGTGAGTATTTGAATGGGAACCCCCAGGGGTGTAGGCGAAAAAGAAGACCTGTTCTAAGATGAGAAACATGCATTGGAGTAGGTAAGAGAGTTGTGGAAGGTTGAGACAGCGAAAGTACCGAAGAAGAAAGTTGTGGTTTGGAACATCCGGACCCCCCAACGTTGGGCGCCACTTGCAGCCAACACACTTTGCACAAACTAGCTGATAGATAGTTTATTGTATGGTTTGTAATATTCGGGCCTCAACATTGGGCGTCAGTTTACGAATACCGCAACACACTATGCACAAACTGAGTAATAGTAGTACCTGGAGTACTGGTCGTAGTACGGATTCGCAGTGGCTGTGACCGCAGCAGGATATCCTCCCCCGTAGCGGTTGTACGCGGACTGGTGTTCTGTGAAAATGGTGTGCATCGTGGAACTCAACTCCGACGGAAAACAACAAACAACACGGTGTAGCCGCGCGCGCCCGGGACTCTTCCTAAAACGAAAACATCGTTCCTGTTATTTCAACACTACTACGCGCGTTTCGTGTTTTCATTCCAATCAATCTTCCGAAAACAAGTCCGCTTGGCCGATATTATGATACACAACACGGGGCCGTTTACACAGAGATTAAGTAAAAACAGGGAATGTTGCTGCTCGGCGCGGCACAATGTTACTAGTGAAAACAGAGGCAGCTGGGGAAGAGGGATGCTGGGATCTGCGCGCCTGTCGGCTGCCCGCGACGCCTCCCGGCCAATCGGAGGACGGCGTCCGCAAGGACACGCCCCAGATCGATGGTGAGCCGCGCCCCGGGGAACGCGATGTGGCCGCGAGACATTTTTTTAGGCGGCGGGCCACGCAAAAATGATTGTTTTGCTAAGGAAAAGTTGCGTTTGACAGGAGATGATTGTAAAGAAGATGGCAACGATCATATCTGCCGTGATAGTTGACGTGGAGTGATCATCGTCATTCTGAGCTTCCGGTTATTTTTTGTAGTGAATGGTGATAGTGAACGACGGCAGCTACTCATTAAGGATTTATTGATTTGTTTTGAAGACATATTGTTCGCTGCATTTTCGCAGGTGGTCTTCTTGAAATTGTATAGTACCTAACTTGATTACTTGATTTGGAACAAAATCAATTAATTGCCTTCGGTAAAATCAGGGATTGTCAAGCAAAAAGTCAAATCATTCAAAAAGTCAGGAGGATAACAATTTTTTGGTTGGAATTAGGTTTCGATTCCTAAGAATAATCCGATTTCTTGTAAAATTATCATCAATTTCATATGTAATACTTATCAAAAGCTGAAATATTTTTTCCTAGTCTGAAATAAATTATAGTTTAAAAACGCTTTAATAGCAAAGCGAACTAAAAAGTAAAAATTCATGTTTAATGATTGAGAGTCTGTTCATTAGCGATTGAACATTTCCTGACCCAATATAATCAATAATTTTTGATAATTTATTTAAAATGCTAAATTTTAATTAAACGATCTTCAATGTGAGATTAATCAGAAGATCCGATTTTTTTGTAGAAATTTTCACGATATTTTTCTGGCATAATAGGTATACAAAAATATTTTATTTCCAATTTCGGTACGGTATGAATTATGGAACAAAGTAGGAAAGTATTTGGAATATGTGTTAAGAGAGGGTGACACTTCAATAAATTACAACTTAATAGAACTAAAACATACGCTTCAATAGTTAATCGAACTAAGAAATAAAAAACAATTCCTTATAGGTATAAGAATAAAATGATTAACCAGACAATTAATGTCATTGTGATAAAAGCTTGGGATGGTTTGTATTACATTTTAAAACTTTTTTCTACGTATATTAAATATTATTGGTCATTTTTTATTTCAATCTACTAGGTATAGAAGCGTTTTTTAAACTATAATTAATTTATTCGCTGATGAATTTATCGTTGTATTTTGATATTTGGAGCCTCAATTACTTGGTTGCTGGAATTAGACTTGCTCTTCAATGGACCGTAACGGGTCTGAAGGGTATTCTCTCCGTTTACAAGGCCTCGAATAAGTCCCGTTAATTCGTGTCATCATTTTTGAACATATGGCTTGATAAAGATAAATAATGAGACAAACTTTAAATTTAACTATTCTAGCTCTTCTATTGTCATCGGTCCTTGCTCCTTGATATAAGTTTGCAAAATGTGAAATTAATCCGATGTTTTGAAGTGGGTGGAAATAACGTTCAAATATTCCGTTAAAAACATACATACATACAGGTTAAGCTAATGAAACAAGAACGTGTTAAAAGCAAAATTCACGCGGTCACCCATCCAAGTACTAACCGTGCCCGGCGCTGCTTAGCTTTGACGACCAGACGAAATCGGGCATTCTCAATGCGGTATGGTCGTTACCTCATATAATTTTTCCTGTATTCGGCTATTTGAACTTTAAGTATAATTTTTTTCAGAAAGGATTTGGAAAGGAGAAGCAATAATGGGGCAAACTCATCAAACTATTGTATTGTCATCGGTCCTTGATAAGTATGCAAAATTTAAAATTATTCTAACGTAATCTTTGAAGTGGGTGAAAACAGTGTTCGAAGATTCTGCATCGCCTCATGACACATCTGGTGAAAACCCGTCCAACCTGTCAATCCTAATATTTTGGCAAGATACCGGTCACAAAAGCCTCAAATCACATTTGACTTTGTCCATATTTATGCCGGGATTACAAGGCGATTACGGACAGAAATCCCCGAGGAAAGGGTGGTCGCGCGTACCCCTTTCGTCACGAACAAATGAAGTGCGTGGGAACGTGCCGTCTCACGGCCCACCGCGATCCCAAGGAAGCGATAAGCTGCTTAGGGAAACACGTGGCGAACAACACGGGAACTTCCTTGGACGACTGGTGGATGCATTTTACCTGCTTGTTTATGACGAGTAGGCGATTCTAGCTTCATTGATTGTGTTTCAGTCTAATCAAAGATATTATCTAACATTTTTGGATGAGGACAATGCACAATGGTCCAAAAACCGACACACGTGAAAATAAATTCTCATACGGAAAAATAAAATTTAATGAAAAATAATAAGCGCGAGAACAGACACACGCGTACCGCTAAAATGCCGTTGACGAAGATGGCGATGCGAAATGAATAAATTACTTGGAGCAAATCCCAAGGTGTTCGTAATCTTGATCAAAGTAAACGGGTAAATATGACAACTTTCCTAAGAAAAATTTGGAATACTTGTTAGAAAAGTATTGCAATAAGAAATATACGCTTTTTGGTGATAAGCCATGATTTTCTTATCAAGTGAATTGTCTTAGACTAAAAAAAAGCACATGTTTTTGGCGTGAGTATATCTATCACTACCAGAAGATCTCAATTCTGGAATTGAGAATTTCTTGTAATCTATGATCTGTTATTATTTCGCTTTTTTATTCATCATGTTTTCTTTTTTGCTCAAATTAATTTCAACACCTGACCCCCCCCCCCCTGTCTTCTTCTTTGATACCCTTCTTCGTATGTATCTTGATGCAGATTTTACAACAATCGTATCTTTAAGGTGTTTTTACATTTCTTTCTCTGTTCTAATTCTCTAAAGCACTTCGGCACTTTATCTTTAAAATTCTCCTATATTCCCACATTTCAAGTGCCTCCAGGCGGTTACGAATCTCCTGCCTCAACGTCCACGTTACTCAAATTTAGATATACCATAAACCATCCTTGGGGATAAATAAAAATTCAATCAAATTTTGGGGAGGGTAATTAGGTACCCCCATAACCCCCCCTTGTATTCGCTTGTGTCGTCAACGTAGGTATGCTTGGGACGCCCTCTACAATCAAAGCATCACATTCACCTGTGTAATATTTGCTAGACAGATCATTACTGAAGCAATGAAAACAAATACCACCGGGTATTTTCAAAATACACTAGTTACTTACAGTCATATTTATTCAAGACACATTATAACTTCTGATAATATTTACATTTGGTATGCAAACCAACAAATTGAAGATGAGTATCGAATGTCGTTGATAAAACAGGACGGGGCCGTAGTAGACATGCAGACGGGAGGTCCATCTTTGTGGTGACAGGGCAACAGTGAGTCTAACCATCTGTTGGCACTCCAGCCGCCGATATCTGATACGAACTGTGTGGTGCTGCTGTCTTTCGAAAAACGGGACCAGGAAATCGAAACACGTGTTCCTAGTGACTCGTCTGTTTCGACGAAGCAACGAAATTCGTGATTCACGTTTTTCTAATAATAATGGAAACAATTGGAGGATCTATCAGTACTACGTCCAAGGAGTTATTCCATTAACTACTATCAGCGTTGGCTTGGAAATTCCAGAAGTAAGGTTCTTGACATCAGGTTATGAAATGCTTTCTTGGAAAGTTGCACACTAGAAAATCTACTGGTTCAGACCAAATACCAGAAATCGTCTTAAAAAAAAGTGCCCAGCAACTATTGACCTGTGACCTTGCTTGGCATCATGTTCAAGCTTATGAAGACTGTCATTAACGTACTTGTCTGTCTATGGGTTTTCCACAGAGAGACATCCTTTAACATCAATGCCGGTGTTCCACAGGGTCTGTCCTTTATCCAGAGCTCTCTAAGAACGGCACTCAACGGAATAAATTCCCTGACACTAAATTATCTAGAATTTACTATATTCTAACGTTGGTCGTTATTTCCTGAGAGCATTGGCGTAATTAGGAAAGGCCTGGATCCACTGATGTACCTCCGCCCCTCCCCCTGAAAGATTCGAATAAAAAAACTGCGTATTTTATCATTCATTTCAACGCCGGTGACCAAGAATATTTCCTGATAATAATTTTAAAGGTTGAATCTACAAATATTCGAGATCTTTCTTTGTATTATTTGGAAGTTTCGGATAATTTACAATTTTTTTTGTTGATTGTAACTAGTATAAAATAATTATGAACGCTCGAACTTTGTTTTTAGAAGTTTTTTAGGCCCTCATCGTTTTTAATTTTTGTGGTGACATCAAAAAAATTTGAGGATTATGGTCGGGAAGCATTTTTGGCGTCAATTTGAGACATTTTATCATATATAATTTTTTCACTTATTTTATAAACTATTGCCTGCATTTTAATTGTATAAGAATCGTAATTCATTGTGAAATTGCGTTAAAAACTGACGTCGGATAGGTCGTTTTTTGGATTTTTTTCCCGATTTCAGGATTGTTGATCCATTTAAAGAATTTTTTCAAAATATTATGAAAATTTTACGAATCTTGTGAATTATTGTTCGCAATATCTAGATATATTTTTTTAATTGTGATTTTAAAACGATCAAAATTTCAAAACTCGAATCAAATATCAATATCTACACAGATATCACTGCGTGAGAAGTACCTACACCGTTAATTAATTTTGAGACGATTTAAAATACCATATAATTCGAAACGTAGTTTACTACATTGTCAACAAAATTTCAAACAACCGTTGACACTAAGTATTTTAAAGTTTTTTTATTTGCGATACCCTGTGCTCAAATTATACAATTTTATCTGCATGATGGAAAGGTCAGTAAAAACAACTTTAATCTATACCATCTTATATTAAATATGGTAGCGCCACTCTGTACACAAGTCTGAGATGCGTCGAAATGATCTAGAAAGGATGACAGCGTGTGTATTTGGATGGCCGCAAAGAGAAACAAACCATCCTGGATGGTCCCGAAAAGATCTGGAGTCTAGATAGCACGCACACTTTGGCCCTATCGTCGTCGTATATCCAAACAACTACCATGCTTTGGATAAATAGATCGACTTACTGTTCTGTTTGCTTTCGAAACAATTTCAAACGTTTATCAGAAAGTATTTGATAAACAGCTGAAGAGGAGATGTCTTATTCGGAATAATAATGCTAGCTGGGTGCTGGCTGATTATAGAAATGTTAATAAAAGAACGGAACCGCGTTTTGGAACAGGTTCCGTCTTGCTTGTTCGGTGAACTGTGCTTTTCAAAAGAACGGTACTGCTGACCAACAGAAGGTAAAATTGATCTTGGAACCATGGGGGTGCAACTAGCATTACAGAATGGGAAACAAGGCGGTGTTGCAAAACACAATCTGACAACTCTGGTTACCCACCAGAATAATGGCAGCTCACATGAGAGTTATGACGGTTGAAGTGCCTTTCGATACATTCAAATTTCCCTTCAAATGTTTACACAACTAACTTCATTTTTAGATTTGCTTGAGGTTCGAGGCAAGGTGCCTTTGAAAATTTTATTGGAACGAAATTATTGCTTCAGTAAATTTATTCTATACAAAAATGGAAAATAAATACCCTCTGTTTCAGGTAGGTACAAAGTTGGCTTTTTCATTATTAGAGTCTAGTTTTACCAATCATTTTCCGCGATGCAACTTTCCCATCTCACTTGAATCAAATTCAAATGTACACTCCCAATTTGTACCAATACACGTTATTATTATCAAGTTTTTACTCAGGTGAAAGCCGCGAAGAAAAAATTCAACAGACTTTCCCAAGGATTTGAAGAAGTCTTTTGTGGAAAAATATGTGTGGGTTCTCTTCAGATACGAATTGCAAGAATTTGCACATTTGTGATTATCACTTTTCCGATTCCGATTACACAAATGGTTTTCGAGAAAGTCTGCTTTTATTGTTGATTATTTTACTGTTACTATTGTTTTATTGCTTTTTACTTGAGGAATCGCCAAGGTGATGTAGCATAGCTCAAAAATATGGAAAAATCTAGTTCCTCAAGTCATTCAATCATTTCTTACTTAATAAGTTTTATATCATTTTATTCTATTCTTTACAGGTGTCAACAAGGATTTCAAACCGAAACATAGACTTATTGTAGGTATATTTAAATGAATGAATTGTTTTAATTTGTTTTTTGTTTCTGGAATATAATATTTTTAAACATTTATATCGTCTATTTTGTTTGCCCTTTATTGATTGGTTAAACCTCCGAGACGAAATATTTGATTGGTACTATTCAAATACTCATTTTGCAATTTCAATATATATACAGATAAATACAAAGATATGACAACGTCGCATAGAATTCTTGATAATCTGGCAACCATGTTTACCCGCCAAAATAATAGCCGCTTGACAATGACATACGTCAATCGTGTTTCACCATCGATAACAGGGAATTGTATCTTCTTCAGTGTATAATATGTTTTGAGTTTGGAACAACAACAAAAAAATTATGAAGAATTTGCAAGGCTAACATAATTATTACCTGAATGCGGAATACATCTAATTCCTCAGTAACGTTCTCATTACTCCAGTTACCACGTGGTTGCCATTAACTCTATGGTAGCACGGTGGTGGCATATTTGTAAGCGAACGGTATTAAACAGGGTAGTCAAAAATCGTCCTATACTCGTAGCTATCTCTAATTTCGCCAGACGAGAACTTATTCTTTATTATTGTGGGTAGCTTATTCGCACGATGGTTTTCTTACTACTCATTAAATACAACTTAATATTGCTAGTGAAAGCGTAATAAATAGTCTGACCTTGTAGTAAATCTTTACCATAAAGGCCTAAATGCTACTCTGTAGTAGCAAAAACTTTGTAGTACCATTACAGTGTATCTTAATGGTAGCATTGACTTCAAATTCTGACCACTACGTTCTAGAGACAATGAGGGATTTTTTTAGGAACCTACCATCGAGACCAACAAACTTTACATTCAAACACTATGTATTTAAAAACTTTACAAAGGCCGATATAACTAAAAACAACATTATTGGAACTGAGGTCATAAAGCATGATGTAAAAATTACCCTATAGTTCTCGTATTTAGTGGCATATCCGTAATCGTCACTCTTTTTAGGTTCCCGGTCCGGTGATACTGTTAACAGTGTTTTTGCAATGTTACACAATGCAACCTTTGTCCTTTCAACAGTGACGCGTTTCTCCTACCGTGTGGTAACGTTACGTGTGCCACTCGGTCCCAGTAGGCACGTGTAACAAAAGAGCATCATCGGCCGCCCTCGATGTAGGCCAGTCCAATATGGCGGCGCCGGCCAATGGCGGCTCGCCCGGACCGACGACCGGAACAATGGCCAGGGGCGTGAAGAGGGGTGAAGGGGTGGGAGGCGAAGCGGCGGTTGTGCAGGCCTCCTCGTCCTCTCTGTCCGGTTATCACCGCTTCAAATAACAGAGGGTTCTCACCGACATAAACAGGGCCGGCTTTCATCCAGGTTTGAAATCCTTCACAGGTAGTGTCACTACAGGCAAAGCTTACAAAATGCAGAAGTTGGATCGCTTTCCTAAAAAAATGGTATGCATCGTATGACATTTAAACTGATTATTCACGCCTAGATGTGATCATTAACGTGAAAAGTGAATTTTTGTTATTTTAACAGGAAATTTGTAATCAGTGAGCCCAAAATCCTCGCATCTGATATACGACTTGATGATGTATAAAGAATGCGGTATTTTAGGCGAGGGGATGTGCAATAAGGGGCGTTAAGGGAACATTATCGTAGATTTGACATGAAATTCGTAATCAGCAATTACAAAAACCTCGAGGTTCTGCAATTTCCAAGATGTTTGTATTCTTGGTCGAACCGCTCCATTGGAAAACCTCACTAAAAAATATGAACAACTTGTTAGAAAAGAATTGAAATCCTAGTTGTGAACAAAACTATATTTTTCGAGTATATTTACTTAGAATGAATATTGAAAGCGAAACTACTATTGTTTCAAACTACCTAGCAAATTAGCATATAGAATGTTAATTTCTGATTGCTAATAAAAGGAACAAAAAAAATTGACCATAATTTTCTCATCAATTAAAATGTCTGTACGTATGTGGTTTCAATTAGCGGCGAATATAATGAATCTTTGTCCTAATTAGAACGATGGCCCGAGTACGGCCCTGTCGAAGTGACGATTCCCCTGAGGGCTGATTCCGTGTGAACTCGAGCACTCGCCATCAACGAGTCTTTCTTTTCTTTGGGAATGTAAATGTGATGGCGCTGCTGCTCCCTGGGTCCCTCCGGCTGTATTTGGGGTTCTTGATAACAATGCAAAGCCCTATGGGGTGCTATGTTATTATCGAGCTGTTAATTGCTTGGCAATGCCAAGTACTGACGCATTTATGACGATCGTTGTGCTTGAACAAACTTGCATTTAGAGAACTCGAACTGTACCTAAAGTGCGTCAAGTTTTAAACAGGCCATATTTATGCTTTGATTTCCTGTATTTCTCTGGCCTGATGAATTGGAAGACTTTATTATAGAAAATAAGAGTATGAGAGGAGTAGGGAAGTGTAAACATCTGAGAGTTACTCTTGATAAATATGAACCTCAGTCTTGGGGGATGAATCGTTCGAGGAGGCATGAAGTTTGTTTATCTTTTCACGAGTAATCGCAAGATATGAGATATTTTGTTTTGATTTCAGTGATACCAGTCTCTTATTATTTATTTCTAAAATCAAAAATACGAAGAAAACTGAAATTACTGCACAAACTAGACTGAAATAGAAATATATCATGTATTGGTCTATAATTTTCATTTGCAAGGCAACGTTTAGGCCGATACCGAATTAGCAATACGTTTTTATAAAGATTACGTTACTCAAATTTAGATATAAGCCATTCATTCCTTGGGAAAAAACAAAACTGAATCAAATTTTTGGTAAACAAATTTTGATTCAGTTCCCTCCCCTTGTATACGTCGTTGAGATGAAATTAGAGAACGGATGAATAATAACGCTCTATCGTTGAACAAAAACATTTCAAAGAAGACGAAAACGCGTATCTATTGATTGCCACAGAGACGGATTTTTTCAGGGGAAGCTGTGGATGGTCAAGATTGGACACAGTCAGGAACGACATCATTCGAACAGCAATGAATATAAGCCGACTAATGATAGAAGAAATAGAAAAAAAAACAATTGATTTGATTTGGACACGTCAAGAGAATTAAAAATGATAGATGGCCCAAGAAAATATTAGAATGGACACCGCCTGAAAAGAAGAAAAGAGGGCGACCACGGAGAGTTTGAAGAGATGACGTAGTAAAAGCCATGACTTCAAGAAGCATAGCAGAAAAAATGGAAGACCATACGATCTAAACTTAATCTGAAAACTTGTGAAAACTCTGTCATCATCTTTTCATAGCGACAAAATCATTCCTGGTTGCATGACCGTCGTTGAAACCGGGTTCACAAACCAAACTGATGGATATACTGTGTGAGTACAAAGGATTAGAATGGGCGATTGTGGACAACAAATAGAAGAAGATAAACGGTGGTGATGCGAGTGGTGTTGCTAAAAGGGCCGCGGCAACGAAGAGGCATAATTTGCGGCTAATAGGCAGTGTAAACAGAGTTCGCACTCCCCAGAGGGAGACGTCCGTTTGATTTGTGGCTGCTAAACGACTACACGTGTCCATGGGATGTTAGATGCGTAGTCTGCTCGGCATTTGGGATTTTACGGATGAAGATATATACACAGAGGCGTAGATGTTACCGATTCGAATTTACACGGTCCGAAAGAAGTTCTCTTAGAATTAATATCAGCATAACTGTGTGCATGTAGTTCTATCTATGCCAAGACTGGATCATGTCACAACATGGAAAACCTACATATCTGTATCAATTCAGATACGAGGGTCCTAATCTATACAAGTTTAAACAAGTTTGAGCACGCAACTATTTTGTCTGAAGTTGTTCTTCTCTGGGGATTGGACCGGCAGCGGTCCGAACAATCATTCATGATCACCTTCGCCTAAAGAAGCCGTGTTCCAGATGAGTTCCACATTGTTGACCAGTGTGTGAGCCACAAGAGTTGATTGGAATCAAACACAAGTTACTTCTGAATTGTATATAACCAAATGTGTTCCTGTAGTCTTCCAAGAACTATGCAAGAGCCGTCCAAAGACTGGTCTGCGGTGTATTCAATGGCACCATGACAACGCACCCGCCCTCAGCGCCGCTAGAACACTGGATTTTTTTGCTGAACAGGGCGTCAAACTGTTGCCTCACCCACCTTATTCTCCGGACCTAGCTCCGTGCGACTTCTTATTCCCTAAGATCAAAGAAAAGTTATGAGGTCGCCATTATTCCACCGATGAAGAGACAATCGCTGCATTTGAGAAGGAAATTAGCAACCTGTCAAAAGAACGTTGTTCACAAGAATTTGACAAGTGGTTTTACCGAATGCGTAATTGTATTGAGATATGGGGATAATATTTTGAAAAAATAGAATAAAGTTTTTTAGAAAAACCTTTTTCTGTATATAAAAACTTTTAGCGTGACCCTCGGACAGTTCGTATTGGTAACTCATTGGACAACATCTTGACAGCGATATGAGCTGGACTAGTCATGTCCATTTGATCTGTGAGAAACTGAGTGGAAACTATTATGCCATTCTACACTTGACGGGTTGCTTCAAAACTCCGCCACTGCTGAATGTTTATTGTAACTTATATATATATCTTTAGGTTTTGCCCATTTGGATACTTCTCAGGCCATTTATAAATAGTTGAAATAGCAAAAGGCCAAGGTTTGATCCCTGAAGGAGCGATGTAGTTGTTCGATGTGAAGTATTGGGTTCTATGTTGAAGTCGGGATTCAAAGAATGTGTCAAGTTATCAGATATCTAACGTCTGTGTATCTTGAGGTTAAGATGACACCGTCTTCATTTCAATCGCTACGCCACTGGAAAGACACCGAATCTGGATCTGGATGATGGATGATCAACGAGTATGTCGGTGTCGTCGTCGGCGCGCCCGACAAATTTCCCTGTGACAAAAACCCGGAAAATGGACGTAGCGCATTTGGTTCGGCTTAATTTGCTCGAGCCTCGATTAGCAGGGGATCTACGCTGAACGCCGACATAAGCTTGACTATAGCTCCCACTCGACCTGTCGACTTCGATGTCTTTCATGCTTCCGACGACGTGATTTATGTGTACGACGTAGAACTTCATCTGTCTGGCAGCAGGAATATACTGAATTACCTGAGTCTAAAATCGATTTATGACAAGTACTTGTTCAAATAGTCATTTCTCTCCTGTCAGCTGTCTGTACCTCTCCGTGTTACTATTATTCGACATGGGGGAGGGAGGAGGACTCAGGACCATCTCATAAGTAGTAGTAGTAACGGGGAGGTAAAACCTGGCAAGTAGGTCACCTTTAGCCCTTTTTGCCGACCCCGAAGGCCATCACTACTATGGCAGACCTGGTAGTTCCTTAGTGTCGAACCTTCCAGACCTTCTAATAAAGGTCATGATGTCCGACCATTCCGCTAAGTAGTACTTTTCCCTGTCAAACTCTGCTGTGCCGAATACCTCAGTCCTAAGGCCAGCTGTATACTGCACACTCACCCAGGAAGTGGAAAGAGGTCTCCTTCTCCTCCCAGCACTTCAGGTGTCTGTTCATTCTGCAGCGACCTGTGAGGATCCTTACTAATAAGTGAAGTCGATCCCTCCTCCGGTTGAATAGCCATAGCTCCCTACGTTTATTGGGGTCTGCTATGAACCTCTTGGACTGTCTGCAGTAGTCTCTCTCCAACCATGCTTTCACAAGTTTGTTATATGCCCAAGCATCTAGGGCATTGCTGTCCTGGCCTCTGCTGATACCCAGCAAGGGCTCGGGCCCAATCCATGTGCCCCTTGCTCCCATCCTCGCCAGGCAGTCTGCTGGCACCCCACTGTGACCAGGGACCCACATGAGGGTCATGTCTTGGATTGGAATAATCGTTGGAGGGCGGCGCTGCACTCCTGGCCCAGTGGTGATCTGATCCTAGGAGATGCTACCGCTCTCGAAGCTGCCTGACTATTGGGACATATACCAAACCAATCACCTGTACTGAATCCTGGCCCTGATCACTGACCTGTAGAGCCAATGCAGTACCTGAGGCTCGAGCCCCCAAGATTCTGCCTACGACTGTCTCACAAAGAGAGATCTGTTGAAAAAAAAGTCCAGCTGTAGTAATAAATAATAGTTCTGGATCCGTCCAGAATAGCTCTAGAGTAGCAAAGGAATATGGAATGAATTTAGCAGTTGTAGACAGAGTGAAGTGCGCTGAGTTGAAAGATTTAATACTTTTGGTGGCTAGAGTAGTTAATAGAACTACAGTATGCAGAATATCTATAGTAATATTCAGTTTTTCCCACTTTTTCGTATAGGTAGACAGTCTTTATAGCCTAGTTAAAATTTCAAACTAAAATTCCACGGATAGAAGAAACATGACAATTGACAAATATGACATTTCTAAAATAGCTTTCTCTCCATGGTAAACATTAGTTACGCAAATGTTAAAATGACGTATAAAGGGCTATTTCCTGACGTCATCAAATTATTCACTAGAATGACTTCAACGGCTTGCGATGTCATTGGAAACCATAAGGAAACATGTAGGGAATCCATCTGCATGTTTGGATACTATTGACTAGATCTTGTTGAGCAGTTGTATTCCCCCACCCCCAAGAGTTGTTTCTGGATCAGCCGCTGTACTAAGGGCCTGTTTGTAAACAACAATCAATTAATTTCATTATATTGTCAAAATCAAATTCCATCGTCCTGTTTTGTACTTGGATAGGCGGAAAATATAATGGATTCTTTTAATTATCTGGAAATAATACCTACTTTTAACCTCAGTGGGCATCAAATGGCATACGGCAGAGGCACTGCCAGCTCATTCTAAGAGATTACGCTCGAGAGAAAAGGAAAATCAATCGTGGAGAATAACAGATAAACATAAGCCGTCTGGGTGGTATGGTATGAAGAAAAGCAAATTGCGGGAATTTATACGGGTGTTCCATATTCGATACGGTTTGAATGACAATGGGATAAGCCTGAGCCGTAGCCGAAAGCGCCGCTTCGGCCTTTGATAGCAAACCGAGGGGCCGGTTATCTCTCTCCCCGTTCAAGCTCACTGGCTATGGAAATTGGTTCGTTGGCCACGCGAAATTAGCTCATTTCTATGCGGACGATTCCTCCTTTTCCAATACCTGATTCATTCCTCTTTTTCCGCAACGGCGCGGCGGTCTCTTTTTACTTCCCACGCTAATAGGCGGAGAAGCGTTGTAATCGCGAAAAGTGTCGAATTTGAAATTTTATGTTTCCGTGGTGTTTCATGTCGTATGAAATCTACACTAGACGCAATATTAAACGTTATATAAATGAAGTCTACAAGAATTAATGGAAAATCTCTCCCTATTTGCATACCTATTCCATGATCTATAAACTGCTTTTTACACGGTCAATCATAATTTGCTCTTTCCTTTATAAAGAAGCTTGGATTTCTTAGGAAAAATATCTTTATTAATTGAAAGTCACCTATCGAATAGGTCACAGTTTGTTGAAAGAACGAAATCACATATTTAAGAAATGATTGTTGTGTGGTGTTCCACAAGGAACAGTTTTAGGACCTCTTCTGTTTAATATCTATTTCAACGATTGTTCCAACATTGACATTATACTAATAAAACTCTTTCTTTCAGTGACGCGCTTCGACGTATGTTTAAATCATCGTCGAACTGTCAGATTTGATCAAACATTTTTCAGAGTTGCACCAAAATTGGAAAATGTTTTTGAAAATCGCTGCAGCTCCAGCTCAAAAACGAAACATCCGATTGACATTAAGTTTTCACAGAATGTTTTGGACGCATTTAGCTCTTTTACCAAAAATTCGACATTTTGCCGATATCCAATATTTTTCGAAAATCCTAGTTGATGGTATAGCAAACGTCTCAATTTCAATAATCATCTTGAATCTTCATGTTTCAGGCACTCTATCAATCGCACTCGCTGCAACAATAGAGGTAACCTTTTTTCCCGCCCAATAGCGCATAAATTCCTATTTTGAATATTTTTTCTTTAAACGTACTTTTTATTAAAAAATTCCCGCAGAAGTACATAAATTTTGAAGTTTACACTGATCCCCTAGACCCCTAGAGGCATGTCCTTCATCTTTCAAGATTTATACGTATCTCCTTACTGAGAAATATGTGTTCAATGCCGATAAATAAATAAAGAATCCAAAAAAAAATCCTTCCATTCCACCAACACCGAAATGAAAGGTAACAGACAGCTTGACGCTTAGCAATTGCCCATTCACCGTTCGATTCACAGTGCTGTTTACTTTCCATCGAATGGGTTAATTGTCGTCACGTCTTAGACGGGTCATCTTGCGCGGGTGGGCGAGGGGCGGAGCGAGGGGGAGAGGTGGGGTAGAAAGGAGGCTTAATTGTGTCCGTGGATCGCCTGAAATAATATTTGGACAGCGGCGAAGCGCCGGAACGAGGCCGGGCCAGCCCGCATGGTCTATAGTGGATCATCTTCCGACGGGCCGCGGACCGTCGAACAACAGCCCCGAGGTTGAGAAGGATTTCGACGGGAATTCAATTTGAAGTAATTCGATTTTGGTGCCTATTCAAGATAGGGCACGCTTCATGAAGGTTTTTTTGTTATTTCTAGCCGAGCTCTATGAATTGTTTGTAGGCAGTTAGTAGGAAGGCCAATATTCAGGATATGGATATGATCTGGTTCCTGTCTGGTTTCAAGAGGTTGGTGAAAAAGGAATAAGTTGAACGATGATTTACGAGTAGACTGTGAGACAGTTTGGTTGAGTTTTTCCTATTGATCGCCTACCTACCACGCTTTGCGAGTAGATAAATGTCTATTTGAATTGACCTTGAAAGGCTGTAGATTGTATCCATTGGTAGCTCATTCCACAACACAGATGTTCTCCAAAAGACGACTTTTAGAAGAGGTTCGTTATAGGAGTTTTGAACTCGACCTGGTTGAGATGCAGCCGTTGGGCACCTTTAGTCTTGAAGTCTTTGATGTACTGTCGACTCTTGGTGTTATTATGAGAGACAGCTCGGTAGAATATTTGCCAAGATGATATCTATGGAATAAAGACTGATCAACCACCCTTTTTCGATGTTCTAGACCAGGGGTGTCACCAATTAGGTTCGTTTGAGGTCCGTTTTGCTGTCACAACTTTACTATCACGGTAGCCATCTCCCACTATATCGAACATTCATCCTGTCCAACAAGTTGAAGAGCAAAAAACCTCTTTTCTAAGACGTTATCTCGCTGACAGTTGAACAGCAAAAACAAACCACCACCTTGCACCTAAAATGAGTCCTCAGTCCGCACAACCTAGGTTGCGAGGAATTGATGACCTCTGCTCTAGATTGTGGAGATCCTTTGTGAGGTCAGGTGCATGCACTAGACGTATTGCTCTTTTCTGGATTGTGTCCAGGAGCTCTAGGGAGTGCGAGCAGTACTCAAGCGATGGTCTGGTCTGGCCTTGTAGAGTATCAGTAATTTTTCTGGAGAATACAATATTTTTAAGATGATATAATTTATTTTATATTTTGTTCGAGTGGCCTGCTACGAAATATGAGCCATCTTCTGTCTGTACAGATGAGCAAACTAAAACTGTTGTTAAACCCCTGACTAGCATGAAATGAATGCCTTCTCCGAAGAAAAACGATAATAACCTATGACGATGATAGTTAGTGGTTAAATATACACCCCCCTTTCTAGAGATACGCCATTTACTTCCGGTGACAGTGTCAACGCGGTTCCCAAATTAATTATAGACTCCGATGCGCGTCGAGGGGCAGAGAGGGGGGCGGGGGGGGGGGGGAGACAGGGAGGATGGAAGGGGGCATGACACACGGCAACTGTTGTTTTAGGGATTTAGCAGAAACCAAATGAATGCTGAAATTGACTGCTGCTGCTATTGCTGCATCACCACATCACGCGTTGTAGTGTTTTTCTTTGGGAGTGGAGGAGTTTTCGTTCTTGTTGGGGTGATATAAGCACAGTGGCGCCTCGTCAATGAGACCATTTGAACTAGCAAGTGTCTCACACGGCAAATGATATGCAAGTGAATTAGTTCCCACAATTTCCCGCATCGAATATTAAAATTTCATATTTTTGTTTCCCATTTTATCTTGTCTAAGGAGCTTTAAGATTGGAAACATATATTGGACATGAGTTGATTGATAGGGAACTCAGAGTAGGTAACTGAGAGGTGAAAGAGTTGTGGGGGCCCTCGAGTATTAGCATTTGAATGAAATTTTTGGTCAAAAATCTTGGGGGAGCGTAATTACCCCTGTCATCCCCCCTCTTGTATACGGATCTGGACAAGGTACACGCTGGTCTGCCAGCACAGGAGATAGAGAAATGTCTAATATTCTAGTCATCTCCCAACAAACTCCTGAGAATTGAATGTCTTCCCCAAAAGCTAGGGGATATTTTCTTCTGGACTCAATGCAGAAACAAGCAATACATCTAGTGGGTCCACAGGCTGGAACACCGGAAAGGAGTGGTTGATCTGTTCCTAATCTATTGATTCTAATATCAGTGTGAATATAAATTTATCATCTCACAGCCCTTTGAAGCCTGAAAAAGTCACTGCCTTCATGAGAAGTTATCTATTGAAAAATATACTATACTCGCCTCTCAGTGACGCTACTGTAGAACGACAAATAGAGGGTTGACATCAATGATGAGGCGCCCTGGAGTGCTTATTTTCAGACCCTAAAGCTCAACGGTGTCGATTAAATTAGATGGAAATAAATGCCATGCCTTGTTTTCCATCAGACTATATTGTCATTTTCAGGGTTTTTAAATACGTGATTAATGCCTTCTTATCTTCGGATGAACAAGAATACGATATAAAACGCAAACAATAATAATGTAAATAGCAGCTGAAATGTTACCTGTTTAGATTGTACTCAAATATATATAATATACAGGATTTTAATTAATTATAGGTCATAATTGAAACGGCGCAATCAAAGTCAAATTCGGTTAGAAAACTCCATCAAAATATGTTTTTTCGCCTCTTCGTATTTGAAAAAACACTTCATTTCATGTCGATTATTTTCGTTTTAACAATTTTTTTAAGGTGCAATGCAATACGAGTATAACTGTTCACATTGACCTTAAAGCGCTGTAAATTCATCAATCAGGTAACAAACTACCCGGCGGCTCATTCCACAAAGCTGAGGTTTTCCTAAAGAAAGAGTTTCAATAGAGGCTGGTTTGAGGCTTTCGAAAAATCAAAATACCTAAATGTATCTTTGATGTTGATTCGCAAAATTGTCCCTTGGCACATGTCTTAAGGTGTTAGGACCTTTGACTCCGTAGTTTGCCAATGGGCAGAGTTATAGTGCGCGATGATGTTAATGTTGCTATCACACCCTTGACTGGGTTACGTATATACCACCCAATTACTCTCTACAGATAGACCGCCAGGCTATACTGACGAGTCTAGGCTAAAGACGAAACATGCATGTCTATATTAGGTCTGACTTGATATATTTACTGTTTTAAGGATAATGAATGATGGTAGTAGTCCTTCTCGGCATAAAAATTTCAATATTATTTTAAATAAACATTGATTTTTAAGTGTATGCTCTACACTATGCATCAGACCTGCCTGTTTCGTCTTTAGCCTAGAATCGTCAGTAAAGCCTGTCGGTCTAACTATAAAGAGCAATTGGATGGTAATACGTAATCTAGTTGAGGATGTGATAGCAACATCAACTCATCGCAAGTGTCGCCCTCTATGGGACGCCCATTGGCAACCTACGAAGTCAAGGGTCCTAACATCTGGATTGCTTTTAAGTGATAGTGTTTACGAAGAACAACGTATGTCGCTATAAATCGGTTCTCCCTTGTTGACAGATGTCGTAAGGGACATTTGTTGTCGCTTCAAGGCAATCCAGGTGTCCAGGACCTTTGACTTCGTAAATTAACAATGGGCGTCACCATAGAGGGCGACACTTTGAGATGAGCTGATATTGATTTATATTAGATGAACAAATTTGTTTCCATAATTGAAATGTCATTATTATCAGCTCTTGACATATAAAATTTCATAGGATTGACTTTAATTATTCTATGAGTAATGACAGTTGTCTAATATTAGACGTGACAGTGATGTAAAAAAGGTTGAAAAATTGTAGGATTTCATCGCAGTCAATTTAGAATTTTTATGTGACTGCTCGACCCTCATTATAAATCATCTAAAACGCAAAAACGTAGATATTATACCATACAGAGTGTTTTTTACGATCTTCAATTGATTGATTGAACATGAACGAACTTTGATTATCAGCATTAGATTCAAATGCCAACAAATAAAAGCGAGCCTATTCTCAAGTTACGATCTCTTATCAAATTACAGTGTAAAATTCTCTCAGCCCGCAAATCACATTTTCTCGCCCGCAAAGAGCGAGATCCGGATGGTCGGAAACAAAATAGAATTAAGAGGCTTGAGAGGCGGTGCGGTAGGGAACGGGGCCGAGGGGCAGAGCGTGCGGATAATTCTAGGGGTGCTGAATAAACACCGCCGCCGCCCTTTTCCGATCTCACCCCTCTCTCCGCCGACCGTTTCCCTTGCTGTAGTTGCGCAGGGGGCTGAACAAACAATCGACGCGAAGCCGCCTGCGCGGCGAAATGCGACGGTTAACTTCAAGCGCAGGGCCGGGTTTGGCCTTCTTGTCGCCTTCTCTCCGCCCGTCTGATTCCAGCTCAACAAAAATCCAACAACGACGCCAAACTATCCATTCAAACCTGACACGTGATTAAAAATCAAGTAGTATAGCTAATTGTGTTCTTAGCTGTTGTGAGCTGCAAACTTTAACATTCAAGAGTTTGTTACATGTCAGAAAGACACGTCAGATAGCGTCGTTATCTTTAAGTAGCTAATGCAAACAGCAGAACCCTTGTTCTTTTTTGCTCTTCATGTTTGTATCACAAGGAAGTTCTGAGCTGCCGTGAGATTCAAACCGTAACATTCCAAGTTTGGGTACCTATCAGAAAGACACGTCAGATAGCCACGTTATCTTCAAGAAGTTAACGTGAACAGCAGGACCCTTGTCCTATTTTGCCCTTCATGTTTGTATCGAGGGAAGTTAGAATGTTTAGGGTTCCCCATAAGCGTATCATTTGAGCTGCTCATCTTGGTAATTTCACAAATTCACATTGGCAACACTGGAGCTAAATAATAATATTTCTTTTTTTAATATAATATGTTTCCAATATTGTCTGTCTCTATCCATATCACTTAGCAATTTATTCAAACAGATTCAGCAATTTAGAGTCTCAAACACATGCCTCTAAAATCAAGGAGAGAATGTATGTAATTTCATTCATTTTGTACACCATAATCACCTTATGCCTAAAATCGACAATCCAACCCCCATCCGCGGGTCCATTATTTTGAGAAATCCAGTGTTGCTTCACGGTAACCCTGGCCCAAACCTATTCTTTTTTATCTATGACTAAAGAACACACCATCCATTATGGATGCGTAGTTAAGATAGACGTAAATTTGAGACAAAATGGAGGAATGCATAAAGCACACATGAACCTTCCTTCACGTGTGGTCAACCAAAGTGGTATTGATTCGCGTCCCCGTAACAACGACAGGAATGTTTCCCCAGTGTTTTGAGAAGCGGTATTACAAACACCGCACAAACACACATTAGAGTATTAAAAAGTCCGCAGCGTAAGACGGGGCACTTCCCGGACAAAGTAAATATTTTATGAACACCTCATAAATGCCATTACGGCGACTGGATCGTAGTGTGCCCTGTGTTGTTTGTGAAAACAAAACGGGCGTGGCGTGAATATGGTAATGTAATTGACAGGTGGCCAGGCCGGGACAGGTAGAAGCCGTTCTGCTCTGGTAGACTGTCGGACGCGTATATGGTAATGGGAAGGGGGGAGGTGGCTTTGTGGGCAAGAAGGGGAGTGGCGATGACAAATAGGATTCATTAGTGAAGGATTTTTTTTTTGTATTAGGAGCGAATCCAACATACAGGATGTTCGTTAGCGATTATTAGGAGCAGTGTTGCCGGATGATACGTGGTACGCCATCTTTTATGTCAGTATGTAAACATTGCAGAACCTATAAACAACCCTGCATATAAGACGGTTAATCAATTTGGTCCTTTGCAATTTATTCCGACTACTTTTTGAAAACAACATCAATCATGTGGCTGCCTTTGTTGGCTAAAGCAACATGCTGCGTTTTTCATTGCTTTTTAGAGAATTTCGGGTGGTATAGCGATGATTTTGGTGGAAATATTTGCCTTTGGACTCATCAGTTGTCTAAGGCTTGTTGGCACCCACTTTGCTTCCCCAATATCCCCACGAAAATGAGTCCGTAGGGTACAAATCTGGAAATCTCGTTGGCCAGTCAATGTCGCCTCTTTTTGGCGTCTACGTACAGGAAATAGTTCGTTACAGGTACTGAATTGTTCGATTCGAGTGTGGTATGGCGAATCAGCTTATTGAAACCAGTAACCGCTAGATCTCTTTCACACATCGCGGACAAACATAATTTCATCTGCTTCGCTTCCTGGCCTAGGATGGTTTTGGCGCAAACGCCAGCCCGAACAGTCACTTTTTGGTCATGCAATGGCGTGGCGTGGATCTCGTGTGGATTCTCTATTCCCCATAACCCCAGATGTGGCAATCTTGCTCACAAAGTGGTTTATTACGTGTACCTACGTGTGAATGCGAGCTAGGCCAAATAATGTTGTCATTTCAATACACTATATACCACTAGAAAATGCTGCTATCCGAATTTGTGAGCAAAATGCATTCGAACGAGTTTGTTAGAACCACTTAATGGTTTTAAGCGAAAAAATGTAGCGTAAAAAGTCGAATGTAAACAGTACTGAATCTATCATTTTCTATATGAACAAATTTTTGACATATGTATATGCACCTTGTTGCCCATAAAAGGATTAGCTTTTGTTTCGTCAAAGGTTGTCTACCATTCATACGGATCGGTGTAATACTGGTTGCCTGTACCTAGAACATGAACACTATTACTTGTATTATAGTCCAGGTCAGTTATATTTCTCAATAGAACATTATTTAAAAGGGAGAAAACATAAGATCTAGATACTTCATAAGATGTCTTATAATCACGTATATTAATCCTGGATTGTATATTTTAGTTTTGAATACATTTACTGCTAGAAAAGCATGCTATCTGAATATGCTGAGAAATGCATCCGAACACAAGGTTTGAAATATTGTTATGCCACTGTTAATCATACGACATTAGGCTACTAAGCATAAGATACTGTTAGAAAGTTTTAAAGTTCTCAAAAATAAAATCCTAGTGAAAAGTGTCGTATATGAACAATACTGAATCTATTATATCTTTTCTATACGTAAAATTATCAGGTGAGACGAGATGAGCTTCCGTTTTGGGATAGGCTTACTACAACTCTCACTGGTTGTGTGTAATGATAGTTGCCTGCTCTCGGAACATGAGCGACGAGTTATCTTATAGGCCAGGCCGAATGTGTTTCTCAGTAGAAAATTATATAAACGGATGAATACAAAAAAATTGAAAAAGTAAATTCTTGTTCAAGATAGAATGGTTAAAACATGGATGGGAGAGAATTGGCCACAGTTCCTCAATGAGTTTGTGTTTTACATATGACTTGCAGTTCAGCATACAGTCATTTTGTAATATTATTGAAAAATAAGTATAATTAGGAAAGTACGAGCTTTGTTTTTATTAAACATTCATATAATACAAATGTACAAAAATAATTTTGTATTCAGTACCAGGATGTAGTTAGTAGACGGTAAAATAATCAACACAATAAATAAATACCGACATTTTGGACATTTGAGATTATAAATATATATAATATACTATAAACTAATGGAAATACCATCATTTTGAGACTGTGAAATTCACAAACAAATATTTCTTTTGTTGTTTTCTTTGAAATTTTTTGCGCAATAACTCATAAAAGCGAAGACAAATATTTCAAAACAGGAGTTTAGTTTTAGCGGTCATTTGCTATACTTGCTCAAAAACAACAAGCATCAATTAAGATAAAATTTTCAGAAAATAGGAGTATAAGGCACATACAGTCTTTTTAGGTTCAAAATTTATATGACAATGTCTAAATTTGCATATCTGAAAATATAGATTTATGATTTTATGAACAAGAAACTAAGGTTTTAGATGGTTCAAAATCTACATAAGTAATATTTAAATTTGCAATTAGGTATATACTCCTGTCTCTTGCATGTATCACAAATATCATCTTATTTCTCTAAAACTGAGCTACAAAGTTTTTCATAAAGTTATTATACTGCTACAAAATGTTTTGAAGGAGGAATATCTTAGAAATATCATTCATTCTCTTCGAAGTCGTCATCTTCGCCATAGTCATACTCTACTTCGTCCTCGGTTACATCTTGATACCGTCCGCCATCTTGAGAACATGCGGTACATCTGTAAAATATGAGTTTCCAATGTTAAAATTAAATTTTATACAGGGCGAGAAAGAAAGTTTAGTCACGTTTGTAGTTTTGTATCTGATATTGGTGAAATTTGACCTGAACAACGATGACAAAATATATGCTACTCAATCAATTCATTAATTATTTCCCGCGTGGGTTCAACTTCTGTGTCAGTGTCGGCAATACATGAAATTCATTTGTAAAGATTAGGAAAGGGTAATTTTAGCATTCACATTAATTTTAACATTAAAATGTATGCATAAGAGAATCAGCGTTCGTGAAATTTTAGTTTTAATATCATCTTTAAGGACGACAGATCACTGACAGATGGAAAATGACATTTTAAAGCTTGTTCAGGATAGTGACGGGACATCAGTCACCTGACATCAATTCTGTTGAAACATCAAATGAAAAATATCGATTCTTTGAAACGTCTATGGTTATTGCGTCATTGTATTATTAAGCCAAATATTGTAAACACAAAAACACAATGGAATATGTGGCGCCATCTCTGGACCGCGCTGTGCACTGGACTAAATAGAATTTGCAGCAATGTTTTTCACTATTTTGTATAGTTTTCCAATAGAATTTAAAACTTATGCTGAGATTTAACATCGATAAATATGGACAGTTCAAATATCGATACATCGATGAAGCTTCTCCCATCGATGCTAAAACATCGAACATCGAAGTCATCAACATCGATGTTTAAGTCCCATCACTAGTTCAGGATGTTTCTGAGGTTGTAAATTCAATAGATTCGGCGATCACATTTTCTTAAAAATAGGGAGACTCTCCACTATCCCTTAATGATTGTTATTCGCAAATGACTAGACAATACCTGCTCTCATTGATGCCGTAGTTGACGCAGAACTGCCCGATGCATTCGCAGCAACCATCATGGAACCATCGGTAACTGGAAGCGCCCATGGACTGACAGCTGCTCTTGCACTTCGTCCAGCTCATGCACTGAGACCAGAACGCTACCGTGCAGTTCACTGTTATCACGTTCTGCTTGCTGGGCACTACCTCCTGCTCGGCGCTCTCTGTAAGTCATGCATTAACCATATATCAAGAAGTCCTATTCTATTCCACTATCTAACTACAAATAAGTAGGTAGGCTTCTAAGGAATCAACCATATATTTTTCTTTCACCAATATTATTACCGCATAACCTCAGTGACCGCTGCAGTGTGTGTTAAGCTTGTTTTTTTAAATCGATTAATTGGCGGTTAAGTAACTTGAAAGAATATGTAAAATCCTTTCACCCTGTGCTTTTTTTCTAGTCCCTATTTTTTTAGCATGATTGATGTTTAGCATATCATGGATACAAAACTGTGTGTTAATTACGCGATCTTTTTATCTGCATGATGAAGAGTTTCACCAAGTAAGAGCATCTACAATACATGATAAATATTACATCAATCTACTTGACTCAATTCTATTTTTCTTAGAATGCAGAATACTCACGCATTTTGATTTTAATTTCCTTCTTCGGTCCATACTGGCTATATTCTATATCGACGGGGAACGTTTTCACATCCCATCTCTTGAGAGTATCTGGAACCTCGGTGAGCGCAGAGAAGAGTCCAGGAATGCCTTCGTTGAAGTCCTCAACATGAGACTTTCGGCCTAAGGCGGAGGCGCCTCCTGTATCGTTCGGTTTCGGACACATATCTTAAATGGAACGATGGTATTTTACATTAGATAACAGAAAATAAATCGGTTCTAGTGTACCTAAATATAATTCCAAAGTTCTATTCCTACATTTTTAAGGGGCAACTTTCTGAGCATATCTGACCACCAATTAGTCTCGTTTGATGAACCACCGTTTCCATTTTTTTTTTGATAGCGAATTATGGAAATTTAAAAATATTCACATGTCTTCGTTACACCGTGTTCGACCATCAATTAGTTTTGCTTGAAAAAAATATCCGACATAATGTTAAATTTAAGGATTTTTTGATAGTTAGTTTAATAGCATTAATTACGATTTTCCTGGCAGACTCCATAATGCCCTCAACACAAACTTAACGTGTGTGTTATTCTTATTCAAATCCGCGATGCCGTAAGGACAAGCGTCATTGGTTCTCATACTATACAGAGCTTTAAAATATACTATAAACCTGCGGTTCTAGACTGTTTCAGTTGTTGTTATTGCGAATCTTGCGATAATGGTTCTTGTGTTGCAAATGCTTTATCGTTTCTATTTTTATTTTTGTTTCTTTACACCATATATCTCCCTCGATTTTGAGGTTAAGTGGCAGAGTAGCCATGTAGCTAAACTTCGCCTCATTTCGGAGATAAAAATAAAAGACCTTTCTCACAATTATTACATCCCCTTAATCTTCCTATACCTACCGACGCAAGAACAGCACTCGGTGTATAGATAACTCAAACAATTGAAGCAATCTTTGCAGCAGGTGCAGTTCTTCACGTTGCAGTTGCAGGACTTGGTGAGCAGGCATTTGCTGACCACGCTGCCACATATCGCTTCATTGCAGCTTTCGACGTGTTGAAGCAACAAGAAGAGGCTGGCTGCCAGCAGGACGGCCACCGGTAAGGCTATGCGGAGCAGCATCTCCTGGAAGAAAAGTCTGGATCATACCATGCACAACAGGTGTCCCATCACAATAAAAAATGTGAGTTTTCGTTTTTAAGGCGCCAATTATTCTTCTGATTCTGTGCATCAAAACTCAAAGTAGCCAATTCGGGCTTTCAATGTTTGATTTTTTTCTGTTTTACGTCGATTAGTAAGTTTTAAAGTTTTTAGTTGATTGTATGAGCAATAGATTACAGTTCTTCGAAAATAAAGCTTCTGGAAATTAACATCAACAATAACATGTCATGGTACTGGCGGCTCTCTTTCTCTCCAGGAAATTGTATTTCCCGGGACAGCTTAAATGTTACTCTACAAGGCCCAGATGAGACCAAAGGACCTCCAGAGTCTAGAACATCGAAGAAGGGATGCTGTCCGTAGCTGTTTCGCATAATAAGACCAACAGTCGCCAGTACAGAAAAGACTAGAGGAACGCATGCAAACTAGGTCAGGCTTACAACGCGTCGAACAAGCCTCTTTAAAAGTCGTCCTTTTGGAGAACCTCGGCGGTGTGGAATGAGCAACCGAGGACTTTGTTCCTCGATGGTTCAAATCTACAGCGTTCTAAGTTCAATGGGAATAGAGATTTATCCTCTCTAAGCACAATTTTAAAATTACAAAACTACTGAACACAAATGTGTGAAGTCGTTTCAAGATACTCCCACATTTCTGCAAAGGTCTCAACTCTAAATCACAGGTGGCATGACAGGTATCAAATTCAAGCCCCAACAATTTGATTAAAAAAACTGTTTTTTGAACTATCATAATTATTGTCATATATCTTAATACGACTGTAATTTTCAAATTAATCATCCGTCTTGATGTCTGTGAAAATTACGTTAAAAGATATGAAATATTTTTGACATTTTAATGCGGTACCTTCAAGAATTGGGATACACAACAATTTGTACAGAAGAAATTTGAACTAATATTTTTACGTTTCCCATGATACCTCTTACTGAAACCCGGCGGGTTTTGAAATTCATACACCTTTTCCAAGAATTCGCACCAAGTTAGATTAATGCGTTTTCAAGTAAAAACAAATCCGGATGTTTATTTTCTATGCACCGTAAGATGAAATCTATTTTTAAGATCTAAAATTCGCAGTAAGCCGATTTATACAATATTTCAAATGAAATAAAATCACAATTTGAGTATTGAGTCAAATATAACTAGATTTCAACTATAGCAAATTATGTCGTCTCTTTCATTGAAGTCAGTGACGTACACACTGGGGGTATACCTCCTAAAATGGGGCTTGTATTCATAACAAAAATTATTTATACGGATTGAAACTTCCTTTTATAATCGGCAATATGCTACCACAATGTGTATCCCCCCCCCCAGAAAATAACTGCACGGCTCTGATGAGGTCAAAATGGTGAACCAGTGGCAATCATACAAAGTATCCAGTAAACTATTAGAAAATAATGCCTAAAACAACTTTTTCAATGCATATATTTCATACCAAAAGTTAACAGGACCATAGATATTCACAGAAATAGGGGAAAAGGCACATTTTGTTTTTCACGAATTGTTAAAATCAGCGGATAATCGATTAGCAAGCAGACATGAAGTGTTAAATCTCGCCTTTGTACAAAAGATTCTATCAAAACTCATTGCCGTCTTATTTCTCAGCTAATACACAGAAAGACAATGATGCCAAAAGGACTCTCAAGAAAAATACGCAGCCGCCTTAACGATACTATCATGACTACATCCGCTTATTCTTAATTACAAAGCCAAGGTTAAATACCTCTGTGGAGTCAACCCTAGCACGACAAAATCTGCCGATAGCGAGAAACAGCTTTTAAGGTCAGCTAAATTATGTTGACGCTCATACCTCGTGAAATTCTTCCATCTTTCAGATAAAACTGTTCGATTTAAACATCTATTTCAAAAAGGAACTACATTTTTCTGATATGTCCATGATTAGCAGATTGAATTGAAACGCGTCAGAAAGAGTTTTGTTTGGGAAATATTTTGTTTGAATTACATAAATTTATGTAATTGTCTTCTACATTGTTTTAAGATAAATAATCCTGGGTATATGAAACTTAATATAAGACAATAAAAACGACGGTATCTCGCATGGAAAAAAGTATCATCACATGAATGTCGCAGTACATTAAATAAGAGTACCCAAACTTTCACGATGATTAGAAGACCACCAAGACGAAAATGAATGGTCAGTGGTGCCGAAAATAGTGGCTTATCCTAAGACTACAGTGGTAAGCTAGCTTCTCTACATTATTCGTCGATTTCAACATTTTCGCACACACAAAACTGGGGTTATCTATATAAAAAACGGTTAAAGGAGTTTTTTAGGATGTTCAACATTTTTCAAAAAGTTCTAAGCCAGTTTTTTGTGTTTCCAATTCGTAACCCAAAATCTTTTTAAATCCCCACCCACCTTTTGAGGTCAGCCAAATTATGTTGACGCTCTTACCTGGTGACAATGGCGAAAAAATACCGAGGAAATCTACTTGGCTGTATTTTTCACTCAACCGTATGAATGGATGATATCTGACATTTACTGAACGTCAGTATTTGTTGCTTTATAAAATTTACAAGATCAAACAAATTCTTTTGTAAAGTAACATTTTAAAAAACATTCAAATCAGAAATTAACTGTATTTTATTTAAAAAAGAAATTCTATTGCCAATTTGATAAAATTTAAGATTTATTTCATGATAAATTACAACTAGCCAACTATCCCAATTTCGGAGGAGAGTAGGTATAATACATAAGACTACTGATGAATTAACTTTACTGACGTTTCAGTTGCCTTATGACAACTTTTCGAAGTAAAATCATTCATTTAAAAAATATCTGTCAGTAATTTTGTTGGTTTTGTAATAAATGTACTGATCATTAAACATGCCTGAATTGGAGATTAGTTATCATATCGTGAAAGGGCATATAGAGGTTATATTTTAGTGTAAAATACACATCTGACATCTTTACCTTTCAAGAAGGCCCGAGTAATTGGGGCTAAGTTACGATATTTATACTCCAGGACCATAGAAGTAGAATAAAAGGTCAAAGCAAGCAGTTTCAGACACAACAGGTTTTCTCATCGTTATTCCTGATACTAATATAATTCGCTAACAAGCTAATCTTCCAAATTACATTATCAAGCGAATGATTATGACATTCCTTTCTAGTAATCTTTCCTAAAGACAAATGAATTCAGCATGCAAGTGTGATGCATACCAATTAAACATTCCAACTTAATCAACCACAAACCTGATTCTACGCGTGATGCTTTCTAATATTTTCGCAATAACCTTCACTTTCAGAACTACGGCGTACACCCACTACAATTTCAAGGAACACATCCCCAAAATTACTTCTCCCGTTTTCTCAGCAGGCTATGTGCGTATGTAAACAATCACACGAATAGTTTACACTTGTTTCATGGGCGACTGCGATGTATTTGCCCGAGGCGATTCGTTCTCGCACGGCCGGAAAGTTAAACGAACGAGATGGTACCTTTCGGTAGTACCTGCTATCCCGGGTCACCGAATGCCTGTGGTGGTTCCTCCAGGTAGGCGCGATAAGGTTCGACAGAGGAATCTAACCTCGAAAACGGACGGAAAACTCGTTTGGCCTCTCCAAGGAGACTGAAAGCCTCCGTTGTTTCAAGGAATCCCGCGGCTAGGCGGCTGCCGTTGATTCAATTAAAAGGTAAGCGCGGGCAGTGGCAGAGAAAGTTGGGGGCTGGGCAGGGTACTCAGGAGGTTCTGTTCGTGGGGATCGGATCACATGCTTCTTCTGTTTGCCGCACAGACGGTCTACCTATTGGGCTAGGTATCAATATACAACACTCCCGCGAAATAATTTATTTATTCTTACTTTCAAAATGCCCAAGCTGTTCAAATCTAAAAGCAAAGTATCACCTTTTGGGTGTGTACCATCTCAGACCGCGTTTAACAAGAGACTGACAAACAGACCGAGCGAGAAAGCAACAATATCCAAAAGATTTGTATATATTAATAATCACAGATCGATATTCCCTGGCCATTACGAATCCTCAATTTAACCATGGGACATGATCTACGGCACTGACCCTCTTGTAGGTAGAAATTTCTCGGCATGGTTTCTTTTACCTTCCTAATGATTGGATGACTCAATTTAGTAGCTTGTAGGTACTTATCCTTTGAGTGATTTCCTCTGGATGACCACCGACCACACACAACAATCATTATACGGAATAACATGCTCTCTCGCCAATATTTCATTTAGATAAATGTGATGTGCATCACTAGACATTAGTATTTTAATTTATATCATCTATTTTTGAGTTGTAGTTCATAGTAATATAGATAAATTCTTTGAGGTACACTAAAGATTATTTGGAATTGGAATTGAATCGCATTATTTTGGTATGGAAGCTTTTTCCTATGAAACTGAACTTGTTAGCAGAAGTGGAACAGTCTGTTTTGTCTATATAGGTACATGGAAATTGTTTGCTTCAGATATTGTGTATATTGTACTATACCGACAAAATATACCACTCTGCTTACTGCATGTGATAAATGCTCTAAGTAAATGTTTGAGGTGATATATAATTAGAACGAACCAGAAGCATGCAAATATGTGTAATATCATTGTTCAATTGTAGTGTACACCTTTATGCAACCACTTATACAAGGAGGTGTATAATTGGTTGCCTAGTCATGAAACATCACATTCAGGAACCGTGATGTTTGAGTTGTGTAGAGTTGATCATCTGGGTGATGCCTCCGTCTATGTGACATATATGTGTTTCGTGCATCGATCATCTGCTAATGACAGACGTCAACTGTTAGAGTGTCATCTGGGAATTATGTATTCATGCATTGGTTCATTTGAGACTTCTTTTTTTAATTTAATAATAAAGTGTTATTTGAAAAGCTATATAACAATTTAAATCGATGAATACAAATGTGAGGAAAGCTGTCGCACCACTTAAACATGTATACAATTTGCTTAAATGCAGTCGGTACCTAAATTCTGAAGTCAAAAGATTTGGCCACTGGAATGCTTTGAATCACCAAAAACTTTTAAATTCTAAGGTAATGAATGCGTGAAATTACTTACAAAATTTAAAATACGTTTTGTTTCAGTCGACAAAATCGTTAAACAGGGAATATGCAGCTGTACAGTCCCTTTTACACAGGTCAGGATTGGGCAACATTGCCCAAGTATACAGTGCTTTGAATAGAAGAGAATTCCATACTAGCAGTCCTTGTTGCCAGGAGCCTCCGAAACCTGGCGGCGGCCCCGATGGTCGCAAGAATGATAAAGACGATGAAGACAAAGATAAGATATCATCATTATTAGCTAAAGCATTTCTTTGGATGTTGACAGCATACATGGTCATTGCTATGATATCCTTGATGTTTCCCAGTAGTAGTCAGCCAGAGGTAAAGTAGAAAATGTCTTGGTTTTTCTGTTATACCCTAGAATGTTCAGATATTCATAAAACCTTCGAAAAGCAGTTTGTTCATTCTATTATAACGATTTTATTTTAGGTTATACGGTATGTCTCCTGGAATGAGTTCCTTTATCAAATGTTGGCAAAAGGTGAAGTAGAGCAAATCATAGTCCGTCCAGATATAGAAATAGTGACTATAATACTCCATGAAGGAGCTGTTATAAAAGGAAAAAAGGTAATTCTCACAATTTTGTAATTTATGTCATTAATGATGAGTTCTATAGGTAGAAACGAGAACATTTCATATGAATGTGGTGGATATGAACAAATTTGAAGATAAACTTAGAGAAGCAGAACGTCGGCTGGGCATTCGAGATGGGGTTCCTGTCATCTATGAGAGAAGCACTGATACTGCAGGGAAATTGCTTATTTCCCTGCTTGTGGCTGCTTTTCTGATATCATTACTTGCTAGGAGCAAAAGTATCAGGCCCCCTCTCAGTATGGACACTTTTGTGAGTAGTTTATAGAAGAATGTTTTGTTTATCATACATTCTGTTTGCAGTAGTTTGGTTACTGTATGGTGTTGGTTATATAGACAGCTGAATTCCATAAAAATGATTTGACTGATGTGTAATAATGTAGATATAACTAATATGTTTGTGTTTATTTACTATGCTAGACTCAGTTAGGAAGAGCAAAATTCACCTTGATAGATCCACTTACTGGACCAGGTAAAGGTGTCCACTTTTCTGATGTTGCTGGTCTCAGAGAAGCTAAATTGGAGGTGATGGAGTTTGTTGACTACCTCAAAAAGCCTGAACGCTATAAGATGCTAGGAGCCAAAGTTCCAAAAGGTAAAGTATTACACATAACATTTTTAAAATTGTTTGTTGTTTGTTTGATTCCAGAGTAAAATAATCAACTATTCCTCAGGTTTGGTTCAGTCTTTCAGTACAATTTAAGATTCATTCATATTTGTATTGTAATTCTACATTATGTACTCATTTGATTTTTTTTTTTTCATTGAATGTATTCAATGAATGATTTGAAAGATAGATAATATTGTATTTCCACACCATGTTGTAATTTCAAAACAAATTTCAGGTGCTTTGCTTCTTGGTCCACCAGGTTGTGGTAAAACACTTCTTGCAAAAGCTGTAGCAACAGAAGCCAATGTGCCTTTTCTATCTATGAATGGATCTGAATTCATAGAAATGATTGGAGGATTAGGGGCAGCTAGAGTTAGGTAAATACTATATTATAATGCTGAATAAATGAAATTATCTGAACTAGAATTCATTGTAGTAGCTATGAGGTATAGTGTCCAGGGCAGATTTATGCCCATTTCGGACATTGACCCTCTGAAAAATCTGAAGAAAAAACTTCACAATCAATTTCTTTGTTATTTTGTGCTTTGGAAAAGAACTAATTAAAACATTATTAAAGTTCACAGTATAGTCACGTGTTGTTTCAAGTAACATCCAATCCAAGAGAAATGAATTGCTCGTTTTTATTTTTTAGGGATTTGTTCAAGGAAGCACGAAAACGATCTCCTTGTATCATCTACATCGACGAAATTGACGCTGTGGGTAGAAAACGGAGTGGCCAGTTAGGCGGAGTAGAAGGGGGTGCTAGTGGAGAGGGGGAACAAACCTTAAACCAACTATTGGTTGAGATGGATGGTATGGCTAGCAAGGAAGGTGTGGTTATGCTTGCATCTACCAACAGAGCTGATATATTGGATAAAGTAAGAGCAGATGTCATTCATTTTGTTTTTTAGTCCTTGTTCATTTATTTACTAGTTTTAACGTTTTTTGAGGTATTTTTGGAATGATTCTCGCTTCGACCCACATTTTACGTCTAGACTGAACTGAAACAGTATCAGTTGCCGAACAAATACTGTGGTGTGAATTTGTTTCTTGTATTTCAGCAAGTACTACTGCAGATTACTGCAATTTAATAGAATTATAATCATGTATTATTACTAAATTATATTTCAACTCCTTAAAAAATTTGGCCAAGTCAGTTGAATCAGTTACTTGAACATTTTAATCGGATTTCGGACTCTTGCACCAGTTGCAAAACGTTTTTAATGAATAAATATTCATATCTAAACTGACATCATTGCCTGAAAAGTACAGAGATAATCCATTTGACCCATTGAATTTTGCAGGCGTTGCTGCGTCCAGGAAGGTTCGACCGCCACATCCTCATCGACTACCCCGACCTGGTGGAGAGACAGCAGATCTTCGAGCAGCACCTGAAGGGCATCAAACTGGAGCATCCCCCTCAGAAATATTCCAAGCGTATGGCATATCTGACGCCTGGTTTCAGCGGTGCCGACATCGCAAACGTCTGCAACGAAGCCGCACTGCATGCCGCCCGTCTCAAGAAGAATAAAGTTACCGGGGACGATCTGGAGTATGCCGTTGAAAGACTAGTTGGTTAGTGTTGGAATCTTTTCTCTTATATAGGTCACCTGCAAAGGCAGATAACTTTCTTACTTAAGTTTGGTCAAGGAATGCGCCCTTGCAATTACCGCCTATCATCAGTAACACCTTGTTCATTCATGATATACCTATGTTATAATCCGATGTAATTTGTGATCAATTTCTTCGTGCAGGTGGAACAGAGAAACGTTCACACGCGATGTCCCCCCAAGAGAAACGTATAGTCGCTTACCACGAATCCGGACATGCCATTGTCGGCTGGTTGTTGCCCTACACTGACGCTTTGCTGAAAGTCACCATTGTGCCAAGGACGAGCTTGGCTTTAGGGTTCGCTCAATACGTTCCTAGGGATCAGAAGCTTTACACTAAAGAGGAGGTGAGGAAATCAGGCATTTCCTTCACTATATATAGACATACATTTATCATCATTATCCTAGACTCGTCAGTATAGCTTGTCATATAAACATTTGAACAAATGTTGATCTTTTTTTGTTCACTTACTACAAATATACAGATTTTGTAGATGTAGAATGTCTTACCATTCGTCTAAAAGTTAATACGCCCAAAGAATGCCTCCATTTTTCTATAAAAATAAATTGCTAACTTTTCTAAACGTTCTTTTCAGTTATTCGACAGGATGTGCATGACGTTGGGCGGTAGAGTCGCCGAATCTTTGACGTTCAACAAAGTGACGACAGGAGCTCAAAATGATCTGGAAAAAGTTACCAAGATGGCGTACGCACAGGTCAAGGAATACGGGATGAGCAAAAAAGTGGGTCTCATTTCTTTTCCAGATCAAGAGGTTAGTTGTTTACATGATATTAATTTTTTCCTGTCCACAGACATCGTACTAAAGTAGTGACAGTTGAAAGTCTGCTGGAACAACTTAACTCATTTTTTGGCAGAATTATATTTTGTTAGTTAAATCGTCTTTTCACTCACGAAACACATAAAGCTCTCATATACAAATTCTGCTTTTTTTTGGAGAAAGTAGACCGTTTTCAGGTGTTACTACGAAATGTTGCAATGCGTCTCCCCTCTGTAGGTTCGGACGCAAGCGACGATACGAAATTATGACAATTGGTAATGGGATAGCATCTGGAACATTTCTCTTTCCGCAATCTTCCTTTTCCGGACCCCACCTTTGAACTGCATCATCTCCAACATTTTTTTAAAAGCGAGTTTGAGGCTTTGTTAGCTTGAACGCTAAAAGTGTATGAGTAAGTCGGACAGCTAGAAAGGGAACGTAGTGTTGCCGCTTTGTGCGGTTCTCTGCTAGTATTATAATTAATAGAAACGTTGCTTAATTATTTACGAAGAGGCTCATGCGAGGTGTTGGAATTTAGATCTTGTGAGGATAAATGGGTTGATATTTTCAAGTGTTTGTTATAACGATGGCACTTTGTGTTATCAGATGCAACTTGGTCAAACATTCGCCATGGTTAAATCTAAGAAGAGCGTTGGAGAAAAGAATGATCCCTGAGGAATGCCGCGCCGGCGTTAATGTACATCGGAAGTATATGTCCATCTACCGCCACAAAGGATCTGTGTCTCAGAAAATTGTCCACTTAACTATTCACAATTATCCTTCGCGTACTGCAACATCAATGAAAAGTGGCTCATTCATCTCTATTCTATAGATTCTGAGGTCCAGGTTTCAACAACTCGAACGAGCCTCTTCAAATAGTCGTTCATTTGGAGGACCTCAGCGTTATCGTTTTGAGGTCAATCTGAATAGACATCCTCTAATGACTTATGTCTTGTTTCAGGAGAAAGAGTTTGGCAGAAGACCGTACAGCAAAACCTTGTCAAACTTGATAGATCTAGAAGTTAGACAGCTTGTCGGTGAGGCGTACAGGAGAACAGAGGAGATTATCAAGACGAACAAAGGCAAATTGGAGTTGGTAAATGAATATCTTCGCGCATTCAAAGTTTTGTTGTGCTAACCGAAACGACAATTTCAGATGGCAGAAACTTTGCTGAAAAAAGAAACCTTGAACTACAACGATATCGAACAGCTGTTGGGTCCTTCGCCGTTTGCGAACAAGAAGCTTGTCGAACCTGCGGAATTTGAGGAAAACATTAGACTGGATGCTGGAGAATTCGGCATTCCGGCCAATTCGTCAGAGTCTGAAGCAAAGTGATCGCTAGTCATTACGTTAAGAATATTGTGAATTCAGATTGTTTTTGTTTCGAAATATATAGATTTTTTTGATAAAATGTGTTTCTTTTCGTCTGCAAAATATAACACGCATAAGTAAATCCGCCCAAAGCACGCCTGAACATTTTCTATCGTGAGTTAATTTGCCCAATGATAATTTGATATCAGGAAAACAAAAACGCGAAGAGATACTGAAAAAGTAACGGGCTCTTGATTTGAAAATGAAGTGAGCAAATTTTCTGTTGATATACAGCGTTTCTGCTGTCCGGATACAAAACTTTGTAGTGCTGGATATCGCAAATCCTATGCGATTTTTGAAGAATCGTCGAGAATGATAATTTGATATCGGGAACACAAAAACGCAAAGAGGTACGAAAAAATTAACGGGCTTTTCATTTGAAAATGAAGTAAGCAAATTTTCTGTTGATATACAGCGTTTCTTCTGTCCGGATACAAAACTTTGTAGTGCTGGATATCGCAAATCCTATGCGATTTTTGAAGAATCGTCGAGAATGATAATTTGATATCAGGAACACAAAAACGCAAAGAGGTACGAAAAAATTAACGGGCTTTTCATTTGAAAATGAAGTAAGCAAATTTTCTGTTGATATACAGCGTTTCTGCTGTCCGGATACAAAACTTTGTAGTGCTGGATATCGCAAATCCTATGCGATTTTTGAAGAATCGTCGAGAATGATAATTTGATATCGGGAACACAAAAACGCAAAGAGGTACGGAAAAATTAACGGGCTTTTCATTTGAAAATGAAGTAAGCAAATTTTCTGTTGACATACAGCGATCCTGCTGTCCGGATACAAAACTTTGTAGTGCTGGATATCGCAAATCCTATGCGATTTTTGAAGAATCGTCGAGAATGATAATTTGATATCGGGAACACAAAAACGCAAAGAGGTACGGAAAAATTAACGGGCTTTTTATTTGAAAATGAAGTAAGCAGATTTTCTGTTGATATACAGCGTTTCTGCTGTCCGGATACAAAACTTTGTAGTGCTGGATATCGCAAATCCTATGCGATTTTTGAAGAATCGTCGAGAATGATAATTTGATATCGGGAACACAAAAACGCAAAGAGTTACGGAAAAATTAACGGGCTTTTTATTTGAAAATGAAGTAAGTAAATTTTCTGTGGATATACCTCTCAGCGTTTCTGCTATCCTGATACAAAACTTTGAGCTTTGGGATTGCAAAAGAATATTCGATTAATTCCATAAAATTTTAATATATTCAAAACATCATATGTACAATTTTCATTTTATAAAATTTTGTTCCTGTTCATATGACGGAACGTTCGTTTAAAAAAAGTTCATCTATAAAAATACTGCTTAAATTTTATTAGATACTGCAGCTATACTTCCTAAAAGCATGTACAAAAAAATCAATATTCAATATTATATTTCAAACATAGGTAAAGCTTGCTAATAAAAGTCCTAAGCCACACTATGGCAACTCTTCACAAAATCACACATATTGGTTTAGATGCTATGTTACTATTTTACACGTTATATATAATACTTGTTTATAGGACATTATTTTCACAAAATTGATATAATTTACATAAACTCCTAACCTGACAGAGATCGTTAGTTTGACATGTTTGACAACGAAATCACATGCTCTGTTGCTCAAATTCATTTGTAATCTGTGACTTTATAGTAGGGTTGCCAGATTACGAGATTTCCCCAGAAAATAGATTTATGATCTCCAGGGGATTTCTTATGTGGAAAAAATATTTACCCGAGGACTAACAGAGGATTTTGAATGCCACTACTTAACTCAAATTTCACATCGTCCTTGTAAGTAGAGGTTTCAAAAATTGGAAAGAATTTTATGTATGACAGTTGCCTTAGTTTTGTACCGAGTGAAACAATTTTTAAATGAATAAATTGAAGTCAGCATCTATGATACGACTAAACAAAATGATTCTGTTTTGGAAGTTTTTGCTTCTTTCCGTACAACAGTCATTTACAATTTATGAGCAAGTTATTCATCAGCGTGCAACAAAACTACTCACTGAAGTCACAGACGAAATTATAATTTCGAATATATTTATGAAAGTTACACAACAAGATGATCTGAAGATCTCACTTTACGAATCGCTGAATTGTTTAAATCGCAATCTGGGATACTCTGTATAAAATGAACATAGAGAAAGTAACCTTCAAGATTGAAGAAGGTAACTAACAACTCGTGGAGTATTAAAATTATAATAATACGTCCTAGATCACAGCACAAATACTTTTTCGAGTTGCGAAACTCTCAGCACACTTGATTCTCGGGTACGCAGACCGATTTTCTCGATCGTATCGACGACCTGTTGATCATGCTTGACCTCAGGACCTCGCCTCTCACCGATGCCCTAATCGAGCCCGACCTGGTGAATCGATGACTCTTCTTCGGCTTCTTCTCGACCTCATCGTCGTCTTCTTGTTTCCTGTGAACAATGTACATATATTGAGTATACATTGAGTAAAATACTGATCAAATGAAAATTATTTGTGAAATAGTCGCTTACTTTGTACATGGGAAATCCCAGATTTTCTGTCCTTTCCCAAACATCTCTCCGTCATGTAGTGTTTGAGGTAACTCTTGGTCCAATGTTTCTGGTAGAAACAGAGCTAGAAGCCCACCTACGATCCCTAGTATTCCAAGGATCAATAGCGGCAGAGACACGGAGACTTTTGCCTGGAAGAGAATTAATTCAGGAGGTATTAAAAAATTATAATATTTTAAGTGATCAAAGAGGCGATTGCCAAACTCATCCATTCTTCTATCTAGTGAACCGCCCAAAGAATGATTCAAATGTTTATAACTAAATTCGCCCAAGTCATACAGCATGATTTCCCATCCAAAGTCAATTCCAAAGCTCAAAAATTTCCTACCTAAAATTAATGCCAAAGGCAAGCATGATTTTTTTAAATCTAAAGTTAATAGGAAAATTGCCTGCTACTAATTTCTATTATTAATGTTAATTCGCCCAAGCCGTACCGTACATTTATTTGACCGATTCTGATAAAACACAGAACGCATATATCAAGTCATTGCATTATAAAAAAAACGTTTCAAAAGGTAGTAACAATAAATTACTTCCTCGTTCAATGATTGGCGAATTTGTTCTACACCACGAAAGGATTAGGAATATCGCTCACTCAGTTCAATTACTCCTTGTACAATTTACCGTGAAACATTCAATTACTCGCTAGACTGGCGACAGGCAAACCCAATACAGTTCGTCTAGTTTGTGTTCTATCTTTATCGCCTTGTCATTGCCTAAATAGTAACAATAGTTCAGGCATGGTCTATTTATCATAGATTTACTGTTTCTATTATACACAAAAATGTTTATCTACTTATTCCTGTTATTTGGGAACTACGGATTAGTATATGTCAATCAGGGTTTTAGTCATTTACAGGGCTGCCAAATATATCAGGATATATATATATACCAGAGTAATGGGTAGTCCATTTAACATGGACCTAAATGGACCACCCGGTATATCTGACATTCATTAAATGATATATATATATATATATATATATATATATATATATATATATATATCATTTGAATATTTTACCGAAGCTAAAAATCCTTGATATTTAGGATAAAAAATAAAATGCGACAACACTGCGTTTCGTGGTATATAACAATTCGGGGATTCCCTGGTTTTTGTCTACTACTTGTTGGGTACATCACTGAAGTTGGTACCGCAAAATTGTTAAAGTATTTTTTACTATGGTTCTGAGTGAATGAATAGTGCCATCTAAGCTAATAAAAGCTGATAGAAGCATAAAAAGATTAATTTGTATTGCTTAACAAAAAATATCAAAGTCATGGAAGATCAGTGAAGTACTCGACAACCATTCCTAAATACTCGTACGGAGTCAAAATTTAAAAATGCTGGTCCTGAAATAAACGTATGAAGATACTTACCAGGTAAACCACGAAGGGTGCAATAATACTAGCTACATAGCCCATGATATGGATCAAGGCGACTCCTTGTGCTCTAACCACCGTAGGAAGCAGCTCTGCAGCATATTGAAGACCAATATTGTAAGAGATGTTTATGGCAAATCGGCCCATGATGGCTAATGTCGCTGAAGGCAAACCTGTACAGAACAACACAAACTAAAATGTGGAGTTATAACTTATAAGTCATCAGTTATCAGTTTTAAATTAATGTTCCAAGTCTACTGAGACAGACATCAGTGAAAAATGTAATGTATTTATTCTTTTGAAAATGCGGCGTCCCTATTGAAAAATCCCTTAGTAAGATCATAAAATTGCTCTCACCTATAGGAACAGTAGTCGCTAATAAGCTGAATATTCCGCTCACAATTAGAGACCCAGCAGCCAACCATCTCCGTCCCCACACGTCCAGAACCAGTGTCAAGAACGTGTCAGCTGGAAATTCCGTTACACTGGCTATCGTGAATGTCAGAAAAACATCAAGACCTATAATAAGACTTTGTTTTAACATTGGAAATGTATGTTATCGTATCTGCGGCCGAGAAACGCGGATTCAGCCGCGTCGATGACGCCACGTCACGACACCAACGCGGTGTGATCGGACTGAAGCAACATTACATCGTCAGTGATTGAACTTACCTAAGGTTTCAACGTTCCTGACGTGGCCGTCAAACACTAACGATATCACCATCCATAGTATCACCATGATTAGTGTGATTTTCCGCAAACGAGGCGTTCTGAAGAGATCTAGTACGGAATACGTTTTGTCTTCTTCTTCCAACTTTTGAGCTCTCATACACGAATCCTAAAATCACGATAGATAGAAATCGGACTGGATGATTAAAGAAGAGTCTTCTCTGCACTCACCCTAAACCTTTTGTATGTACTCTCACCAACATTGGATTTATTTATTCGTTCGAACTTCCTTAGAATGCTTATGGCCTTGTCCGTTTCTCCTTGAGATACAAGCCATCTGAAAAGAAGCATTCAGTATAGATCTAAAAAGGTCAGCCATTGGATTGGATGTACGGATAGTTGGAAAGTCCAATTTATCTCAAATTACGTTTGATGTAGTTTTGAAACGTATCGTCTTATTATATTTCTGATTCCGCAATCACAGTCTCATGTATAGTGTTACCTTGCAGACTCAGGTACCAACCAAGGGGTGAAGACCGCCAATGCAAGAGGTGCTGAAGTGACGTAACATAGTATCCTCCAATCGGCGACATAGTATGCTATCCACGGCAGAATCGAGGCTGCGAATGTGAAAAATATTGCTATAGACATGTTCGCCACGAACGTCCGCCACTTTGGTCCCACGTACTCCAGAACTGGAAACGAAAATATACATAAATGAGAATAGCATTACAAATATGTAAACGGAAAAATCGGAGAGCTATATTCTTACCCAAGATGTACATCATTGTGAAACAGTTGTCGAACGCCATGCCGACGACGAACCTGCACAGACAGTATGACCAGAAAGATGTGCAAAAAGTGGTAGCGATGCCACCGATGAAGCCTGCGACGTTAGTCCCCACCAAAGCTGGGATCCTTCCGAATCTGTCCGCCAACCATCCGAACACCAGGCCGCCCAAGATGGCGCCGCAGAAGAAGATGGATTGAGCGGTGGACGGCAGGGCGCTATTGTCACACACCCAGTTTAGCTGGAATGACAATTAGTCGAACAATTAGTCAACCAATTAATCAATTATCGAATTATTTAATCAATCAATCAATCAATCATCCGATTAACCAATTAATCAATTAACTAATCAATCATTCAGTCGATTGATGACTCAATCAACTAATCAATTCGTCGCTGAAACACAAAGAGCCGTTATTCCAATTTAGCTATTTTACGAGACGCACTAAAACCTTAGGCTCACTAAAAGTCTCTCGCCAACTGTAAAAGTATGAGTGGTTTTCATGTAATCATATAGTTATAGAGTTTTAATAAGAAGTTACATTTCTCCCACTTTTAAAGACTGGAGGAGCTCATAACTCCAAATTAGCATTTTTGTACTTCAGACTCTATATCTTTTCAGCGACAAATTAATTATTTAATCAGTAAATTAACCAATCAATCAATTAATTAACTAATCACTTAATCAATAATCAAGTACTCCAGCGATGGTTTGACCAGGGCCTTCTATTAATCAATTAATCTTAACCATGAACTCATTACATCATTTTTGTCTTCAGGTTATTTATCATATATTTTTACTGGACGTTAAATAAAACTACATGCCTTGTAGACTGGTTCCAATTATTGGCAAGCAGAAACAAAGATGAACCAGACAGAAAATCACAGGATAAATTTCAGAAGTTACTTTATTTCTTTCATATTTTTGTATATACCTCTTACGTACTAGCTATTAAACTTCATTATTTTGAAATTATACTATTTTAAAATGTTTATTTTTCTGTTGCCTCAGTTCAATGTTTCTGGTTATTGCTTTTGTCCAAACCAGGCTAGTAAAAGAAAAAAAATAAACGGTTCCATCATGCATCTTATTTTGGGAGGAATCATCAAATTATTTTACAAGGATAAGCAATATGGAAATCTACTGTGAAGCAGATAATCGTTTTTATTGGCAGCTAAACTGTGTTGAGGTTTCTGCGGTTTTAAGGAATCCGAATGCATTAATTCGACATGATACATCTATATTGTTGATGAATAAATTTGTTCTCGAACGTTTCCACTTCATCTAGATCGAATTTTAACCGATGGTATTGAAAATCAACAGGTCCATGTTCACATAACGGAGACACAGTTCTAATATTTTTATTTGAATCAATTTTTTTCCATTTGCACAAAGTTTGTTAATGTTATCCTTCATAAGGAATCACATTTCAACTGCTCATAAAATGAGTGAAGATCCAGACGGGTCTGGATCTAAAACTACATGTTTCGTTGAGATAGCTTACCTCAGTGGAAATAGAGTCATACGGAACTTCAGTCCTGTTGTATTCCCAACCGTATTTGCATGGAACAATAGGCCAGGATGCATCTGGCGTCCTGAGACCCTTATCCAGCGCCTGTAGGAAGTCGCCATCGTACATATGACATCTGTCTCGGCCATCTGGTCCAAACGGAATCGCTAGGCTTATTCTGAAAAAGAATTCCAATATCAATTCCTCGTGAATGATGCCGAAATAAAGGTAGATCGAAAAAAGTGTTCACGAATAACAAAAGGTGTCTTAAGGGGCATCTGTTAGCGCTTCAAGGCAGTCCAAGTGTTAGAACCTTGACTTCGTGAGATGCCGATGGGCAGCGCCACTATGCGCGACGCTTGGAGATACGATATTCGAATATAACAAGAAAAAACCGGTGAAAACCTGGATAATAACAGTGGATTGTAAACGCTCTTAGTGAAACTCTTCGATAATGCAGATAAAAATAGTTTTAATTGTGAAACTGTGTGTTAAGTACACGATCTTTTTATCTTCACGATAATAACCGATTATTCAATTCCAAATAACCGGTTGTTGACATACCCGGCTGTCACTGAGTAAGCAGAAGACAACGCAACATACGCCAATAGCGAATCGCCTTTGGCGGGCACTTCTTTGATCGTGCTGAAAGTAAACAGAAATGTCGGCGGCGCTGCCAAGGCCACTTCCGGTACCCACTAGTCGAACTAAAAAAAATCTAATTGCACAGAAGGTTACGAAAATAATTATCTGCAGTTGAAAGTTACAGTATTCGCATATTTTATGTTAGCCGCCGCTCTGCGCCGTCGATATTATATAACGAGATATAATGGCTGAGATTTTTCTGATTCCGGAGGCCGCCGCCAGTGTTAAGAAAGATTGACACTCCAGGGATTTTTGATCCGGTTTCTGAAGTTTGCCGGTGCGGGTGGAATCTGCCGTGCTCTATTTACGATGTTGTTTGAATGGAACGCATTTTGTCAAGTAGATCGACTCCAAGGTACTAAAAATGTCCGCAAAATCGACTCTTGAAGCGTGGCGCACGGTGGCGCTGTCCATTGGCGTCTTACGAAGTTGATTCCACAAGAGCAGATCACTGAGAAAACCATCCAAGCATTGGCACAGATCCGGTGGCAGTTCATAGGCAGCAATCTTGATCACAAGTGCTTCATGCTATCGAAGGCTTTAGATCTATCGGGACTCTCCATGATGCTTCATTATTCTGCTACTAGTACGCTAGACTTAATCTAGAGACTTTATTAATGAGCTGTGATCTAGATGAGGTTGTGCAGAAGAAAATCGTACGATTTTTTTTTATCTACTCAAAGAATCATCCACACAGAGTTCTACTTCTTGGACTCAAATTAATAGCCAATTAAAATGGAAAATGAAAATCAATCATTTGATCTGTCCATTCTCGGTAATGTTATAGCTGTGGAAAAGAACCTAAAAGTATTTTGCCTTGAAAGCAATCATGTTCGAAAGTAAACGGCACGCAAGAAAGCCTTTACTAATTCAATGATTCTATTAAATCAAACAAGCAATTAATGATAAAAATTGACAAGTATACTTCATGGACCTGATCTAAGAAAAAGAAAGGGATTGTAACATACAAGGTGTCCTACCATCAATAGTTCTCATTTTGAAACAACAATGCCATGTGAATTGTGAACTGAATTCAAAATTTCAAAAGAACATGAGATTCTCTTGATCTGTTGTGTTGATTGCACTTTATACAGAAACAAATGCAAATGGTTCTTCAAGATGCGTCGCAAAGTGGTTCCACTGACGCCAAAATGCTGAGCGACGACGATACGACACTTTTGGGTTCTGTGCAACGATCTCTCTGAAATCATGTCTAATCAAGTCAATCGGTTGACAAATGCCATTCGTTGTTACATACCGACGTAAAAGATGGGACACCCTGTATATCGCACAACCATAATAATATCCTATGGATTTTTATTGGTTTATCTGGAATGAGCTTCAGTTATACACAATTTTAGTCAGACACGTATCAAAAATGCTCTTCTGAACTTTTTCGTCGTCAATTCTAAGAGCCACCATATATGTTACATAGACCTGTTACAGGTTCTTTTATGTTCGCAATTGAGGTTATGGAAGTAATAAATGTCTACTTAGCTCAGTGCAAAAGTATGAATCGCTGTTGTGAAGCAGATAGACATCAAATCAGTTGTGAAACTCACAGCCAAGGATTCAGGTGCCGTTAATTTATTAACATTACTCAACGAAATACAGTTGACTGCTGTGGCGTCCATAGTGTTTTATTTCAAAATATAGCGATTCTCATTCTATTATTATTTTATTTCTGATAGATAACAGCACAACTGAAATAATAATGATAATGATATTAAATGTCTTCATTCCTAGGCTTGAAAGGACAACAAAGAAATATATTATGAATTGAAGTAAAACAATCGCCTCAGAACCACAAGGGGAGTTCTCTGATTACTTCAGGCGTTCTTCGCGTAAATTCTTTGTTGATCTGTCTGTCCTGGCATTTTAGTCGCCGCGGAATCTCAGCGATAGATGCATCAATGTTGATGCAAATAACTAATCTATCCATAATAATTAAAATCCTTCGCATTGTCACGATCAACAAGGACTGCGAAATGTTCGCCTTCGCCTATTCATAGTGACTAATTTATTGCAAAATAATAAACAGCAATTTTAGCTACCATTAAGCATTGACGCCATGATTTAGATAAGATTTGAATGTTATACAAATTAATTTGATGTTTTATTATATTTTGCGTATCCATGAAAAACCGAATGTAATATTAATATATTCGTATTGTTTTTAATTCTGTTGGAAAAATCAAAAGGGGCCTCAAACGACATTTGAGCGAATTTTTTCATTCAAAGGGGCCATACAGACAGACCGACGGAAACGAGTGATTTGGTTTTTTATGATAGACATGTTTAATATACCTAATTACAATTAATATAAATACTCTCTGTGAGTCAATAATTCGTGGTGCCACTGAAAGGTTATAGACTCCTATAGTTATAACACAATATTTGAGTTTACATAAGCCATGAAAAAGTTCGCAAAAGTGTGCGAATTGTACTTCAATGTCAAATGACACACTTATTATATCACATTCTGCAGTGCGACGACTGACTTCATAATCCAATATCTTTTGACAAAGGAATGACCGGTCGTATTTTAGTTGAATAATTATGGTGGAATATTTACCGGGTGAAAAAGTTCTCACCATGTCAGCATTTCGAAATGGCTAGAGATAAAAATATGCTATTGTAAACATTCTTAGCATGCAAACGATTTAATATAGTTTCCGGTTTCAACAGAAGTGACTTTATTTCAAATGGGAAAATCTGTATACTTTATTTTTTTGACTTTCTTAACAATTTTAGATAACTTTTGTATAACATACCTCGTGTCTAAGAACAATAGTTTTTGAAATAAACCCACTATAAAATATGACATAATTTTCAATTTCATAGTTTTCAAAGAGATGTCCAACAAAATATCAAAAGCAAAATTTATCGCCACTTAAATAAAACAAAATGACGCAACATCATTATTACCCCATGTTGACATAGCTTTTTGATTCAATAACATGCTAAAACGCTTCCCACAGCTTTGAAAAACACGTAAATACTCATCGTTGGCCGCTATACAAATAATAAGTGACCATTTTATTTCAAAAGTTCCATCACCAATTGCTCATACGATTAACCAAAATCTTTACAACTTCCTTATCGACGTAAAACAAAGTTTAAATTGGCAATTTTGAGTTTCATCAATGTAAGGATTTATGCTTTGAAATAGAAACGAAAAAACATTTTATTTCTCGACCTGTATAGTTTATTCAAACGTATCTTAGACCCGAGCTACGACCTTAAGAAGGATATCAGACGATGCTTTTTAAAATGTGGCACCCCTCAGTGACGTGCCAAGGAACTGTGGTGCCCATGGCAGGTTCCGTAATTGCGCCCCCCCCCCTTGTAGACATAACTACCCTGTTGGACATCTAATCTACCCTCTCCAAAAAACCTGGAGAGTACAGAAGAGCAATCAAACCTTTCAAACAAATCTCTACTGAAAACACCAGCACTCTTTTGAACATCCACAACGTGTCTACGCAAACCATTTTCCGCCCATTCAACCCCTTACCTTACCCAACTACACCCCTAATACATTTGCTTAATTTCTTTAAATTATATTGCACACGTTCCGAGTAAAACTTTGCGCCCGAACCTAATTCTTAGGCTCATGCGATAATACGCCCCTGAAAGGCATAATTTCAAGGAAAGACAATCTTAACGCTGGCTTCATTATCTTGTCCATTGTCGTGCGCTACCTAGCGTAGTAAATGAGTTTTTTCATGTCCGTTTGGGAACTGGACGATGAACAATTGGTCCATTTTCAGTCAAGCTTACACGAAGACGGCCATGACAATGACATATAATAAACAGTCCGCATCACTACACCATCGCTGTTTCGACTGATTTAACATGTTGTTTGATTATTCCATAGATTGAGCATCCGTCTAGTAATAATTAGTAAATTACAGGTTAGAAAACTGGGAAGAAGTAACTAATAAATTTAGCTCCTCGTATCCTGATGGCAGGCATCGATGTGATAATTGTTAAGAATGTTAATTTGCTAATTGTTAATCGTCCAGAATATGTGAGCAGTTGTCAAAACAGCCATCTCGGAGGTCAAGATTGTTTGAAATTTGATTATGGAACCTTCGACATAGGCATCAAGCAGTGACAGCTGTCAGTCTGTTCTCAGACGTCAAAAAGTTAAGAACTATATAAATTTTAGCTACAGGTTTTTCCTGTCAGAATTAGGTGGTGTGTAATTTTTATTTTGAATCTGCAATGACGTAGTGTGGAGAGTCACTGGCTCTTAGAATAAAACAGCGCTGAGTCTACTTCAAGCCGTCGTTAATGTTAGTGTCAATTAAAGTTGGTTTACTAAGTAAATTGCATTATTATATCTGTCAGTATGTACCTGTTTTTCAATTACTGATGTTGATAGAGGACTATTACTTTTTTCTATATAAATATATAACATTCGAGATATTAATTTTTTTCAGGTATTTGTGGTTACTGTATCAAGTATTCTAATTTCGGCAATAACTGAAAGGTCATTCTGTGCTGCCAAATTCTGCAATATTGCAATTTGAAAAAAAACAACAATTTTCTGGTCTGTTTCCCTAACACAATGGAAAGAGTGTTATCAGCATGATGCAGCTTGAATAAACTGATTCCTTTGAAGGTTTTAAACATAAATTATTCAATAATTCAATATCAACGATGTTCAAGAAAAAATTGGCAGTCTGAAAATACCACAAAAACCATACGTATTTCAAGGAGGACTTGGTTCTACAGATATTTGTATATATTTGAATAGGCATTTTTAATTAGGAAAGAATGCATATTATATTATAGGATCTTGGGAATTGATCATAAAATCGACCAAAACTGCAATTTTATGAAAATCAGAACAGCGTCAAGAAGGTTGACTCACAGATGTATCAGTTTCTAAATATTCCTATCGGTTTCCAGAAGTGATAATCCAGTTGAATTGAGTTTTCGAAGCCTTGGAAATTTCGGAAAAGTTAAAATTTAAAAGATCCGAAATCCGATTGAAATGTACTTTTCCCAATTGATACCATTGCCTGGAAGTGAAAGTCAACCTGCTTGATGTCATTTTTTGTATTGTGCAGTCCGAGTACATAAGTGGTATTAGGTAGTGAGTTTATTTGAGTTAATTTTCCCGGCACTTTAAAACAGTTTGCCATGGAATGTTTGTTCCATCGATCAAACTGGAACACTACATGGCAATTAACAATTTCACGGAACTTTTTGCCCATAAAACCCTAGATATATGTTATCTCATTCCATATAAAAAGCAATGGTTCTTGATATACATTTTAGTTTTTTTAACGACGTAATGTTAACGAATCGTCTGAAAAACATGACTTTTTTGTAAGTCCCTGGTCTAGTTTGAGGAAACACATTGTAAAGTAATCAATTCTCCAATCCAAATATTAAATAAGAATTTCATGAAAGTTTTTCTGGTACACAAAAAGGGTCAATTTCCTTAGACAAGTCAACCGTGAAATACATTTTTTCATCATCCAACCATGTGTTTACGATACGCAAATATCTATCAAACCATATACGTTGAAATTTCCATATTGCCATGTTTAGGTGGAACGCAAATACGTCAATAAGCGTCGATGTTAATTGTGAATAATCCTGTTTGGATTTGTGTATATACATTCGTTCATTTCTCACGGTTTCAGAGGATTTCTACGCCGTATAATAACATAAATAACTTGTCAAAATAACATGCAATGTTATCGTATGGGAATCATCTTTTTTTCGCGCGCTGTTTATTTACGAAGTAAACATGGTTTGATTGGTATTACGAATTTATTTTTCGCGCCTCCAGATGGGGATAAATTATTGTAATAGTGCTAGATTGCAATTATAAATATCTATTGATTTTATGCTGATGTTACAAAATGGTTGTTGGATTCTCTTTATAGATATGTCTACATTAGGTAGGGTTTTCCAAGATAAAGGAACCATTTTTTTTTTGGAAATGATAAAGAAAGGTTGGTTCTATACCCGCGCGAAGCCCTCTTTTCAATTTTTGATACATTTTTGTAGACATTGTTGAAACGGCAGCGGTAAATATATGTTAATGTACGGTGCCACAAAATTTCGTTTGAAGAGCTTAATTTTGAACATATTGGAAATATTTTTTATGTAGATCATAGAGAATGGACGTATTCAAGCTGATGCAAACCTCTTTCCTTGATATTTTGGTTACTTTTGTTACCAAGAGGTTAAAAATGCACCCGATATCAGTCTACAAATGTCAATATTCTCGTGACAATATGAAAATTTTGAGAGAAAAATGCAAATTATTCTAAAACAAATACGTGATTGGTGCGTAACTTGATAACATCGATCCTTTATCGGAGAAGGAATCTAAAATTAGGACTTTCAGAAACCAGAAGAGCGAAACAAAGCAATATAGGAACACATTTGGTTATATACCATTCAGAAGTAACTGTCCTTTGATTTTCCAAGGCTACCGTTGTGATGTATCCACTTTAAAAAAAAGATGCTACCATTTCCTTTCTAACACTCTTGGAACGACGAATTTTTGTTGGAGGCTGCTCAGTTTCAAATCACCAAACTAATGACTGCTGTCTAGTTTCGGCATCATAATGATATACCCATGTTTCGTCTCCGGTGACAAAAATAAAGGTGTTTTTACTGTGCCCATTATCAATTTTTCCCAGCATTAACTTAGCCGAATCAACTCTTGTTATTTTTTGCTCACTGATAAAAAAATGTGGCACCCATCTGGAACACCGCTTCCTTAAGCGAGGGTGATAATGAATGATTGTTCGGACCGCTGCTGATCCAATCCCCAGAGAAGCCTCAATCTCGGTGTAGGTTATATGAAAATCTTTTCCATAGTTTGCACAGCTTCTACAGTTTCTGAGTAACAGCAGTAGGCGGTCGCCCTGTGCGAGGTTCATCATCGAGTGAGATCCGGCCCTTTTTAAACTCAGCAAACCAATTAAAAACTGTAGCCCTAGAAGGGGCAGAATCTCCAAAACCACTGACTAAACTTTCGTTATATTCCGCTTGTTTTAGTCCCTTTTTATAGTCATACAAAATCATGGCTCGAAAATCGCGACTACCCGGTTCCATTTTCACGTTAAAATTCGGCCAACATTTAGATGCATTCGAGAACGTGCCAAGGCAACTGCTGAACGATTCAAATGCTGCCTTTGCGTTTAAGCACTTACAATTTCAGACAAAACAGCTGCGTGCTCAAACTTGTTTAAACTTGTATAGATTATGAATATCTAAAGACTTTCAACGTGACCCTCCTATTACGACTATATTATATTATACGTTCAACTATACTTGTAGCTCTTACAGATTCACGACAGATGGAAAGTAAGAAAAATAGGGGGCTCCTTAAAAAAGATCCCAAAATGGGGGGCTAGGCAAAATAATGATATGAACCTAAGAAACAGACCACTTTGGGTATAAGTGAATTAGACAACAGATATATAATATGTTTAATACCTCTAATTATTTATCGTTGCAGGCAGCTCTCCAATTTGCCAATTAGCGTAAATCGTGAAAATCATTTTCCGTCATCTCATCTACGTCGTTTTAAAACTCATAACATCTTATCACCAATCCGCACAGTTATAATCGCAATAATCAGAAATGCAAATAAATTGGTTATTACCTGACAGGTAATTTCTTTCGTAGATTTTTCCCTCTGCTACTTCACCGCGTGTTTTAAATTGGACATTCAAATTGAACGTAGTTTGGGGATTTTGCTAACTGTAGAGATACCGGTTCTTTTGAATAACTATATAAGTAAATAGGTAATAAGCAAAAAGCCGGTTTTATCATTTCTGGAAAATTGGCTTTATATCGGATTGCACACTCAAATCTGTTCTGATATCAATTTATTTTCGACACATTGGTAAAAGACGTTATATCCATCTATTACAACGGCAAACATTTTTTTGCGCTTTTGGAGCAGTTCAGTGGCGGAGGAGATATCATCAAAATCAAATTTCATTTGACGTTGATAATTTTGTAAATTCTATCATCTATGAAAATTTATCCCTAGTAGTATTCTGAACTTGTTACATATAGATGATTAAGCACTCATTTGCATTTTTACTGAATAGGGATCATAAATCATGAGGAAAGTGCTAGTAAGTCTCCTAAAAATGGAGACCTTTACAGCTAAAAATAATTTTAAAAATACTGGAATTTTTTGAAAAAAAAGTAAGAATAACAAAAAGGGTTTGGGTGGGGGAAATGAAAATGCATGTGTTGGCAGAATACGTTCTATATAAAAAAGTTCAGAGCTTGGACCTACTTGAAGTAGGTTTTAAAAATATTTGTATAGAATTTTTTTAGAAATTTTAACAATTAGGAAGTTTTTTCAACTTGAAAAAGATTTAAAACTTTTCAATACTCTAAATTCAGATTCAACTATCAACACTTCCAAAATGCTGAATATCTTTACTGACGTTTCGAAAAATAGCTCAATTAAGTTGAGTCTGTAATTTACATGTAGTTCATTAAAAATTGTGTTCGGATTTTAGAGCACGGACTGAATTTTGGAGAAAATATGTTGGCATTTTTGAAGCTAGAGATTTTTGGGGATTTTAGATATCGAAGATTTAACTTTCCAATATTTTTAAATTCAATTCCAACTATAAACAGTTCTAAAATTCTATCCAAATCCTCATATTTGAACCGGCAACATTGTGTGGGAAGGAAAGTATCAACCTACTTGGCCTCAGTTTTTATTTTTCATCACTTCCATCTCTAAGAACGTCTGAGACATGAAATGGCCATGAAAGGCAGTTGGGTAGCCGACACAAAGAACTGAACATTATCTCCCAAGCAATCTGAAAAGGATCTACACTTATTATCAGTAACCCTGGTCGACATTTTACTTTTTGCACAAAGACAAAGCGCATTATGCAAAAGTATGCAGAAAATATTCATTTTCTTCCGCGTAAACTACTTTTTGGGAAAAATTCACATTACGTTACATTCGGACAATGCTAATAATGTGATTATTTATCCACAATAAAGGATACTATGGTAAACTAATTACACCGTATTTTTATGAACGTAATGAATTGGATTTCAGTGTTGTAATCCTACAATGAAAAGTTTGTGGTGTAATTCATGGTCAAACAAGTTCAGAACCATTTTTGTTTCTCTCTATTACAGTTATTGTTGTTAATTATTCATATTATGGTAAATTATACAGATTATGACTTGTAAGCAATTACGTACTGATGAAAAACGGAGGGAATGTCTTAATAACATTTCATGTGTGGCAGATACATAAAACCTATAATTGATAACTTCTAAAAGATTCACGTAATCTACAGAAAAGAGTTGTGATTGATTAACCGTTCAAACCATATACGTAATTGGAATTTCCTATTAGTCTCGCGGTTTCTGGATTCCACAGAATCCAATTCAGGTGACATTGCAATGATTAGATGGCGTAAATTGTAGTTCGTGGACTTCATCTGCTGATACTGTACTGGGTTTCCAAAGAACTGTTTTTTCTTGTGAACGAGTCTTCAGAGCGTTTTTTAATATTTTTTGTTTTTTCACGATAACTTCTCCGCCACTGGACTGATTTTCAAAAATTACGAAGCATTTTGTTCCGTAGTAACATAGTATCAAATTTTTGTCAAAATTTGCATGGTAATTTTTGAGTTATAGATGGCCCAAGGTTTGCCGAACAGACGACAGACAGACCGACGACAGAGTCATGGCTTTTCGTGATTTATATGTATACCATGACTAAGGTTACCTGATGACCGGAAAATCCAGGATAGTGCCAGAAAATAGTGTCCTCCCGTGTCCCGAAATTTTACGATAATGTCCCGGAAAGACATATCATAAATACGACAATCAAGTAATATGAAACAGAATGTCCATGGAATATCTGTGCTAGAGCTTTATACTTGCTCTTCACGTTCTGCAAGGGTCAAATTTTAGATCCCCCCTCCCCCTCCTGAGCCAGGATAGACTCTTCAAATTTAAACACGAGTAAATACAGTTTAAATCGAACTGCTTGGTAATCATATGCATATTAAGTTTGAATTAAAAATGATTCGCATTTTTCTAACTGGCCTCCCCCCTCGCCAGTCTGTTTTCTGGAAATGACAAGCCCCCCCACCATCTGAAAACCTAGTCATGACATGAAACCATATCTCAAATAAATCGTATTCAAAATTTTTCGCGATTTCAATAGTTTCACCGCCTATCGGCGTGGGAAGTAAAACAGTTAAAAATCCTCGAAGAAATTGAATGTATACTCTTATTACAGCTAGAATCTATTATTCTAAACTACATACCGAGCCTATCTCCTTAGGCAATAACATAATGCAATAATCGTTAAGGAACAAAGAGGTGCATTTGATCAAAACGGCTAATAAATATGTCTCGATCAAAAAATATTGTCACGATTTACCTGTCGGCTTATATCAAGTTTCACAATTTATTTCAATAAGTAAATGTAGATATACATTACTCTTACGTATTCTTGCCTCCTTGAGTTGAGGAAGAGAGAGAAATATTACCGCAGATTTGCAGCAATCTAAAAAAGACGCGACGTCTTTTAATTGACCCCGATTTCCTTTTGCAGAAATTTGGGTAATGACACCCCCTCATTGGGGGTTGAAGGGGGTGCCATGGTTTTGCACATTGCTAAAAAGGGCTTTTAATTCCCTATACGCTGTAGCTGTTTAAAATTTTATTTGAAATTATATTTACAATTCATATAGTATCTAATTAGTAAGTTGCCCCTGAATGCCAGCAATAATAAGCCAATATGATGTATACAAAACATATATGTAGGAATGTCTTCTCGATAATATTCGAAACGACATAAAAGTCAAATCCCCGATTATAAACAATCCTTATAACAGCAATTACATTATGTATATCACATCATCTCTTGTATTCTGACCTTAGGCATAATTAAAAAGTATGCAAATAAATATGGAAAGTAGGTCGACGGTCAGAAGAATATATTTCACCCTCCGATGATCGGATTCAAATCAGAAAAATGCAGCTGTTCAAATTCTCCTTAAATCATTAATAAATATTCCCAGTAGGCGGTGCGTGACGTCTACTGAGATTTATTGGAATTAGTGATTAATATAGTGTTTTGGTTGAGCAAATATGTTGGTCACATACACAACACAGACGTATGAATTGATTATTTTATTCAGAACTAGTCTAGTATTTCGCATCTGTAATTATCGGTTTGGTTTATCGAAGGCTGAATACGCTAAACTTGACCTCATAACGGAACAGCCACTGCTTATCCACAAGGCTCAGATCATTCTTTTTATTGCATTCAAATAAAAGCCTGTTTTTAAAAACGTTTTTTACTTCAAATATTTTTTTACTTTTTAGTTATCGCTGAACAGGTGTGCAAAAACCCAGTATTCCAAAATTTCAGACAGATTGGATCAACGGAGTTTATGATCACCAAGGGCGAGCCTTTGCATATTTATTCTTTCTCTCGGTGTTTCTCTAAAAGGAAGCATTTGTAGGGTTATGTTTACATAAGCAATTTGTCTTAGTACCACCGTTGAATTTATTGTAAATACTTGATTAACACCGTGTATATCATACCTGTTTCTTGAACTATTATTAACAGAGGGCAAAAAGCAGAACATTCCTCGAATGACTGTAAAAAATGTAAAAAAACAATCATGTGTTTCATTTGTTTTTCCAGTATCAGCGCACATTCATTTCCTTCTAACTATTCTTAAACAGGCTACAAATAAAAGGAAATATTGATGTAGATATATTTCGTCACGATCACTTTACAGCTCTATTCGTTCACCATTTGCGAATGAATTGCTAATGTTGTTTCACTGCAAAAAATGTGCAATTGATATTCAATGGCCAGTGGCATTTTTCTGTTTGTCCTTGTTTGTGCATTTTTAAGGTGATGCGGTCGTTGTTTTCTTTATAGACAAGTCAATACCTTGAACGGTTAATAAAAACTTATACTGTTGTTATTTTTTTGATTCATCACACATTTCTTAGATGATAACTACACACATAAAAATAAATTCTCAGTTTACTATCTATACTATATGCCCAAAGCTATAATAATTTTGAAGAATTTATAATCATATAAGGTTAACTCAAGATTTTCAATTCAAACCTGGAAAAATCTTTAAAGTAAAGTACAAAACAAAGAATATCTCACCCATAAGAATACTACAATGTTGACTGAATCATTTCATAATCTTAGCGCAATGTTCGTTAAAAAAATTCGGATATTTTGATGAGATGTTGATTTCCTAACCTTAAAAAGAAGAATCAAGTGCCCAAACTGTAGCAACGTGACTTCTAAGTCGCCTTTGTCTGCGTCATATAGTGTCTTTCTTACAAAAGTTCCACAAGTCTGGAAGGATAAGTCATAACCCCAACTTATCAAGAGGTCATCCTGAGGGGGGTTGATAAGAATAAAAACGAATGGAAAATAATGGTAGCGGAAACAGACATGAAATAGGAGACGCGTACCGCTGAAATTCAGTTGACTAAAATGTTGATATGGAATAAATGAATTACTTGGAGCGAATAGAAGTTCACTTGGGAAGTAGCGTATATTTTAGAACCAAGACAGATATATTGTGAATGGAGGTTCGGCAATTTCCAAGATATTTGATCAAAGTAAACGGGACTCCGATGGAAATTAGATTTTTCTTTGGAGTATAGTTCCAAAGAATGAGTATTGAAATCGAAAATAAATTTTTCTTAGCTCAAATAAAGCATGATTTTCTCAAGTGCGTGCTCTCCACTATGCATCAGACCTGTTATAAACATGCATGTTTCGTCTTTAGCCTAGACTCGTCGGTATAGCCTGGCTGTCCAGCTGTAGAGAACAATCGGGTGGTGTTGCAGCTTCAAGGCAGTCCAGATGTCAGTACCTTTGACTTCGTAAGTTGCCAATGGGCAGCGCCATAGAGCGCGACACTTGACGAGATGAGTTTAAAATTTTCTCGTCGAGTAAATCATAGAACCATCTTAAAGATACTGCTTATTATAAATGGAATGGTACTATAACTGACTGGAATACAGCCAGTGATTGTAGTACTTTTTTTCCGCAAAAACCTTGCACACATATTTAAAGAACGCGACACAACAATAACATAATAAGATTGTTTCGTCTGAAAATTGCTTAAATTGGCGTATTTTCGGTACTTCCTCCTTCCTTATCTCTCAGGGTCCATGAACACAATCGCTAATTATTAGACATTCGTATTGACAAAATAGCCACGAACCGTAGCAAGTGATTAATTATAAAAAAATTAAGCAATTTTCGTGTAGCAGTGGTTCGATTGGCGAATTATATTTGGGAGAATTGGATTTGAGTCTATTGCTTAATCTGAAAAACATGCTGCCTTCGCTGAAGTCTCGGTAGTGGTAGTGATTTTCTCGGTTCCATTCAGGGTATAAGGGTGATGTTATCGTCATCGCGAAGCTGTAGATAGGATTAGATCTTATTTCAAACAGTTCGTTGATGTACAGTATGAAATGTTAGGTTCTCTAGGTCAGCAAAAAAGGCCAAGCTACTATAAATGACAAACATACCTCTCTTCGGCGGTGAGGTTCTCCAGCTCTGGCACCCAGCACCAGTGCTTCTCGGGCACGATGGAGATGAAGATCTGCGTGAAGTACACCCAGGCGACGAAGAACGCGAACGGGATCATCAGGAGGAACAGGATCTTCTGGTAGATGCCAAACTCGCCGATATGGGGCAGCAAGTCGTCGAACTCGAACGGCTCTTCCACGGTCGTTTCAACCTGAGGAGGGAGCGACTTGTGGGACTCTTGGCACGCCTTCTGGGGAAGCTCATTTTGGTTCCTGTCATGGCTATCACTGACGAAACCGGTATTGCTGTAACTGAAAAAGAAGAATATAGTTGTTGTAAATACCTACAGAGATATGGACTATTAGTTAACTAGGCTGACCCTAAATCACATAATAACACCAAGAGCCGCTACTACATCAAACACTAGATGGGCCCAACGACCTTTCAACGCCTCTTCCAGAATTCGTTCTATAGGAGAACCTCTGCTTTGTGAAATGAGCTGCGAAGAAGTTTATTTCCCGATATTCACGATTTACTGTGTTTTAAGGTCAATGTCAATAGACATTTGCCCTCTCGCAGCGCTTATGGAGTGCGGTACGGTCGTTGGCGTTGCGAAAGGTTATGTATACAAGAAAATAAGGTTTCACAAATAAAAGTATTTTGATGCGACGTGTTCCGCTCTAATCTTTAAAGCATTGTTAGATTGACAAAACTGAATGTTCGAGACTACTATCCAGGTTACTTGTCAACTAGCTAAGTCCTAGCATGAATATAAAACTAACGTTCTCATATCCAGCATTCTATTTATCTTGACTACCTGGTGTTCTGTTAAATTCTTTCATCTTTTGAGAATCTTACGAATCAGAATATTTTATGAAAAATTTTGGTGTTAGAGAATTTTTTTCCTTTGCGCAATTTTTGTATAAAATGAATAGTTCTTCGAATACATCGATCATACAGAAAACATCCAAACCAAAACAAATACCGCCTGGTGTAGCTAAGCGTCATTTTGTTTGTAAGACACCACAAAGCAATGCCAATGGTGATTAACGATGAAAGGATTAACCTTTGCGCAATTTCTCTACAGTGCGCTCCAATATAATTACAGAGAGCAATTAAAATAATCTTTAACAAGCCTAGGCGCAACATTTTCACATAGGCAGGCAGGCAGCTATTAGTAGTAATGATCATCGTACCAAGGAGAGGATATCTAAGGAGAGGAGATGAGAACCTTGGCGGAATTGTTTCTAAGTAGTCTAAGTGCTCATGCAAATTCCTAACCCGTTGCTGCGAAAAAGAATCGCTAAGGATTATTTTGCATAAATACTCATAATTTATAGGAATTTGCACCTACCTGATAATTATAATTTTTGCGAAAACGGTCTAGCCATGCATCGTAATGGAAAATCACCCGACGGAATTGTATTCTTAAAATCTGAAGGTCAACAGTTTTTCATTATATTCTTTACAGATGAACGAATGAATATCTTTACTGACGTTCCGGCTGCCTCGGCCAGTTGCAAAGTAAATGTCTAGTGAATGCGTATGAGCTCACAAAGAACGATCACAGTCTGGAACATCGAAAGAGGGTGGCTAAACTAACGAAAATTCGTCGTTCCAAGGGTATTGGAAAGAAAATGGTCGCATCTTTATTTTACTGAAAGTGGATACATCACAACGGTAGCCTTGGAAAATCAAAGGACAGTTACTTCTGAATGGTATATAACCAAATGTGTTCCTGGAGTCTTCCTACAACTATGCAATAGTCGTCCAAAGACTGGTCTGTGGAGTATTCAATGGCACCATGACAAAGCACCCGCCCACAGCGCCGCTAGAACACCCGATTTTTTTGCTGAACAGGATGTCAAACTGTTGCCTTACCCACCTTATTATCCGGACCTAGCTCCGTGCGACTTCTTCTTATTCCCTAAGTTCAAAAAAAAATTACGAGGTCGCCATCTTTGCACCGACGAAATGAGGAGGAAATCAGCAACCTTTCAAAAGAACGTTGGTCACAAGAATTTGACAAGTGGTTTAACCGAATGCGTAAATATATTGAGGTAGGAGGAGAATGAAAGGTCCCTCTTGGATACCTTGATTGATGCATACTGGAGAGCATACACTTAATATCAGCTGTCAGCTTCTGACGGTTATGAGCCGAGATAACGGCACATCCTGAATAGTATTTACGAATAACAGGGCTTGTCGTTGTAAATCACCCTTGTTGACAGATGTCGTAACGTAGGACCTTTGACTTGGTAAGTTGCCATTGGGCAGCCCCATAGTGCGGGCTGCATGGAGATGAGTATTTATTCCTATTCCTCTAGCAGTGAGATATTATATATAAAAATATATATACATACTTTTGAATTAGGTGCAAGCAAACTGACATTGTAGTCATTGAACTCTATAGTCACGCTGCAGTTATTATATTATAAAAACGTGACCGTCGGGCAAATAAAACAATGCCTAGTACGCCATTTTTTATACAATATATTGAAAATATATATCATAGCATCCATAGTTTAATTAAAAGGAGCACGCACCTTACAGATTTCATAATCCCATAATAATATACAGCAATAAAATTAAATGTAAGTCGAACATTTGTAATAATAATTTTCGCACATGTCTTGTCCTTTTACGATGTGGTCAAGAATGCGAAGTTTCAAGGTATAGCAATTAAAATGTTGAAGAAAAACAGCGACAGATTGCAAATGGTGCATTTAATTGATCTTACCAGGCGAAGGAAGTCACGAATCGAGGGGTTAAGTTAAGTCGTCTATGAAAGTAGTTTATTCTTAATTTTCTAGTTGTGCTCCTCTTTGGTCATATACGTAGATCACACTGAAAGTTAAAAACTATTCTGTTTTTTCAACATATTCTCCCCCTACCTCAATACATTTACGCATTCGATATAACCACTTCTTGTGATCACTGTTCTTTTGAAAGGTTGCTAATTTCCTCCTCAAATGCAGCGATTGCCCCTTCATCGGTAGAAAAATGGCGATATCGTAACTTTTCTTTGATCTTAGGAAATAAGAAGAAGTCGCACGGAGCTAGGTCCGGAGAATAAAGTGGGTGAGGCAACAGTTTGACACCTTGTTCAGCAAAAAAATCGAGTGTTCTAGCAGCGCTGTGGGCGGGTGCGTTGTCATTGTGCCATTGAATACCCCGCAGACCAGTTTTTGGACGGCTCTTGCATAGTTTTTGGAATACTACAGGCATACATTTGGTTCTATACCATTCAGAAGTAACTTTCCTTCGATTTTCCAAGGCTGCCGTTGTGATGTATCCACTTTTAGAAAAACGAGATGTGACCTTTTTTTCCAACACTCTTGGAACGACGAATTTTCGTTGGAGGCTGCTCACTTTCAAAGTACCAAACTAATGACTGCTGTTTAGTTTCGGGATCATAATGATATAACCATGTTTCGTCTCCGGTTACGATATTAAAAGTGTTTTTACTGTGCCCATTATCAAATTTTTCAAGTATAAACTTAGCCCAATCGACTCTTGTTGTTTTTTGCTCACTGATCAACAAATGTGGCACCCATCTGGAACGCCGCTTCCTTAGGCGAAGGTGATCATGAATGATTGTTTGGACCGCTGCCGATCTAATTCCCAGAGAAGCCTCAATATCGGTGTAGGTTATATGTTGATTTTTATTCACCATATTTTGCACAGCTTCCACAGTTTCCGGATTAACAGCAGTGGGCGGTCGACCTGTGCGAGGTTCATCATCGAGTGAGACCCAGCCCATTTTATACTCAGCAAACTGTAGCCCTAGAAGAGGCAGAGACTCCAAAGCAGCTCCCTAAACTTTCGTGACATTCCTCTTGTTTTAGTCCCTTTTTATAGTCATACAAACTCATGGCCCGAAAATCGCGACTACCCGGTTCCATTTTCACTGTAAAATTTGGCCAACACTTAGATGCATTCAAGACCGCTGCCTTTGCGTGTAAGCACTTACAACTTCAGACAAAATTGCTGCGTGCTCATACTTGTTTAAGCTTGTATAGATTTGGAATATCTAAAGACCTTCAGCGTGATCTTCGTAGATTGTAGACGCTCTAACTTGGCAAAACTCTTTGGTATCATCAATAACCCGCTTACACTACAAATACAATGTCTTTCTGTAAAAGGAAAAAAAAGATGAAGCAAGCCGTTCCCCATGGAAGGCTCGGGACCCTAGGCCTACTAAGCCTACCGGTAACTCCGCCCTTATTACTAGTTGCTTTAAGGCGTATCTGTCACCAGTTGATGAAAATTTCAATGGATTATCAGCGAGGCTTCAACAATTTTCCATATAACTAAATACCAATATCGGCTATTAATTTAATATTTATAATGCAGGAATGATTCTTGCAACTATGCGTAAAAAGCTGTACGTCGAAAAACCTTGCTGAAATAGTGAATACAACTTCCTTGATTCATTCAACTTATCAGTAACTGATGTCTGTTGATGATGCAATGCTCGAGCTGTTTAATAATAGTTCAATGGCGTTTCCTCTTATTTAGTTTGTGAATCTACGAGTAAACTTGAATGCTGAGCTGTGAGAAAGTTGATGTATCCATTGACATTTTTCGAGTGGGTGAACATCGGGAAATTATGGTATTATTGTAGCAAATAGGCCAGCAAATACTGCTAGGAATTTAAGTGCAGTAGATTGACTTGGTACAAAGATGCCAAAGTTTGTGTGTCTAACACAAAGTCTCACAAATAAAACTCTTTCTCCCAGTGACGTGGCTGGATTTATATTTAAATCATCGTCAAACTGTTAGATTTGTGAGGATTGGTGTTGAACACACAAAATTTCTTATTTGATTGATGCGCTCATTTATCAAAGTAATGCAACGATTGCAAATCCTAGAGAAATGTTGGATTTATGCTCGGGCGAAGCTTTTTCGAAATTTTTCATACAACATTTTATGAATATTGACATTTTTTTACTAATTTTGAATGTTTTTTCAACCTATAGGTAACTAAAGTGACAAAAATATTAAGTACAGGTTTTCGTACGGGCATAAAGCTGTCCTTTCTCTATGATCTGCATGAAAAATATTTTCGGTATGTTAAAAATCAAGCACTTCATACGAAATATTGTGGCACACCGTACATGAACATATTTCTACTGCTGCGCTGATATCGGCGCAATTGCGACACTATCTGAAATTTTGTATCGAAAATTGAAATAAGGGCTTTTCACGAGTATAGAACCAACCTTTCTGTATCACTTGGGAACCCATGCAAAACGCCTTTCATTCTAGGTAGACTCGCCTCTTAACCAAGCTAACGCGTTGTCGATTTCTTTCGTCGGTACAAATATTCGCCAGAGAGGAAAATACTTTCCGAATGAGCATTGCTTATCGGTTGATTTACGACACAAAATACATAACTCATGCATAAATCAGTTAGAATGTAACTTGACATGTTTATTCGGCCAATAAACCGGCTGCATCCGCTTAAAGATAATCGCCCGGAGGAATATACATGTTAGCCAAGACCAACGACCGGACCAGAAAAGCCGGAGACTCCGGAATACAACCAAGCCTACTTATCTAGATGACAATAAACCTCGTCAGGTAGCACATTTTGACAGTCTGGCGATGATTTGAAGATTACATCGAAAAGCGTCTCAAAAATCCATGTTTTATTTGTTACAACTGGTTAAATCACACAATTTAATTTTAGTGATGGAATAATGGCATCGATATGATCGAATGCTGAAAAAGTCCCGGAATTTATCGTATAGTCCCGTGGAATTACACGTTAAAGGCCCGGGATTTTAAATGTTTTTTTTGACATAGTAACGACTTTGGCTAGAAAATTGATATAATGTATGGTCTAAAGAACAAATAAGAATGTCCATGATTTCACTCAATGCACATTATTATTCATATACAGAAGACTCAGATTTGTATGTTTGGATGTTGGTTTTTGAACGCACTCAATGTTCTCAGTACCTTATTGCAAATGCTCTAGCTAATCAAATAAGGATAGCTAATAGGTCAGCACCTAAATCAAGATCATATTTACTAAATGCAAAGGAGAAAGAACTAGATATGTGTAAGTCAGGTATTTATAAGATTACATGTGGTGCCTTCTGTTATGAAGTTTGTATAGTTCAAACTGCTAGAGCATTTACAACAAGGTACATAGAACATATAAGTGCGTTCAAAAACCAACATCCAGAAAGATCACCAACATCATAAAGTTGTCAACAGAATAGACTGAGTGTAACTTCACTCTTGACGTTTATTTGGCGATATGCATAACAATTATATTAGTTTTTAGAATAATTTGCATTTTTCCACCCCTAATCCCCCCCCCACCCCGTCAGCGTCCCGGAAATGACAAGCCCGCGTCTGACAACCCTACCTACCAAGAAAGAATTTCGAAAATCTACATTAATTCACAGTGTTAAGGATCAAGGACTAACCATTTCTGATCCCCCTCCTTGGCGGAGCATTCTCCAACAGTCTCCTGGGGAGGCATCCTTCACATCCAGGCACTGTTTCGGAGAAATCTGACCGCGTCCGCGAACCGCTTCGTGTTTGCCGCACCAGGCTAACCTCGACGACGACGGTATTCACCACGACGTAGAGGGAAATCCCGACCGACCGAACGACTGAACTGAAGGAGTGCGCAATCTGGTAGGCGGTTTTATATTTCGGACACTTGCCGCAAACCATCCATCCATCTGTGTGGCAGACAGTCGAACTACTGGAATTTCCAGTGATCACCGCAAGATATCATCCGAACTAATACAGAATCGTGAATTAATCACGTACAGTAGCATCATCGCAAAAAAAGGAGTCAAGTGGATTGATTCTTGACATAGTCCTTCGTGAGAAACTCGTCGAAATGTTCAAGCCAGAAATATTGATAGTCAAGGATAATTTGCAGCCTTTATTGGATTCCAAAGGTAGCAAGTAGATTAACTGTGCACTTCCCACGGAACGATATCGGTTAAGAAATTGATATGTCCATCGAATTCGCAGTTTTGTCGAAGCCAGAATCCATCCTAAACGAGTGATTGATAATCGTAGAGAGGAGCACAACCAAGAATATTGAAAAGAAACTCATCTCACATCTTAACTCGTCCTGATCATTCTGGTCTGTAACCAAGGCTGTTAGCGAGAACTTCTCTTATTCGTTCAAACCACCACTGAGGAGAGATGATGAGTCCTACGCTTCAGCATCCGAAGAAAAAGCATATACCTTGCAGCAGGTTTTTACTGTAAATTCAACAATAAACTTCCGAGGAGGTATTCAATCAACTTCCAATAGCGTCTGCTTAAAACCGCCAAAAGTATGAAGTCCGTCATCTCACATCATTCTAAAAATTGACATCAACAATCACATGTTCTGGTGTCCCAGATACTTGGGGTTCTGATCTGATTCAGAAAATTGTTTAACCGAAACAGCTACTGCGACTCTACAAGGTTCAAATCTGACTATTGCTGGAGCTTCTGGACAGAACACAAAAACGACCAAAAGTCCTCCTTTCGCAGAACCATCTATTCTTGAACTGTTGTTTGAAACTTGTAGACAAGGTGGATTTATCAAAAGTTTGATTTCGGACTTCCATTGTCTATAAAATTTTGAGTATCACGACGTTTCGATTGATATGCTATCTTCAATCGTCTTCAGGTGAACTGTTCATCTATTCTCGAACACAACATTTTTCGCGGTTACATTACTTCCACGCCCATTAACGTAGGATGAAAAACTGATGAGACTCTCTTCAATAATTAAACATTTTTCGCTTTGATTTTGATTATAAGAAGAACATAGTATGAATATATTTGTATAATGATTAAATTATGTTTCATTATTGGTGATAGAGAAAGAAAACCACAAAATAAACTTCAGAATTTACGAGTATATAAACAAAAACGACATGTGTCACGCTCAAGTTATAATGCTGAAGAAAATAGAAAGGTCTCACAACAAACAACAAAGGATACTATAACTAATTTATTGTTTTCAGGCTGCTATGGATTTTTATTCGCGTGAGTAACACGACTAAAAACAATAATGACTTTATAGAAGATCTTGACTTGGTAAAAGAAGGTCAGTGACACAATCTCTGGAGCTATCATTAAAAAAGGATTAGATTTTCCGTATTAATTTGTTCATAATCATTAATTCCTTCCTATAAACAATTATTTATAGACTAGATTATTCAAATTGGATGCGTGGAAATCCGAACACAAACATAGGTTAGCTATTTGATAGTTTAGATGACTTTTCAATATTTTGGCACTGTAAGCCGTAGAATCCATCAAATCGCTGCATTTGTTAGACATAAACGATAGTGATCTGACTCAAACATTCAATACATTTAATGTTCTACAATGCCGAAATGAACAGCTATATTTGGATTCTTAAAAAAAATATAAATAATGATGGAGATCTCTACACCACATTTGACGTGAAGGATGAAGTGCAACGGTGGCGGTAAGGCGGTGGTGGACTGCTGCCTGTGATGCCAAATTGTGCATAGAGACTGATTTCAAGACTTTTGATCCGGTTGTTTTACAATATTGCAATGTTAATACAATATTAATTTATAAACCGATAACTCTGCTTAGGAAGAATCGCGTTAATCTGCTTCACGGCAAGAATATATCCTTCTACACTAGATTGAAGTGCTGCCGATCACGTCCAAATCAGGAAAGATAAATAATCCACTATCACCAGAACACTTCCTATGCAATTTACTTAATTCCATCGATAACCTTTTTCATTACTTTTGTATGTAATTTTCTGAATCACGAAATGGCAGACCTCGCATAATTTGCCAAGCCTGCTTAGGACTCACCATGTGGTGAATGTGTTAATTAAATCTTGCGTTAATTACTCCAGATTCAAAATGATTCATAAGAATACTCACTTGGTCTGCATGCTTGTATATTTCCTGCACTTGAACACTGCGTCATTAATATCAAGGTGGTGTGAAAGTACGTTCCGATTTTAAATTATCGATTGAATCCACACGCTAAAAGAGATCCAATTGATTTACAATAAAGGCTATTTTTGTGCTACTGTATTTTTAGCTAATATATACAAATACATAGCAAAGGCGTCAGTCGCAATATACCTAATGCTTAAGCTTCAGCTCGAACTCAAAAAATGTAGAAATTATCAGCAATGTCGTAGCTAGGGACTGTGGCCTGTGGGCCATTTCCAAGTTCCCGCCTCCCTTTTTCATAACCCTAAAGGGCAAAAAATAATGGAACCATTTCCCACCCTCAACACTCATCTCCAAGCGTCGCGCACTATGGCGCTGCTCATTGACAACTTATGAAGTCAAAGGTCCTAACCGGGACGCAGATGAGTGTTGATGTTGCTATCACACCCTTGACTATAGTGACGAGTCCAAAGATTGGGTCTTCTCTGTTGAACGAATCGCAATACATGATTATAGAAAACATAAAAGATTGTAGTTGAACAGTTTAAGGGTTCACTTTTTAGTTCGATTTGCTATTACCTTGTCAATGACATTACAAATGTACCATGTCGTGACAATCCAATTCAAGGTGCAAATTAACATCTCACATCTACAAAAGCATCTGTCTTTACCGACAGAGATATAGATATAGATCTGAGGGACCAAATTGTAAGCTACGTTTATGTCTCCATATGAACACTATGGCTTTGCAAATACATATGTTCATACGCTGGATATGGACTTAGACCAGATCTGTAATTAAAAATTAACCTAGAAAACAAGTTTATTCCATTGAGGCTAATGTGAGAAATCCGCAAGTGCATGCCGTGTCAGAAAAACGGCAATTAATATTATTATGGGTATAAAAGCCGTCGATTAACATATTAATCCTAATGAGAGTGGTGTCCTTAGTAATTTAAGGTTATATTTTTTCAGTTTTCGTTGTTTTCATTCGGTAATAAAATAATCACAGTCCATTGAAGATTAGCACCACCACATGAAAAATGACTCCATGCAGGTTAGAGTTGTACGACCCAAGCAATGGTATTATTTTATAATTAAAGATTTGGATTGGATTTTGAAACTGTGCGTCTTTTAAAATCATGATTTTGAATATTGCACATTAATTTTTGACATATTTAAATAAAACTGACAACACTGTACGTGAGATAGCGAGTGAATCTACTTGATATTATATTTTAAGAGGCTTCTTAGCTTCGTAATGTAATCTGTAGCTAGTAGTAATTGCTGAAACGAAAGCGGAACAAAATATCCACCTAAAAAAAAACACGTAGCATCGTATCTGCTCCATTTTTCCTTTCAGTATTAATTTCTACGATTCTAATCTCTCATTAAAACATTTCCCAATTAAATGGACCACGTGATGGACGCAGATCCCATAGTCTTACCTTGTCTGTTTATTCACATTGATTTCACCCATTTTTTACCCATCACCTGAAGGACTAAAGGACAAACACTTTTATGTTTTTTCCCCATAACATTTAATTCATTCATGCGTAGCGAACTGTATTAATCTCGCTATTAATTGGATACCACTAATTAACATTTCAATCTATATTTCCGATTTCAAATGATCAAAATTTATAATTATCGGTCTGCTTCCGATTTTGATTGATATCGACGGTCAGAAGTTGGAGGAAATTTATAACGTTCAGAGCCTGACACTATAGGGGCTTAACGGTCATCATCACCAGGAAGTCGAGGACCTTACAACGCCTCCAACGAGCCTTTTGTAAAAGTCGTTCTTTTGGAGAACCTCAGTAAATGGGTGTCTAGGCGTTTTCCAGGATGTTTAAAATTTTAAGATTAATGTGAATATACATTCATGCTCGTTGAGTGTATGCTCTCCACTATGCATCAGACCTGCTATAGACATACATGTTTCGTCTTTAGCCTAGACTCGTCAGTATAGCCTGGCGGTCTAACTATGTTAGGACCTTTGATTTCGTAAGTTGTCCCCATAGAGGGCGACACTTCGAGTTGAATTAATTATGTTGAAATGTAGAAGCAAATAAATCGTCTAAACATTTTTTTCGAATCATCTTTGTCTGCTCTCGAATCGCTGTTTCAATTAATTCACGGCCAAGTGTGTATGGGGCGCAAAATCGTGGGCTGAGTGGAAATGCTTTTAGTTTTTCCAGATGGTGAATGTTCAAAAAGGTGGGAGTAGTTCAGATTCCGTAGAGATGTTTTTTCGTTGAGGGAAGGGGGCATAGTATTTATCTGTTTGATCTCATTCGAAAAAACATCACGAGCCATTGTGGTGGTTCAGTCCTCAAAGACTCCACTGTTTTACCATTTGCTGTTAGCTTCTCCTTCTCCTTCTTCATCATAATTACTATTAGCATATCCCTTTTTTGCTCTCGACGAAGGTATTACAAAAAATGGTGAAAGCATAAACAAACTCCATGCCCATTCAAACCCCCCAAGACGGAGGTCCAGATACGCCCTTGTAGGGTGCTCAACTACACCATAAAACAAAGCGATTCCAACAATAATCTAGCCTATGGAAGGATATCTTTTTTCCTCCTCGCCGTCTAGGCTCCTAAATTAAACTAATTAACAAGCTACTGGACAATGTCAGTGATAGACCACACATTTTACTGTGATTATCCTTTAGAAATTCTTCTGGTGTCTGTCACCTTCTTTTTTACGATGTTTTATATTACTTGATTGCTTCCTGGTCCAGATAATTATTAATAATAATCTAATTTATGCTCGAATACACTGTGTATTAGGAGATGGAGGTAATATTCTGAATAGAATATCGGTTCAGTAAGAAACTCTAGACTGGAAACGTTAAAACGTTTTTGTCATTAGTACTCAACCTAGAGATTGCCAGTGAATCGAAAATCACGAGAAAAAAAAGCCAGATAAATGTGCAGTATTTTTTTACATTGATAACTTTTGGTTCTTCCAAATGTAAATAAAATTTCACAGGATATAAACCTTTCTTAAGATGCTATGTTGCAAAATAAATCCGAATATAGTAAAATAGCAAATATACTTCACAAAAACTACCGACTTTGGTAGAAGATTTAAACTTATTGTTTTTATCATATAGGTACCATTTTTTTCGATTTTTCTATTTTTGTCCCACTTTTCCACCTGGAAAATATGCTTTAGTAACTTTTGTTTTAAGTGAGATATTTTCCAAGTTTTCCCATGCTGAATCAACAAAAAAGCACACATTTTGCCTGATATCTCTATTATTCATTTTTTGAACAACCTTTTGGCATTTTCCATTTTCATATTGGTTTATATTGATATTTTTGTCAAGAACGATATGATGAAGTGAATTAATACCTGAATATAGTACGAGTAGCGTTGCACGGTTTAATAAACCCCTTCTCTTTTAACTACGAGTTGAATTATACGAACACGAATGTAAGAACAAAATCATTTGAAATATTACAATACATATAATAATTCACTAGAGGTAACGTACACGCAAGCACCTACACAAATACCTGTAATACTGGTTGTCTATACCTACCATCTAATCTAAACCAATATGGTAACGTACACGCAAGCGATTATACCAGTGTGTGCAATATTGGTTGCCTGTACCTACCATCCAAACCTATAACCTATTATGAAATTAGTGATTTTAAATGTAAAATAAGTAGTCTACAATAATTATGATACTTCAAAACAATAAAGAAAATATTATTCCATATAATATACCTAATCTGTTCTTAGATTTCGCGAATCGAATAAAAATAGTTGTTAGCAGAGTGAAACAATCATATCGGAAATTAGTTTTTAGCTAGCCAGCAGTAGAGGATTTTGACTGGAGGTTAAATGTAGGCCCTCTAGTTTCTTGCCGACTAACCAACAAACCTTCAAACAGATATTGTGACAGACGTGATTCAACATAGAACATTATCTCTTGCACAAACACTACAAGCTTTACCACTCACCAAACCACATAATATAATATATCTTTCGTCATTTGGAGATTTGAAGATTTAAGAGACTCGACTGTTTTATGTTTGATACTAATACCATTGCTCATACTGCAATTAAAAAAGTGGGTATCTTCTAAAAAAAAGCATGTAAGCATATAAAATTTGCAAAACTATTGTCAAACAATAAAGATTGTCTCTCTCGACATAAAAAGCAGTATCGTAGCTAGGGCAGTGCTGCAGGGGCCGGCGCATGGGGCACAAAATCGCTGAAAGTGGCGCCATAGGTCCTAGCTAGGACAATATTGAATTTGAAAGCGTTCGCTTCCTAATTCACATACAGACTTAATTATGACGTTATCACCGTGACTAACAAAATTTAGTGGTTAATTTTAGGAAGAATAATTATTAAACATTATAATCATTTCTTCCACCGTAGTGTGTAATAATTATATAGTTTGAAATCATAAATCGTGAACATAAGAGCTGCTATTGAAATGCATGTTGCGTCTTTAGCCTAGACTTGTTAGTATAGCTAGACGGTATTAGTGTTTAGAGCAATATTGGTATCTGCCACCGCGTCAAGGCAGCCATCGTTCGCGACGCTGTTGATATTACAGATTGGCTTGGATCAAATTGAAATTTCAAACTGTTTCGAAAACAGATCTTCGACTGGGAAAACGCTTTCAAGAAATTGACAATGTTTGACGAAACAAAGTTTTGTTGGAAATTCCGTTCTGGCGGAATGCCCTGTCAAGTGAATTCCTGGTAGTATCTTGAATGTAACATGCTCTTCTATGAATATTTAATTCGGCGTTGAGCTGGCACAGGTCTTTTATTACTTTGGACGAGTTTACTGCGAATAATATAACCTTTATTAAAATTCAACCCCATGTTTAATTCCCGGAAATTCAAACATCTGCAGTCCTCCAGGGTGGGATTAGACAGAAACTTTCGTCTAGGAAACTGGACAGCCAGTGATGAGATATCACAGAAACTTCACCTGCTTCATTAGAATTCAGAAGAGACAGGTAATTTTTCGAAAAGGGGTATTTATGGATCTTTGCGATGTGCCCTGGGGTCAGCAATCACTGGGTCCTCGAATCGCGTGCCCTGAATTCCCTTGAGGGAGGGAACCTGGGATGACTTCCATCCATCCGGCTAAGATGTAGAGAGCAGCTACCTAAGAATCCAATGACCATAACTAGCAAACTAACAGTGTGGTATGGCCAAGGCCTGCAAAGCTGGACAAGAAGCTTCTGGAGCTTTGTCCGTTTCTCATCCTCCTTTAAGACGATGTTCATCTCAAAGACCATCTTTTGGTGGTGGTCGAGTAGGACTATGTCGGGCACATTACCTTGCACAAACTCGAGTTTGGAGAACGAGTAGTTCCAGTGAATTTGACATTTCTCATTCTCCACAATGAACTCAATATCTTTTGGAACGTACAGGTGTCTCATCTGACTGTATTATATTATATTATCATTATCCCTCTTTCCTGTTTTCACATACTGACGAACAGTCTTACAATACCATTTATTTGTTGTCATAAAAAAGTCTATAGAGCAGGCCTGTGTGGAGAGAAAATTCGGGCCCCTTGGGCGCCTCAATATTACTGTTACGTAACCGTATGAAACCTTGAAAATTTTAATAGAATTTCATTCCCCGCCCTAGACTTTGGACATTGGGGCATTTACTACAGCCCCCTTTTTGTCAAGCCTCCTTTAGGTGCCCCTGACAGGTTTTTTTTGGTGAAGTAAGTGGAATTAATATGCATAATATCTGCGTTTTCAGAATAATATGCATTTTTCTTAGGGTGGATAGCTGATATATTTTATTAGATACGTGACAATTAGTTGTTATCGCAACTGACATATTTGGATTTTTCGTCTAACTTCCAATATTAGTTAATTTGACTTTCATTGAACTTTTTTTGATCTGCTTAATACGAATATAAAAGAATAATTTGTTGGGGGTTGAAAGTGTGGTGCTGTGACCATTTGTGATGATGGGGAAGGGGGGGGGGGGGGAGTAAAAAAGACCCAAAAATCCTTCATTGCATGATTCTTCTTCGTCCTTCTTTAATGTGGCTAGTTTCTTTTCGCCACTTCTGTGAAATGCTAAGCTGTCGCTCCATCGTTTTCGGGGGTTCCTAAACTCCTAACCTCTACGGTGATTGGTCGCTTGGAATTCAATTATCATTTCTTGCTGAATAATTCTACCTTCAGCTTCCAGTCTACAAAGTAATCGTGTTGTTGACGTTTCCCCCCTCCCCCCCCCCATGTCCGTGGTAATGTCAAGGCTGTATCTGGCAGCCCCGCGTCCCACACAAGTTCGCCTGAAACATCTGAATGGTGTGAGCACAGCTTTGTGCGATGCAACAAGTAGACCTTCCGGATCGGATTTCTATTGGAGGCGTTCGAATAGATGGACAGACATCTTGTTCGAACAGGTCAGACGCGAACAATCGTGTTAATGGCGAGATGATTCTGTAACAGTATCTGGTTCACTTGAGCTCATCCTACCGAGTAATCAGACCTTTCAGCCGTCACATTCGGAATGTGTAACAGTTGAGAGGTATTGTACTGGGAATTATTGTTGAAAACTATCCGGTCACACGGCTGTCCTTTTGCGACTAATAATTAATTAGAAAAATTATAGAGAAAAATGTGTAGCCAGTGGGGATCGAACCCACAACTCCTGCATTCTAGGCAGAGACTTTAACCATTCAGCCGTGACGGAATGTCACACTGAACGGCAGATAAGCTAAGGAAAGTATGTATCTCAGAGCAATTCTTCCCAATTTTCTAGCCTGTACAGCTAGATCTTTGAATTTGGTAAAAATCTGTCGTAATTGTGTGTGGTGATTTTTTCAACAGATTTCAAAAAATATGTTATAGAATCTACACTTAAGTATGTATTGATGGAATCGTGGAATATTGATCCAGGGTGGACAATGATAAAGTAGTTCAAGGCAAAACTGGTAGGGAAAGAACTTTTCGAAAGAATTTGGAAACGCATCGTTTATTTTTCAGAGGGGGGGGGGCAACTTTTGAACCAAAAACCTCTGTAAACCCTCCAGCATCCTGAAAGGGGGTGCCATTTTCAAAAGCCTAGCCTACCAACCTCAAAGATCTTCGATACATATTTGAGGGCGCTGAATCTGAATATTATCTAATGATCTTAATAGAAAGCTTAAGGTGTCGTGAGGTGCCCAATTCCAGGCGGGGCAAGCACTAAAATGAACATACAGTAATACAGGTTGTCCACAAACCGCCCTCGAACATTCTGGAGTATTTCCGGCGTTGCTTCATGACATCCGCTAATTTTCGTTCATTAAGTATTAATTTAACCAAATTTTGCATTTTTCTAAAACCGCATGCTGAAGCGATTTTCGAAAAAATTAAACTGCAGTGTATAGATAATTGAAAGCCCTTTTCAGCGAGCAATCACTTGAGATCCATTTCGATTTGAAACAATTTTAAGGGATTGCAGCCCCGCTCAGGAGGTTGAAGCTTTTGTAATGGTTTTTGGGTAGAAAGTTCCCCCTCCCAAAACCATACTTCACGTGTTTCTAGATGTTTTCGTAAAGTCATTTTCCTATCAGATAACATTGAACATATCTTATATTATGTTTCATTACAGTATTTTGAGGTCTTGAGGGTATTTACCCGTTCCCTTACCGATGCGCTTGCATATACGATTATTTATAGATATAGCGACAAATCGCGGATCTGCCGATATTTATGCGGTAGCGGCAACGTCGCTAGTGTAAGCGCCGCGACGCCGACGCCGTGGCCGTGCGTCGATCGCCGCAGCCGCGGCCGCCGCACCGGCGTCGCCGTCCTCAGTCGCGATCGATCCACCGCGTAGACAGAACAACAGCAAAAGCAGCAGCATAAGATAGCGCGACGACGACGACGACGAGGACCGACGCCGCGAGTCCTGTAGTGCCGCCGATACTCTCTGGAGTAGTGCCCGAGCACTCCGCCTCCCAGTGACACTGTAGTGCCGCCGTCAGCAGCCAGCATGTCGGTGCCGCTCGCCTGCACCCGGTTCAGCGACAACTACGACCTCAAGGAGGAGCTCGGAAAGTGAGTTACAGCCAGACAACCTACAACATTACGCGCTGTTGCCGAACGTTCATACCGTTATGTCTCAAGTATTGCGAGACTGACAATCCTGCTTAATCAAGCAAGCTGCACAAATATTAGAAAAGATACACAACTAATATAAAACACACATCCTTATCATGTAGATTGTAGATGCTCTTACTTGGTGGAACTCTTTCGTCATGTAGATGAATAGTTGTGTAATTATCACACAGTTTCACAAATAAAACTCTTTCTTCTAGTGAATAAAAATCGAAACGCGTCACTAAAAGATAGAGTTTTATTTGTGAAATTGTGTGATAATTACACAACTTTTTATCTACATATCCTCATTACAAATATACACCAACATCAGTAGTCGAAAACAATCAATATAAACTATATTCGGACATCCAAATACGTGATATCAATTTTTAATTCAGGGCAGACAGACTTACCTATTTAATAGATATCGCTATCCGCAATGACAACAATGTTCAAAGCACCTATTCTTCGCAATAGAAATTGAACGATTGGATACAAGAAAAGCTCAATATAATCTCCCTCATTATGTCAGTCTGGCCAACCACATTCACACCACACATACAACAATTAGGACTAAACGAAAGGTTACATAAGATCATCCAAAAGTCTGTGATCCTCAAGGCATGTAGTATTGTCTCATTCCTCAACGCAGAGTAATATGTTGCAGATAAATATAATGAATAAGAGACACAACCAGAGGAAAAGGTACATTGAAAAGTTGAAATGGGGTATTTTGGGTTTTTTCGAAGCAAGGAATCAGAAAGCATGTAATAAAACGGAAAACTTATACAAACCTACTGTGTTGCACACCTGTATAAGTATTCGTAACCTGAATGATGACAAGTACTATTCTGATAATGTCAGACTTTTTCAAAGCGTCATCCGTTTAGCGAAACTAAAACATTATGATCTTAGCTTAGTTTCTCCAATCCATATTTAAATAATCTAACACAAAGCGTCGAAACAAGCAAAGTGCACCCTCTACTGCTGATGTTGCCTGTGGTGTTCCGCAGGGATCCGTATTTGGACCCTCATTGAATTCAATGTACACATTATCTATGAAAAACTGTACTACCTATGCAGATATACGCTGACCACAACCCGATGTCAACTGCCAACGCTCTTCAAGGATCATATAAAATTAATTTAGATGTAGGAAATATAAACCACTATTGCAAGAATAACCGTTTAAGGCTCAAAAAATCCAGAAGTTTCATCGTGTCCTGAAAATATTTGAATGAAAATATGGAAAAGACGTCTGATTTGAATGTAAATAACACGTTCATCACTATATTCGCTTCGTTCTGTCTTCAATTTCAAGACTGGGAAGACATTGGTTGAAGGTCTGGTAATGTCCAGAATGATGTACTCGTTTATTCTGTATCAACCAAGTCTTGTCTATCTCACAAAATCTGGTTATTGAAGTGATCATACGTATCTCCGCTATTCCCTTTTCCCTATGTTTATAAAGTTAAGGATGCTGTTTTAGTACGAGTTCATTTATGTAATATGCATATTACAGTTAGTAGAACAATACTGCTTTGTTCTTGCACAAGAGCTTTTTGCCTGACAGAAAACAACTAGCTTCAAAATGTAACAATTAATATGTAATGCTCCTCCCCAAATCTCTGACCGACAGACAGACTGGCACAAATGACTGACATGCATTTTCGTGATGAAGACATCGAAAAATATCTAAAAAACACTACGTAAATACCTCCACCTCCCTACATACCCATCTACCTATCTATTTAAATTTAATCCATCTGAAACTATCCTCAAGGCCTCAAAGTTGAATGTAACGTAAGTTACAGATACAAAATGGGATATACTCGAAAAAAAAATAATTTTTTATATACAGTGTAATTCCTCTATGACAAAATGAATGCTTTGTATCATGAAATGAAACTTTGGCTAAGCGTTAGCCTACTTATGTTGATAAAGGCGATCACTCTTTCAGAACATACAGCATCATGATATAATCGTTATATATAACGTTTTAACTTCCCTATAAATCATATGAGAACAGGATAACATATTCGCATGGCTGATAAATTTAAAATAGAAAATAATATATCGGGACCCCAGAAGGCAATGTTGCTTGTATTGCAGAGAGATCATATAAATTCTTACTATTAGCAAAGGAATATCTGCAGCTGGGCAATGAAGGAAATGGTAGGAAAAGCGGAAAGAAGTTGACTGATAGGTAGTCCGAGAGAAACTACACAAAACGTGCGCGGTGCGGAAGCGTAATCATTAAAAGACGAATCTTGGGCATACATATAAATAATAAACATGCAGGATAAAAAGAATCGGATAGTTTTTTTTATATAGATGAGCATTCGAATTGACATAATAAAAAAAATTAAAGAACTACACTAAAATCTAAAAAATAAATGTATAATACAATTATTATGAATTTTGGAGTCAAGAATAAAGAACGCAATTATTCACTTTTTTGTGCATTTTTTTTTCCAAGTCGATTTTGTTTTACTAATTTTTTTCTTTGACTATATTTTTGAGATTAAGCGAAAATTCAAAATTTTCAAATGCTAGGCCGACACCAACCTCAAAAAAAATAATTATTTTTTACTTTTCCAAAGCGTCATTATGTCAGCTAAACTTTAGAAACTTTCTGAAAATCCTTTTAGGTTTTGCAAACCATATTCAAATAACCTAACACAAAGTGTCAAAAGAGCAACCTCTACCGCTAATCTTGCCTGTGGTGTTCCTCGGGGATCCGTACTTGGACCCTCATTGAATTCAATGTACACATTATCTATTAAACATTGTACTATGCAGATATACGCCGATGACACTACCACTGTCAAAGAGTAACGAACACAATTATTCACTTTTTTAATACAACACCAGAGACTCAACACATTTTGATTGATGTTTGTTGAATTGTTTGCAATAAGAACGTCAAGCAAAGGTCTCAAACGAGAAGCTTGTCAACGTCGCTGATGACCCTACATTCATCAAACGCATCACTACTGGTGACGAGAGGTGGATTTATGACTATGACATCTGAATTGCGGAACAATCTAGTGAATGATAAATGATAAAACCACGTCAAAATCAATACAAAAATCAAGGTGATACTCATCGTTTTCCTCGATTATTGTGGTTTTGTTCACCACTAATTAATTCCAGAGGGTGAGACGTTTAGTATAGAATATTACTTGACCATTTTGTGGTGTCTACGCGAAGCATTTCCTCTATAACGGACGGACAATTCATGGATTTCTCATCTCGATAATGCGTCGTCACAGTCCAGCATGATTATGATTGATTTTGTGACCGAACACGCAACAATGATCATTGTTCAGCCACCGTTTCAGCCAGATTTAAAAAAGCAATTCGCTGAAAGAATTGAAGGCGATGCCAACAAAAAGAGCACGGAAATTGGATTAACAGTGAGCATGCTTGTATCGGCTCAGAAAGAGCCTCTTTTGAGCCTAATCTTATATTGTGTAGATTATTTTTATGGATTATTCTGTGAGATTTCGTCAATACATTGAAAACGACATAGTGTGAACTCGAAATCTCTGGCGATAACCATGGTTTCTGTACGGATTCTTTTGCCTGGGCTTCTTTCCCAGGTCAGAGCGTAAAGAGAAATATGGATACGTGGCAACGTGGCGGGAGAGTAGGCCGGGAAAGGCCGCAACGCCTATGGGAAAATCGATAGCGGCTTCTGAACCAACGACGACGACAACTGTCGCCGGCGCTTCAGGACAGGCGGACAGGTGGTTGGTGGGTGCTCATTTGCTACACACCCATGGCGATGATACGCACACACCACCGATCTGTTTGCCGATCGGCAGTGTAGCATTAACTATCGTTAAACACTATCCTCTTCCGGTTTGATGAGATAGATGTCGTTTTGCTATCCAGACACAGGATGCGGAAGGATATTGCGGAAGCCGTGATGCTGAAGCTTTGGTCTCGAATAGACGCAAGGCGTTGCTTGGTACGTAATTTGACAGCCACAGCTGCAAACGAAATCCGCAAAGATAGCAGACATTCTTTGTTTAATCTCATGTGAAAACACTACACAGTTTTACCGTTAGTCAAATCAATTTTTTTTTAAGTCGACATGTGTTTCGCTAATTAAGTTAGCATTACAGCTAGTTGTTGTCTTATATACCTTTCAACCTTTGGGTTTCCTAATAAATCTTCAAGTGTTGGAGCAGACTGGTAAAAAGTTCTGATTTCCAGACGCTTAGAGACTCATTCAAGACATGTCAAAATGTATTGATATATTCCTGGGTCTTGCTCTTAAAACTTGAAAGGTAGTTGAGGAAGTGTTTTTTTAAAGCTTTGTTCACAGATTAGTTTTTCTACAATGATCGGTTTCCTTCTCTTTGTGATGCCTTTTCTGACTCAAAGGAAAATTGAATAGTTGGTGTACCAATGTTTTGGGTCTTTGGTTATGTAACTCATTCTACTAGATATATACTTCAAATTCCAAACTGTTTTCACTGTTTATTATAAGGTCCCTGTGGAATACCGGCGTTGATGGTAAATAAATCAGCAGCACATCCCAGTCACTATCCAAACACTGACATAGACCCGGTGGAAGTATTATACTTGACTGATATGGTCATCTCGTAGGTTTTCTTCAAACATAATTTGCATCTAAAAAAATTCAGTTTATCTAACAAATTTTTGGGATACTCGGTTCGCAATCCAGCGAACAATGGCCAATGGAAATCCGTAGTGAAACTATGCAAGGAACTTGGATGCATCTCGTCGAAGAGACCCAATGGGATCCGGGGCGATGTGTGCCGGAGGCTCCGGGGACGCGATCAAGCAGTGGTGGCGATCTGCCGAGTGCCCCACATTCCGGGAAAACAATCGATACCGCCAGACCCACCGAACGCCCGACATTATTCTATAAATACTCCGGGAGTCCGGGTGACGGATCTCATTTGAGGAAAACGGGAAAAACATGTCTGCACTTTGGACGTGCTTTTAAAGCTCCGTCTGCAATCGGAAAACTCCTCGGCGGGATTATGGAGATATGAATTACGCTTTCAAAGAAGCCACAGGAGCACAGCAGAAGGAATGTGGAAGAAAACAAGAATGAGCAACTTAAAGCTTCGATCCAACTTCATTGAAATGGAAAAAGTTTTTCGCAGCAAAGTATTGCATTAAAACATCACTTAGGTTACCTTTTATCAACTCTCCTTTATGAAGCAGAGGCATGGACTTTAAATGCTGCAATTCTTAAAAAGATCGAAGAATTTGAAATGTGGGTGTACAGAAGTATTCTAAGAATATCATGGATCGAGTACCAAATGCAGGAGTTCTGAGACGCTTAGAAAGAGAAATAAATTGGAATACCTGGGACATATCATGAGAGGAAAAAAACAAGAGCTTCTACATTTGATTGTCCAAGGCAAAAACCAGGGAAAACGTAGCAAAGACAGAGGGAGAATCTCATGGTTGCGGATGCACTTCTAACCAACTTCTTAAATCCGGCCGCTTACAAAGTGAAAATAGCCATGATGGTCGCCAAAATTCGACTCGGAGATGGCAAGTGAAGAAAAAGGCAGGAAGAGAACTCCCATTCTGGGATTCCGACTTAGCTTAGCCGGCGTGCCAGGACATTTTATTGTTAATGATAAATCGCAGAAGCCTGACGGAAGATTATTCAAGTACTGGGCGTTACTCCATCTCCATGGCTGCAGACCAGCATGTGACTTTCTTGTAGAGTTGAATTGTTGCAAAAACTGAAAGTTCAAAGCGCACAAAATACAAAACAGCGACCTCCTACTGTCCCAAAATCCTGGAAACTGTGCATCGACTCTATCGCACCAGAAAGGAGATGTTTTATGTCGAGTAGTGATAATGTTGTGCTCATCATTGTTCTCTATTTTACCGTGTCCTGTTTCTAGGAACGTTATTTTTCTGATTGGGAGGTGAGATCTCCTTGGGCCTCCTGGAAACAGATGCTGTTTTAATGCATATTTTGAGTAAAGGAGGAGCAGAGGTGGAAGGCGCATTTCCTGATTGAGCGATTTGAGGGAATGGTACCGATGAAATTCTGTTGTCAACCTTCTGAAAAGAGATGGTACTTGAAGAAGAAGATATATTCACCGGTTCCTCTTCTAAGCTACACCATTCCTCGTTGTTCCAGTCTTCTGTGACCTTGGCTGCAGATCCTGATGCTGGATCGAACCGTGTGGAACATCCGGATGTGTTTTGCTGTACTATAACACGTATATTCTACATCTGTCAAATTATGTCCAATATATAACGCAATCGTTATAGCATTTATTCGAATGATTGAGCGTGAAAATCGTTAATTTAAATTTATTTACATTTTCTATATATTTCAAGTATAGCGGGATTTCAGCGTTAATAAAAACAAATATTGGACGATACTAGACATGACATATTTAATAAATGGCAAACAAAGTAATGTAGGCATAAATTGAGAGAAATCGCTCTTTAAATATGTATGGTTATTTTCGCAGAGCTCTGTGAACAGCATATGCGACCGACAAATTAATTGTTTATTATTGTTGCGTTTTATGTAATTGATATATGTATAAGCTCATTTGTGTAATATAACAGACAATGTGGTCTTCCTTGTATTAAATGGTGTCAAGAGCAATGCTGTATCATCCAAATTGATGTTATTAAAAAAACCTAATATTGTATTTTTTATTCGATTATTCGATAACTAGATGCCAAATGATCACCTCAAACATTAATTTTTTACCTTTTCGACTCTTTGCTAAAAGGAGATCAACGCTGAGGGAAAATATTTGAAATACCCAATGAAAGATTTGTACTATTTTTTTATTATTTGCTAATTAAATGTTGGTTTTTACGGCGCCCATTGCCGTCTAGTCGCAAAATTTTTTGTGTTCAATATTTTGCAAAAAAAGCAAATGTTCAAATTTCAAACTACCGAATAGGAGAAGTCTACTTTGAACTGTTTCTATGTATGTGGCAATGTGAAGAAATCATCCAACGTAATTTTCACCGATATCAAGAAAAAATGAACACTTCTTCAGGATCGATGACTAAAACATATGAAAAACCTGAACAAATTTAATTAAAGAAAGAAATAGAAATTCAAAATTTCGGATAAATTTTCAGAAAAAAAGGAAATTTGTCCAAAATTTTCTTGCAAAATTATTCGTCAGCTTGTCACTTACCGTTGACAACTTTGACACTTTCACTAATGAATGAACTCTACATTGTTGCCGGATGTCTAAGGGACGTATTCAAATTTGGGGAATTTAGTGGGGAATGTAGAAATGGTTTTCTTTCTGTCTTGTAGCCGCAATGTTTCTTCGTCAATGTCGTAATACCAAGAGCTTATTTATACCTCAGTATAGGGCATGAAGTTTGTTCATGTTTTCACCACTTTTTGTAATGCCTTCGTCGAGGTAGTTGAGGCAACAGAAAACGGTATATGTTAATAGTAATTATAATAAAGATAGAGAAGCTAACAGCCAGTGAAACAGTGGAGTCGTTGAGCTTATTTGAAAGAGGGTAAAAAAACATTTTCGTTCATAATAGTGCCCTAATACAAGAAGATCAAAATGAATGAATATCATAGTGAGAAGGTGAAAATATTGTAGGACGGCAATGTAACCATTCTGTTGTACGGCGTCGCGACGCCAGTTATTTTGGTGCCGGTGCGACAGACCATATTTCGGGAGGCAAAAACGCGGGCAGAATGTGTCGAAACCAAATAGCCGTGTGACAGAAGTACAGTTGCGATGTCGGACGGCGAGAACACAAACAGTTGCACGTGGAGTAAAACGGGAGAGGTTTTGTCGAGCTGACAGAAGGGTGAGAGGAATATTGACAGGGAGTGGTGAAGACGACGATTTACTTGCAATTGTTGTTTGTGCTTTTAAGGTATATTCATTCTTCTTTTCCAACTCTCCCCCCTTTACTCGCTACAAAGCTCCAACTTCTTGGTGTAAACTGACAGGGAAGGGCTTTGTTCAAGGTGAAGGGGAGAAGAGAATGATCGGCAGTTTGTTAGAAGTGAAAAGGATGGTTCTTATTGAAAATTAATTATATGGTAATACTTCTGGATAAGTTGTAAGTATTATACGGAAGCAACATCTTTTTTAGATCAACGAAGACATCAGAGGAATTGTCCAATGGAGATCTACAAATGGAGTTCAATTCAACATATTTCTCAGACAAGTATCCAGACAGGAAAAACACGTGCTGTTATGAAATACACGAATCATCTTCCATCAAGCTCCTGAAGATTCACATCAACAATAACATATCCTGACACGTTTATGTTGTTGGCCTTGCTAGATTGGCGTCCCAGGAACTTGAGTTTCTCTTCCAATCCAGAATCTGGTATTCACCGGAACATCTACAAGCATAAGATCGGACCATCGCTGCTCGAATGTGTCGATTTGCGATCCAAAGCACTCCATGAAGCTTCTGGGTCAATGTTAATAGACATTCATTTATTTGATCAACTTCCGATTACCAACATAGAGAAATCTTTGTACTCCCACACGTCTTGTTCCACAGCTGAGAAGAATTATAAACCCCATTTGTTTGATATATATTGCTGCGCTTGTAAAAGCCCCTTTATTTCACCAAAGTCAACAACGAAGCAAGTGAAAACACCGCCTTTATATGAAACATGTAATAACATAGTACATACTTAATAGCCTTCTAGCGAAACTGTTTCCAGCTATCCATCATCTTGGCGGGAATCATTCCGTCTTTCCTCTTTTTCCATCTTCTCTGTCGTCTCCCCGCTTTTATACAGATAATCCTATTTTATCTGTGAATGCGACGCCGTCGTATATAATATTTTATTTGATTCCGTCCCTTTATGTTTGGTCTATAAGTAAATATTTCTCATACCTAACCAGTCAGGATATAATAAAATCGGAGTTTTGTTGAAATATGGGACGAAGGAAAAATCACGAGACATATGACACGTGAATTTGGTGTTTCTTGTTTACTGAGAATTTAGGATACATGTTTTACACATATAGGATTAGTTTCCAGTCGTGTCACCATATTGAATAACGTCATCAAACATGTGTGGTGTTGTGGGTTCTGCAATGATAGCCTAACCCTAATTTTTTCAAGACGTTCCTCAGGAGCCATCAAAAATGTTCTCTACCACAGCTTCTATTTTGGTGACATCTATGAACAGGATCCTGAACTATATTCGTACAACCATATAATCTAATAATTTCTAATAGTGACGTAATCAAAAGCAAACCCAAAGGTACCAACGCGTACTGCAAAAGTTGTATCTTGTCTTGATTAAATTTTTGTCAAACAAAAGGGCACACAGCCTCCAAGTGTTGACTCGCCACACAGACTGGTCGATAGATATATCTAGGTGTACCTTCACACACATTTGTGAACGCTTACCGCATGGAGACAACAACCCTGACAAAGAAGTCGCAGACTAGTCTGCCAGCGGTGGAGATGTAGGGACATTCAATACTTGAATCATCTTCCATGAAGCTTATGGAAATGAACATCTACAATAACCTGTTCTGCAGCAAAGATAATGCCCTCCCAAAATCTTGCTTTGTGATCATGTCACATCAGACAGAAGGGGGAGGCTTCATTCGCCTCCAGAATGCAATAGTCTAGTTTCACAAAGGGCACAAGAGTTGGAGGTGTCCCACCTGAAGAGATTATGGGTTACCTTCATCGATTTGTGAATGATAATATTGCGAACGATCTGTCAATAAATATTAAGGTGCATTAGTTGCCTATAGTAGAAATCCTCGGAAACATATGAGAACTATGCTTAGATGGATAAACTGTCTAATGATCAATGTAATTTGACAAGTCATCCCATTCTTAGACTCTGCATCTTCGGAATTCTTAATATTAAAAGATGTGTCAAGTGGTTTGTGAGTTTGTGGGTTCTAAACATAGGGTGATTCTATCTCTATCTATAAGTTGAAAATACTCTGGGTGCTTGAAACCTTCATTCCAAAACTTCAAAATGAATGTCTTGTCGATATGAAATTTGAATAAATCGAGACTTGTTCATAAGCCAAAGTACATATTTTTCCTAAGGAAAAAAAGGGCGATAATTTCATAAAATCGGAATACCAGTAATCAAAAGGCATGGCATACCGCGATTTATTTTGAAGTGTGGCAGCGTAGATTTGGATCAATCCCAACAGTTCGGTGACAAGAAAAAAGCAAGTCAAGAATCCAAAAGCAAGTAACATTCAAATATAATAACAGATCGGATCCATTCAACACCAGATCAGTGATTTCAAGTACGAAATGAATTATTTAGAGTCCACATACGCATTTATAAATACAATTAGATGCAATCAAGTGCATTGGAACCGTGAAAACCATCAATTAAGAATATCTATTATTAGCACATGAGGTTTTTCATGTCCGTTCGGGCACGCTTCTATTGAAAACTATTGCGCACGCGGTTGTTGCATTCCTACCGCGAAATTCCTTGAATTCCTTGGAAAAAAATTGAGTCTAGTAGGTCGACTCAGTGTTTCTCACGCATTAGTGCAATATTCTTGTAATGCGGATCTAAATTAAATTAGGTGTAAATTGAAGCTCCTCTTGAATATTCTTTTAAATTTTTAAGATTGTTTTGTAAAATTATAATAAAATTCTTTAATTAGTTGAAAATATTAGTAGTATGCTCATATTTAAAAATCGCCAATAGTATTTTTGTTTCTTTCAGCTGATATATCCTATTTCTCTATCAATTTTAGAGAAAATTGCAAACGAAAAACGTTTCGTAATCAAATTTTACATATAACATAACTAGCCTCAAATATAAAAACGAACATTTCCAATATTGCCAAAATACTAAAAACAAATCTTCAAAAATACCACGGCTCTCCTAGTCAACCAATTTCCATTTTTCGGAGTACGTTTCAAAATTTGAGCACCCTTTTATATATGATTAAATTTTGGAAGCTCTAGAAGGTCTAATTTAGACTTTGTACAATTTACAACTTTAAATACTTTTTTTATACATCCATATTGAAAATTATTGCTTAAAACCTATTTAAACGAAATTCGGCGTATTGACGTAAGCCGACTTGATATTTTATTTTTTATATAATTATTAACATTTGAAATAAGCCGCTACTTAAAAAAGATTCAAAAATAAAGTGAGATACGTAAATTCTCGGATCCATTTTTGAGCACCAATTTTTTTTATATATATCCGAAAATGACAACAAACGCCGAAAACAAAAGAAAAACAAGTTTGGGCAAGCTTTTATTACTGATTTTTGTTTTTAGCTTAATAAGATAACGCTATCCAGCAATTCAAAAAAATACAGTAGGGGGCATCCATCAAGCTACAAAGTTCATCAAAGACGGAGCATCGGTTACTGAGCTAACGCGGTGACAAAGACGCCCATGGAGGCATGGAAGCAATGGGCAAAGATTTTCTTTTTTTTTTCAACATGAGATAAATTTATATTTTTAAACTGGTTAGGATTAATACCATCTTGTCAGAGTACACATACAGTTTATTATTATTATTACGTACAATATATGAATATTATCCTGTTGGTGTGCCTCTGGTACAATCAAAGGTCAAATCAATGTTCTCCGAACACCACCAATTATATGCGGTTTCAATCAGCGGACACTATAAAACATAGTGATTCAAATAATGGTTTTTCTCAAATTACAAAATATTTTCCCACTTCTGCGAGGGGAGTAAAATCATGCGGAACAGTTGAATATCGTTAATCTTATTTTAAAACTAACCAACTGTACGTTGATGCATCACCGTCTCGTTCATCAGCTGTGAAAGTGAAATGAAACTACTAATGATGGCGTGCTTAGCATCGCTAGAATGTTTATTTGCTTGACCTACAATTTTTTCGACGCACATTCGGCCATGCATTCAGAGACGCTCTCGTAATATCATTCATATCAACTAACCCACGCTCTAATCTAATATTTCAGATAAATATATATAAGTTATAACGGCCGAACAAAAAACAGACTTTTTGAAAAGTACTTTATTGCCTAAGAGACAATAGACGAATGAATGCCGGGATCACCCAACATGTGGCTTTTATAGATAAACACTTATCTGAGTAGACATTTTGATATCCCACTTCTGAGAAATATTTGGCACAATAAAAATGGCGAAAAAGAATTGAGAGATGATAACAATCATGTCCCAGATATCAAACATGCGAAATAGGACACTAACAAGAACGAACAAAACTGTTTTGCACCTGGTTTCAAGATGAAGAACGGAGGAAAATGTTGATCTTTTTGATGCACGAAATAGTTGTTTAAATGCTATAAATTATTTTAATGGTATCCTAAAGAAGGAAATAAACTTTGCGTAAGCCTTTCAATTTGAGTAATAGTAGGATGCTGATCAGTAGTTCCACTATATATTTTTCATTACAATTCAAAAGATCAACCTCTCGAAAATCCCATTCAAATATTTATTTCCGAAGTACAGCGGCAATCTACTTGACGCCATTTTTTTTTCATCAGCCTGTTCTTCCACTGGTCTTGCATTATCTGGAACGGACCGAAATGTGTTCGAACCATAGTAGGCCATGCCAGCAATCATGTTGTGACATTTGTCCAATCCGGTCGACGTTATTGGACCGCTGTCGCCCGCCAAAAAAAAGAACATCGTTCTGGCAGCGTTCGCGATGGACAATGCAAATTCCCTTCAATGGCTAGCGGAAAAATAAACCACAAATTAGAACAATTTTTGGGTCAGGCAGGGATCGATAGCGTTACGACGTAGTCTGGTCACATTTGACCTTCTATATCAGAAGTTTGTCGAACCATCAGCATTATTGATTGCGTTAATATATTCAAGGTGCTCAAATAGAAAAAAATATCAACACTCGTCTCGAAGTGAAGTCCTAACGTGAGAAATGCCAACGGGCAGCGCCACCGTGGGCGACGCTTGGAAATGAGTGTTGATGTTGCTATCACACCCTTGACTAGACTACGTATATACCACCTAATTCCTCTCTAAACGTAGACTGTCAGGCTGTGTTGACGAGTCTAGGCTAAAGACAAAACACGCATGTCAATAGCAGCTTTTATATATAAAAATATCACTACTTGGCATTTAAAAATTCGGAAAATAACTTCGCCTACTGCGTTTGTACCTTGAGGAGGAGGAGGCACCAATGTTTTGGTCAGTAAACGTCTTCGAGCGCGGTTACTGTGTAGATCATAAAATCATGTACAATTTTTGTACACGTATGTAGATTCTATTTACAATGGCCGAAATCGCCCAGTGCCCGATTTTTTGTCCATAACCCGTTATGGGTATGGTACTGTACCCACAACGCGTACTGGTTAATTCGCCTTACACTCAGTGCTCGTAAAAGTGTCTTTAAATGCGTCGTGTGTAAACTACCATACCAATAACGCGTTTGCTATAGTTTATTCATAAGAAACATATCGGAAACTGTGCCCACAATAATTATACCCAACAAATATATTTTAAAATAGAACGAAGTAGCTAGCTAATCAGATAAAAAAACAATATATTATTTTTGTATATAGACTAACACACAACGTACACAACAAAGATGTTTATGTTTGTTCAAGGTCATATGTTTGGTTATTAACCGTATACACGTTTGAGACGAGCGCTTGCCAACAAAATTTGACATATTTGTCACTGTACACAAATCGTAGATCAACATTTTTCAATGCTTTGGCTGAAAATTACACACAAGGTTATTTTGGGATAGATACATTTATAGATTGTGGAAATATCATGCTAAATGCTTTTGATAATGCCTTAAATTAATTTTGTAGTATTAGAATCAAATAGTTTTGTATATTTCTAAGTTTGGTTTCTAAGCATTTTAGGGCGACTGACGTTTACGTTCTTCTCAAAATGAAGTAATCGGCAGTACTAGTTCCTAGAAGAAGTATAGTTATTTCGATCAATTTCTGCCGTCTTGGCCCGCAGTTCAGCCTAGACGTTATCATGTATATTTTATTCACGACTCAAAATATAGACATTCAGCATTATACAAAAGTAAATCCTTTGAATTTTTGAGCAACTTCCTAAATGCACCCAACATCCATCAAAAATATGTGAATTATTGATTATGTAAATCATCAAATCCCGATAATTACTAGCATGATTTTTGTGAAGGAGTAATTGATTTAAGCTTTTTTTCCTGACATACTTGAACACTTCATACATACACATTTCGAATTCGATTGACATGAAAAGTAAAACATGAATGCCGGAGAAATACCCTACATGCCTCACTTCATGCAGAGTATTTATCAGTCTTCTATGTCGCTTGCTATTGGTTTCCTTGTAGCAAAGCTAAAAACAACCTCAATCACAACCCACCTATATACGTTCCATCCAAACCAAATAAATTGAACTGTTAAAGAATTCATGTGTGTTCGTAGCATAAAGTCAAAGGTTGCTGCTTTTTGTTGGATCAGAGCACGTATGGGTCGCCTCCTTTGGCGTCTTACGTCTGTAGGACACAAACATGGCGTCGAGTAGATTAACTGTATACTTGCCATGCAATAATATGAGTTTAGGATATAACATTTAAATGGTATTTGAAAATGTTTATCCTTTAGAAATTCAAAAATACGTTTCCAAATGTGCATGAAAGCTGGATCAGTAGTCTTGAAATCCGGCCAAAATGTTCAAAAATCTGAGCCAACCGAATTAACTACATATTTTTTGAGGCTGAAATGCAGTTTCACGATCATTTATGATGCTTATCAACATTCTTAACAAGTGAAACAAATTAGCCCCTTGCATGTATGTAGTAACTTAATGCTTTTATGCACGATCTGGCAACGCTGCCAGCAATCCACCAAACCAGCGTCTGTCGATCAAACAGAAACAACGCCCCGAACACAGGAATGAGCGACTGACGGTGGCTATTTTGTTTAATGCGCTCTAGACGTCGAACCTGGCGGAACAACGAAGATGCGTCGTTGTGGCGGAGTGATCTGCGTCATTATTTTTATTCTTTTGGAAGAGCAAACTATCGTTTATGTTTAACTATTATGGAGAATTACCGAGCTCTACCATTTGGGGGGGGGGGGGGGGGGGGAGGTCAGGGTGATACCAAGGAAACGAGTTTTGGTCCGGTTTTGGTCCGGTTTGAATAAGAACCAATTTGTTGCACCCCTGAAAACAAAACCTAAACATTTCATCAAGAGAGCAACGGTCTTCATTCATCGAAAATAAACGTGCCACGTTTTGGTTCTCGCAAAATTTCCTACCACTTCTACTAGAATGGATATGTGAGCGTAGTTCCAAACTTCGAAATTAAATTCAGGTATGCACTCTAAAAATAACTGTCCCTTCAGGGCTAATAAAACCCTCCTCTTGCGAGAACGAGGTCAACAGCTGCGACCTGAATTCATCCTCTTTTCCATGTCAAGATGGATACGTCTATGTAGATTACTAAAGGAAGGCGACCTCATAAAGCAAATAGATTTACACTGTAGGTGAATGTCGTAGCAGGATTTCTTGCGTCTTAACCAGTGCCAAGATTTCACAGAACAACAGCATTGTTTCAGAGGTCATTTTCCTTTTTTGTAGCAAAATTATATAACTCGCTCCCTTGCTCGTTAGGTCATCACGTGTCTCTGCTTTAAATGAAGCTACAAAAAGCACATTTGCGTGTTCGTTTTCAATTGTTAATATCAATACTTTTTGAGCTAAGCCTATCCTATGATCATGTTTGCTCAAAACAAAGAATATATCACCTATGAGAATACTATAATGTTGACTGTTGGCGCAAGTAGTTCAACATCGTTATAAAATCTTGTATTTCTTAGAGCATTGTTTTAGGTACTCGGTTATTTTGATCAGCTGTCACCAAAGCCACTGTTGGTCACTTAACCTTGAAAATAATAACCAAAAAAGTGTCGGAACTATACCAATGTGACTTCATTTTTACATTTATCTGCATCATATAGCATTTTTCCCAATTGACGTTTGGAAGGTACTGTACAGAAAACAATATATAAAAAATATGGACCTGTATCTAAGCCAGAAGATATAAGTCCACCATTGGTAATGAAGCTTATTCACAACTTACATATCACATCAACACATGTACAGTTGTTTGAGATTCTCACAACAATCACAACACCAATTTTTTAACAGCTGATTTATCCCGAGATGGGGTGGATAAAAATAAAAACCGACATAGGTATAATAATACGCGCGGCAACAGACAGACGCGTACCGCTGAAATTCCGTTGACGGAGATGGCGATGCGAAATAAATGAATTACTTGGAGCGAATTCCAAGATGTTCGTATTCTTGAAAGTTATATTTTTCTTGGTTCAATTAATCCATACTGTTCTGATCAATTAAATTGCCTTGGAGCGAGAATAGATGTGCTTGTCGTGAGTAGGTCTTTACAAGAATATGGCAATTCTTGAAGTGGGAATTTCTTTTTATGTGTATGCATCATAGGTACTATAATTCGCAGATCTAACGCTGATAAATAAAATAGGGACCGATCCATTCCATCCGAATTCTTTCCAAGCGGGATTCAAAATGGCTGGCGAGCTTCCAAGCATACGGAGGCGGCGACCGGTCTTGATATGCGTCGAATTTCGTACGAATTATTAAAATAAATTGAATCGCTCCTTAATAGCCTGTTTTCTTTTCAAGACCGCGTTAGTCGGCGTGTGAACCTAAGGTCGGATCAGTTCGGTAGCTATCGATTTTGAACGCTGCCAGTTGCCTATAAAGACTTGTTATGACATGACACATGAGTGCTGTTGTAAGACTGATCGACTGATCAACTATCTGTCAGTGTGTATACAGAAAAGCAGGGTTGCCGCAATCGCATCTCTGAATTGATCATGCAAAAATTATACGTTTCTGCAAAAAATCAGATTAGTAATCACAGATAGATATTCGATGTGTCAAGGGCTTAAAATTGAATAAAACTTTGGTATAAAATGGTCAAGACCTAAGATTATTGATGAGCAGTGAAATTCTACTTAAAAACACATTTCGTGTCTTCGCTTCATGGGTCGAATAGCGAGAACCTCAACGAAATATTATTTTAAGTAATTTTTATCCCAGGCCTCAAATGTTAGGACTTAACTCGCGAAACATTCCAACATGAGGGATAAAGTTAAACGCGCTATTCCAGAATATTTACCATGGTAAACTAGTCTGTGCACTCACTAAGGTACTAAGGGTCAACTCGCGACATATCATGATTCGACATTATTCAACATAAGGCCTCACAGCTAATTGATATATACACATTTAAGACTTCATAAATAAAATATTTTAACAGGTAAAATAGATTGCTCCGTGAGATAGACTCACCTTAATATCCCAAAACAAGAAAAATACTTGTTCTCAGCCATATTCTACACAGAGCTTGGAATTATACGGAAATCTTTCATCGGCAACCCTGGATTAGGGACAGACACTAGAGCAGTGGCCCTCAAACTGTTTGCGCATACCACCACGTGCCAAGTGGATCAAAAGCATATCACCAGCGACGTATCGAGAGGAAGAGGGGCATAGAGTGGTGCGTGGCGCCCAGTAAGTTTCAAAAGATGACAAAATTTGGACAAAATTGGTAAAATTTCGGATATAGTTGTAACATTGAAAAACTAGATCAGTGGTTCTCAAACAATTTTCCCGCTATTCCGGACATCACCTACTTCAAATAATCTTAAAAGCAAAAAAGTCTCTCTAACCCTTACCCCCCCTTAATACTTTTGCTCAATTTGTTTTTCTTTTTCACTATGTTCCCCACGTTATATCTTCAGAATGTTGCCCCCTAAAACTATGCCCGGGCTTCTTAGGCTTCTGCGATAATATTGCCCCTGGACAGGAAATTGACGCCCCCCAATTTTCTCGGATTCTTCTACCGGCAGCCCCTGAAAGCCTCAAACGCCTTAAAATTGAACGGGAGCTAGACCCATGTAAACTGAGCCTAACAGATCCCAGTGGACTCACCGAATGGCCAGAGCGGGCTTTGTACCAAAGACAAAACCTCCCATCCCCATACATTTCCTTATCTGCATGAAACAGGCGACTGTGAAGCGCACCGCTGCTGCTGACGCGACGAGATGACGGTGAAGCGTCAACCGCAAACATACCTTCCTTGTTTTGTTTCCGTGCTTTACCAACGCGGTGACCCAAATATAAATATACGTAACAATCCACGAAGCTAGATTTTTCTCAAGAAGACTTAACAGATCGCTTGGCAAGAATGGGAGCTCATGCATTGGCCCCGAATCATCGCCAGAAAATTGAGGTGACCCCCCTCCAACAACTCCGCACACTCAAGTCAAGACTTAGCAGATCGCTTAGCAAGAATGGGGGCTAAATTTCATGCATTGGCCTCAAATCAACGCCAGAAAGTTGAGAGAAGTCCCCCTTTCAACAAATCCTCACCCTCAAGTCAAAAAGACTTAGCTGATCACTTGACAAGAATGGGGGCCAGGGGCAAATGGATTGGCCCCTAATAAACGTCAGAAAGTTGAGAGGAGTCCCCCTACCAACAAATCCCCACCCTTAAGTCGAAAAGACTTGGTAGATCACTTGGCAAGTATGGGGGCCAGGGGCTCGTGCATTTGGCCCGAATCATCGCCAGAAAATTTAGGTGTCTCCCACCAACAACTTCCCACCCTCAAGTCAAGACTTAGCGGATGGCTTAGCAAGAATGGGGGCCAGAGCTCATGCATTGACCCCTAATCAATGCCAGAAAGTTGAGAGGAGAAACAGACCACTTGGCAAGAATGGGGGCCAGGGGCTCATTTATTGGCCCCGAATCATAGCCAGAAAATTGAGGTATCCCTACCAACACCTCCCCACCCTCAAGTTGTGAACGCCTCAAATTTTTTATGTAAATTATCAAGGGTCTTAAATCGTCCAAAAGTTAATTGAAGATAACTACGCCGCAACGGAACAGATTTTCGAAAACTTCATATAGGGGTTAGGATTTCAGACAAACTGTCAGATAAACAAACTTAGCCGCTATAAGCGACCTGTTATTTGACCAGGGTTGTTACAAATTCCCTTTACGTTGATGGCATGTGTTGTACGGTATATGGCAGGTATCCTTATACAGCGTCTTCGATCTGAATGAATCTACTGTAACTCGGACATTGTTGGGTGTGGGGTAGCTAGAGGTTGGATCTGGAACATGGCTGTTGCAAAATCGCCAATTCTACAGTTAGTATCCCTTCAGAGTTTATCTTTGATTTACCAACAACTTCTGAAGGTCAGATCAATAAGGGTGTTATTAAAATTCATACTGACATGAGGGGGCTGGTTGTGATATATACTCCAGACCCCCGCATGGCACGTGGATCAACATACTAGCGTAACACAGCTAGAACTGGGTGGCATAACAATAGCTAGTGAAATCAGACATCGGAATATTATGGGCAAGAATAGAAGAATTTCCACAGACAGCAGATAGGTTTCAGTGACTCTCAAGTACCACAAAATAACTTCGTGATCGGCACTCGAGTGCCAACAGTCACTGGTGAATGCCTTTACCAATAAAACATGACAGTTGGTTGGACGTTAGGATATTAACTATCCAAAGGCTACGTTAAAGCTAACCGACTGTCAAAGAGGGCCAAAATCTTTGGTCCTGACTCGCATTGTAGACTGCCCGTCAGCGTTATAAAAAGTCTATTTGAAAAAAAAACCATTCCAATTAACTAAAGAAGAAACTTAGGACACCAAAAGTATCTATACTTGCGATCACTAAAAAAGAAAATCATAACATATAAGAATTGCTGACTCTATTTCTCCATCGACTACACATCAGTGATTGATGTGGTACGGTTGTGTGGTAGCAAAAGCAGCGTTGGGATTCCTCTCTGATGATTATGTCGAGTATTTTAAAAATAACTTGTCCTCATTGACCCATGAAAACGAAAAGAATGCACAGCTGAATTCCATTCACCAGCGCGTAGAGTGCATACTGAATAGAAGTATTCTGCTCCGCTAAAAATAAATGGGGGGACTTCTCTTTTCTAGCAGTATCTGTTTCTGAAGAATTTTTTAATATGTAGCTCACCACTCAGCATTTATTTTTTATATCCTTTTTTATTAGTTTGGCATGTATGTATGTGACGGAATGTTTCGACAACAACCGGTACAATGCAATAATGAAAAAAATGGAAATAAATTGATGGAACAATTTGAATAATATTATTATTTATATTATATATTATATATTAACCATACCAAAAAGTGATATATTTAAAACAAAAATTTTACGAACAAATATAAGCAGAAAGAACGGGTATACGTTCCAAAGTGGAGGATAATAAAAAAGAAATTAATAACAAAATCGGAATATCTTTGATTGAGTGAATAGATTGCTGCTAAATGGATTAAAAAAGATTTTATTCTTTGACGGAAAGATGGTAAGGAATAGTATTTATATAATTTGGGTATTTCAATATCGAGGACAGCAACGTTATAAGAGAAACTACGTTTGAATACAGTTGTACTATGTATTCTAATAAATTTATTTCGGAGTGACTAAATGAATTTGTTTTTCTAAACTGGTTTTGAGGTGATTAATAATTTATGTATGAAAACTAAATAGTGAATAATTTAGAACATATATTGCTAGAGCTTCAATTTGAAATTTAGTGAATACTGGTTTGTTATAAGAACACGTAGCCTCAAATAAGTTTTTTTTGACAGACTTTTTACATGTTTGATGAATCTCAATTTTGTATCAAATTGAAATGAAATTCAGACTTTTTTCACCTCCAAGTTGAAGTAAAACACTGTTTTTGCGGAAAAAAATGTCGATTCTTTCAGTCACTGTTCACTTTGGGTGCGTTTTGAGACTAAAAAACCAAATATAAATTATGAAAAACACATGAACAGAAAAAACGCATTTAAAGTAATAAATAATTTTCAATTATTAGGATTTTGTTAATATGTGGCAGAAAGGCCACTAACTCAACATAATAAATTAATTCTAATAGGTTTAACAAAATGATACTGTTAACAAAAAAAGTATTTTATTGTAAAAAAGGAGTCAAACTTATGATACAAAATTTGAAAAAGAATTTGAATTGCATGTTTTTTATGAGAGAAGAATATTTTTGCAAAATATTTACAGAATTTTTGTAAAAAAAAATAATTTGCTAAATGGAATGGCTCCTCGGCCGTTTGCACACCAAAAATCAATTATTCGTGAAATTGTGCCAAATGGTTACTGACAATTTTATGCAGAGTCTTCACCTGTAGGAGCATTCGAGGGGGTATTATTTTTAAATCATAACTGTCATACCTCTACGTTTTGATAAACAAGAATCTTAGTTTTCTAATATCAAAATACCCATTGGTAATGTAATTGAAGGGATTATAACGCGTTGCAGACCAGGTTACGCGGTCCCGTGCTCGTCCCTCCCACCTCCCCCCATTCAAGGCCACGCGCAATCCGATTATGTACAGGTGAATGGCGATAAAAACAATCGAAGTACACGACTCGACGCTGCCTCGATATTGACCCATATATTTAACCGCGTCGTCGTCGTGGGCCGGCGGATTGCTGCTTGCCAGTGCTGTTGCTGTTGATCATCATACACACCCCGCCCCTGCGTTCAGTTTCCCCTTCCCGGCACTTCCAGGTCACTCGGCTTCACTTACCTTTACCTATGTACATGGGCTGGATGATATGTGTATGTAGTATTACAGTAACGCTCCAGAAGCTACTAGACCTACGTGATGATCCTCACCTCACCCTCCACAGTTTTTCACAGAGAATGTCATCGTAAGCTAGCAATGAAATGCATTTATATGTCTGTGACTCTGCACTGCATCTTGCCCAAAGTTATGGAGGAACATTGGATGGGCAAAAATATCGGGACTTTCTACAACACCACCAGAGCTAGTACACGATATACCACTTCAAGAAAGGGCAGGTACCTATGTGGTTGCTCCGTTCATTATGCCAGAATTTTCCGTGATCGGGAACACCCTAATGGATGGATCGGATGACGTGGTCCCGTTATGTGGCACCAGATTTAACCCCTCTCGATTTCCTTTTATTGGGCCATCCAAAAGAAGTTGTACATGATGTAACGCATAAGATATGCTTGTAGAGTAATCAATTAGGAAACTCTCTTTGGGTATCAGGAAAACAATAAATAAAATGCACTGATAAATGTATTGAAGTTGGCGGGTTACATTTTGAACATTTGCTATGATAAATTTGAAGGTTTACCTTATGATATCGTACCTTCAGCTTCAGCGCCCTTATTTCCTCGCATTGTTTATGTCAAATAAATAAAGAGCTTTCAAGGCCGATACAAATACATGAAAAAACTGAACTTAAAATAAAGGAATAATAACTTTATCATCATCATGCGTTTGAAAACAAAACCTTATGCCTCATTCAGACTGTGCAACAAATTGTAAAACGACATACATGTCTCAAAACAGCGTTGTACAACAAGCCGTAAATCAGCGTAAGATTCAAATCTTCCCGTAAAGACGCTAACGTAGTTAGCGAAATACATGTCAGGCTTAGTGTACGGTAAAACAAAATAGCTTATGTTCTTAGAGATGATATTGGCGAATCAACCTTGATTAAGAGTATGTGATGTCTCTGATGGTCAAATGATGAAGCTATGCCACCCTCGTATTTTGCATCCTTTTAAAAAGGCAGGCCTTTTAATAGCAGGCTTGTCCTGCTTGCAAAATATAGGATGAAGGACGTGAATTAAGTCTGTGCGGCCTGATATATTATGCAATACTGTTGGGAGAGCTGCCACACGATGGTTGTATTTCCGGTGTGTAACGTCACGCGCTGTAAAGCGACATTCTGAAAAGTTTATGAGCTTGTTTATATCACACAGTTGTCACAGTTTTCCCATGCAGGTTATCGATTTATTTATTTTTATGTTTATTTATTCGTTTGCGAATGTATTTTGATAAATATTTCATTCGACGCAGAAGTATTATAATCGTGAAAAATGTCAAATCTGAAATCATATTTTTTCGCATGAGTTTACAATATTTTGCTTCCAGCGCTCAGTTTTCAAGATAATGGAACGATTTTTTTGCATATGATAGAGAAAGGTTAGTTCTATGCAATTTTTTATACAAAATATCAGATATTGTTACATGAATATTGACATTTTTTCAATCATTCCGGATATCTTTTAAACCATTCGCAGTGCCGGAAAAATATTGGAAACTCATGCAAAATGCTGTTGATTCTAGGTAGAGTCCCCTTTTAAGTTTCAGAAAAATATCTCAATTCAAATTCGGCATTTTTCACGATTATAATAAATAAAAAATAGTTTGTCAGAAATATTTTGAATAAAAAGTAATCAACCAATTGCTTGCAATCTTTGCAAAAGTATTTTTTATAATAATAAGTATATCTAAAAAAAATCATGAAAAAATATTTAAAGCTAAACGACTTAAGCGCCATCTGGTGATGCTGTGAACAAGAAAGTATTGTTCTACTAAATTTGTAATGATTATTGCAAAATAATGCATGTCCTATACTATCACTAAAGCCTTTTGAAAAAATATTGAAAATGAGCAAAATGACGATGTATTGAAAAAAGGCTTGAAATTCGTTATAAAAAAGCTTGGTTTCTGGAATTAAATTGGCATTTATCATCGAATCGAAAAGCCCTTAGTTGGTCGTATAAGATACTGTCAAAATTTCGAGTCGATCGGTTTCGTTTTCGAGTTGGAGCTGCAGCAAATTTGCGGTAGAGAAATGGACAAAAAACGCAGAAAATGAAAAACGCCTGAATTTCGTTTCAGCCGTCCTTGAATATTTTTCAAAAATCGTCGGATGAGATGAGATTGGAAGAAGGTAGGAGGGTGTTATTGAAAGCTATATTTTGCAACACTTTTTATATATTTAAGTGGGTGTATCCCAATTTTCGTTTGGTGTGTACTAACCATTGTTTCTTTCATTCTAGGTAAGTTTGGAACTTTGACACGTCCTGTAGCGTAAGTAGTTATACATATATTTGGTACTTTTGGATGAATATGTATCACAAATGAAGAAGCACACAGAATGATAAGAAAATTACCCTGTGGCTTCAACCGGATTAACAGTTCTGAAATCCGATAATACTTAGTAAACTGGTAACACTACACATGCAATACAGAGTCAATCTACTTGACGCTATTTTTTATCACAAGGTCGAAGAATGTTATGATTATAACTCATACCTAGCCTATGCATGGGAAAGTGAAATTAGATAAGCTTATTCTTTTACCGCCAACTTCTGATTGCTGGATACGGATCAAAGTGTAAAACTCCTCCTGAATAAGGGTCAAAGGGAAAACTCCGGGATTTTCCGTGAATCCAGGGAACGCCTCGGCCCCTTAGCAACGCCTTTGCCTGCTCGTCGCGAGAATCCCTGCAATTTGTGGAATAATCTCGCGGATGGTTTGAACAGCAGGAGAAACGACAAGTATAAACGACTTTCCCTTTTTCTTGTTTTACACACGTGCTGGATGATGGGTCAACGGCCGCATATACCCAACATCAGGGAATGATAAATACAGCTAGCATTGAACGGTTCTTCGTGATATGAACATCTAGACATACATGTTTCGTCTTCAGCCTAGACTCCTGGCGGTGTAGCTGTAGAGAGCAATCAGTTGGTATATACGTAACCCAGTCAAGGGTGTGATAGCAACATCAAGTGTCAAGTGTCGCCTTCTATGGTGTTAGGACCTTTGAGTTCGTCGGCGTCCCCATAGAGGGCGACACTCGGAGATGAGTTGATAACATCTCGCATTCAAAAGTTTCCACGATTAGAATAGAACTAGAAGTATTTGATATTTACAACTCCTTAAGGACACAAAAATAACAGGAACTCCTTAATTCGGCCCTTCAGGATTAGAATGAATCATTCAGTTGACAGTATCGCGTGCACAACGTGGAATGAATGCGCCTTTTGAAGGAAAATTGGGCGCTTAGCGAGTCTTTTAAAGGACAAAAACGGGTTTTAAATTCTATTTGCCTGACAAGCAAGGCCGCCAGTTATTTTTGCACGCTGTTGAATTACGAGCCTACCTATGTCGTTAATATTATATAAAGGGTAGTTTATATGCTGCCATTTTTAGGCAGGCAGGGGCGTTTTGTGGTCGGATTAATGTTTTACTCACCAATCCAAGGTGAGGCGCTTATGAAGCGCGATATGCTAACTTTGCGAGAGGCTATCTATAAAAAAACAGAAGAGGCCAATGGGCAATGCCACCAAGCGCGACGCTTGGAGATGAATGTTAATGTAATTGGAACTGGCTTGGCGATGCCTCTTAAAATCGGAAAAATGAATTTGCGTCTCGATAACATTATTCCAATCAGAACAAATTGTCTGGTTAAGAAAGCTCTGATTACTAATTAACTGCTTATCCACTTTTCTTAAACAAACACGTTGCATGTTGCTTTGAACACTCAAAGCATGCAACTTCTATTTAATTTCTTAAGTCGGTAATTACACCAATTTGCCTTAAATGCTCGCCCTCGTCAGGTTGCCTCAGTTCATATCTCGTTACAATGCAGAAAAGAGAAAGAATCGTGGAGAGAATAGGAAGGAAATGCTTGTTCATTATATTTTTTTAGTCAAGACAACCACAGGATAAGCATAGTAGTTAGTTCGTTAAGTAGAAATGCCTGCATCGAACTTCATTCAAGTTTGACAAAGTAAAACGCCCCTACATGACAGATAGACGTTTTGCTTCAAATTTCGAAAACATCGCCAAAATTGCGATTTGTAAACCGGGCTCCGTTTAATTTTCTCATCATGTAAATTATCTTGAAGTGAGATCAGATGTTCTTGTCGTCAGCATTCTTTACAAGAATATCGCAATTCTTGAATCGAGACATTCTTTCTAGGTGTGTATAGCTCTAAAAATTTCAAGTTACCTTCCTTAATTCACCTCATCTTTTGAAACATCTCATACCAAGAAAAACACTGGACGATTATTTACATGCAGCAAGTACGCCCCTCAAGTAACATTCCCGCGTTGCGCTTCATGGTGGGGAATGCCTTCTTCAACAAATAGTGTTCCAAGTCGTTTGACCTACCTGGCTGCTTGTTCAATTTCTTGATCAAGCGCTTGACTATCTGATTATACGAATCAAGTTGCTGGTTTCCAGAGACCTGTTGAAGTAAATCGAACAGGTACTTGCCCCATGTAAACTAGGCTTAACAGGGCCAAGGACAAGACGAGACAAAGAGCAAGCAGATGGCGAGGTGTCCCTCTCTAGGGAAAATGAGGCAACAAGGCAATCTGTGAGCGAACGTCCTATTACATACGTAAGCAGCCCGAATATTAGTTTCATTAATTTATCCGGGATAGAGGGATGTATCGATTCCATGAATATTTGAAGAACTGCAAGGTGGGGAGAAGAAGCGGCCAGACCAGGCGGTGCTTATTCTTTTCAAACTTCCTTGTTCCTTGTATCGATTCACACCTACTCGTTTTTGTTGGATTGGATTCGCGTAGTTCGGTAAATCTGGTTCTCAATTTGAAGTGATGTACATTAAGCCTAATTTTTGTACATATGACAAAGGAATGGAGGCAAGCAGATTGACACATTACTTCCCATGCTTATAGGAAACCGTTTTTCGTTCGATACTATCATTCAATTGGCTGGTTAGTGGAAGAAAAAAAGTTCCAATGCGTCCAGCATGACCAAAGACCTGGCAACCCTGTTGTGAAGAAAAACCTGACAGACTCGTAAATGATATTTTTGAGTCCGGTTACGCCGACCTGCTCCAGGCGCGTCAGCTCGACGGATCGATTCTTCTACACGCGTCACTGACAAGCGGCGATAGTCAAGGAGGTGGACTCGTGTTTGCTTTCAAACGTACCTGTTCGATTTTTTGTCCGCTTGCCCGTTTTATTTTGCCACATCAATGGATCCTTCCACAAAACTCTTCATGATTTTCGCCTCATTTTCAATGTTTTACAAATCATAGAATTCATTAAACCTAATTTAAAACACACACCTGCTTTCCTTCTTGCATTTTCGACTGCTTTGATTAACGTATCTTTGTCGTCCGTTTTCAATCCAAACCTCGTTCAGATAGAAAAATCTCCATGTTACAATGCGTCGATTAAAATGCCGACAGAGAAAGAAGAAAAACTAGACATTCAGAAATACTAAATATTGGTTATTGCAAAATCATTGAAGGAAAACACGGAAAACAAATGTATTGGATGAAAAATATTAGGTATTGTGTGATAAGAAGGGTGTGATAGCAGCATCAACTCATCTCCAAGTGTCGCCCTCTAAGGGAAAGCCCATTAACAATTTACGAAGTCAGAGGTCTGCCTTAAAGCGGCAATAGATGTCCCTTACGACATCTGTTGCTATCACAACATTGACTAGGTTACGTATATGCCACCCGATGACTCTCTACAGTTATACAACCAGGCTATACTGACGAGTTGAAGCTACAATTAATAATATCACTACTCAATATCAATTGTCAGCATCTGATGCGAATGAACCGATATAACGGTATATTGTAAAAGTGTTTACGAAGAACAAGGGATGTCGCTGTAAATCAGTTAACCCTCGTTGACAGATGTCGTACGGGACATCTGCTGCCTCTTCAAGGCAGTCCAGGTGTTTGGACCTTGACTTCGTAAGTTGCCAATAGGCGTCCCCATAGCACACTTGGCGATTAGTTGATGTTGCTATCACACCCTTGACTGAGTTACGTATATACCACCCGACTGCTCTGTCAGTTAGACCGCCAGGCAACACTATTCTACGGAAATCGTGGATTCCTACGCAGATCGGTAACCTCGACTACAAAGCAAGATGCAATATTCCGCACATATCAAATGAGAAGTTCCCTCCAAACAACGATCTCCCCCATTCTATTTGACTTGAAGCGGTGGCAGTATCTCTCTTTGGCTTTGTCTGTCTCGCTCTCTGTCTTATTAGCGCGAGCTCGATAGAAATTAGGAAGTTGGCGTGAATGTGGAGATTGTCCGCAAGCCCGAATGTAGCAGACAGTGTAGTATTGTGTGCACTAGACAGAATTGATAAAGGAGACTTCAGCTGCCGTGCACCTTTGAAATGTTAACTGCTGTGTAACCGTTCTTATTAAGATCCGAATTTGAATAAGATGTTATTCAACGATGAAATCCTCCTTCGACAGAAGTAGGTAAAGGTACACTCACGACAAGAACATCTGATCTCACTCTAAGACAATTTACTCGATAACAAAATTATTATTGATTTAAACCAAGAAATGCATATCTTCGAATTCAATACTCATTCTCAAGAAATATAGTCTAAAGAAAAATATAACTTCCTTCACCACCGGGATATCAATGCTTTTCTAACAAGTATTCGATTTTTTTGTAAGGGTATGAAATTTTCCAACGTAGCTCCATTTACTTCAATCATAAAGATGAAAATGTGTGTAGTTATCACAATATTTCACGTATCACAATATTTCACGTATATCTTTGGCTGACAGGTACCTTTTTTTATGTTCTGTTTATCTGTACACCTTTCAAACTTCACTTAGGAAAAATAATATATGACACATTGGTACAGTTTTGAAACTTTTTTGTTTCTTCTTTTTAAGGTTAATGAACCAACAGAAGCTCTAATAACAGCTCATCAAAATTACAGATTGTTAATAACAATAATAAATTATATAATGAAGTGCAACTGTTTGAATTGAATATATTTACTTAAATTTACTCTATATGATCACAAATATAGTATTTTTACTTCAAGATTATTATAGCTTAGCGCATAAATAAACATATGGTATATTTGAATGTTATCAACTATAAAAATTATAAAATATTAGTAACAGAGTGAGAATCCAAGATATTTATAGAGGATGGTGAAACATCCATAAATTTTCTATTTTAAAATGACAAGCTCTGCAACAGGAATCAACAAATTAATATAAGTATAGAAATACAAAATATACAAAACTAGAATACTCGTTTTGAACACCATGTGCTTTCACGTTTACCTTCATCATACTCTAAAAATATTCAAATGTATACTGTCGAAGAGCTTACTAACTTTAACTTATAAATCAAATAAACATTAATGTGTTTATTCAACAATATGCGATTATTTATTGTCCACTATTATGACATCACTTGAAATTTTGATATGAAAATATGTCTGTTTTACGTATTTTTTTAAGGACAAAACACTAGTTTTTATTATATTTTTTTCCAAATTAATACATGAAACGTGAAAGAAATGTTCCAATCTGTACTCGTATAAATATTCTGTAACATGCTTACTAATACATGTCAAGGTCATCGAAAGGATGTAAATCAAAAATTTTATAGACCTATTAATTAATTTGATATTGAACGCCATTCATTACAAAACAGGAAAGTTACCTATTAACAGTACATTTTTAAAAATAGCATATATGTACTATGTATATATAAATTAATTACTGGCTGAAATTCAGAGATATGTTTCACAATGACGTTCACGTAGTCTGAGAAAGTACGTCTGATGAAGTTATCATGAATGTATTATGAATTGATGGCGTCAATAAGGTTGCTTTGGATCGTATTTTGCAAACAGAAAATTTTCCTTTCAATGAAGTTAAACAGAAAAGGGAAACCTATTTTCCGTACCGTAACGGGGCTTTGAGCCATAGACCTTTTGGCCCAGCAGCCAGATGATATGATTAATCGATAAGACGAGTACATTACGGTTCGGATTGCTTAATTGTTTTTAATGCGTGAGAATCCATAAAATTGTAGTTTTTAGATTATTGTGATTTTCAATTTGTAGGACGCATGAAATTTAAAACTAGCACAGACGGTTCAAAGTTTTAGACACAATAACTTCACAGGCGGACTGTCACTTCACGTAAGGAAAAATCTTGAAAATTCTGAAAGGTTGATAAAATTCAATAAAAACAGAAATTCGTAAAAATACATTAATACATAAAAATTCATGAATATTTACAAAAATTAAAAAACTTCCAGGAAAATTCTGCTAAATCCAGAGAAATTTAGAAATAAATTATGTGATTTTGAGAAAAAAAAACAGAAAAATTAGAAAAACTGGGAAATACTAAATTAAGAAAAAATCTGAAAATATAAAAAACCAAAAAATTCTGAAAATTGAACCTTAATGCGCAATATATTATTGACTAAGGTCATTCTTGGAGAATGTAAACAGAAAAACGTCAACAAAATATGAATCTATCTTGAAGCTTTCAGTAGTAACCACTACGCAGCGCCACGGTAGATTTCAACCCCGAATTTTGATCCTGGTTCAACTTTCAGTTCACTGAGTCACGTCGAAGACTTCAGAACATTTAATTATATCGTATGCCAAACTGGTAATATTTATTCTACTGTTTTATTAAATGTTTATTCAATGGCTTCATCAATATAACGTTTAACTTGCTCTTTAGCTGAGTTTTTACTAAATCAGCTGTCAGCCATAGTTGACGCATCAACGATAGAAATGTTGACAAGTCCAACCCTGTTCGAAACCGAATATAACTCATCCACGTCATCTCCGCGCAATGGGAACTATCCCCAGTCCAGAACTATCTGTTATTCGTAGTGCAACTGCTCCAAGACGGAGGGTGAAAGAAACTTATTCCAAGACGAACGAGCACAATGGAAACAGTGCCGACACGAACCCAAACCTGCGAGTCCCCAGAGCGATGTCAATGGAATCTGTATCAATAGGTGGTGATTGATGATCTTCGCTGTCTGTTCATTAGCACCCCGAAGCTTCACGGGCTTGCTGGGGTCTTCAACGTTCATTTAGTCCGGTTACTCAGAAATAAGATCCGGAACTGGCCAGACGCGTCATGTTAAATGTCACTCTCTTTATTCTGGAATGTAGGGGGGGGGCGGCATATAGTTGCTAATGGCATAAAAAAAGTCAAATAAAATTTGAATTTTCTATGTATCCGACCTGCTATAGATCAGGATAGCCTATCGATCTAGATGTAGAGAGCAATTGGGTGGTATATTCCTAACTCAGGCAAGGATGTGATAGCAACATTAACACTCATCTCCAAGCGCTGCCCATTGGCAATTACGAGGTCGAAGGTCTGAACGCAAGGCAGTCCAAGTGTTAGGACCTTTCACTTCGTGACTTGCCAATGGGCAGCTCTTCAATCATTGCATTCATTTATCCAAAACAAATCGCAACAGGAGTGTGGAAAATCCGCAATGGTTAAGAGAAGTAGAACATCAGCGCCCTTCGTTGGTGAATGTATGGTGCAGAATTATTGATCACAGATTGATCGGTCGATATTTTATTGAAGGAACATATTGGATGGGCGAAAATATCAAGACTTCCTACAACACCAGAGCTAATAGACCACATCAAGAAAGAGCAAGTATGTTGCTTTAACACCGGGAAGTGCTGGATGAGGAATACCCTAATCGATGGATCGGATAATCTGGTCTTGTTATGTGGCCTGCTAGGTCACCAGATGTAACCCTTCTCGACTTCTTTTTATTGGGCCATCGAAAAGAACTTGTTTATTCGATAAGCTCCCACTTCATTGGAAAATATGATGTTACGCATAAGATATGCTTGTAGAGTAATCAATAAATGAACTCTCCTTGGAAAACTATAAAATGGAATGATCGAAATTGGCGAACACCATTTTGTACATTTGTTATAATAAATTTGAAGGTTTTCCAATATGATAATTAAGTTATTTATGGTTTACTGAGAAGAAAAGCAATTCTGACAAACCATGTAATATTTGGAAAATATTAAAAGAATGAATATTGTATTTTTTATCTACTCCAGTTGTAATAGGATTTCAAAATTATGTGAACAAAATGTATTTTTTTCTCGTAGATAATGATACAGCAATAAAAAAATATTTTCCCATCAAAAAAACATGATTGACCTTGAAAAAACCTTGAAAATTGCCAACAATGTCGAAAATAAATGCCATCATTAATTCTCCCCCGTTGCACTCAACTTTTTCATCTAAAAACTCACCCTTTTCGGGCTAAACGGCTGTCTCAAGTTAAATGGACCACGCGGTATGTATATGAAAATAAATTATTTGGGACATTTGAACCAGGAGAATTCTTGACTTCTCAGAAGTGGTAGAACCATGGCTCTTTTATATCAAGCCACCCCTGCGTGACAATATTGGCGTCGCCTCCAACATTGTGGGAGGTCGACAAGGTGCTATCTGCACGGCTGATTACTTACCGCACGTGCAGCTATTTTTAACCTTTTGTCCTGGGCCCGCGTATATCGAAAACCTATCAGGTTCAGGATATCCGAGAATCAACGAAGTTTGGGGTATTCACGAGGCGGACGAAGTTTTCGGTATGTCTAGCTATATGATGGAGTTTTTAATGAGTTTACCAGATGAGAAAGACAGAAAGGCTCGTATAAACAGTTCTGTTCCAAAGCAAATATCACGGTATATTAATCAAACTCTCTCCCTGATTGGAATATTCGATCATGTAAATGTCATGTGGACTTTTGGGGATGTTGATATAAATGAATTATAGTTGAAAACGCTTTAATAGCAAACAGCACAAAAAAAGTATAAAATAATATATAATTCTATCTGCAGCTTCGCACCCTACTAACTTCCCGAGACAGAAGGCCACCATGGATGAATGTTTTTTTAATCTTTCAGAATTTTTCTACTTTTAAAGATATTTTTTTTTGGTGTAATTTTTTATTTTCGTGATATTTTATGAATTTGTATGCTTCGTAATTAGTCTGAATTTTTATTATTTTTCATACTTTTTTCTTAATATTTTATACCTTTTCAAATATTTTTTTATTTGACTGAATTTTTCTTTTTATTAGTTTTTATAAAAAATTATGAATTTTTATCAATTTACAAGGATTTATATGATTTTTTAATGAATTTCGAGGTTATATTAAATTTTATTGATCATTTTCTTTTCCTGATATTTTCCCACAAATATATGAAAATGAGTTCCCTAATGAAGCTTGATCTTCAGTACTTCCACAAACTGCAGAAGGACTTACACGTGCTGAACACTTGCTCAAATATGTACACACAAATGGATAATGTAAATTTATACCGTTAATTCATTCCCGAAAATACCTATTTTCAATTTAACGCCCGTTGAAGATGATATTTCAAAAATAAAATCAGGAATGCGTTCCTCCACGTGCTGATAAGCTGCTTGTGGATATTCTCTGTCGCCAGCTATTTTGGTAAAGAGATTTATGAGGCTGTGAGGTACAGAAAAGTAATTTTACGGTTGAAGTGGCACTGTTGCCCAGATAGAGTTTACGAGGAAATTTTATCATGTATAGTCACATAAAACTACTTCAACGGACTATTTTTTCTGTATCAGTATATAAATTACTAGACCAGACTATGACTCACTGCTTACAATTTTATGTATTCCCAAGAAATACAGATCTTTAGAAGTGACTAACTTCCTTATGAATGTAGCTATTTGAACAGCAACATTAAAATTTGATAGCAGGTGTAAAATATCGATAATTTCAATGAGGAGGCAAAGAACGACAACTTTACCTAGAAAATGAAGAATCCACCTACTTCAGATATTTCAAATAATACGCATTCATATATTTTTTAGCATTTTACTTTTCCCCGTTACTCTGAACGCACATTGAGTACGTTGGTTGCAATTACCTGGTGTGAAGCGTAAGCCCGTAAATTACTTAGCTGGCGATTTATATTGAGCCAGAATCTAGATAATCCGTTCTATGCACATTCTGCCTATAAATTAGGGATCACGAGAGCGTAGTGTTTATTTTTAGGCAAATTACAACGTATTAGAGTCTATCGGTCAGTAGAGATGTTTATTGATGCACCGCCGACTGCGACCATTATCTCTGGTATTGATTCGCCCCGGGCTAAATCAAGGCGACCGCGATATCGGAATATCGAATGCGGTACGTACTACAAGGGCAATTGTTTCGAACTGGTGCGGATGAATCATATTCTTCCACGCATGAACGAGGAAGCGTATTTTTCGCCAAAATTTTGAAATTTGAAGTCATTTTTTTAGATGCTTCAACAATAGGCAGTGTTTCCTTGATGTTTCCAAGGTGCCTCGATACCTTTGGATAAAAATGCTCAAGTCGTTGCTATCCATACCGCCTTCTTGTTGAACAAACTTATTGGAGCTGGCGTTGTATCCAAAATCACTGGTAATGAATTTGATAAACCGCTAACCATGATGATTGATCACAGACCTTTGGCATACCTATTTGCAATGAAATATACTCCTTCTAAATTGACTTTTGCCCGAATATAATACTTTCGCCTGCGATACAGTTCGTGCAGGCATGAGGCCGTCCATCAGAGAGAGTGGTGCAATTTCTATCAGCGCGATGTGTAATGGGGGCTCAGCCTTGCTCTTAACAAAATAGTAGAGAGAGCATCAATGAGACTCGTAAATGGGATGCGGGCAAACATCCGATAGCGCTGATGATGACGCGACTCGGTGAGCCGTGATCGTAATTTGCATCAAATGGGCTGCAGTTCCCTTTGCTGTACCGCACCGGATGTTCGGAGGATAGCGTTTGATTTGTCTTATACGCGATGTATCAAGAAGCCCATAGAGACCGTATGCACGGGATTGTTTTGCATCGTTCTGTCAGTTATAAGCTATTGTCATATATATTTCCAATGTCTCGATCAAGCTACAAAAAAAGTCATCAAGTGGTCTAAAACAGTTTTGTATGTTTCATCTACACTTTAAGGAAGTTGACTATGTATCTTCCAAGTAACCTCTTCTCAAATGGTTAAAGTTTGACCTAAACACTTGCCAGAAAAGCTAACCTCTTTCAAAGTAAACAGTAGAGTTATGTTATATAAGAAATTACGTAAAAAATATCAGACTAGCTCCACGTTCATCTGTTCAATGATACAATTCTATTGGCCCTTATTATAAAAGCATTTCTTTTCTCGTTTTCGTGAACACTTCAACATTACATAATTTCACATACAAATCATACCCGAAATGTACTTTTGATAATTATATCTAGTGTTTTTTTAATGTTTTTCAAGGATCAACATAAATCATGTATTGCTCCCCCTACAGCTTGATTAGACTCATATGGTAAAAAATAACTGATAAAATCTGATTGCAAGAAGATCCCCTCCTTGTATTTCGTGTAACTACTCTCAGTTATCACATCAGTGGCAAACAAAGCACAAAACTGCTTCCGCGCTCTTCTTTGAAACACGATAACTAAAGTAATCCCATATCAGGGTAGTTTATAGAGAAAACAAAGGAAAATCCCACTGGGCACATGTAGTCGAAGTGATTTTCCGCGAATACACCTAATTGGATGTTATTGTTGCATCGAGTCAGGATAACGAACAAGAGGCAGCAAAAAGGGAGATTGAGTTTCCTGGAAAAAAGAACGTCCGTTGATGTTTATATATATGGTACAGACTGGGATTAATAATGCTAATTAAACCCATCTTAATATTTTGCTGTTTATAACATCAGAAGTGGGATCACGAATTGCTGGCTTCATCGGCTTTTGATACAGTGCAATTCCGAAATTGCCTATTGTGTCTGTGAAATACCCCACAGAATAGTGATGAATAAAAAGTGCAGCGATTTCAGGTCAATTTGAATCTTCTACTACACACTCTTGCTGAAGTGGATGGATTTTCCACCACGATAATTCACCGTCACATTCCAGCATGATTGTTAATAAATTTTTGGCCAAACATGAAACAGTGCTCATCGCTTATTCACCGTATTCGGCAGATTTGACTACCTGTGACTTTTTCCTCTTTTCCAAACTCGTATAACCGCTCCGGATAACGCGCCATCAGTCAATCGACTCGACGTCATCAAAAGTAATTCGCTGAACTAAAGGCGATTCCGGACGACGCGACGCTTACAATAAGAGCACGGAAATTGGATTAACAGTGAGCATGGAATTGGATTAACAGTGAGCATGAAATGGATCCTATTTTGAAGGCGACAATGAAGATTTGTATTAAAATGTGTTTTTTACCAGATACAGAGGTTAATTACCTACATTCAATCCTGCTCCAGTGATCACAGGTCATCAGAAAAATATCTGTTAGGTCAGTGAAAGTCGCTCAGAGCCTTAAGGATATCACGTGGTTTACTCTTTACGATCCCGCATGCCGATAATGAGGTTAATTAGTTGTATTTAATCCAGCTGGAGTGTCCGGAAGACAGAAGCGTGGCACGGCATGGCAGCAAACAGCGGCGGGCTTTTCCAGGTCGCTTTTGCCGCATAGTCGGATCAATAAGCGACAACGCCGACGGCCGCGAACAGTGGGGTCGAAGAGGAGCGGAGGGGGGGGGGCGGACTGGCCCCCACCGGACAGAAGACAACGCCACTACAATTACGACACCCAGTTCTCATTATTGTTCTTATTCTTCTTATCATGCATCATGGACTTGTATGACTCAACCTATATCTCTGACGTTCTAGATGATAGATGTCAATTGAATGTCACCTACAGTAACATTGAAAAGGCCTTTGATCAGATAGATCATTTTTTATTTTTGTCACATTGACCTTCAAACGCTGTAGATTGTAACCATCCGAAAACAAACTTCCCGAGGCTTCTCCAACGAACGACTTTGGAAGAGGTTTGTTCCAGGCACTAGAAGTTCGACCTGGTGCAAGCTTTGCATCACTCTATTGCTGGCTGTAATGGCAACTCTTGGTGTTATTATGCGAAACAGCTCGGTGGAAAAAATTTACCATGATAGTAGCAACACGCTCGTGCCACGACATGCTATTGTTAATGTTGATTCCCAGAAGCTTGATGGAAGATGACTCAAGTACACTGGGTGTTCCTCCAAAAAACTGAAACATCCACTTCAATCCAGCTTACTTCAATTAAATAGTAAATGAATAATAGAGAAAACTATGCCAACACAGTCTTTCAATTATAGTAATACTGCTAAAAAATATCTTTAATATGATTGCATTTTGATATAAAAAAATAAAAATGTTTCCCACCATATGAATGGTTTCATGTTTATTCAACGTTAATAGGAGGAGCAAAGCTACCTGTTATTTTCATCAGAGATTCAACCCCCGAAGCTTTTCACATGAATTATCAACACCCTGCATAATTGTGAAACCATAGTTACATAACTTTAAGCAAACAGTGTATTCTATGTAAATAGAACCCATACTGCGACTGCAGTGAATTACACGCAGCCCATTAATATTAATGGAATAGTAACGATTTCTATATAATTATTCAGGTGTTTTACGATAATATAGTACTATTGTGTTACAAAGATTAAGTATGCAAATATAATAGATTAAAGTGGAGTTTTACTATCCACGCATCAGCGGGAAGACTGTCGCTAATTAAAACTAATTTCAATCAGTCTTGATCTTTCACTGAACATGCTAGCATAATTACTTCTCCATAGTGAAGTTGCAGTATCCTTTCAACCCTAAAGATTAATCCGACAGAGGCTTAGCCTCGGTACTCAAAAGGTGACAATGGCATTAAAAGGCGCAAGTATACAATGTTTCATTCGCCTTTTCGTATTCCATTCCTTTGAAGCTCAGACCCTCATCACCGAACCCGCACCTCTGATAGTTTTTGCATAACCAGATGCGTGCTTTGTGTTGCAAATATGTGGTTTTGTATACGAGATAGTCCAGTCAAATTAATATTTGCTCTACGAAGAATATTCTGTTATGAACTATTCAACGGAGAAAAAATTGATTCAAGTATTTTGGCTCAGTATGTTTGATCATTGCTCGATATAATGTTACCAAGATTTTACGAGGCTAGTCGCAAACTTTTTCGGTGACACGGGACACAAACCTACGTCCTTGTTACCGCCATAGCCTCTAGTCCTGAGCAATGATGAAAACTGGTGACGCGATTATATTGATGACAAACGATTTGCCTTTAATACAGCGCACAACGATCTCAGTATCGTTTATTTGACCATTAAAATAATCGAATCGAATAATCAAAATCCACCAATTATGTAAGTAATCGGATTACCGATTAATGATAATTCGATTCATCCCATCACTACTTTTCGTCCGCTGACAGTCCGACGATCATTTGAATATAAATCGAAACGCGTCACTGAAATGAAGAGACTTTCATATTTGCCTTGTACTTTCCTCGCCTTGCCATAGAACATAGAAAATAAGAACCCCCAATAAATTTCTGATCGAAGCGACACATCGATGGAACACGAACGCCGGTAGAGACAGGATGATAGATCAAAGTAATTCGCCGGATTAAAATATGTAAATTACCATCCGATTTCATTCGGTCCATGCGGGATAATACGGAATGAAATTCAATAATCTGCGACGAAAGGCGGCCCGAAAAGAAGTTGCCATCGGCTTTTCTTCCGATGAATACGTACATCTTGAGATCCATTTTCTTGGAGGAGCTCTCGGCTGTGTAAAATATTAGTTTTGGGGTTTGATGGAGTTGGTGGAATATCTTTTTCCTTTGCATTAGCTGAAATAAGATTCGAGCAGGGATTCAAAGGAATACATTATTGAGATATACAGGGCAAGAATCCGGCGTGAAAAAGCAAGCCAGATCCGTGATAAACGCCCGAGAATTATCCAGAAAACCAGTTTTTATCCGGTTTGGAAAATTCGATCTGATATAGGTCTCAAAAAAGGACGTTCGAAAATCATTAAAAATCTAAAGGGAAGAATTTTAAGTCGAAAAGTCGATTTTTTCAAAAATGACGAAAAATCGTTTCTTGGTTAATTGAGGGCGCTGATTACGGATCCGGTCTCAATTTGCAGCCAGGACTTAAGGGTGAACCCCTAGCTATCTTCTGAGCGCTTACCTGACGCGTTACGCTTTTCTGATGATCCCATTCGTATTTAGCACCAGTGAATACATAAACCTTCCGAGTTTGGTTCGCTCGTCGCCAGCAGGAACGATAACTGTTCCAGAATCATTGCGAAAAACCGCCAAAATAAGCCAGATTCTTGATTAGCATCCCACAATTATCCATAAAACCATATTTTCTCCTGTTTGCAAAAAATCGATCTTGCATGAAAGACCCCCCCCCCGCACCTCTCCCCTCGCCCTATTTACTCAGAAAATGGAACATCGTAGCGCAAATCTGAGAACACCGATGGAGTCTAACAATAAGAGGTGAAACTATCTTTTAAAAGTTACAATTTTTTTACTTCATAGAACAATTATTCGAAAATCTTTTCAAATTTTTATTTCAATTAGTAGTAATTTCTTACTAGTTCTATTTCACAATGCAGAGTTAGTGTAACAATATCCTACAATGCAGCCCATGCTTTCATCAGAATGACATTTATATTCTCCTAAATCATTTTATTCTTATATTAAGAATTATTTTTTACTTTTCAGTTAGATTAACTAGATAAAAGCGTGTTTTCTAATATCTTTAGATTACTACAATGTATTTTCCGTTGTGACCGTAGCCATATCAGAACCATTTAAAATTTTTCCATCTCATCTTTGTATCGGTTAACGCCGGATCGCGAAGGCTGATCCGGCATAGAAAAACAAAAGACGGATTTGGCGTTAGTATCGAGCAGCCAGCGTGGAGATCGCAGACAAAGCTTTGTGTTGTTTTATCAAGTCGGCTTTAGCGCCTAGATTTTCCTATTTATTATCTGTCTGTTCAACCTCACAGCCGAACTTCAAACGGAAACGTGTAGATTAACATTGATTAGGGTATTTTTTTTTAATTATTTATCTATCTTCTGATACTGCCGAGTATTTTTAGCTCTTATTGAAAAATTAGCAACAACCGCCGCATACCTAGCATTTTAATTCACACGCTTGTTCCTGGTTCGTGACATAGAAAATACATTACAACAAAAAGCCACTTATTTCTGTCGTTCTGTCTGTCTGTCCGTCTAGCAACAATGCCCCCTCTATAATTCAGAAAGTACCGTTCTGATATTGATGGAACAATTACACTAGACTATTACTAATGTAAGGACAAAAAATCTTAGTGAATTTTAAAAATCGGGTCACAGGCGACCGAGTAATCGTCGAAACAAATAAGAAGCGCTCAACTATGTTTTCTAGTGAGAACCGAACGGGATTTTGTCGTCCTTCCACAATTCTACAACCTACTTGATACAATTTTATGGAAGTTCGTACAATTTGTAACATCCCTAGTATAAATATACACACATTCACCGGTCAGAGGGACGCAAATGCGCTTTGGCCGATAAAATATCAATAAAAGCAGTCACGTATAATTTGTGATCGTGCGTCCGTCGTCGTTCAATGTAGGTTCATAAAAAAAGCGTGCTCGCCGCTAGGAGCGACTAATCTAAAATTCTATTTTTAGGATACGCGGACGAAAATGCGTTTTTATTGTGTCATGCATGAGAGGCGCTAGAATAGTGGTTATACAAAATGTTCCAGAACCGTTAAATAAAAAAATGAGGCAAGTAGATTACCTCGGGCTTTCCATGTTGGTCAGTTTAAAAAATTCGAGCACATAACAAAGCAAACTGACATCAAATTATAGGGCACTAAGAATCGTTTTGAAAATACATTAATATTTTTAGTTTCACCAACATTAGCGATGTTTAGGTATACTTTAATTTTACGCGGTGTTGCCAGAGTAACAGACTAAAAAGTCACCATCGACCAGTAGGCAAAGTCGCCACAGTTTTTTTTCAAATATTGAAGTCAGGAAACTGTCTGTATAAAATAAAAAATGTTGTTTATGTGGAACCAAGCAAAAAAACTTTAAGAGTAAGAACAAAAAAAATTAAAAGTTTGTTTTGACAATCCAAAGCAATTTGTGGTTGGAATGGTCGATATACATCGACATTTATCAATCTTTATCTCATTCTACATGTAACGTCGTGTTTTTCCAATCTTTTACGTTATTTTTACGCATGTACTGTATAGAACATATATTATATTAATAATATACTTCTATGAAACATGGATTTATTCATCTAAAACTTGAGGAGTCTCCTATTGCTCTATTTTAAAAAATCGCTGCCACGTTCCAATAAAGGCAAAAGTCGTCATTTCAGCTATTTGTCACCTTAAATGGCAACACTGATTTATGGTATAGTATCAAGTTCCAAATTTTCGATTTTTTACAATTTTGACCGGGATCCGAAGGTAACGTATTTTGAGACGATAAAGTAGGATTTCAGTTACATGGCTTAAAAAAAGGCTAACGGTGATTGACTGATATTTTGACTCTTCCTCTTAATTTTTTTTGTGACCCGCCATTTTGAATTGAATTTGATTTCAATCAACCTAAATTCGCTTTGAAACCGCATTTTTAAGTGATATTTTCTTACTCCTTCGATCTGTTTCGAGTTATCTCTGAGGTCAGTATATGTTCAGACAATTTTGTATTATATGGGTATTTTATTGAAAAATGCATTCGCGAAAATCGAACAATGTATTGGAATTCCATTTTGCTGCTTGGAATCGGGATCCTTTCGAGAAACAGACTTGTTTATAGAATTTAGTAAAGTTTTGGAAAATTGATGAAATAGAGCCTTCTGCTCATTTTGGTTTGCAAGGTATAGTTTCTAATGCGGCATCTGCAAAAATGTGCTTTGAAATTCAATAATCACACCGGGATAAAAATGCAAATTGCATACGGCCGAATAATTTGATGGCGTCTAGTCTTTTATCGGAATGGCTCTGAGCTATTTGTATTTTAATCCATCATCATCAGCAAAAGTAAAAGTAGTTTTTGTACTTACACATTTCACAGACGAATTATAGTTTCTTACAGCCTGGTATGCAACAACTCCTCGGCATGTTTTTGAGGTTAACGCGAACGATCACTGATACTAAACACAACAATCCATGAAGAAGTTTGTTCACACACACATATTACGATTTCTTACACTAACGTATATTTGAAGTCACTGTCATAGTGTAAAACTAGTAATTTTCATTTTAAATTATGAGGAAAACAGAGCGATAATACGTACGCCCGTACCGGTCTTTACAATAGCACGGTATAGTAGCACCACATAGAGTTGGGGTAATCGAGAACAAAAATCGAACCTGTACTCGATTCTTCAAAAAACTCTCTGTACTTGAGTAATCATACATTCAAATTAAATAATAACATTTAAAACGTGGCGACTACATACGTAAAACCCAAAACAAAACATTCGATTGTATCACTTGCACCACACTAAGAAGCGATTTCATTATCTATTACCTAACACTGAGAATAGGCAACACGTATTGCAAGTTAAGTATTCGAATTTAAAAGTACTCGAATAAGGAGTAGGAACTCGATTGTTCAATAGAAGTGATTCTGCACAACACTATAATCACATTCCCATGCCAAATCTAATTGTTCTCGAGGTTCTCGGTTTGTTAATATGACGAACAACTACACGATGTTTCCAACATTGGAGGTAGGTATGGGAGATTTTGAAGGTTCTAATCGCCGGAGTTTGCAAAGGACCTGCACAACGTGGAACATCGAGTAATTGTAGATAGATGACTTTTCTCTATTCTATAGATATTATTATGGCCGATGTTCGACCGAGAGTTGTGAAATAAACTGCTGGGGACTTTTTCCCGATGGTTGCAATCTACAACGTTTCAATGTAAATGTGACATGTATCCTCATTCCTCTCACAGCGTGGGATGCAGGGCATTCGACACACAACGTGGTGCAGAGTGTAAGAAAAAACCCTCGTGAGCTGTAATTTAACCAAGCTCATTATTCATGATTAGCCGGCTGATGAGGCATAATAAAACCACGCCTGAATAATTAATGTACACGTCCTGTTTTATCCATTAATTTCCCATTTTTAATTTACCTTGAAATGAACAGTTTACATTGTGGGAATGTTTTATTTGCACCTGCCAGAAGCAGGGAAGATTTTTAGCTTCAGACGGGGTTAGAGCATTGCTCCCGAATAACAGTTTCCACCTTCTGAAACATCGGGTGAAGTCAGGAAAGCCCGAGGTCGTCAGGGATTGTCATGAAAAGAGTTGGGTCATTCGAAAAGTCATTGAAAATATTGATATTTTGGGAATAATCTCTTTTTCCTTGAGCTAATATTGTTTCGCCGATGTCAACCGACTGCGAAAAAGAAAAAGGCTCTCAATTCCGTTGATTTGTTTGTTGTTCAAAAATTCACAAGGTCACAAAACAACACAACTTTGATGATGTATTCTTGCTACAACCTTTACAGTGGAAAATAGTATCTAGTTCCTTCCAAAATTTGTGTACTATGATGCTTTTGAATTGTCCAATAAATCGAAGGTTACAGTTAAAAATACACGTTATTTGTTTTCCTCACGTAAACATGTTTTCAGACATTCTTTTTTGCGAGATCGTAGGTGTAGAATAAACTTATTTCCAGCTTAGGTGAACTTGCTTCTTCAACTTATATAGTATCTATACTGTTATAGGAAAAGTTCGGTAGAATGGCCTCTTTTGGCACAAGTTTTACAAGATCAATCCAATCTTCATTGGATAGATTGTATGTTATTTGGCAAATAATTTGATTTTTTCTGTGTAAAAGATCAATCAATATTACAACTGCTTTCAGACCACCAACAACCCCACCCCTAACCCCGACTTTTGACCCCCGCAGGTTTTTCCAGAGTCAAACTTTGACACACAAGTTTGAGCGTTTCAGATTTTTGTTTTTGAATTCAAAAAAAAAACTCTCATACTTGATTTTCAACTCTATAAACATATGCAGTTCTTATAACTCATGTTTTGACTACCTACTCACTTTGTACTACAAAATATAGAAAACAAATGATCACCCATACACAACCCGTATTCAAATCCACCATCCAAACCAGAATATCGGACATTAACACTAATCAAAGTTAAGCAATAATGCTCAAAACATGATAATCGTAAAGTTGTAAGAGGAGTTCACCACTGAAATATAAAGGACATCACGTTTCAGAATCAGTTTATGAAGTACTAGTCTCTCTGCTAATGAAATCTCTATGAGTCATTCGGCTTGGTAATATAGAAACTGGGGAACAGGGCTCTTTAACCTGTCAGACAATAAGACTTAGAGGCTCAAACGCTCTAGGACGTTACGTGCCATCTTTCCTCCAACGTTTCTCTTCCTCTTTCACGTGACGACGGCAAAATTTATTAGAGCTAGCATGAATTTATAAGTGGCCATAGCATTGTCTTTTTTATCGCCTGCGAAAGTTCCACTTGAAACGGGAATCACAAAAAGGTATTTTAGGTATTCAGAAAAGAGTAATTTCCTACGTGGAAAAAGAGGAAATTAATTTATAACGGAGATGTTTCCCAAAACTACGAGTTTCATCCTAGTTTTGATGGAGAGTTTCGAGTCATCGCGTTCGATATATGGAAAGCTTTCTATAGGGTCTGGCTTGGGGGAGTTTTGATCAAGTTTGCTGCCTAAGGGCTGCCGACATGTCTGTGGCATTGATTGTTGTATATGCTTCCGAAGTATTGACCACCATTGCGGGTGTTCCGCAGGGATCTGTCCTTTATTCAACGCTCTTCTTGCTGTATATCAACGAACTGTTTGAAATAAGGAGTTTTCTCGGGGATCGCTCTACATGTATGATGGTGGATGTTTTTACCCTGAATGCGAGCGTTTCCTTTCTTCAAAGTTCTTTCTTGCTGTAGATCAACGAATTGTGGGAAATAACATCAAATCCCATTTACAGCACCCTTATTTCCTCATTGAACTGGGCAAACCACTACCATCTCAAGAGAGCTTACTTCGGCAAGGGCTCCACCAGATGGGCAAGAAATGCATGAGTTGTGGGTATGATTCCCCTTGTTGATGAAACTTCCTTTTCATCTTTTCTTTTTTACAAGATCATAGATCGATGATCTCCAGTGTTAACAAAACCATAAAACATGAAAATTTTGTAAACCATCTCAAGAAATGGAGCAGCACTTAATCGAAGCAATCAAAGCATGAACATAAAAACAAAACGCGAACGGATTTCCGTCACGAGCCAGTGTATTTTTTGTTTTAACACACAAACATTTGCGGTACTCGATAGAATCGATTCCGAAAATATTAGCAATCGTTATTTTAAGCTCACCGGCTATTATTAACTCGGGCGCTATTTCTATAGTAATGCGACCCCAAGAGGCTAAAAATAGCAGATTCACCTAATTATTCGGACCAAAACAACGAACGCCGTGCTGGTGGTGTGAAAGGTTGTTCCGAATGAGAGATTTTTAACAAACAGGTATACTTCACTGCACACATACAAATAAATTCTCAGACGAAAAAACGTGCTTTTATTCAAGTATACCATATCTTCCTATATGCGCAAAGCTATAATAATCTCAAAAACACTGTAGTTCACTTAAGCAAATATTTTAATTCAAATTTGACAGTCTTCGAAGTAAACATACCATAACCTTAAATTAACCATATGATTACGTTGGCAGAAAACAAATAATATGCTAAAGCATTTCCATTACAGAACCTGTACACAAAAATAATATCGGCGTACTCATCATACCTGATTAACATTTCACAACACTCAAAAATGGAAAAAATAAATTTTTGACATCCGTATACTTTGACAAACTATCGCCCAAGAAACGTCAAGTTGGTATCAAGGCCTCCTATTTTATTTTGAAAATAATTGTATCGCGGCTCTTAATGAATGATCTAATTTGCTTTATTTTTATTTTTACGAAAACAGTGCAATCTAGGTAAAAAATACAAAAGTAATTATTCGTAAAAAAATTGAAGGTAGAATTCGAAATATTGCATGTTTAGAAAAAAACAGTGGCGTACTATTTATATTTGGAGAAATATTGCCACTATCCCTTGTATCTACGCCACTATTTCTCAATCATATAGTATTTCTTCAAATCAAGCTTGAGAGGTGGTACTGTACAGCTTGAATGTCACATTATCACCTGTGTGATCATCACAACAGTCTCAACCCCAACTTTTTAACAGTTCATTCATCCTGAGAAGGACGGGGGTGATAAAAATAAAAACCAATGGTAAGTAATACGCGCCGAAACAGACAGGAAATAGCAGACGCGTACCGCTAAAATGCCATTGACGTAGGTGGCGATATAAAATAAATGAATTACTTGGAGCGAATAGAGCACACATTGAAAGCCGCATATATTTCCAAACCCAAACCATCATATTTTTAATGAAACTCTTGCAATTTCCAATATGTTTGTATTCTTGATTGAAGTAAATAGGTCATTACACAATTATAATTATATATTATATGTTAGGTAACTTGATATGATTGATTTTGACTTAAAAAATTTTGAAACTGACTAAATTGGAGTACTCAAATCTCGCGACAAGCTTTTATATCATATAAATTGTGTACTGACCTTATAACTTCATAGTGAAAGCTTCAAGGGTAAAGTTGATTTAATTCTTTTCATCGCTTTTAAATGAATGCTTGGTTTTAATAAAGTTTTTTTTACTTGTAATTTATTTATTTTTGAACTAACTAATTACTGAAAAGCAATTTTGCTACCCTACTGGCAAAGCGCGTGTAGCAAACAAAGCAGCACCTTTATACATTGGTACCTTTCATATTTTCTGAATCAGGAAGTTTGTATTATACTGACTAACTTTTAATTGGTAAACTCCGAACTGCGGATTATTAAAGTTTCAAGCTATCCTGACAGACAAAACCAAATAAGTTTTTTACCGCTATCTATCGTGGCCTTTTCGAAACTCAATGCTCATAAATTCATGAGTCTTGCTATTTGATTCTGTTACATCGAAAGTTTTCTGGAAAAGAAATTGATGTGGAGCATTGTTTGAAATTTCTAGACAACCTTTTGATTGATAAGTATTTAATTCTGTTTGGATTATTTATTGTGCCACACATTAATAGGCAGAGAAGTATTGTAATCTCGACAAGATTCATATTCAATAAATCTTGATGTTTCATGACATTAACATCACGAAAAACGATGTCACTCCATATCTCTGAAATTACCGTTCGCATTTTAGCGAAATTTTGACATTAGTTTACTACTATCGAAAGGATATAAATTCGTCAAAAACGGAAAGATTGAAAAACTACAAACTTTGTTTTTGACCGTTTTCGAAGCCACTGACGTTTTAAACTTTTTTTTGGAAATTCACGAGATTCAACAGGTCATAACTTTATCATAAAACATGCACTGATAGCTTGTACTTCTTAAAAAATTATGAGTAGGACTTTAAGTCTCACTAGAAGTATATAATGAATGCCTTACAAATGCAGATTCGTTTTGTGACTACCCGAAGAATGCTGTACAATCTATCATTAAGGAAGTATCATCGACAATTCTGAAGCCTTTCCTCTGAACTAACAGACTCAGAAAGACGGATAAATACAGACAAAACGACAGACGCAAATAAGTGATGAAGTAACACTTCCACCACCCATTGCGTGGACAGTGAAACCAAAGTATTAATCTCGTAATAAATGCCGAAAGTTTGTTCTTTTACAATCGGTTACCAGCCCTTCGCCTATCATAACAGTCGGAATCGATCTATGCTCTGAAATAGAAATTCCTGGAAAGAAGGAATGCACGGGAACTGGAGATGAAAGGGGAGATAGAGGAGAGGGAGGTTTGCATGGCACATATTCGTAATGCGGTGCAGTGTTGCAGATGCGGCTGCATCTACGGTATAACGAAACAGGAATACAATACGGGTTCGAGGCCACATACTGCTGGTGTGACGTCACACAGCACGTGAACCCTCTGACGCCCGGAGACTATATTCTGTATTGGAGGAAGGGTAATCTGCCCTTTCACGCCTTCCTTCAAGGATTGTCCAAAACTGGGTGTTCAGCCACCCTAAACTGCGAAAGGAGGCTCACATAAAGGGCCAGCGATCCCCCAGTGTGGAAAGTGCAGTTGTTGTTTGGACCTCGTAACTTTTCTTTGATCTTAGGGAATAAGAAGCAGTTGCACGGAGCTAGGTTCGGAGAATAAGGTAGGTGGGCAACAGTTTGACACCCTGTTCAGCAAAAAATCGAGTGTTCTAGCGGCGCTGTGGGCGGGTGCGTTGTTATGGTGCCATTGAATATCCCGCAGACTAGTCTTTGGACGGCTCTTGCATAGCTCTTGGGAGACTACAGGAACACATTTGATTATATACCATTCAGAAGTAACTGTCCTTTGATTTTTCAAGGCTACAGTTGTACACTTTTAGAAAAAAAAGACGCAACCATTTTCTTTCCAACACTCTTGGAACGACGAATGTTCGTTGGATGCTGCTCACTTTCAAAGCACCAAACTAATGACTGCTGTTTAGTTTCGGGATCATAATGATATAACCATGTTTCTTCTCCGGTTACTATATTAAAAGTGTTTTTACTGTGCCCATTATCAAACTTAGCCCAATCAACTCTTGTTGCTTTTTGCTCACTGGTCAATAAATGTGGCACCCTTCTGGAACACCGCTTCCTTAGGCGAAGGTGATCATGAATGATTGTTCGGATCCAATCCCCAGAGAAGCCTCAATATCGGTGTAGGTTATATGTCCATCATATTTTGCACAGCTTCTACAGTTTCCGGAGTAACAGCAGTTGGCGGTCGACCTGTGCGAGGTTCATCATCGAGTGAGACCCGCCCCTTTCGAACTCAGCAAACCAATTAAAAACTGTAGCCCTAGAAGGGGCAGAGTCCCCAAAGCAACTCACTACACTTTCGTGACATTTTGCTTGTCTTAGTCCCTTTTTATAGTCATAGAAAATCATGGCTCGAAAATCGCGACTACCCGGTTCCATTTTCACGTTAAAATTCGGCCAACACTTAGATGCATTCGAAACTTGTTTAAACTTGTATAGATTAGGAATATCTAAATACTTTCAGCGTGACCCTCGTATGTATACTATACAGCACAAAATTAAAAAAATTGTTCAATTGAGTGCCATTAGTAACTTAGCATTCATTGTGTCCGCATTGTACACCTTTCTGCTCCCAGAATAAAAGCTATACCGAAAATATGAACTTTTGTTGAGGTAACAAGATCATTCCATCACTTCAATCCATGTAATTTGCTCCTAGATTGACCGACGAAGACGGCGATGTCGATAGAACGTTCTGATGGTGGCGTGGGAAGTCGATGTCCAATTTCAATTCTCGCCGCTCTTTAAATATAATTAAATCACGTTATGGGGCTATCTTCGTGCCTTCAGGGCGATGGAAATGTCATCTTTCCAGATAGGCGAATACAGGGTAATTGGAGATATCGACAAATATCGCACACATTTAAATTTGAATACGTATTGCTAATAAAATTGAGCAAGAGGCGTTTTTCAATGCCTTGGCTTATTAATTTTGTTTTGGCAAACTACTTTTTGCTATTCGCAGGAGGTAGTGACGCCAAAACAATGCATTATTTAAATATGGGACCACCGAATATTAACTGAACTCAGTGTCGTAGCTGGGGCAGGGCAACCGGAACCCTTGGCAGGGTCGCAGGGTGCATAGGGCGCAAAATCGTATGCTGAAATGGTCCAATTTTATTCTGATCATTTCGATGACTTACAAACATGCTGCCTTTACATTCTTTGTTGCTCTATAAATATTATAGTACGCCACTGTGTTCATTCGGATGCTCTTGGAAGACGAGTCGGTACACTAACAAGTGCCGAATCCATATAAAAACCTCGTTAGTATTTATTGGTCGCCAATCAGCTTGAAATTGCCTTCAATTACCTACTCTTTTGAATATCTCGTTTGAAATCCAAGCGCTTCGCCTGTGAGAAGCAACTTTCGCAGTTCGACTAATAAACAGAGTTGTTCGATGTATATTGCATCATCAATGTGTTCGAATTACTGCTCGTGATAATCAGCGATGTAAAAACGCTCTAATTGAAAGAGAGACACACCTAAGGCAATAACTGTTTAAGTGTATGCTCGCCACTATGCATCAGACCTGCTATAGACATACATATTTCGTCTTTAGCCTAGACGCGTTAGTATAGCCTGGCGGTCTAACTGTTGCCGCTTCAAGGCAGTCCATGTGTTAGGACCATTAACTCAGTAAGTTTCCAATGGGCATCTATCGAATATATTACTCACGCCTTCTCTTAGAGCATACGTTTTTTAGAAATGATAAAATGACACTAAAATCTATATATAATGGACTGTACTATAAACAGTTGGTACGTTTCTTCGTTCATTCGCCTAGCATGTGAGAAAAAGACAGCGCGATCATCGTGAGATGTGTCAAAGCGAGAGCAGTGGACCCACTGAATAGCTCCTGCTTTGATGCATAGACCTGCCCATGCTGCCTCTCTCAAATATATCTAAACATTTCCTGTATTTGCTCTGTATGGATTTGTGCCTGAACTACACAGAAAATTGATCTCAAAGTGTCATATATATTGTGCCAAACTCTTCAATCATTCGGATTGAGATGGTGTGACTGAGACTCAGTTATTTCCAAATGAAAATATCTGATGCGTTTCGCTATATTTAGTATCATCATAAGACGCACTGTATTGAGTATCTTTGCGAGGTTAACATACGTTTCTTTTTGTTCCAGAGGGGCGTTTTCAGTGGTGCGAAGATGCGTGCAAAAATCGACTGGTCTAGAATTCGCGGCAAAAATTATAAACACAAAAAAATTATCAGCAAGAGGTAAGTTTATTTCATTTTCCATATTATTATCTTGTAAGAAAAATACTCTATAAAACCAAATATAAATTAAGATTAATTTTGTAGACAACATACTTGCAAGAAACAAGAAAAATGTAGATTCAGTTTGAAGACATACGAGGGGACGTTGTAAAATTCTGATTTGGTTGTATGTGACAAGTGCTGAGTTAAGCTACTTGACTCGATACTACTTCTGACGCACAGGCTTTTGTTATTTTGTGAGAAGTACAGCGCCAATCTACTCGACGCTATTTTTATCTAGTCATTCTTCCCACAATAATTGGATAATCTCATTGAGACTAGATGATCTATTTTTTGTCATCGTTACCTTTCTCGTATCCTCCTGCTTATCACCCCTGCGTCATGCATAAATAAACGCAATGCACCAGAATTTGGGTCACAATGAATTTTAAATCGACCGCCACAGAAGCAGTCGTAAAAAAAAGAAATAAAACAGACGATAAATGAATGAGTGAAACGGTGATCTACTCGTACTATCATCAGGCCTTATATTGCAAAAAAAATCCGTTCAGTTATTTTACTCACACAAATATGGCTTGATGGTGTAGAGTGCCAAGTGGTAAATGATTTCGATTATTTAGAAGATTTTCTAGCATTAAGTTGTGTCAATGACACTATTGTGCAGATGGGTCGTGCGATGAAATTTGAAGTGGTGGCGGAAGCAAAATTTATATTCTTCCATGTTCTTCTTCTTCAAATATCATTTCCAAGTCTAAGGTGGCCAACCATCATGGCTATTTTCACTGGTACTTTAAAAAATTGGTTAAAAGTACGTCCTATCGGCTCTCTCAGGTTTTCCAACCATGAGATTCTTCTCTAGAGAAAACGTAACATTTAGTTAACCGATGTTTCAATTCTATACTTCGTTGCTGCAAAAACCGTTGTTTATTTTATAGAATCTGGATCGAGATTTTTCTATTCTTACTCTTTCCACAATTCTTTCGTCTTTATTTGTGCGAATTACTGGACTACACAGTCAAGCAAGTACGCAAACTTTCCAGGCTGAAACTCGCACTGTGATCAAAAATTGAAATTAGATCACCCAAATTCACATTTTTACCAAACCAGAATCAAAATTAACGTTGGAATAACAAATTCATTCAAAACATGGTATTTAGTCGACTTTATCGAGCTCTACGTCTTTGTTGCAGATTTTCAAAAATTAGAAAGAGAAGCAAGGATATGTCGGAAGCTTCAACATCCAAATATAGGTGAGTATCACATTCCGAATTCAACACGAGCCTCTTAACTAACCTTCACTGACACACTGAACACCTCTAAACCCATTGGCTGTGCCGTATATAGCTAATTCATTTGTTTCATCCACATTTTACCCATAGGGAGAGTCTGAACAATATCACATGGGAATGTTTTGAATATGGTGACAAGACACTTCGTCCAGTTGGTCTCAAATATAGTTATTTTTCAGGAAGTGCCCTTCAATTGCTTCATTCTATAATTGTGATTTTTCAAGTCCCACATATTGGACTTTATCTGTAAGAGACCAACTAGACAAAGTGTTTGTCCATTTCTAGAATAGAAGATATGGTTCGATTCCATACACGCCATGGTGCAGACCTGACCCCTATTGATTTTTTGTCGAAGTGAAGCACCTCTAGAAGGAAGTGGAGGAGAAATTGAAACATGATTTATCTGCGCTAACAACAATATAGACGGTTGGATGAAAGCTTACTCACTTCTCACTTACAGTAGACCAACTGGCAAAAAGGCCTGTTTAGACCAAAATCCTTGATTCTGAGTCACATTGTATTTTGCTCATCAGTGCTATGGAAACCCTACTAAAAGAAACATCCACTCAGTTAAAAAAAGTGGGAAAAAACATCTGCAAACTCAAAGTATATTGGATTCTTAGTTGAAGCCTTGTACGTAACGTGAAAGTTATACTCGTATATGAGTAATTAGCTAATCAACTGAATCCTTGAAATAGCTAAAAAGATGTTGTTCAGTCTCTTCCAGAAAAACAAACTCACCACCTAACATCATTTGCGTGCGAGTTTAATGTAACTTTGTTTTTTGTTGTAAATATAGTTACCAACCCTGAGGTACTCAAGCATTTAGGTAACTTTCCTATTAATATTTTTCTCTATTTTCATTCATTTCGCTTGCCACACGCTTACATGCATCCTTCTATACTTGCACGGACTGTAAATATTTTCTCCATCACCTTGTTTCCAGCTTGTCGCACACAACAGAATTTCTGAAATTAATTGGGTTTTATTTTGTCGGTATTGGCGGTACATCGAAAGAAAATGATAACAATTTGAAATTTCATTTAAGGAATCTATCTCTTCATCTGCTGGGTCTATTGAAGTAAAACATATTTTATTCAAAAAATCATTTATTTATAATATTCTGCTCCACAGTCCGCGGAAACATAAACAGTGATTCCAACAAAAAGGAGACCAACTCATATCCGAGTGTCGCGCACGGTATTGCTGCCCATTGGCATCTAACAAAGACAAAGTCCTAACACTGTCAATGGAGGCAGCGCCACCGTGCGCGATGCTTGCAGATGTTTGGCTTAGGAGCTCGATAACTGTTATTTAAGGAAAGTGAAGTGGATCACGTTAAATTTCATTGTACCACCGTTTTATGATATAGCAATGACGACTTGTCACCATGCACTTGATTGGTTTTGCTCGAAACATCCTTTACAGTTTATGATCACAGCCCCATAATGATCCTCGTTCACTGCCAGCACTTACTGTAGAAAGGATTACTTTATATCTGTGTACTCAATTCAACTCAATTCATTAATTAACACGGAAATATGAGCTTATATACAATTAACTCAATAGTTTTACTGGCTAACCAGCTGTTGCTGACAAATCGGACAAAAGTATCCGGGAGGCACCCTCTTTTGGGTTTGCTCATAGACTATAACACATTCTATAAAAATCCGACAACCAAAATTTAGAAAATTTTCGGTGAACAGGTACAGTATTTCAGGAATATCTGTTTTCCATTTGGAATGAATAGTAGAATTGTGAAAGATATTCTTAGGATTTTACGATGTTTTTACACAGTTCACATACACCATCGACAAATCACATAAACAGGGGTTCAACAGTCGAATTCCCTACAAATTTGATTTTTTTCAATAACTTTTTTCTGCATAGTTGGTGGTCTCAAGCTTCCCAATCAAGGTCAACTGCCATTTCCCCATCTTATGCAAAATAGTTATTGACAGAAAACGAATGAAGCTTATTGTTCTGTCACAAAACGACCAAAATCACTCAATTACTGCACACAAGAGATTGAGCATGTTCCGTGGTCATTTTTATATACTCTCAATAACACAATAACACGTGGTTTCTCTTCTGTCTCAAGTGTGACGAACAAGTATGGCAGAATAACATAATGAGGGATACGTTGCGCCCTGTTGAGCACCTCCAACATGTCTAAGCCCTCTTTATAGAGCCGCACGTTTAGGCAGCTGATAAAATCAATTGTTGGGAAGAACTTCAGTTCCACATTCTCAAGCGCGATCGATTTTTATTATTATTTTGAAGGAAACAATTCAAGGATAAAGCAAAAATGTAATCTAAAAGACAAAGCTTCAAAATCTTCCCTAAATACAGCGTCAGTACAATATCCAGGACGTCGTGCTTATTACATTGTCGAGTAAAAGATTTTTCTAAATTACATAAGATTATTATGAAAGTATACAAGAGCTCCTTTGTAAACGCGTTTGATTGAAATCCTTAAACAAGCAACTCAATTAATCTGGATACTTTGCTGCTTCTTATTCTCCTTTGCCCCACCCCGTTAACTTTTCACAGGACTTATAATTAATATATAGCAGATTGGTTTTAGCCCCCGCTTCAACGTGAAATAGAATTCCCTGTTGAGAAGCAATTACGTTTGCGTCCACCACAAAATACGTCATTTTCTTTGTATTATAAAAGCTGTCGGTCGTAGCATTACACCATATCATTGAAGCTGCTTTTTGCCACAAGTTAGTTGCAATCGCTTGATCCACAAAATATTCAATTTCAGAAAGTACGACATCCACCCTAATGGACTCAGTTCAGTACTTAGAGGACAAGAAGTTGCGGGGCATAGTACCAGGATCACGCTAAAAGTCTTTAGATATTCCTAATGTATACAAGTTTAAACAAGTTTGAGCACGCAGCTATTTTGTATAAAGTTGTAAGCGCTTACACGCAAAGGCAGCGTTTGAATCGTTCAGTAGTTGCCTTGCCACGGTCTCGAATGCTTCCAAGTGTTGGCCGAATTTTAACGTGAAAATGGAACCGGGTAGTCGCGATTTTCGAGCCATGATTTTGTATGACTATAAAAAGGGACTAAAACAAGCGAAATGTCATGAAAGTTTAGTGAGTTGCTTTGGGGACTCTGCCCCTTCTAGAGCTACAGTTTTTGGTTTGCTGAGTTCAAAAGGGGCCGGGTCTCACTCGATGATGAACCTCGCACAGGTCGACCGCCCACTGCTGTTACTCTGGAAACTGTAGAAGCTGTGCAAAATATGGTAAAAAAAAGATCGACATATAACCTACACCGAGATTGAGGCTTCTCCGGGGATTGGATCGGCAGCTATCCGAACAATCATTCATGATCACCTTCGCCTAAGGAAGCGGTGTTCCAGATGTGTGCCACATTTGTTGACCAATGAGCAAAAAGCAACAAGAGTTGGTTGGGCTAAGTTTATGCTTGAACAATTTGATAATGAGCACAGTAAAAATACTATCAATATCGTAACCGGAGACGAAACATGGTTATATCAATATGATCCCAAAACTAAACAGCATTCTTTAGTTTGGTGGTTTGAAAGTGAGCAGCCTCCAACGAAAATTCGTCGTTCCAAGAGTGTTGGAAAGAAAATGCTCAGATATTTTTGGATACATCACAACGGTAACCTTGGAAAATCAAGGGACAGTTACTTCAAGCTAATCTGTCCCGACAAAAAAAACTTGTGGCAGTCCTGTAGAGATGTATACAAAAACCCCAGTAGCAACGTACCATCGAACAATTTCCACAAATCGCCCTAGGTACACATATGGCAATCATTCTCCGGGGGAGTTTATTCCCTTTTTATGACTGCCACTATCCCGGATCCATGAGGAAACGTCGTGTCTGTATATAAATAAGAGTTTATGGTGGCTGTGTTTCCTCTTAATCCGATTGACGGTATAAAGATTGCCTCGTCACATGGATGGCCCTCACTTTTTGCTGTATAGCGACATAAGGAGACATGATCGTTTGGACGGCTATATGAGCTTTTTCCTTTGAGCGAGATACGATCTGACATTCCCATTGACTTTCTTTACATTCTTACTTCCCGCGGCAATCGGCGAATAATTGCGTAATTGCGCAAATTTAGCTTACGAGATATTGTGTTTTCTTGACAGTGGCGATCCAACAGGGAAATTCAGAAATTTTGTCTGTGATACTGGGCGAAAAAGCTATGTCTATTTTTTACAATTGGTTCAGTAGAGCAATCTCAAAAATCGAAAAAAAAAACTGGGTTTTGGCTGCTTCCGAAATCCCTGGTCAAATTTTGGGGGCTGAAATTGGGGATGGATGTGTGATGTAAATACAGTAATATTGAAGCTACGTATACGCGATACATCCAGTCTATCCTTCAAGCGATACTGATGAATAATCCGATTATAAAAATAATACAGATAGACGCTCCAGGCTTTTGTTAGGTTGCCGCGTTTATGCTAACCCTCCGATTCATCCCGCTTCTGGATGAGGATATTAAATAATCAGAAAGTGATTCAAGTAGGTTAACTCTGTAGTTCACGTATTGTGATATTATCTTACTGAAGTTTCTTGAAGGATTTCAGAATCGAGTAAGCTTTGTAGATCTGGGAAATTTCGAAAATTTCCTAATTCAGAGAATTTCTTTTAAATCATAAATATTTATTTCCAAAGTGATACCTTTGCATGAGAAGTACAGCGTCAACCTGCTTGATTCTGTTTTTCCATAGTAATACTCCTCGTAAACACAAGAAACCTATGGCTGTCTAAAACATACACGTTTAAAAACACAGCGACATCTAACAAGAAACATCAACATTCCACTATAAAACCATACATTTTCTAATAATACACATTGTGATGATGGTGTATGTGACAAGTTTTGATTGCATGCTTTGGATAATCGCTCCTTGCGACTACATGACTGTAATTCGCTCTGTTTTTTTTTCCAGTACGGTTACACGATAGTATCCAAGAGGAAAATTTCCATTATTTAGTGTTCGATTTGTAAGTATACTTTTCGAATCATTTGCATGCTAGATTTGTAGTTGCTGTTAGTCTCATTTACATTTTTTTATATGATAATGACCGTACGGTAATGAATGGCGAGAAAATTATGGAACACGCACATTTTCTATTATCGTGTCGCAAAATAAGTGAGTGCCAATTACTGCAATTACTATGAAACCCATTTTCATTAGATTTGCTCCAAATTTGTGGTTATAACAATAAACAGATAATAGAACAAGTTTACAAAATCCTGAATTTATCTACAGCACAGATTTTTGAAGAATTCTAAAGTCTAATTAGAACCGCTGAATAAAATGCGTTCGGCATGGGTTCCCAATATTTGGTTTCCAGCTCTCATTTTTCAAGATAGTTTAACGATTTTCTTTGCGAATGATAAAGAAAGGTTAGTTCTATGCTCCAGTGGAGCCTTTTTTCAATTTTTGATGCAAAATTTTAGATATTATCACATGAATATTGACGTTTTTTGATTCATTTCGAATGCTTTTCCAAGCTTTTATTTAAAAAAAAGCAGCGTTTCCCTTACACAGGTTTCGACATGATTAGCATGTTTTCACCCTCATCCACTTGACAAACTTCTGAAGTGCTGTTTTGCTGACAGCGACTGGCGATTCGAAATTTTGACAGTCGATTTTGGAATAGCACTTCTTTCCACAATCATCCTTTCTGGAACTAAATCTTGTCTACGACTTTCTATTAAATTCTTTACGAAATAGAACAACAACTGCCAAAGCGAGATTCAGCTGTAGTATTTGTAAAAAATATATTTCTGATGCTTAAATAGTAAGATTGTGCTGTGAAAATAGTTATTTGCAGTTCTTCCAAAATTTATTCTATAATATGAAAAATAGTACAGACAAATTCAACTTATAATAATAATGAATATGCATACATGAATGCACTGACAATGAGAGTTCGAAACACAACCTTTATAGAACCAATCATATCGAAATTGTGGCTACAAGTGTTAGTAAACCTGAGCACCCTTGTTATAGTTTCCTCAATACTGTAATTTCTAGAGTGATATAGGATTACAAACAGTTCTGCATCGATTTTTTTTCGTTTCATCGGAATTCAAATTTGCAAGTAGGTACCTTTGGGTGTTCCATGAACTATTTAATAGTTGATATGGACGACATAATTAATAGTTCTGCGATATCCTAAAAAGTGCAAGTTCAATGTATTCAGTATTTTAGACAAGATGGAATTTTCGCTGATTTTAAATGCCAAGCGTTATAAGACTTTGTTTTGAACTAGTTCAATTAAATTTCTTTATTTAACCCTCATTCCATTACGATTGATCTTCATTCAATGGTGGTTTTAAGTTTATTTGCGAATTTTGTTAAAATAAAGGTATCACAATTTGTTTGTCTAAAGCAATGTCTGTCTATGGAATATTTTACGAACAGAAATCACCTTCCTATGATGCTTACCGTTTGTAAGCTGAAAATGGATTTCGTAAAATAGATATTTTCAAAAGGTTTCGAAAAATCCAAGACGAATAAATCATTATTGTCGATGAGAAATGCAGAAAAGCTGTTATAGGAACAAAAGAGACAAATACGAGCGATACCTCCAGCTATTTGTGTTCCCCATTTCCTACTACATCAATTATAGTACTACAACATTTGTGGTAACATGCACCATAACTTTAAATCATGTAGTGTATACCCCATTCACCATATTCGGAATAGCTTCTATCCATGGAATGCACATCCACCTTATTTTTTGTTCAATATTTGATTTTGATGAAATATTTATTGGCTGATGACCCAAAAACAAGAGTTGGTGGATCCTCAACAGGTCGACCTCCCAACCCTCTTTCAAAAAGCATTTTTTTAGAAAGCCTCAGCGTCGTGCAATGAGCTGCTGAGCAATTGGTTCTCCAGTTTTAGAGCGTTTCAAGACCAATGTGAAAAAATATTTATCTAGTGTCGTAGCTCGGAACTATGTCGCCCAGGGCAAATTTTATGCCCTTTTGTACATTAACCTCCCCCTGAAGACAACCTCAAGACCAAAAAACCCTTCCTACTAGAGGCATTTCTCACGATTTTGCGTCCCATGCAGGCTGCGCCCCTAGTGCGAGCCCCGGTTGCCCTGCCCTAACTACGCTTTCTGCATTTGTGAGAATATACAAAAAAGATACGTCTAAGGCAGGCTTGAAGGGAGAGAACAAGATTAAACTCATAATTCCATAAGACGGATTAGGCCGAAACCCCTCTCAACAGAATCAGCGAGCGCGGATCTGCATGTCAGGCACGTAAAGTAATTCACAGTACATTTCACAGAACAAATAGAATCTGCAAACTTCCATCCGGGGGGTACATCACGTCCTGTGACGTTTGTCGGTCGTTTTCGCCTCGCAATTAACGCCTTACTGCGGAAAAATCCGTAAACGTGTGGGGATCGGTGTTGATTTTCTTGTGTGTAGCTTGTTGAATGTAAACAAGGTATTTCAATTTATTTTTCGAGCCACCGCTATTCAAGCACGACTTTGCAAGTACTTTAATCAAATGGAATTTTTTATGTTGCTATCTATGAAACTAGAGCTTTTCGTCGGTCTGCCTATCTCGTAATCCTCACCCCCGTTTATCTCGGAACGTACAGACGTGATCTTGCTCAAATTCATATAGTGGATTGCTACTTGGTCAAGGACGAAAAGATCTTTAAATGTTTAGAAAATTGATTCAGTTGTGGCGGAGAAATGGGCAAAATACGAAAAAAATGGACAACAGGCTTGAGCGTCCTTGAACATTTTTCGAACTTCTTTGGAGGAGATGAAATTAGGGGGTAGGGGTGGGAGAACTGTCAAATTTTATGTGTGTATGAAAAGCTTGTTAAACGAAGTATCTACATCTCATAGCTAGTTATAGTGACCAAGCAAATTACATAATTTGCGCATATTTGGACATTCCACCTCCTCCCTCTCCTCCCCGAGCGAAAATCTTGAAGAGCAAATAAGACCACCACCCTGCTGAAGACGTTTTTCACCCTTTTAGCCTACAATTTCGGTTACCCTCTCCTTGCTACGACACTGGTCAAGGAAATGTTTGATTTGGTGGAAGGCGAGAAAAAAAATAATTTCGTAAGTGTGCATTCATGAAATCCCTAATCACATCAATTGGATTGTGCTGATAGGTATTATTGGATAGACGGTAATGTAGACGGCGAGTCAAGGGCGAGGTTACTATATCTAGGTCAAAAAAACGTTCTATACCATTGCTTCTTTTGAGCTATTTGGGGGGTAGGGGTGGGAGGAGTGGTAGTTTACCGATTAGAAAGTATTACTCCGATTGATTTAAGTTTGCGCTTTGCATATGAAATCGCCATCATTAGTGTGCATCTCTAAATACTAACATATCGTCTTTAAACAATGGGCTGCAGAGTCTGAATCAGTCGTTTCACCCCACTGGCGTACACAGCTATTTTCGTAGGGGAGTTATACTTTGTGATAGCATTTTGCAGAAAAAAAAGGAAGTTTTAATGGGTATAAATATAATTTTTGTAAAAGCCTCCGGGGGGAGTTTGAACCAACCCCCCTCTCCAGTCATTATGTCAGTGTTTGAACCCATATCATCGTGATCCCCAAGGTTCATAAAAATAGGTGCCGCACTAACTGAGATTACGCGAAAACGACGACAAACAGACCGATAAACCATCAGATCAACAGATAGACCGACAGAAATACGTGACACAAATTTTTGTGATGTAGACATCGTAAAAAATCCAAAAACTGATCATCTTGAATTCTGAAATATCTCCATTTAAAGTACTTTCCTCACTTCAATGTTTAAATATTATTTTCTGAACCTACAGATAGACTATAGTCTTTTATTTAGGTTTCTTATTGTTTGCTTTTGGGACCTTGAACAAGAGTGGTTTTGTATCTTGTAACAACACTGTTGTAGTTTTCTAATTTGATATTTTGTTGTGTGTCCTTGAGGCAATCTGTTGAATGTCTTCTCTAACCTTATTGTACCTGCCTTTGTGATGATCTTTGTAGAATCGGAATAAGTTTACATTTTTGTTCAAAACAAAAAGTATCACCACGTTTCATATTTACGTTTAGATACCTAGTAATTAGTATGTGTTTTGCAAGTGTGAATAATTAATACTAACTAAATAAATTGCAATGTGTACAGTAGACCTATTATTCAAAAAAAAAACATTGCATAAATCCATAATTTGTAAAATTTCACATTAACCCTATTTGCTTGAGAGTTTCTCTTTTTGGGAAACAAAAAAACAATGAGAGATGAAAATTTTCCCTCCTTCCCCCTTGAACGCGTCCTGTATGCAGACCGTAGAGTTACTACTTGTGTTTGCAGATATTTTCTGCACCTCAAAACATTTACAGACAGAAATTACCCATCCTCCTGTCTTTATCCCTTCCCCCCTACCCCTTTTCACTCTCCCCCTTCCACCTTCAACATTCTATTCCTCCTTCCCCATTGCTGCTTCTCGCTTTCCCCTCCCTCCTTCTCCCTTCCGCCCCCACCTTCCTAACCCTTCATCCCCTCCATCAGATAAATGTCATCCTCAATCTGACAACCCCGTCCACCCCACCGGTAAGGATTTTGCTACATGGGCTCCCTTGTCAACAATAATTATGTCGCTCTCGGCTTTCGAAATAGCCGAAACGTTTATTATGGGTCACGACAGATGCGAAGAGCCGCGTATGTATATGTTTCAGTTTTCTCGGGCTGCAAACATGACCTGTATCTCAATATCTATCCGTCTGCTCCTTTTCGGTTCTCCAGTTTCTGGGCAGCAGTCAACCACCCGCATATCAATGTAAACATGTGTTTGTTGTAGAATCGTGACCGCGAACAGATGGCTCAAGTCTGCAAGTTGCAGAAAGTATCGATCAACGTCTGGAAACTTTAAAAGCTCGAACTTAAAATGATGGATTTTTGCTTGTGTATACTGTCAAGGATTGCGGAGAAACGTTTCCACAATAATCTTGTTTGACTCCGCGATACTCAAATTTTTATAGACAATAGAATTTCCAAAAGGAATCATTAAAAATATTTATGTATATTTGATACGTTATGACATTGCAAAGCTAGCATTCACAGGCATTCAAAACGGACCAAGTTATCGTCCATCAAGCTTCCAGGAATTACCATTAATAATAACATTTTTATCCAAGATCATGATACCAGCCTTACTAGGTCGGCGTTCCAGAAGCTGGGGATTCCCTCCCGCTCCAGAAAGTCATGAGATCATCGCTGGAGTACTGATCGCATGAGTGAGGAAGCACTACTTGAAGTATCTGGACACAATCCAGAAACGAGCAATACCTCTAGTGGATGCGACTGACCTCAAAAATGTCCTCTACTGTCCGGAATATCCAAGAAGGATAGTTAACCTCGTGTAATAAGTTTGGGACGCAAGGATCTGCCTTTGCCATAAGTTATCTATATAAAAAAATATTAACTATATCTGTAAAATAATCGGGGAAGACTAGACTGATAGCGATTTCCTTACCGACTAAAGAAGAAGACGCAAAAAATGGTGCTTTCAATACTCAGTACTATACTTCGTCAATGATAATAGATGCTCAAGTGATCATCCAGTTTTAATGGATAACTTTAAGGTCTACCAAGTCTTGTTGAATAAAGAAGTTGTTGGGAAAAGGCTTGAACCTATATCTGTACAGAAATAGGAAGTATTTCCCACCATTCAATTTCCTGACATGATATAAACCCCAGACAAGACCCGGCTTGGGAAATCCCTCCTATACTGAGAGCTGCTCGAATACACACTCTATATGCTAAAACGCTCTTGTAGTGTAGTGAAATCTGGACTCCAAGAACAGCTACTTTAGATCGACTGGAAGCTCTAGAGATGTGGATTCATTAAAGAGTGCTACGGATACCATGGGTGGCAAAACGATCAAACGAAGTAGTCCTACAAAGGGCTAAAAAACAAACAGGACTGTCGACCAACTATTTAAACCATCGAGTAAAATTCATTGTCAATATCAGGGAGTCAAGGACAAGGAACAAAAAGGAAAAAGATAATAGTAATAATAGGTTTAAGTCGTATAACCCTCCCACAACAGAAAAAGACAGAGACTTACCAAAAAAAGAGAATCGAGAATATTGTTTGTTCAAAATCCACACCTTAGCACTCTTGCCCTCTAGACACTAGACAGGGCTTCTCTAACTCTCTCCCTTCTTCAATACTCGTAAATGAAATCCATACGGCGCGGAGGTAGTTGTGAAGAGAATACATAGACAGCAGCTAGCATAAAGTTCATATTCATCGGAGGTAAATCCTTGAACAATCATCTACGTCTAACAAGTACTAGGAATACTACGATCAAAGGCTGAACGCCTATGCCGCTCCAGAAGAGCTATAAGATGACGCATGTCTTTTCACATTGACCTTAAAACGCCGGAAATTGTAGCTATCTGGGAACAAACTCCGCTGCAGCTCATTCCACAACACCGAAGCTTTCCAAAATAATTACTTTTGGAAGAGGCTCGTCGTTATTATGCGAGACAGTTCAGTCGAATATTTCCCATTATATAAACTTTATAACAGGGACATATCAGCCACAGCCCCTTCGATGTTCCAAACTGTGAAAGTCTTTGTAAGGTAGGTCGCAGCCTCGAGACGTATTGCTCGTTTGTAGATTTTGTCCAGATGCTTTAATAAGTGCTTCGGAGCACATCCCAATACCTGAGAGCAGTACTCCAGCGAAGATCTAACCTGAACCTTGTAGAGTAGTGCAGAGTGCAAACCTTCAAATTCAAGCAACCTTACAAACTTGATTGCAATCGCTCAAATTTGTAAACAGAATAAAATTTTTCTATGTAGAATAATAAGTGGCTGTCGTTCAACCCGACGCTTTTTTATTCCTCAGTAGACTCATTAAGAATTCAAACTAGCTAATTGTCGCGGAACACTAAATAATTCATTATTCAAAAAAGGCAGAGAACTGGAAGAAGTTTTAATGGGTGGGAATTTCCTTGGAATAGGTAAGAGGGGAGAGAATGATATGATGCAGAGCAAGTTCGACCTCAAAATTGAACGTACGTGATGATCGTAGAAAGAACTTCAGAATCGTGAGGTTAGAGGCTATATTAAGCCGTACTTAGACTGTGCAACAAGTTGTAAATCAGTTTTTTCGTTTCCCATCGTTTCGACTGATGTGTTATTGTCAGCCGTCTTCAGATGTCTGATGCTGATTTTATAATTTCCTCCCGTCGTCGCGATGACTCACGCTGCCCGGCGGATGATGAGTAAGCGCCGCTGAATCAACCGGGTTCAAACCGGGGCTGAGGATACCACATCAATCAAAACGCAAAAAAATCCCAAGACAATGGCTCACATGGATTATATCTATTTTTGTTTTGTTTTCAGGGTAACGGGTGGTGAATTATTTGAAGATATCGTAGCCAGAGAATTTTATTCAGAAGCAGATGCGTCACATTGTATACAACAAATTTTAGAATCAGTAAATCATTGTCATCAAAATGGTGTAGTACATAGGGATCTAAAGGTAAGCATCACTCTATCTTAAAGTGTATATTCTACTATACAGGAATAAATACTAGATGATTATCATTTATTATTTTAAATTACACGTTATTTTATTATGTATTTAATCACTCATGATGGTTGCCAACCTTCGACACATAGACGGCACTTGAAGAATAAGAAAAAGACGATTTTCGTTGGATATTTTTTCAAAAAGTCGTGATCGGTGGTGTTTGTTTAGATTCTTCTGTGAACTGCTCCTTGATCAAATTATATCCGATTTCCGCAGCCAGAAAACCTGTTGCTGGCCAGCAAACAGAAAGGCGCCGCCGTCAAGTTGGCCGACTTCGGACTGGCGATCGAGGTGCAGGGGGAGCAGCAAGCGTGGTTCGGGTTCGCAGGAACGCCGGGATATTTGTCGCCCGAGGTGCTGAAGAAGGAGCCGTACGGAAAACCGGTGGACATCTGGGCATGCGGGGTCATCCTCTACATCCTGCTGGTCGGGTACCCGCCCTTCTGGGACGAGGACCAGCACCGGTTGTATGCGCAGATCAAAGCTGGAGCGTATGACGTAAGTGTTGTCATTATCATCACAATGTCGCTGTTGATCTTGAAATTGAATCTGTAAAATACTGGAAAACCTTGAAGGTTTTTTAGTTTAAAAAATTCCTAAAATTTTATTTTTTGAATATTACCGCATTGCAAATGAAAAGATTTTGTAATTGACACACAGTTTCACAAATAATTTTTTTTTCTTTCAGTGGAAACAGAGATTCATAAATATCTGCGAAACACTGACTGTATTGTAGTAAATGAACAGACTGATCTTTTAGACTCAATTTTTATCGATACACTACTATAAGTTTCCATCTCTTTGTATTCTAGGTGAACTTACTCCTGAAATATCTTAAGTTATAGAATATATTGAGGAGAATGAAATAGCTCAAGAAATAAAATATCTTAAAACGTGGAATATCTTAAGAAATGAAATAGTTTATCACATGAAATACCTCAAGGATATTTTGACGGCGATGGTTAAGGTTTTTTAGGGGTTACCCTTAACACTAGTGTAAATGCAGTCACCAAAAAAATATTTCCCCTAAAACAGACACAAGAAAGGAAAAATAATTCAATAGAAAAATAGCTAGACAGGATAAATAGTATGTTAGATTTGAGGACTCTAGTTTTGTTCCATGATATGATCTAGTTAGTTAGTTGGCAAGTAATTGGGTAGCGTTGTTAGCAGTCAAATCTGACAGCCTGACGATGATTTAAATATAAATCGAAACGCGTCACCGAAAGAAAAATAGTTTTATTTGTGAAACTGTGTGTTAATTACACAATCTTTTTATCTGCATGATGGGAGAGTTCCACCAAGTAAGATCATCTACAATCTACATGAATGCTTTAACTGTTTGCAGTATCCAAGTCCAGAATGGGACACAGTAACGCCGGAGGCGAAGAATCTCATCAACCAGATGCTTACAGTAAATCCTGGAAAGAGGATCACCGCAGCTGAAGCATTGAAACACCCCTGGATCTGCGTAAGTGTAACATCCTCAAAAGTCCTGGTCTTCTCTTAAAATTTCCTTAACTCTTAAGGAAACCTTATTGATTGAACGCAATTCAATTAGTCAGCCGTTTCATATGGTTCAGTAGGAAATTGTCTTACACTTTGTTATTATCAGACTATTTCACTGTCAAACCACGGAACAAGAAATAAACCCATACAGATCGGATGGAGAATGAAACAAATAAAAAAGAATTTTTGTATAAAAGAACATGTGAGTAAACTTATCGCAATAGTGCAGTCAATGTACAGCACCATTTTCTATCCAAAGATCCAAAGTGAAGGTAGACCACTTTTGGGTGTCACTACAAGATGTGGCAACGCTGTCACCCCTCTGTAGGACCGGCCGCGATCTGCGATACCATATTATGACAGTTGATGGCATAACATCTTCAGCACTTCTCATTACAATTCCATTTCTTAAACAAGACCGCACAATTTATAACATTTTGTAATATTCTTTACAAAAAACAACAAGTGTCAAAACGAGATTGAGGCTAAAAGTATAGGAGTGGGTGAGACATCAAAACAGATAAGAATTGAAAGGGAATACAGTGTTGCCACTTCTTGCGCGGTTGTATAAGTATAGAAATATAAACCGTCTACGTAGCCAATGGAATCTCAAGCCAAACAAACTATTTGGTTTCTTGCCATCCGTCATTCTTAACGTTTGATTTATTTTTTCAGCAACGCGAACGTGTAGCGTCAGTCGTTCACAGACAAGAAACTGTGGACTGTCTGAAGAAATTCAACGCCAGGCGCAAGCTGAAGGTAAACCGACGTAAAAATAATCGAATAAAGTTCATTGTGACTGACACCTTAAATTCTAGGGAGCCATTCTGACGACCATGCTCGCCACACGCAACTTCTCAAGTAAGTTCACAAAACGTGATGCGCTTAACTTCACTCAGTCCAGTCGCCTTGGCAGGAGAAACGATAGCTTAGATTTTAGAGCAATGCAGTCGTAGAATAGCTGAACTGTAGCCAAGCAACGCAATGTATCGAAAATATGTTTACCGACACGGAGAGGAGGATAAGAGGCGTTTTGCATGGGTTTTCAGCGCTCATTTTTCAAGATAATAAAACGATGTTTTTGCAAATTATAGAGAAAGGTTGGTTCTATGGTCTTGTGAAGCTCTTTTATCAATTTTTGTTACAAAATTTTGGATATTGGCGCTCGTATCAGCTTTAAAAATATGTTCACGTACGGAACGACAATATCTAAAGAACTTGGAAAAAGGTAAGGCAAGAGTATAGAAGCAACTTACCTCTATCATTTACATAAAAAATCGTTCAATTATCTCGAAAAATGAGCGCTGGAAACGAAGTACTGGAAATCCATGCAAAACGCTTTTCATTCTAGGTAGAGTCCCCTCTTAAGGGGACTGGCAGCTGAATATGAGTTTTCCCAAGGGTTGAATTTTTGTTTAAGGTATCAAGAGGGCTGGTTAATGGAATGATCACATTGTGACGAATTATTCACCTATCAAGATGAATTTTACGTAATTTAATTTCAAGGGTTCTCTCCATGTTTCTTGTGTGACCCAGAGATATGCAGTTAAGTGGTTTTCTCGAAAACTAAGCAAGATAAATTTCGATCAAGTTAGAGCCTGAATTAGCTCCTTAATACTGAAAATTCAAACCAAAATTCCAAGAGAACTATTATCCGCTGCAGAAATATTTATTGCTTCAACCCTCAGCTTCCTTTGCATTCACAGCTTTAAGATCGTAACTGTCTGACTTGAAAATGTAAAAGTGTGCGATTATCTTAAGAACTTTATAAGATAAAATGCTAAGGCGACTGGACTAATCACGCCCCCAAACATAATTTCCGTTTGCTGTTTGTGTTGGTAATGGATTTAAGTTCGAAGTTACTGCCTTTGCATACACGATACTTCCTAGGGAGTTTTCCTACCGCCTCATCCGAGATTATTTGAAAATCTCCCGCTAAAACTAGGTTAAAGTGACAAAAGACCAGCGACTGGAGAGTAAAAGTTTCATGTGCATTTACACTCCAGCCACTCCAGATATTTTTGAGTATAAGCGGGATAAATTTAGAACTCTTGACTCGCCATCACTGGAACTTAATATCAATGAAATAAAAAAAATAAAAAACCACCAGATTCAATATTTGACCTCAAAAGTACAATATTTCATATCTATAAACAAGCAAGCAACTTGAAAAATATGAGAAAATAAATTTGATAATAATAATTTATGAGGACTTGCAAAGCATTTTCTGGTTTCGAACTTAAAAATCTTCTTTTCTATCACTGGCTGTATATTTAGTCAAATGTTTAATTTCCCTCATGAAATTTTTGAATACGTTGATGATGATTTATATTTTTTTATTTACCGTGGTTTTAACATGACTTCATTTTGTACAATAACAAAACAGCACATCATGCTTTTAGTAGATTATCTATTTTTATTTACGCTACGAGGCCGACCAAAAAAAATAAAGCTGACTCATCAACTACACTTTTTAGATAAATTACTCGAATTTATCAAAAGTGAGCATATCCATTACCAACATAAAATTTAGAGATGACAATTTTGAAATAAACACAAACTCACAGTACACTTAACAAACGAATACTGACATTTTATACACACCTCATATTCTGTAGATATATTCTTAGAAAGGGTTTGAAACTAGACGTAGTACTGTAGTACTATTAAATGAAATATTCTAGATTTAGTGAAGTAGTAGAATACGAAAAAGTAAGACGTTAAAGTCTGCAACCAGACAGATTTGCAAACATTGGCTTAGCGAGCTTCTAGACAACAAAAACACAAGAACGTTATTTAGTTTTTCTTTGGATAAATAAAAAAAACTTTCGAAGTATGTTTAACACTTTATAAAGAAAAATGCATTCTAGTACATATCGTTGAAATATTCACTATTTTTTGAATAATTTCAATAGCTTGAGAGATAGAAAAGTTCATCTACATATTATTTAGTAACAGATAATCCTTTCAATACTTTTCATTATACAAAGTCTAACAAGGAAGCTCCAACGTACTGTCTTCACTTTGGCTTACAATTGTCAAACGATTTATTTTTGTGCTCATTCCTCACAGGACATTCTGGGGATATCGAGCGATTTATTTCGAAAAACAGAAGTTAAATGAGTAATCATATTGTTGAACGCTGTAAGTTGTAAGTTTTAGAGAATACATTCCCCAGCAACTCATTGAAGCTCTCCAAAAGCAAAAGTTTTCTTCTTCTGCTGTAAGTGTCATCACAGCTAATTTTATTTTCGAAGCTGTGACCTTAAACAAGTTAACAGATTCGCATCAGTACCACTGTTTCAGATTGGTCAACCAGGAAGTACGTCTTTTCTTCTGCTTTTCCTTCCTTTATCTTGCCTTGAATAGTTATCGGCAACAGACTGTATTTATCCCTTCCTATCACATGGATCAACATTGCCACTTTCGTATCTTCAGCATTCGCGATTCTATTTATCCATGTTATCTTTGAAATATGTGACCATTTGACCATATTGCAAATGCTCCCAAACTGTAACTAATCTCCTACTTCGATGATGAAGCTTCCATCCTCTAGAGCAGCATCGGGAGCACATAGCATTTCAGCATCCTGAGCTTCCGATGCAAACTAAGCTCTCAAGTAAATGTTTTTAGTGTGTGTAAAACGTTACTCAGAATTTATCATCTAATATGGATGGATCTTTCTGTCAAAACAATCCAACCATTGACAGCCAATAGACAGCAGAATTCTAATATGCCATCCCCAATGAAAGCTTCTTTGTTAGCCATTCGTACCAGAATGTAGCAACTGTTACAATGTTTTGAGCTTATGAAGCGTTACTTTCGTAATGTGCTCTTTTCCATAATGAAATTCAGGATGACGTATTGAAGCAACTCAGCTTCATAGCAGCTTCACTAGGTCATCCTGTACACATAGGGGCATGATGAAACCTTAGAGAAAAATAGCTGTAGTAGCCTTCTTATTCTGAAATGAACTTATACCTTCCTAAGAATGTTCCTTTTTTGTTTATTACTTTCATTTACGAATCATAATTATGTGTATATAATGAAAAACTAAAGGTTTTTGAGTTTTCTTTCACATTACTAGGTAAGATTTATTTTGTATATAATCCTGTAACAGTCTTTTGATTTTATTTTGCATACATTTACATACATAGTTGTTAAAAAGATCTTTGCGTCTTTTTGTGTAGAACGGTTTTACTCCAATTATATCATCAAAGCCAAATCAAAAATCCCATAAAACAAGCAATAAGTTTAACCAAAAATAATTATTGCCTGTTGGATGAAGAATGAAAGATCCAAAAAGAACAATTGAGACCAGAGTCCACAACCTTACTGTATTTTGCCCTTGAGGTCCATCATAATCAGAAGGTTTGGAAAAATCGGCTTGAACTATCAGGCAATTCATTCCTCAACAGATGAAGTTTTTCCAAAGAGTGACCTTTGGAAGAAGCTTATGTGAATCCTTGCGGTATACAAGAAATAAGAAAGCAGCTAAGAACTACTATGAAAGTTTATTCTCGAAATCGGCCGCTTTCTCACTACTTTTTTATAGATGATCTTTTATTCAATGCAGAATGTTCTCTAGAAGTTATACAAACTTTTATTGGAGAATTCAACAAAAAGACGTAAAGTTGCCGTACAGACCAAACAAACTCCACATGCCCAATTCATATTACACACTTCAACACTAACTACTTGCTTCGCTGTCTAACCAAAATATTAACCCAAAGAGGAAATCATACTAATGGACTGTTGAAGCGTTTCTTTTACATTAACGAAACGCATTTTCTTCTTAACCGCCATCAACATTGCGACAATTTTCGATACAGAATGATGAATTCCAGTGCCGTATCGAGGAGCAGTCTCACGTATAATGCGGACAAAAAATGTACGCTAATGCCTTTTTTTAGATTGTATTATTAAAAATACAACCTTTTTGCCACTTGATATCTATTCGTATCTTGCTCCGTTTTTCCAGAAAAAAAAACCAGAACCACTCCATTTCATGTCGAAAAATTGCAAAAATGAAATCATTCAGATAAAAAGATTTTTTTTTCTCGGAAAAGAAATAAAATTGGAAGTACAATCAAGAGTCAAAAAAGTTATATTTTCAACTGCCTAATCCGAAATAGAAATTATTAAAAAGGCAGCTGCGTGAATTTTTTTTGATATCATCATTCTTGGCAACCATACTTTATAGGACACATGTTCATATTATGACCTTTACACCCTTCATATAACCACCCTAACTGTCAGCAGGGGGAGCGGAAGGATTATATAACAAAAATTATGTAAAAAGTTGCAAATTTTGATTAGACAGCGAAATACACACACAAAAATATCTCTAGCTAGCGAAATGCATTCAAGTGAACCTAGAATAGTGAGCATTGGGTAGTGGGTAACTTTGTTTTATTGGTTGTGGCGGACCCCAACTTCACTTCACTTCATCTTGACGCAACCAGAATGTGGTAAGAACACTGCAACTTGCATCCCACCAAGATTTTCTCACCGCCCATTTCTGTGTTCCATCCCATTCTCTGCTTCCCGTTTGCGCAATCACACATTTCTTGAAGATTGTTTTGTTGCACATATTAACAGTACTGGCAATGTGTAAGAAAAAAACAGAAAAGAATCACGAATGTTAGAATTGTGAATCTTCCAAACTGTGGATATGTTGTCCTTTAACAGGCTTGCGTTATAGACTAGTGAAATTAGCATTTCATATGATCATATCATCGAACATATACAACTGAAAACTCGTCGGATGATGATACACATTTTCTTTTATAAGAATTTATTGGATAAAGAAATAAATGAACTGTTTTATACTTGTGCAATTGGTATTAATTAATTCATGCTTGACATTTAGATAGATCATTTTACGCCTAAATGTGAGCATTAACTGTGAAGGGGATGAATTTGTCTCATTTTTTAAATTTGTAATCAGCGAGCTCAAAAACCTCGAATCTGATATGCTACTTGATTATGTTATAAAATATGCAGGATTTTATGCAAGGGTGAATGGGGTGAATTATAGTGCGTTTCATATGAAGTTCGTAATCAGTGACCCCGAAAATCCTAAAAATTATATGCACCTTCATTATGTTCTAAAATATGCAGTATTTTATGCGAGGGGTGGTCGATAAGGAATGAAAGTGGTGATAGTTTGACATGAAATTTGTAGTCAGTAACCCCAAAAATGTTTGATCGATAAACATAGTTTTCCCAGTTTCATCCAGCTTTTTGGGCATTACAGGCCGCCGTGCAGCGTTTAAAAATGTTTTTCCTAGTGACCTGATTCTACGAAGGGTTGAGGTTTTTCTGACCCTTTCTGTACATTTTCCTCTTCACTGTCATTCTTTGACGAAATAATGTAGATGTGGCGGCTCCAGTAACTTGATTCAATAAATTTTCCTGGACTAACGACCTCAACCCCAATTATACAGTTCCACTTCCTAGTTGACGGCGTGTCCTGTTCAACCTGAACTACGACAGTTAAATTGGCTCCCTAGGAACGAGTTTGTAGAGCCCCTTGTCTCAATTTGCGCCAACTTTTGCGACAGTGATTCGTCAAGAGCTGGTGTTGCAGTTTCAAGTGTTTCCATCTGGAATTATATTTTCGCGAATCGGGAACTTTGGGCTTATTGATCACTGATAAACATCATTATAAGTATCTGTTCCCACGAAAATCGAAGCTAGATTACGCGGATTAATTTTAATTAGTTACTTGTTTACTTTGTCGTGATAACAGTATGGCAGGTTGGAAGTGTTCTGGATTATTTTTTTCCGAGTTGAATGGAACAGCAGTATTCAAGGTCATGGAGGAATTTCTCTCGATCCTGAGCCAGCTTAAATAATTGGTATACCTGTCCAGTAACGAATGTTTTTCAGCCATGGTGCTTGTTTCCTACCAACCCCTCTTCGTCCCTCTATCTTGCCTTTTATTATTTGTCACCACTATGCATCAGACCTGCTATAGACATGCATGTTTCGTCATTAGCCTAGACTCATCAGCATAGCCTGGCGGTCTAACTGTAGAGATCAATCGGGCGGTATATACGTGACCCAGTCAAGCGTGTGATAGCAACATCAACGCTCATCTCCAGACAGTCCAGATATTAAGACGTTTGACTTCGTGAGATATGATACTGGTTACCTCGAAGCATGTGACCTAGATAGATGATTTTTCCATCCTCTGTCGTAGCTTCAGATTAATGTTATCATTGCATAAAAAGGATTTCATTTCAATGAAGGTTGAACCAGCCAGCTTAAAAATTATATGTCCGATTTCTTTATCAAAGTCCAATTGCTCTGTGACTTAACTTCCCAAATATTTTGAAAGGTGACCTCCACAGTCCACAACGAAGAATGTTAGACAGAGTATCCTCGGATAATAACATTAAGAGCCATGAGTAGAATCAACACTGGAAAAGTTTTGAGGACTGATCCTCACCGGGTCCAGCTTATAAGCTCAGCACTGTGAAACGCGCTGCCAAAGAGCGTTTTGCCTTTGTCAGAACTTATGTATAAAAAATAATAACGAAACAGTCAACTCATTCTAAGTGTCGCCCTCTATGAGTCATTGACAACTTACAATGTCACAGGTCCTAACAACCGATTGTTGTCTACAGTTCGAGCGCCAGGCTATACTGACGCGTCTAGGCTGAAGACGAAACATGCATGCCTATAGCAGGTCTGATGTATAGTGTAAGTGATGTAAGTGTATATACACTTAATAAAAAATTCATTACAAAGATATATCACTTTATTACAATACTTAAGTATAATCAGTATATAAACGAAATATTTTGAATCAAACCTTAACAACTGCTTTTCCGATATTTCCACCTTTCAACATATCAATAAACGCCTTGGGCATATTTTCGAAACCTTCAGTGACTGTTTCTCGGTATTTCAATTTCCCTTCTTTGATCCATTTGGCCAACTGTTCAATGCCCTCCATCCATCTCTTTGCCCACCTGGTGACGATGAAGCCTTCGACTTTCAGTTGTCTCTGGATAATTGGGAATTGGTACATGGAAGCTAAAAGTGAGATCAAATTACATGATTCGTATTTCCTTAATGCCCGGTGTATCCAAAAGGCCTCAAAGGGAACCATTTCAGTTCTGATCAAGCTCTGAAGTTATCCTGATATTGTGTATCTGTTCACTATTCGTGATGAGGCCAATCCGTGAGACCTCTACTACCTCAGTAACTCAATTTAACTAATATGTTTTCTATTATGATGTGTTTTGGAATTGAATTTAAATTCAGTTTGAGCTAATATATAATTCGCAGTTCGATTTAAATGATAGTGAGAGTTTTTACCTGGTTTATCGTTATATCCTGATATAGCTCCACAGATGGATATCCTACCAAACAGGTTCATGTTTGCCATGACTTTGTTGGTTGTGTCTCCTCCAACCTGAAATACGAAAACACGATTTTTATTCTATTTGTTCAAACCTTTAATTAATTACAGATAGACAGACAAACCGAGGAAAATGAGTGACATGACGAACACTGAAAAACAGAAAATCTCTAATTCGAAATTTTTGGCGATTACAATGCCTCCTCGCCAATTGGCATATGAACATGGATGGCATGTAATGTCACTTGTCTAGGCTCCTTAATGAAGCCACATGAACTTACATTATCGAAGTAACAGTCGACGCCTTTGGGAGCAACTTTCTTCAGTTGAGTCTCTATATCTTGGGTCTTGTAGTTGATGAAGTGATCGAAGCCCAACTCCTCCACGAGCCATTTGCCTTTCTCTTCGGATCCGGCGATTCCAATGACTTTGCATCCTTTTATTTTCGCTATTTGGCCCACGATGCTCCCGACAGCTCCTGCTGCTCCTGACACCACCACCGTTTCCCCCTCTTTGGGGTGGCATATTTCCAAAAATCCAAAGTATGCGGTGTTACTAGGAAAAAAGGAATTTGGTTTAACAGTTATTTCAGCCTCCACACCCCTCCCTCCCGTCCCCCCGCAGTATCTACAGACAGTAAGACAGTTTTGGGACTAGGTGACGTTAATGGTGCTTTTTTCAAGCCTCTTGCTTTTAGACCAGAAATGTTGAGGAATGATATTATCGTTACAAGCAATAAAATGGTCACATCTGGTGTGGAATAAGAGGCCTAATTCGTTATTTGCGCCCCAGAATTCCCTAGATAACGAATTTTTGGATTTTGGACCCTCTCTTCGTATATGCATTTTCTCAGAAAATACTCTTTGCTGCTGATTACGAATCCGGCCTCAATTTGGGACCCTGACTCGAGGGAGGGTTCCTGGAGAGCGTCTGAGTGCTTATCTGACTACTTACGCTTTGCTAATCAGAATATTCGCATTCAGAACCATCGAATATATGAACCTCCTCCAAAAAAACCACTGTATCGAAATTATTATTCTGATAATGAGTGTCAGCATTCATTATAAGCATGCTGATGCTCCCCCAATAGCTTGTCGAGCCCCCATCACGTCCGGCGCCAAAAGGGAGGCCAGAAAATATTTTTTCCAAGAGAACAAAACGTCATAGCGCAAATCTGATAACACTATTGGATTCAGCAGAAAATTCTACATGGGACAAAGTCCAAAAATGAGATGACAAACGGTTTACCTACTCGATGTAGGTATCAAAAATCCCCTTACCCCGGCATTCCTAAAACTCCGACACCCAAAGACACTGGTAGTGATCCGAAGTCTGGGAGAAGGTATGTTGGTAGCATTTTGGTGGAATCTTCACTGTTGCCCTCCACTGTATGTGTCCTCCATCCAAATTGGCCATGGACATGTGAACCTACTGGGAATTTGCTATTCTTGCTCGCCGTCACCCTAAAAAATATAAATAAGTCAAAAAGTCCTGTAGATACCTGGTTTGTGGTACATACTGAATCGAATTACAGTCAAGGTGTTATTCAAGGTTAGATCTACATTAAAGTATTATTGTATCAACCCTACAATCAGGTATATGAATAATATCAATATTTAAAATAAAAAATCAAAACAAATCTAAAGCTATAAAATATTGATAATAATTGAAAATACGACTATGATTAAAAATTGGTCAATGTCCAAGTATCAGACCGCCGAGCTACACTGGCGAGTCTAGGCTAAAGACAATACACGCGTGCCTATAGCCAGCATTGTCAACTCTATTGAAAAATCAGTGGATCTGCTGTTTTTACGTTTTGTCTACTGATCTACAGATTTTGGTCTGAGATCCGCTGGTACTTGATGACTTTGATGTGGTTAATAGAAAACTATCTATTTATTGCTGTACGAGGTGTGTAAATTAAGTAGTGAGACTGACGAAGCATGAGGAAGATCTGTTGGGAAATGGTTCCCAAATAGCGATTCCCACAAACCCGTTTTTGGCCAGTAAAAACATCCTTATCGCCCCTCAGCCTCTTCACTCACCCGATTTGAGTCCTTGTGACTGTTTCCTCTTCCCGAAATTGAATATTCATCAGAGGAAACATCATTTTCAACGTTGTAATTATATTCAAATGAAAATGTTTCGTTACTTATTCCACACACCGCGTATGTTATAAGCAAAAACACCTACTTCGCAACCTGGCCTCCGATCATGGGGATCCCGGTCGGTAGTTGTTCAACGTAAACTCTCATGTAGGGATCCACACTGAGATAGACAGCTTCGGCCAGAAATTCTGAAAATTGAAACATTTGAATATACGTACTTGGCCAGTTGTACTCCAAGCATTGTGCTCCCAATTGGCAAATTGCTAGCATAGGCTCTCAGACCAGCATCCATGCTGAAATACATCGCCTCGGCAAGATATTCTGGAAATGATGGGGGATAATGAAAATCTCGCCAGACAAAATTTAGTACTGCCCAACCTGTCAGTCGATATCATAATGCATCAAATTTGGAATTTCTCCTGGTAATATTACTTCCCCACCTGTTGGTGTGAGAAGTGAAAACTTGTCGCTATTTCTCTTGTTGTTTCAAGACTGATATTTAATTACCTCAACAAAATCAACCTAATTAACCATTCTATTAGCAAAAATCATAGAAAAACAATATAACATTGTTTCCAATATTCTGCAGAGGTAGTGCAATCCTTTATCTGATACCTGAGTCAAATACAAAGTTTATTTATACCACATATATGTTTATATACCTAATGTACTATAAATAGAATCTGATTATCAAATCAAACATAAAAAAACATACCGAACTTGACCTTGATAAACAATAAAATACTACTACTAACCTCCATCATTCAGTGCTGGTATATTTTCTTCCACCAACTTGAAGTCACTTTCTTTCGGCAGACCCTCAAATTTTTTGTTATAAATGAGTACTTTGGACTTGGTCATTTTCAATTTGACGTTGACTACACTGCAATTACAATCTATAACGAATGAGGTACGACTAATAACAACTACGGGTTGATAATGTTTATGAGTTTATAAACATGTAATGTATAGGTGGAGATAGTAGTACCTAAAGGCGAAATCCCACGCTACATCATGAACGGTGAAATATCTTAATACTGTCCATAATTCGTTACGTCCATCTTTCGTACGAATGTAGATAATTTGAAATGCTAATTTTACTAGACTATAACGCCAGCCTGCAAAAGGGCAGCGTTGCCACGTGTTAGAAGATTCGCTTTAACATTTGTGTTTCGCCTTCTGTCTTTTTCTTACACATAGATTCTAAATGCCAAAGGAACATCAAGAAAACACATCTAAAATTTTCGCCATCACTACTTCCTCACGTTTTAGTGTGGGAAGTAAATGAGAAAGAGTAATTTTCTGACCTTCAACGTGGACTGGTCTAATAAAACGCTGTCGGAGTTTGTATCCCTGTATGGAACGGAGTGTTAATATGGATTGCGATATATCCAAGACATGAAATCAAAAATTGGAATAATGCTGCGTGGTGCCAGATTAAACTGAAAATATCATTATCAATCATTATCTTATATGCCGTGGACGCCGTGGGAAGACGCCTTAAAGATAGCAGTACAAGTGGTGATAAGATGGTTCATTTAGCGAGACAGTCACCATGATTAGGCGATTTCAACTTGTACATTTTTAGATGAGTGAATAACACGGATCTTGATAATTGACTTATTTTATTAGTGCACGTAGCTATATAATTTATTGCTCTATAGAGTAACATAATCTATGTATAATTCTTCGAATATTAAAAAAATAACGTTGGATGTTTTTACTGTGGTAGTATGAAAATCACTTCTTCCACGGTGAGATTTAAAAATAGATATAATTGCAAAAATATGTACAGAAACATCGACATCCTGTCCAGTAACGTTAAGAATTGCTAAGCCTGAATGCCACCCAAACCTTTATAAAAATGTTATAGAATAAAATATCAGTGTAGATATTATAATCGATATCAGACTAGCCATAACTCGTGGAGCCCGTATCTCAATTGATTATCGTTTCAACAATATTTTTAATTCTTGTGTCAATACATAATTCGTATGGATGATATTTGGAATGTTGACAACCATCTCATAGATAAAGGATAGGATCCCATGTGTGTAGGACACATTGTTTATCCTCACTTTCATTATGATTTGTAAAGATATCTGATTCAATATATCAAAAACTTTTATCTTGGTGAAATTGCGTCTACACGTGCCGTTAAATTATAAATTCAACCAATACATAATTCCTAACAACTTTCTAACCTGTACAGCTTGCCGGTTCGACCTCTGTTTTACATCCATCATAAAGCTGGAGTGTAATCATTATTTCGTTCATTATCTCACTCATCAAACAGGGATATTTCGAAAATTCACTGTGGCATTGATTGAGATTATTGGTGTGATAGAAATTAGGAATTGAGTCCATAAATACAGAACGGGCATTCTAGGATTTGTTTGAACATGGCTCATTAGTCGATGTCATAGAAATTTTTACATTTTTGTCCATTTATTTATTTGTCATCATCTGTTCATGTAGAACAAAGTCAAGTTGATACTAATGTTGTAAAAAAAATGGTTGGGTAACAAAAATAAATTCAATTAATTAAATTTTAACAAGACAAAAACTGGTTTCCTAAGGGAAACATCGAAATGCTCCTTTGACCTGTTATATCCGTCGATGAATTTTTATTTCAGAACTGAGACAAAGGCAGAAAGCCAATTGCGCTCCAGAAGCTCTGCGAAAGGATAAATATCCATTCACCTTAACCATAAAATGCTGTTGATTCCAATCAAAAGTTAGTTTGAAAACAGAATCAGTGGAGCAAACACAAAAGGGGCCAAACATGTGTATCCTCACCAGGTTGACCTTCCAACTCCTCAAGCAAGTCTCTTCTGAAAGATTTTCTTTTGGAGAACGTCGGCGTTGTTTAACTTACTGGCTAGTAGACTGTTTACCGGTGGTTGCAATTAACAGCGTTTCAAAATCAATGAAGACATTTATCCTTTTGGCCTTGGTTAAAAATAACCAGTCAATTATATTCCTCCTGTTTGTGTTTTTATTATGATAAAATATAGCTAGTGTTCTTAATTCTATGTTATCCTCTTCAAGATGCCTCACGAAACAATCAGTGTTTGATCAGATATTACCGTTCTATTTAACTTCATTCATCTTTTTGGATCTAACCGACGCTGTTCATGAACCAATTCCTAACTAATTCGATCTTTATAGGTAGAAGCATAATCGTGAAAAAGGGAGACGGGTCTCAAGTGAAAGAGTCCACGGACAGTTCCACGACGCTAGAAGATGACGATATCAAAGGTAAATGATTAGACAACAAATCACGTTAAGCCAAGGCAAAGTATCGCTTTTATTAGCACTCACGAACGAGTGTTTGTTGCAAAAAAAACATGATAATGGTCATGATGACGTTGTTTCTACTTAGCAGGTGATAAAAGACGGTTAGTATTATTATTGCAATGGATAAGATTGAAGTGCACACACGTGTCAAATTTAATAATTCACCAGCATTATTATATTATGCGGTTCTAAATAACTAATGTACTATTGATTTACATCTACTATTTAGTCAAGCAATATCTTCAGTGATTTGATATCAGGAGTTAGGGAAATTTTATGTATCTAGTGTGAGCATGATTTTGGATTCAACAACCGTCTGCATTCCAGCTCCCCATAAAAGTCTTCACTAAGTTACATTACCATATAATAATAAAAGAATTATATGCAATCCACTACACTGTGGATGAGCTGCGACAACTAAACATGGGAGGAAGCTTGCCTCCTCACTCCCGTGTATACCCTCCAAGACACCTGGGAGGGCGTGGTCTATTAAGTTTGGAGCGTCTACGTAACAAAGTAATACTGAGCTCATTACTGACCACCAATCCAGTCATCTGTTTTGTGCCCAGAAAACTCATCTTCACACTTGACTTGAGGATGTCTCTAGTGCACATCAAAACTGCTGAAGATAATTGTCTTCCAAGGCTTCAAAAAGACAAGCCCATTCATTAAATCTTCCACAAACATCTAGAAGAACATAGCTTGTCTAACAGATACTGAAAGCTTCATAATAGCTTGCCAGGATGGTGTCTTCAATCGCTTGGTATATCGTAGTAGGGATATAGGTATAAACGTACCCAATGTGCCACTTGTAGAGCATGCATCTGAGATGCTTATGCAAGTCTTGTCAGCATGTAAGGTATACATCGGCAGGCACTGCTTAGGTCTATTGGCACAACGCAGCTCTAGGAGTGCTATATTATCATTTGAAGCACTCTCAAGCTCCTACCGTTATGACCATCTTGAAGAAGGACTACTTAACTGGAGAGATAGGGGATTAAACAGGGTCGTACGCTTCCTGACACCCTGTATACAAATCAATTTATTTATTCCCGTATTTTATGCCTTATCATTGCATGTTTCATTTTACCAAGCCCTCTCCGGACAGTATGTTGATAAAAAATGTTCGACGAATTGTTATAATCAGTATGTCAGCAAAATGCAACTAGTCCATTGTTAACGGGAGAATCGATATTATCCAGATTAAACCCAATACCTATTTGAACAATACGTTATCAATTCTGAATTATCTTTGTTCTGAGGTACAGTGTGTTTGCGCAGTATGGAATAAATTGAGAACTGAGTTGACTGGAGGAACACAACACAGTAGTTAAAATGCAGTGGTTTGTTCTTTTTTTCTTTCTTCTTCCTCCGTATCATCTTCAAGTGCTTGGACGTTTAAAAATTAGAACTGGATGAGGTTGAACCATTTGACAGATAGTGTTACCCCAGAATACTGAACATCTCATGAATTACAAACGTAGAGGTACTTCGACGAATAGACAAGGAAGAAGAAACGATGACCGTTAAAAATAAAAAATTAGAAGATCGATCTAGGACAAGAAATGTGATGATCAGTTATCCTTAATCTACAGAAGATACAAAAAGACTTATTTTTAAGGGTTTTGACGCTGATATCACACGTTCAAACCGTCATACTTTCTAAATCTTGGTCCCTTGGTATTTCGGAAAATTACGTCTACCCTAGATTGAGTATATCCACAAAATTATTCGAGAACAACGATTAAATTTTTACTGGCTGATCAAAAGTGATTAAATTATCTATTGTTTAGCCCCAAACGTTCAAAATCACTACTTTTATTTGTCCATCTCGGTCTGAAAAAATAAGCCGTCTTTATTCAGCTGGTAATCCCAAATCAAACGAACAAAGAATTCAATATGGTTACGGAATAACGAATCGATTCCGTACTTTTTCGTCATACTGTATTCTTGTTAGATGGATATATCATAATTTACCTGTTTATTAGTCAGTATACAGCGTATTTAATGATATAATTACATTAGGTTTACTATCCAATAATGAAACTGACATTAATTCCCCGATATTCGATACCCGATTTTTCTAATATGATAAATATATCTATATCCGATGAAATGATAAACTGCTGAGTGATAAACTTTGAAGGCTGTTATCAGAATCAACTTATTTAGCTGAGTCATCTTCTCCTTAGATGAATTAATGTATTTGCAACTCCTTGTTTGAACAATGTAGCTGTTTTCAGCACAATCGCACTAGATTTAGTACAACAGCATCTCATTTAGTACGCTAGATTACCTGTCATGTTTTAAGCACAACTTGATGTTGGAAATGACAATGAATTGTTCATATTCATAATACTTGAATCTCATAGAATACTTAGAAATGTGTGAAATTCAAAGTTATACGAACATTGAGCCCATCACTAGTATCTAAATATTTATCGATAAAAGTTTTCAGTATTGTATTCCCAAGTTCAATTCACCGTTGACCTTCTAATATCGATTGAAGACAATGAACAAAACTACTTTATTTTGTAATCTACATCGACCTTTTTGCCTACCTTCTGCTTTTAGTACAACCAGACCGTATTTAGTGCACTTTTCTGCCACTTTTAGCACAATCTGCTGGTTATGAAAATATTGGTATAATTGAAGTAGAAACAACGGAACTTGGTATAACATTTTTTGCAACAAATACGAATCAATGTTACCCATTGTATATAGATGAAAAATCATTCATCCTCATACCACTGGTTTATTTGATCGAGGTGACGTTATAGAATACAATATTCACAATCAAGAATGTTGTTCTGAAACGCTTCTTGCACTGAATGATCGCTTTTGTTTTTTATTTTTAGGGTGTTGTGATTTTGAATATTCATATACTCGATTAGGGATGGGCGCATCGAAAAAAACATCGATGTTTTTGCCCATCTCTATACTCGATTCAATGTAAATAATTCTCGCTTATGTGCTGTGGTGGTGGTCGCATTTTTTCTATTAATGTTTTTAGAGGATTTTTTCGGGACGTTTTGTACCACGCGTTTAGTGATTCGCATGTTTCCCCTGACTTTTACCAACTTTTTCTTATACTCACCTCTGGTTTTTCATTTTGTTTGAAAGCACAGAATTCTCAGTGGCTGCGTGCATTCACTTTTGATACGCCTTAAAATTTTTGAGAGAAGTTTTTAGACTTAAATGCATACTAAAGCCATATACTTACTGCTAAATATAACAGTTGAGATACTGAACCATATATTGAAAAATGATAAAAAAGAGTTTCAGTTAGAATCCAAAGAAATGACACTCCTTAACACATTGATAAAAAATCATAAATTTTGAAGATATGATCATTCTGAAATCAAAATGAAAAACCTTTTTTTCTATATTTTTTCTACTCGATGTCCTCCCTGTGTCCCTTGACCCAGCATGATTTTTTCTCATTTTACTAGAGCCTGACTAAGCTTCATAACTAAGTCCACTAACAAAAATACTAATACTGTGATGGATCATATGAAGAAATTACGGATCTGGATTCCTAATATAGCCACATTGACATATTTTCACTTACACATTGATCAATTATAATTTAATATTGCATTCCACATATACATGTAATGTCTGTGTTGTGCTAGATTCATATTAAGATTTGAAAAAACAACCATATTTGCTTTTACAATTTTCTAGCTAATAAAAATGTTTGACTTCTGTTCGAAGGTTGAATGTGATCTCAGGGATTCAGTTTTGTGCCTTGAAGATCCCATACCTCATACATGTATGAAATTCAAGCCAGTGAGAATTTTAAAATTCCATATCGAGATTTTGAGGCAGGAAAAAACCAAGTTACTTTGATAATTGTTTAAATGGTGGAAATGTTTCCAATTCTGTTTTTTGACATACAGTAGTTGTGTGCTCCTTTTGGATACGCCAGGTTTTCAAAAAAAGTTTTAGTTGTCGATATCGTCTAATGATATAAACATTACAAGTACAAATCATGTGGACTGTATAGTACTAAAAATTCAAGGCATATTGTATTGAAACCATGAATCCCAAACCGTTTGAAAAATGTAAATTTTAAGACAAAAATTATGCTATGTCTATGATCAACGTATTCTTTTGACAATACGTTTTAATGACAACCAAGTAAGATTAGTTTAATTATAATATATAATTAGAATAAAACACTACAGTACAGGAAAGTTTAAAATACATATGTTTTTCGAAAAGTATTTACATCAATCATATTAAACAAAAAGTCGCAATTTCATTCGTTCATCTAAAACCAGTCATAGACGATCTCGTGGCGTCTTATGGAGACCCGTCAATATTCCAGGAAACCAAATGGAAATTACATATTCGGCAAGCTCCTACCTACATTTGATTTTTCACAATTATTATTATCATTAGGAATATCTGACCACTGTCAACGTGACGAGTTTTCTGAATAAGTATCGTCATGTGACTACATTTTGTTCTACGTAACCTCCATTGGACTAATGAGGATAAGCAAGACACGATTGGTTCTGGACGAACAAATGCGATTGCAACTCTTTCTTCATACGCTGTGTTGCTTTTTAGCATTCCAACTGTCAAATGTCAAAAATTATGTCCGCAGTAATGTCTAGCATTTTGCTGTAAAGACGTGAAGTTTGGAATGATCTTATAAAATACAATAACTGACTTTTGGCTCGATAGATGACGCCAGTATTTTCAAATGCCACTCGGATATCGAATCGTTGTTCCAATTATGATGTTATAGGTAATTAAATGAATTATATTGTTCCTCACTCAGTTATATTATGATAGAATAGGTGGATTCATATTTAAAGTTTTGCTTTTCATCCTCACCATCCCGGTTATTTACAATCTGTCAACATTTTTTTGGAGCAACAATGTAAACATAACAATGTATATATAATAAGATTCAACACGAGCATCAAAAGATTTCAAATTTTACGTAAAAGTAATTCGCTATAGAAAAAGAAAGTCTACGGTTGTATTTGAAAACTTTTGTGTTGTTTGAAGTATCACGTTCTTCATGAATGTAATTATGGCTAATGAAGGTGAGTCGAATTGTAGAAACCTTGACACTGAATGAAATTCATTATTCATATCATAAATCCTATTCCAAATCAATACCAGGTCTGACGGTATTGATATCTTCACAAATAACCTCTTTTCTAGGTCTACCCAACCTACTCGCTATTCCTCCTATATTCCTTTAACTTTCTATTTATTTACTGGGTGACTAAAATTCTCGATATGCAAATTTGAGAAAAAATAAATGCAACCACTCCTCCTTGAAAAGAAGCCTTTTCCAAAAGGCTATGAAAGAAAGCGCAGTAATGGATATTTGAAATGACAGCACTACCTCCGTCTTTTTCTATCTCTCTGACTCATTTCAACATATTCATTGAAGAAAATTCATTTTGCACAGCATTTGTGTAGCGCGCACTAAAGTTAAATGCTGTAGATTTGTGGAAATCAGAATTTTTCATTCGGTATAAGAGAGATCATGAAGAGTATCCTTGTGTTAAAAGCTTAGTCATAAAAGTAACAATTTGTATTCCACAACGTTCCATACCTTCATATGGTCATCAACCTCATATACGTATCGGTCTAGTAGTGTGAGTCATCACCACCTAGCGCACCGGGAGAGAGAATAATGCGAAATCTGAGACCGTATGCAATATAGGGGAGGGTAACCGATGACCAGAATCAATCAGATTCAGCCGCGCATATACTTCGGTCTACTAGTGTGTGTCATCATTACGGAACTCATCGGAGAAAGACGATGCTGCGCTGGTGGTAGGACCAATCAGAGACCGGACGGGGTTCGGGTAGGATACATGATGACCATGGGACAGATGAACAGCAACAGAAGGAATTTGTCATCGACAGGTTCAGCCGCCGATACACATTAATCTAGTAGTGTGAGTCATCACTACCAAGCGCATCGGGAAAACAAGACGCTACGCTGATGGTGTGTGATACTGTGAAAGGTACAATTGCAAATAAGATAACTAATTCTATTTCACGGCCACCTTCTGATTTTAGTTATTACAAATAATTTTAAAAAAACCATGTTATTCTCATTTTGAACTCAATTTTCAGTCAGCTGTGAACTTGACAAAATGCTTTTCATGATCTCTCACGTAGGACAAGAACTATGACTATGAGTTCCTTTTGTTTTCTCTATTATTTTATAACCATATATAAATTAATGAATGGCTGATAATATTTTGGTAATACATTTTGGGTATCAGACGTTCATATACATATATCGGATGTTGTTGGATGCGAACCTGATCGAAATGAACATACAAATTAGAACCATGCTTCTTCTGTTTGCCGGGCAGGCGCTCTCACCAAGTAAGCTACGATAGCGCGTCCTTCGATTGATCTGAAACGCCATTTTTGGGAGCAATCTCCTCAAAACCATTTACACTTTAGAAATTGCACGCGTTTGCGCCCACTTAGTTTTTCCATTGTCAGAAGTACCCGACCAAATACCAAAAACAAAATTGCGTCCATCAAATTCATACTATTTCTCTGACTAATTTCATTGGGGTATTAGTAGTAGAGGCAATTTGACACCAATAACTCAGACATGCTCAGGAAATAATTGTGTGCCATCAGTTTCTAAGATATTCAAGAAATACCCCCAGGGTGTTATCTTGCTCTCGCAAAAGATATGTTCGAAATCCGTCGACATCCGATATATGTATTAGTAAAAGAAAACCAAAGGAAAATCCATACGGAATAGGCTTTGCATCCGATCTGGTCGGAAAAAAGGATCGCCCAGCTTGGCGCAAACGCGAATGTCAAACGGACTGGTATGAGGGTTGTAACTGAAATTTATTTTCTGGGCAACGCTCAGAAGATAAGAAGGGCGGCGTAGACCGGAGTTCCACGGTCATACAAAAAGATCCCGAAGGTAAATCCCCTAATTCCTAATCTCTTTCACTGTCTTGTGGTTTTTACTTCTACAGGTTGAACTAGGTCGTTTACTTGATAAAGAACACATTTACTCGCAAAATATTTGGCGTCGCAATCGTGGAAAGAAATATTCCTTCATAGACATGGTGATTTTTGGGAAAGTACCAGACGGAAAATATTTTGCAGAGGATCAAACGTTAGGAACATATTTTTCGTCCATAGTCGGATCGTCAAACTTATGACATATTTTTCAAAACGTCAATACCGCCTTGCGCAGATAATTTCGACCACTACACTCAAATCTGGAGGAGGATACATAATTTTTCTGAGGGAGTAGATCAGAGTAAACTCGAAAATTGGAAGTTAATGAAATTAAACGCTTAGTTATGTTTTTAACATAATCTAATATACTCGTAGTGAATGACAAAGCCTACTTTATGCTTTCATTCTATATTCTTGGGTGGTGGGGATTTTTGCCCCTCCCCTTTATACGCCACTGCTCCAATCTGTCATTCCCGTGAAGTAATAAACAACCTGACCAACAACCTAGTCCAACCTTTCTGCTGATTGCATCGTGTAACAATATGTTTTCCTACTGTGAATTCTTGCTGGAAAAACAATAAAAATTTCTAGATAAACTGCATGTCTAACAAAAATATAAACAGGTTACTATATATCCACAGTTTTATACAACCTTGCTCAGCCTTATCATAAGCAAGTCGCAAAAAGGTGCTTTGCAGTGTACCAAATTATTCGATGTGTTGAATAACGTCCCGATAAGGATGAGCTTGTTGAGATTTTCTAGCACTCGATGCTATTATAAAAGATATCTTGTTTGAATATTTACTATGATAGAAACATCACCTCATCTCCAAGTATCGCTTTCTAAGGGCATTCCCATTGGCAACTTACGAAGTCAAAGGTTCTATCACTTGGACTGCCTTGAAGTGGCAGCAGATGACCCTTGCTTCATCTGTCAACAAGGGTGAACTGATTTACCGCGACATCCCGTGTTCTTCGTAAACTCTTTTACGATGTACCGTTATCTCATCTCATTCACGTCAGAAACTGACAGCTGACATTAAGTGTATGTTGTCCACTATGCATCAGACCTGCTATAGACATGCATGTTCCGTCTTTAGCCTACACCCAATATTAGTTGTCAGCTTCTAACGTGAATGAGGCGAGTTAACGGTACATCGTGAAAGTGTTTACGCAGAACAAGGGATGTCGTTGTAAATCAGTTCACCCTTTTTGATGTCTTAACGGACATCTGTTGCCGCTTCAAGGCAGTCCAGGTATAAGGACCTTTGACTTCGTAAGTTGCCAATGGGCGTCACTTGGACACTTGGAGATGAGTTGATGTTGCTATCACATGCTTGACTGAGTTACGTATATACCACAGTTAGACCGCCAGACTATACTGACGAGTCTAGGCTAAAGACGAAACATGCATGTCTATAGCAGGTTTGATGCATAGTGGAGTGCATACACTTACTATGATAGAATCATTTTCCATTGGTATATTTTTCATATCCAATGTTTCGAATTAATCTTTTCTATAGAAGCTTCAGTAAATGCTTTTGCGATGGTCGTATTTGAGCATTATAGAGCATTTGTAGCTCTTTTGTGGAAGCAGAAGAGAAACTGACAACAAACCACCTATTAGATTTTTGTCTAATGTATTCATTACAGTTCCCCTCACAAGTATCAAACAGTTTGGTAATTATTGCACCACATGAATATCGAGATTTTGTTTTTCGATTTCTTAAATCCACACTGAATTTGATCAAAGCGACAGGTACGCAGGACGTAATTGTTACATGGTGCACTCGCAGCAACCGCTACTTCCATTTGGAATATTTCCATTGTTAGTATCAGTCTTTTTCTATTTGCAGGCTTCACTTTACAGGCGTTACTTTTGTTGTGTGGCAGTATAAGTGCTCGGGGTCTCCTTTATTTATTATAAAATTCAATCATAACATCAAAAGTTATGTTTTGAAGTTCCACAATATAACTTTGACCATTCGGAATTGCACTGCAATATACTGAGAATTTGCGACGTCCAAATCGAGATCTGAATGAAGAGATCTTACCATGCCTTGCGGAAATTCTGCCATTTTTGACAAGGTGGTGAACCGACAGAAACACATGGCGGTGACAAAACTATTAAATTCCTTTTTCTTATGTCTCTCTTAGGGGAAATATTTTTTAGGACTGCATTTTCACTAGTGTTGAGGGAAAATCACTAGAAAACCACCCTGACTGAGGAAATAGGGAGGTTGCATTCCGCCATGGTAAATGCTCTAGCTGTTTTACTTGTTATTACAGAAGGCGAAACCACGATTGCTTTGCAGTTTTTTGTAAATGAGCAGACGACGACGGTGAAGGTTTTTTATGGGTTTCCCTTAACACTAGTGCAAATACAGTCGCAAAAAAATCCCTAAGATAGACAAAAGAAAACAGAATTTATTAGAACAATAGCTGGCAGAATAAACAGTATGTTTTATATCCACGATAGGATCTAGTTAGCTAGCTGACAAATAACCTCGGTAGCCTTTGAAATCTGTCAAATCTGACAGTTCGACGATGAATTGAATATAAATCAAATCGCGTCACTGGAAGAAGCTTCATTTGTTAAACTGTGTTTTAAACACAAACTTTTTTAACTGAATGATGGCAGAGTTTCACCAAGTAAGAGCATCTACAATCTACATAACAATATCGTGTTAAAAAAAGCCTTATTCTGCCACCTTCATTGATTTTTGGCCGGCTTATACTAATTGCTTGAACATATTGATGCGATTTCCATACAAAATCACCAAAAAATCACCGAATTAACGGATTGACACAGTAAAATATGCGTCTTCGTCCATCGCAATCCACTGCGCACTTTGATTGCTGTGCATGGAACTTACGTACGTTATAAATATTAAAAAAACTAATATTGCTTAGAAAGCTGCATGTCTATAATTTGTAAGTAGCAGTGAAACACTTTGTATACAAGTTGCATGAAACACAAATAATTTGATGGTGCATCAAGTAATTGAAAAAGCACAGTGTTTTCCGTTCCTTTCCATCGTGCTTATTATATTATTATTTCGTAAATCAGGAACATTGTTTCAAAGCACACTTTGATCGTCATGTCGGGCGCGCAAAATGTTTGCAAACGTTTATGAATGGAATGCGTGTGTGGTGTAAACTCGAACTGCAAGCAAACGTTTGTGAACATTTGACAGTGTTCGTTAGGATTCCAGGTGAATCAATGAAAACAAAAGGATTTGTAATCGTTTATGAGTTTGTTGTTAATTGTGTGTAAACCAAGACGTGGACAGAACGGAAAATACGCGAGCTTAAGCTGTCACTTTCTTTGGCTTGACAGCGTTTAATCATTGTGTGGGTCATTTTCGAACAGCCCTCCAAGATATCGGATGTTTGATTGTGAATTAATTAATCAGAAGTTAATAACATACAATTTTTGCATTTAAGAGGTGGTGTTTTATGACTGAATATGATTTTGTTTCATCGTTTATGCAGGGCTTTGGTTTTAGGGTTTTTAATTGTCTACTAGGCAGTATATATTTTTATTATACAGGGTTGGTCATAAGGTCGTGGCGCTCCAAAGTTACGTTTTTTCAAATAATGCACTCTATTGTATTGGCTATTAAAATTCTTCCTTCAATGTACGCCTCTTTTTCCAAATAATGAAGGAAGGTTCTTTGAACTGTAGGTTGAAATGTCGACGGTCAATTTGGAAACCGTGATGTTGAACAAATTTGACACTTCATCTTAGCTCAAACCCTATCACCGTGTGCTATCATGATAAGGACAGTGATACCTACCTTTCACCTAAATGCATTGAACTTATTAGTTAATCAACCCAAAAAAAACTAGGAGGAAACGTGAACCAAATTAATTCGTTAACGGACATAACCAAATGTTGTATTGTGAAGCCAAAATCTCAAATAAACCCATTTTGATCACCTCCTAACCCTTTATAGTGAAAGCCACTGATCAAACTATATCTGCAAAGGAGGTAGGCGAGTCCAATTCATAACCTTCTGAAATTTCTCCTGACATGCTTTGGAAATACCACTTCAGTATTGAAATACATGCTACTCAGCTTATAGTCAGAGAGTAAGCGACAATTTTCATAAAATATTTTCTATGAAGCTTTTTAGATTGTGTCTATGATGCAGTCAATAAGTGATTTAAAATAACTAGTAGAAAATATGATAGCTATATCCATATCGATATTATATATAGTTATCTATAACTTTTGTTAAATACTCTAAATTTCTAACTAAAATTCGTGCTTCATATCCATTATTTTAGCCCGGATTCAAACCTTTCCAGAAGCTTAGAATAAAATACATGAGTACACCTTGGCAAGCCCGCATCTAGGGGGAGGCCAGAAGGGGCTCTTGCCCCGGGCGGCGAAGACTAGAACGTGGTCAGCTAGTCAGCAATCAGTACAGTACACTATAAAAACCTGTGCAACTTTTGAGGGCGGAAAATTGACCCTCTCCCTCTCCCCCATTTATAAAATTTTGGGTCCGCGAAACATTTATCTGTATTTTTCTTACTCCAAAATCGTGTTTTTAGAATCACTCTCCTAAAAAAAAAACAAGGCTTATGAATATGAAGGCGAAAAATATGTCGCTGTCTACCTGACTAATATGGCATGTTAGGTATAACGAATATAAATCGCACGTGTATTTTTGATCCGGCATTTGAAGCACGTTATTTGCATGTTTTTAGCATATTTCGATACGCCGATCCTTTTAAAAAGCGATCTCGAAATAGAAGACACGTTCAAGTTCCGAATGTGTTACCAATCAACATTTTTCTACTGTATAAACTGATCATCGTCGTCAAATGAAGTTCCAATTGGGAGTTGAAAGAAATGTTTGGTGATGCTGAAAAACAGACGCTTCAGTTATATACAAATCGTTTTGTGAGATCTATTATATTCTTTTTTTAGATTAGGTTTATTTATTCCACTTGAATACTAAAAATAATCCTTCTGTTTCATGAGCGTATCGTAGTTCCTCATCTCTGGATGAAATCCCAAGTGTGCGAGGTGCCACAGATAGGAAATGATGTGTCTCTTCTATTATAGATAAATGTTCCCTGTGAGAAGATAACTCAATTTTTATTTGTATTGAGCTTAAAACGCTGTAAACTGTACCTTTGGGGCACCTCATTCCAGAACACTGAGGTTCTCTAAAAGCATTACTTATGGAAGAGGCTCACCTAAGGCGGTGTGAGCTCGACCTGGTGAAGATGCGTCCGTTTAGCTCCTTTAGTCTTTGCTGTATTAGTGACTCTTCCATGATAATCTATAGAATAGAGACAGATCATCTACCCTTCTTCGATGTTCCAGACTGTAGAGGTCCTTTGTGAGGTCAGACACATCCGACAGATCCATTGCTTGGGTCCAGAAGCTGTTGGGAGAGCTTTGCGAGCAGTACTCCGGCGATGGTCTGATCTGGGCTTCATATAGTAGAAGTTCTGGAGAATATAATTTCCTTGAGCTGAGGAGAACCCCCAGCTTCTGGAAAACTGACCTGGCAAAGCCAGCAACATGATTGTGCCTTGTCATGTTATTGCTGATATTAATTCCCAGATGCTTGATGGAAGATGATTCAAGTATTCTGCCTCCCTCCATCTCCACCGCTGGAGGACCAGCATGTTACTTCCTTGTCAGAATTAATGTCTATATGCTCCTTCATTCTCTCGATCTCATCATTGATCCAGATCTTTTTTTGTTCGGTCAACAACCCCATTATGATTAGTTATGTCCTTGAGTGTGACTTCCACTTCACACGCCTTAGTGTATGGCGGCACGCCTCTGTCCTCCTTATAATACTCTTCCCTAAACTCGAGCCATCGATTAGGCTCATCAGAACTGAGAACAGTTAATTTTGGCCTGGCCTGGCGTGGCAAACAAACCGCGCGACTCGCCGCGCGGCGTTCGTTCCGTCGTCGCAAACAGAAAATGCTACCGGGCCGGTAGAAATTCGAAGATTGCGTAAGCCTGTAAGCCTTGGGAACCCGGCGGTGGAAGGAATCGGGCAAAATTGGCTGCTTTACGGGCATCATGTCGGCCTTGGCCGCCGTGCTGGGTGCTGCCACCAAGCGGAGGGACAGTACGTAACTCACTTGATCTTTGTTTAACATTTTGACACGATCGTCAATTGTTTTTTCATTAAGTTTTCTCCAGTCGATTGTTATCCTCCACTTTTGTTTCCCATTTGCACCAAGTTTGTGTATTTGAGTGTTTCGGTATGAATGGTGATTTCATCTGTCGTTTTGATCTGATATTTGACTTTGTTAGTGAATGTCAGCGGTTTGTTATAGTAATGAGGAAAACTGGTAAATGACAACCGTAACACGATTTCATTGTTTTGGTCTATTTATCGTATAACACTCATCTCCAAGCGTCGCGCACTATGGCGCTGCCCATCGGCAATTTACGAAGACAAATGTCCTAACACTTGGACTGCCATGATGCGGCGACAGATGTCCCTTGCGACATCTGTCAACAAGAGTGGACTGATTTAAAGCGACATCCCTTGTTCTCCGTGAACACTATTCATGATGTACCGTTATCTCGGCTCATTCACGTCAGAAGCTGACAACTGATAATAAGTGTATGCTCTACACTATGCAGCAGACCTGCTTTAGACATGCATGTTTCGTCTTTAGCCTAGACACATCAGTATAGCCTGGCGGTCTAACAATTCGCCGGCGTATACCACCCAATTGCGCTCTACAATTAGACCGCCAGACTATACTGACGAGTCCAGGCTAAAGACGAAACATGCATGCCTATAGCAGGTCTGATGCATAATAGCATAACTTTAGCATAAGACAACTGTATATTGTCTAATGGATAAATTCCAATAATTGCTGCAACTACTGCACTGAATTCTGTTAATGCTATTTCAAAACATGCTGATTCTTCAATTTTTAACCTCGCCGTGAAACTGTCCTGACGAAGGAAATAAAAAGATTGACAATTTTAACAGAAAAAAGTTGTTTTTACATTATTCTATGATAAAATTTACCTGCATAGCCCACTAAAAGGATGAGTTATTCTTGTGGTTATTTAAACAAACAATGAAAAGTTGAACTCAAGCTAGATATAAATGTCTTGTTCATTCTTCGCTTTCATTTCTGGTTAGCAACTCCGGTATTTTATAGTAGAAAAGAGCACATCCTGACATAAAAATGCAGCCGAAAGTACTGAAAGACGTGCATTTACTCCTTGTAGCTACAAAGTAGGAAAAATTCCGGTAAAACCATAAAACGCCATTAAAGGACCGTCATACAGAACCTCTTCATTTTCCTCTCGGGATGTAACCTCACGTATACGAACCCAGTTTTGAATTGCTTAGATGCGAGTGTCATAAACTGCTTCCACTACTAAGTATACTTTATTCCTACAGTTTCTCACAGTCTCATGTAGTACACATTGCGAAAAAATAAAGTTCGCCGAAAGAATCCCTAAAGTATGTAAAACGGCAACGTCGCACTGTCGGCGTGGGACAATAGTTCGTACTAACCATTTATCTGCCTTACTGGCAGTGCGATGTTGTCATGTTGCACACTTTAGGCATTCTGGAAGCGAACTTTGTTTATTCTTAATGTGTACATGGGAGGAGTAGAGGGTACAGGTTACAAAATCACAAAAGTCATCTGATTAGACGTGATTTTTGAAATAAGAATCACCTAATTTAGTTACATTAAAAGCGCTAAAAGATATTCATTGTATTTTCTACTGTCTGATGATTAAAAGGGCATACGATAGAACGTTTCAGCTGCCTCTGTAGATTTTTCAAAGTGCAGAAATTGAAGAATTATATTTTGGTGATATGATGACATTTTTGACAATAATTTCAAAATCTAAATCTTTTTTACTTTGAAATAGGCTTTTGAATTTCAGTCAGTCGTATGTGGACTGGAACTTTTTCACTAAAACGCCTTAGTAATTACGGCCTCTGATTAACTAACACCCTGTATATTTTATGTATCCTATCGAACATTTCGGCTGTATAAGATTGCATGTTCTTTTGACACTAACCAAACGAACTGAGCTGTAACCAAGTATCTGTGCCTATACGACAGGTCCCGGCACACCCCCTCAGTCTCCGAAAGGTCCGGCAATGTCAACTGCCTCGTCCTCCGGGAGTCCCTCAGGGTCCATTACGACGGGTCCGGCGCCTAGGACCAACGCTGTCAGTTTGGGTCAGGCGTTGTTGCAAGGCGTTCAAGGTTAGGTTCGCGGCTGTTTGTTTGGCCGCTGGGTGCTGTTTTCCGATATTAATCGTGTGTTTTCAGTGGTTTTGCAGTTTTACTAATATCATATAATTTGCAACCGTTTGTACTTTCTCCGGCCTCGGAAAACTATGAAGAGCAAAAAACCCTCGCCTTTCTCGCCCTTTCAGCCCACGATGTGACGCCCCATGCAGCGTGCGCTACTGACGCTAGCCCCGGTTGCCTTGCGCTATCCACGGTACTGTGTGAGGTTATTTGAAAAAAATCGTTTTTAGAAGACAACCAGCGACGCTGGAAAAATTGAAGGTCTCTGTTTCTCTTTATCATAGTTATTCATTGACTTGGAAATACGTCTTTATACTGGGTGATACTGAAAGTGCTCTATGTTGCTAGGGTTGAAAATTGTGAACATTTGTAGCATAAAAACAATTGAATATCATTTTCAACTTCACTGGCAGTGACCTAGACTTTGTTCGAGAAAAAGGAACATATATAGGATATATGTTCCTTTTTTTGTACTCGCTAAGCAATATTGCATAGCATAGCGCATGTCTGAAATCAATAGTTCTTGAAATAAATTCAAATCATAATCTTCGATCACTTGTACTCGTACTTTGCAGAAAAACGGAGTAGGCCAGTAGAAAAACAATTTTCACGTTATTGGACTTTGAATGAAGCGTAAATACCCATAATTGTTTTTGTCCAGGCCTACTCCGTTTTTCCATAAAGTACAAACAAATTGGAATCATGGTATCGCTGTCACTGGACTTATTCCAAAAGCAATTAATTGTAGACATGGGTTATAATATACAAAAGCTGTCTAGAGAGTCCAAAAAAGCAGAATATTCAAAATAATAAAGTGGAGGGCATTACCGGTGAAACCGGAAACGATATTCAATTATTTTTATGCTACAAATGTTCCCCATTGTCAACCCTAGCAACATACCAAATTACATGTTTTGAAATCTGTATGGAAATGCCACTGTGCTCAGTACGATTATTATCACCCGGTATATTTATTAGAACTCTATTGTAATTTCAGCTATTGAATTTCGATTGGGGTTGAATGTCAGTTATAGAACATTCTCCAACAGAAGCGTATTAATTTATATGAAAAAAACATGAAAAATTGCTTGACTGTGATTTATGAACGTTTTCGGCAACGTTTCTTCGTCGCGAATTTTGATGTTTTGTAAAGTATAAAAATGTTTTGAGTTTGTTATTGCTTGCATGTTCTGCTTAATGCATCCCCTTCAGATGTGGAAGCATGTTGGCGAGGGGTAGAGAAATGGGTTGAGGCAGCCGTAGGATATAACATGTTACCAGAAAAAGAACCAGGTGGGTTTTTTGTCTACCTTTACTTTACCTACTTGGCTGACGCTACAATTTGAATAGTCTCTAAAGGTCCATTATTTATTCGACCCTATGTTGTCATACTGCAGAGTTATCTCTAATCATGTTGACCTGTCTATTTGAAATCCTAATGAAGCCTATAAGTGTAGAAAACTACAAAATTACCTGTGCTAAAGCTAGTGAAAAATATTTGACACAGATAAAGTTTAGTTCAATATAATTTCCATACCTTGTCATGTGTGCCCAATCATTATTGTTGAAACCATATGATTTCTTTTATAAACTAATACTGACGTTCGGACTTTCACAACCATCTTGGAAGTGAGATTATATTCTAATTATTTAAAACAATATAATTTTCAATATTTTTTTTCTTTAAGAGTCATGTTAGCATTTCTCCCACAGAAGAAATATCTATCTATATTGTCATGTCCGTATTTATTACTTGCAATATCGAATTCTAGACACTTTTTTTATCAGGGATCATTTTAACATGTTGTATTCTATATAGAAAACACTATGGCTTACCAGCGCCTTCATTCTAGTGATCTAGAATTGGAAGATGGTAAGCGTTAGCAGAAGTATTTTTAAGCTCGGCTATGCAGCTCCTCTCCACTCCATGCTATGGAAAGATCTTGAAATGAATAGCTAATACTTCATAAAATGAATCACACTTAGCTATTCAAACTGTGTAGTGCGATTAAGCTAGATGCCATTATTTTCAATACAACTGTGCTTCTCTGCTAGTTAACAGGAATCATACTGGAAGTAGCTAAGTTTCATTCAGCATTGCTCAACCTGGTAGTTAATCAAATATGACCACTAAAGAAACTTTAATAACGTTTCGTCTGCCTCGGAAATTGAAAAATAGAAGTCAATAATTTTCGAAATTTAGAGACAGGGATATTGATTGTTTGTCTCTAGGATAATATTAGTGTTTTTATATTAGAACTATTTATGGATTGTTAACCTGTTATTCTAGAGAATGGGGAGGAAATGACATTAAAAAGTCTCCATCCATTTCTTGGAATGGTTACAAATTTATAATTCGCTTGATCTTATAATTAAAAATTAGTGAAAAAAGAGATATTACGTGTATAATCTCTACTATGCATCAGACCTGCTATAGACATACATGTTTCGTCTTTAGAATAGACTCGTCAGTATAGTCTGGCGGTCTAACTGTAGAGAGCAATCGGGTGGTATATACGTGACCAAGTCAAGGGTGTGATAGCAACATCAACTCATCTTCAAGTGTCGCCCTCTATGGGTAGTCCAGGTGTTAGGAGCTTTGACTTATTGAGTTGCCAATGGGCGTCCCCATAGACACTGAGAGATGAGTTGAAAAAATAAAACATAACATATCGTGAAAACGAAGCAAATCCAACATCAATCTCGCCTATTCATGGAAGATACAATCAAAACTTCTCGTCGTCTAGGTTTACCAATCAATAATTGTCCCTTCAAACCCATTGCTTCCATTTTTTACTTTGACATCTACCGAGGGGAGCCGAAACGTTAGAGACGCTCTATCAGTAATCATTTGGGGAATTCATTAACACCCAGAATAAGTAACGATGATTTCGTAGTTTGTATTTTTGTGAATCATAATTTGAATTGCTTTTTTTATGATTATTTATACTTGTACCCAACGAAAGACGAGCAATTAGTACAAGCAGGTAATTTACCATCAATCCTACTTCAACTTGTTAAAGAAATAAGACAGATTGTTTTGACGACTTTTTTAATAATCGCTATTTTAAAAATAATTCACCTTTTTCAGCTGCCAAAAAAGCAGTCCAACATAGATTTTCACCAATAAAAAGGAAGTTTAAACGCTGAGTGTAAGATATAAATATGTTGTGCAGTTGGTCCACGTACAGACTTGATTACTAACAGCATATATGTCATGTTCTGCTGTCCTTTATTATAGTAGTAGGTAACATTCCCATTTTTAACAGTTCAGCATTGTTTTGCCATTTTCCACTGCGATCCACAGAATCACTCCTTCAAATGATTGTCTCATAAAAGTTTCACTTTGACGAAATGCAGCGAATGAACAATATATTTAAACATTCCTTACTATGCCGACGGTTCAAAGTATATGTAAATGTTACCCTGAAAGCCAATTGAGAGGGGGCTCTACCTATAATAATACGCGTTTCGCATGGGTTTCCAATATTTTGTTTCTAGTGCTCATTTTTTAACATAATGAAACGATTTTTTTGCAAATAAAAGTGAAAGGTTGGTTCGTTGTTCCTGCAAAACCCTTTTTGAATCTTTTGATACAAAATTTTAGATATAGTCACATGAATATTAACATTTTTGTACTCATTTCGAATGTCTTTTTGACTTTTGGGTAACCAACGTCACTAAAATATCAAGAAAAGTCCTTCGCATGCACGCTGGAAACGAAATATTGGAAACCTATGAAAAACGACTTTTATTCGAGGTAGATTCCTGTATATTCTGCATCTTCATGGACTATGCAAAGATAACGGGAATGTTAGAGATGTTTGTTTCTATTCAAATATGTGGTTTTAATGTTAATTTCATTATATATCACCTAAATTTCCGGAGAATTTCCGTTTTAAGCAACGACAAAATCCGAAGTCTCAACAAGTTTCATCTAAACCTGCTTAATAAAAATAAATCAAGAACTGTAATATTCCAATTCATACAATCGCTAAAAATAGTTCTCTGAGAATCTCATTTCAATTGGAATAAATGGAGGAAAAATGATTTGTGTGCTTTGAAAAACTTCATTAACTTAAATTGGTTCCAGATGGCTTCATTTTAATATGCACAATTGAGTTATGGATTTGATTAATTATTTACGTAAATTTTATTTAGGTGAGAAATGTGTGGATAAACTAATTAGAAAATACATGAAATAGTCTTCTCTGTAGTCATCCACATTAAATGGAGCAGCTTTATCTCACAAAGCAAAAAATGTTCACTTGGATAACAAAAATTTGGAAATATTGAATATAAATCTAGTTCAACATAACATTTAAAAATAAGTTCAGTACACCCTGAAATTTAATTCCTGGATAGTTACAGTTCACAGAGTGTCAAAGGTATTTCGTTTCCAGTGCCCATTTTATAATAGATAATAGAACGATTTTTTGAATGATAGAGAAAGGTTGTCCTATCATACGAAGCCCTTTTTTCAATCAAAAGTTTGATTTCGGACTTCCATTGTCTATAAAATTTTTGAGTATCACGACGTTTCGATTGATATTCTATCTTCAGTCGTCTTCAGATGACTGACGAACACGTTTCTTTCACGCTTATTTATACCCCGTCCGGTGACGTGTCGTTGTGCGCGGTCTGTTCTGATTGGTTCCCGATGCGCGGTATTCCGGTCTGCTGACGTGGCTGTTTGTCGGTCATTGTTTGTTTTCTGGTCCAGTCGTAGTCTATTGATCTTCTTTATGAGTCGCTGCCAGATTGGTTTAATGTCTACGCTGGGTTTGCTTTACACTTTGCTGTTATTGGTGATGAATGCCGTGAATTTCCTTCGATACCAATGCGGTTCCTAGGCAATAACCTTAGCGTCGTCCCAAGCTATTTTATGGTGCTCCGTCCATGCGTGGTCAGCTATTCCAGATTTTCCTGTCTCTGCTCGCTGGGTGTTGAGACGATGTTCTTTGATTCTCACTTCCAGTGGCCTTTTTGTTTCTCCAACATAGATTTTACCACATTGACATGGTATCTGGTAGATGCAGTCCTTTGTCTCTTGAGATTCATTCCTGGGCTTAGTTTTTGTTAGGATACTTCTGAGGGTGGTATTCCTAGAGCATCTTGTTTGGATCTTGCATCGCTGACCTATTCTAAAAATTTTATAGACAATGGAAGTCCGAAATCAAACTTTTGATAAATCCACCTTGTCTACAAGTTTCAAACAACCTTTTTTCAATGTTTGATACAAAATTTTAGATAATGTCATATGAATATTGACAATGACTATAAGGGTTTCCAACTAGCATAGACCAAACCTCTCTCTATCATTTGCAAAAAAAATCGTTCCGTTATCTTGAAAAATTGGCGCTGGAAACGAAATATTGGAAACCCTTGTGAAACGCCTTTTACTCTAGGTGGAGTCCCCTCCTAAGCTTAGTGTGAATAGAAACTAATCATCTCGCAGCGTTTCTGGAGCGCTGTAGACTTTCTGTCTTTGAGAGAGGTTATCTATAAAAAAATCACAAAAAAACTGATACTATGCATAATACTAGAACACGAGTTTTTGAAATTTAAATAGCTTTATAAATCACATAGCCTATCTAAAGGAACTAACCCGTGTTAGTTTAAGGCAATACAGTATTAGTTACTCATAATTGGCGCTACAAAAACAACAATTTGATTTCAAGTTATGCAAAAACAATCTGTCTGTCTCTCCATCTACCAAGCTAGTCTGCATGCAATTTTTGTGAACATTTTTGCTGAACTAACAAAATGCTTGTTTGCGGTTTGTAGAAATACGGATTGTGTGTCCTGATAAGCAGTACACATCCTCAAACTCTCAAAGTTCAGGTATGGACATATTTATTTGATATCTGTATATCAGCAATGAATGTTATCGTGTTTGTTTGACGCTGTAAAAAATACATAAAAATCTATATAACCAAATCTTCTTCGGATTATGGGGTATGAAAAATATGTTCGGAGGTTTTGGCGTTCATCTCACGCGTTTGGGGCTGCAAGATATGAATAAGTAAAGGCTTTAAAACGATGTAAATGACTATCAACTTTGTAAAACATGAACTGTATATTCTCAGCGCCCTGTTCCAGTGTTTGTGGTTTTGATCATTTTTGTTAGACAGGAAGTTTGTATGTTATGGGCAATCTTGACCTTGACCTCATTGTCTTGAACGTTTCTGGCATTGACCTTAGTAGTATTGAATTCATTTTGCCTTAAGTGGAAGTATCTGACCTTGATGGGCCGTTAAAAAAGATCATCCAATGAAATCGGTTATTGTTGAAGGTGAACCACTTTCAGGACATCTTTCAATAACAAAAACTTATCACGCTTATTTGAGCCAAGGTTAAATGCGTTGGAGTATGAATGTGACTAGTGCGCATGGCTTTGGACAAGGTCAAATTCGTTTAAGGTCAAGAGATTTATCAGTGCTGCAAAGAACATACAATCTCTCCGTACTTCTGCTTAGTATTCCTGAATCATGTTTATCAGATTATTTCGCATTTTACGCCCAATATGTCGTTATCAGCTACTATTTATCTTCAATGTTAGAAGTTTCAACCATTTTTGAATAGTATTACTACTCATATCTTGTATCCTTCCAAAAGGCGTTGGACCATCTAGTTATATACCTGACACCTGTGTGTTTTTGGTGCACCAAAATCCGAAAAACGATTTATTATACAAACTTTTTATAGAAGCATTTGTGACATTTACCATTATAATGTTGAAATATGTTCGAATAAAAAAATATGTTATAGAAAAACTAGGCTACCCGCTCTAACTAGTTATTTAATGTTTTCAGTAGAGTACCTCTACAAATGCATTACCTCTCAAGACGATAACTTTTATAAGTTGGTAGTGAATATATTGCTGTATAATGTGTAGTGTGCTGAAAAATGTAATAACTTTGCATAATTTTGCGTACACTCTCTTATTTATTATTTACATACGCTGTCTTCCGATAATTTGTATATATGTTAGGTATAACATTTTGACACAATTTCAAAATGGTTTTCTCTTTCTGTCTGCATGGTTCTGAAAAGTATAAACCAGTGGTACTTGGCATACTCCTTTAGTTAGTTCCTACCCTTTAGCTGTGTTGATGGTGTCTGAAAACGTGTCTTACGTTTTTTCAGCGATAAAAGCAACTAATGTTTGGTTTGTCCCACAGCTAAACGACAAGAGATCATCAAGATGACTGAACAATTGATAGAAGCAATCAATACTGGCGATTTTGAGGCATATACGTGAGTATATAATTATGTGTATATTCTCCACTATGCATCAGACCTGCTATATACGAGTAGATGCATGTTTCGCGTCTTCAGTCTAGACTCGTCAGTATAACCTGGCGATCTAGCTGTAGAGAGCAATGAGATGGTATATACGTAACCCAGTTAAGGGTGTGATAGCAACATCAACTCATCTCCAAGTGTCGCCCTCTATGGGGACGCCCAGTGGCAATTTACGAAGTCAAAGGTCCTAACACATGGACTTTTTATTTGAATCATTTCCAGAAATTTTACACTAGTATACCCCCTAATAAAATCCAAGGTATGATGAACTGATACATCGTATTTCCAGGAAAATATGTGACCCACACCTTACGGCATTCGAGCCAGAAGCTATGGGTAACCTAGTAGAAGGAATGGACTTCCATAAATTTTATTTTGATAACGGTAAGTGTCAAAATTGTTGGGATGAGAAAAACGAGTGACGCTTTTGATTTCCAGTGCTGGGCAAGAATTGTAAAGCTGTGAACACGACGATTTTGAATCCTCACGTACATTTATTAGGAGAAGATGCTGCCTGCATTGCGTACGTTAGATTGACGCAATATATGGACAAGTGAGTAACAATTAATTCATACATTCGAATATTCGAGTTCGGTCACCGACCGAAATTTATACCCACAACGCGTTGTGAATTTATAGAATTTCTCACATCGCGTTCCGAGTAATCTTTGTATGCGCCGAACGCGATGTGGCCAACAAAATACCAGCCAGGTGAACTGAAGACGATTTAAGATTGTAAATCAATCGAAACGTCATGACACTCAAAATTATATAAACAATATGGATGTCCGGAACACAACTTTTGAAATACGAAAGGTGTTTGAACAGATCTCTTTTCTGTACGATCACGGAACCTTACAAAGGTTCAACGGCGGTAAAAATAGGCATTGGGAAGAAGCCACGATACACATAAACCGGTATACCGAGCGCGCTTTAGTTTGCCTCGACGCCCTTCATCACAGATTATCCCCACCCCATCAATCATGACGTAGATGCTGGGCCAGAACGATTTTTTGCGGGCGAATCAGCATACCGATGTATGTGTATCGTGAACAAAGCCAATAAATATTTGATGTTCTGTCCAGACACGGCCAGGCTCACACCCACCAATCAGAAGAATCGCGCGTGTGGCATAAGCGCGACAACAAGTGGCAGAACGTTCACTTCCACCGCAGCGGTAGCAACGGAGGCGGAGGGGCTGCGTTTGGCTTCAGCGGGGCGCACAAGTAGGCGGGGAAGAGGGCCGAGCGCGCAGGCGCGTCGTACAGTGACCGCTAGGACTGACAGAATAGAGCTGTGCTGCACGCGTGCGCAGTGCGAATTTGCTGGTTGTAGCTGCTCTAAGAACACGTTCACATTGCAAAAATAAAGTTCGCTCTAAGAATCTCTGAAATATGCCTGACGGCAACAGCGCACTATCAGCAACGAAGATAAAAGGTTAGTATGATGGATTGTCATAGGACATGGGGTCAACACCCTTTAACTACTTTGCTGAGGATGTTGCCGTTTCGCACGTTTCCATTATTCTCGATTTTACTTAACTTTTTCTTAATGTGTCTGGAGTTCCCGGGAAAATGTCCGATTTAAATGTCACATACAAAGTTTTGGTCATTGTCAAAAGTTGATGAAATTTTACCGAGAAACCATCAGTTTCCTTGCACGGCTTTTCGAATGTGTCATGCGGAACTCTTTCCAAATACGTTGCTGAACGTTTTGCAGCTGCAACCAACCTGTTTCCACTGCGTCGCATATTTTTGAACTACGGTTTACTGTGGAAATTTCTATTTCTGGTGATGTGTGATTCTCTTTTTTACGTTTAAAATTCGTATTACGTATTAATGATTATACTATGTATCTATATGTAAATGTTGTTAAGTTGTCTGGTCTCCCAAAACAGGTCTCCTCGAACTTGGGAATTTTGGCAAGTGGATTTGCTCTGTCGGATAAGATTCATGACAGGAATTTGCGCAGATTTTTTTCTTCGATACTATCAGAACTAAGTGCTAATGTAAGGCCCAGCTCACAACTTCTGGTGGTTGAAACTTCATATTTTGAATAGTTAAGTGGAATCTTTTTTCATATAGACCGCGAACTGAAGATTTTTTGGCGTCAGTGTATACCTGTTTTTGAAGAATGGATGTCAACAAAAACCAGTGCTGAGCTACCGAATATTTAATTGAGTCTAATAATAATACAGATAGAACTGTGTCAGTATCCCAATATGGACAGTTCATCAGAGTAATATTAGTAATATCTTGCACTTATGTTTCAAAAAAAAATTGTTTGCAGTTTTTCGCCGAACAATAATCAGTGTTATGTTGAAAAATGCTCTTTCTTTTTTTCACATTGACGATGAGAGTTACTCACTTTTTCCACTCCTTTTATGACTCCGATAGATACAAATAATATTGTACGTATATCTTCTCATTCTTCGTATGCCATCTCCGAGTCGAAGGTAGGCAACCATCATGGCAATTTTCTCTTTGGAAATAGCCGCTTCAGAAAATTGGTTAGAAGTATAAATACATAATACATCCGAATCAGTCTCTCAGGTTCCGGAATCCAGAGACCCTGCTTCTACTTATACCTAAGCGATGTTTCAATGCCATACTTGGATCTTTGCTCCAAAAAGCTTTGTTCGTTTCAAAGAAGCAGGCTGGAGATTATATTCTTATTTTGATTTGCTGAGTGTATTTGTATGTACAGTGCACCGCTGCAGTGTAGGTGTGGGTATTCTGCTCTAGTGTTTCTTTAATATCAAGTGAGCTGGGCCTAAATATTCGAGTAAAAGGCAAATACTGAACCATGCTAACGAATATACAAGAACCTGTTTTTTTCCAACATTGCATCTACCATTCTACGTGTATTTACTCAATTTTTCTCTATTTATAAGAAAACGATCAAAAGAAAGCAATTTCTATGGATTCACGCACCAAAATGTGACACTTAGACGTTGGTCAACAATGTGAAATTTACTCAATAGAATTTTTTATGTCCCTTCAAATAATTTTTCATAATAGTACAGTCTAACCGACGGCAAAAAAATAGTACAGTATTTTTTTTAGATAAGAGAATATAGAAAAAATATTGTACCTTGATATAAAATATTCTGTATGGACTGCCAAAATTCCTGCTACATAGCGTAAATAGTTTTCGATTAATTTGTTAAAGAGCACTGTTCTTATGAATGATATATCCTTAAAAATGTTGTTGTGCATCATACTATCACTTATTTAGCAGACACTGTACATAAAAAGTTTGCTTGAACATTATGTATAAATATTGCTGTCGGCAAAAATCAGATTTATGCATCTCTAACTCTAATGGATCTTTTGCATATTACATAGTTTTTAACTATTATAGAATGTATTTAAAATTTATAAAACATTTTTGAATGTCCCAATGCCTCAACTGCAGTTCAAGGGGTTTCTAGAGATTTTTGTTGATACTTTCTGGGGCTTTCAATATTTTCAACCATATATTAGCAAAGTCTTACTATCACAAGCCTGATATAAAGATGCTGAGAGTAATTTTAAAGGAAGATTTCTAGCTGAAATTTACCTAGCAGATTCAAGTGGGCAAATTGTTATCCTGGGTAAAATATAGCTTATAATATATATTAAATATTTTTGAGGAACTTCTCTTACATCATACTCGAATACCCATCAATTTGGCAAATTTTTTGATATTCTAGTTAAATGACTGAAGAAAATCTGGAAAAATAACACTTCTTTCCTTAGCAAATGCCAGTGTCTAGTAAATTTTATAACAATTTATTTCTCTGTTACAGAAAGTATTTGCTTTTAATTTTTGAAGCCCTTCTATTATTATAATACAACTCTGGAATACCCTTCTGCAATTTTCTGAGGTTTTTCGGGCGAAATTCTTTGCAAAAGGAATGCCTTCTACTCTACTCAAAATCAGTGTCAAGCATGGAGTTGTAGTCGCATTGAACGAAGGTGGTAAAATATACTCTAAATCCCTATATAGCTATATATTTAAAATATACAGAAAACGTACTTTTATCAATGTTTTTGTATATTTTTTAACCTCCAGAGTATAGTTAGCCAAATATACAAGTAAGAATTAATAATTAATTGACTCCTATAAAATTGACAAAAATATACATATTTAATTGCGATTCAGTTTCATGCTGAAAGTTTTAGTAGCTTCTTCCAGAATGTCACGATAAAGTCCGTTTTTATAGAGCTGAAGCTAGTGCAATGAGCCGGTGCCACACTATAGAAGTAAATAGTATATCACTATTTTTTTGGGTTTGCGAAGCTATAGTCACTAAATATGGGCTCTGTGTTTTCAGTTATACTAAATGTTTGACATTTATTGAACATGCTGTGGTAATGGGTTCTTTGCCCATAGAAAGGAAGATTAATTTGAACTACACTACTAGTATTCTCTCAAACATCATTCAATTGACTGTATGCTCTCCACTATGCATCAGACCTGCTATTGACATGCATGTTTCGTCTTTAGCCTAGACTCGACAGTATAGCCTGGCGTTCCAACTGTCAGTGGTGTGATAGCAACACTCATCTCCAAGTGTCGCCCTCTATGCTGTCAGGACCTTTGACTTTGTAAGTTGCCAATGGGCGTCGCCATAGACGGCGACAATTGGAGATGAGTTGATGTTGATAGATTCAAAAAACCAAAAAAGCTATAGTTCCTGTTAATCTGCGAATATATAAATACCGCCACTCGGGGTTGCAGAAACCTTTAACTCCAAAGATATTACTGACGTACCTAACGAAAGACCTGTTAAACCTTTTAACGGATTTTCGTAAAGCCGCATTCCACCGGTTAAGTAGAGGTAAACAACAGCGTGGTTTTCTTATTATTCAACCCCAGTCCGACTCATTTGCAAGGATTCCAATAATTAAAATAAAGATTTGACGTTTTTATAACACGTCATACTATATGGCGATAGATCAAAAAATATCGGTTCAATATGTCTTATATTTCACTTTATCAACTGACAAGGAAATAAGCAAGGTATATTGTATAAAATCCCAGATCACAGTTGTTTGAAGATATCTAAGTATATATTACTTCGACTTGACTGTTTAATATAACTATTACATGTTTTAGCTCTCTTGATAAAATAATGTGTAATCACTATGTATAACTGAATTTTACGGTTTTATGTCGTTTTTCGTGTAATTTGATATTTTTCTCTTAAAATGTGTTTTTGTGTACATTAAATCAACCGCAAGTAACGAATAAAGATAATCTCCGATGTGCAAACAAATCAGCATTTATAGGAGCCAACGATTCATAACGAAAAAAAAATTAAACACAAAAATATCAAATTACTGCTTTTCTAATATATTGCTGCGACATTATCGAATTTAAAAATAAATTATTGACTACATGTTTAGATAATAGGATCTTTTTTTTAGTGAATTTGGAGCTAAAAGTATGACAAATTGAGTCATTCTGTGAATTGACTAAAATTCAGCATCACATTTTTGGGCCTAAATGTTTTCTTTTTCCATAAAATACTTTCTACGTTCATATCTCTAAAATAATATGTTGCTCATCAAACTTAAAATTAAATCGATAATTGGTGATTTTTTCGGTTGATAAGAAGGTAGGAGAGATATCAGGTTAAGTACTTACAGTGTTGTTATTCTAGAAAACATATAACAAACGCCGACATTGGTAGTGTCAGTACGGTGTTGCCATTCAAAAAATACAATTGTGGTGTAGACGTTAAATTGCAAAAATGGCAATGCTGTAATGTTCACATAGGTGTTATCACTCCATTTAATTTAGGATTTTATTTTTGAAGCAACTTGGTTAAGCAGTGTTCGAGGCAAATCGTAGAAACGTTATAATACTTTTCTATTGATGATTGCAATATCTATTTAGACAATACATGACGAGTTATAGAAAAACTCATGAATTCAAAACCATTACCGCCATATTGTAGCACTTGAAATCCCAATAACAGTGTTGCCATTTCACAGCAATAAGGCGACATAACTTACACTTGGAGATGTGAACGTAATAAAGTTCACACCATTAATTTTCACGTAGTTTAGGTGACACATAGCCCACTGTTTTTAGAAAAATAATTATTGTTTTTGTACTTAAGTTGTTCCTCGTTTTAAGCCATATTTTCATGGTGCAGATTTTAATGTTGTTGATTTAATTTTAGCGGATGCGACGATGTGTTCCAGAGAATAATTAGTGATCTTAGAACACATGTCTTTCTACCAACCACCAAAGTATAGAAAATATGTTTTTGAAGTTACCATTCTAATATTTTGAATTACAAAGGTATGTTTTTAACAGCTAGAAGGTCAGTCAGATATTCTAAGTGTAAGATATAATAATTATATGATGTTGTTCCAAACGTTTACTCTTAAACTTGTCTGAAATGTTTCTTCTCATTTTAGTCTTGCACAAATGAACAGATTTGCTTGCCTCTGAACTTTTCGCGTCGAAGTGAACCGGATAATTTGAGAGTGAATTCATGCATAGATAATTCTGGATTCACTCAAAATTTGGAGAATTTTGACACTGCGTACTTAATATAAAATGTAGTTGTAAGCTATTTCTACTAAGAGATTAAAAACATACTTGTGTGTAATTCTTTATCTCATAAGAATATGTCAAGAGCTGTCAGAAATACTTTAAATACTATATATGTGTTTTCTCGAAGTCATAGTTTTAACTTTTTCTGTGCAATATATTCAAGTGTTTTCAGGTACTGTAAATTTTTCCATATTTGCTCATTTTCTGTTTCTGTGTATAAATAGTGGTGTTAAATGAAATCTTCAGTATATAATATAGAATCCATTCGTTGATTGTTTAAGTGCCATTTTTTGTATATTTCAAGTTTATATTTTTATTTATATTTATTACTAAGTGTTAAATAAAGTATTCAAAAGAATGTAAATACAGGTTTACAAAGTTTGCTTCTATCAATTCAATATGTACTGTATGTTTTCCCTTTACCATCAAGTGTTTGAGTAAAACAACTTTTATGGAAGATTAAACTGAAAGTGTTTAACACTTGTTTTATTTACATCATCTTTAAACACGACCATACAGCAAATATTCTGGTCCATTTGGCAACACTGCCTCGTATTCTTGTTTTCAGCATCGGGTAACTTTGAAACGACATGGCAACGTTCACAATAACCTATTCCGTCGTTTGGTGTTTTGTGTATGGAAGGTAGAGGTCATATGGGGATTTGTTGAAAATGTGACCAGCTGTAAGCATTAAATAATAGATCTGAATCCCTCCAGAACAGCGCTAGAATAACAAAGGAGTATGAAATGAATTTAGCAGTTATCATTCACTTCTCTATTCTACATTAGCATTTTTCGATACTTATTTTAGAATTTACCCACGTACTACACTAGCGCCACCATAACTCAACTACTACCAACGGACACTTTTGGATACACAGACAGTTCTCCTCTAACCTGTACACTGCATAAATGTAATAAAAGTACCCAAATACTTTTTGCGAGTTCCTTAAAAGTCAAATATACTGTCAAACTATTTTTTTTTCTGTGAACGATACGAAAGTTACATGTCAAACCTTGTTTTTTAATTCACATGCCATATTTGTGAGGCTCATAGTGAGAATAGTTACTCAAGCTACTGGACTATAGGTTCTACAATGGAATACAGTCTCAACCAAAAATAAAGTTTTTATTCGAAAATAAATAATAGGCATTGTTCAATAAATTAGATTAAAGATCTATGGTTAACATCAACTAATATCATTTATTTCGACATCACACTATCACTTGTAAAAATCACAAAATCGACACTTATTGCCGTTATTTGAACAAGATGTAGCGTTAAGTGAATAAAAGTTTATTTCAGAATAAAACATTCTTGGGGGAATTTCTGATTTCTTCTTCCACGAAGGGCCTTTCTGTTTTTCATTTACGTATGCTTCATCGAATATCAAAGAAAGTAGTAAGTTATAAATGGAGATGAGGAACGTGGCGCTATTTACAGAAAATAAAAGTAGATCCACTTCAAAAAATAATGTAAGGCAAAAGATAGATTGCGAATAAAATATCGTCATTTATTCCAAGTAGCTTTTCTTCAAAGTATAAAATTTCATTAACGTTTCGGCTGCCTTGACAGCCTTCATCAAACGATAAAATGGAATAAGTTCTATTTACAATCCCTAGGATAACATGTTATTTCCAAATTAGAACTTAAATAGAGAACTCAAATAAAAAAGGAGAAATTACCTTTTTGTGAAATATTTAAATAAACTTTAAATGCTGTTGTTGTAGACGAAGTTTTGTGTGTAATTTGTTGGAAACGTAGATAAACCCTGCGTTTATTCACTTAACGCTCCGGATATTTGGAATAAGCTATTCTTTTTTCCTATGGAGAATATGCTGGTCGATCATCGTATAGAGTAGGCCTAAAGTGAGTGATCCGACTGCGGCTCCTTGAGCTCCCACTCTGAGGTGCATCAGATAGACGCTAGTGCTCATTTTTCCTCTGTTCTTGAAGGCATATGCTCCATATGCTACAGCTGCTGTACAAACTCCAATTGCTGGGAAAACATGATGAAAAGTAAATTAATGATAGTAAGACCACCTGGCAACACCGCCTCGTGTACTTGTTAAGATCAGGTACCTTTGAAACGACATGACAACGTGCACAATATCAACCTATTTCGCTTTTTGGAAAAGCAACAATATCGATCATCGACTCGCATTCGGATTTCGATAGGAATAGGGATGGCAATTTTTCAGAAAACATCGATGTTAGTAAAACCGTTTATCGAATATCAGGAGTATCAAGATCATCTTGTACGCATGACCTTATTTACGGTACTTGCCTTGCAAACTGTTTTTGACCGCACAATTTCTTCTAGAATTTTAAGTTGCATAAAAGAAATAAACTGAAATAGAATAAAGCTACGAGTATAGGCCGTGACCTTAACGTAAGTTTCAACTATACACCTATGCTCTGTACGTATTATTTTTGTATCATAATTCCTATTCTAAAATATGTCGACTAAAGATAAGGTAAAAAGGAAATGGAAATGTAGTTTCTCATCTGTATGATCGTGTAGTGCCTAGAGCAGTATTACTCAACAGGGCTGTGCCCTAGCCCTGCCGGGAGTATAAGCATTAAAGATGATAGCTAACAATCACAGATGGCACACTCAGTGGATCATCTGATGAAAGTCCTATAAGATTATATCTGAGATTGAGCAATATAACAATTTAGACCATGATTATGTTTTCCAGTTTTATCTATACCTATTTCTGAAATCCATATATTGATTATACAAAAACTGGTATTTTTATTTACGTCGATATAGATATATTGACCAATCCATATCGATTGCACAACATCGATGTTTAAAGCTCGATATATCTAAGTATCATTGCCATCCTTAGACAAGGAGGACTCGCCACTTCGCCAGCAAATCAAAAACTATTGGGAATATTGGGATGCTGTGTATGATAACTATCCTGCCAGTTGAAATGCTAAAAAGCAACCCAGTGTATATCCATTGAAGTTATAATAAATTTCTGAATTTTACTTCACCCTTGAATATGTTCCAATAAACCTTCCCTAAAGAGCGTCTATATGATGACAAAAAAACTCACCTATAGGGAAGAAAGGTGTCTCCTTCGATTTTCTAGCCAATCTTTCTGAGGAAGTTTCTTCTTGGTAGAACATTTTTGAATCGGACATGTTAGTTGCTGAAAATTGAATTGAATCATTTCGATTTGGCGCCAGTGGTTACATCACACATTATCAAAGTCATTAATAACAAACGAAAAAAGAGAAAAGTAATTGGTATTTAAAAATTAATCAAAACTTACTCATCGCCATTTTAAAAACAAAATCTTAAAACTGCAACGAAAAACAACACAAAGAAAATCTTAAGGAAAATTACCAAATATTAAATTTATATTAGAATACACCTAACCTACAACCAGAGCAAGGACAGATGTCAGATGTTAGCTGTCTCCTGTCTGATAGCTAGAGCTGTAACAAACTATGTATTGGTTACTGAGTAACGAATACTCTAAGACTGGAAATAATGAATCGTTACTTGCCAATTAGTTTCACGAATGAACATTTGAACGGTTCGATTGCGCCAGTACCGTCTGTTTGACTCACAAAAGACATGTTCGACTGATTCAAAATCCCAAGTCGCTCGTATCGTTACTCGGACAATCAGTGGCAATACTGCGGAATGCGGATTCTGTTGTGTGCTGCTGTCAACCATTAGGGATGTGCAAAACAGCTTATTCTAAAAAGCAGTTGAAGCAGCTCGTGCTCTTTTCGAATAACAGCGTCCAAAAAGCAACAATTTTTATAGACGTTCTACTGTCAAAAGAGTACATAACCCGAAATTCACATTAATTTAAAATTACATTTACTATACATACACAACTTCGCTGGAGTCAGTAATTGATTAGTATTAGCCAATTACTATAAATATTCAGTTATGGGTTCAGAACATTCCACTCAGGGGGCCCAGAGGCAGGGTAGCATGGATAAAACGAAGCAGATAAACATCAGAAGGCAACATACGATCGCTAATCCTAGTTCCTCAGTCATAGACGAGCCAGACCCGGATGGTGGAAGGCCCGGATCTATTTCCCCAGGGCCTAGTTTATGTAGTGATATCGATCTACCATACATAAGCTACACAGTTAATAGACCTATCGGAGGTGAGAAAACCAACTTAGATGGTGGTATGAGTCCATCAAATGAAACGTAATTTTTTTTAATTTCAGATTCTCCAAAGTTAACAAACAAGCAGCTTGTGAAACCTAAAGCTAACAGAAAAGTACAGCAAAACAAGCAGCTGAAATCAAAATCCCCCCATAACATTGTTGTTGTCCGAGGAGGTAGCATCCCATCACCTGGTACAGAGAAAGACCCAGATGTTGTCAGATTGCAAGGTATGTAGTTTGGTTTTGTCAGTCACACACCGCTCTTTTAAATTGGGTAATGTGAGTCCTAAATTCATTTTTTTACCATAAATGTTAATTCTTCAACTGGGTACATTCATGAACAGTACCATTAAATATTGAGCTCATCCTAACATTGTCTCAATAATCCATTTTGCTGGCTAACTATCAAAACAACATGTTTTTTTTATGTAACTCAACAGCTTCAAAAGGTGCAATGAAATAATCAATGAGCATGGTTACTCAAAAGATGCTAGAGAGTTTTTGAAATAATTTGTATTATATATTCTAATCTGATTAAGCCTATAACTGTACAGTTTGCAGAATTAACTCATAAGTACTAGATTAATGTAGATCACACTTATCTTTAGGAATCCCAATGTTTCTGCCAATAATGAGGGCGACATTGAGCTTACCTGCAGCTAGAGATCCAGAAATTTTAGAAAGGCTGGATCCCACACCTCTTAGGAATCTCTGTTTGAGATACCAACATCATTTAACGTCTGCGGCAAACTTGGTTGCCACTGAACAAAATCAACTCACACAAAAAGTTCGAGAGGTGAGTATAACTCAGATTTTGTAGCAAAAGTTTTAACAGAGGTTTTACTTACTATGAAATATTGCCAGATACTTTTTGATCAGTCTCGAACTATAATTTTTTGAATGAGTCACCCATGGTGTTATGAAGGTCAAATATGAAAAAGATCTGGAATGATTATGATTATTTTCAGACAGATATGGAGATAGCTAGAATTGTAAATGTCACAACAGAAAGACAAAAACGGTTTGCCAAGTATGTCGAGAAGTTATCCAAAGTACAGGAGCTGTCACATCAGCTGAACAGATGTCACATGCTTCTGAACCAGCTTTTAGAATCTATGGAAACATTGAATAACCACTTAGACATTAAAGATAGATTAGAGCCATTCATCTGGACAACTGGATGAGATTCGGAGAATGAAAACATCCCATCGGACCTACCAGAAGATTAGATATGATAGCATTTAGCATGGTTGTATAGTATTTAGGTTTCTGAAATATAGTGACTTATAATTGTCAAAAAATTATATCCTAAAATCAACTTAATTTAAAAGTTCTTTCTATGTGCGATAATCCTATTGAAAATGACGATTTCAATGTTTTTCTACTTTCTGTAGATGAAGACTTAAGCTTTCTTATAGGTTATAAGTGAAATTATGATAACCAAACTAAACCAAAGCTTATTGAGATATGTACCTTTTATAACAGGTTTATGTACAACCATAATTTTGTCATGTAGATATTATTAGCCATAACTGTGTATGACTGTAACCTTATATGCATAAAAATATGGGATATTTCTTTATAGCTGTGATTGTTTTCTAAGGGATTTCTGTAGAATTTCTATAAAGGTACCAGAATAATTACTGATGTTTTCAAAGATACATTATATTTTAATTTTTGTTTTACAGAAAATTCTGTTATTTCACCAGACATACCTTGCATTTTATATAATACAAAAATTAAGATATGTGATACTGCATCCTTTGGCGCCACAATTAGAAACACTACACAGTTTCACCACTTGCCAAACCACTAAAAGAGTTTTAATCTTCCCCTGATGCTAACATAGCAAAACGGGTTTTGGGATAATAAAGCTGGTTGAGCGAATGGTAAACCTGTGTAGTGTTTGTAAAAAGAAGATATTAATCTGACAATGATTCAAGGTCATATTTGTGACAGTTACTCGGTTTTTGTACTCTTATGTGGTTGAACATATTTTGCAAATTACAGATTTTTTTGTCTTGGTCACTGTTGTGTTCATTAGTTTTATTTTTTTAATAAATATTTATGTTGTTAACCATTGTTTCAATTATATCATAACTATTGCATCCACGGCAATAAGTTTAATCTTCAAAGATCACAGTCAAATCAACTGTTGCATCTATCATAGATGTAAAACATAATGTTCCTTTGAATTCAGAAGGTTTAAATAAACAAATCACTCAGAATTTATTCAATGGAATTTTCCATTTTTCTCTTTAATACTGATAATTTATTGAAAGAGTAATCAATTAACTAGTGTAATAAAATAAAAGACAAATGATTAAACAACAGTATTTTTCATATTTATTCTTAAAACAGTTTACAAAACTATTAGTACTTATGTTCAACAATAATTTAAAATTCCAGATTAAAATATATACTTATTTGGCACATTTATATTTTAAATATATTTTTTAAGTAAATTCTCGACTTTTCAGCGCAGAATTTTTGATCCACGATATAATTGTGCAGCATTCATAATACTTACATCCTATACAGTACGTTGTGACGTAACACAGAACACAGAAAAGACATACACAATAGCAACAACCGAACCTAAAATTATTATCAAACAGCCTGAATATAGCACAATTAAAAATTCAAAGAATGTTTTTTAATCCACAGTGGCTCGAAATTAAACGAACAATTTCAACTCCCACGCCATTGGCGAGGAAGTATTGAAGTCGCCAAAGATGTAGAATTCGAGATATGCGTTTTCTTGATGTTTCATGACATGTGAATCATGAAAAACGGTCTCCGTCGGTCTTTATTCCGTCCTTTTGATTTTAATACAACCTTAACTACAAGGACGAAAAGGCGGCACTGGACTGGTATAAATCTTCCAAAAATACTAATCTTCCTGAAAAAATCGTTTTGTTTTAACTTCAAGCACTGTACTATTATATAAATTATTTACAATGAAGCGGTACACTTGGTACTTCTGTACAAAAAATAATTTATGAAATTATTTAGAAATACTCCTACCTATAAGCTAAATCGCGAGTTTACCAATTCTACATAGTTTTCGGTATACAGTATGTCCAAAAAGTGCACATTTGAGATTTACTGAAAGGGGAAATTAAGGTCATCCTCAAGATTTGCAGCAAATTTGGATAAATCAATTTATTTCAAAAATATTTGTAGCTCCGAATCTATGGGTCACAAGACTAACTCAAGAGGGGATTGAAAATGATATTGAAAGGTTGGTTATATGCTCGTACAATGTTTGATACAAAATGTTAGATATTGTCACATGAATATTGGAATTTTTTGACTCATTTCGGATGTCTTTTCAACCTTTTGGTAACCAAAATAACAACAAAAGGGCTTCGCACGGACATAGACCCTTAGTGTAAAAGCTATAATCATTTATGAGCGAAAATTAAATAATTTATAAAAATAATTAAAAATTTCATAAATCTAAACAGGGCTTTCATACTTTATATCCATCACATTTTTTTTAATGGCATACCTCATTCCTAAACATCAAACGTGCACTTTTTTAACACTTTAAATAGTCAATTTAAAGCACATTATCAATATTGTCATTAAATTATTCCATATTGTTTGAAGTATCCGATCAACCTTTGGTTTATAAAAGACTTGTTCAATATGTTTCTATCAGACCCTGACTGGTGATAATGATGCTGCGAATATTTATACTGGGAGAGTATCAGAATCCTTACACTATTTGCACGACGACAAATTCAAAGATAATTTCAAGAAGGAACGGTGGAATGCACAGTAGAAGTCAATAAATCGATTGAAGAATATCAACAATTTGCTTGGAATCTTTGCTTGAATCTTGGAAATTATCATCATTCATCAGATAATGAGGAAACCATGTAAAAATATACATAAAAAGATACGACAACCTGGAATTATATTGGTCCCCGATTTTCAATATTGAATGCAAAATAATGGCAGTGAAAATGTTACGTTTGGATATGGAAACATATATGAACACAATGCAACATTCTAAGGATGAAACTGTACACTGTGATTACGAAGTTGAATTATTGTTGTGGTCAAGGCATATATATTATTGTAAATATACAATATAACAGTTTCCATTAACCGAGTCAATACCGCATCTCGAAATTATCTAAGAGAATTGTCGTCGTTCACATTGCACAAGATCACATCACGAGGTGTGATCCCCCGAATATCATTCGAACCGCCCCACCATCGCTTTCACCCAACTGGTGGTGGGGGTGATTGCACCCTCTGGTTCTCCACATTCTTCTTCTGGTCGCGTTTCGCTTGCAGCTTTTAACGCCAAACCACCATCGCTGGTACTGCATCTGATGCTCAATCTGGCGGGTTTTACTGGAATAGGTGGCGGAGCTTTGGTCGGCCTTCTCACCACCTGCAACATACATCATATTAATTCAGCGTCTAACAGTTTTTGTTCACGAATCCCCACGTTTACACAATCTCGTCTTAAACCATCCCTCCACATACTACAAGTTACCTTTTGTGCAGCGCACTGGTCCTCGAAGTATTTGTACTTTTGGGCGAACACTACGGTGCACCTGTTCTCGTTGCCGCTGAAACTGTCCTGTTTGGCCACCAGCCTGCCGGTGGAGTCTTTCACGTACTCCTCCGTCAGGTTGTCCTCCAAGAGGCTCTCGTAGTAGCTGTCCGAGATTTGACTAGAGTCGGGGCAGGGGGCGGTCGATGATGATTGGTCGACGACCGCCTCTTCTTGCCCGGTGTCCGGAACGTCGGTGTTGCCATTCAGTCGCTTGTCGATTTCGTTCAGAACCTAGTGAAATAACATTTTGAATGAGTTTCATCCAGTACGTTCCAACGAAGTTGGAACCAGTTTCTGTGTTATCTTATCTTCTCATGCCTTCTCACCATTTCTTTGCTTCAAAACGACGACTATCAAGCTGGCAACCAGGCGCGAACTTGTGAATGACACGGTTGAAAGGTCGATACGAAATTGTAGCCACTATGACATATCAACTCATTTTATCTTTTTGAGTTCCGTTTTATACACTTACCTCCTTTTCATTTATCGTGAGGTCAAGTCGTTCCACCTCGCCCATCATGTCCGTCTCATCTTCCCGACTCTCTTCGACGGACAAATTCATCTTGGAGCCCAAGAGCAACTTCTGTGGATCGGCATAGTCCGGGTTGGCCATCTTCTCTCCGATGCTCCGGGAGCAGTTCCGGTGCGGGTCCGGGTGCCTCTGCCTGCGTTGCTCCTCGGACACGATGTGTCGCAGTCGCTGCAACAGGCTGAACCGGATCGCGGACTTTCGGTAGATCTTGTGCTCCGGATGCTCGCTGTTGTCCTCCAGACGGGATGAAAGCTCGCTAAGGTTAAAGGATGAGTGAGAGTATAAAAATAATATAATTCCGATAGAAGTTACTCACTTATCTCTTTGTTCATCAGCATCACCAACAGTATTTGTCTTCGATGACATATCGTGCACTAGCCTTTCGTTCTTACATTCCACCACGCTGTCAGTAGTATCAGTCTCAATTTTATCACTCAGTTGGAAAGATCTGGGTAGCGAGTCCGACTTTGCAGGCAATTTCACCTTTTCTTCGAACCATGCAGATGTTGTTGGGTCGCTTGTCACATTACGCCTGTCAGATAGGAAAAAATATCTGTAAGCACTGAATTGGAAGAGTCTTGAAAATTCAAGAAGCAAGTTTAAATTATGACCTAATTTTTTACGATAAACACCGTTTCGCTAACCTACCTGTTCGTAGCCTGCCTATTGCTAAACATCTTCTGATTCTGCATCAGTATCTCCGAGACAATCTTCTCCAAGTTAGTCTTGACAGGGTGATAATCAGTCTTCTCGTCTTCTCTTTCTTCGTGCTGCAACTCGCCGCCATTCTGAGCTAGACTCTCGGTGCTTTCTCCAATCGCGTCGCACGTCTCAGAATCAGACAAATCCGTATAGAACGTGGCGCTCATCGTCTGCTCTTTGGTCTTCTTCTGCTTGCTGATCTTCTTCGGCACAGTCTTCGAATTGTACTGCGGTATCATGTTGGGCTCTGATTTCCTCCTCCAGCTCCCAAGCGATACGAAGGATCGATCTTGAGATGAGGCTCGCCTGTTCGAAAAGTCTCTGGTCTTCCTCATTCTGCTTCTGCGTTCCAGATAGTGAGGGGTTGTTGACGCTTTCAGCGGTGACCATTTTTCCGTTGTCTCCAAGTCTGAAAAAATGAGCGTTATATCTTTTTTTAATCAAAATCGCTGCAGTGGTTACTGAGATTACAATAACGCCGACAGGCAGACAGCCCGACGGTAATAAGAGACATGGATTCTCGTGATTTGCACTCGATAAAACAATCTGATTTTCAAAAGTTTGATTTCGGACTTCCATTATCTATAAATTTTTTGAGCATCACAACGTTTCAAGCAAAAAAACAATCTGCTTCAGATATGATTATAGCTGGTAACTAATGAATTCGATCTGAGCTCACCTTTTTCATTGAGATCTTGCCCTAGCTGCAGAACCAGCTGCCTAACTCTATTGGGTATAACGGAGGTGTAGTTCTCCAGTATGACCCTTTTGATCTGTAAGGTCCATTCGCGCTTGTGTTGGAGAGATCGTGCTTTCAGCGTAGATTGCAGCCTCGGATTATCAAACGGTAACACTTGGAAGGAGAGTGGCTCCCCTCTAACTTGTTCTACTAACATCAGGTTTGAGCACTGCAAATTATAAATATAATAGTAGCATTTATAATATATCATATGAATATAAATGTATTTACTATTAATTATTTTATATTCAATTCAATTTACACCACCCTTATTTCCTTTATGGAACTAGGTGTATGCTCTCCACAATGCATTAGACCTGCTATAAACATGCATGTTTCGTCGTTAGCCTAGACTCGTCAGTATAGCCTTGCAGTCTAACTGTAGAGAGCAATCGGGTGTTATATACGTAACCCAGAAAAGGGTATGATAGCAACATGAACTCACCTAAGTGTCACCCTCTATGGGGACGCCCATTGACATCTTGATGTCCCCATAGAGGGCACCACTTAGGTGAGAAAAGATACTATTTAATCACTAATTTTTTATTATAAAATCAAGCTGATCATCAATTTGTAAGCAAACTTAGAGTTCAACTACACCCCAAAACGAAGCGATTCCATCAATCTCGCCTATGGAAGGAACATTTTTTTAACGTCTTGCCTTCCTCGCCGTCTGGACTATAACTAAAAACAAAAACCTCTTGTAATCATTGGAACAATAAGATTAAAAACTCATTCGTATACCTACATGTATGTATGGGTTTATGCATTATCGAAAGATCGTAAAATTTATTGAAGCATAAAAATTTATTGGATTTTAACAGTCCACTCAGTGGAACTGTATTGAAGAGATAGCACATGATTTCCATGCATAACACAGGTGATTCACATAATTCTAAAAATAGAATTTACGACATATAGAGTTGACTTAGGTAAACGTAATCAGAAATTTCATTCCGATAAATGCCATATTGTTTTTGATTAATGGATGGTATTTGGCATTCATTCAAAAACACGCTTTTATAGTTGTGATTAACTGCCAGCAAGAAAAATTGCGTCAAGTAGTTCAAGTCAGTTCTCCCCAGGCGAAAGTAGCGATTTAGGAATGAAGATTTGGATTGGAATTTGGAACTGCAAAGACATTCACAATTAATTAATTATTACTTCCGAGATTTTTTCAGCTCTCTTATATTAGTATGATAAATAATGACACTCGACACTACGTCATCGCGGATTTGAATAAGAATTACACAACGCGAAGTGATGATGATTACCAAGCTTGGACTCGAAGATGGCACTTGAAGAAGAAGAAGAAGGCATGATACTCACCATGATATGCGTCTTGTATGCCAGCGCGCCGTCTTGCTTGCTCTTGGCAAGCAGCAGCACCTTCTCGAAGAGGAAGACGTGCCTGCGTCCTCTGGCCCCCACCACCCTGAAGGTCCCTTCAGCGATCAGCTCCCCAAGTGAGGTCAGGTCCCTACCCGGCCAACCATACAGTTGCGCTTGGATCTCCTGCACTCTGACAGCATGTTCGTGCTTGCGCTTCATGCTGTTTATGTCCGACGCTATGCCTGTCATTGTCGTTAAGGCCAGGTCCACTGCTGGCTTGTGGGCACTGGCGCATTGCTTTGATAGCCTCTGAAAACCAGAATATAATGGTGAATTACAAATATTGAATACAGGAATCTCTCAAGGAAAGATCTGAATGCCCATTCTGCATTGTGAGCTTCCATTTACCTGCAACAGTAAGTGGTACTTGAGTATCCTTTGCACCGGCTTGAGCAGGTACGAGCCGAGAGGCAGCTTGTGCCCCAACGCCATCTGGCGTTCTCTGAATACGGTCGCCATTCGGTCATCGTTGGTCAACCTGCTGAGTACCTCCATGGTACGAGGGTACGCGGTGCAGTACTGGGTGTACACCGAGAACCCGCCATCGTGCAGGAGGAAGCAGTTGGCGGTCTCTGTGGGATCGCAGTCGGCCTTGCGCAGATCCTCCAGGAATGACCTGAAACAAACGAGAGACGATCTGTCAACCAATGTCCAATTATACAACAGTGTTGCAAGAAATATCAACTGACATAACAATCATGTCAAAACCAAGTGTGTTTTATTTAGATGTCTAGATTTGCGGACTATATTTCGGAAACGGTTGAATTTAGGTAGATTTAGCATAATTATCTAACAAGTACAAAAGATAACCGGGGTCAAAAATGTATTGCCGATAATTTAACGTCTTATATCAACCCAAAAATAATTGAAACCTCCAGCAACTCTCACCCTATTTCCACCAACCATTTTTTACAGTCTTCCCCCTCCCTCCCAAACGGAATTGCAAAATGAGCCTTTACAAGCGTTTGTTTGTCGTATTTAAAATTTCATGAAAATAGTAATGGTATCTTCCACGTTATAAAAATGTTAATGACAAATCGATGCAAATGAGTGACCTGGGTTTTTGGTGATGTACGTCATGAAACATCAAGAAACCACAGTATATTGAATACGAACCTTTTCGCGATTAAACCACTTCCTCCGCCTATTAGCGTGGGAAGTAATAGAGATGATAAGTACCTACGATGCTATAAATCTAAAGCTGAATCTCAGTATATCACTTGCACTCATTTTTTGAACGCCTTGAGCTACATCTACTGGAAGAATTAATCAAGATATGGATTCGTGATTAGATGGACTAATTAGGCTACTATTATACGATTAAATCCTGCTTGAGATGAGGCATTCGACATCTGCTTTCAATAACAGTGGCGCCAGTCTATTTTCGATAGACTTGACAGTTTTATGCGAAGCGGTAGTAATAATCGATTAATTTATATAAGTCGATGATATTTATTATGTCCGTCAGAGCCACAGTTTCACTTCTTCTGTCTGAAGCATATGCAAACTGCAGTAGAAAGCAGGGATTACTGTGAAACTGGTTTTGCAAATTCTGCATTTGATAGGATGACATGCAGATTACGATTTGATACAAAATCGCTTGAGACAAAAGTTGTAGGAAATTTTCTGCTCTACAACTTTTGTAACCAAGTCCAAAGTCATTTAGAGCATAAAAAACCAAATATTCGAAAAAATACTATTCTTGTCATCTTTGACTGGAATATTTAGGGATTTTAAGAGAATTTTGAGCCAACTCTCATTAAACTATTTTCTGAAGATTAGATCAATGAGCTGTGTATATTATTTTATCATAGAAATGTTGAAGTCCCAATATGTCTCTCTGTACATACTGTAGTGAGGTAGAAGTAGCTTTAGCTAAACTTTACTTCAAATAAAGACGATTGTTATTATTATTATTCAATAATGAACCACGCATTTAAAGTGTATTACATAAGTCCAGCTGAATGTCAATTTGGGCGTGAGCAGACGAAAGCGTATCTCAAAACCCGAACTGACATCCTTGAGCGAGTTGGTGGCGATTATTGGACCAGCGGAACAACAAAGCACACTTGCTTCTTACACAACGGTATACAACAACTGGTTTAATTACGAGTATTATTTGGGTCTTGGTCTCGCACAAAACCTGCCCTACGCGCATTTTGGTTACTATAAAAGTCAGGGCGTATGCTTATATGATCACCAGTTCACACAAATTGTCCATCAATACGTCTTCTGTGATCACGTACTACAATTACGAATACAACTTTATCAAAATGGCATTCAAAGTAAGTAAGCGTTTTTTTAATGATATAAAATTGATCGTTAATACTCGATGGACAGCTACAGCAGAAAAGAAAACACACAGTGTAATGTTATTACGGTTGAATGTTAATCAATTTGAAATCTCCTATTTAAATTATTACTTCTTTTTCTGTATAAACAATGATTCTGTAACTGAGTATGTTTTGGTTCATCTATAGTTCGTATGATTTTACACCTTTTCATTGTTGATTTGTCATCTGAACCGATTTAAATACTTTATCAATAGTTGAATATATTTCCTCATTTTTATGACTCATTCATGTACATATAACTGCTGTCTACTTACAAGTGGAAATAAAACATCAGATAATGTATAGTGATAAGAGATAGCTTCGAGAATAAGTGTTCCTATTAAATTACTATAAAACTCCATCATAGTATTTTGATAGGGATACTGTATTTGAAAATAACTGTTTTGTAATATGTTGAATTATTTTTTTGGCAATTACTATACCTTCATAAGTATTACTCAAAGGTTGTTGTTCTAGTTGTCTAGAGCTAAAAGTGTTCTATTTCAATGCTAGTAACATTCTTCAGGTAGCATTTACTACTTCGCCACTAAGATATATTCATGGAATTCTCTATCAAATTGGCAGCCAGAAGTGTCGTCCCACATATTTTCAAAAACTATCCTGTCTCAATAAAAATTTCATAACACTGGCGGATGCTCAGAACCTAGGATTTTGGTCTCAACTGCCCCTTTGCCAGTCAGCTGTAATATTGCCTTTGGAAAGTGAGTGCCCTTTGATCCAACGAACTGTTATGTTTTTGTTGGTAAAGGGCACTCACAAGTGCCTGGTGGCAGTCCAGCGCTAATCTCGTTGTTAGTTTATGACATTTTAGGGCCAGAAGACCCTGTCTGCTATCTGTGGAGATTCTAATATTCTTATCCAGGTCTGTTATGACATATTTAATTCTGCTTCTGAGATCCGTTGCCATTTTTAGGGATGCAAATTATTCTAATCGAATCGTTTTATTTTTTTTATTCCTTCCAGTTCGTGATCGCCTTGGCTACCCTCGCATGTGTGAACGCTGGCTTCATCGAGCCCGCCGCTCCCGCGCTGGCACTCCATGCCGCCCCGACCGCCTACTCAGTCGCCACCCCCGGAGCCCTCACCTCTCAGTCCTCCAACATCTACCGCAGTTTCGGAAATCTAGGACAGATCTCCGCCTACCACAAGACCGTCGACACCCCCTATTCTAGCGTCTCGAAGGCCGACGTTAGGGTGTCCAACCCCGGAGTTCGTTTCGCCGCTCCCGCTTTGGCCACGTACGCCGCCCCAGCCTACACCGCCCATGCTACATATGCCGCCCCAACTGCGTATGCTGCCCATGCTACTTATGCCGCCCCTGCTGCGTATGCTGCACATGCTACTTATGCCGCCCCAGCTGCTTATGCCGCCCCAGCTGCTTATGCCGCCCCAGCAACTTATGCTGCCCATGCTACATATGCCGCTCCAGCTGCTTATGCTGCCCACACGTATGCCGCCCCAGCTGCATATGCTGCCCCAGCTGCGGTAGCCCATGGACCACTCCTGGGTGTAGCTTATTCTGCTGCACCTGCTGTATCGCACATCACTTACGCTTCTGGGTATGCTAACTATGCTTTCTAAGTTAGATCACTCGAGATGTTTTGTTTGTATATTTATGTATTAAATAAAGACTGTTAAGACGTTATTTATTTGTATTATTGAGTCTCAATTCTTCACGTTCCCTGTAATGGGTAATTTCAGAAAATGTTGACATTTATCTTCCCGCAATGTTTGTTACCTGTCAGAAAGACACGTCAGGTAGATACGTAATGTTTCGTAAGCATACAGCTTCTGAAAGTTAACAACACTACGATCTAATTTCAGATTGCTTGAATCTATCGTATGTCCACTATTGAGCATATATTCTGCCGCACTAGACTTTTCTATTCTGCCGTAGCTCAAGATGCGATAAGAGATTTTGAAATCAAGTTTTAATGGATATCCTAGTTTGCCCTATGTAACATTTTTTACAGTCACTACCACTAATCTCGTATATTCCACACAATCAAGTTTGCCCCTCGGGTTCTCTAATAAATCTTTCAAGATTATGAACAGACTGATATGCAGTTGGTGTTGATTAAACTTTGTTGTTGCTCTTTCAGCATTGAAGGTAGTTCAGCTACGAAGTGTTTTCTTAAAGCTATGTTCACAAATTAGATTTTCTACAATGTTCGTATCACTTTCATTAACCCTACCCACTCATTTTATGGTTCCCTTTTTGCAACATTTCTCGGTTTAGAATAGTCAGTTTTTTGTCGAACCATATGAATACAAATAGTAGCTTCACGTGGTTACTTGGAAGGCAGCGTCTCAGACATCACCTTTCTACCACCTATTAACATAATACCCGAACATTTCATAAATGTACTGACATATGCCATCCATCCATAAATCTAATAGCTTTTACCAACTTTTCCCAACTCAACAAGTTACTGGGGGGAGTCTCCTCCTTCCCTCCCTCATCGCCACGTCCCTGAACTCCCCTAATATTCATAAGAACGCGCAGTTATCTGTCAAGAGATTGGCCTACTGTCTACAGCCTTCTTGATTCCCACTTTGAAGGCAAACATAAAAACAGTTGCGAATATACAATGCCTCCTAGACATATGAAAATAATTTTAACACAAAATGGCGGAATGATGCATAATATTATTAAAAATTAAAGCAAATCAACACTCACCTATTGAATTTGTAAATTTCCTCTAGATTGTTGAAGAGATACGGAAGGTGCTGAGCTAGAGGGCAGTCATGATCATTGCGCCATACTTCCAGGTAGCCCTGCAAGAGAAAAAGATACAAATAGATATAAAAAACTGTAAATATTTTATGCAGTGAGGCGATTTAGGTACGGAAAGCTGACGTATTATAACATAAGATATATAAAGAAACGAAAAAGGAAAAAAATATGAAGACCCACATCTGGTGCATCCAAATGAATCCATGTGTAATGGGATTGCTGGGAACGAAGATGAAATGAATATACTCTAACAGGATACCGGCAGTAGTAAAAAAAGGGTGATGGTCTGATAGAAATTGAACGCTTCGTTATGTTCTGTTTGTATGTTTTATTCAGGGGGCTAGGCATCAGTAGGCCATTCCGACGAGAAGGAGGCAAGACGGATTCTCTGTGGGTCCAGGCTTGGGTTTGAGTGTTTGAAGGGGGAAATAGGGAAAATGATAAGCTCTATCAAAATTGTCAACTGTTTCCTTTTTTCAGAACTTTAGTGGGCTTTTATGCTCTTCAGGTCCTCAGGAGATTTTTATCTAGTAGGGACTGGAGTTAGATCGATGATATTGGGATTAATCAATAGTAAGCTCATAAAATAATGTAATTATTTAAGAACCTTCAATACTGATGATACACGTACCACTGCTTGATAAACGCCACACTACACTTTCTTCGACGGATACAGTTATTAATTATCAAAAGGTTTAATGTAATAAGTTCATTAAATATTCCCCGTGGTATTGTCGACGATAACAACATCCATTATGATGGTAATTGGGGCCCCATAAAGCGCCACATTTATGCACGCGCTAGTCTTCGTGTTGATGTTTGATCAGCCGCTACCGATCCGACAGAGTCTACCGTTATGTTGGAAGCCATTAGCATCGATTAGACAACAGCTACAGTGACAGATGGTGGTTTTCGTAATTGGAATGCCCAAATATCGATGCGTAGGCGCCAGCTCGAGGACCAAGCCTTCCGATCGCTTCCACCATCTAACGGCTCCCATAGAGGGCGACACGTGGAGATGAGTTGATGTTGCTATCACACCCTTCACTGGGTTACTTATATACCAATCGATTGCTCAATACATCTTAGACCGTCAGGCTATACTGACGAGTCTAGGCTAAAGACGAAACATGCATGTCTATAGCAGGTCTGAGACACTTCCAATATTTTGTTTGAAGTATATTGAAAATATTTTTTGTGCAAATCATAGAGGAAGAACGGCTCTATGCCCGTGAGAAGCCCTATTCTTGATATTGCGGTTACCAAAAGGTTGAAAAACATCCGGAATGATTAAAAAAATGTCAATATATTTGTGTGACAAAAATATCTAAAATTTTGTATCAATAATTGCTCTATCATTTGCAAAAAAAAATCGTTCCATTATCTCATAAAAATGAGCGTTGAAAACGAAATATTGTAAACCCATGCTGGAGGCCTTTTATTCTAGGTAGGGGAGTTCCCTCTTAAACAGACTAACTAGTCAATATGTTTTGCGTGCCTCCAACCAAACGTTTATAGTAACGGTTTTGTTCCTTTTCACGGTCAAAATATAACATTCAATATTGTCAGATTACTTTCATAATAGTAACAATAATTCATTCATGAATTCTCTTGGAGGTACTGCTTCAATGAAACCTTAAACATCTTTCCATTTGTGACATTTTTCATGGATGAAGGCAAAGAATAAAAAAGCATTCGGTCCATGTAAAAAAAGAATGTTTTCGCATAATGTTGTTCCAGGTTTGATTGATCTGACATAGCTTACTAGTCATAGTATCATGGTTATTCAAATAATTCTTTTGGTAAGTATTTATAACAGTTCTGACAAAAGTGATGTATATTTATGGCAAAGTATGAATTTTGTGTGTCCAGGTGTCAAGATGTAGTCCAAGGTAATTGGTGGAGTTAGTAACATGGACTGTATGTGAATTGAATTGATTTTGGATTATAGCAGTAGTAATGGGAAGGCAAAGCCTGGCAAGTAGGCCACCTTTAGTCCTCGTCATCCTCCCAGCTTTTCTCACAGAATGGGTCTTTGACCACTCCTATGAGTGTCAGGTGCCTGTTCAATCTCCAGTGACCTGTGAGGATCCCTACTAACAAGTGGAGTGAATCCCTCTTCCGGTTCAATAGCCTGGTTTTGGATTTTATGACATAATCCAATCTTGGCATACAACTACATGCACACAGTTTGTTGGCATTAACCATAAGAAAATTTCTCTTGCACCATGTTGGAGATTCAGCTACTACTGTATGCATATTAGACTGGACTTAATCCGAAGTATCAGCGTGAACAGCCATTGATCGTGATCGTCAGCATAGAGGATCACACTGTTATCTGTAATGTATGATAGCAAGTCGCTGATAAACGATATGAATATTAATGGACCTAGAATTGACCCTTGTGGAACACCCATTACCATTGCGTGGTAAATACAGGGTCAAGCTACTTGACATCATTATTTTTATCCGTTATCGTTGTATGAAGTAATGAAAGGTACATCTCATAACATTTATAGATGAAAACAAATAAACATGTTGTCGGTGGAACTGGTTTTCAGTGTAAACGACTCCTCCGGTCTCCATTTACATATCACACAAACGCCTGACATGATACGCGAATTACGCTGCAAGGCCAATCTGTACAAATTATCCTCGCCATTATGTTATTAAACGATCGTTAGTTAGAATTGATTTTTTTAGGAAACGACCAATTGCATTTTTAATAACTAGATTATCTCTGACTATTAATTCACGGTATTTTTGCAGATGGAGTAATCTTTAATAATGTAGATTGTAAACGGTCTTACTTGGTAGAACTCTTCCATTGTTCAGATGAAATTTTATCTGGATGGAATATTTTTTCGTATTCATTATATTTACGTAGTTAAAAAACAAAAATCATGCTTAAATAGTCAGCCGCACTAAAAAGGGAAGAATAAATTTTAGTTATTAATATTTTATTAAGCATAAAAAGTTCACTAACTCAATATGACTAAATGGTTTTTAATAAGTTTAAAATAAGAGTAAAATGAAAAATTATGCTATTGTAAACTTCTGCGGGGTGATTTTTGATATAATTTTATACGAACTTGATTTAAAAAAATATTTATGTCAGTTGATAACAAGCAGCCCCCATTTTTTAATAAAAGAGATTTTTTCGTTAATTACTTCATTATTACTTTTTATCTTAGTTTTAATAACTCTCCACTCTTCACTATGTTTGGCTGTTAAAGTGTGATTTTATATATTTATTGAATGACAAATTATTTTAGTTTTTGCCTTAAAATAAACTTTGATGTAATAGTTATCAGAAGACTAGATTTTTTGGTAAGCAAACACCCGATAACTCAATCCAATTTGGAAATTATTTTTTTTCAAAAATTTTGATTTTATCAAACAAAAATTAATTCGAAATATTCTCTTTCATTTTTGTTTCTAAAAATCTTTCCAATTTATTGTATTGTTATCGATCCTTAATACGTGTGCATATTTTTAAACTAATCAGACGTCTTGAAGTGGGTGAAAACTACGTTGAAAGATCCATTACATATATACATACATACAGGTCAAGCTAATAAAAATTGAAATGAAATTAACACAGAAGACGCGCCAAAAAGTCCGCTAGGCAATTCTCAGTATATACCGAATAACCTCTCAGTCTTTCATTAATTTATAACAAATAATGTTCTCACTAAAACAAATGATCTGTAGATAGGCGTATATTTAATGTAATACAGCGAACTGGCTACCGGTTGGTCCTCGTCCGACCAGTTCAGCTTCAAATAGTTTTAGTTTACATAATGAACAGCGGGTGATCATCTTCGAGTGATTACGTGGGTCAAGGTGAAAGTTTTTAGATACAGAAAAACTACAAGATTAAAAAAACCTTATTCTGTTTTTTCAACCCCTACCCCAATACATTTACGCATTCGGTAAAACCACTTGTCAAATTCTTATGCCCAACGTTCTTTTGAAAGATTGCTACGTTCCTCCTCAAATGCAGCGATTGCATCTTCATCGGTGGAAAAATGCCGACCTCGTAACTTTTCTTTTGCGACGACTGGAGCAAATGCCGGATCAAACGAAACAGATGACGTACGATGTGATATCTGAAAGCTGCAATCTGTATTCAGTGCGAGGCGGCCTGCTACCAAAACCGTACAAACGCGCTTCCTGTATTGCAGAATTGCTAACGGCTGCTGTCTGCTTAAAAACACTGACCCCACTTTGAACATTGTCTCGTTAGGTTTTTATATGGATAGAACGATCTCGCGGACGTCATCATACCCCAGTTACATATCGCACATACCACCAAGGTTAGCTTTTGATTCAAAGTAAAATAAATCATTGTTTGAAAACTGAAAAAAAACACACTTTATTAAACAACTGCGCCCGCGTCATATCACTTAGGACATAAAAGATTTCAGCTCCAAAATCCCAACAAAATCTTTACGTTTGAACTGACGTCATTTATTAGTAAGGGTCGCGCACATTGGCGCTGCCCATGAGCCTCATATGAAATCAAGGTTCCAACAGCTTAAGACTCTGTCTGATAGCGGTGACAGATGCCCTCTACGACAAATGTCAACAAGGATGAGGTGATTTGCAGCCATTTCGTGAAGATGCCAATAGGCAGCGTGACTTGGAGATACATATTACTATTACACCCTTACCTGATATATACCTGATATATACAACCAAATTGCTCTCTACTGTCAGAGCGCCGGGCTTTTCTGAAGAGTCTAGGCTAAAGACGAAACATGCAGCCCTATGGCATGTCATATCATACGCGGATATACAGGGCGACAATTACCTCCCATATGGACAAAAAGCAAATGGTAAAAAAATATTTAAACGTGGCGACAATGCGTTTTCGATTATTGAGCACTTTTTTCGATATGCAGTGTCGTAGGTAGGGCAAAGCAAGCAGAGCTCCCGGGGGCGTAAAATCGCTGTTTCTTGCGGGGTCTTCAGATTTTTCAGGGGGCTGAATAAAATCCAAATGGGCGCAAATGACGGATGTTGCCCTTTTTGCCCTCGGTGTCTCAGTTTATAACTACCATACTGTTCAAATGTATTATCCTCCCCCCTGCGAAGCATTATTTCACATGAAGTATTATAAAAGCGATTTTTTTCAAATTAGGCTTCACCTCTGTCATTGTCTAGGCTTAAAAATGTCCATTGGCCTCAATTATAGTGCGGTAGGTATTGAGTCATCACCTCATCAGGATTTCCAAACGCAAACTGGTACTGCCTTGAGTCAATGCTAATAATTAATGTAGCATCTCATTATTTGTTGCTTTCCGGAACGTCATTCCATGACCAGTACCATTAAATGTTAGCCGTTTCCCATCGTACCGCCGTCGACGAATCATTTTCGTGGAAAGCGCATGACACTTGGAGCAACATCCTGCCGGTTTGCGGTTTGCCGGTGATCAGAGGTGTGCGATTTTTCAATTATTTATTGTATATATAACGGATTGCTGCAACTTTCACCGCCTCTCGGTCCCCAATTAACATTTTTTTCTCGAGGAACGTATTGAATCAAAGTTATGGGTTCTTCAACGTCATCTCTCCAACTTCTCCGTGGTCATCCTCTCTTCGCTCTGTCCGGCGGTGTCCATTCTAATATTTTCTTGGGCCATATATCCTTGATCATTCTTTTGACATGTCCAAACCAATTGTCTTCTTTCTATTTCGTCTGTTATTGGTCAAACCAAGCCCAAGAACAAAGACTAGGGAAGCAGAGACTGCATCTACCTGGTGCCTTGTAAGTGACGCGGCATACCCTTCGGAGAGACAGAAAAAACCATACAACTGAGAATTAACACACATCGGGTTGAAACTGAGAATTCTGAGACAATGGTTCATGCATAGAACAGGCAAAGTGACAGCTTTCATTCCTAGCAATAATGCTTACAGCAGACCCAGTGTGGAAATCAAACCAGTATAGCGGCCAATAATAAACAGCATCGACATGCAATGATGATTCGGCGGCGCTTACTCATCATCCGCCGGGAAGAGTGAGACACCACGATGAAGCGGGACTACGAGGGAAAAGACATGTCATATATTAGAGCGAATCCTTGTTTTACTGTTGTATAATGGATTATGTTCTCTCTCAGTCAAAAAGCGGTCACCCGTCACTGTGAAATGACCAATGTATACTTGTACTATCTTAAGGACTCCTTATGCGTTTGCTTTGATCCCGGATCGGCCTTACGCAACGGCACTTCACCTCATCAGGATTTAATGGAGTTTATCTGTATTTGGCCTCATTCGATTGCTGGTTACCGGTTACGCAATCTATTTTGGTCTGACGGAAAAAAGCGCGAGCACACATGCACTTTGCCTTACACGGCATTGAATGCGGTTGAAGTTGCTGCTACGAACAGGGCCGTCAAGATACGAACTAAAAGGCGATTACATCGATACACGTCAACATAAAAGATTCGTTTGTTTGTATTTTGAGGTGTTTATCGATTGTAGGTATTTATACAGTGAAAATGTATGTGAATTAGTGTAGTCAATCTACTTGAATAAATTTTCATACTGCTTCGAAGTCGTCTGCATGAACACCGTGGGCTTTCCAGGTCATCCGTACGTTGTTTTAATATGTACAAGAATGTTCTCCTTCGAGGTATGGGATATTTGATATCCGATAGGCTTATCCTTGAAACGAGAGTGCGGAGGAACGTGGTCAGAGCTCAAACTCGATCATGCTAATGACCGCGACTTGATCGCAGCAACCCACGACAAACACTGCATTCGGAGACCGAGACCTACACACGTTCATACCACTGCCACCAGAGGCGCACAGATAGCACCCTGCAACGTTTCTTTAAGGTTAGAATTTGAACAATCATAGACGTTTTATAGGATTACATTGCAGTCCGTAAGCAACTAAATTACGAGATATTAGAAAGAAAATTTTGTCGCCAGTTAGGTTTGACTCCACAACCCCCCACATTTTAGACAGACGTATTTATTGTTCAAGTATTGCGAGACCGCCAAGTAGAACAGAGAATACGCTATGGAAGGTCAATGCAAATAGACATTTGTCCTTTTTTAGATCGATAAGCTTTCCTCAATTTGAAAGAAGTTATCAATAAAAAATTATTCGAAGTTGGTGGATGCAAATTTGAAGACATTTCAGTGACACATAGAATTAAGGTGGACGCTACTGTCGTGCGACACAGACGGTATTAATTTACATGTTCAACTTGGTCAACAGCCATTAAGAGTGTTTGCTTTTAAAGACTACGCCTACAAAACGCATGCTAATAAAGATCCCCCTTTTATCATTAGAGGAGAAAAATACGACGCAAAGATACGAATAGCTCGTGTCTCCCTCCATGTTTGATTTTCACAATATCGAATGTGTGCACAGGTGCGCGGGAAAAAAGCCGAAAGTTGGGATGGTCGTTTCGCAACTGAATGTGAGAAGCGCCCTGGTCAGCAGTATATTTTTTATATATGTGATACTGGATACTTTGGGGCAATAATCACGAACCATTTTTGAAAAATACCCGACACGCGTTTCGCTAATTACGTTAGCATCTTCAGGGGATGAATGAATCTAATTGTTATATGTTGTTGTTGTTATATGTACCAATGGTAACATTTTTCTCCAATCAGTTGGAGCAGCGTTAGTTAATTATGAGAAGGACAAGTCAGGTAGAGACATGTCATGTTTAGGAAACTAGAGAACGAAATTTCTGGATCTTTAATGCTGCTCTCCTGAAAAAATTCAGAATTTGTGTCACTTTTCCTACCCACAAACGATATTAGAATGCTTGGTCTTGGTGTCTGTTTAGGTATAATAAAAAAGCAAATGGACGTCAAAAGATCCATTTGAAATAATGAAGTTGATGTCCATTTCCGGTTTAACCGGAAGCTGCGAGGAACGGAAAATATTCAAACCGGAAACAGCATATCTGAAAACCCCTCTAATCAAATCTCCAATGAAAAAGTCAAAGTAGTTTTCCCTATACATATCGGCTGCTCGAAAATGACCCTGTATATCTCGTCTTGCAGTCCTGTACTCTTCAACACTCGAATCATTTGAACTAATAAGAGTGCCATTACGGTCTGATAAGGCAGGCGCCTGGCCTGGCAGTGAATGCACAAGATGATAAGGTTCCAACGCTGATAAACTGCCGCTGTTTACCCAATTTTTTTCGTCTGCGCTAGCCATAGTCGCGAGCCTCCTCAAGACAGTAGATAGTCCACCCATAAACAATTCATGTTTGCTACTCCAGTTAGCAATATTTATCTAAATACCTGATGGGTGGTATAACTTATGACATCTCTATGGCCTTCATCGTGAAGGAGCCCAACGAAGGATGAAAATAACATATATGAGGGTCACGCCGAGTCTTTAGACGTTCCTAATCTATACAAGTTTAAACAAGTTTGAGCACGCAGCTATTTTGTCTGAAGTTGTAAGTGCTTACACGCAAAGGCAGCGTTTGAATCGTTCATCGAGATTGAGGCTTCTCTGGAGAATGGATCGGCAGCGGTCCGAACAATCATTCATGATCACTTTCGCCTAAGGAAGCAGTGTTCCAGATGGGTGCCACATTTGTTAACCAATGAGCAGGAAGCAACAAGAGTAGATTGGGCTAAGTTTATGCTTGCAAAATTTGATAATGAGCATAGTAAAAACACTTTCAATATCGTAACCGGAGACGAAACATGGTTATATGATTGATCCCGAAACTAAACAGCAGTCATTAGTTTGGTGCTCTGAAAGTGAGCAGCGTCCAACGAAAATTCGTCGTTCCAAGAGTGTTGGTGTAGGGATGCGCTTCAAAACACTGCCTAAAGCTTCCTTACACAATCCAGAAACAAGCAATACGTCTGGTGAATGCTCCTCATCTTACAAACTACCTCCAATATCTGGAGTATCTGATGTGAATAGCCATTTACCCTCAGGGTTCATGAAGCGTGAAAAGATTTATCTATATCTTTATTTTTATGGCATTAATTTCTTTTTTCTTGAGGTGCAAAGGGCTCACTTCCAAATTGAGACCTAGCTTGACTGGAGCATTGTATTTAAACACGATAACGATTTGTCGTGGTTGTCAAGATAGCAGGCGTCATGTATCTATTAAAAGGTCGTTAACTCGGCTGAATTTGGAAACACTTGCGTCTCCAGACCTTATACTTCACCTGATTGTACCACTCTTATCTGATTCTAGACAAACGTCAAGCTGGATTTGTACTGTTTATCCAATCATTGAGGATTTATCTCAATAAAAACCCTGGCGTGAATGCGTTTCATAGATAGCACTGTTTAGGTATTATAAGTAATCGGTATAGAAATGAAAGCAAGTGGGATGTACCTATTGTAATTCCAAATATTTCAGAGATTTCGATATATTGTATTTTCTTGTGTTTCATGACCAAAACACATCACCAAAATCGAATGTCACTCATCCATCGGTTTGTCTGTCTGTATTCTGGCCTCGTGTTGATCACACCGTGACACCGACGTTGTGTGGCCGGCGTGAAGCAATATTACGTCTGTAATAGTCTCGCTGCAGTAAATATTTACGTTAAATGATAAATTATGCCAAGCTCGTACACTGGGCTTTTCGTCGTTCGTCATTATTTAGTATTTATTCAACCTTTGAAAATTTCGCGAGATTGTGAAGTTTAACCACAAATGTTTAATTGCGCCATTAGAGGCGAAGGTGAGGATCTATATGAGGGTATTAATGTGCTCGATATATGATTTATTATTTCCAATTTATAAAATTGCGAATTCTGTGATTTTCTTCAATTAAACTAATTATTGATTATGTGAAATCAACGGAAAACTGTATCAATCCTGCATGAGATGTACCGAGTCAACCTACTTGACTTATCACCAGAATCCGCTAGTGATACGGTAGGATAGGAAAAAACGGAGCGAAAAAGAGCAACACAACTGCCTTCTGCCACCTTTATGATTACATTAAGAGCGTTTTTGATGACCCCCATGCCTATAGCAGTTAATTTTCGCGGGTCATTCATCAAGAACAGGAAATGGCGGGTCAAAAAAACGAGCGCAGTCAATCAAGCCGGCCGCGGTCTGCGTAGTGATTCATCAAAGCCTGCTAGATTCGTTTCATTGATACGCTGAAATGTAGACCAGATATTGTGACGTGTAGCTAATATAATGAGGAAATGGATTCGACGAAAATCGTTTTCTACCGTTCATATTACTGAAGGGGGATCCTCTTTGCATAGGCGTAGACTGTTCAGGAGGCTTTCATTGAACGGTGTCCAAAACACATTCTGCTTAAGATTTGATGGCCAAATTATGTCACCGAATCTCGATATCAAGCCTCCAACGAAAATTCGACGTTCCAAGAGTGTTGGAAAGAAAATGGTCCCATCTTTTAAAAGTGGATACGTCACAACGGCAGCCTTGGTAAATCAAAGGACAGTTACTTCTGAATGGTATATAACCAAATGTGTTGCTGTAGTCTTTCAAAAACTATGCAAGAGCCGTCCAAAGACGGCGGGGTATTCAATGCACCCGCCCACAGCGACGCTAGAACACTCGATTTTTTGCTGAACAGGGTGTCAAACTGTTGCCTCACCCACCTTATTCTCCGGACCTAGCTCCGTGCGACTTCTTATTCCCTAAGATCAAAGATTAGTTAAGAGGTCGCCATTTTTCCACCGATGAAGAGGTATTCGCTGCATTTGAGGAGGAAATTAGCAACCTTTCAAAAGAACGCTAGTCAGAGGAATTTGAAAAGTGGTTTTACCGAATGCGTAAACGTATTGAGGTAGGGGGAGAATACGCTGAAAAAACAGAATAAATTTTAAAGCCTTGTTCAGTATCTAAAAACTTTTAGCGTGACCTGAGTAGCTCCTAGAAAAGGAAGAAATATGCGGTAATAATTATCATCTGCTTACGATGTATTAACGTCATCCCATAGTGAGTAAGTCAAATAAAAATAGCAATCTTCACGAGCCACTATAACTGTATGGATCATTAATTATCGTATATCCTCGCAGCAAGGCATTACTACAACAAACGGAATGCCAAATTTTTTTCTTCTCTCCAGCATGAGAGTTATTAGTGAATTATGATAATTTGCACGCACAGAGAACCGTAGTCTAGACCATAACTCCACAAGCACACTGAACGGTATACTTTTGTATTACGAGTACTCTTTGTTCCTGAGGTGTACCTAATCAACTCGATATTTAAATCGAAATTATTCACATCTTACTTTGAGGTATTTTAAGACTCAGCATAATCCATAAAAATCATCCGCTAGCCCACCATATGTAATTTTTTTGAGAGTTCCAGAGTTTTTAGCCCGAACATTTCTTTTTGATCACGTTCTGAAATGATCAAAAACTTGTATTTTGAAATTTGTAGACAACGTGGATGTTTCAAAAGTTTTGTTTCGGACTTCCATTGTCTATACAATTTTTGAGATCACAACGTTTCGATTGATCATTTATCTTCAATCGTCTTCAGGTGAACAGTTCACAATGGACGTCCGAAACAAAACTATTGAAAGATCATATGTAATTTTTTTGAGAGTTCCAGAGTTTTTAGCCCGAACATTTCTTTTTGATCACGTTCTGAAATGATCAAAAACTTGTATTTTGAAATTTGTAGACAACGTGGATGTTTCAAAAGTTTTGTTTCGGACTTCCATTGTTTATACAATTTTTGAGATCACAACGTTTCGATTGATCATTTATCTTCAATCGTCTTCAGGTGAACAGTTCACAATGGAAGTCCGAAACAAAACTATTGAAAGATCATATGTAATTTTTTTGAGAGTTCCAGAGTTTTTAGCCCGAACATTTCTTTTTGATCACGTTCTGAAATGATCAAAAACTTGTATTTTGGAATTTGTAGACAACGTGGATGTTTCAAAAGTTTTGTTTCGGACTTCCATTGTCTATACAATTTTTGAGATCACAACGTTTCGATTGATCATTTATCTTCAATCGTCTTCAGGTGAACAGTTCACAATGGAAGTCCGAAACAAAACTATTGAAAGATCATATGTAATTTTTTTGAGAGTTCCAGAGTTTTTAGCCCGAACATTTCTTTTTGATCACGTTCTGAAATGATCAAAAACTTGTATTTTGAAATTTGTAGACAACGTGGATGTTTCAAAAGTTTTGTTTCGGACTTCCACTGTCTATACAATTTTTGAGATCACAACGTTTCGATTGATCATTTATCTTCAATCGTCTTCAGGTGAACAGTTCACAATGGAAGTCCGAAACAAAACTTTTGAAAGATCAAAAACTTATAGTATCTATGAAAATCGTGGTTTTGAGATCACAGTGAAAAAACGTAGGAAGTGAAATGGATTGCGTGATGAAAAAATACATCAAAATGCAAATTATGCTTACTTTCAACTGATCATAGTATTATTTCATTCCAGGTTTTCATAGTTGATTGTAAAAGAAAGTGAATGTCAACGATTTTTTCAACATATTCCAAATATTATGCTTAATTGGAGTAGAGATGTTACGAATGCCAGCGCAACAATTTCAAATGTTTCCCATAATTGCCATTTTCATAAATTTCATGGTATAAAAGACATTTTAAGGCTGTTTTCCTGAAAAGCGAATACAGTCATATATGCGGAGGATTTATATAACTGGTTTCGCAATGTTTGAACGGAGCGACGTTTTCACTGTGCTTAACCCAATTTGATGCTTGCTTTGTAATTAGATAAAAACAGGTGCACGAATTCATAGTCCAGGAAACAATTAATTTGGATGTAAAATGATAAAATAAATTTCTGTAACTCTGCATTCAGGGTGGTGCTGTGCATGCCACGCATTTTAGAAATAAATGACAATAAATTGACAGTGGAACAAGTCTTCATAATATCTAATCAATCTACACTTATATAAAAGAACACGTGGGACATCTATTCGATTTACAGCAATTTTATTTTCTATTCAAAGCGAAAGTAGACCACCTTTGGATGACACTGCAAAATGTGGCAACGCTGTTTCCTCATGTAGATTCCTACGCGAGTAGCGATACGACATTCCATTAGTTAATAATTGAATATCGTCTAGAGCATTTCTCTTTATGCAATATTCCTTTTCCGGAACCGACCCTTGAACCTCATATGAGTGAAGTAAGCTAGATCTTCCGTGGATGCATGCCTGCGAAGGGCGCACTTGTCTTAGAGGAAAACCTTCGGGAGAACTCAATATATCATCTGCTACTTCTTTAAATCCTGCGAACGTTTCATTCTTCATTTCCTGGACTATCATAGCTGCAGTTGGAAACATCGATTCGTACATAATGGTGAAGTAATATGTTTTAGCTACGCTTTATCAACCATTTGAAGCGGGACAGGTACTTAACAAGTATATCAATACTAGACACTGTTGTCAACAGCATTTTTCTACAACTGGAACTGTTCGAGTGCACTGCGTATTTTCTTCTCACTATGATTCACAACCGTTAACTCTAAGGTAAACGTACCAATATATCCGATGAACAACTTTCAAGCTTAACGATGTTAAGTCTATTAGTATACAATCAAGTAGGTGCTGGATATTTAGAAGCTTTTTGGTCCTTGCCACAATAACATCATAATGTAATAACAAAACTATTTCCCAACTCTTTAATCCACATAGTATAATTTAAAAAAAATGATTTGGAAAATCGATAACAACAGTCCAAAATTATAACGATATTGACATAAATATTAAGCTATGTGAAACTAAACGTTAAAATATATTTGCATATTGAACACAACACTTTATGATACGCCACTGCCGAGCGGCGCGTTCAACTGTCAACAGTGTTGCCTTTCTGGTACGCCGTCACTTGAGAAGGAATTGTCAGTCTTCGTTGCACGCATTACGTCTTTCCAAACAATCATGGATTGTTTTCATGGAGAATCTGTGAATAAACTGTGTTGAATAGCCTGAGGATGTAATTTTTTTCTAAATCAATGAATGTTGAATAGAACCGATAAAAATCAGTCTTTGGCAAACGGTTAATAAATAATCCACTTCTAATTGCAATTTCATGCATGAATATGCTTGCCATTGTTCTAGCGAATATAATAAATATTCAGTCTGTCGGCGCGACCTGTTAAGCTTGTTGGTCAACGTTCGAGGTCTTTCTTTTCTTCCGATCCTTTCGCTGCCGCGTAGGACTAAACTAAATAAAATCTGGAAATGCCAGCATGATCGCGGGGAGTTAGTCGAAACGCTCCCAAACGCTCGACGTTTTTTTTTGTAAATCCATCACATGAATTTTGCGATTTAAAGCTCCAAATCCAAGGCTGTTACAGAATGTTACTGTTATTCTTGTAATAATCTTCGTCGACCTGGCAACACTGTAAAGTGCTCGACGCAGGTTCTGTGCCATGTGGTCACTTACACCTCCGCATTTTCCGATCGTTTTTATTATAATTGTAAAAAATCCCGTAAATATTTCTCATGGTCGACGAGAACGATTGGACGGATTTTTTTTACCAGATTGGAGGCGAAATTACACAACAGGCAACCAACGATTTATTGGAGTGGCTACTTAACGTTCGTTGTTACTAGAAAGGCAGACATTTGCATATCTGCATCAACTTCCCACGCAATCGTATAAGTTCAGAAATAAGGATTTGGATAGGATTTTATAACACAAATGCAGACAGCCTGAAGCGCTCCAGACGCGCTGCGAGAGGATGAATGTCCATTGACGTTGTAGATTGCAGACAGACTCATTGAAGTGAGAACAATGTCTTTTGTGTGTTAGTGTAATGAAACGCCCAAAAAAGTTGCCTATTCTCAGAAATTAATCGATTTCAAAATTAAATTTATAGACTAAAAACTGAATAGTATTGCTACAATAATTTGATCGATCAACAACGATGTAAAAATGTCGTTAATTTGTCTCTTTTGTTTCCAAACATTGTTAGAAGAGTAATGGTATCGCCATGTAAATATTTACCTCCACGTACGTCCTATATTTAAAACGCGACCCAGTCCAGACAAAACATCAGATACAGTGATCGACCTACTGTTCCCGTCACCACGCATTGTTTTAGTTACCGGATCCAAGCAAGCTTTGAAACAATCACAATATACAAGGTGTCAACAAAGTATGGAAACCAAATAATTAAGGAACATAATAAACGTTTTATGCAATGTTGTCGTCCGCCATCTTCTTCGACGAGGCCGCTTTTCTCTGTTTTGTAGCAAAATATTATTATACGTACCTACTTATTATCACAGCAGTCGCGGCAATCGCACAGACAGCAATTTCTACGTCAGACATGTTGAAGTTGGTTTTGACATGAACGGATTGACATCGTGCCAATGTGTGGAAGCCACAACGAACATGAAACACAAGGGCCCAAACGTTGCTGCCAAAGTTGGCTCACACGTGTAGAGCAGGCCTAACGGTTAGTGTATTGGAAGAACCCCACCAATTTCAAAAATAATAATTGGATAACGCAATTATTCTTCAATTTCTAGTGCATTTAGTGCATTAGTGTATGCTTTCGACTATGCATCAGACCTATTATAGACATGCATGTTTCGTCTTTAGCCTAGACTCGGCAGTCTAAGTGTTAAGACCTTTGAGTTCGTAAGTTGCCAATGGGCAGCGCCACAATGCGCGACGCTTGGAAATGAGTGTTGAGTTCTCTTTTTTGTTATTTTGTTTTTGCTTTATTATAACTAGAAGTGAAATGTTTCAGCTGAACATATATAAAGAGTTCATGGAAGGACAATTAAATTAGGCCATCGACATCTTGAAACATGAGCCTTTGTGCTAATTATGAGAAACATTTTCTTCTGTTTGCTTGAAAAACGCACGTACCGTCGACAAATGTCGTTGGTTTGTATAAGCACGATGAAAAATTCAATCCGTTTATGGATTTGTCCTTAACTGTACTTTAAAAACAATACGTCGTTGCACAATCGTTTTATGTTCAATATAGTATAACATTGTAGCAGTTAAATAGATTAAATAAATTCCCGGGATCAAATAAGGTTGATGTAGGCAAAAAGATGCTGTAAATTCAATCAAGAAAAGAAGATTTATAAAGCTCGATAGATATTAGATTAAACTAGAGTATCACTGATATTACTGCACATCGAATAACGAGGACACCTACTTGGCGGCTGAATTTCGCTTTTGTAATTATTTATTATACTTATTGAGATAGAATGCTTTAATCTTTAGTATTAGCAGGAGTGTTAGAGTTGGAGTAGCAATCTGATAAAAGCCGGGAGCGTCTATCTATATTATTTTTATAAAACTCCACTCCGACTGTTCGTCAGTATCGCTCAAACGGTAGACCTGAGGCATCGCGAGTTGTTACATGTTCAAAAAGTAAATTTGAATGTATAAATATATATAAATCGGTTGTTTTATTTGTCGAAAAACACAATTCAAAGGTACTCACTTGAATCACTTCTCCTAAGTCTGCCACATAAACAGTTTCAGTCTCTAATACTTCCTGAAGAACACGATGCTCAGGTGAGGAAGTGGTTTGATCTTGTTCAGCTATTCCACTATCCGCAGAACCTGGAAAAACACGAAAGTTTCTAAATATTCATAGAAAACGCTAATGGTAACCTCTCCCAATGTCTATTCACATTGGCCTTGAAAAACTGTACATTTGGGAACAAAACTCCCCGATATCTCATTCCACAACGCCCAGGTTCTCCAAAAGAACGACTTTTGGAACAGGCTCATTCGACGTGTTGTGAGTTCGACCTGGTGAAAAACATGTTGATCTCATCGATCTAAGATCTCTCGGGATGGTAGTGATTTTCCCGGTTCCGTGCAGGAAACGAGGGTGCTATCATTTCGAACAGTTCGTTGATCTACAGCAAGCTGAGCGTTGAAGAAAGTACTGACACCTGTGGAACACTGACTTTGATGGTAAATCCATCTAATCCTACAAACATATCAGGATGAACTGTAGCATCTCCAAGGATCAGATCATCAGTGGTCCAGGAATGCAACGCCGCCCTCCCAATCCAAGAACGTGGCCCTCATGTGGGTGCCTGTTCACAGTTGGGTGCCAGATAACGAGAAAGCAGACTGCTTGGCGAGGATGGGAGCAAGGGGCGCATGCATTGGCCCCGAACCCTTGTTGGGCATTAGCAGAGGCCAGGTTAGTAATGCCCTAGATGCTTGGGCGTATAACGAACTTGCGAAAGCATGGTTGGAGAGAGACTACTGCAGACAGTCCAAGAGGTTCATAGCAGGCCCTAAGAAACGTAGGGAGCTACGGCTATTGGGCAGGAGAAGGGATTCACTCCACTTGTTGGTAGGAATCCTTACAGGTCACTGCAGATTGAACAGGCTCCTGACACTCATAGGAGTGGTCAAAGATCCAATCTGTCAAGTGCTGGGAGGAGGAGAACGAGACTTCATTCCACTTCCTGGGAGATTGTACCGTATACAGCAGCCTTATGGCTGAGGTGTTCTGCACAGCAGAGTTTGACAGGGAAGAGAGATACTCAGTGGAATGGTCGGAAATCATGACCTCTATCAAAAGGTCTGGAAGGTTCGACACTAAGGAACTACCAGGTGTGCCCTAGTTTTAGTGATGGTCCTCGAGGTCGGCAAAAGGGCCAAAAGTGGCCTACTTACCAGGCTTTGCCTTTCCATTACTACTACTACTACATACATAGGTATAAGGGTGGAGCCTTGAGGAAACTATCCAACGACTGGCATAGACTCGGTGGCAGCCATAGGCAGAAAGCTATGATCAGAAGCATTTCATGCTACGCTCTGCCAAAATCCGACGAGTTATCGAACGTAACGAAGCTGAACCTTATATAAAATTTGATGCAAGTGGCACATAACCACACACCTGTTTTTATATTCACAGAGAACCTCACCTCATAGTCACTTCATCTGAATTCACACACGAGCGATAGGAATTGTGTAAACCCCGACCAGCGCATGTGAGAAACATTCCTGGAATTTCCTTGTGACACATCCGATACTGCAGCGCTGCTACAGCAGTAGTAGTAATAGTACAGCCAATCTGTCATTTTTTATTTTACTAATTTTAAAATAGAGCATAACTCAAACTTTGCGTGAATATTTCGAGTTGCCGAAACGATTGAAACATATTTTTTTGTATTGCGTTTATCTCGAATGCGGTAGCGATTTCCAGATAAACGCAATCTAAAAATAAAATGATTTTTTTAACCTCTAACGCAGCTCTCAATCTCTCGCAAAGTTGAAATTAAACTTTTGGCATGCATCCAAGCGATTTGTCGTTGCGAAATAATTTAAAAAAATGATGGAAAAAGTCAAAAAATGCTTTTTCGGTAACTTCAGCGCCATCTACCTTTCGTATTTTACATCCTACGCTAACCACTCTGAGATAAATTTTGATATAATGATGTGCTCTACATTTTTCGTTCAATTAATTTTTATGTCATCCTTATCGCTTTCGAGATAAACGCGATAAAAACGGTTATTCACCCCCTTCCGCAACTCAAAATGTCCCGCAAAATTGAAGTTGAGCTTTTGGCATGCATCCAGGCGATTTGTCGTTGCGAAATTATAAAAAATGTTTAGATACTAAAAAAGCAAAAAAAACACTTTTTTGTTACTTCAGCGCCATCTACTTTTCGTATTTAACATTCTACGCTAACAAATCGATAGTGATAAATTTAATATAATGATGCGCCTTACATTTTTCGTCCAATTAATTTTTTTGCCACACTCAGCGCTTTCGAGATAAACGCAATAAAAAAAAAGCTATGCCGCAACTCAAAATGTCCCTCAAAATTGAAGTTGAGCATTTGGCATGCATCCAAGTGATTTGTCGTAAAGTAATTAAAAAACTGTTTTGATCGTTAAAAAGCCAAAAAAAGCTATTATTGTAACTTCAGCGCCATCTATCATTCGTATTTCACATCCTACGCTAACGACTCGATAGATAAATTTAAGATAACAAAGTGCCCTACATTTTTCGTTCATTACCTTGTCTGCCACACTTACCGCTTCCTAGATTAACGCAATAAAACAGATTTGAATCCCTAACGCAACTCGAATTGTCCCGCAAAAGTTGAAGTTAAGCTTCTGGCATGCGTCCAAGCGATTTGTCAAAATATCATCACTTTAAAAAATTCTTAAATTAAAATCAATTTTTTTCGTGACATCTTGACTGTACCATAACACCTGAGTCACAGCGCGCCGAACAGGCCAAAACGTTTAGCACGGAGCCGGCGAACTCCGTAAATCAAATATTTGCCCGTGCAGGCAGGCGCATCCTTAAAACAACTGCCATGCCATGCCAGTCTGTTTGTACGGTAATTACAATGCTGCGAAGTGGCCCATAGCCATGCCCAAGCAAGCATTCGAAGGTGGTGATTATTATTTACGGGCAAAGAGTGTAGTCGATGTACGAGGTACGCCACAAATCAATAACTATACTGATTCATTTTCAGTTGATTATGGCTCCCAGGCACGACAGACGATGCTCATTTTCAATTGAACCGCGGTGAATCCACAACAACGCTTGGTGTGATGCTTACGCGTTTGATATTTTTTCAAAGCGGTCACCATTAATTCTGAACGTTGGCGCGTTTATGGCCAGGAATACAGAGGCATAGACAAAATCAGCTATGATTTCCGCTAGAAGGTGTCATGGCGCATATGTCACGACAAAGCCAAATGGTGTTGTAAACTAAGTTTCCTGGTCACTTGATATCGGTGACATAACTTGGCCATCAAATCCACCCGACTTGACCGCTCCTGATTTTTTCTTGTGGGGTTATCTGGAGCAGAAAGTCTACGCAAGGCGTCCACGAACGCGACAAAACCTTGAGCTGCACATTTTCGAAGAAATACAGAATGGAACATTTTAGATGGAAGTTGCAGTTCTGCATAGACGCTCAAAGAGGACATTCGATAGACGTAATATTCAAGACATAACATGGCACTCAATACATCAACATCTACAATGCATTAGACCTGCTATAGACATACATGTTTCGTCTTTAGCCTAGACTTGTCCGTATATCCTGGCGGTCTAAGTGTTGAGAGCAATCGGGTGGTATACACGTAACCCAGTCAAGGGTGTGATAGCAACATCAACTCACCTAAGTGTCGCCCTCTATGGGGACGCCAATTGACATCTTACGAAGCCAACGGTTTCAACAGCTGAACTGCATTAAAGCGACAACATTTATATATTTTTTGATTAGAGATCTTGGAAAATAGGTGATTTCTGTTGCAGAACCGCGTGAATTTTTTTAGATTCCGCGATATAACGCGTTTTGTTTAACTGAGTTTAAAAAAGGAGGAGATTCTCAATCCGATTGTATTTTTTATAGGTTGTTACCTCCAAATTCCGTTATATTAGTCAAGCAAAAGGAGTCTCTGCATACTTTGCATTTTTTTGATATTTTTTACAACAAATACAACATAACAATAGGTTTGACCCCGCTAATGTTAAATAAATATATTATTTTCTGGTGAATATATGTTATGCATACTTACAGGTGTCACTGATTTATATCAAAACATTATCATAAAAGCATTGAAATTAATCCTAAACTGTTTTAACATTTTCCTTTCAATTCTTAGATTATTCGATTGTCGGGCGTTCAGTCATATGCTGCTTCATGAAAAACTCAACAGATCCAATACAATCTTTCAAGACTTATGGAACTCAATACAATTTGTATTTGAACAAAATCTAGAAGATCCTCATCCTAAATGAAATATAACACCTGAATTTTTGTATAAATCATATAAAGGTTGTAATCTTTTTGCATTGATAAACGTATATCCTGAAGGAGCTGAAACGTTAATAAAGATATTTCTACAAATCGTATGTGGTTTTACTTGGTAGCCAGTAACTGATATGATATAATAAACGTACCAACAATACGTGATTCAGTCCATTCATAAAACCTCACTGGTAAGTTCTGTCGACTTTATTACAGTTTTAAGCACAACCTGCCAAGACCCAGAAATTCCTCTGAAATTCTTTCCTTGCAGACTTTCAATAACGACATTCGTTAACATGCAAATTTCTTGAAAAAAAAAACAGCCTGCAACGTGAGATGTTTGTTGAAAACAGTATGATCGTTACTCCAGTCGAAAAAGTGTAAAACACTATTGAAAGACAATTGGGTTTAACCCGCCATTACGTTTTAAGACTACTTTCTACAATGATCAGATGCTTTTGAAACATGTGTAAATGAGTTTTGGGCAGTTTCGACATTTTCAACCGCCCAAATAATTTTCATATTGGACTCGAAAATGATTAAGACTTGAGACTTAAGAAACAAAAGTAAACCGGTGTCTAGACTCAGAAAACGACCCTGACAAAGAAGTCGCATGCTTGTTGGCAGGCGTGAAGATGGAGAGACATCCAGTACTTGAATTATCTTCCATAAATCTTCATGATCTTCATGGTCATGGTGTTGGCCTCGCTAGGTCGGTGTCCCAGAAGCCCAGGTTAGACCATCGCTGAAGTACTGCTCGCATGTGTGGGGATGCGCCCAAAAGCACTCCTAGGAACGTCCACAATTCAGAAGCAATACATCTAGTGGATGCGTCTGTGGCCAGTATAGCAAATCCTAGAGGAGCTCATCGGGTACATCCTCACCAGGTCAAGCTTACAACGCCTCGAACAAGCCTATTCCAAAGGTCATTGTTTTCGGGAGAACCTCGGCGTTGTGGAATGAGCTACCAAGGACTCTGTTCCTCGATGGTTACAATCTACATCGTTTTAAGGTCAACACGAATAGACATTATTCCTCGCGCAATGCTTATGAAGCGCAGTTGGCGCTATCGGTGAGATTATCTATATAAAAAAAGAAAGTCTTGATACTTATTTTTTATTTTTTACACACTTTTATCATATTAGCTTGACTTGTATTTGTGCAAAGGAATCTGTCAATGTGATGCTAATAGGTGACACGGATTTTCGAGATGCAGACAGAATGAAATACAAAAACATCAAATTACCTCAAATTCCAAAATTTTCGCGACCACATAAACCTATTAAAAAAATTATCCATCGTGACTGGACCACGGTGCGATTTCCTCCGTTTTGCAAACCTACAAAAATTTGGGGCAGCATCTGCTACAACTGTACGACCATGACCACTCCTCATCACGCATATCATCATCATCACCATCATTGCCAATAAAGTATTACATTAAAAAATTAACTTGTTTGTTGACCTTTAGCTGAGTCGCGGTCATCAGCTGTGACAAGATACACAGTGCGTTCCGAATCAATCTCGCAGAATTTTAATATGTATATAATATGCCATTGGTAATAATAAAAAGTGAAATCTTGTTCAGAATTATGAGTGATATGAATCGATTTCTCAAAACTGAAAAACCTCTCCGCCCTAGTAACCTAGTTCCATCAAAATCGGTAAAGCACTTACGAGTTCTCGAGGGTTGATGGTAAACACATCGAAAGCATCTCCATCCACCATAACAAATAATCGAATCTAAACGATATCATTTGAGTCGTAGGTATAATTGCATAGTCTGTATAAATTGACCAGTGCTGCATTTATTTATTGGTCAGATTTGCATCAGCGAGGAAAAATCTGCCGTGCATGGCAGTTCCTTTCTTCATGACGCCAGAATTGCAATTAGACTATTCGTATGAATGACCAGAAACCGATCACGATTGGAATAAAACGACTTCGCAATGATAATTGCTTGGTACGACCACATACGAATGATAATAAGATATAGACTGGATGCTAGTACTTTTCAATCCAATCCAGGATGAATAAATCGAATCTATCTCGCGCGAACGACGGACTGTCATCCCCCAAAATTTCCACCACTCGCGTTGGGACCGTCGTCTAGCGTAGAACCTGAGTGAAGAAACACCTATAAATTATTTATTATTCGGTTGCATAATTCAAGTAAATCTTTAACAGCTTCGACAACCCTTCATCCTACGGGGATGACAGCTTCATGATATCAAGTTAGCGGATAATGTTCGATGATTTTCATCAAATTTAATTGAAGTTGAAAGTTGGTCGGCAAAATTTCAACACTTCCTTTGGCAAGAAGCTCTGTATATCAAATGCGTGATTTTTGCTATTGTATCAAAATAGACCTATGTATTTCTTTGTAAGCTGTGCTGTTTAGTTATTTAGTCTGTTAGTGGATAACTGAGTGTTAATATTCACTCATAAGCTGACTGTTCTGATACACAATGACATCTTGTTATAGCGACAAAACATTCGTAGTTCCATAATTGTGGTTATAACCGGGCTCTACTCACAGGCGTATACAAGAGGGGGTTATGGGGGTAATCACCCCCCCCCCTCCCGCAAAATATTCGACCAAATTTAATTCGGTTTTTCCATAGGAATGAATGGTTCATATCTAAATTTGAGTAACGTAATCTTCATAAAAACATATTGCTAATTCGGTATTTATTCCTATACGTTGTGTTGCAAACAAAAATAACAGACCATTGAGGTACATATTTCTATATTAGCCTATTTGTGCAGTCATTTCCGTTTTCTTCGTATTTTTGAACAACTCTGATTTTCTAAATAAATAATAAGAGTCTGGTATCATTGAAACCAAAGTTGCATTTCGCAAACCTTGCGAGGACTCAAAATCAGCAACATATTTCTTGTACGATTTTCTGAATCCCATAGCGCGGCCGGAACTAAAATTCAACAAGGTTAGTGCACATAATATTTATCGGTTTGACCTCATTTGAATAACATCAAGATGCCTGCATTTTGGCGGCTCATTGCTCAAACAAACCACTGTTTCACTTGCTGTTAGCTTCTCCTTCTTTATTCCTCTCTTATTCCATTTTCTTTTACCCCTCCAGCTCCAAGATTGAGGTCTAGATACGCCCCTTGCTCTACTAGGGTTGCCAGATGGCGAGGAAATCCGGGAATGTTCCGGAATTTCGGTTCGGTCATGTGTTCAGTAATCACAAGTTAATGTCCCAAAATACATTTTTTACAAAATGATGATTAGCAATAATACAAAATAACAATGAACTAATGTATCACGGAAATGGCAAATCCGTCAGATCCTACCTAACCCTACTCCCACCACCGTATATCGTCTGCTAAATCAATAATAACGATTGTAGTAGTAGACGTGGGACAAGCGACGTTTAGTCCATCTGCATATCATACAAATTGAAGTATGTTTGCTGTGCCATACACGAGTATAACGTCGCCTGCGCTCGACTTGACGCCAGCATTCCTGGGCCATTTGCATATTATGTGTGCATGTGCCGCACGCCGCGCCGTCGACACCGACAGGAAGAAACAAAAGAAAAACAGTCGTCGGTAAAACAGCGGCGGCGGCGGTGACGACGACGCAGACGTGACGCGTCTCAAATGCACAGCGCGCAGGCGGACAACATGATGAAGAACTTACCGACGACATTGAAGATTGAATAGCAAAGGATATACGGGGGCGTTTATAAAGTTCATGGGAATTTTGGCCAGTCTATAACTTTTATTGTTTTGTTTATACCGTGCTTTACTTCCCTCGCCGATTGGCGACACTACATCACTACTATGGCAAGGACAAAAAATATTTATAGTTTTCGTAGTGAATGTGAATGTGATTTTTTTTCAAACGTTTCTGAAGCCCTGATTACCGTATTAAAAACCAATCTCACCTTGGCTACCAGTGGGTTCTGGATCGCTATCAAGACTTTCGGCAGAGGCTAGATAAACGGAGCCTGGTTGGTGGGGGCCGCTGCTGCCACTGGACGAACAGGAGCCCAGACTGGTCAGGGACACTGGCCGGGACACCTCTGAGGACGCCGTACTACTCGTGTTACCCACACTGCTTTCGCTTGGAATCTGGAAAGAAAGAACATAAAAAAAGTTATTTTAGTAGGTCAGTAAGATTTTCCAGTAAGTTCGCAGATATACGGAAGAATCGGTAGACTTGGCAACGCTGGTAGTCGTTAGCGTTGAAACCCAGTTACCTAACATGAACGTTTGCTGAATTTCAAGCTAAAAAAAAGGAAATAACTTTCAGAGAAACACTATTTCAAAGATGTTGAGTCAAGTAGATCCACTATTAAAATATCACAATAGAACTACCTAAAAACTGGTAGACTTGGCAACGCTGGTGGTTGTTGGTTTAGAAATTCTATTATCTAAGTAGAATATTTACTGCATTTCAAACTAAGAACAGGGGACAACTTCTTTTTATAAATAAGCTCACACAAATGCCCATTCACATCGACCTTAAAACGCTTTAGATGGTCACCATCGGGAAACAACGTCGCTGGTAGCTCATTCCACAACGCCCAGGTTCTTCAAAAGAGGGACTTTTGGAAAAGACTTTTTCGAGGCGTTTTAACTTGACCTGGAGAGGATTTACTCCCTGGATCTGCTCCAAGTCTGTGCAGTGGTTAATGAGTTTTAAACTAGTTAATAACTATAAGCCGATTCACGTAACTAATACTTGCTTTCCACGGTTTTTTCCCGTTATCAAGTAATGGAACTCTGTTACTGTATTCCTAGGTTTTTATATCGCAAAATATCCGCGTCTGTTACGCATACAGATCGTTCAGCTTCGAAATTGTTATGCAGCAAACCAGTGAACTAGAATCACCACGATAAATAATTACAAGATTCCGCTACTTGGATTCGGACGATAAACATCAAGGAAGTAGTGGGCATCAACAGTCCATATGGTGCACCGGAATTTTCCAGCATCGCGGATTAAAGTCATTAAATATTTCGCAGGCTGACTTGCAATGAAAATTCAAGAATTTAGAGTGAACAAATGCAAGCAATATTTATTCATTAAAGTGCATTTTAACGTGCTTTTATTAGCTTGACCTGTATGTATTTATCTATGATATGTAAAACGGAATCTTCCTACATAATTCTAACTTCGAGACGTTTGATTAATTTGGAAATTTGCAAACAAAAAAAATCATTCAAAATAATTAAATAAATAATTTAAAAAAAAATTCGTCATGGATGAATTTGAATAATCGTAACAGTTTTAATCCTAAATATGAGAATTGCTAGTTTTTGAGAAAAAATAATATTCGAAATAAAACGGTTTCTCGGCTCAATTATAGTTTAGACAATCTAGAAAACAAGCTTTAATATAAAACTTGCACTAAAGAGTAAAAAATAATGTTTAGTTTTCAAGATTCTATTCAACACCGCTAGCTTCAATATTATTAAATGAATTTTTTTAAGCTCAGAATAATAATAAAGTATTTCTATTCCTTGGTTTAAATTAATAATAATCTCCTTATCAAGTAAATTGTCTTAGAGTGAAATAAAATGTTCTTGTAGTTAGTATATCTTGAAAATAATATCGCAATTATTTTGTCTGCCTAACGAGCGGTGGTGCCCAGGAAGATTCCCCCGGGTCCAGGCTTTGAACAGAGGGCTTGCGTTTGGAAGGACCCAGAAATCAAAGGCATTATCAACATTTCCATATCAACACCGTCACATTCGTATGTCGGTCTGAGCGTTCAAGAACAGTAACATTTCTTCCCGTGAATAAAATTGCCTATAGCAGAAGAGAACCCTTAACTTCTGGGACGCCGACCTAGCAATGCCGGATTTTTCGCTGGCTCGTGCACATGCGACCAGCGCTAATCGCTTCCTTGTTCTGCTGAACAGCATAAAAATTGTCGGAATACATTAAGCGAAGCGTTCGCTTCATTATCTAAATAGAATCTTGGTCAACGGGGCTGAAATCAAGCCGGCGGTTAGGCCGGTACCTAATGAAGTTGTTATAATCCGTTCTTCGAAAGGCTTCTTTGTCTTCGAATGTACGGTATATATATTCTGAAAACAACTTCTTATCACGAAACATATATAAATGAAATCAGAATCTGTCCCCGCTATGTGTCCGACGACGATAGTTATGTGGCTGCTTTTCGTTATGATGGATAGAGATCTCTTATTACGGTTCAGAACAAACGGTAATGGTTTTTTCGTATTGTTTCTTTGGACACCAAGCCAACAAAATACAACATTTGGCTTGCTTCAGTCTAAGTACAAAGAGCCCAGTGCTTGTTATAAGGAGCCAAGGCTCAACATAAAAAGAGGGAGGAAGATCAGTCGAGTACAACCTATAGAAGGATAGAAAAAAATATAGCCAGCAACTATAGACCTATAACTCTGTTCTGCATCATATCTAAAGCTATGCAGATTGTCATCAACGTGGGGTTTTTGAAGTAGCTGGAGAATATGTAGAGCAGAGCAATTAAGCTTTATGAAGAGTATCAAGTCGTCGCGCTCGATATATCGAAGCCTTTCGAAATTGTGTGGCATGAGAGACTTTGGGTCAAACTTGCTGCCTATGAACTGCCACCGAGTCTGTGCCACTAGTTGGATGGTGTTCTCAGTGATCCCTTCTTATTTGTGGTGATGGATGAATATGCTTCCGATGTACTTACCATCAATGCGGGTGTGTTCCTCAAGGATCTGTCCTTCCTTCAGCGCTTTGCTTGCTGTACATCAACGATTTGTTGGAAACAACATCTAATCCTATCTACAGCTTCGCTGATGAAAGCACCCTGCGTGGATCATCTCGACCTTTTGGAGAAGACAGTATGTTGTTCAGATGGATCAGAACATGGGACCAATAGAGCTCAGTTTAAGGGGCAGAAGACTCAGACAAAGAAGTACCATGCTTCTACCACCCGTGGAGATGGAGGGACAGAAAATTGTATCCACTGGAGGTAAATGCGCTTTAAAGCACTCTCTACAGCTTCTGGACACAATCTAGAAACGAGCAATGCTTCTAGTGGATGCGCCTGACCTTACAAAGGACTCATACAATCAAGAACATCAAAGGAGGGTGGATGATCCTCACCAAGTCGAAGTCCCAACACATCGAACGATGTGGTGAATGGATATGCTTTCGATGTACTTACCATCAATGCGGGTGTGTTCCTCAAGGATCTGTCCTTTCTTCAGCGCTCTTCTTGCTGTACATCAACGATTTGTTGGAAACAACATCTAATCCTATCTACAGCTTCGCTGATGAAAGCACCCTGCATGGATCATCTCGACCTTTTGGAGAGGGCAGTATGTTGTTCAGATGGATGAGAACATGGGACAAATAGAGCTCAGTTTGAGGGGCAGAAGACTCAGATAAAGAAGTACCATGCTTCTACCATCCGTGGAGATGGAGGGACAGAAAATTGTATCCACTGGAGGTAAATGCGCTTTGAAGCACTCTCTACAGCTTCTGGACACAATCTAGAAACGAGCAATGCTTCTAGTGGATGCACCTGACCTTTCAAAGAACTCATACAGTCTAGAACATCAAAGGAGGGTGGATGATCCTCACCAAGTCGAAGTCCCAACACAGCGAACGAGATGCTTCCAAAGGTTTTGGAGCACCTAGACGTTATGGAATGAGATACCGAAGAGTTTCCAGATGGTTACAATTCTAGAGCGTCATAGACTCTATGCCTTTCGGAATTGAAGAATTCTCAGAAGAATTTGCAATTAGAATGGTCGACGACCCTGTCTAAGAAGTGACGCCTTGACGAGTGTAAAAAACACGGTGCTTAGCAGTTAAAATTATCCGCGACGAGGAGTGAGTGTGTATATTAAGATAAACGAAACCGAAGACCACCCAGGACAGCACACGAGTACTGCCGGTACCACGATAACTGGCGACCTTTCCTAATTCGGTACCGACGCGTCGCATAGCGTTCGACGCCATTATCTAACGAACAATGACAATGAGGCGAGTTACCTGTTAGATTACTTTCATACCGGAAATTACAGACAATTGAGTCAAGTAGACCGACTCGGTATTTCTCACGCTATGTGATGGAAACTGAGGTCGAGAGATTTATTCTAAGAGGATTAAAACCGGTTTTAATCTTCCCCTGAAGATGCTAACATAAGCCTTCAAGTAACTCATTTACTTGTTTGGAATCGCCATAATAGTCAACGGCAATTCAGCCGTACGCATGGGTCTGTTTCAGCGCCCGTTAGTTTCTATTGGATTTAACTTTTACCAAGCAGATCTGAGAATGAATGTGATGTTAAAAAGTTGGGATTGTGACTGTTGTAAAGATCTCATACAAGTATACAGGTGTTGATGTGATATGAGTGATATGTGAGTTGTGGATAAGTTCTATTACGAATAGTGAACGTATGTCTTCTGGCTTAAGTACAGGTACATATTTTTTAAATTCCCTTCATATATACAATACCTTTCAAACTTGAATCAGGAAAAATACTGTGACAAAGATAAATGTAAGAGTCACATTACATTGGTACAGTTTTGATACTTCTTAGGTGCTTCTTTTTAATAATCGTAAGACGTCAATCCCATCTCTAACAGCACTCAAGTTGCAAACTGCACTCAGAACTGTTGCAGTGTTTGCGAAATAGTGTTAGACGAAGACCGTAGCGGCGGCACTCTTGATCTCCCCATAAGCTGCTCAGTGCATAAAAAGGTCTAACCCAGATTCCTTTTGCAGCCTCCTACGTTCGCCGTTTTCATATAACTCTACGGGGATTTATTTATTGTGGCACGACCGTTGGTTTCAGTCGCCTCGTTTGGAAATCAGGTTGCGACTCAACTCAAATCGGGCAGGTATCAACATTCACAGTAAATCACGGTAAATATTTTGAAACGAAATATTAGATAGCGTTTAAGATGCCAAACAATAGAACTCTGGGCTAATAAGTATAAAAATTAGAAAGAAAAGTGTGGCGCCAGTGGGAGTTGAACCCACAACCTTCTGCATTCTAGGCAGACGTTTTTGACTATTCGGCTAGAGCGAGCTGTCACCAAGAACGGAATAAAATCGAATGAAGAAACGAAATTGATTGAAATTTTGGTTTTTGCTATATCGAGAACGCAAGTATTTGAGTGGCATAAGGCATTCAGTGAGAGTCATGAGGTCGTAGAAACATACTAGTCGTCCATCCAACTCTGTTACCTGTGATAACGTTGAAAATCTGAAGAAAATTGTGCTCCAAAACCGTCGTGTTGAGAGGCTTCAGACATCTATTATGGATTTAACACATTTCAAGTGTATGTTCTCCACTATGCATCAGATCAGCTATGTTTCGTCTTTAGCCTAGACTCGTCAGTATAGCCTGGCGATCTAACAATAGAGAGCAATCGGGTGGTATACCTTTACGTAACCCAGTTAAGGGTGTGATAGCAACATCCACTCAAGTGGCGCCCTCTATGGAGACGCCCATTGACAACTAACGAAGTCAAAGGTCCTAACACTTGCAGATGAGTTGATGTTGCTATCACACCCTTGACTGGGTTACTTCTACATCACCCAATGGCTTTCTACTGTTACACCGCCAGGCTATACTGACGAGTCTTGTGGAGAGCATACAATATCAGTTGTCAGCTTCTGATGTGAATGTGCGGACACAAAAGTGTTTACGAAGAACAAGGGATGTCGCTGTAACTCAGTTCACCCTTATTGACAGATGCCGTAAGGGACATCTATTGTCGCTTCAAGACAGTCCAGGTGTTAGGACCTTTGACTTCGTAAGTTGCCAAAGGGTGTCCCCATAGATGGCGTCACTTGGAGATGAGTTGATGTTAACACATTTTGGTTGATGTTTCAGGTCTGATGCGCTTCGCCTACCAAATCATCTGGATTGTTTACAAAAAGAACCTCGAAATGAGGTCGAAAAAGACACGTTTGCCGAAGTCGTCGTTGATGACACTGTATTCATCAAACGGATCATTACTAGTGACGAAACTTAGATTTATGCCAAAAAATGAGCCGAAACAAAAAAATACTATCTAAAAAATGTTATCTTCTTCGATTATCGTGGTTTGATCTACCATAAATTAATTTCAGAGGTTCTTACGACCACCAACCGATAAAAGATCTTACACACTGCTATTATTTATTTTATTCGTCGAAAATCTAAACAACAACCACCCTGTCGCCTGAGCCAGGGTTTACTCAACCCTTAAAAGCGATGCAGATGGGAGAAAGTTTATTTGTCAAGTATCCTACAGTCCAATATGTTTCCTATTCAAAAGGCGTACTGTTGCTACATACGCTTCATCAAAAAAAAGTCACGTCTCAAGCGCTTTATTGAAAACAATACGAGTCATCACATGTCACAACTGCATCTTATCACTAGATCACATCTCGACACGGGGAAAAAATACACACATGATCAAAAGTGTTCGTTTAAGGTGAGTGTTGATGTTGCTATCACACCCTTGACTGGATTAAGTATATAACAATCGATTGCTCTCTATAGTTAGACCTCCAGGCTATACTGGGGAGTCTAGGCTAAAGACCAAACATGCATATCTATAGCATATTCATAGTGGCAAGTATACACTTAAAAAGTAAAACACAAATGCTGTATAGCTTTGGAACGTTGCATTCTGACAAGGTCGAACTCACCGCGACCTATTAATATGAAAAGCAGGAAAAACACTGATCAAATTCTTGTAACAAATTAACAGATAGATCATTCATTCAAGATAAGTTTTCATTGCCGTTAACCATTTGTGAATATCAATGTGAGATTACACTAATTAGAATAATTAATTATGCTCGAAGTAAAAGATGAGCATTGTTTTTCTATTCACACTAATGTGCGAGTAGAAACCCAGATCGTCTATAAATATCACATTGTGACCTCAACGGTTTGCATTTGAATTTCGATGATTACCCTCAAGGATAGAGAGAATTGAAAATAGAAAAATATGAATACGAAACGAAAACATCTGGCATCATATACTTGGCTTGCATCAATGATAAGATTTCCTTGTGTAATTTTCATTTTTCCTTCAGGTTGTATAGCTTTTCCATAATTTAGCATTTCAAAACTACCAAGTCATTTTTGTATCACTACAGAGCTTTATCGGATTCCACTGAAATCCGTCAGAGGAACTGAACTAATAATAATTAGAAAAAATAGAAAGAACAATGTCGCCAGTGGGGATCGAACCCACGACCTCCTGCATTCTAGGCAGACACCTTAAAATTAGGCCATGACGAACTGTCATACAGAAAGGCACATACGCTATAGAAGGTAAATATTTTCCCAATTTTCTGAGCCTTACACCTTAATCTTGGTTGTCATCTAGTGCCAGTGACTGATATCTTCAATCGAACTAATCCGATTTCACCATCGTTGAGCCAAATGCGGAAATCTGCCTCCTCCAGAAAAGTTGATCAGGTGTGAAACGGAGCATAGAATGCAAGAGATTGTGGGTTCAATCCCCACTGACGACAAAAAATGTCTTTCATAATTAAACAAAATATTGTCTTGAGAGAGAAGTCTACCTAGAATAAAAGGCGTTTTGCATGGGTGTACAATATTTTGTTTCCAGCGCACATTTTTCAGATATTTGTGCTTTTTTTGTGAATGATAGAGAAAGGTTGGTTCTATACTTGTGCAAAGCCGTTTTTTCCTTTTTTTCAATAAAATTTTTTAGATATTGTTGCAAGGGCGCTCGCATCAGCGCTAAAAATATGTTCATGTACGGTGCTACCATATTTCGTTCGCAGCGCTTGATTTTGAAAAAATTGAAAATATTTTTTATGCAGATCTTAGAGAAAGGACGAGTCTATGCCCCTGCGAAGCCCTTTTCTTGGATACTGTTGGTTACTGTGTTTAAAAATAATAAGTTTAATTACATCCGGAATGAGCCAAAAAATGTCAAAATTCATGTGACAAGATCTAAAATTTTGTATTGCAAAAAAGGCTTCGTACGAGCATAAATCGACCTTTTTCCATCATTTGGAAAAAAATGTTCCATTATCTTGAGAAATTAGTGCTGGATATTGGAAACCCATGCGAAACGCTTAAATTCGAAAATCCCAGCGATTGCAATACCTCCCCCTCTTGATGCGCGGGAAGTAAAAGATTCAAATATGGAGTGATGTAAATCGAATTGAAATTCTGGTCATACGAGAAATTGCGTGAAACATCCGTTGTTGGAAATCTAATAGCGTATTATTCTATAATACAGGTTATGTAATGCGCACATAAACATGGTAACTCAGAATACGTACTTGAAATGTAAATATATCCTCTTTCCGGACTTCGGTTAGGAACTGAAAGTATAAATGCTCGGTTACAGTATCCACACTTTCTCGTAATCATATCGATGTACTGACATTATTCCATATAAAAAAAATAGCAAGAACTCCATTGACTTAATATTCTTCAAGTGTATGCTTTCCACTATGCATCAGACATGCGATAGACATGCATGTTGCGTCTTTAGCCTAGACTAGAGAGCAATTGGATGGTAAACTCGCATACGTAACCTAGTCAAGGATGCAGCATCAACTCATCTTCAAGAGTCGCGCTCTGTGGTGTTGCCCATTGGCAACTTACGAAGTCAAAGGTGGTTGACAGATGTCGCCACTTCAATGCAGTCCAAGTGTTAGGACCTTTGGCAGCACCATAGTGCGCGATGCTTGGAGATGAGTTTTGATATTACTATTCTTTGTATATGGATTATTTGACTTGATTTCATTCAAACTGGAATCATGTCCAAAACTAGCTACAACGAATGCACCATCGAAAATGTTAGGTAACAGTTTATTGTCTATAATCGATCCCAACAATCTTTAGTAGATCCTCTGCGGCATTTTATAATGAATAATATCGGCGCTTTCTTCTTAAACTGGGCGCCGCGTCGTTTCCTACATTATACACAATCGTGAAATGTTATTACATGCAATAAATGGACATTATCATGTTTCAAGAGTAAGTGGTCTTGCGTTTCGCTTCGCGATTATATCGCAGTCGTTCGGTTTTCACCTGTGCCACAGAAAGATTGATACGAAACGTGGGTTGCTTCACTTCCCGCGCAAGAAGAACCCTGCAACCCTGCATGGAGCGAGATACAGTATTTCCAAATTTTTTTTTCGAGAGGTTGTGCGACAAAAACCTGACTTTGACCGCAGTCTGAAGATATTGAAGTTAGAAACATTTGAACTGCCGACATGAATGATTTACTTATGTATTTGAAGACCCTACATCCGAATTTGATCATTTCAAGTCTTCGAAAAACTATACTAATTTTTTTTTAATTAGATCGGCTTTTCCATCTTTTCAGAAAATAATTTTTTTTGAGAATGGAACCTCTTATCGCAAATCCGAGCACACCATTGGATTCAGCAGAAAATTTTACATCGGATGACTTCCAACAATGAGAGGGCATATAGTTTTTCACCACGAGATAGGAGTCAAACGTCGGCGTTCGAAAATCGTAGAAATCGAACAATTTTATTAAAAAGTCGAATATTTTCAAATAAGGCGAAATATCGTTATCTGGGTAATTGAGGACGAATCCGGCATCGGTTTCCAGCTCGGACCTGAAGCGGCACTCCTGACGGGCCTTTAGGCGCTTACCTTTCTCAAAATAGGACCTTATCTGACAAGTTACGTTTTTCTAATGATCATATTCGCATTCAGAGCCACCAAATAAATAAACCTTCCGAGTTTAGTTCGCTCGTCTCCAGTAGGGGCCGCTCTCGAACAATTAAGTGTCTCATTATATAACAAAATCACCGAAAACCGCTGAATTGAAAAATAAACGATACTCCTATGTATTTGAGGACCTTCAATACGAATTTGATCTTTAAAAATTCCTAAGAAAACCACCGCCACACCGGCGCAGATGATAATAATTAAAATGCTTTAATCTGTAATGAACACCGCTGAAAAAAACAGAACAAACTGAAAAACTAAAGTGAAATACTTCCCTTTCAGCTATAACAATTTTAATATTTATATATAAATTACTTAGGATATGTTTATATCAAATTCCAAATTCAGCTCCAAAGTTAGATAGAAATTTATATTTATTAGCAAAAAAATAGCGGCAACCTACTTTACGCTATTTTTAGTTTCCACTAAAATTCAAATTGCATATAAATAATGATGATAAAGCTAAGTGAGCTGTGACTGCTTTGTCTAACAGATCAACAAGCACTCTGTTTATCTTAACAAAACAAAAGAAGGCGGGAGAGCAAACGCGGTATCTTTTTCTCCGGAAATCTCTTATCTGAATGAAAATAAACATTGTGCAATTTTTTTTAGAACACATCCTTTATACGTACGGAAGGTCCCCAGCATCCCACATTTTGTGATTTTAAGCAAGCTACTGTTTATGTTATGATACTTCACGAATCTGTATTTTAAACAAATAATATAGCCACATAAAACAATCCAAAGCGATTAAACACTCTTATAACCTTGAAGAATGAGTTGAATGACGTCAAAATAGAATTTGTAAACTATCAGTTTTCGCATCTAGAAAATCTATTCCTGTATTATAAAGGCATATGGATAGATATTTGTCTTCCAGAACCCAATAGGTTTTGTACCTGTGCGATAGTAGAAGAGTTTCAAATTAAAATGAATAGATCAGTAGTCAAGACACAAAATCATTAGATCTGCTGATTTTTCATTAGGGTTGGCAACGCTGTATATGTGCGGCAATTTTCCAAGTAAAAAAAATAGATATTTCTTCAATTCTCAAAAACCCTAGATTGACTGAAAAATCTGTAGCTCTACTGAAATTTTCCAGCCTTGGCAACATTGCATAGTCCACAGTCCAGCAACAAACGTCGCGATCGCACGTCTGCGAGACACCGGCGCGTCGGTCGCACACCGATTGTAAAAAAAAACAACTAAATTACAATCTATTTGCATTTGTCGTAGACCATGAAAGGCACCGCGCCATGGCAGCCTCCCATACCGACATATCTGAATAAATTCAAATTATCCGCGAGAGATTAGCGATAATTACAAGGTGCGCGATATAGGCATACATCGTCCGTCCCGCCACGGGACCCTTTTTATCATGGAGTATGACGAACACGGCGCCAGGTTTCACTTGCCCTCAGGCCGATCTAGAATATCGAACTTGTAAATATGAATAATTTGTTAGTCACGGTCTGAATGTCCCGGCTGCGCTAGTCGGGAAAACGCAAGTGATCAAAATGCTTTTTGTACGGTTATTTGTAACCTTGTGCTTTATTATTTATTGTCCGACTTTTATCAGACCATGGTCCGTTGTATTGTCTATTCGCCGCTAATTGAAACCACATATGATTGACTGAAATAACTAACGTAACTCGGAGTCCCTTCCAAAGTATATAACAAAAAAAAAGGCTTGAAAAATATACCATCCTATTTGCGTATACCTAGTATGCGTATATACCCGTTTTGAGTACACTTTTTTTACCTAAAATATCAATCGTTTTTTTTTACCTGACTCGGGGCCATTTTGCATATAAATACAAATTATCCATATGCGTACAGTTTTTTATCGCACCTTTGTTAAATATATTTATTCTATGATAAGATAAAACAATTCTATTTTTTGCATTTTTCTCTCACACTGTTTAATACAGACTTGTGACTAAGAGTCCTGACATCATGATGATGTCAAGACTAGTGGTTTAAAAAATACATTTTTTTTATTTTCTTTTAATTTTTTTCATTGGTCTAATTGAATAATGTAAGACATTTTCTCAGAGAAAAAATTATGTCTGTCGTTATCATATGCAGATGTGTTTATTTCTATTATTTCGTATAAAGTTGCCTTGCCTTGCGGCAAATTATCATTGCGACCACCCTGTATACGTGAGGCAAATAAAATATCCAATTCGCATATTCAATACAACATCACTCGAACTACATTCAACCGACTACAAAAACTGCATCCTAATGTCAACCTAACAGACGCTACATCGCTTCTTCCAAAACTGACATCAGTCTTGGCGGTAGTCTGACAGTTAAAAAAATGGTTCGCCAAATTCGTCTTCTGCATAGAGCGAACAGCAAACAATGCCCTTTGTCTGCATGAATACCGTTCCAACATTCGGTCTATTTAAGGAGAGCTACTTCTGGGTTCTGGGAAGTTGAAGCAAGGCGGGCAGTGATGCCAAGTGTACTGCTCTTGCATAAGATCTCGTGTTACCGAATTACATCTCAGGCTATACATCAAACCTTCTATATACATGCATGTTATGGCTTTAGCCTAGACTCGTTAGCAATTTGGTGGTATATACGTAATCCAGTCAAAGGTGTGATAGCAACATAGCAACACTTGGACTGCCTTGGAGGGGCGACAGATGTCCCTGCCGACATCTGTCAACAAGGGTGAACTGATCTACAGCGAACTTTGACTTCGTAAATCGCCAATGGGCAACGCCATAGTACGCGACGCTTGGAGATGAGTGTTTGATGTGGCTATCACATCTTTGACTGGGTTACGTATACACAACCAAATTACTCTTGACAATTAGACCTCCAGACCAAATATTCATATCTCTTCAGTGGTATGTTTAGTTGATTTTTTATTAATTAAAATGGTTTAATTTGCAGAAATTGTAACGTTACAGGAAAAATAATATGTTTGATCTTCACTTACTCTCCGCATATTGATGTCAGATAATAATAGAGGTACAATGAAGTGGTCTACCTTTTGTTTACTCATCACTATTGATATTATTTTTCGGAATTTCTCACACAGTTTTAGTAACATAACCTGGCAACACTGTAACGGGATCCTGTGTTGAAAAATCACTATCAATTCGATCAAGACGCTTTATAACTGTGAACTGACCACTAATTTCGGATTGTTCATATTGTTTGATTTTATTGTGCGTATGAAAGTCATTAACTCCGCTGCCCGAATAGGAAAACAATATTCCTTTTATTATGATTTTATTATGTCACGTCTCGTCCTGTGTTTTGGCTTGTGTTACTAAACAATACGCAATTACGTTTTGTAATGATTCGATCCTCCAACATTCAATGAAGATAACGATTTTTATCCTCCTCCAAGTTCCTTCAAAGCGTTTTAAGGTTATGATAAAAATTCATTCATCTATTCAGATTAATCATTACAAAACCTGTTTCAGCATTATCAGAGATCAATTGCAAGGACATTATATTGAAACTTGATCTGACCTGCAAGAACTTCCCCGCGTTCTTCCTTCCTGTAGGCGTCCTGGAGGCAATCCCATGGGAGGAATGCAAATAGCTGCCCAACGGTTGTTGTCCGTAACACTGGCACTGCTGTTCCCCCCCTTCGGTAACTTCAGTCTCCTCCCCCCGCGCCCCGTCCGAATGGTACACTCGTTTCCCCCCGCCACCATTCCTCTCACCATCCGTCTCAGATTGTTGTTCCAGAACCCTGTGGAGGAATTCACTACGCGACGCGTGCAGGTAGGAGGAGTTCTTGGAGAGGTTCAATTGACTAGCGCTGATAACCAGCTCTGCATCCGGCAGGTTGGACAGCATCTTCTGGACGTTGGATGAGATTATGTCCAGGCTCTCGTTGCTTCTGTTTATTGGGATGTGCTTTTCTGGGGACCTGAACGATCTGGAACAAATGAAACAGTTTTTGGTGAGGCTTTTTTGTAAGGTTGTTTAGAGCAAAGACCATGGCGGCTACCTGAGAATGCTCGAAGAGGGGAAGGGGTCTGTGACAGCCCCGGTGGTAGGCCACACCAGGATTGAGGAGGCAGCGGAGAGCAATATCCCCATATCCTCAATCAGGGTTCGTGCCAGGCCCTGACAAACGTAGGGAGGTGTGGCTGCTGAACAGAAACATAGAATCACTCCAATTCTCGGTAGACATCCCCAGAAGTGCTGTTAGGAGGACGAGACCTTTTCCTCCTCAAAACACAAAAGGATTGCTACTGAAATATCCACATTCTCTACTCATTTCAAACAACGTCAACACGTCTTAGCGCAATTCTGAACCCTCCATTGAGCTAAGTGGATAATAATATGTCTTACTTTCTAGTTCTCTATTAGAACAGCATGTACACCCACCTGTAGGTAGAACGATACGTTGATCTGCGCACCGTATGAGAACTTAGAGCCTCTTCCGAGCTGAACCGCTTGCTGATCTCCTGATCGGGCACGTTGGAGAGGATCTTCTGTACGCAAGGCGACAAGTTGGCGAAGTTGCTCACTTGGTGGCTGCGTTTCGGCGTGCTCGTCCTGATCGGCTCCTCCTCACAGTTGCGCTCGTTCTGGGTGCCGCCTATTATGGCGTCGAACGCGCCCATAATACTGGGCATCAACTCCAGCGATGATCCTGGAAACAACAAATAGAACAAACATTATATAACCGTTTTACATTGAGGATAAATCAATTCAAGTGAAGATTCATACGTATGTGGTTTCAATTAGTGGTCTGCGAAAAATATAATGAATGGTTCTAATTGTAAGAGGTATAATGAAATAAAATTAGAAAAAATAGTCTAGCTGATATCTTCTTCCTGTTTCTGGTCACAGCGAGATGACAGGGAATGAGAAAGTGGACTGCCTGGTGAGGAAGGGAGAGCAAGAGGCACATGAATTGGGCCCGAACCCTTGCTGAGTATTAGCAGAGGCCAGGTCAGTAATGCCCTAGATGCTTGCGAAAGCATGGTTGGAAAGAGATGATTACAGGCAGTCCAAGAGGTTCATAGCAGGCCCCAAGTACATAGGGAACTATGGCTATTGAACCGAAGGAGGGATTCACTCCAATTGTGAGTAGGGATCCTGACAAGCCACTGCAAATTGAACAGACACCTGACACTCATAGGAGTGGTCAAAGACCTAATCTGTCAGAAGTGCTGGGAGGAGGACGAGACCTCGTTCCGCTTCCTGGGTGAGTCTGCCGTATACTGAGGTGTTCGGCACAGCAGAGTTTGGCAGGGTCGAACATCATGTCTGGAAGGTTCGACACTAAGGAACTACCGTGTCTGCCATAGTTCTAGTGATGGCCTTCGGGGTCGGCAAAAAGGGCCAAAGGTGGCCTACTTTCCAGGATTTGCCTCTTCATTACTACTACTATTACTGATCTCTTCTTCCAATTTAAGTGTGAATCTATTACATATTTTGCATACTTTTAACAGGTAGTGTGTACATAATTCCATAGTCCATACACAGTTACTGGTAAGCCGCCAGAAACCAATATCCTGTGCGACAAGAAGACAAAGGGAAACGGTAGTTAATTGTTCATTGTTTCCGCAGTCTGGTATAATTAGATGCATAATATATGTGATGCATCCAAGGTCGCCTACTGACGAACAAAACCACCACGTATTTTAGTCAGTCGTACGTTGACGGACTACTTAAACATTGTTGGAATATCACTGTCATCTAGAACTCTGAAAGGCTGCAAAGGTAACTGAAACGTCAGTAAAGTTCTTTCAGTCATCACAAGTGATTTCTATTAACGTCTAGGTCGAGTAATGATTAGTTACCTACTAGGTAAACACAGATTGAAGACCAAACTTGTAGTGAGAAACAAAGTTTTTTTTGGTGCCGCCGGGAATCGAACCCGTGTCTCCAACATCTCGTGCTGGCGCCGCAGCTGCTCAGCCACCGCACTGCAATGCTGGAAATTGTTATATGCAAGTATGGAATTCTCTGTTCTGTCAGGAAAATCAGAATTGTAAGCTTATGAATTTTTCCTCCGTATTTTCAATGTATGTATTTGATGTATCCTGACAATAACAACCATTTAATGTTATTATTATTATCAATGCTGGTATTCCCCAGGGATCTGTCCTTTCTCCAACCCTCTTCATGCTGTACATCAACGAAATGTTGGACATGACGCCCAATCTAATCTACAACTTCGCAAATGACCGCATCCATACTTGCTGCATGGAATCACAGAAATCATTACCATACTGAAAGACGTTATACGCTCCAAATCAACTCCCAGGAGCTTCTGTCCAGGTGATGCGACATACCATACAAAGAAGCTCCACAGTATATAACATCAAAGAAGAGCACCCGATTTGTCTCTATTATATAGACACTATCAGCTTCTGTTTATGCCCATTGTGAATTTGATTTTTGAATCTTTGGTGTTTATTATACCTAAACATGAATTTAATTTATTCATTGGCCTATTACTTCATATTTTATTCTGAGAAATATACGTAATTGGATGACCTACAAGATAACTATTCGATCTTTATCACAATACTATTCCGAGTCTTTTATCACCCAATCAGTATGCGCGTGCCCACTCCCTCATATTGACTTTATTGCTTTATTTACATAACCAATAAACTATGATGGACAGCTCAAATTTACAACACATGTTCCTTACATAGATAAAGGCGTTAAACAGTTGTTCATCGCATCTCTATCATACGAGAGCCTAAAGTAAAACTCATCCTCTTACGTTGAAAAAACAGCCTCATCGGCCCTTCGAAACACATGCATTATATTCAGAGGCAGACAATGGCGTCTTTCGGATCATTTCTCATCAGTTCCAGTTGTACACGTGTAGATGTATGCTATGCGGAGCCTTGTATCGAATTAACTTAATTCAAATCCAATAAATACAGTAGTAGCCAAGGGCATTTTCAAGGGGTGTAGGGGTGAAATATGTAATTCCCTTTGTCAGACAATCTAGGTTATATTTGGATCAATAATACGAATGGGGAATGAGCTTTTTTACTATCATCAATGACGCTAAACCAGAAAAACGCAGGTAAGATACGAGAATCCTAAACACGATTGAATGAAGGAAAGCGGCCTATAAAGCAAAATCAACAGCAAGAGAAGCCCGGATGCAGATGCATTTCCTAACTGGCAAATCTCGGAAAATGGGCAGCCTTAACATCAACAGAACTGTTCAGAACGGCAGCGAATAGATAATGTGATCGTCAACATCAATAGACGATGGGCATTAAAAGAAGAAGAAATACTGGAAAATATTTCGTTACCAATTACCCAAAAAAGGCTACTATTTTGTGCCAGTAAACGTATGTCTATTTAGACAGAGAAACGCTTTTATGGCCTCGAACAGCTGAAGGATCTTGAAAATGTTATATTCTCCTAATATTTGGTATTTCTACTTACAAAAAAATATCAAACACTCCTACAGGATATTTGAAAAAATTAAAGTACTGCTGTTTTTGTAGCAAACCGTCCGCACACGTCAAAGTATTAAGATCCATACAAAAAGTCCTAACAAGTACAAAAACAGCTCCTATATTTTTATACACACCTCTCACAACTGCAAAAAGCCTATCGACCACCAGAGGTGCTGCGAGAGAAACGGTGTAAATTTTAACCATCGGGAAACTTCCCGGCAGCTCATTCCACAACGCCGAGGTTCTAAGAAAAGATGGTTTGAAGCATTATAAGTTCGACCTGTTGAGGATAAAGCAGTTCAGCTCCTCTAATGATTGCTATACTGACCACTCTTGGTCTTATTATGAGAGACATCTAGATCGAACATACGATATGAGCCTCGCAGAATAGCGTAGCTGTTCCGGTCACAACTTTCTGGAGCGGAAGAGAACAGTGACCTAACAAATCGCAGCTGCTCACATGCCAAACTCTATGCGAAAGCTTCCGATATATATCGAGCGCGAAGACTCGAGACTCTCCACAAAGCTCAATGCTCTGCTCCACATAGTGTGACATGGGGCATTCTTTAGAAATACCAGAGGAAAACACTTCCTACGCGCTCATGAAAACCGACGCAAGCATCAGTAAACTTAACGGGCCGGATTGAAAGTGTATAAAGGGCGTAGAGTCGTAAATGCAAGCGGCGATCATATCGCGAAAAATAAACATGGGAAGTTAATAACGGCATGTTATTGGAACAGTTCAATCCACCATCCTTCCTGCGCTGCGTACACATGTGCGATTAATTTCAATACCATTCACTCGTGCAGTTCATTCAACGTGAAACGTCTTTCAAGCAGCGAGGATATTTTTGGAATCGCTCCGCTCCAGGGGTTTCAGTTCACTACTCTTTCGGTTCAGGCTTTAGATATACCCTGCAATATTTACCGTGTGAGGCATAACACACCATTTTATTTGCTTTTCTAGGAGTTGTGAGACGTAATCTCGCCGATAGTACTGCAGCCTTTAGGCTTATTCGTTGCTGATACTGTAGTGAAGGCCCAGGCTTTCCAAAGAGTTGATTCCTCTTGTGATGTAGCGGATGGCACTCACAGAGTGTAAGGCTGATTCGCTTCCTTCCCAGCATTACTGCACTAAAGGTTTCCGTTATATCCGTTATTCCGTTCTTCTCCTTCAGGCCACAATATCCTAGCTATACGGAGATGATTTCTGTTTGAAGAAATTAGCAGCTTTTAAGCTTTAATAAATTCTCTTCGTTCCAATGTGTGCACCCAGTCCTCATGTTCCAGTATTCGTTGTGCTGAAGTTTAAGGCGCAGAAACTCATTCAAAAACCCTGTCAAAGAAGTAGGGAACTCCCAATACTTGAGTCATCTTCCATAAAGGTTCTGGGAATTAAAACAATACCATGTCATGGCACAATCATGTTGCTGGGGGTTATCTTCCGCTCCAGGAAATTAATTCTCCAGGACCAGCTACTGCTACTATACAAGGCCAGGATCAGACAATCACTGGAGTACTGCTCTACTGTGGGGATGTGCCCCAAAGCCCTGAAACTTCTGGACACAATCTTTACAAACGACCTCCACAGACTGGAACATTGAATAAGGGTGGCAGATCTGTCAAGAGGTACTGTCATGCCATCCTCATCAGATCGAACTTACAATGCATCGAACAAGTCGTTCTTTTGGAGAACCTCGGCGTTGTGGAATGAGCTACCAGGGACTTTGTTCCCTGATGGTTACAATCTACAGCGTTTTGAGGTCACTGAGAACAGGCATTTATCCTCGCGTAGTGGTTATGAAGCGTGATAGGCGTAAGGTTTCTTTTTAGGAACCCTTAAGGCTGTTTCTGGGCGGATGAATAACAAATATTATCCCTGCCTGGAAAGCTCATCTGTCTTTGCCGATAATTCCTGAGTGCCCTGACACCCACTCCAAAATTACTTTGTTGTGTACCGCCAGGTAACTCAGTTCTTGTTAACATTCCCAAACAAGTGCAGACCTTGTGACCTCCCAACGCCCAGAGTATCGACTGGTTGTATATCTCAGTCAAGGCAATTTTGGAGCATTTCCTTTGTCCGGAAAAGATCCATCAAAAAAACGATTCCAAATATACGAAAGACGCTAAGAAAAATCAGAAACAAAGAGTCAAATTACAACCAACATCGTTTTAGATCCAAACTCTTTCCTTTACGCCCCCTGTATGTTTTATGACTAACAGTCAATCTCGGCGAAACTATTAGTGATTTGTTCTGAATATGGACACAAATTGCATATCATAAAGCTGTATTTGGAACCACAAAATGGTAGAACTGCAATTGAATTGCATAACGTACTATAGATTCTGGGCATTAAACGTCGAATACCGCTAACATCTACCGGTACTTACAATTTTCTAGCCGTGGTTTTAGGCTAAAAAAAGGCTTTACCCTTTTAGCGACGCACAAATTACAGCTTCCTTCTTAACCTCGAGAAGGTATTGACAGAAAAATCAGGTTTCTAGACACAACTGTTATAATGCATCAGTGTACAGCGACAGCGAAAAGGAAAAAGCGTTAACAAAATAAATTTTCCGTACATAGGCGAGATTATTGTTGGATCCACTTCGCTTTGGGGTGGGATTCATTAATTCCAAAAACTATGAGATAGAAAATACGGACATAGTAATTAAGTAGTACCTATGAAATCCAGCACCCGAAACGTCGGAGTTCTAGGAATCTCTGACGATTCTGTTGGTACCTTACAGGTTATCTCTAGAGGATCATAAAATCGTTGGAAATGCCTCTTTATAATCGGTTATTAAAAAGGGTGTGTCTATGACACAACGAAAATTCCATAGCACACACCATTTTAGGAAAGTAATTACCGTAAAACATTAATTACTATCATAGTAACAGCGAGAGGGCGTCTCGAATTTCTTTATTAGCCGGATTGAATTTCACGGGATATCGTCTTCAAAACATAATGTTGTTATAGCCATAGGCGTAGATCATTTCTCATTCAATTTATAGTCCGAGAGACAGTGGACTATTTTCGCTACTTATTTTCCCACTCAGCAAACATCGACAAACTTATTCGGTTAGTAAAACTTGGTTTATGAGCTGTCAAGTTGATATTTTTCAACCAATCAAAAAAACCATAGTTGATCGTATGACACATGCTGTCAAATCGTATGTTTCGTTTTTGAGTTAGAGCTGCAGCAAATTTGAAACCCCCAGACTCGAATATTGTTGTTTTGAGTCGCTAAGACAACAAACTAATTTCTTCATAAATACCAACTGTGAAAATAAATAGCAATAAATAGCACGGTTGTATTAGATCATTTATATCTCGATTTGAATTCTATCATAATATTCGATCATAATATAAAGCTCGATTGTGATCAAAAAACAAAAATTTTAAAGTATATTTTTGGATTATCATGGTGGCTATATATAGGCCCCACAGGGGGTCCGGGGTCTAAGAGGGGGTGCTTCTGGAGGGACCCGAAAATTATTGATTTTAAAAAAAAATCTACAAAATTAATATATTTTTTTGAAAAGTTTAAGATATCAAAGCAACTGTCACTGAAAATATAGTGTGTTCACAAAAAATATGAGTTTATCAAATGGAAATGACTCAATTTTCATTTACAACAAATCTCTTAATACAATGATTCATTCCCTTTCCAACAGATATTTTTCCTAGCTAGATCACTCCAAATGAAGCCAGTGCTTGAATGTTTTCGTAATGACGCATCCATAAAATCACTCAAACTGATGACCAATACTTGACCTTAAACTATTAGGATTGATACAGATAAGAAACTAGTGAAGTGCTCATTCCATTACTGATATCAAAAGTATTTTATGAACTTTCTGATAAATGTATGCAAATTTTAAGGACTATAAAGCTGTATATTATGAAATGGTATTTCTTAAATATTCCATAGTTTATATAGCATGTTTTATGATGCAGTAACGGCAACATGAATCCTTTTGTTAATAACTGGGTAATTTTTTTACACTTATATAACCTCACGCATTGGCAGATAGGCGTTGCAGAGTAGCAGTACCTGATCCAGAGAATACAATTTCCTGAAGCAAAAGAGATCCTACCTTCTAATTTCTGACGCAATTGAATAAAGGTTAAAATATACAAGGAATGTAGGGCACCTATATTTGAAGATATTGTCACATTACCCAAATACATAAACAACAATTACATATGTGCATATGTAGATTGATGAGAAATCTGAAGATCAAACGAGGTTTTGAAAACCAGATGGGTCCATAGAAATTATCATACAATTTTAAGAGACACTTGGGTTGGGCTGCGACTAAATGTGACAATACGCTTGTAAAGGGCACTGGAGTAGGTTATACAGTTGATTGAATAATTAGATAAGAGAGAAGATACGTTCACATTTAAAATTGCAATGAGAATGAGTTTTTTCGGTTTACACCGCAATCCGTGAGTGGACAACTAATAATAACTACAAAAATTGGATAGAAAAATTTGTCGGCGATGGGATCAACCCTTAACCTCCTACATTTACAGATTTAGCACTTCAAGGTGTTAAATTTGGATTTATATAATCTCAGTCACTGTGTAGACCGTAATCACCTTATGCTGAAGGTCGACAATCCTACAGCTCTTTGATTCCTGGTTTTCTTAAGACAGTGGACATTGTTGCCAGCTCTTACGTGTGACCTCACACGAAACGAGTGCATTGTATCGCGACACTACAAAGTGACACGATGTTTGTAGAATAGGCGGTATGAGTAACTTCCAGCTATTTAATCTTTAATTCATCTATCTCGCTGAAACTAGTTACTATTATTTCATCGACCTCTCGCATGATGTTCGGCCGAGAGGTCAGATCTGTAACTCATCTCCGCGAAGCCGCACCGCAAGTTGACACAAAAACTATTCCTGTTTGCTTCGACCCACAAAAAAACAGATTTACATTTGGTATGAGGTATTTTAGGCCAGTTGGTCGATATTTTTAATAAAATTTAGCAATCTACACACATGAAAAGAAATTCACAAGAATTTCTATATTCTTGTAAAGATATACTCACAATATACTCGTACAAACGATGGTTTATTTGAACCAAGAAAAGTATATTTTCGATTTCTATACTCATTCTAAAGAAAAATGCTATGAAGAAAAATATAATTTTCTCCACAACTGGGATTTCAACGGTTTTCTAACAAGTGTTCTATATTTTTTAGTGAGGTTATGATATTTTCTAACAGATCCCCGTTCACTTCCATCGAAAATACAAACATCTTGGAAATTGCAGAACCTCCATTAACAATATGACAGTAGAAAATTTCTTCTATTAGCTCCAAGTAATTCATTTATTCCACATCGCCATCTTCTTGAACGGCAGTTCAGCGGTACACGTTTTCTATTTCATGTCTGTTTTCCATTGGTTTTCATTCTTATCAACCCCCCCCCTCTTAGATTAATGAGCTGTTAAAAAGTTGGGGTTGTGACACAGTTTCAAACTTTATTAATGAAAAATACTATATGACGCAGAAAAAAGTAAGAAATAAGTAAACGTCACAGTTTGGCCGCTTTTTAGGTTTTACTTTTCAAGGTTCACGAATCAACAGTGGCTTTGACGACAGCTCATCAAAATTAGATTCTTCCTCCAAGAACAAGATTTTATAATAGAGTTGAACAATTTGTGCCATATTCTTCAGTTAACATTATAGTATTCTTTTAGCCGACATATTATTTATTTATTTTATTTAAAAATAAAGTATTCTGAATTTTGAATTATATATTAATACTTGAATGAAACCGCATATTCCTCGTCTGGCAATTCATTTTTCTGTGAGTAATATTAATTCTCCGAATACGTACGGCTATTTATTACGATTTGTGAAATGAACGAAAAGTGCCATCGCACTGTTATATGCTAAACATCAGGTGGATTCATGACCGGATGTTAATAAAACTAGTGCAAGATCCACGAAGCAGATTATTCCTCGGTCAAAATCGCGCGAGATCCGAAAGTAATGTACACATTGAGAAACAATAAAGTTCGCCTGCAGAAAACTTGAAACAAACGTCGTACTGCCTTGAGCGCATGAAGCTTAGTATGATCTATTGTTCCACCGTTCATCTACCTGGCCAGCGTTGCGACGTTGCCATTTAGCTTATTTCATGGATTCTGGAGACGAACTTATTTTTTTCTCAAAGCGTACTCACCGGGTAAAAACGTAAAGAAATTGTTCTAGTCCAGTTAGAAATATTTCCGCTATATTCCCTTTCGTCTGGAATCTGCCTTCCTAGATATCGCTAGCAAATAGCGGTTAATATAATGACAGCAAACCGCACTCTAGTCTACCGGTCGGTGCGGCGTTTGCTCTTTTCACAAGAGAAACTTCCGGACGATACTTTATCCTGACAGTAATAGTAGCCAAAGTGGTGTGTGATTGAATTAATCTCGATCAGTGATCGGCACAACGATCTTGATATAACACTACGCGTATACTGCTATCTCGTAATCTTATTAAACTGGTTACTGAACACGTCAGGACAAGTGTTGTTCATTTTAGGGTGACGCCGAAAAAATAGCATCATGTAAGCTGATGCTGTACTTCCTACGCAATAGTAGCAAATTAGAAATGAAGATACGGATCGAATACTGATTTTCAACTACTCGAAAAATTAGTACCTAAATCAAAAACGACTTATTACTTGTCAACCCCCGAACCTCCCCAACCCTACCACCACACCCACCCCCGGAATCAATGTTTGACTTGACAACTTATATAAATACATCAAATTTGGTGTAGCTGCTACTAACAATACGCGCCTGCTATGGAAGACAGACAGACCGACAAATATAACTGACATAAAATGTCTAAAAAAAGTAATACCTGAAAATCGACCAGTGCATCTAATATAGTGTATCAACTAAATTGAGTCGTTCCGTGGCATTGAAAATATCACAACATGCATAATTAATGACAAATGATAAACAGTTGGCAAAAGTTGAATGTAGCTAAAAATATAAAACTAATGGAAATTCTCTATTCTTGTTCCTGTGGTGATTGAAAAATTGAAGTGCCAGATGAAAAGGTATTTTTAAACGATCCTGTATTACATAATGATACGGCCGTGTTATTTTGAGAATGATGCGTCCAGAATGAGCTCATAATAAAAGTGTAACAGATTAAGAAGTAGGCTTCTGGTTCACAGTCGAGAGTTGGAATTTCTTAATGCGATTTAGGATGAAAATACTCTCAAGTATCAAAAGAGTAGCTGTGAAAATTATTGAATTCAACATAATCTATTTTTTTATATTTTATAACGTTTTAACATAACAAAAAACAGTGTAATTCATTTCTCTCGACCTGTCTGTGATTTTTGTCACCGCGTAATATCAGTAAGCCCTACACGGATCTTAATGAAACTACGGGAGATTCGAGATATCATATTTTCTTAGTGTTTCATGTCATATACATCACGAAAAACCAGGTCACTTATTTCCATAGGTATGTCTGTCTGTCTATACAGTGTCGGGTATTCCTTGACCCTTCTACAACTCTAAAACTACTTTTTGGATGTTGATAAAACTTTGACACTAAGTCACTAGTGTGACAAAGGTGAAAAGCTTCATCATTCTTGAAAATCGTTTCAGTGGCAGCGGAGTGAGAGGGGGATCTAAACTCGTATGCAATTTTAACCCAGCTTGTACTTCGTACTTTTCAATATCAATACTGCATTTCGGTCTCCGTTTAAACGATACTGAACGGTGGCTTAGGCTTGTCTGGTTGAATCTGTGGTTTGTCCTGCTTCTGTTTTAAAATTTGCTAAAACTGCAGGTTACCGCGTTCTAGCTCAATAACGATAATCAATATTTACAAAAGTGGTATTTAGCCTTAAAAAAATACCATCGAGTTGGTTGACTCCGTGTAATGATATCAGTCTAGTAGATATGATTATCATATTTCAGAATCCGGTTGAAGTTAGTTTCAGAAATCTTCGCAATTTTAAATAATGTTAAATTTAGGGATTTTTTCCAAATCATGAAGGAATTAAACTCTCTTAGAAGTGCCAGTGCTTTTTTATTGAAATTCATAAGATTAAAATCGGAGTAAAACCTTGCTGCTATGAATGCCTCTTGATAAAAGAATCCCGCTCCGAAACAGACTCGCGAAAAGTGCAAAAAACAAGTGCATTCAATTTACGTGAAAACTGATTCCATTTTACTGAAGGACGATATTCACAAACAGAAAATGGTGGGAACTTGGGAGTCAATAAACTTCACCAAAGCTTCTCATCAACCAAATTGATGAGTCTTCATACACCTGGAGCAATCAGAATCTTCCGCTTCGATCCAAAGATGTGACCTTAAAGCGATTTTAATATCCTTGAAGCAATTAATTGTTCATCAGCAGCGCATTCAATGCACCGCCGACGCGTTTCACTCATTTTTCACCTCCCGAAACGGCCGATATGTAGATTAGAAAAAAATGGAGGTCATCGTTACGTTGAATGCTCGATGCCGACCACGCGTTCGATGCATTCGATCTGCTCTGTTAATGCCACCATTCATGGAGCCTCCCTCATTAATTCACTGTTCAAGGAACCATCAACGCTTCGGTCATAATCACCTTCGCTAGAAAGTTTTCACTCGTCCCACGTAACAGTCCGCATGAAAACTAGAAATGTATTTCTAATATACGGAGTAGGATCAAAAAGTTTTCTTCTGGGCATTCACCTTCTGGAGCTCTCTTTCCGGATCCTCTAGAGAGATGTCATCATCACAGCCCCTTGTATGTCTTCTACGGAGGTGTATCGGTTTCCCTTGAGGTCCCGCTTGAGCCGGGAAGAGAAGAAATCAACTCAATGCTTGGACAGAAACTCCCTCACTCCTTCCAAGAATCGGTGATGTGCACGTCCATCTGGTATTCACATTTTATTCAGGAGGAAAAAACTCCCTGTGAACCACACCACGACGCTCAAAAAAGCAGAGATGCGCATGGATTTGACCTACGACTTGCTCATTCTGGGTTTTCCACTTGAGCGACTCATGGAAGAATCCCCTAAAGTGCCCTCCATCATTCCGAAGGTCCCCATCTCGATATTTTTCTTCATCTTGGATCACGACGACACTTCTTAACAGAGCTTCTTCTCACCAACTTTTTAAAGTTTGAAGTCGTATTCAAACGGATAAGTTTTAACCATTCTTTTCTGTCATCTATTATGCAAACTCTCAATTCCAGATTGTTGAAAATCAATTGGTTTTTGTGTATCAATGGACGACCCTTCAACTAGAGTTCGCTTCCACGTATAAGCCTTGCTCCCAAACAATGGAACATCCCCAAACGATCATAAAACTGAAAGAGCTCTCAAAATTCCAATCAGTATCCAGTCGCATAAATCATACCACGCACAGACCACCACTGCAGCAGCAGTTATCAATTACCAACCCATTTTATATAAAAAGACTAAATTATTATAGCCATAAACTAGATTACCGTATCGAGATGTGATTTTTATACACCTTCCTGTAGATAATGTGGAAAAATAAAACATTCGACCCCACTAGTCCCACAATATCAGAGGAAATGCTTGGTGGGGAATAGAATAGACGGGTAGACTGTAGACTGACATTCTTTGTCTATTTTTAAACAGACTGGCGGTAATGCAGACTGGTCGAGCGCCGGCGGTTCTAGTTAGACATAGGCTTGCGACTGGGGCTTGGATTTGAAGAGGATCAGTATTGCTATCAGAACAAGTCCTGCAAGGCCCCGAACCTATGATACGTATCAGAAGGAACTGGATCAGTACAGGGTTTGTCCCAGAAGTACTGCATCGCATTTCTTTCTTACGTAATAGAGTGGTCTCAGCCTACCAACCAAGGTTGCCAGGTCTATGTAAATTTCCATAGACCTGGCATTGCATTCGTTCGCAATCCCGCTACTGTCTGAGTTTTCATGGCCGACATGTTTTACAAAATATCTGTTTATGACCACAACTAAAAAAGGATTTAGATTTACTAATAAACTAAAACAGATAGGAATAGGAAACCCTAATAGAGTTTTGATTTTACAGTTTTTACCATCACGACTTCCCAGGTCCCTGCCACCGCCACACCACCACACTCCTCCTCTGACTACTGACTATTTATAGTACAGTCAAACAACACATTGTTAACGCAACCCGTCAAATTTACGATCATATAGATTTAAATATCATTAGTATTATCACTAAGATACGAAATGAAAAGGCATCCAAACAAATGCTATGTCTCTCAGGTCCACTATACGTTGATACATACAAACATACAGGTACAGCAAATAAAAGCCTATTAAAATCGCGATATTTCGTATGGCAACCATTACGCGTCGTGAAGGTTGGAAAATTTACACGTATAGATTTACAAATGTGCCATTTAAAATATTACCGCCCAACCTTGAAGCTAACATTCACACCGTGTTTACGTCTCTGAAAAATTCATAAATACATATGTTTTAGCATAAATAAGTATAAGCAATTGATCGTGCGACTAACGCTGTAACAAAAAACTCATTCATATCTAGCACTAATAGGAAAAAAACTTGATTGCGTTAACCGTCAGCACGGTACTTGCACATTGCTACCACATAGAACAAAAAATTCTTGTATTGACATACGATTAAGTATCTCAAGGAGATCTCATATACTAGTTCAAATCATTACACTGCACAACGAATGAGGAACATTGAAATGGTTTATTATTTATTTCCAATGGCAAAAATCGAATTATTATTTCATGATACATCCGACAACAAACATTTCCTATTCATTCCAAATGTTTCAATCAAATGTAAACCACTATTTTTCACAGGTTGTACGATACCACTAAGTGTGAAGTACAGCGTCAACCAACTTGACGGCATTTAGGTAACTGTGAACATGCACCCTTTAGTATGAAGTGAATTCTAATCGACTGGCGTCTGAACACGCTCCAAAACGGATTGTTGTAGATTGTAGCAAGAACAGGAAATGTCCCAGAAGCGCAACAGCTGTCTATCTCAACCTATTCAGGTGCATCTCACAGGAAAAGTGACAGTATGCGGAGGTAGAGGCACTCTCCGGGTTTGGTGGCGCCTGTAGCGTTCGACAAATCCGAAGCAGGGATATCAGATGAAAGTTCCCTAGAATTATTGGTTACGTCCATTTCAGTCGCGCATACTTAACAAATTGCCAATAGCAGAATGTACTTTTGCTGGAAATTTTTCCAATACTCAGAAACAAATTCTAAGATTCCATGAGATATTGCAGACATTTCCTGTTAGCATCCAATATTGAATATGCCATGAAACGGGTACTAGAGTCGTTTTGAATCCCAATTCAATCCAAATTGTATTGGCATTGACATGGGCTCGAAGTTGCCAGGTCTAGGGAATTTTTTTTAGATGTGCAGATTCTTCATTAAAACATCGGATTATATAGATTTTAAGAAGTTTTATCAAAATTAGTAAACCAACAAAATTAGACAAAAATCGGTACTACAGGGCCTCCATCCAGCATATATAAAAAGGCAGCGTTGCCAAAGCTACCCCGCTTAGAAGCAATTTCACCACGAAAATTCCAGCTTACTGCGTTTCAAGGTCAATGTGAATAGACACTCATCCTCTCGCAGCGCTTCTGGAGCGCGATACGCTTTCTGGCTTTTGTGAGATTATGTATAGAGAAATAATTTCTAATATACTCACATTTTGTAGGGACCACTTGTATATTGCGTTCTAGAAATACACAGAGTATAACACCTACTTGTGATACTGCAATTCAACTACATAGAACTACGATATTTGTTATCTGAATATGTAGAAACGTTCTCAAATCGCTTATCAGATCGGAGATTATACTATATCGGATAAGCCGTGACCTAAAAAAATCTAGAAATATTTACACCCAAGTGATAAGTTACATTGAAGCAACGTTTGCAGATAAATATCATTTACGCAATTTTTCATACTTGAAAATTATGGTTCAAACATAGCCAAAACGCACGCTTTTAAAGATACTGCATGGAATATCAAAAAATGGCGTCAAGTAGGTGATAATGCATTGTCCAAAAAAAATGGTATCACTTTAGAAAAAATGTCCCTAGCCTACGTTTTTTGACGTGCCAAAAAATGTTGTCCTCGGAAACGTCCAAAAACGAGGATTCAGGTATTTTATTTTTTTCGCTTCTATAAGAATAAATCCGCCGCTACTGAGACGATTCTAAAAAATTACGAAACTTTTGATAGTAATAACCAAGTGACATAGTTTCATCAATGTCTAAAAAGTATGTTCTGGATCTAGAGGGTCAGACAGACTCAGAAAACAACCCCTAACATTATACCCAATACTTGATCAAAAGTCGTTCTTGTGGAAAACCTCGGCGTTGTGGAATGAGCTGTCGAGAAGTTTGTTCCCCGATGGTTACAATCTAGAGCGTTTCAAGGTCAACGCGAATAGACATTCATCCTCGCGCAGTGCTTATGAAGCGCGACAGGTCTTTGCGTGAGGTTATCTATGAAAAAATATACAACCACGTCGAATGTTAGACCGACCTGTCCTCATCAGGTCAAGCTACCAACGCATCTTCCAAGTCGTCCTGTTGGAAAAACGGTTACAATTTACAGCATTTGAATGTCAATGTGAATAGATATTTGTCCTCTCGCAGCGCTTCTGAAGCGCGGTAGGCTATCTTTAAAAATAGTTACTGGAGATGATTTCATCATTTCATAACACACAAATTTTCCAACTCAATCAGATACGACGAATCAATTTATTTTATTTATGCTATTAACATAAAAAACCACTAAACCAAGATCACCTGAATGTTTTTTTCAGGCGAACATCCTAATAAATATTGTTTTTGTAGAGCGTGGATGTATGTTGTAACATACGAGCAATAATAATTATCAGTCGAGCACCGTTTTACAGTTTCTGTACGCCCGCGCAGCTCGTTCTCGATAAACTTGGAATCCTAAGCACCTGTTACTCAATTATTCTATCGAGAATGACAGCACATTTTAGTGTCGTCGTCGAAATGGATAGATCCGGATGGAATCTTAATGTCCCTTTAGTACATGAGACGGACCTGGACAAATTGATACTCCACTTATTAACAGGATAGTCTAAGAGCTAAAATTCTACCCTACGTCAGACAACAAAATCCTGTACAAAAATGTATATCTACAATTTCCTGTACTTAACTCTTCGACGTCTGAAGACTGATTGACTGCTGTCACAGCTCAATGCTCCAATATATACAAAAAAATGCCCATCTCGAATATTCCATAACCAAATTTCGAACAATCTTGACAATCGAGATGCCTGTTTTGACAACTGCTCACATGTGCTGGATGAGTTACATACAGGGTGATCCTTTCTTAGCTGCTACCGCTTATATTATAGTATTATCAATTATCAATATTATTATTTGGAAATCCTGGGTACAGGCCTGAGGACACCTAGATTTTTGTGTGCTCGTCGCCTCCTACAAGCCTATGTAATTTTTTATTCAATCCGACATGATGATAAATTGAAGGATTTTTTATTTTTCAATAATTAATTAATTATTGTCATCCGACGGCTTGGAATAAAAGTTACAAGAGAGTGCCATACTTTTGCCAATTTACCAGTGATGTTTGCTACCTAACTAGTTGTTGTACGGCAATTACTATATACAGGTATTGCTGTACTGTACGCAATTAATGAAGTTTGTATCAAAAAAAGTTGTCTAGAGAATTTTTGAACTACGAGATATCATTTTTTTTGAACTCGCAAGCAACATTGCTGCACCGCTTGAACTAATCACTGTTACCAAATATATCTACTCGTTGCCTATGTGACTATATTATAAAGCCATCTAGTTGTCACTCTATTGCCATTTCACTCTCATCTAGATAATAATAGGTCTATGGTTCAATGTCACTTCCAAGGCCCACCACCTCTCAGTCCATCTTTCTTTCCAGTTACCGTGAAATATGGTGAACAAGGGTTTTTGAGAGATGTGAGGCCTCAGATGTCATGCCGAAAATAGCGTCTCTATATGCCGCCTGCCATCGGCCGGCGTTCCCTTTTCTTCACTTAATTGGAATCAGCCCTAAGGTGTGACAGGTAACAAGTCGATCGTTTACCGAAAAGGCGCCAGACGAACCAACGCCGAATATGGAATGAATTAACAGCGATCAAATCTTGTGCAAGAACGAGCCAAGTTGGGTATTCGCGATATCTTCACGACGAGGCTTACTTGTGCTTTCTTATTTTTTACCGTACGGTTATTTATTACGGAATATACGCTGGTTGAAGGAAGAAAAAAAGTAATTTGAATAATGTAACTTCTGTTATACTTTCGTTTAATATTTTTTACTGGTCGATAATTAAAGCGACATAAGATTTATCAAGTTTGACTGCTGCTTCCAGAGGAATAGTTGTTTTTTTTTAAATAAAAGCTCAATATGGAACTATTATGAAAGGCTACAATAAGATTCCCCCTCTGCGATACAGTAAAAAAATTTCCTCACTTTTCCAACAATTCTCAAGATGTCATTAATTTTTTCTCAAAAAATTATTTGCACTGGTCAACGCATCATGTCCCTTGTTTTATTTTCATCATCAACAATGCATCATCTGGCATAATAATTCATACTAAAACCTTGTTTAAAAACAAAACTGTTTCTTAGAACCAGCCAAAATGTCATTGAAATTTCAATACTACAAATTTTATACTCTTATAACGGCAGCCGAGGCAGCTGAAACGTCAGTAAAGCTTCTTAGCCAATCAATACATGTGGTTTTAATTAGCCGCCTGTAAAAAAGCGGTTGTGGCAAGGTTGTGGAAATGTGGAGTTCCATCGTTTAGTTTCATATTATTATCTCATAACAGGCAGTGTTGTGTTTCTTAGGTGGCAATTACATCTCTTATTTGGATTCATTACCAGTGCAAAACCAAGATTAGCTTGAACAATAAAGTAAATCAATATCAACAATCCCAATGTATAATCTTATCAAAGCACCTGTCAATTTCTTGGCTTGTTCGCCAAACTTGAAATTTTGTTCCGCGTTCCACAGTTCACGACCGATTGTTTCTCAGATTCCAATAATTTTTATTATTTTGTAGGAACAAAATAACAATACAGATGAATCAATCACAGGTGCGCATTCAACTTCCATTCCAAGATAAATTCACCTACGTACATCCTGTGTACAGCAAAAGCTTATTTCCAATCAAGCACATACCTTTAGTGTCAGGATATCCATTCTTAGTGCACATTTTGTCACTGAGTCTCTAAAATCCACACCCTTCTACCCACATTGTCCGGATTAGCGAATGCAGTAGTCACTCGAAACACACACGGACATACACAGTAATAAAAGCGCAACAAAAACAGTCTTCGGAAGCAAACCCGCACTCAAACCGCGACCAATGCTGACTGACGATTTTAAATTAAAACTTAAGTTAGCCGGCCTCGGATGCACTGTGCGCGTGACGTTGCCACATTCTACATTCCATTTTCATCTCAATATGCAATACAGACATGCGATCACCCAAAGAACATCTGGAGCAGTGAGACTGCACTCAGGTGTGCAAAAAAACATTTGTGAAAGAAACATTTTTGTTCGTTCTGTAATCGCAAGATTGGCGAAATTTTATTTTGATTTCAATGATACCAAGCTCCTATCATTTATTTCAAAAATCAAAGTTGTTCAAAAATAGGATTGAAATGGAAATGACACAAATGCACAAAAAAGAAATACAATTTATAGATAGATACCGAATACGCAATACGTTGCAGAAAGTAGTAACTAATTTTCTGATGTTTCTGAAAGTTAGACCTTTATTCTCATAATGAATCATTGAACAACGCAGGGTTTTGGACTGTACAAGCTTTGATATCAAAATATTTTGTTTGTATGGTAAACTTTAATCGAGACGATCAACCAAAATAATTTGAGATCAAAATGTGTATAGAAAAGAATATTGTGAAATAAAGCTATTTGATATCGGCTCAGCTATTTTGCCTATCGCAGTCAAATAGCACTCTCAAAACTTAGAAAATGCGATGCAATATTTCATAATCATGCATATAAATTGAATGGAACCCTACTTGCAGTTGCTTGGACCCTTAGACTTTTTGATTAAGCACAAATGAATCCAGTACATACATACACATATATACCTAACAGAAAACATAGGCGCCTTTTATAAAGTCTGTGATTAGAAACACATAACACTGAATCCAAATAAATGTTAAATAATTCCTTCTAACCTCCAAAAACTAGATAATCACAGTTTTAGCATACTAAAAAATTCATATCAGACATAGAAAACGTCTTAACTAAAGACATATAAAAAGAATTTAGATGTCTTTGGACTTGACCATATATTAGGCGCATTCCTGGCACATATTGTCTAGTAATATTACATTTGAAAGTAGTTTTCACCATCATGCAGAAATAGAGAATGACTTGGCAACCCTGTTTAAGCTTTCTGTGCTTGGCAGCGCTGTTGTGGAGCGTCGCCGACTTGATGATAACGCGGTCTCGCTGTATGAATCACTTTGGGGGATCGCGAGTGATTCGTCGGTGCTCATCGCATCGCGCGAGGTATCGTTCACCGTCCACCAGAAATTTCAATCTGCATATCCTGTCCTATGATTGTGCTCGGTTTCGGTTGTGTATGCATAGGCATACATACACCGGATGTTGTCGCCGAGCAATTTGCCTCGTTTTGTCTCATCTCTTACTACAATAACGCACCAGTGAATCTTCGAATTATTTTTAATAGCCCAGGAAATAAAGGGCCTAAATGAAGACTGCATAATATAATTTCTCCAAGGATGTATAGGCCAAAAGTATATTTTTCACGCAAGAAATCTCAAGAATATTACTCAAAGTCAAACCGGTCTCATGATATATAGAGTGATACGCTCCATCTTGCACTGAGAAATTAGTAGTGATTAATGATGGGATAAGTCGAACTATAATCCAAATTGAAATAATTGATATTGGAATCGTGTGTCTAATCTAATATAAACGCGTTAAAAGTTTTCATCATTGTTCGAACAGTCGATGTCATAGTATTTGGCAATTTTTGCAGCGTTGTCGTTTTACTGGCATGACTGAATCCTGCGTATTATAGAGTTATTTATGTTTATGGTTTATCGAATCAAGCCCCTGATTTAGTATTTTCTTTTTTATCCTATGTTAAACAGGTTTGTTTATCATTTTCGGAACTGGATCACTCGGAAACGATTGAATATCGTAGGTAATTCAGTTAAGTACAATTTTTGCTTGAAATTGATGAAAGAATTGAATGTCGAAGAATATACAGGGTGATCCATTAAAAAATGCAACTTTGGTGCGTCACAACCTTATGACCAACCCAGTATATTGAAATTTTTGACGGATCCACAATGAAACTTTTCCATGAGATTTTTGTATCACGTCCTAAAAGTGTCAAGTTTCGTAGTGGAAACGGGCGTGAGACATGAAAATATTGTTAAAAATCCCACGAAACAACAATACACGCCCGTTTCCACTACTAAACTTGAAACTTTTGCCTCATGATAAAAAAATCTCATGAAAAAGTTTCATTGTGGATCCGTACCGTACGAATATTGTGAGAAAGATATTACTTCTTGATCCTTCTTATTTATCCTACGATACCTTTTTCCTTAATCCATCACTATAACGAATCCATTAAATAATAACAGATAACAGATAATAATTTACTGCGTAACGCAATCTCTTTAGAATTGCCTTATATCTGTAGGTATTCATGAAGTATTCAATGGGCACTCCCCTACAATTCGTATAAATGAACACTTAACCATAAATTATCCACGAAGAACTTCCTGTTATTGATTTATTGTCACGTACTGTACAGCACAATACATGTAACACCATCAAAAAGTTTTCTATATTCAACAATCGTCATTTCACAATTTCAAACCTACTTCTGCATCGTAAAGTGCGGTATTTTATTCGATTATTACACCTACAATAGGGATGTAATCTAAAGGACGTTTATCATTGGTTGGAAATGCATTTGTAGTATTTGTACTCTTGCAGCAAACATGTTTGGTTTCAATAGAGACGACTTGGCTCATTTGACAGCTAAATAAATTAGCTTTTCAATCGGACTTCCAATTTCATTTAACTTGTTACTTCTCACGCTAACAAGCGCTGGAGCTACGAATCAAACTACTTGAAAGGTTTAAAATTCGAGATATTCTGTTTTCTTTATGTTTCATGAAATATACATCACGAGAGACCGTGTTTTTGGAGGGTAAAGATAAGGAGTGACGTCTCAAATGGGGAAGTAGTAAATAATAGTTCTGAATCCCTCCAGAACAGCGCTAGAATAGCGAAGGAGTATGAAATGAATTTAGCAGTTGTAGACGGAGTGAAGTGCCCCCCAATTGAAAAATTTAATACATTTGGTGACTAGAGTAGTTAATAGAAATACAGTATACATAACTGCTAAGTACTATTTGAAAATGCCATCAAATAAGTGAACTATGTATTTCTCGTGCAGTATATCAGCTTGATTAAGATTTTGACAGGACTTCGCAACTTTTGAGCTTAAAGAAGGCACTGGAAAGAATTTGAAGCATACTCAAAAAAATTTGAAATTATATAAAATTTAATGTTTTTTAATATCTTGTATTTTTGAATTTAATTCCAGGTCAACATTGCTAAAATCCCAAGTGCTCCATTGTACACGTCTAGTGATCTAAAAGACGATGATCATTGATAGGATATTCATACGTATGTTCGGGCACCAGACACATTTAGTGCCTTTCGGGAGGACTGGACTCCCCTAAAATAACGCAGTTGCCTTGGCGACTGACGTCACATCCGCTCTTCCTCGAACTTACATTACAGACTCAGTTACGGTAGCAATGGTAGCATATGGGACCGAAGAACTCATAAACCAACGTCATAAATGCATTTGTTTTCAAATTTACGAGGCGAGTTTCAATTGTTTTCGATGCCACGTGATACGTGGACATACATGATGGATCAAGAAAAAAGCGTCGGGAACATCCTCCTTTAAAATTGACAATAATCAACTCAACTAATCATGGATTCGTTTCATGAACAAATTTGACCGGTATAAAGCAGAAATGTGAAATCAAAAAAGACCCATGAATTTCTTCATGAATTAGAACCTACTCTGATATTTTGCCAAAGTTGGGTATCAAGTTTGGTGTAACCTTAAAATATGATACAAATGCAGTGCTGCCAGTGTAAGAAACTAAAAATTCGCTATCTAAAAGTCCCAAAGTTCTCCATTTTGTCGCCATAGCTTTTTTCAAATATTGAGTTCAGGAAACCGTCAATATTCAATCAAAAATACTGTTTTTGTGGAACAAAGCAAAATAACATTTATCAGGTACGTGAGAACATAATTTTCCGATGCATAATATTGAGAAAAACTTTATTTTTGTGCGCATCCCTTATACGTTGAGAGATTATCCCTGAGATCTTTTGAAATAACAATGATTATGATTGCGACGTTATTTCTTCCCATGCACTGTATAAAACGTGTTTATTAAATAATTTTTCTATGAATACAAGATTTTTTAACTTAGAATCAAAATGTCACATAAATGCGCTCTTTTTTAGAAGTTAAAGGATTTACTAATAAAATAAAATGAATTGAATATATCACAAATATGTACTGGTATTCCACAGTAGCAGATTCTAGACAATAAGAAACTGATTACGCCATATAAAAGCAGATTTCGCTTTACACAGAAAACATGCCATACTTATTAAAAGTGTAATGCTCTTAAAGAAGACAACCCTGAATATACCAGTAGACAAATAAAAAGAGCTAAGCACCTATTACACTAATAGAGATGGGATGTATGGTAACTATTCAACCAGATACTGAATATTTGATCATATAGAATACCGTCTAATGAGTGATATGAACTTCTGTGTTGTCATGTAGATATCCAAGAAACGTGTTGTCTCAAATTTAAAAATGAATACTTATGATTGGGAGGAACAAAATCACATTCATTCCGAAAATAAAGCAGCATTTCCATGTCCACATACCTCTCACCTAAGTTACCGAGTTTATACGGTTACAATATACTGATGAAATGATTATTTATTTTGGGACGATCACCAATCGAAGTCTAAAAGAGACCCAGGCTTCAAAAGTTCAAAAGCATAAGACCACCACAGAACGAAGGGACGGAAGACCAAAATAAATATAAAGTGAGGTTAGATGTTAGAGTGTTATATGCACACACACAATTTCATGTGTTAACCAAAGCCTCCGGAATGTTTTGTTGGACATAAAAAATATAACATCGTAATTCGTAAACACAATTTCATAATTAGATGCGACGTCATGATTTTTAAACTACTCCGAGTACTAAGGTTATATATCAATACCAATCATGTAATTCGAATTATGCTAATTCGAATATGCTCGCCATTACGATGGATCCATATACTATTCGTTGTTACTGAATACCGAATATTCCCTTGGTCTGCGGCCCATCTCTATTAAAACCAATGCTGCTTCAGCAATCGTGGGAAGTTGCATCCAAACTTCCATATAAGTGCGGCGCGCACATTGCACCGCATCTGTATTTGTTATTTTGTAAGCACATCAACGGGCACCGTGTGGAGAGCCAAGCAGTTTCATCGACTCTCAGACCAATCCATTACATTGTATTCAATTAAAACGATTATGCTTTCGCGTACATGTATTCAAATGGCGCCGTTACGAGAAGGACTCTTCGCTTGATGACATTCCAGTGAGTTACGAACCTCCTTGACACCTCCTTGAGTAACGATTACAAAATGGCATTAAAGGCTGATAGGTTTTATAGGCAAATATAGAAGAATCAGCAGCGTACACGAGTGCAATGAGGAGAACTATAAGGTCGTCCTTGAGATTGTGGCAATAAGAATATTGAAGGAATGGCGTCTAGTATCTACATTATACGTTTATTTAATATTTTCTTGTTTTTGTACCATTTCTAATCGAACATTAGCGGTAACTGTGCTTCTCTATTGTCAGCTGTTTCTTATGAGGGTTTCGATGTTTCTGTTTGTCTAATCCCTAATATTCTTCATCCTCGTTTCCCGTCAATTTATCCTTTAATGATAAGTTGTAATAACCGATATTAAGTATTTCTGAATATATCATTAACCATTGAAATAAACCGACTTACGCATGAACGGTAACTACCTATTCTGTTTAGTGCACCCTAGATTTGGAACCTGGCGGAGCAACGATAATGCGTTGTTGTGGCGGGATGATCTGCGTCATTATTAGGTATATTATTTACGAATAAAAACTTGGTCGATCAGCATTGTACTAACTAAATGGATTAAATATTCGGAAATACACCAATCTACTGCTCTAAGACTCTAAATCCTCTCAGCGTAACGCCTGAAACTTATACTGCCGTTGTATTTCTGGTTCATATTATATTTTGTACTTGCCGCTGATTCAAACAGCATTTTATTGATGAAAAGACTCCTCTACCGTTTCGGCTGGTTAAATTATAAATTAGATGGAAGGGCAAAGAACTTCCATACCTCTGGGCACCCTAAGATACGGGTCGTACGCCTCTTCTGGAGGGGGGAACTGTCATATCATTATGCCAAGAATTTTTGTGGAGGCAAGTCTTCCATCTTTTACCATTTTCCCTCCTTTACTGGCTTCACCTAAGTCAGTACCATAAAGTCACACATTGTTGTTGTTGTTACACAATCAAAGCACATTATCAAATTTTAATACATTTATTGATGTAAGTAGTATAAAAGTTACAAGAGTATAAAAAGAGTTATTTGAACAAGTGTAACACAAAAATATACTAATTTGATAAAACAATAACAAGGAGATCAAAAATATTTGTTAAGTTTAGTATAACTTCTAGGTACTCCTTATATAGTCACCACTATTGCATCAGTTCCACTCACCTCTGTGTTTCGTCTATAAGTATGTGCCTTCTTGCACTGTGAAAGGATAAACAGTAAGCAAGTGGATGAAAACAAAAATGACGCAGTTTTCAAAACAGTCCAGTTTCACTTAATAAACCTTAAAACTTGTTTGAGAATGCAATAAGAACTGACTACAACAAAGCGCCATGTCAATGAGGGACAATTTCCGAGGGTGCCAAAAGAACGACAGTTATTTAACGGATACCATAACTTCGTACTTTATGAGAGATGAACAGAGTTCGTCTTCTGTGAGTGTGAAGCTCCATAGTTGAGCACAATACTAGCAAGGAGTCTTTAAAATACTCAAGAATTGTGGAATGGATTCTGTAATAGGTAGTAGTAGCAGCATCAAAGCATTGATGATCAAAGATAACACTGTATATTAAGAATCATGCTAAATCTCACTCCCTGTTGGACTCCAATTGAGCACTTTATTTGTCTTCTGAGAAAAAAATGATTGAATTTGTGTTTAGTCAACATTTTGTTGTTCAATATATTAATCAAAATATATCTGCTCAATACAAATGACTATGTCTTGAGTACCTATCTTATTAAACTTAATACTATATTAGTCAATAGTGAAATGCAGGCTATTGATCATGGATGTTACTGAATGGGAGGGAAAGGTGAGAAAGAGTAAGAAGTAAGTTTTGTCTGAAGGAGAACATGAAAAGTTTTATTTGTGAAACTATATTACTTTAATATTCATCATATGTAATACTGGAAGAAGACATTCTATTTTTCACCCTGGGGATAAATTTATTATCAACATATTCTACAGCTTTTCTGTATCTATGTACCATTGTGACCACAAAATGCTTCCAAATACACATATTTGAAAAACTGCGAAAGTTGGACTAGTGATTTTTTTTTCAATTAAATACATGTTAAATGTTAATATATCAGGGAGGTTGTTAATTCAATACACTCACGAGATAATACATTCGGGTTGTGTTATACCTACTAAAACATAAGTGAATTTGAATCTCAGGGGAACAATATGAATACAATATAATTGAATAAATAGTTTCAATATTGAAATCAGCATTATCACTTATATTTATATTGCTCCATGTAAAAGCAGTAGTAGCAAAACTAATAAAAATTTTGACACATTTATATATACATTGTATACTTGATAACAAAATAAACAAAAATTTAATATAAATGTAAATATAGCTTATCAATTTAATTAAATACTTGTATTGCATAAAACTAGATTGAATACTGCTTAGCCTTTTAGGATAGTTTGGTTTATAATGTAAGGCTATAGTATAAAGAAATACTCATCTAGTGAGTAAAGAAGGTACTACTATGAAGCATTAATATACCATAAAGTATTACATGTCAGTGTTATGTCCTTTCTTAAGGAGTAAATGACAGTGATGTGAGAATATGATGTATCTGCGCAGTATACCTTGAAAGCAAAATGCAAGAGAAATGATTAGATCACTGATTTGGTCTTATTGATAGTACACATTGTGAAAAAATAAAGTTTGGCCACAGAATCCTTGAAGTATGTAAAACGGCAACGTCGCACTGGTGTTAATGTAAATAAAGAGTGTCCATCTTGTCATCATGGAGCAATAATTCATACTAACCATTTATCTGACTTTCTGGCAGTGCGATGTTTCCATATTGCACACCTTAGTCATTCTGGAAGTGAACTTTGTTTATTTTCAATGTGTACAGATATTTGGATAATTTCACGGCTCTTGAACATTGAGCTCCACTGCCATCTGATGGACAGAAAGCTGATATAGATACTAATTTTTTGTTTTCTCCCATTTGAAGGACATGTTTCATACAAGTTGCAAGGAGAAATATGTGAAATAATATAAACAATTTAAATGAATAAGAAATTTACACCTGCTTTTTAAAGTTTTCAGCAAAATCTAAAAGCAATTATATGGTTTCTTAGCTCGAGAATATAATGGAAGAAAGTTCCCCACAAAAATGTCATCCAAATGCAACACCTACTATTGCAACTTGTACTTTCTACACTGAAACCAATACAATTTAATCGGAATCGCTTGATTCCCCAGCATTCCTAATCAACGCTGGAGTGAGACTTTTGTCTTCTAACAACCCATGTTCAACCAGATATACTTTTACTTCCTCCACAGAAAAATCGTTACCCAGCTCATCAGTTAACCTCACAAAGTTGCCAACTAAGTTACCCCCTTTATAAACAAGCAAAGCAGGAAGACCTTCTCTCTTGAATTCCCTGCTGACTCCAGCACATGTACTGGGCATTCTACAAAACTTCACATTTTCATACACTTTGCACAGTTCTTGCAAACAGGCATTCATCGCTCGGCATGCCTGGATACTATCTTCATAGATATGAATTATCACTGTGACAGACTTATGTTCTTTGTCAATTGCATCCAGAAATTCCTGACCAGTTCTCAACACCATCAAATCACCTGCAAAAATGTTACCGTTACGGATGATTCAAAAATATAATGAGTACTGAAACTAAGCAAATATTAAACCTATATTAAATTGAAATAGATCATAATTATATTAAAATAATGGATCTTTACCGAATTTTATGTTATGGTTTGCCTGTGCAAGCATTTCCTGCATCCTCTTCTTCTGATACTGCAACAAAAAATCATCATTCATCAGCTCAGCTAGTTCAGGGTCTTCCAAGGCCGCCTTTTCACGTTCCTCGTCCAATGTAGACTTGACTGTCATCGTGAATTTTTTAGCCAACTCGATCATTTGCCTCTCTTCATTTCGACGTTTCTCGCTCTCGAGCTGCTTGTAGTCTTTGAAGTCCTTGATGACGCCTTTGGGGCCCGTGTTGCTGGAAGTGCCTTCCCACTTGTTCAGTGACGATGGTTCCGAGGGCTCAGCTTGTTTCGCCCCCTCGCCTTCAGAGTCCGAGTTCTCTCCACCACTTTCCTCACTGCTACTGCAATAGTTGTGCAATTTTTCGCCGAGGATTTTGTCCTCTAGCGTGGCCATCTCACAAAATGAATTTGCCGAGGGATTTGCGGAGGCTCCAACCGAAATTTGTTATATAAAAATAGGTTTGGATTTATTTTAAGCACGGCACGGGCCAGGTGTGACCCGAAAGATCGACTAAAGATAATATTAGATGCAGAAATGAAAATAAACGTTTATAACATTTCAATCACTGGGAATCTAACCTTATACGATAAACCACCCAAAAACACAAATTAAATAATCAAAACATGTCAAAGTCAAGGTTAGTTGTCAAATTTGAATTTACACATTCATCCTTCTAAAAATTGAGGCACCAATGCTGTGATAGGTATGGTTGCAGAAAGGACTGTGATTCAAATTTGGAATGTCTTTTTTAAATAAAACAGCTAAGTGGATTATTCCCTTTTCTTCCTTCAGTGCTTCAATATAGGTCAACGTATAGGTAGATGCTTTGATCCCTATACCAGGAAAAGAACTGAACTTGGCAATGCCGCAAGAACAAAAGTGCTGTCATCTTACGTACAATAGTAACAATCGTCAATGATCCTGTCAGTGGTGGACCTAAAAATGTATTGCTTTGTTGACCAAGGCACAAATTTGCTAAAGGACCGTAAAAATGAGTAGATGTTAAAAATATAAAATACCATCTATCTACCTCTCCTTCCTTTCACAAACAATAATTGTGTTAGGTATGGACATTTGGTTCACTCAGTGACTCATTTTAGGTCTACACTACACACTTCTCTCGTGAGAGCTTTTACAATCGGAGTATACATCAATGAAGCATTTCTTTTTGGAGTAAGTTTGAATATTCCCAGGTTGATGCTAAAAAGGGGTTGACATAGACATTCAGGAAGGGAAAATGTATATGTTATATTTTATTACTTGCATTGTGAGAAACTTACTGGCTTATTTGCTCAAAGGAAATAAGTTCTTGTTTGGACGTAATATATTTAGAGGTTATTGGAGCGTAGGAATTTGCTAGTATTTATTTTGACTGAATGTGAGGATTCTATTATTTTCCTTTTTCTTTTCCACCAGCAGTGTACTAAAAAAGGGAAAATAAAGAAAGTATTATTATTATTAAATATATTACTCCTAAAATGAAACTTTCCTCATGACTAGAGGATACGCTGTGGTTAACTGTAACTTTCAGTCATTCCCAAATATTTATTTTGTTACGCCACTGGTTGAGCTCTCGTTGAGCGTATTGCCATCTATGGATTTTGTATGTAACGTAACGCGATTAGTACAGATTTCTTTTGAGTGAGCGTTCACAATTCAAATTTTGATAACATTATTGTGGTCGTGGCGTTTACCGACTACCAGACTGCATTGACAGTTCGTGTTCATATAAAAAGCTATACATTCAACTTTGCAGTTAGTTTATTGCACCTTTATTAGTTGAGTGAGCCGCGGACGTCTTTTAATTTTTTGAATCTATACCGAGACGATGTGTGGTAAGTGTTCATTTGATTAATCGATTAATTATTGATAATTCAACTCTAACCTAGTCTAGTGGGCGGTGAATTGATACAGTTTAGAAAAAAAACAAATAAAATGTAAAATCAGTAAAAGTATGGATTTTTTGGTAAGTTTCAGCTAATACTATTATTGGCTTCAAATTATTCTATCTTTATCAATATCAGAAATTGTATGTACTTTTCGGGACATATTCCATTCAACTAAACTGTCTACCTTCATAACTCTGTGAATACTCTTCATGTATTTTCTCAGAAAAAGGCACATAGCAGCAGAATACCGAATTGGCATGATGAAATTGTGTCAAACAAGCTATAATTTATCAGAATATTATATAACATTCAAGAATTTTGTCTGAGTAGTGCTGCATATTAAAAGTGAAAGTATAGGTAAATCTCTTGTTGCTATTTTGGAAAAATACCTCCATATAATATCCGTGCAATAAAAGCTAGTTGCTAGTCAAGCTATTCACCTTTCATTCTCTGTTATAATGCAATATGTATTGAGAGTGGGGGTACAAAGCAGTTCATGATCTCGTACATTCATAACACAGGGTACTTTATTCAGACTCCTATACATCTGAAATGATGATGAAAAGTAGTTTGACTGTAAACTGGAAAGTAATATAACATAAACAAAACACTGGAAAATAAGCACCCAATTAGCTGAAAATGTTACACTGAATATAGCATCTTCATTATTTATTCTCTTAGCTCTCCTGAAGCAACTGTGCTATCATTTTCGAAGTAAAATTTGATTCTACATATTTTTTCCCACTAGGAGCTTACTTCATACTATAAAATATTCTTGAAATTTCTTTTTAGATCAATATTGCTTACAGTAGCTACAGACATATTTATAAATTTCTTCATCTTATCTTTCCTTCCATTGCTATTGTTTCAGAGACTGCACTTGTTCAAAGAACAATGCACAATCATTATAAAGTACACTTTTTATGGATTTGTTTATATACAAGTATTTTGTTATGTTCTTTCGATTTCTATAAGCCGATCTGTATAGAGTCTATCTACTTGACTTATTTTTTGTTCTGCGGTGCAAATAATTGGCTTGTTTGCAGTAGTGTATTTTAATTAAATTATCGTGACTATATTTGAAAATCATCTCTAAACAAATACATTTCTTCGTCCATTTTCATCGATGCTGTTACGCGAAAAAAAGTAAAAGTAGTTTTCGATTTTGGTAACCTCGCGTTGTGCTGTTTGTTAGGCATCACGGTTAACGAGATTTTAGTTCTTGATGGCGCCGTGCCAAGCGCAAGGTCGATTTTAGTCTGTATTTCCTACAATCAAGACCACAACAATGCGTATACGAAAAAGCTCCATCAGTATTTGTTATTGTTTGGCTGATTTCATAGATGCGTCTGAGTCTTCGCGTATTTTATTTACTACAACCCTGAATAGACCAGGTAGTTATTGAGAAGCAGATTTTTCAGCCATGGGATACGTCTACTTCTCTGAGTTAATTTATTTTTCCCATAAGATATTTAGAGAACTCTCCAAAAAAAATTTTTTGGCGATAAGGCCGCCACTACTGAACCGGTTTTCATAAACTAAAACTTGTTCATCCTTTTCACACTAATGCCAAAGCTTCTTCACAATCGAACTACGTTTCAGTTCACTGGGCAGAGAAGAGAGGAAATGAGGGACATGTTTTTTCGTGATATCATGAATTATCAGGAAAACACGAAACAAAAAAGTAATGATTTAATCAAAAGATATCGATTTTATACGAAATGCTGAAAAATACCTTGTTGTTTGTGACAATACCATAAACCAATGTTAATGTTTGACTTATAATTTTGTGCACATTTTTCTGCAGTTTTTCACTTTTCGTGCTTGCTTTTTTGCTGTGCCCATTGTTTTCAGCAGAAGGCGTGATTTCGTAAATTCGTGTATACTTAGTAAACAGCATTGTTTTATTTTTATGAGTGTTGTGTTTATTTATCCACTCTTATCAGCTACTCAAAAGTTATTATTGATACTTAAGAGGGGACTCTACCTAGAATAAAAGGCGTGTCAGATTGGCTTCTAATATTTACAAACGAAATATTGGAAACCCAAGCAAAACACCTTTTATTCTCCCCTCTTAATACTGGAAAATGACTTTGAATCCCCTACTGTTTATTAGTAGAAGGAATTTATATTTGTGGAAAAAATGAAAACCCATGTATTCGTAAACATACAGGTATTTTTTTATCGGAGTCTTGAATTGTTCTAATTTCGCAACTGTCATATTTACAAGACTTCGCGGAATGTATGGTTAAAATATTTCTGTTGGAGTAAGATTTCTTATCGCCAACTATGATAATTGGAATAACTTTCTCAGAAAAAATTGGCATTTTTGGTGGAAGTTTATGCAAGCATCACATTGCCAATTAATTTTAAAAATATCGAATAAAAGATAATATATTCTTGGAATGGAACTGGCTCGATCCACTATAACCTAGTTCCCAAATTGCAGTTCATCTTCACCATCCTATTTGGAGTCATCTTTTTTTTCTCTTTCGAATCTCGGACCACTTTTAACTGTTATTCAATTATAAACGGTAGTATTTTCAAGGAATGAAAAATAAAATGCTCTGTAAAACAGAAGCAACGACGATTGTTCGTTTTTGACGTTTTACTGTTAATTTGTTTGGCATGCCTCTCACGCCTTTTTCTATCCGGGTGCAGTAAGCGATTAGAGATTTTCGAGGACAAGATATTGCTTTCTATTTATTTTAATAAGCAAGCTACTCCACTAAACGTAACAATCATTAAGGAGCAATGTGTATGTTCTGTTTGCATTTTCATATTTGCGGCGAATTAATACTATATAGTAACATGTCATGGCACGATTAAGTTGTGAAAATTTGCCTGAAAATTTAATCAATTGCATCTTTTTGCTCAAAAACAAAAAAAACTACAGATTGTAGAGGAAATTTATGGAAAATATTCAGTAGGAAAAGGCGCAAAAAATGGCGATAGGTGTATTGAGACTGTACTTGCATATTGACCATATGACTATTAACAGCACGCTGAAAAATGCTAAACAATTTTAAAACTGCTCAAATAATGAATTTTCAAATGTTTTTGGAGCTTGATGTGAATAATATCATGAATAAGGCAAACAAGGATGAAGATATCTTCAAGACATTGATTCTAGGAAACCCCTGATAATGAAAATGAATGGATGAAAAGCGTTTATACATTTAATCTCGCCTTCTGTTATCATTGCTGATAATGAAAAGAGAAATCGTAGATGTTTACTGTAAAATACCCCGGAATCAGTGATGTAGGCGTATCGTTGTTTTCGTAGAATGTTAGAGCACGTAGTTGACGTGGATTACATATACTTATTGCATTATATATACACTCAGCGTGTCAAAATTGATTGATTCAATAATTGTTGCACATTTACAGTTCAGAATATTGATAACAGCTATAACGGTAATCGATAACGAAATAATAGCTTTTAATCGGAGGTAATCCACTTGGTTTTTTGATCGATTGCCGACATTTATATGGGGAGATACCTTTGGATTTGAATAACATGGCTTTGTTCCAATTGATTATCCTATCATCTTTCTTGTATCAGTTATGACTTATTATATATTAAGGTCATGTATGATTAAATCTTCCAAAAGACAACTTAGAAAATGTGGGAAATATTTTTTACGAAAACATGGATATCTTGGAAGGTATGGATGATAAAACTAAGATCCCAGATTAAGTATGGATATCTTTTAACTACAAGCTAATAGTACTCCCAAAATATTCTTTTTTTTTTAATAAAAATAAAAAATCGCCATTTTGAACGACGATTTCTTGGAGCGATTTTCTCAATCTGAAATTTTGAAATGAATGATGATTTTTCAAGCCACTGTGATCGGCTGTGATGGCGTGATGGCTGACGGAAGGTATATTATCTTGAATTATGAATTAAATCCCAATATCCCCTTTTGGGCGACCTACAATGATACACTCATGCTGAATAGATCTCATTCTTTGTCGTTTTCTTCCTGTATTCGTTATTCGAGTATACCACAGTTCTTTTCTCAAGAGCGCGAGCGAAATGGCGCGACTTCTTGGTTTTGTAATACCAAAGAGGTGTCTTCAGAATGCCAAGGACGTCTTCTGTATTTATAAATAGCGAAAGTTTACCGTTTACATTGGATTTGCGCTCAGATATCGCCTTTGATATATTCACTGTGTCATTTATAGTATCTATATCTACAAAGTTAATTTCCGCACCAGACTGGAGCTTTTCAGTATGCACCTTCTATGGATTGATTAAAATGATTGTAACAGCATAATTACTTACAAGATATATACAAGTTTATTGTAGATATGTACGTTTATGATTGCATTGTAATAAATATGATTTATTTTGGGATTATATGTGCAATACTTGCAGAAAATGTTATCAGTCATGTTTGATTTAGCAAAATGAATGCATCAGTTATAATCTGAAGTGGATTTTAAGTCTGGTTTGGAAACATGAAAATTTGGATAATGCTTTCTAACACTTTTGTTGTCAGTAACAAAATAATCGAGGAAAAAATCGCACAAAAATTTGTCAACGGGTGAAATTATACTCTTATTTAGCATTTGAATTATAAAATATAATAGTAGAATCTGGTTATTGCGACAGGTATAGGATTTATTTGACGCAATAACAAAGTGACGTTAGGAGTCAACCTACTTGACTCCATTCTTTTATCAACCTTTTTGCAGTTCTAATCGGTAATATCGGTTGCACTATATCGATTACCAGTATCTTTGGGGAAGTTTCTTCCGGAAAGCGGAAGATTTTAACTGTTGTTTATTATTATATTTGGAAAGTTAATATTTATTTTTCATACTGAAACATTTGAAATTCTTCTATGCTAAGAATGCGGAATTTAATTTGATGCGAACTCTTCCAGAGATAAATTGAATGTTCGGTGATATATTTTCCTGATTTTCATGGTATAAAGCAAACATAGTTTTCGTTGATAATCATAGCATAGCATCTTTTTATGTTAGGAATGATATCGTGGCAGCTTAATGATGTATTAATTTCTTTACAGGGATTTTCGCTTATCTTAATTATCTCACTCCGAAAAAACGAGCAGAGATATTGGAGCTTCTTGTGAATGGATTGAAGAGATTGGAATACCGTGGATACGACTCTGCTGGTGAGTCAAAATGTGATGTAAAAAATGTGTCCATAGAGGATGCATAATTTCGAGTATTTGAATGTTCACGTCATACTACGAGTAGGTACTTTTCAATTACAATTTATTTAAACATGTTGAGCCATCAACCGATATGGCATACATAGAAATATTTTGACATGTCTAATTAATATGGTTTAAAAATGTATTATTGTTGAATAACTCAAGTAACAGATATATAAATTAAATTGGGAGGGAACTTTTGAACCAACATTTTTTTAAATCTTTATGAGCGGAATACATAAGATTCAAAATAGAACGAACAAAAAATAAACAACTTCTTCAGGACAGTGCGCGGTGTTGTCATATGTTTTTTGTGACGTCACTTCTAAACAGGTCCATTATTGGCCAATAGAATATGTAACGAGCGTTTATCTACTTGACGCCATTGCTTTTCAAGTTGCACACATTTGTTGTCATAATATGCAAGAAATACAGTTGTTGCGGGACAACACCCATTAGAGAAATTCACTCACTAACCTTTCATTGGAATATTTGCTGTAGGTGTTGCTGTGGACGCAGCTAATTCCAAGGACATCGCTATCATTAAAAAAACGGGAAAAGTTGCTCTACTCGAGGAAACAATTAAAAGCAGTGAGTATTTTTTATTATACGAGACAACCGTTTCGCATTACAATATTCTGCAAGTGCATTTATTTATTTGATTTTGACGCTTGCAGTGTTGGATCGCTTTTATTGTGAGGCCTAGTGCTGAAATAATTACCTAATCGACTGATTAGATTAGAAATTTAGTGAGTCAAGCGGACGCTCAGATCCCAGACCTATAATAAAAAACGTTTTGCATGGGTTTCTAATATTTCGTTTCCGCCACTCATATATGAAGCATAGAACCAACCTTTGTCTATCATTTGCAAAACAAATCGTTCGGTTATCTTGAAAAATGAGCGCTGGAAACGAAATATTGGAAACCCATGCATTAGGTAGAGTCTCCTCTTAACTGAGTAAACTGGCTGTACACAGCAATGTAATTTTGGGCACTCAGAAATTATTAGCAATGAAAAGGCAGATGAGTTTGCAAGAAAGGGATCATCTTCCTAATTCATTAGCACAGAACCAGCCTTGTTCGTCCCTGAAACACAGTAAGGAACCAAGTCAAGGTATGGTACTGAGACTTCAGCACTGGAACTTGATGACTGTATGCATGTATGGAAAACAATTCATTAAAGCACTATGCTCAAAAACGGCATATAGTATCAAAGCTGTGACCGACTTTGCTCGTAAGGGGGCAGCATGTCGCAGTCAGTAACTTCTGGTTATCAGCTCATATCATAGAGACCTCAAAAACTGACTGTATTCGAACGCCTTTTCAGGAAGTAATGAATTGGACATGGACGATACGTTGAACATTCACTGTGGGATTGCCCATACTCGATGGGCGACCCACGGTGTACCCAGTGAGGTGAACTGCCATCCACACAGATCCGATGCCGGTAATGGGTTCGTCGTGGTCCATAATGGGATCATCACCAACTATAAGGAAGTCAAAGTGTTCCTAGAAAAGAAGGGATTTTAGTAAGTTTTTTTGTTTACGTTTATTTTGTTCGCTAATGGAAAGCCAAATTATATCCCAGCTTGTCAGTGATAGAATTTAAGCCTAAAATTGTACATAATATATAATTTTCTTAGTTATATATACAAATATTTTTTCATGTTTTCATACTGTAATTTATTTTCCAGCTTTGAAAGTGAAACCGATACAGAAGTTATAGCTAAGTTAATATGCCACTTCTATCAACAACATCCGAATTTTTCGTTTAGAGAATTAGTGGAGTCTGTAGTCCAACAGTTGGTAAGACATTGTCCAGTATATTATTGAATTATTATTATAACTGTGTGTGTGTGGCAAATGTTGTATTGGTCAGACTTCTACATCTATTAAGCGTCAAATCCTCTAAGAATGCAAACATCATATGACTGAAGAAGAAGCTCTCAGTCTTATTTTGTATTGATTTCAGGAAGGAGCTTTCGCCTTATGTTTCAAATCGAAATTTTTCCCCGGAGAATGTGTCGCAACCAGACGTGGTTCCCCACTTTTGGTGGGCATCAAAACTGCCACCAGGCTGGCCACAGACCATGTACCAATTTTATATGGAAAAGGTAAATACATTCTTATAACACCTTCGAATCTTTGGGCTTTTACTCTACTTGGACAGGAAAGGTGGGACGATTTGCACTATTAATTTCTATGGTATTTGCATGGTGTATTAAACCGCACGAATTAGTGTTGACTGGCTATATTTGATGCACTGGGAAAGTAAAAATAGGTAGATTTTGCTTGCATTACACTTGTGAACACAACACATATTTGAAACGCTGAGATGTTTCTTGGAAAACCAACTTGTAAGGAAAATAATACCCCGCTATACTGTTCACTGTGGTAAAGCTGATTAAATTTTTTTCAATTAATTTTTTAATGTCGATTTTTCAAGTTACACCGTACCCAAACATTTTTAGATGATAAATTAACTTTGCTTATTGTATAATTAACTGGTTAGCCTCCCAATATGTCTTGCTTCCTTAGATGTTGTTTTACATTAAGCGATATGCACATAGAAATACACTTTATCGTAAAATAACAGAGATTTGGAATTTTTTTGGAATAAACCCTTTCTCGTGAAGGGAGATTGAACCATTAAATGATACTGAGAAAGAACCCAGAAAATGTTTTGGTGTGGATGGGACTCAAACTCGCATCTCCAGCATTTTGTATGGAGGTGGTCGCCAAGTCGCCGAATGAAATTTTGCAACTTCAACAAAGTTCCACTAATAAAAGCTGTTTTTTTGTGTGTGAGTCGTTTTACTTAAACGATTAATTTATTAATAAAGGCTTCTATATAAATCCCACAATTTTTTATAAATGAAATGATTTAGTATTAGCATTTTTTCTGATTTTTAACAAACACCATGAATTACTTCATTTTCAATCTTTGGAGTCGCAATTTATGCTGCTTGCTTAATTTTTCTATAATCTAATAAACATACAAGTTGTTGGTTACAAAAATTCAGATAATTTTATTTCTTCGCAACCAAGAAAGAACAGGAATTTTTATATGATACGTTATAAATGAAAGTTCTTCATACTGCACTACAATTATAACTTTTTGTATTGTTAGCAAATCATGTTAACAGAATTATATTGAATTCAAGGTGATATGTAGCACTTAAGAAAACATATTTTCTAGCATTTTTCACGTATAAATGAATAAGAAAAGCATCACTAATTTTTAATACCGCACCGAATTCGCCTCACATATGCACACATATAACAAAACAGCATATTGATTCGCTTGTACTTACAATATTAACACTAATGAATGTTCTGTGATGTTTTTTAACATATTTATTCTAACTGAATGTCTTTGTTGTTTTCTTCTATGGATATTATGGCCTATGTAGAAGACCATCGTAAATCTTCAGCTGACAAAGGTATATGATATATCTTTTATTATTTTGCTTTTGTTTGTTTGCTTTTATGTTTTTTTTCTGTTAATTCAATCGAACTATCATCCATCAAGATATCTATACCATGTTTCATATCAGTTGCGTTAATCGTCTATCAACTTATTCGGTGTTTTTTCAAATAGGCGTCAAACAAACATGTTGTGAAATGGGAAAATTGTTAAGAATAGAAAAAGCTGTCGCATATAAAACATGGTATAGCATGTAAAGCAATATCAATTTTCCATAATGTGTCGAATAACTGTATAGAATCATCGATAGATTCTGGAAAAATCATACAAAAACTTCAATCATTTTTATGTGTCTTAACATTATCATTTTTCCAGATATTCGTAATGAAAAAATCTCATTGATTCTACCTTTCTTGGGCTGTTGTGTGAAATATATAACATCTTCTTTGGATCAAATCAGTTTAAAGGTTGCTAATCTTAGATGTCTGATTTTAGTTTATACTATATTAGTGGGCTGAAAAAATCAAACAGTTATGAAACGCTAAAGATATTTTTATCACTAAACGCAAATAAAAAATCATTTACTCGAATAGTTTTTCACTTAGCTATGTGGAAAAATTAGAACAAAGTACTGAATAGAAAGCAGTTTGTTGAATTCGATCAGAACAATGAGATTTTTTAGAACTGCCATTTTTAATATCTCTATAACCCTACCATTAATGGCAACTTTGTATTTTTATATAAAAAATGTATATGCTTTTGATATTTGATTTTAATAGCATTTCAATTCCAATACAATCCCAATATTTTTTATAAAATATCTTCAAATTATTCAAATCAGTTTTGAAAAATGTGGGGTTATAGAAAAATACAATCATTTTTAACGTTTTTTTAATCTTATTTGTTTTCCGTTTGTTTTATTTGTGGTGCCGCCTTGCAGATGCTGATTCGAACTCAGGTAGTACTTTTTTGTCGTTTTCCTCGTTAATTTAACAAGCTTTTGTCAGCTTTTACTGATGTTTCACCGTTGAGCTTTGGATCGCGTTATGGCATCTTTTGGTGTGGGGTTTTGAGCTTTCCCCTTGGGTAAGTAAGTACTTTGGGTATTCAGGTATTGCCGTTGCTTATATTACCCAGATTAAGTAGTTTCTAAATTAGTTTTTTAAGGTAGATATGCTGATATAATAAATTAGAAATTTCTGAACACTCGGTTTTACACCTTTGTGCATAATATCGAGTAGCGATTTTTTCCTTCACTTGTCGCCATTTTTACATTTTCATGAAAAATATGGAATCATACTTATTTTATACTCATTTATTATATCAGCAGTTTTCTTATTTCTAACATGGTGGTTAAAGGTAGTAATATCTAAGTATGATTCATCATTGCACCAATTAATACATAACCAAAATAAATGAAATCAATGCAGGGACTAGAACCGTCTAATATTTTTGCATGAGTAGAATGACAACAAAATATTTTTTTAAACAAATAAACAGGGAACATAAAAACACATACTGGGTGCAGAAGTGGGTGTTTAAATCCTGTATGAATTTTTAAAGGGTTTGCACGATCTCAAGTTTGTCAAATAGTATTTAGTTAAATTCTATATTTTCATGTTTAGACTTCCGACCTCATGGAAGAGCGGATTTCCCAACGTTACCAAGGAAAGGCTCGACCTCAGAATTCGAGCCATTGGAAGACAAACAAGTGGAATACTTCTTTGCATCCGATGCTTCAGCCATCATCGAACACACTAATCGTGTCATCTATTTCGAGGTGATTATCTCAAAGTTATAGGTTTAAACAAAGCACTGAACAAAATGGAAAGTGTGCTTTATTTGTTTTTTGAAATCTAAAGGTAGTTCTTTCACTGGAGGGGAGCGGAAATACTGTGTACCATTTCTCTTTCTATCTTTCTTGCACTCGCTCCTATACTCTTAGCGTTCAGATCAACACAGCCTGAATCTTGGTTTGACAGTTTCTGGTCTTTTTACCACGTTACTTTTGTTTATTCATGTTAGGTGAATAAACGTTATTATTCTAATTTTTAGGATGACGACGTGGCTGCTGTGAAAAACGGCCGTCTGAGCATCCACAGGCTGAGAAGAGGTGGCGACGATCCCCATAAAAGGGAGATTCACACCCTGAAAATGGAGTTGCAGCAGATCATGAAGGGTAGCTACGATTATTTCATGCAGAAGGAGATTTTCGAACAGCCCGATTCTGTCGTCAACACCATGAGGGGACGCCTCAATTTTCAAACGAAGGTGAGGGTGCAAAATGAACATAAGTAATGCTCCATTGTTCATAGAGTTTATTAATAATAATAGTAATAATAATAATAATAAATCGTCTTTATTTGGTCTCCATCTACAATAGGCGAAGTTACATACATTAAGGCCTTACGGAGGGGTATATTTTCGTTCCTTTTCTTTTTCTGTCTTACTCACTGTTATACCCTTAGCGTGTAGGCCAACATATCCTCAATTTCGCTTTGACAGCTGCTGTTGTTTTCCGTAAAAAAAAGAATACAATGTCTTAGGTTGCTTAGATGCTATTCCATTATTAATTCTCAAAATGTCATATCGACCTACACGGAGTGGACAGCGTTGCCACAGTTCGTAGTAACGCCGAAAAATGGTCTACTTTCTCTTTGGAGGAAAACTGTGGCTGTAAATTGAGTAATCTAAAGACCTCCCTCACGTGATTAATGAGCGATCCCCTAGGGGCCAGTAATTTCAGATAATTCATGTATACTTATCTGTTTTATAGAGGGTCACATTAGGAGGCATAAAAGACTACATTCCAGAGATAAAACGATGCAGGAGACTGATGCTTATTGGCTGCGGAACTAGTTACCACAGTGCGATCGCTACCAGGCAGCTGCTAGAAGAATTGACCGAGCTACCAGTCATGGTAGAATTAGCCAGCGATTTCCTGGACCGAACAACACCAGTATTCAGAGACGATGTTTGCTTCTTCATTTCGCAGTCGGGTAAGTTCCTTCATGAAACTTAGACTAATATCATTATCGAAAACTGAATTTTATATTTGATATCCAGGCGAAACGGCCGACACTTTGATGGCCCTGAGGTATTGCAAGCAGCGGGGCGCGTTGATCGTCGGCATCACGAACACCGTGGGCAGCTCCATCTGTCGGGAGTCGCACTGTGGCGTCCACATCAACGCGGGGCCCGAGATCGGCGTCGCGTCCACCAAAGCCTACACCAGTCAGTTCGTCTCCTTGGTCATGTTCGCATTGGTGATGAGCGAGGACAGGCTGTCGATGAAGCAGAGGAGGGAAGAGGTGAGTTGGTATTATTGAGAAATTTCATCTCTGGTATGTTTTTATGTCGCAGATTTGTTACTGTAATGAATGGTTTAAAACGTGAATGCAACTTCTCCTAGCAAACTGTTTTTTGCTCTTTACGAGTGACGTAGCGAGAATGTTGCTGTAGTGGAGCGTTTTTGTGACCCCCCTTTTGACTCTAGGGTGTCTGACAACTAAACCCCCACCTCTGCTTGATTTGTCGGACGAAATCACCATTTGATTTAAAATATTTTTATTAAACGATTCTGAAAAAATCCCCTAAGGTAACATTTGATGACGTCAATAATTTATCATTTTCGGGGTATTATCATTCCTTCAAATTACTGCTCCTGAAAATTCTATTCACCGGAAGAGCTAGTGTTACTCTACAAAGCTCAGATTAGACCATTTCTAGAGAGAGGAGAACCAGACAACAACCCTGATCAGAAAGTCGGATACTGTCTGCCAGTCTGGAGATGGAGGGACCTTGAGTCATTTTCAATCAAGCTTCTGGAAATTATCATCAACAATAGCATGTCCTGGCACGATCATGTTGGCCTTGACAGCTTGACGTTTCCGAAGCTGAAGATTTTCTTCCACTTCCGCGCATCCTCACCAGGTCGAGCCTCGAACTAGGATTGCCACAGTCTAGGACATCGAAGGAAGGTGGTTGATTTGTCCCTTCTCTATAGATTCAAGATCGGAGGAGTTGCCTTCATAAAGTTAAACTATGATTGTCTTTCCAATTCCTCAATAAAACGTAATCACACTGTAATTACGTGATGCATTTGAATTACTTTCTTACAGATCATTGAAGGACTGAAAAATCTCCAAGAGCAAATTCGTGAAGTCTTGAAATTGGATAACAAAGTAAAAATGTTAGCCGAGGATTTATACAAGAAAAAATCATTGCTGATCATGGGCAGGGGTTACAACTTTGCCACCTGTCTCGAAGGCGCCTTGGTAAGACATACATTTTAACAAAAAAATAATCAATAATTTTGACTGCACAGTAATCTGTGTATATATATGTTTGTTCTCAGTTCTTTCTGTTCTGGTGATCATTGCAAAATATTACAACATGAAATGAAAAGGTACATGTTTTTCGAGTTTGAATCATGTTCGGAAAAATCGACAATGTTCAAAATATTCAAACTTGAATTAGAATGCGCGACAAGTGGTTTTTGGATGTGTACCTAAATAGGAGTTATCCAACTTTTGCTCGATTTTTTGATGATAAACATATGAATTTAATTCCAGAAAGTGAAAGAGTTAACATACATGCACAGCGAAGGCATAATGGCCGGCGAATTGAAACATGGCCCTCTGGCTCTGATTGACGAATTGATGCCTGTGATGATGATTATTATGAAAGATCCTGTATACGCCAAATGCATGAATGCCTTACAACAGGTCAGTATCTTCGATTTTGTGCGAAGTTGCTTACCATTCCACATGAATACTTAAGATATTGTTCCAGTTTTTTATGGCCGTTAGTGTAACATTTGCTGACCAATAGGAAAAGTGTCATTGGATATCTGTTGCTGAATACTCCACAGCCTTAACTAGCATATAACGGACTGTTTGACCCTATTTTTACTTTACCAGGATGATTCTTGTAGGAACCGTTGATGTATAGTATAATTGCAGGTGACTGCGAGAGATGGCAAACCGATAATCATCTGCCAAGAAGGAGACAAGGAAACGATGTCCTTCGGACACAAATCGTTGGAGGTACCCAAAACGGTGGACTGCCTCCAAGGCATTTTGACTGTGATTCCAATGCAACTGCTTTCATTCCACATTGCAGTACTGAAGGGATGCAACGTTGATTGTCCGAGGAACTTGGCCAAAAGTGTCACTGTTGAGTGAAGGTAAGCCAGGTCGCGAACCTTTATGATAATTATGAAATGTTACCAAGATTTTATTAGCGTTTCTTTATTTATTCTTCCAATACATTTGATCATTTTGGTATAATTTTTTTTCAAAATTCACAGACCTGAAAAGTGCTTCGATTCGTCTATTTCTGTTGCCAAATTTATGAATAATTTTAAGACTTTCAGCAATAATATGTTTACACCTATTTTTCTGTTCCATAACTAGACTCGTAATGTCACTGCCAACTATAGGACGCTGAGAAGTATTCATAACCCAAAATGTATTAGAAATGCATTTTTTATTTTAGGAACCTATATACTGTTAAGATACATATTTGTATTGACATTTTGTTTATACTGTTTAATACATTTTGTATTGACTATTGCATAGGACATAGCCTAAGAAAATGTGACAGTTTGAGTACTCATACTCACGGACATACTTACAAAGTATATTTTTTTATATTTGACGCACAAAAGGATATCAAATAGTGAAAACGATTGTACTTAAATCTATTACTTGTATATAAATTGCAATATGAAAATATTTGTTAAGTATTTTAATTGTGGAAATGTTTATTTATTATTCGTTGAAATTGTCTACTTCTAGATGTTCTTTTCCTTGTTTGTATAGTGAAATTTTTATTGTATAATTTTTTACATGAAATAAAATTGATTTCTCTTTCTAAATCCGCATTTTTATATCTGAACACATCAGTTTCAGTGACACAAATTCCTTGATGATTAAAAAATTGATCAGTCCTATTAAAAGGGGACTATATCTAGAATAAAAGATGTTTCCAGCATTCCTTTTTCAAGATAATGAAACATATTATTGCAAAGAAAGGTTGGTTTTGTGTTAAGCACTTTTTTATACAAAATTTTAGATAATTTCACACAAATATTGACATTTTTGGACTCATTTGTTTCTTTAACCTTTAGGTAAGCACCATATTAAGAAAAGAGCTTCACACTTGCATAGAGCCCTCCTTTCTGTATGATCTGCATAAGAAATATTCTCAATATATTTGGAATCAAGTGCTTCAAAAGATTGAAAAAAGGGAGTGTAGAATCAACCTCCTCTATCATTGTCAACAAAAACACCTTTTATTCTAGGTAGAGTCTCCTCTAAAAACAGTGAGGCGTTTTACAGATCATTAATCATTAAAAATCTTTTGTAAGTAGGTAAAATGGAAGATTTGCATTGCATAGTTAAAATTTTTCCCTGGTTATCTTCTGTTTTTCTAACTCGGTAGTGGATTAACGGCCATAGATAAAAGAGGTTAGTTGTTAAGCCTTAATTTATTTTTCATAATAACTTACTACTATTTCATACACTTTTCATATTAAATTTATATACACATCCTACATACCATGTTAAATTTTACAGCACTCATACTTTGTCTTTGAATCGTAAATACAGTAGCTTTTTCCGTTCAAGGGCTGCCTTATACTCTAAATATGTCTTCAGAATTTCATCATATTGCCTACAGGACACTTGATCATACTGCTTCTTCAACTGATTCAAATTCTCTATCTCCTCTTCACACAGATGTTGCTCCTCCTTGATATCTTTCAAAAGTTCTTTGTATGCCTTAAGAGACGTACTTGTTTCAGTGAACACATCAACACGATTCTTGCTGGTTAATAATTTAGCCTTCATATTGCATATACGTTCAGACAGACTCAGTGATTTAGTTTTTGTCTCTAGAGTTTCTGGTAGCTTTTTCAGCCTCATCTCTTTAAGTTCAGTCATCAATTCTGTTAATGTGAGTAGATTTTTCACATATTCTTCTTTCAGAGAGATCAAATTTGTTTTATTTTGAATCAGATCGTCATCTTCTAATAATGTATCTGAAGTCGAAATTTTTGATTTGTTCCTCTCCAGATTCCTGTTTTCATTCGTTAACTCATACTGCTGTTCAGTCAATTTCTCCTTAATTATAGCTTCAAGTTTGCGTGACTCTGAATACGTCAAGTTAGATGCATTTATATTCTTAACACCAAGGAGATTGCATTCACCTACATTATGACCTAAACTCGAACTCTGAGCTAGACTTTCTTGCAAGATGATTTCATGAACTTTTGATTTCAATTTGTCACTTTCACTATCCCCACAGTCTTCTTGCCTCACGAACTCATTGAGCACACTGGAAATTGTCTTATACTGCAGGTAGGTATTATATTCTGATTTCAGTAATTCATTTGCATCGTTAATTGCTTGTTCTTCGGCACTGGACGGTGATTTTTCGTTTTGTTGACCATCGTACGATAAAAACGTCCCTTCTCCCAGTGAATTAGACATAATCACATCATGCCAGATTTACATTTGAATGTATATATAAAAGTATAACAGACAACATGATGACAGTTATCAAAATGACAATTGATATATGACCCATGTCATAACATAGATCAACAAGCAAAAAGATCTGTATTCATATAAATTTATCTGTGAGACGGTTTCGTTTCAGACGCCAATCCAACGTTGCCATATCTCAAAACTGACTGAATAATTGCAAAATATGAATCTTGTTAGCTTGGTAGTATTTTTGCACTGATAGAAGTTATGTTTTAGAAATGAAATTTGATTTGCTAATAATATGAACCTGGACCCGCGTGTAATTAGATATCACTAGATTATTGCATAAATAAAACTAAGTATTACTTTGTACAATTTCAGTCATGTAGATAAGTGGATGAAAAAAATAATCTGTCCATTTATCTTATACAAGTATATTGCTGGAGCCTGAATTGCTGCCTGTAGTGTTATGCAACTGCTTGTCTTACAATCTTTATGTATATTATCTTTTTGGTCGCCAAATAAAATGACATACGATTGACTTACGATATGCTAGGGTTTTTGCTGCCTATGCATCCTTTATCAATATACAAAATATGAAATTCATTCTTATTTTGATAGTGGCTGCGGTGGCAGCCGAAACATTAGGTCAATCGTATATGATTTTAATTAATGGCTAGTAGAATATATGGGATCAATCAGAGAAACAACCACATTATAAGTTTTCAAAGTTACATTGACTAACGACCTCCCAAATTAATTTAAGCTGCACATCTGGCCGGCAAGAAACTTGGCAACATAGGATCGTTATTTGATAGTGAACACACAATACACCTAGAAGTCAATCTTATAATTTTTGTTCTATGCTTTGTGATCAAAGTAGCTAACGTCAAATTGTAAAACGATAAATTCAAAAATACTTCAGCTGAAAAAAATGCAAATTCTGTGAATGCAATTATAGACACAGACTATACCCACTGATACCAAAACTGCAAATAAGACTATTTTCAACAGTCATATGTTGATACATTCTGGTTCAGGTGCCAAGCTTCAAATATGCAAATATTGTAATGCAAAATGTAAAAGAAAACATGAAGATCATATTGTAAAAACGATGCCGGATATATAGATTCAATATTTATATATTGTGATGCAATTCCTAAAGTCTAACATGTGTGAATATTGCAACAGAAAATTTAAAAGTAAAAAATTACTAAATGATCATATTGTAAAGCAGCACTCCAGTTGAAAGAGGAACTGAGACTTGTAAATCCCTGATATCGACATTAGCCATTATAGATGCGACAGTGATTTGGATAAATAAGATAAATAGCTTTGCGTAGAGTTCAAAAATGTTTGGTAACATTACATCATTTAATGATGACGAAAGATAAGGAAGTTGAATTTTGTCCTAGAGATTATTCTGCTGATGGATAAGGTGTTTCTTCAAACCTTAGTTCGGAACAGTTGATCTAATGTTAAATAAACATGTTTAGGTTGTTGGATATATATTTTGTATATTTATTAATAAAACATCAAACAAGACAGTTGTGTTTGAAAAACCCTAGAATTATTTTGCCTCGATTAAATTTTTCCAATCAAATTCTGATTAAAACTGAACTACTGCAGATGAGAACGAATCCGCTATAATTTTAAACTCGCAGATTTGCCATGCGTGACTCGCTGTTTGTCGTTAGCCTGACCATACAGTTTTCGCACTTCATTAATTATGCACCGAAGTCTAATAGAGGGCGTTGTAGTAAGCTTTAGCTACTGTCTAATAGATGGCGCTTTACGAATCTGACTGATATCAAAATTCATCTTGTATATCATATACCAGATATTAATAAAAATGAGAAATTTTAACCCCTTCAAACAAACTCATCAGACAGTCAGGATGATGGAAATGTTGTCTGTTTGCCCATCCCGATCCCCGACCACCCGCCCTACCGAGGTCATCGAACTTACTTAAAATTTGTGGGACTTAAAGAAGCAACTTATTAACCTCCATCTATACTGACAGAACAACCCATTTTGAAAATAATTACTACAATGAACTAACGTACGATTCAAAGTTTCGCATTCATTCAACAGATTTTCACTTGGATGTTATCCTTTTGATAATTGCATTACTATACTACACTAGGAGAGGAATGTTGAATGAAAATAAGATTGTATTTATTTATGCATTTATTTTCATTTAACGGGACAAGCCCATGATACAAACATTTACAACATAATTTAACAAGGCATTTTCAAATTTCAACCCAAATGTCATAGTAAAGCACTTTGTAAACGATTTAGCACAGACCATTAATATAGGCCAGTAACATCAAATTGTAATAAATATTTATCAGCCAAAGATCTAATTAACTTAAAATATTTTTAAATCATCAGCAAATGAGATCTTTGGATATTTTACAATATTATTTATAAAAATAATAAACAATAATGTGGCTAGATGAGTTCCTTGCCCTACATCCGATGTTACACAAATCGGTTTGAGTTTGATAAGTCAAAAACGATTTCAACCAACATAGTAAAGCACCCCTTATACCTTCCTAATTAACAACTCAGCATTAACCATATTAATATTAAAAAAATATAAAATATTAATACAGAAGCTGTATCAGATATGCCATTAAGTACATGTCATGTCCTTTCCGCTGTTATATATTTACAATTTGAACAGTCATACGTCTTACGAACAGATGTACTTACTTAGGAGTGTTTCAGAAACATATGGAGGTTCGACGATTTTTCCGTTTTGAATTTTTTAATACAATGCATACATCTAAGGAGCTCCTGGATCAGAATGTACCTTAATGTGTCTATTGAAAAAATGCCTATAAGTAGTTTTGTACGTGCAATATGAACATTCATATATTTGTCTATCAACGGATGAAATAAAATCTGGATGTTTCTTTATTATATGGTCATCCAGAATTTGTTGAAATTTAAATTTCACAGAACAATGCTTGCATTTGATAAGCTTAGTATTAGAATGGACCGACATATGTCTATTGATATGAGACTTATAGAAGGTTTTGTACATGCAATATGCACATTTATATATTTTTCTGTTAACAGATGAAATAAATTCCGGATGTTTACTTATCATATGGTTATCCCGAGTTTCTTTAAGCTTAAAAGTAACAGAACAATGTTTACATTTGATGAGCTCACCACCAGAATGGACTTTCATGTGCCTATTGAAATTAGGCTTTCTAGTCGTTTTGTATGCGCAATCCCAACATTCATATATTTGTCTGTTAATGGATGAAATAAAATCTTGATGTTTCTTTATTATATGGTTATCGTGGCTATGTTTATTTTTGAATGTCACATTACAGTGTTTGCAAACAGTGTACAGCGCATTACTTGTATTCGCACCAATTTTTTTGTTACAATTGCTAGTGATATGGCGAATTAAATTATATTTACGCTGGGTTGTATAGTTACAATCGTAACAAATAAAATCTTCTGTTTTTCTATGAGCTAGTCGTCGTTCTGTCCCAGTGTTTTTCTTTTTCAAAGAACTGAAAAAGAATACCTCGATTATTCCTGAACCGTTGAATGAAGAATACATTATCATGACATTTAAAAAAAAGGATTTTAATATTGATAACATGTATTAAACATTTTGACTGTAAACGTGGTATTCTAATACAAAATTAAGTACTGTCCAAGGGATGAAGATTGTAGCAAAAAACACTTGAATATCATTACTGGTTTCACAGATAAAGACCTCGATTTTTATAATTTAAATACCCATATTTTTTTGACCAATTAAAATTATGGCAAAATATATTTTAGTAGTAACAGATAAAATAAAATCCGGATGTTTATTTATTATATGATTATCTAAGTTTTGTGTATAGCATTGCGGTGATGACAAGTGATGGGATTATGAAGAAGCTGCATCAGGATGTTTCAGTAAATGCCTGTCAAAATGATCCTTTCTTGCTGTTCTATAGTTACAATTCGAACATTCGTATTTTTTTCTACCAACAGATGAAATAAAATCTGGATGTTTCTTCACTATATGGTCATCTAGGCTCTCTTTAAACTTGAATGTCACAGAGCAATGCTTACATTTGTTCGGCTTACTACTGGAATGGACCAACATGTGTCTATTGATTCGAGATTTATTAGTCGTTTTGTATATGCAAGATAAACATTCATATATTATTTTATCAACAGACGAACTGAAATCTGGATGTTTATTTATTATATGGTGATCTAGGTTTTCTTGAAGCTTGAATGTCTCGGGACAATGTTCACATTTGATGAGCCCACCTTCAGAATGTACCAACATGTGTCTATTGAAATGGCGCTTCCTAGTAGTTTTGTATATGCAAAACGAACATTCATATATTTTTATATCATCAGATGAAACGACATCTTGATGTTTTCTTATGATATGGTCATCCAAGCTTTGTTTACTGCGATATATTGCATGACAATGTTGACAAGTGACGAGATTATAACCAGGAGTTGCTTCGTGATGTCTGAACGAATGCCTGTTGAAATCATATTTTCTTACAGTTTTATATTCACAATCTGTACATTGATATATCTTACAAGCAAGTGTGGTAATCAAGTTGGGGTGTTTGCTTATTACATGGGTACCCAGAGACCTTTTAGTCTTGAATGTTGCAGTACAATATTTACATTTGATCAATTTACTACTAGAATGTACCTTCATGTGGGTATTGAAATTAGGCTTTCTAGTCGTCTTATACGTACAATCCAAACATTCATATATCCGTCTATTGATAGATGAAATTGAATCTGGATGTTTCTTTATTACATGGTTATCGTGGCTATGCTTATTCTTGAATGTCGCATTACAGTGTTTGCAAACAGTGTGCAGCGCATTTCTCGTCTTCGCACCAATTTTTAAGCTACAATTGCTGGCTATGTGTCGAATTAAATTGTATTTACGACGAGTTGTATAGTTACAACTGTAACAAATGAAATCTTCTGTTTTTCTACGAGCTAGACGTCGTTCTTTCCCGCTGTTTTTCTTTATCACACCACTGAAAAAGAATTGCCTTAATTATTCCTGAACGGTTGATTGGAGAATACATCATCATAACACTTTCATTCGAAACGTGCTCTCCTAATACAAAATTTCTTAAATAAAAATGAATAAATATTTGTATATTGCCAGACCCGCAGCGAGGTTGGGAAAAGTAGGGGGAGCTTGGTACTAAAAGCTTGTTAATAGATCAGATTAATATCGACTTTTTGTAGATTCCTTGTTCAAACCCATGTGAGGCCCCCTCGTTGCACTTTTATATTGAGTTTTTGGACAGTCCAAATAATTGTAAACAAGCCCGCATATTGAACTATTGAAGTTTACATGCTACGTCATTGGCGTACACATATATTTTTATTGGGAGGGTTATACATTATGGAGGGATTTTGCAGAATAGAAAAAGAAAAGTTTTAATAGGTATACATATAATTTTTGTTCCTATCGGGAGGTGGGTGTTGGAACCCCCCACCCTCGTGTCTACACCAGTGGCCTGCGTATCGCTGTGTGGTACAGTTACAGTTTGAACATTCATGTCTTACAAGCAGCTAAATTACTGTGTTTATAGAACATATGTAGCTTGAGCGATTTTTCTATATCGAATTTTTTTATACAAAACTTACAACTGAAGACCTCGCCACCAAAATGCACCTTGATGTGTCTATTGAAAAAATGCTTATATATAGTTTTATATGGGCAATGCGTACATTCGTATTTTTTTCTATCAACAGATGAAACAAAATCTGGATGTTTCTTTACGATATGATCATCCAGGCTTTCTTTGAACTTGAATGTCACAGAACAATATTCACATTTGTTGAGCTTATTAGTGGAATGTACAGACATGTGTCGATCAATGCGAGACTTATAAGTCGTTTTGTATAAACAAGATGAACATTCGTATATTATTCTATTTACAGAAGAACTATGATCTGGGTGTTTGTTTATGATATGGTTGTCTAGGCCTATTTGAAGCTTAAATGTCTCCGAACAATGCTTACATTTGACGGAATCACCGTGAGAATGTACCAACATGTGTCTATTCAAATGACGCCTATTGGTAGTTTTGTATTCGCAATACGAACAGTTATGAACTTTTATATCAGCCGGTGAAATGAACTCTGGATGTTTCCTTATTAGATGTACATCCAAGGTTTGCTTACTACAATATATCAAATTACAGTATTGACAAGTGAATCGATTATAACCTGAAACTGGCTCATGATGTTTCAAGGAATGCCTTTCGTAATCATATTTTCTAGCAGTTTTATATTTACAATCTGTACATTCATATACCTTACAAGCAAGTGTGGTAATCAAGTTGGGATGTTTGTTTATTATATGGGTATTCAGAGATCTTTCCGTTTTGAACGTTTCAGTACAATATTCACATATCTTCAGTTTATTTCTAGAATGTACCTCCATGTGTCTATTCAAATGAGCCCTACAAATGGTTTTATATGCGCAATGTGAACATTCATATATTGTTCTATCAACCGATGAAACGAATTCCGCATGTGTCTTTATGATATGGTCATCTAGACTATGTTTTTTCTTGAATGTTGCATTACAATGTTTGCAAACATGGTACAGCGCATTTTCTCCCTTCGCACCAACTTTTGAGCTACAATTGCTAGTTATGTGTTCAATTAAATGATGTTTACTCCGAGTTGTATAGTTACAATTATAACAAATAAAATCTTCTGTTTTTCTATGAGCTAGTCGTCGTTCTGTCCCAGTGTTTTTCTTTTTCACGGCACTGAAAAGAATTGCCTTAATTAAATGAAGAATACATTATCATGACATTTCCATTAGGAAATGTTATTAGTGGTACTGTCTAACAGCGAAGGAAATCAGTATTAATATAATGTGTATTTGATATTTCTAAGTGAGAGCATGCGATTGTAATACAAAATTTAAAATCTAATCAGATGCGTGTAGCAACTATTCAGTATTCCAAGAAAATAAATATGTCTGGTCGCTAATTAAACAAACTTTTAGTAACAACATTTGAATTTTGCCATTTGTAAGAAATTCGTGACAATATTTGACATTGTCACTTAAAAAATAACCCTCATATCTTGATCATGCATAGATCGCCAAAGTACAATAATCCTGAAGGCTGCATACTATCGGACACATAACGTTAGACGGAATGGATAAAAAACTGTCAAAATATTAATTTCTTGTCGTTTTATTCTCACAATTTGAACATTCAAGATTTACAAACAACTGCACTAATTCAGGAGTGTTTGCGGCACATATGGAGTTTCAGCGATTTTTCTGTTTTGAATTTTTTACTACAATGTTAACAACTAATGGGCTCACCACCAGAATCAGAATGTACCTTAATGTGCCTATTGAAAAAATGCCTATAAATAGTTTTGTATGTGCAATGTGAACATTCATATATTTTTCTATCAACGGATGAAATAAAATCTGGATGTTTCTTTATTATATGGTCATCCAGGCTCTCTTTAAACTTGAATGTTACCGGACAATGTTTACATGCGTTGAGCTTACTACGAGAATGTACCAACATGTGTCTATTGATCCGAGATTTATAAAAGGTTTTGTATATGCAAGATGAACATTCATATATTGCTCTATTAACAGATGAACTAAAATCTGGATGTTTATTTATGATATGGTTATCCAGGTTTTCTTGAAGCTTAAATGTTTCAGGACAATGGATACATTTGAAGAGCTCACCACCAGAATGTACCAACATGTGTCTATTGAAATTAGGCTTTCTAGAAGTTTTGTATATGCAATGCGAACACTCATATATTTTTATATTATCGGATGATATCGAATCTGGATGTTTTCTTATTATATGGTCATCCAGGCTTTGTTTACTATGATATATAACATTGCAATGTTGACAAGTGACAAGATTACAACCAGAAGCTGCATCAGGATGTTTCGATGAATGTCTGTCTAAATCAAATTTCCGAACAGTTCTATATTCACAATCTGGACATTGATATATCTTACAAGCAAGTGTGGTAATCAAGTTGGGATGTTTGTTTATTATATGAGTATTCAGAGATCTCTCAGATTTGAAGGTTGCATTACAACATTCACATATGATCAGCTTACTGCTGGAATGTACCTCCATGTGTCTATTCAAATGGGGTCTACAGATGGTTTTATATGTGCAATATGAACATTCATATATTTTTCTATCAACAGATGAAATGAAATCTGGATGTTTTTTTACTATATGGTCATCTCGGCTATGATTTTTCATGAATGTCGCATTACAGTGTTTACAAAAAACATGCCGCGCAATTCTTGCATTCGCACCACCTTTCAAGCTACATTTGCTGGTTATGTGCTTAATTAAGTGATGTTTATTCCGAGTTGTATAGTGACAATTATAACAAACGAAATCTTCTGTTTTTCTATGAGCTAGTCGCTGTTCTGTCCCACTGTTTTTCTTTTTCACAACACTGAAAAAGAATTGCCTCAATTATTCCTGATCGTTTGAATGAAGAAAACATTATTCATGGTACTCTCTATTGGAATAGTTCAATATTCAACATTTTGATTGAGAATGTGCTATCGTTACACTAAAGTTTCAAAAATAAAAGTTACTAAACATCGTTCTCAAATTGTCAATGTTTAATGTTCCCGACATAAAAATATATTTCATTTTATTTTAAAATAAAGATGTAAATATCTATGCTGTTTTACATATATTGAATTTCCTTCCATAATTAAATTGTCATAATTATCAGCTCTTGACATGAAAACTACCATAGGATTGACTATAATTGTTCTCTGATTAATGATAGGTCTTCATTTTAGACATGAGATTGGTGTTGAAAAATGTAGCAAATCGTAGAATCTTTCTACGATCAATGTAAACTCTGGTTTTGAACCTTACAATCCAATGTTCACATCTGGATGATGCGCCTTCATATGTCTACTAAAATGATTCCTGAAGATGGTTTTGTATGCGCAAAATGAACATTCGTACATTTTTCTATTAACGGATGAACTAAAATCTGGATGTTTCTTTATCACATGGTCATCTAGGCTTTGTTGATACTTGAACATCTCAGAACAATGTTCACATTTGATGAGCTTGGAGCTGGAATGTGTCAACATGTGTTTATTGATATGTGCCTTATAGGTGGCTTTATAAGTGCAATGAGGACAATCATATATTTTCCTATCCACCGATGAACTAAAGTCTGGATGTTTCTTTATTATATGGTCATCTAGGCTTTTTTCAAACTTGAATGTCACAGAGCAATGTTCACATCTGATGATACCACCTGAATGTACCAACATGTGTCTATTTAAATTGTGCTTTCTAGTGGTTTTGTATACGCAATGTGAACATTCATATACTTTTCTATCAATGGATGAAATAAAATCTGGATGGTTCTTTATTATATGGTCATCTAGACTTGCTTGAACCTTGAATGTCACTGAACAATATTTACACCTGATGGCCTTACCGCCTGAATGCGTTAGCATATGTCGCATGTGCATATTCTTATATGTGGTTTTATACGTGCAATGTGAACATTTATAAATTATCCTATTTACAGAAGCGATAAAATCTTTATGTTTGCTTACTATATGGTTATCGTAATTATGTTTTTTTCTGAATGCCGCATTACAATGTTTACATCTGATACGCTTATTACTAGAATTTCCCAAGATATGTTCATTGAAATTAGTCTCGTCTAGTGCACCAATTTTCGAGCTACAATTGCTGGTTATGTGACCAATTAAATAATGTTTACTCCGAGTTGTATAGTTACAATTATAACAAATAAAATCTTCTGTTTTTCTATGAGCTAGTCGCTGTTCTGTCCCAGTGTTTTTCATTTTCACAGCACTGAAAAAGAATTGCCCTTATTATTCATGAACGTTTGATTAAGAATACATCATAAGATTTCCATCACAAAACGTTATAATTATAGGCAACTGACTGCATCTGGCAAAATCTGCCTTTTTTTCAACCTAAGCAGATGAAAATGTGACACGCCCTCGTAGTATCGTGAAAAACTTATTATCATTTAAAAAAATATACATTTATAAATTCCCCACGAAAACACTGAAAGATTCGATAAATTGAGTGAATTGAGCTAAACTTTTCCTCAAGCTCTAATTTTTTTGGCAGCTGATGGAATGTATTGCGTATCATAACTGAGTATCGGAAAACATATTTTTTTAAAGATAACCTCTCGCGAAGGCAGAAAGCCAATCGCGCTCCAGAAGCGCTGTGAGAGGATAAGGTTGCTTTGCAAGGTCTGGCGCATGCACTAGACGTACTGCTCGTTTTTGTCCAGAATTTTCAGGGAGTGCTTTGGAGCGCATCTCCATACATGCGAGCAGTACTCCAGTGATCGCCTGATCTGGGCCTTGTAGAAGAGCGATAGTTGTTCCGGAGAATACAATTTCCTGGAGCGAAGAGAACCCCCAGATTCTGGGAGGCCGACCTCGCAAGCCAGCAACATGATCGTGCCAGAACATATTATTGTTGATATTAATCCTCAGAAGCTTGATGGACGAGGGTCGTTGTCTGAGCCTTAGTGATAATATTGATAACTGTTGATACTGAGATATGATATCAGTGGTAGCAGCTAAGAAAACATCACCCTGTATGTAATGCATCCAGAACATGTGAGGAGTTGTCAAAACAGGCATCTTGAATGTCAAGATTGTTCGAAATTTGATTAAGGAACATTCGAGATGGGCATTTTTGTATATTTGGAGCATCGAGCTGTGACTCTGTCTTCAGAAGTCAAACAGTTGAGACCTAGTAATCGTAGATATACATTTTTGCACAGGACTTTCCTGGCAGACTTGGGGGTTCCATAATCCCCTATATGCATACTAAACGCGTAATTCTTATTTCAATTCGTGATGACGTGGGGACTATTAGAAAACTGTCCAGCAAAGATGAAGCTACATTTTGATACATGAGCTCTTCTCTTTCCATTGACAAACTTGGTCTACTCAACCTGGTCAATTACCGAACGTACAGCTTTAAATTTACGGAATGTAACTACTAGGCGGTCTTTCGAGATGTTTCGACGAATGTCGGTCAAGATTACTCTTTCTAACACTTTTATAGTCGCATTTTGAACATTCGTACACCTTACAAGCTAACGAACTGATGAAGTTGGAGTGTTTACTTATGATATGACTGTCCAAGGATTCTTTAGTTTTGAATTTTGCAGTACAATGTTCACATCTGATGAGCTCCTTAGAATGTACCAACATGTGTCTATTGAAATTGGTCTTGATAGTGGTTTTGTATGGGCAATATGAACATAGATATATTTTGCTATTCACTGATACAATAGAATCAGGATGTTTCCTGATTATGTGATCATCTCGACTTTGCTCAGATTTGAATATCGCTGAACAATATTCGCAGATGATTAAATCACCACCAGAATGCGTAAGCAGATGTTGATTGAAGCTGTGACTATAGGTAGTTTTGTACGGGCAATTTGAACACTCATGTATTTTTCTATTCACAGAGGCAATAAAATCACCATGTTTCCTTAATATATGGTTATCGCGACTCTGCTTATTCGTGAAAGTCTCATTACAGTGTTTGCAAACAGCGTACCGCGTGTTTCTTGTCTTCGCACCAATTTTTACGCTACAATTGCTGACTATGTGCTGAACCAAATTATTTTTACGCCCAGTTGTATAGTTACAATTATAACAAATGCATTCTTCCGTTTCTCTATGGGCTAGTCGTCGTTCTGTCCCAGTGTTTGTATTTTTCAAAGAACTGAAAAAGAATTGCCTGAATTATCTTTTAACAGTTGAATAAAGAACACATTAACTCATCTCCAAATGTCGCCCTCTATGTGGACGCCCTCTGGTACTTTACGAAGTCAAAGGTCTTAACAGTTAGACCGCCAGGCTATACTGACGTGTCTAGGCTAAAGACGAAACATGCACGTCTATAGTAGGTCTGATGCATACACTTGAAGAACACGTCATCATATTCATACATTACATAGTTTGTACTAATTTTTACATCAAAAAATAAACATTAAAAGGCGGTAGTCATAAAACAGTGAAAATTCGGTCATACACCTGGCTGAAGGATGGCCAATTTTTCCCAGAAGGAAAGCGTTTCATGTTTTTTATCAAAGACCAAGTAATTGCGACCCAAAACTACAAAAGGTATATAAAAGTCTGGAGGAGGCAAGTATGGAGTGTTTGAGGGCCAACGCAGGTCCACCCACATTGTAATTGCTTTTTCCGGAAAAATGTCACGAAATATTGTCAAAGATCTTCTGACGGTGTAGGATGTGCCCCATCTTGATCAATTGGACCACGATTCTTTGTTTTTCAAAGAGCGAGTGTTGTTCTACCATCGACAAGTACATTCTTACTGAATAATCGAAACCTTCCTCGACTTTGCAAATACAGACTGGTGGCGCGACTATATTATCATAACACAAAGTTTCACAATTAAAAATGCAGGAAGTATATGAAGGTTTTCACCATATTTAATAGATTTGAGACTGTAACTTATTGTTTGCAGTCAATATTGATGCTAGTGATTGTTGTAAGCAACACATATATCCAGGAAAATTGCTGTTGAAGAAAATAATTCAAGGATTACAGGTAAAATATATTCTGCCGATTTCCACAGTCTGAAGTAACAAAAATTGAAGTGTCACTTCATGCCTCTCTCCCATTTCATTATTTATCTTGCACCATACCCACACTATACCAAAATTCCAGATTCAAGATAATATACTTTCCGTCAGTCATCACGCAATCACGTTTTATTGCATTTACAGAAAGTCGCCACGCGATTGCGTCACAGCCGAAACGTCGCACCTTTGAATGGGAGCTTTATTTGGGTTCACTTTATGTTCCCTCTGAATATCTGACGCCTTTGAGTATTTCCATTGCTTCAGTGTTCCTCGGATTGCAGAGGTTAGGCTGTGATAGCAATATTCAGCAAGTTTTTACCCTTATTGATAAATGTCGCATGAGGACTTAGGGAACATTACTATCCTAACCTTTCTTAGGGTATCTATACATATATACAAATGTTCCCTACTGTGATGGTGTCTGGGGACAAGCAACTAGCATGAGAAGCATTGATCGCAAACATTATGGAATTTGAGACAAAAAATATGCTATTATTGATACATTGAGTTGAATCTTCTCACATATTCTTCTTGCTTAGACTATTCTGTTTAAAGAACTCACCCTATTCATTGAGAACATTGATAAAAGCAAAACAAACTCACCTATTTGTTGTTGCATCTGACGCTGTTGGATCACTCTCATCTTTGATGTCACATTCTTCATTTAGCTTTGCAACGTCCACTGCTTCAAATTTTGTGTTATCCACATATAGATCATCTCCTAGCACTTCAGACTTAATTTTAACTGTTGGCTGGTCCTCCATTTTCACAGGATCAACCAGATCTGGAGTGAAATTACCTTCATCCCAGGTGTCTGCAATCTGCTCTACTTTTATCCTAAAAGAATTATTGAATTTGTTAATAAATTGTACTAGTCGAATTTACAATTATTTTCTAGAAATTAACCCAATAATTGTATTGTACTTAGCAACCATAAAAGCATATTGATTTTGTTTTGTCATTCCTAGTGTCTCTATTGCATTTCTTTTTTTATAAACATTCAACACTGCTCTATTTTCTCAAATTTTATAGCAGCATCTAATTTCGAAACTTCCTTGATCTAGGAGATCTAGATATTTTGAGACAACCTGTATAATGCTAACAAAAAAAATAATACCTATGTGGTACTAAACCATCTGTTTCACTTGTGCTCAAGGTGGTCTCAACAACGTTATCCTCATTAGCTTCCACCTTGACATATTCAAGTCTTGGTGTATTTGAGTCAGTTTCATTTTGATTGTTCAGTGCTATCTCTTCAGGTTTATTTCTAGAACCAAAATTATGATAGCAATCATTCTACATAATAGCCTAAGTAAAAGTAAAGAACATCAAATTTTTAACATTTTTTTTCCTTCTCGCCATCTATTATTATTATATCAACACAATGTTGAAAATTCTTCAGCAATAAAGAACATGAAAGTTTCAATCCAAACTAAGTTCACGTAAACCTCGGCAAAGCGAAGGAAAGTGGCAGTTTAATTTGTTTGGTATGAAAAATCAAAGTTGATCCCCATAATTCATAACCTACCCATCACATTGACCTACAAAGTTAGGATCATCTTGCTCCAATTTTATGCGAATTGTATCGACAATTTCATCGTGTTTTTCAACTTCTTGTTTGATCCCTATTGTTTGGTCCTTGGAATCCATATCTTGAGGATACTAGTCACTTCAGCATTGGATACTTTTTTGTTAATGCTAAATCAAAACTTTAAACTTGAAAGGAAAGTAGTCCATATCCAAAAACACGGTCTCTAATATTTTATTCAGCAAAAAATCCGCAAAACAGATACACGCTACACTGTACATAATAATTTACAGGTGATTTACAGTACGATGTATTTATCTTGAAATTCCATCACACTCCACCTCTGCACCTCCACCATTACAATCATGAACACATCAATATAACAAGTTAACAACAGAACCACAGAACGACACAACTTGTGATAAACATCAACAAAAGTTGGCAACACTACAGTTTATAGACGCAATGATTAACCTAACTCGAACAAGTTCCTGGAGACCTGGAGAGCAAATTAAGAAGTCATAACTGGTAACGCTTTAACTTAGCGCGGTAGGCAAAATTTGAAAAAAAGTTGACGAAATTCTTTTGTGCCTGCTCTGCTTTCTATTATATATTTTCTGAACGTAAGGCACACGAAATGGATTTGGGCGACCAGACAATAGAAATCAAACAAGAAGTTGAAACCCTTGATGAAATCTACGAAATTGTCAACCCGGCTAATATCAAATTGGAACAGTCTCATTGTGATAGGTAAGTCAAATTATGGGGCATCTTACGATTCATCAAGGAAATTACCTGTTATTCCATTTTACATATTGAAACCTATGTTTAATCTAATCTGTGTAAAAATACCTGCAATTGTATTGTATATACTTAAGCATGTAGATAGGCTCATAGATCAACTTTTCCCCTTGTTGCAGCATCAAAGTAAAACTCAAGAAGCAAAATGAAGGAACCTCTGACATACCCAGAATTGAATATATTACAATGGGGCCCAGTGAGGAAGCATGTGAAATTAAAATTGAAAAAATTGATAATGAGAATTCAATAGAAATAGGTTCTCTACAATTCCCAGGGGAGTTGGATACCAAAATTGGTTGTGGCCAGAATTCAGTTATGCATAGGTAATTGAATTAGGATGATATGAATATAGAATTTATCAGTTCAAACCTGTATTGTTCCACAGTGTGGTTACAGATTGCAAAGGGTTCATTTCTTGGTTACTGTTCAAAAAAGCTCTGTTTTGAAATCTTTGATTTTGAGAGTTTAACTAACATTTATCAACAGAGATACAATGTAGCTTAAGTTGAAGTTTCTGTGCATTTGTTTGCTACAAATCCTCTAGAAATTTGACCACAGATCAATGATTGTTCCAGGATGAAAGTTGAGGAGAATGAAAATGAGGCTGATTCAATAAAAGGTATAGTCCACCAGGTAAAAATGGAGGACTGGCCAGCAGTTACAGTTAAGTGTGAAAAACTGAAGGAGGAACCATGCATAACTAGCACAAAATTGGAAAATATTGATGTTTTGGAGCTGAATAGTGAATTGGACATCAAAGCTGATAGTGACCCAAACGGAATGTCTGATGCAGCTTCAGATAGGTGAGTCTGTTTTTGCATTTACACTGTTATCAATATACAGGGTGATTTCAACCAACAAAGAAGAAGCTACAATCGCAAAGCTGGACATATTTTTAGTGATTGAGTAATGATACACTTCGGTTTGTCTTCTTGTGCCTCAGGTTCTCCAAAAGGTTCACTAAAAATGTCTCAAGATGAAGTATAATTTTGCAAGATGATAATGCTTGGACTCCCACACGAACAAATGAGTAGTTGAATGCCCAAAACATAGAAATAACGAGTAATTCGACGTGTAGTCTCTCTCATAATAATTTCAGAAAGTATAGCCTACCTATTTATTATCCTGAAATTTTTGTTTAATGAAATTACATTCTATCACTTTCACTCGTCTTAGTTTATATCAAACTAGTTCAGAGATAATGAGTGTAATTCTTTTTCAGTGCTGTGAAAAAGAAAGAGTGGGGGGAAGAACTGCAAGTTGTACGTGCGGGAGCTGAAAGGGAGTTGTTATTTTTTTGTTATAATTGTAACTATGCAGACTGTTCTAAATCGGTTTTGATTCAGCACATCAATACTGGTCGATGTAGTATAGAAACAAATTTGGACAAATCGAAATTTGCAAAGCCATTGAACGTATACGTTTGTAAACAATGTAAGATGGTGTTCACAAAGAAATCATCTTTGGATGAGCATACAATCAGAAAGCATGCAAATCCTACAACCTCATTTGAAATTCATCAAGGTGAAAATTGTTCTGAATTAAAAATGTGTACACATTGTAACTTATCATTCAAATCTAAACAAGCATTTGACAACCATACAATTAAGGATCATCTAGATTTCATTGCATCAGTTCAAAGGAAAATTCATGAGTGTTTACATTGCACGTACAAAACGAACATTAAGCGAAATTTCAAAAAACATCTCTTCACTGAACACCAAACCGAATCAGAAGTATTTGTTTGTTATAATTGTAACTACACAGCCAATTCCAAAATAGATTTAGTCAGACACATCGCTATTTGCAAATATAATTTGACAACTAGTTCAAACAAATCACGATTTGCTAACACGATGCAACATAAATCTAATTCATTAGTTTGCATGAAATGTAATATGGTGTTTAAAAAGAAAATATATCTAGATGATCATGTAATCAAAAAGCACATTGATTCTATAGCATCAGTTACATCTAAAATACATAAATGTACTCAATGTAATTACAAAACTACCCGGAAGGATAATGTAAATAGGCATATGATAACGCATTCTAGCCCAGTTCGTTCCGTTGTATGTAAACATTGCAACATGTCATTCAGAACTGAAGAAACCCTTGATAACCATATAATGAAAAAACATCCTGATTTTATAGCTTCAATTAAAAGTAAAATACACGAATGTTCATATTGCAAGTATACAACAACGAGAAAACGTAACTTCATTGGACATATCAATGTCCATTCTCAAGATAGACCAGGGGATACTCTTAACGCGTGTGAACATTGCGATACATCATTCAAAAGTAAACGAGCCCTAGATGACCACGTTTTGATCAAACATCCAAATTTTGTAGCGTCTATTACTAGAAAAATACATAATTGTTCATATTGCACGTACAAAACCATCTTCAAGAACAGACTCGAGTCGCACATGTTGAATCACTCTGGTGATAATGTTATGACGTGTCCGCATTGTGATGCCACAATAAAAGGTCAAAGATCTCTGGATAACCATATTTTGAAGAAACATCCAGATTTTATTGCGTCTGTTACTAAGAAAATACACGAATGTCCGTATTGGTATTGCACATACAAAAGCGTCTATAAGTATAGGCTCGACAAACACATTTCTGTAATGCATACTAATAGTAAGGTGAGAAAATGTGAGCAATGTCCTGCCGTGTTCACAAGTAAACGATCTCTGGATGATCACGTCATAGAGAAGCATCCAAATTTAATTGCGTCCATTTCTTACAAGGTGCATAAATGTAAAATTTGTAACTATGAGACTACCGAAAAGGTTAGTTTGGATGTACATATCCTGCAACATGCCAACACAACTGCTTGTCATAAACCGTTTCTCTGTAAGCATTGTAACATGTCATATATGAGAAAACTTAGCTTGGATAATCATATAATAAAGCAGCATCCCGATTCTACTGCATCTGTTACCAATAAAGTACATAAATGTTCATATTGTATGTACAAAACAATCAGAAAGTATAATCTAGACAAACACAAGTTGAGCTGTGAGGGTTATAGGAGTAATACGAAAGAATAGACAACTAAAAAGAAGGAACAGTCAAACAGAACGATTCAAGTTACATTAAAACAGAGATTATTCCTTAGAGTGTCTCCTCTGATCATAGTTTTTACTCTGGAAAAACAAGGCAAGGCACATAATATTTTTTCTCTTCACACTTCCTCAAGGATTCAGTTTCATAATCATATCAGAAAGAATTTATTTTCCTAGGTTTATTGTTCAATAAAATTATATTCTCTCACTTTTATTCGTCTTAGTTTATATATCAACCTAGTTCAGAGATAATTGGTGTAATTCTTTTTCAGTGCTGCGAAAAAGGAAAAGTGGGGGAAAGAACTCCAAGTTGTACGTGCGGGAGCTGAAAGGAAGTTGTTATTTTTTTGTTATAATTGTAACTATGCAGACTGTTATAAATCGGCCTTGATTCAGCATATCAATAGTGATCGATGTAGTATAGAAACGGACTTTGACAAATCAAAATTTGCAAGGCCATTGAATGTTTGTAAGCAAGCAAAATCTACTGCATCAGTTGCATCCAAATTACAGAAATGTACAAATTGTAACTACAAAACCACTCGGAAGAATAATTTTACAAGGCATATGTTGAAGCATTCTACTGCCATTAAGTTCAGCATATGTAAACATTGTAATATGTCATTCAAAAGTAAAGATACTCTTGATAACCATATCTTGAAAGAACATCCTGGTTTAGCTAAGAAAATGTACGAATGTTCACATTGCATGTACAAAACCGCATCTAAGTGTTACTACAATGAACATATCTTGATCCATTCTAGTGACACGCTCATAAGATGTAAGCACTGTGATAACACATTCAAAAGTGGACGATCTTTAGATGAACATACTGTAAAAGAACATCCAAATTTTATTGAATCTGTCACTAAGGAAGTATTGGAATGTCTACATTGCGGATACAAAACGATCTATAAGTATAAGTTGACCGCACATATGTCAGTTCATTACAATGTCAAACTTAGTACATGTACATATTGTAATGCGACATTCAAAAGTAAAGAAATCCTTGAAAACTATAAAATTAGGAAACATCCGGAATTTCTAACAGCAGTTAAAAGGAAAATATTTGGCTGCTCATATTGCACGTACAGAACTATATTGAAACATAACCTGACTGTACATATTATGCGGATCCATTCTAATGATAAGGTATGCACTTGTAAGTTTTGTGGTATCATTTTCAAAAGTAAACAATTGCTGGATGGCCATATCGTAAGACAACATCCAGAATTTATTGAAAAAATATATGAATGTTCATATTGCAAATATAAAACCACTTTCAAGCGTTACTTCAAGAAACATACCTCGAACCATTCTAGTGATATCACATGTAAGCATTGTAATGGCTGGATTGATAGCGAACGGTTTCTGGATGAACATATTGTAAAAAAACATCCAGAGTTTCTTTCTTGTGTTACTAGGAAAATCTTCAAATGTCCACATTGTGAATTCAAAACCATTTTTAAATATCAGTTTGATAAACACATGTTGGTGCATTCCAACAGTAAACTTAACAAATGTGAATGTTGTGTTTTAATGTTCAAAAGTAAACTATCGCTGGCCGATCATATTTCAAAGAAGCACCCCAACTTTACCGCGTCTGTTTTGTATAAGTTACCTCAATGTACCATTTGCGAATATAGAACTACTAGAAAGTATAATTTGGATAGACATATGATGAAACATCCCGAGACTGCTTCTAGTTGTGATGTCATCACTTGTAGGCACTGTAATGTGACATATAAGAGTAAACAGAATCTGGATAATCATATAATGAAGCAGCATCCTGATTTTATTGCATCTGTTACTAGTTTAATACATACATGTTCATTTTGTACATATAAAACTATCAGAAGGAGTAATTTGGATAGACACGTGTTGAATCATCATGGATATAATAGCAATGTGATACCAAGCAGTTGAATTCACGATTGTACCTTTAGGACATTCAAAACCACTAAATCTGAGAATCTGTAGATACGTCCCGAATTCAGTTAATCTACGAAATTTTCAGTAGAAGTGGCAGCACTGTACGTCATTCAGAACAGAGAAATGAAATTGTTGAAGCAAATCTATTATTCATAGCTTTACCAGAGCCCGAAAGGGAATCAAACATTTGGACCATTCAAATGCCAAACCTACGCCACTAGATGTACGGTCAGCACATGTAACGTCTTGCTTTTTTTACATTAAGGGGTAAACAATATCTCTTCATGGAAGTGGTGTAGTTAAGCAGGGCAACTGGGGTACGTGCCATTGGCTCAAATAGTGGGCTGGAAAATCGGGAAATGCCTTTAGTAGGGTTTTTTATGGCTTCCAGGTTCTGAGCTCTATAGTTCCTAGCTACGACGATTCGTCATGATTCAATTGTAATATGATGTGAAAAAAATTATCGTTTTATTTTCAAATATTATCCAGAGATGTTTGAATTGCAAGTTTACGATTCAATAATAATTATCACAATACTACGTCTTTATTTTCATAATCCCCAACGATGTCCAATTAATAGCTGGTTACTCTATTTTAACACTGATGCTTCTCTCACATTTTTGCTAGTAGAGAGAAATTTCTTTGAAGAGCAGAAAAATCAGCTTTCATGTCCATTGGGCATGGCCACTATTTACTCCTCGTTGGTGCACCTACAAGAACTGTATCAACGTTGTATTTCGATTTTTGAAATATAAGTTCGTTGATCATGGTTATATGACTATATTTCTTCATCATCGTTTTTAAGTGATCATCCCACCGATGTATAGTCGGTGGATCATCCGAATGATAACTACAACAATAATCGAGTACTCCCATCACTACATATAGTTGTTTGATTGCGCATGTTCGAGAGGCAACGTATATGTCTTGTGCGTGAGTGACAGTTCGCATTGACAATGTATGGAACCAACTCTCTATATTTAACAACTCCATGTCAGAATCTCAAAACTCGTTGACATTTAAACACATGACAGAATCCATATTCAAGGTCAATAAAGTCGGAACCAGAACGGAAGTATGTATGCCACTTGCGAGGTCAATTTATCTGGAACACCTTCTTTTTATTAGTGAAAAAGCACCTGAGACATGAATTGAAGCGGCAACCTACTTTTTACCCAACTGATTTCAAGACACGGTGAGGAAATTTGATTACATAACATTGAAACGATTTTGAACATAATACATTTCTCAGAATCTTCAAAAAATGTCTCGTCTTTTTGGTATGTATGGTAGAATATGTGCTTCTCACCCTTGGGAGGTGATTGTGGCAGTCATAACATTAACAGCATGTTTCTTGACGATGGATAAACCGCAGAAACACGTACCAATCACCACATCTACAACATGCCTTGGTTGCAAAGAAGACCATTTCCATGCTGCAGACGTAGTTGTAATGACCATCATCAGGTGTCTGGCAATACTTTACAGCTACCATCAGTTTAGAAATCTGCAGAATCTGGGCTCAAAGTACATCCTTGGTATAGCTGGCTTATTCGTTGTATTTTCTAGCTTTGTATTCACCTCTGCTGTGCTCAATATTCTTCAGATAGAACTTGTGGATCTCAAGGATGCATTATTCTTCTTCCTGTTGCTCATCGATTTATCAAAAGCTGCCAAATTAGCCCAGTTTGCGTTAGTGTCGTCAAGTGAGAATGAGATTGCATCATGCATTGCCAAAGGAGTTTCCGTTCTGGGACCTACTATCACTTTAGATACTGTTGTTGAAACACTTGTGATAGGTGTGGGAACACTATCAGGCGTTCACAGACTGGAAATCTTATCCTACTTTGCTTGTTTGTCTGTGATAGTCAACTATATAATTTTTATGACATTCTATCCTGCTTGCTTATCCTTGATGATGGAGCTTGGTAAAGTATCCAACTTTTATGGAGAGGAGCAAGCTGGAGTTACTAAGATGCTATTGGAGGAGAGCCAGAAATCCAACCCAGCCGTCCAAAGGGTGAAATTGATAATGTCGGTAGGATTGATGGTTGTTCATATCCACAGTCGTTGGTCTATAACAAGTGGCCATCATCAAGAAGGCCTGAACTCAAATCATACAGAAACGTTCGATTGCAAAGAAGACAACTCATTCTATGGATATCTGATGAAACAATTTGCACTGAGTGCAGATCACATTGTGATCCTCATTCTGTTGATAACCCTGATGGTGAAGTTTATATTCTTTGAAAGCAAAGATCCTCTGAGGGAACACATTGAGCCTGAAACTATAAGGGAGATGAAGCAAGGTATGCAAAGAGTAAAACGTACTATTTCATCAAGTGTGGAAGTCCAGACCGATGTGGAATACAATCGTTTTATTGAAGCTGAAAATTCTGATTGTCAAGAAAATGATGCACCACGAAGTCTACAGGATTGCCTGAAGATATACAGGGCAGATGAGACAACAGAACTGATGGACACTGAGATTATAATGCTTGTTGACACAAAACATGTACCAGCTTATAATCTAGAGAAAGCTGTTAAGAATCCAGAGAGAGGAGTGAAGATAAGAAGAAAAATTTTGGAGAATAGTCTGAAAAAGACAGAATGTCTTATAAATCTACCTTATAGGAATTATGATTATAGCAAAGTATTAGGAGCATGTTGCGAAAATGTTATTGGGTATATTCCAGTACCTGTTGGAATTGCTGGGCCTTTATTGGTTGATGATAAAAAGTATTTTATTCCTATGGCTACAACTGAAGGGTGTCTTATAGCTAGTACAAATAGAGGTAAGCTTAAACATTTATCATACTCTTAAAACTGAATGTAACATGTGAGGGATGGGGATAGTTAAATTATATTTTTTGGTATTTTAGAACATGACATCATTAATTTCCTTTGTGCTGGGAATGATTTTGTTATCATTTGAGACACTGTGTCAATTACTTACTTGCCTTTTCTGCAAGGTGGAGACTGATACACAATTCACATTTTGAAATCCAGAAAAAATGGTCGAGTGCGGGATTGAAACCGCACACCTTCCGATTGCCAGTCGGACGCTCTAACCCACTGAGTTAACTGGGCACCTGCCCACTTGTTGCAGAGCGCGGATGATGTGAAGCGATCGGAAGGTATGTGGTTCGAACCTGCATTGGGCCATTTTCCGGATTTAAAAATACGAATTGTGAGTCACTGTGTATTTCAGTTACAATTTGTTTCTGTCAGTCAGAACATTGGTGGCAAACTGAACTGATAACATTTGTAGGTTGTCGTGCTATTGAGAAGAGTGGAATAAAAAGTAGGCTGATCTCAGATGGTATGACTAGAGCACCTGTCGTCAGATTTCCTTCTATAGTGAAGGCCAGTGATGCTGTGGCATGGCTCAAAGATAGCAAAAATTTTGATAATCTAAAACAGTCCTTTGATTCGACTAGCAGATTTGCTAAGCTCCAGAAGATTACTACACACATCGCTGGAAGATATTTGTTCATAAGGTATATTATATAGTTTATAGTTTACCAAGTTGAGTTGAATAATTGTTTTTGGTGCTGTTCTATGGAAAATGTTCAAGTTTTGTGTAATAAAATTAAGCAGCATCTGTCATCACAAGCATTTCTTAAAAGAATGTTGTTTCAAGTGTCAGTAACTCCACTTAATTTGGATATTTTCACTGAAAAAATACATTTTTCAAAATCATTGCAAATTATATAACATCAAATTTCTTGATAACTAATCTGCTTACAGATTTGTAGCTGAAACAGGGGATGCAATGGGAATGAACATGATTTCTAAAGGAACCGAATGTTCCTTACAAACCCTCCATCGCTATTTCCCTGAAATGGAGATCATCAGCTTGAGCGGTAACGTTTGTACTGACAAAAAACCATCTGCTATAAATTGGCTGCATAGCAGAGGCAAAAGCGTGGTGTGTGAATGCATTATAAGTGCGGAAGTGGTTACGTCAGTACTCAAAACAACCACCAAAGCCTTAGTTGATCTCAATATTTCTAAGAATATGGTTGGATCTGCGGTAGCTGGAAGCATAGGTGAGTTTTTAGAAATACTATTCAGTAGTTTTTGTTTGAAGAAATTAGTCCTGCAGCCGTTTGTAAGCATGGTGCTTCAACGAAGTGTTCCTTATGCCTGCATCCAGTCGTTAAAATTCAGTATTCCTCATAGCAATACATTCAGCTTAAGTAGAGAACCTTGAGGTACTCTATATGCTGAACACCATATTAAATACTTGTAGATTTTCAACTAAGGATTTCAAAACCATGCTCCCACATTATATCTTTCACAAAACATTGACGAGGCGCGTAAATTCCGAATGATTTTTTTCGTAATTCATTGACTACCAAAATCATTTGATTTGTAGGAGGTTTCAATGCTCACGCCTCGAACATAGTGACTGCAGTATTCATCGCCACTGGCCAGGATGCAGCTCAAAACATATCAAGTAGCAACTGTATGACTATCATGGAGCCATGGGGTGAGAAAGGTGAAGATCTTTATATTTCATGCACAATGCCATCCATCGAAATTGGAACTATAGGGGGAGGTAAGGTATTTTTGGTGATGAATTTGATTCCTCCATAGAAAACTCGTTTTTGGTGCAATAAAAAACGATAAAAATGCACTACTGATATCGTTTAATTGTGGTCAATGGTTCTACTTTTCCAAAAAACTATAGTCGAATGATTTGGGATTTTGAAAACTTGATTCACTTATAGTTTATAATATCACATTTAAGGACAATCTATGGAAAATGTTAAGAACTACTGTAATTGCGTAAACCTTTTCTTTTGTAACCTTTTCTGTATCGACAAAGCTGTGATAGCTCGTTTAATATCAATTATGTATACAGGCACTTAATTTTTGACAATTATTCGTACCACTTAATTACCGATGAGATTGAGTGAGCGACAATTCAATCGGTAGAACGCCTGTCCGCCAAACAGAAGACTTGTAGTTCGATCTCCTTGGCTGCAATTTTATCATTGAATATAACGTTAATTTAATTTCAGGCACGATCCTGCCAGCCCAGTCGGCGTGCCTGGACATGCTGGGTGTCCGTGGGCCCCACGAGGACGTTCCAGGGGCGAACGCGAAGCAGCTGGCTCGTATCGTATGCGCCTCGGTCCTGGCGGGTGAGGTGTCCCTGATGGCAGCGCTGGCGAGCGGCCATCTGGTCAAGAGCCACCTCAAGTACAATAGATCGTATTCGGGCAAGAGCGGTCTTGGACTTGGTTTGAGTTGTGGCAGCGTCGATGGCTGCGACAGGTAACCAGCGACAGAATTCATCGCTGGAATACCCTTGGAGGTTGAGCGCGGAGAGGTTTAATTTGCTGACAGGTAAACGTCAAAGGATCAGGGCTGCGTTCATACCTCACGTGGTTTATCCCGCGTTCACTATTCGTCGTTTCTTGTCAGAGCGGCCCGTGGGTCTTTGAGTCTATCGGTCAGTTCATGTAATCTGTCAAGTCTGGAAAACCAGGAAGCCAGTGGAGAGAAGAGGAAGAAAAAGTGAGAATATAAGGAAGAGTATCTGTCACTGCTATTCGACAGGGTCCAAGCTTTAGGATTTTTGACTTTTAAAGCTGCCCATGTCACTTGTTTGTCAAGGTTTTGAGTGCAGATGATGAGTAGGGTTTAGACGTCACAAAAAAATTTTAATAATTACTTTATGAACGCGTAGACAAATCAAATAAAATAATTGATCACGCTCTTATATGAACGCATCCAGTTGATCAGTGTTTGAACAGCGAATCACAATTTTGTCATAAATGAACTTTGGCTCGCGATAGAAAGATTTCGTAAGGAGAAGATTAATTTTTAAAATTATAATGACACTATTTGATTGATAGTTTCCATGATGATTAATTTTTAAAATTATAATGACACTATTTGATTGATAGTCTCCACGATGATTAATTTTTAAACTTATAATGACACTATTTGATTGATAGTCTCCATGATGTCATATCAAAAACGCAATGCTGCCTCTGTTGTATGATGGAAGTCAACACAATATTGTAATCCCAGATTAACGACACAAAATATCTTTTACTTGTTATCCGAGAACAAACCATAAGAACGCCTGGAGAGCAGCTTATGGTCTATCTGTTTGTATGGAGAAGATTGACTAAATTTTAGCTTGAAATATACACAAACTAGACTGGGTACAGTTTACGGAGATATTGTGAAAATAGTTATGATTTAACTATATAAAAGCATATTATTCCAAAGAATACAGCTTTCGGCTGCCTCGACAAATTTCCACAAATAAAGCAATGATTTTGAAAGAAATGCCTTCTGTTCAATATCGGAGGAAGGGTTATCTGTCAGTATCACAGCATTTAGACTCTATCGCATCCCTTGTACGTCCTCCCTAGTGGCTGTTCAGCCATCCTTAACTGTAAAATATGGTACACGACCAGAGCAGAATTGATGGTACAGCTGAGGGATCACACAGCAGGTGCCTAAATCTCCCATCTTTCTGTATGTGTTCCACTTATCCTCATATTGAACAGAAAATTCCTTAGCTGGCAATGTTAGTAGCGAAGTGCAGCTTGTAATATTCGTGCCCATAATGTTCCTATGGGTAATTACACTTGCAGCCATGGTTAAGCCAGCTATTTTGCCTTTGCCAAACTCATTTTGCATAACATAAATACTATGAGCGGATCTCCTCATGACAAAATCGTGGTTACTATTCAATCTTAGCAATTAAGTTGCCCTTTGGTACTAAAAGGTTTTTTATAGTCAAAGCAGCCGCATATCGTTTTTGAAACTGAAGAGTAACGTTGAGAATAAAATGAATCCCCCTTTAGATATAATGCTTCAACTGTTCTGTCTATGCAAATGAAATTGTTCTAGGCATTCTAGTTTCCTGTATGACTTCTGTGAAGGCAATACACGTTGCTTTAATTGGAACCCAAAGCTGATGTGATTTCCTCTGAGATTCTAGTAAATGCTCTTCTAAAGACTTGTGAATGTATATCTTATTTATTTTTCGTACGTATTATATCTGTTGTAGCTGTAAGCTTATTTAGAAAAAATATATCAGTGATATTTATCTTGAGGGTTTTTATTTTTTTGTTATTCATATGTAATTTTTTTTTAATGATTTACTTTGTTATTTTTCCTTTAAGTAAGAGAAATAACGTTTACATCCATTTGTTCAGTATAAAGGCATGTACGAGGATTTGGAAAAATAATGGAAATTAATTAATTGGGATTTTTATTAGACTTTGGGGGGAATTGACATGTTTGGTGGTGACGTCACAATTAACATGACAACACCGCACACTGTCCTAAAGAAATTTTGGATTTTTCGTTAGTTCTATTTTGAACCTTATGTACTCTGTCCATTAGGATAAAAAAATATTGGTTTGCAAGTTCTCTCAGAATTTAATTAATTTCCAGGTTATTTGAGTTATTTAATAATAATGGTTTTCGTATGATTGTGGCCGCTGTTGCCAGCTCACTAAACCGGCCATTGATTATGCGAATAAAAGACACGTCGTAAAAAAGAAATACTTTATTTTTAACAGTCTTTTGAAGAAATCGAACAGCACAAAGCAAATAAACATCATCCTCTATTTTTATTGCAAGATTTCAAATTTAAAGGAAATATGCAACTAACAAGATATACAAAACCCTCACTTATATTCAAATTAGCTTTCAACATTGGTTAATCATTTTAAAGCTTCAATGTACAATAAGTTATCGAAGAACCAATACAAACATAAACTCGAACGTACGAAAACAAGAAAAAAATGTACAAAGCAGTACTTTGGTTTTAGAGAAAACTATCAATCATCCTTTTCAACAATCTCAATAAGCTCGTTTATAGTCTTGTCCAACAAGTCTAAATCGTCTAACGGACCGGGTGGCGAACGTTCTTTCGTCTCTTTCGGAGCCGATTCTCGACTAGAAGTGGTCTGCATCTCGGAATCACTATCACTTTTCGCAGAATCTTTCTTTATATTTACAGTATCTTCACTTTTCGACGAACTAGCTTCATCTTCTGGGTTCGACTCCTTTTTACTGCCACTGCCGCCACAACTACTCTTCTTCGCTGGTTCTGAAAATCATCAAAAAAAATAATACCTTTCTATCAGATTTTGGAACTGTTGTTCTTTTGAATCGCTATAAAAAATAATAAAACTACCCGAAGGCCTTGAATATGATACGATTTACAAAATTTAGAGTTTTCTAAAACTTACCTCACTGGATTTACAGTTTATGAATCTAATAAGAATATTTAATAAGCTGATGCCAATATGATTGTTGAATAAGTTTGTCCCATTATTCATTTTTACAAGCAATACGTTTATGAGTGATTATAGGAATAAACACTACAATTAAATTTCGTACCAGTTCTTGAAGCAATACGTTTAAAAGGTGACAATACGAATAACATTTGATGTCTTCTCAACACACTTTTATTAGTTGTTTGACCTGTATCTATAGAGACCGAATCTTTGAAATATAACGACACGGGACCCGTTTAAGGGCCCCGTAAACGGAGAGAATACCCTTCAGACCCATTCATTGAAATCCATTGAAGATTAAGCCACGAAATGCGGATTTCTTTCTTTTCTTAAACTATAATTTATTCCTTCTTTTGGCACTTGTTCATTGAGACGATACTCACCCTCCAAAGGAGCCAACTTGGTCTTTTCCGCCCGCACCCTTGTCTGCAGTTGCTTCAGGGTGGTCTTGAGCAATGGCGGAGGCACCGCTTCGGGACTGTTGTACACCAAGATGAGAGCGCGCAGATCTCCAGACAGCCGTCGGGCCAGTTTCGACACGTCCAACGAACCCACCTGCTCGCTCAAAGACACCACAGTGTTATCGATCATCGTCAGAGTCTGCTCGGACAACACGTGCGCTGAAACCTGAAAAAAAATCATCAGATTCTAGTACTCATAATCTTTCTAGATCAGTGCTTCCGAAAGCACAAACATGTTCGCCGTATCTTGTTGTAAATACCTATATAAACAGCTTGACAGTATTTCGCGATTGTAATGAAATAAATGATTCGAACTTTCATGTGATGTCTGACCATCGAGAGAATGCGGGCAAAAACCGAGGCGCTATGAGGTGTTTGATGCAAGGAGTAGATATATTTCGTTATGTTGTTTCAATTATATTTATGCAATTTTACCCATTTGACCACACATCACTTATATGGTTTTGGTCAAATGGGAAGTTTTATTCAAAAATTACTCACCTTCGGAAAGAAGACAGTGAGAAATTCATAAATAATGTCAACTGTCAACGCCGCCCTTTCGTCCAGCAAAATGGCATCCACATAATCGACGAAATAATTACAGGATGTCAGAAGGTTGATGTACTTTCTGTCGATATTCTGAAAAGAGAACAGATGTTTCACTATCAAGGAGAGAGGAGGCAAGGGAGGCTCAGCCTCCCCACGAGATTTTTGAAGAAAATAAAAATTTTGCTATATTATTTCCTCTGTCCGAATTTTTTATTTTCAATTGCCTCTATCGTTTAAGAATTCTCGCGATAACCATAGAAGTAGGCAACCCATTATGCGTAGGAATAGATTTTATGTACCCAGAGGGGGGTATTTTTTTAAACAGGACATAAACTCGTTTTTTGGGTAATTCTGGGGCGCAAATAACGAATCAGATCGCCTTCTCCGCGCTGGATGAGACGGGATGGAAAAGCTACCGGGGATGAGCCAGAGAAGCTATTATATTGCTTGCCCCACCTACAAATAGGCACCCGAGGACACGTTAAGATTTCCTAATAATCATATTCGGATTCAGCACCCTCAAATACATAGTTGTGTCGATCTCTCAAGCCGATGCTTTATCAGTGGTTCATATTGTAACGGGAAATCGAAAAATCCACGAATATATAATATATATTTAGGACTACTATTTTTTTTAATAGATGACCTATGAATATACATAAACTTTTTAGCCAAAATGAAATATCTTGTATTTTTCCGACACACGCTTGAAAAAGTACTATTTTACATATTACTATACCTGAGCTTTGTATATATCCAACCACAGTTTCGGGAAGTACGTGGAATGTAATGGAACCGCTTCAAATCCGACCACGGCACTTAAATTTATCAGCACTTCAGGAACAGAATCATTATTTACAGCTAACCTAAACATCACGTCTATGAAATCATGATATGGAGTATAAAACTTATCTAAGGCTAAGTCGTATTCGGGATCCACGCCCTGTAACAGAAAGAAATACCTTTTTCATAAACTATAAATATTATATTATTCTACTAATATCCTGAAATGGCCCATTGCACCAACGTTTGTAAGGAAACCTTAAAAATAGCGTTAAGGAATCCTTAAATACACATTTTGTATAAAAAATTGAAAAAAGGGCCTTGCACGAATATAGAACCCACCTTTCTCTATCATTTGCAAAAAAAATTCGTTCTATTATCTTGAAAACGAAATTTTGGAAACCCATGCAAAACACTTTTTATGAATTAAAGGCGTTTTGCATGGGATTCCAATATTTCGTTTCTAGCGCCCAGTTTTCAAGATAATAGAACGATTTTTTTTTTTTTTTGTAAATGATAGAGAAAGGTTGGCTCTATACCCGTGCGAAGCCCTTTTCTTGATATTTTGGTTACTTTGGTTACCAAAAGGTTTAAAAAGCATTCGAAATTATTCAGAAAATGTCAATATTCATGTGAAAATATCTAAAATTTTGAACCAAAAATTGCAAAAGCGCATGAGCGTTGAACCAACCCTTCTCTATCACTTTCAAAAGAAATCGTACCATTATCTTGAAAATTAAACGCTCGACACGAAATATGGGAAACACAAGCAAAACGTCATTTATTTTATGTAGAGTCTCCTCTTAAGCAGATAATGGGCACTTAATTCTTTAGAAGCCGATCTGTAGAACCACATCCACCTTACCCTGTTACATTCGAGTTGTCCATGCGGCACCGCCATCTGAACCATGGGCCTGAGCGGCCTTCCCGCCCCTTTCGCTGCCGCCGCCGCCATCGAAGGCGCCGAACAGCCCCTTCTAGGAAAGTAGGGCCCCAGGGGCGCCGCGTCCCTGCCGTCTTGCACCGCCGCGTGGCAGTGCGTCAGCAGAGGGGCCAACAACTGCATCGCTTCCGGTACCACCGTCACCACCAGCTCTTTCAGCACCTCTGCAATCATACACACCTTGCGTCATATATTTGCGGGTTGAGATTACAACAATTAGATTGGTGTTATTAATGAATTGAGTGTTTTATCCTCTCATTCTGCCTTGATCCATACCTATGCACAGCGTCCTCATCTCCGGAGGATTGTAGGTGTTGAGCAGGGTGGCCAGTTTCCTCAACACCTCCAGCCAATCCTTCGTCGCCAGCACGATTCCCCTGGCATCTTTGCTATCTCTGAACATCCGAACGCACTGCAGCAGATCTTGCATTATAGACAAAATGTCCAGCATGTCCCCCAGAACGTGACACGCCGTCGCTTCGTGTAGCATTACGTGTAAGTTTTGAAAACACTGAAATCGAAATACTTGTTAGGCACAATAGTTCCTTCATGTAGATTGTAGATGCTCTTACTTGGTGAAACTCTTTCATTATGCAGATAAAAGGATTGTGTATTCAACACATCGTTTCACAAATAAAACTCTTTTTCTTTTAGTGACGCGTTTCGATTTATATTTAAATCATCGTCGCGTCACTGAAAGAAACATAGTTTTGTTTGTGAAACTGTGTATTAAATACACAATCATTTAACCTGCACGATGGTTTCTCTTAAAATATCATGAAATAGAGACGATATTTAATGATTCGTTCTTCTTACCTCAAACACAATTTGCAATCCTCCATTATATACAACGTACAACTTATCATCGCTCGTTTCCAATAATACCCTAAATGCTGATATTAAAGTGCCCCAACTGGTTCTACCGTCCAGGCACTGTATGTAAGTCATCAAAGTAGTTTTCCTAAAATTATAGATCTCTCTTTGTTCGGCCTCTGTGGCATCTGGGTGCTTCAATACCATAAGTTGCATCAACTTGAATAATTCTTCTACAGCCTGAAGATAAAAAATATATCACATCCTATGTATTCATAACATAGGCAAACGCAATAAAAATTTTATTGTCGGTAGAAATGTCCAAACTAAACATCAAGATACATACCTGAGGATACTGATTCGGATGCGGCGTGATATTTTTGAACGCCCATTGCAAATTTTGATGTTGGGCTAAACTTCTAGTGAATACCCTCGACTGCTGACACATCATCCTCAACAGACCATAGTAAGCTGGTAACATTGCTCTATTGTACATCACTATCTCTTGGTCATCATGATCGGCTCTATAATAAAGTACTTCCATTAAATTTGTTTGAAATTATTCTTTTGTAGTACCGTGGAACCTTATGTTGTTGCGTCACGACGGTTTTAGCGTAAAACTTTGAAGATCTTTCAAGACCCAAACGTACCAGAAAAAACTGGGTTTCAGCATCAATACCGCCTGATATACCAACAGATATTTACCACTCAAGATCCCCATTCCAATTAATCAATTTTTTAAATTTCGTCTCAAAATCAAACATCGAGATCTTCTTATCGAAACGAAGATTGAACTTTATAGCGAAACATTTTGAGAGCGGGTTACAAACTCGCGATAATTCCAGGTGTCGAAAGTGGAAGTAAAAAAGCACAAGTGTCGCGATTTGAATCGAATAAACCAGTATTACATTCGGAGATGTAATATGTGTGATACTTACAGTATATAATTAAATGCAATATTCTTTGTGACGTATGCGTTTTGGAGCATAAGCTGCACGTTCTCAGGACAATCAGTGCAAACATGGTTCCAGAATGCTAAAAGCGCCTGTTTGTTGTGATATGCTGGTATAGATGGCTCCGATAGTTTTGGATGGAACAGTTGCCACAACTGCTGGAAATACTGGCCGAACTATGAACAATAAAAATAAATTATTACTTGTAATTATCGTTGCAATGAGAATAGAATAAAGAGTTGGAGCTGATATATTGAAATTATGGAACAGTTTTAGAAAATGAGTGTATGCTCTTCATTACACAGAGTGTTACTTAATTGTAGACCGTGACTACAATCGCGCAAAGCCTATCACGCTTCATAAGCGCTGTGAGTTGATAAATGTCTATTTACATTGACCTTGAAACGTTGTATATTGTAAGTATCGGAGAAGAAACTCCCCGGTAGCTCATGCCACAACGCCGACGTTCTCCAAAAGAATTTTAAGCTCAACCTGGTGTACCTTGGAGTTATTATCAGAGACAGCTCGTTCGAACATATGCGATTATAATATCTCTAGAATAGGGCCTCATGAGCCACCCTTCTTCGATATTTTTGACTGTGAAGACTCTTTGTGAGGTCAGCCGCATCCACTAGACATATAGGTAGGTCATATGTATAATGGAGAACATACACTCAACACAGAATATGAATTGTTTCATTGAATGACCGCAGAACAAGAAATAAAATGATGAGAATAAAAGTTGACAGACTCACGATGAGTTTCTCGGTCCGGGAAACGCAGCAGTACATCATCAGGGCGAAGTAAGTGGTTAGCTTCATGGTGCCGTGCTGCGCCATGTCCGTGTAGTGCTTCGCGGCGGGCAGCAATCTCAGAAGCGCCGTGTAGATCTGGTGAAGCACCGTTTGCGCTTCCTGCGACAGCTGAGGCTCCCTGTTCAAACGGTGCGTGGCTCGGAAGCCTTGTCGGAAAGAGGCGCTCGGAACCAGAGACACCAACAGATAGCCGGCAGCTAGAATGAGTTTTAGTTGTGAGGATCTACAGGTAGTTTGTAACAACAGGCTGGAATCACTTCGGAACCAATTACGAGTATGCGTAAAACGTAACCTTCGCGTCGCAGTTTTCTAAAACGCCAAAAAAAGCTGGATAGAACCATATACAGAAGTTCATAAATATTTATCAATTTCATCCCTTATCGACCACCCCTTCGCATAAAATACAGCATAACAAGTTGACCCAAACTTTGCATAAATACGCGCCCAGTTTTGCATACTTACTGTTCCTGACCCGTTGATTGTTGTGGGCGATTAAAAAGTGTTCCAGCCACGAATCCATAGAGTTGAGCACCCACGAGTGCACCAAACGGTTCCTGGTGACCTGCAGGGCGAGCCAATCGAGCGCCGAGTATGGACAGCACTCTGCCGCGTCCCAAACTTTCTGCAGCACCAGCTGGGTGAAGCAGGGCTGTTGCGAAGACGCGCTGGGTCCCTGGCCACCGGGCGATTCGGTCAGCAAGGTGAGGATCTTGAAGAACGGTTGGCAGCTCTGGAAATACACACGACGTTTTGTAGAGTGATTATAAAAAATAGAACTCAATTAGAAACCTTAAATATAGATTACAATACTAGGTGAAAACAGAACTGCAAATTATTATCACCAAAATCTTTACTGAAAAAGGATTCAATACCGTTTAATGTTTTGAATAGAATCCTGATAGCATCAAAGGAGGGAACAATAAGAAAATATTCCGTCGTTAACTCAAAACTGAAAAACATTTAATTAAAATAATCCCAGAGCATGCGAGTTCCATGATGTATTTTCTTAGAGCCACATTCATGATTTTGCATCCATCCATCCATCCATCCATCCATCCATCCATCCATCCATCCATCCATCCATCCATCCATCCATCCATCCATCCATCCATCCATCCATCCATCCATCCATCCATCCATCCATCCATCCATCCATCCATCCATCCATCCATCCATCCATCCATCCATCCATCCATCCATCCATCCATCCATCCATCCATCCATCCATCCATCCATCCATCCATCCATCCATCCATCCATCCATCCATCCATCCATCCATCCATCCATCCATCCATCCATCCATCCATCCATCCATCCATCCATCCATCCATCCATCCATCCATCCATTCATTCATTCATTCATTCATTCATTCATTCATTCATACATTGATTCATCATTCATTAATTTTACCTCGGAATGCCTCGAGATGGCCTGCGAAATCATGCTGATGATGGACTGCGCCAACTGGTTGTTCCCCCTGCACAGCGAATGTATCAAGTTCTTAGTCTGCTGCAGGTTGATGTTGTCCTTGATCTGCTGGTAGAGGAAGGCGAACCCTTTCCCTCCGGCCACCGCCGCGTAGTCCTTCTCGTTCAGTTGCAACTTACTGGTGGTCGGGTCTCGGCTCTTCTCTACCAGCGACGCCACCAGCGTGATCATCTTGTCCAACGAGGCCGGTTTGTACTTGTCCGTAGGCAACGCCACAACCTCCTCTTCCTCTTCACCTTCGCTCACGTCCACGAAGTCGTTTGATTTCTGACCCAGGTAGAAATGCACCATCGTGTTTATTGCACCTAGAAATTCAATCAAATCATGCAATGACCATGGAGAAAGATGAATCTCCTTGAACCGAATTTTAATTGGGTGAACATTTTTCCGACAAAACGTTCTTTGCATCAGATCAAAATCGGCACTCAATGAAGATATTTGGGGAAAGGAACAGAGACATACCAATGGCCAACAGGAATTTGGACTCCTCCTCCCCCATCTTGCTGAATTCGTACAAGAAGCCGAAATATTCCGTCAAATGCTTCAGATGCGCCTTCGCTCCGTGCTCCATCAAACTGAGCAGCGTCTTCACGAATTTCGTGACGCAGGATGCGTTGCCAATCTTCTTAGCGTTGTCCGTCGTTTGTACCTTGTCGTCCTTGTTCGAGTCCGAACTGGACGCGTCCTCTTCTTCTAAATCTAAGTATAAACTAGCTTGCGACTGTTTCAGTCGCTGTATCACATGAATGCACAGCCTTTGGAACATCTGTCTCACCATTTGGTTGGGGCATTTGAGTAGTACCTAGAAAACAATAATAAAATTAAGTGGTATACTATGAGGGGAGAATTCCATAAAACCTCTTTTCGAAAGGACACATCACTTAAAAAAAGAAGATAATAGAGAGGATAGGGCTCTGGACGTACCTGTACAGGCCACCACGTATCTCGCGCCATGTGGTCAAGGAACCAGATGCACGCCTCCTGGCAAGCGTTGAACTGTTTGGTGACCAGCTCCACCCACTGCACCATCGTCGGCTTCTCCTTGGCATGGATGAACGTCTCGATAAAGAACGAGGTGGACAGTTGAGCAGCTTTCTGAGTCACGTCGGGGTCAGCAGGCAGGATTGTCTGCGGGATGTAGCCGCACACCTGGGGACACAAGTTTAAAATTGAGTATCATACAGTGTTCTGCAACAGGTATCATCTATTTTCAGCGAACTATAACGAGGTGGGTTAGAAACTTCGTTGATACAGGTAATGTCAACTCAAAGTCTAGAGGCGGTGTACGAACAGTAAGAATCCCGAAGTATTTGAGCACCAACAGCTTCAGGGAAAACTATAGCACGATCTTCCTTGCTTGGTGTGGTGTTTCCGCGTTTGATTTTTTTTTGGCTAGATTTATAGAGACGTCGATGACATCAACTATGATTTCAGCATGATGGTGACAAGGTGCATACATCACGAAAAACCCCAATGGAGCTGTAGAATAGTTTCCAGGTTACTTCATATCAAATTCACCCGACGTGATGGCTTCTATTTTTTTAATAGGGTTTTCCGAAACAGAAAGTCTACTACAGGCGTCCTTAAACACTATACATCCTTAAGCTGTATATTTCCGAAGAAATACAGGAAATTAACCCAGAATTGCTGGGACGAATAATGGAACACTCAGGAAGGGGTTGTAGGATGACATCAACCAGACGTAAAATACACACCTGCCACATGAAGTTGAAGTACGTGTGCTCGAAGATGTTCTTGTCCTGGATGAAGTGCATGTTGTCCTGCCAGATCCAGTCCTCTAGCTCTTTGCTCAACTCCACCTGCTAATTTTAAAAGTTTCCTTTCATGAACCGATCAAAAACAAAATCCTGATAGGAAAATATAGTTCATTTCTAATTGCCGTTGACTATTAACGCGTGTTTTTTGTTTGTTTTTTAACTATAATTTGTTTAAAAAAACGACAAACCGTATGAACAGGCGTAGTGGGCGAAGAGCATTCGCCAGCTTCCAGCGATGTTGAGCTGCTCTCCGAGTTGTCCGAAGATATAGTGGGGCAACGCTCGTAGAAAAGCATGTAAGCGCTGTTCGTCTTCTCGAAACTGAAGTCCATAAACTTATCGGTGACGCTGTCGTACGTCTTGCTGGTCATCTCACCACCGAAACACTCGGCCGCGATCTGGTTCGGGTCGAAAGGCTTCACCTCGGCATCGTTGAACAAGAACCTATGAAAGGATGACACACACATTAAATACTAAGACCTGCTATAGACATACACGTTTCGTCTTTAACCTAGACTTGTTAATATAAAATAATTAAAAGGTGTGATAGCATAGGTTACCATTTATCCCTGGATCCGGCAGTCCTGTCCTTGATGAAACTGTAGTAATGCCCTCCATCGGCGGTACCGGTGTGCACAGTCACCCCGATCAGGTCGTACTCGTACTGTTCGATCTCCTCCTCCCTCTCGCCACCCTTCAACTTTTCCTCCTGGTACTGCTGCGGCATCAGCTGCTTCTCCACGTACCTAATGTTGAAACATCGATTGATTTAGATTGCTGAGATTGAAGTGTACGTGATGATCTAGTTATAAGGATAGTTTCACAAGGTAAGTAGTCTACAATCTATACAGTTTAGGTTGACCTAGAACTAGTGTCACTTTGTTCACGTTGAAAACAAGTGCTTATTCGTCAAATAGACTTAGACGTTATTAGTTGTCGTAAATGATACGTACCCCGCCATGTTCAGACGTAACGGAAACGAGAAGTGAGTGTTGACCTTTTCCTTGAGCATCGTCAACATGTTGAATGTGTACCGCATGGTGTTGAAGCACAGGATCTGTGGCAGTTTCTTGAAGCAGGCGCGCTTCTCGGCTCTCACTTTCTTGCCGCATTGCGAACACGTGTACATGTTGTCGCCCTCCAAAGTGTCTTTGACGGTCACTTCGTCCAGAGATTCGTAGAGATTCCTCATGTCGGCCACCTGGCATCTCACCTACATGCAAAATTTTAATGAGAGCCGATGTCACGTAAAAAATATTATTATAATAACACCAAGACTGGACAGGTCGAGCTTACAACGCTTCGAACGAGCCTCTTCCAAAGGTTCGTTCTTTTGGATGACCTCTCCTCTTTCTAACTATACTTCCAGGGTTTCAAACTATAATTCATCCCCATTCAACACCCTTACCGTATAAAACTCCTCCAAAGTCCTGCTGACGTGATCGCAATCCAATGACACCACGTTATTGCTGATGACGCCGCAGAAAAGCTTCTTGATGACCTCCTTCAGAGTCGGCGTCATCTCCTCCAGCTTGCTGACCAGATCGATGAAGAACTCGGCCATGTCCTTCTGTTCGGCTGTGTTCAACGGTTGGTGGTCCATCGTGTACACCTTGCAGAAGCTCCGCGGATTGTAGGCTTTCCTTTCGCTTTCCAACAGATAAGCGAACATCCTCTGCAACTCCTTCAGAGTGGGCTCGTGCTTGGCGTGCTCCGTATTGGCGGACAAGATGGACGCCCTCGCCTGGGGCATCATGTACAGGTGCTGCATGCAGGACGCCATGTAGCAGGTCGCTCCTAGGTTTGTCAGACCTGAAACGCAGTACATTTAGTTATGCTATTTTTCAACGAACTTCAAAAAAGGAGGAGGTTCTATTTTGTATGTTTATGACCTCAGAATCCCGTCATCTATTAACCGATTAACATGTTTTAAACGATATGTAACCTCACCTACCTACCCACCTAAGGTTTAAACGGTAACATAAACAGAAATAATGAAGGTGGTAATGTTTTGATGTAAACGAGCGTCGACTTACCCACATACCCGCACTCCGATCTTCCGTCCTCGTGCGGCCAGTAGTCCCAAGGATACGGCGAGTGCGGTCCCGGTTGGTGCTGTTGGAGCAGCTTTTCCCTGAGGATCTCGTAATTGCCGGGCGAGCCTTTGACCAGTTCGACGAGCAGATCGAAAGCGGCCGTGCGCGACCTCGGCGACTTGCATTTGGGAACGTGGCGCAGACGCGGGGTGGGGAGCGCGAACAGAGCGTCGAACACTTGGACGAGCAGTTCCTGGCCACCTTTGTTCGCTTGGAAGGGCGGACGGTGTTTCAGCAGGTTCGTCAGCAGGTTCAGCAGCCCGATCAGACCGTCGTCGTCCACCTAAGGGTATTCAATTCAAATATTTATCAATCTTTTACTCATACACAATTTTTGGGATGTCTCATTAACAATATTGAGATTTTTGTTGAATTAGTTTGTAGCTGGGAAAATCGTTTGAATAATTAATGAATGGTATTCCGTTGAAGTCTTCGTAAAATCGAAATTTTGGTCGACCCAAGCGATGACGTATTCGGTAGTGTTTTAGAATGTTTGAAAACTGATCCATTGGCGGCGGATATTAAATAAAAAGATGAGTAATCCCTGAACACTCAATAACTCGAAAAGTACTAATTTAAATCTAATTGTAAACCTCATCAAAATCCGAATGGTGCTTTCAGAGTTTTCAAAACACTTCTTAAGCATATCTTCACTATCATTTAATTACTTTAAAACATTTTCAAATTCAGGAAATACGGGAAAAAGTCCAAGAACTAACCGTACGATGTCTCGTTTCCAGATGTTCCCTGGATAACACTGATCTGGCGATCTGTTCAGTCAACGCGTTGAGATCTATCACACAGTTCTGGGGCTCTTCGATGCTCTCCTTCACCAGATCGTCGGGCAAACTGTCCACCAGTCGAGATACCAACCAAAAGTAGTCTCTGCATGCTGGACCGTACGGTTCCTTACCTTCTTCTGAAGCCTGTATCAAAAAGAAATACGACCTTTTTGAACATAAGTAAAATGATAATCCATATAATCACTTGTTGTCCACTCAAAATAAAATAAATAACTGACTAGTTCATGAAAAAAATAAGTTTAAGTGGAACAAGCCCATTTTTTGTAATATATAGGAATCAAAAAATTATTTTCAAAAATATCAACTTTTGGAACGACCCAACGTTTTTCACTGACTTTTCCTCGTTTTCCCGGAAGTGGACAACCAGATTACAATCAAGGTTAAGTTTCATACAGACCCATTCGAATTACCTGTATTCATTTTAATACTAACACACATTTCCACATACCTCGATCTTCTGTGGTCTCATACTCTCAGCTTTCTCCAGATATGAGAGTAACTGAGACAACAACGGAGCTACTAAACTGCTTTCCATCGGTTCTCCACTGGTGCTCACCCCCAAACACAGTCTGTAAATTGCTGAGCACACTTCCCGTCTAACCGCTGGCTCCGGATCCTCCAACACCTGAATCAAAACATATTTGGTCATTAACGGCATATTTTTTGGGGTTTCTTCTTTTTTTTGCTATGCCCCAGGGCGACACGTGGTTGAAAAACATGAGCCTATACTTACCAGTCTCCTCAACCAATCGGCGAAATTGGGCGACTGGAAAAGCTGGAGGCGAGCCTCCTCCCTGCAATGCAACCAGGAAACGAGCAGCGCCATGGCGTAGTGCACCACCTGTGATCGGCCCCAGAAGCCCGTCTTGTAGTGGTTGGGGTCTTTCGGCATCGACGCCTCCTCCAAGATGCTCGTCAGCTGGGTCATGGTGGACTTTACCTCGATCAACGCTAGCAGCGCCTCGTTCAGATTCGGAATGACGATCTTCTCTATGCGGGTGGGTCTCATCTCCGGAGAGAGCGGTTCGACGCCCAGATGGCAGAGGATCTTCAGCAGGGATGCCAGGCAGTCCTGCTGCCAATCGATGCCGTTGCCGCCGTCACGTTGAAGTACGCCTGAAATGAGATTCGTTCAGATCTCTCTCGTAGATGAGCGAGTCGAAAACAACCATTCTTTTGACAACTCACCGGACATGAATATGTCGAACAGGTGCCTCAGCCCGCCATGTAGGATGAACTTCTTCACCCACGGTTCCGAGTCTTCTTCCTCCGAACATTTCCCTTGGTTGGTCGGCCTCACGCTCAGCGATTCGACTATGTACAAGGAATACATGAGTTTCTGGGCACCAGAAGGGTCCAACAGCTCCGACAGAGGCACGTCCAGCTGCTTGAAGCCCTGCAGCAGTTTCGGACTGGTAGGCAGTAATGAGAGGATGTCCCACACGCGACGGCTCAGCACCTGAGCTTTTGTGTGAGGTAGATGGCGCTGTAAATCGATTATATTGATATAGTCGTGGCTCAAGGCGTCTTCAATTTCTAAGGAAGCCTCTAAGGCCTCCCCAAATCTTTCTGGAGGATGAGGTGACTTGAGGAAGATATCAAACAAACAGCTTATAGTAATGGACAGAAGGACTTACCCCGCCTTTGATCTGTATCTTCATCGAACTAAGACGTTGCATGAGAGAGAACAGTTGTTCGAAGTAGTTAGGCCTGAGGAGCAACAACGTTGGTATAGAATCTCTGGGTGGCGCTGGTTGTAAGGACGGAGCATCGACACATTCCCTGCGTTTCGCGGCGCTTCTTGACATTCCCGCTGAAATGTAAATCATCTGGAAACAGACAGAGTTGTTACTCGACGTTATTTCCTCCAGGTTTTCACATAATTGGCTACTTATGAGCAACATGGCAAATACCTGATTATCTTTGAATCCCATTTCACCTAACGTCTTCTCATCACAGTCAATAGTAATTTCTTGGCCCTGAGTAATGATACGTATCCAAATATCACCGCCTTTCGTCGTTGCTGGCGTTCGACTGTCATCGTCGTTCTTGCCCTAAAATAACACAACGATATCATTATGATATTCATGCAACAAATACAGCTGAAATCAGACCCGATTTAAAACATTCCCTTCAATGATGGTCTGTATGGATCTGCGCTACAATCGACACCATCGGAACAAACGGTTGATTCTTTCACTTGAAGACATCCGTTGTAGTGTCAGGGAAACATCCACGTTGTGTACAAATTTAGTGCAATAGGAAAAACTCATTTTCTTAGTAGCTCAGTTTCATACTTTTAGATCGGAGAGATATGGAAAGTTCGAAATCATAACTCACCTGTTGTAATCCTTCGCACCATTTGACGATCTCCGCTCTCAAATCGGCGATGTAGTCAGTACTCAACAGATCCAGATAGCATCGCTCTGTAGACGTGCCGGATTGTATTATCAACCTAACCGGAGTAGTTGATCGATCACCCAACGTCGCCGAATGGCTGCCGATTCCTTTGCCTTCTAGTGCCCACTTGCGGAGATGATACGCGTACCTAGAGTTTGGAAAACAGGGGGAGGACCATGTCAGGCTTATTAGCTTTCACAACCTCGAGTGTGGGGAACGAATAGTTCCAGTAAATCCGTTCTCCACCACGGACTGAACACCCCTAGATATACTCCCCTTGATATTTGTATAAAATTTTATGCATGGCTCGCCTTTATGAAGCCTTAGAAGGAAATTGGCTTCAGTAGTTTTGATGTGGTCTATTTCGTTTAAGATTCTTTTCAATGAAAAATGATTTTGTCAACTGCTGAGATTAAGGATTGAAACCATAGTATCATCAGCAAACAGACTCAGATTATGTGATCCTGATACATAATATTCATATCGTTCAAACAAATTATATACAATAGCGGTCCCAACACATGTCCTTGTGGACCCCCATATCTTTTGGTATCCAATCAAAAATTAATTTTAGATATATTTTGCTTGCTTAGATAATTTTTATACCATTCCAGAGCTATCCCAGATATAATCTATTACTGGAGCTACGACGAACGACTTACCTTCTTCTAAACGTTTCGATGTGCGTCTTCATCAGCAACAATGCTCTTTGTATACACAACAATGAAGCTTCTTCTTTCCCATTGCTCGACGTCAAATCTTCTGAAGCTGCTTTCAAATGGGTCATACACTGACACACAAACTCGTTTTCGTGTTGGAGATTCTGACCCATATAATAACTGTTGATGTACTGTATTGCAGCCATGCTCACGTCTGTAATTACATTCATTTATCAGCAATCCAAATAATACATCACGCAAAAATGGGAAAGAATCTCAGTCAGTCAGTCCAATCTACAATCTAAACGATCATTTGGTATACTGACCAGTATTGCACGCCTTCAGAGCGATCTTCCACATGTGGTCCATGCCGACGTTTTTATCTTCACCTTCCTTGCCGTCCGTCAGCAGTTTGTCCAGTCCGCAAAGCTGCTGGAAGAGGGACAGTCCGACCATGGTGAACTTCTCGGGCGCCAGACTGGGCAGATGTCGCACGTACAACCTCCTCAATGCGTCCAACCTCAACGCGTGAGGTTCGGCGGGTTTCGTTTGGGACAGCAGCCAGCTGAACAGTTCGTCGGAGCATTCGGAGTCGTGCGCCAGGCAGTCCCACAACGTGTCCACTTGGTCCGTGCTGAGCCTGTGACGGAACAGATACGAGATGAAATCGTGAAAATTATACACGAGTGTGCTTAAGATCCACTCACTTGAAATTGTTGGGCGAGACGACGGGAGAAAAGACGGCAGAGAGGAAATGCAGCCGCACTTGCACCTGCTGTTGGTGTGTGTACAAAGGCAACGCTTTGCTGGGGTCAGCCGTGTACGTCTTGAGATTGTTGAAGAAGTGCGTGCTCATGTGGTGCTGGCGTTCCGCCCATTGGGTCACGTGGTGGATGTCCAGGCCGCGGAACGAGCTCAGCAGTTTGGGCAACATGCGCAAAGAGACTATCACCGAGCTGGAAGACGGGGGGAAAGGTTGAAACGATATACAGACCAACACCGATGCAAATATGACATATTACTACTTGTACAGAATTAATAAGTTAAAAATAAAGTTATGTGATGAAAAAAATGAATGTTTTATTGTAAAATCCCCGTTGTGCGTAAATTTTTAATAGCTAGCCCCTTCACATCCGGCGCGGAAAAGGAGGCCGGATTCGTTATTTACGCCCCAGAATTACTCAGAAAATGAATTTTTGTCCTTTTTAAAAAAACATCGATTTTGGACCCCCGCTTTGTATATGAATTTTCACAAAAAATACATTTTTCCCGTAAAACAGAAGGTCGTAGCACAAATCTGACAACACCGTTGGATTCAGCGGAAAATCAAATCGAATGTTTCAATACAAGACGAAAACGTTTCCTAGGTAATTGAGGGACGCTGATCACGAATCGGACCTCAATTTACGATCCCGGATCCCTTAGCTTCTGAGCGCTTACCTGACCAGTTCCGATTCTCTACTGGACATATTCGCATTAGGCACCACCTAATACATAGACCTCTAAAGAAACCACCGTATCAAAATTGATAAAAGTGTCAGCATCTACTATAATAATTCTAAGTTGCACATTCTTGTTGAAATAATACTGCTGACTAGTAAAATACTTACACGTTGTTTGCCAAGTTATTCAGACAGCCTTCGATAAACTTCATCCTAATTTCTTTATCTGGAGTATAACAAATTAAATTACACAGTGTTTTTTCAGCTTCTAGGGCTAATCCTTCCCCCAAATGACACTAAAAATATAACGTTTCAATATCGACAGTAATGTATATATAGAACCTATTACGTACGATCTTATCATCTTGCAAAAGGTCCCATAAAAGTGTATTGCCCGGCAAACACACGTTATCAGCCTTAAAACAGGCTGACAGCCTAGGATCCACTCTGATAGGGGACTTTTCTGGAGAATGGGCAAGTACGTGCAAATTTATGTTAGCCTGAAAATAGAAAACGGAATAATTAAATAAATAACGTCTTTCCTTGAGATGCAAACTAAGATCTTCACCACAAAGCACCTCCCTTATTTTATTGAATATATTCCCAGATTGGCCTATTTTCTACAATCTGCAATATCCCAGCTTACTTACATGGTCCGCCAACCTGGCCAACTCCTCTTCGCAGACGGAATCTTCGCCATCGAAATCCGCCATATTCTTCTCAGACTTATTGCTCATCCTCGAGGAGTAGCTCCCCTCTCCGTCTGCCTCCACTTCAGCCTCTTCTCCGCTCAACATTTCCAAAATGTGTCTAGAAATTAATCTAATGAAATAATTTAATGAAGAAAGGTAAAGAGGCAATTCGATGTAGTCATCGATACGTAGGACACCTGACAGGCCCTTTCGCGTCTCTATCCGCGCTAGTGCCCAAGATCCGCCCTTTTCGCTAAGGTGAGTAAAGCCATCTTCCATCTGCATGTTCCAGAATATCCTATCCAGAATAGTCTATGTGTGATACTCTCTTTGCATTAATACAAGATACAGAGGAAAAACTGAAGATAACTCAAGGAAGAATAAAAGAAACGTGGTAAAACAAAGATTTCTTTTTGTAACGAACCCTGGACATCTATAGATAGAAACGCTGTAAGGCGATGAACGGTGTTGTTATTTTGATCAAACGGTATCGTAAAATATTTGTCTTAAAAAAAATAGATTAATGAGATAGAATTTCTCAAAGATGACTTACCCGCTTCTAGCATGTAACGTCAAAAAATTCGTACAACTGGTTTCATGGTCCTTAGCTAACTCCCTGAAAAGTCGTCTTTTACAAATGGATCATGCACAAATATTCATTGAGACGGCGGCGCAAACTTACACATGGACTAAAGGATTGATCTGGGAAGGTATCACAAGCACGTCAGCTTTCAAAGGATTTTTCTCGTCATGATCACTGTCCACATCTACCTCGCTCAGGGAACCAATAGCTGCTAGTCTTGCTTTTCTAGGATTAGCTGTAAATACTGCAATAATAGTAATAATAATAATAATACACAGATACGAGCTGAAGCACCACAAAACTGCTTGGGACGACATGAAGATCATACACGGAGAGACAATTGATACCGCCGAAAGTTCATCAAGGCGGCTTTCGTAACAACGCGTCTAGCAGACTCAGTACGGAAATCAAACCGATATGGCGGCCCATAATGAAAAGCCGATTAAACCGAGATGTTTCGGCAGCGCTTACACATCCGTCGTGTAGCGTGAGTCACCGCAATCGACGGTGTTGCCGTGTTTGCCTCTGAAAACGATCGAAGATACCACATAAATAGAAACGTTGAGAAATGAAAAAATACTCAAGGCAATGAAGTCCGAAGCAGTGTTTGAGATGTTACTTCGAACTGATGATCCTCACCTTTCTGCCTCTTAACAATCCTCGTTTTCCTCAGCATCTTCCGTCTTTTCTTGAGCTTCGCAGGAGTGTCTTCGGTATCAGCTTCATCCTGCGACGTGCTCGACGCTATAGCTTCGACACCTTCAGGCAGCACATTCAAACTGGCCAGCAGCTTCTTCTTCACGTGCGCTCTTCTGTTTGCTTTTTGGATCACTTTGTAGTTCGCGGATGGCTTGGTGGGTATACCTTTAAAGTTAAAGGAGACATCACAATAACTCTCATCATCATTCAGAGATTTTCAAAGCGCGGACAAATTTCAAATGATTATCTCACCATCGATTTCGGTGTCCGTGCTGCTACCGTCTCCGCATATATCGTGTTTCCTTGGCAACTTGCAAGGCGGAGGTCCATTGTTGTCGACTACGGCGTGACCTCCTTCCTCTTCGAAAATCTCAACACCGTCAGCGTCCTCACTGTCGCTCTTGTGGCTTTCCGATTGGGCGGAGCTTTCACCCTGATTTTGTTAAAAAAAAATGTGGTCAAGAAGGTGCATGCAGTACTTACTTCCTATGCAATTGCGTAACACATATGAACAGATAACTAGAACGAAGATAAAAGGCGTTTCACATTGGTTTCCAATAAATCGTTTCCAGCCCTTTTCTTGATATTTTGGTGACCTTGGTTGCAGAAAGGTTGAAAAATACATCCAAAGTGAATCAAACATATGTCAATATTCATGTGACAATATCTAAAATGTTTTAATCAAAAAATGCGAAAAGGAATTCGATACGAACATAGAACCAACCTTCCTCTTACATTGTTCCATTATCTTCTTTAGAGTTTGAGGTGATCACGCGTATAAATACGATTTGACACTACTTTAGACTTACATGTTCTTCTTCGGAGTTGCTAGGGTCCAAACTCACGCTGTTTTCCGAAGAAGTTGTACATTTGTGCAGCACAATGCCGGCGTTGGCCGCTGCAACGTTGATGATTCCGATACCAGGTGCTCCACAGCCTCGAGACCAGATCGCTTTGATCAGAGCTGAAGCGAGGTACAACGTCTGAAACACAACGTTCCATCGTTCAATAGCAATAAACGAGTGACCATTTGAAAGGAATCCAACTGAATCAGACTAAATGAACTTGAGCTATTCATATGTATACTTCACCTGCTCGGTGTGTTCCTTGGGTTCCAGTTTGGTGAGCAGATTGTAGAGGTGGAGGGTGGGAGCGGCAGACAGGTGCTTCACCAGACCCGGCAACAGGTCGTGGACGGGCTTCGAGCAGTGCTTCAGCTGCGCAGCTGACCAGATCACGTCCATGTGCTCGCACGTGATCCTGCCTTCCATCGCCAGAAAGTTCAGGATTATATGGCTCTGCTTTATCACCTGTTGATGAAAATAGTATAAGAGTTTATTATTTAAGAAGGGACTCTACCTAGAAGAAAAGGCGTTTGGCATGGGTTTCCAAAAATTCGTTTCTAGCGCTCATTTCCCAAGGTAATGCAGCGATTTTTTTAAATGATCGTTGAATTATCTTGAAAAATGAGCGCTGAAAACGATGATATTCTCGCAACAAAACATTATTTGACAACCCATAAGCCTGAACCAAGAGTTTTTTAATTTTTTAGGTGGAGACGAAACCGTCATTGTGTTACAAGACACCTTAGATCGTCTGGTCACCGCGTAGTGTTGAGCCAACGGTTGAGTCGGCACAGAATGCTGGAGACCCGGGTTTGAGTCCCCGCTAACAAAACTCACCTCGACATGCAGATTCGGTCCGAATATATGTGCGACGATGCCGTTCTGTATAAGCCAATCAGCCATCCTACCGGGCGCCCCTCCGCCGGCGTCCCCCGCTTGTCCGGAGCCCCCGCCAAGTGCGGCCAGCCCGCTCATGGCTCCACCTGCGCCTGCTGATAAAGATGGACGGTATTGAGCAAATACATTTAAAAATTATGTTGGGCTACTAGAGCTAAAAATAATGTTGCAAGTCAAGAGATTCTATGATCTTAAATTTCAAGGATTCTTTCTGTTTAAGCAGATGCTGGTGCAATCGGCCATAAGATAGAAAAAATGGACGTATTATATTTCATTTAACAAATATTCAAGAGACAAACCGGTCACAATTCGCATTTCGAAATCCGGAAAAACTGGACCAATCCGGGATCCGAACCACACACCTTCCGATTACCGGTCGGACGCTCTGGTCAATTGAGCTAATCGATTGGTAATTGCGGTTGGAGATGTCTACAAAGCCAAACACAGAATCGCTTCCGGGGGATTACGCTTAACATCATCCGCGCTCTGCAACGAGTGAGCAGACGGCCAGTTAGCTCAGTTGCTCAGAGCGTCCAATCGGCGATCGGAAGGTGTGGGTGGTTCGAATCCTGCAGTTGTGTCATTTTTCCGGATTTCAAAATGCGAATTGTGTATCAGCTTCCAACTTGCGGAAAAAGCAGGTAAGCAAGTGTCACAAACTAGGCAGTAGATAAATATCGGCATCAAATCAAAGTGTACCTGCTGCAGCAGCTGCAGCCGCGGCTGCCGCCTCACCAACGCACGCATCAGCCAAGGCCCCAATCTGACTGTTAATCTGGGCGATACCCGCCAATCGCATGGTCAACGTCGACGAGGTAAAATACTTGAACGCCAAATCAAGACCGTCTGCGTCGAACGCAGCCGCTGGAGGATCCAACGGGTCTTTGATAGCGTTCCACATGAAGTCTGAAATCAAAATGTACATTTAGTAATAAAATAAGTTAGATATCAGATCTTAATGCTTTTGTATATAAATAAAAGTATGTTAATGCAATATCGTTTTTTATCTCTGTCTGGCTGGGATCACCAAATACAGATTGCAAAAAATTCAAAATAAGCTACTGTTATGTCAATAATTTGAGAAAGTACGTTTATGTTCCTCAAGTGACAGCTTCCATGAGATGGCTAAAAGTCTCTGATATGTTTAAATATAACTTTTGTCACATTTACCTTCAAAATATTATATCCTATCTTAGTAAAAAACTCATCCAAAGATGCATAATTTATGACATAAAAGCCAGAGACTTCAACTTCTATAACTGTTATAATAAAGAAGTTTTAATTTGTTATGAATTTTTTTCCTTGAACAGATTTGAATAAAGAGTTAAGAGACATAAGGATTGACTTAATAATACATCAACCTCAAGAGGTTAAAAATCTCATCATATTCAAATGAGTAACACTATAGTTTATCCTTACCTGCCATGCTTTTTATTGTAGGAGTCCTCAAGTCTTGGTCAGACAACTTGCACATATACCTCAATACACAAGATCTCAATGGTACCAGCATAGATACCATACTCTTGTAATTCAACCACAATTTCAAATTACAAACTGAAACATGTAAAAGAGAATCCATGAAGCTCATTTATCTGTTAATTAATTATTAATCAGCAAGACAGATACAAAGGCACAAATTCACAATTTTTAAAAAGTACTGTAAATGGAGAAAATTGAAATACACCTTTTTTGTTTGCTTTACAGATGCATCACATCACATGAGAGTCTATATTTTAAGTGTTTTTTTTTGCACAACCTATATACATGTATTTTCTTACCTATTGATAGCATAGCGTGGGCAGTAGACACAGGAAGTAGTTCAGGTGATAATTTTGTGAAACAAGTTGTCATTGCTAACAGACCTCCCATCTTACAGAACCAACTAACATTTTTCAACAGATATATAGGGATTTCAGAATCGTGCAGATCACAGAAAACATTCAAACTCTGCATCTCTTGTTGAGTCAACTCGTCCAATTTAACCTGAATAGTATGCTTGTATGCTACATAAAGTGGAAAATTCAATAGGAAAATTTTAGAAACTAGAAGTAACAATTTATCTCTTTCAAACACCTCATTATCATCTTGTTTAGGATTAGAGCTTTTTTCTGGTGTCTCTTTTTGCTCATTTTTCTCTTTAGTTTTTTGCGAGTCATTTCCTTTCTCGGCTAGAGCTTTCAGTTGAGTTGTTGCCATATAGATGAGGCTCTGGGTAATGTAACTGAATCTCTCCAAATTTTTGGATTCTCTATAGCAGCACATGCATTGCCTGGAAGATATTTACACAGAATGTTACATTAAAGATTTCAAGCTAAATTTATATTCTTTTAGATGTGTGGTGGCATTATTATAGTGATACTTAAACAATTTTAAAAATACTTGAGAAGATTTAAAATTTCCACTTGCACTATTTCACATGGTTCAAGGTATTAATAATTCATTTGTAATAATCAAAAATAATATAAATGAATGATGATATTGGAATCAGTTTCTGGAATGAAAATTAACAAAGCTATGAATAATCAAGGCCTATCAAAATTTAGAAGCTAAGAAAACAGCATAGTAGTTTTCCAAGGAAGAACTCACCATTTTACATTTTCTCAATAAATAGAATATAAATCAAAAATATTTGTTCTATAATCATGTCATTCTATATGATCATATGGAAACAAATGTTTTTTTCTTCATCAACAGCTTTTTATTATTTTATTTGCAATTAATTCAAAAGATAATTTTGACTTCAATCATTTGCATTATTATTAATAACAATTATATATGCAATTAATAATACCACTAGCAATGTTAAAAGGATACAGTAGGTATACATGTATGATATAATTAAATTTTTCTTCTAACCTTGTAGTGCTAACATTTTGAATCATATATTGGAAATATAGGAAAGTATCACAAACTACATTATTCTTTTAAACTGTAGGAAGTAGTTCTTAAACTTTAATAACCATCTGAGCAGCATTTTGGGATGAGGATTTGTGATCCCTCCTAATGTTTAAAAGAGTCTCAAATGACATAATCACCACCAGTTAGTCAAAGTGTTTAAAACAAGCAACAAATTTTATCTCTTTCCTGTGCCTAGTATAACATACCTTGTTGGCCAAGTCTGGACATACACAAAGATTGTATCAACATCATGCTGTGATAAGTTAGGCTGGTCACTGGTCTCTCGACAAACCTGGTTTTCGTCTGAAATAGTAATAAAATAGCCTTGAATCTTATATCATCGTAGAGTTGAAATTTCTGTACCTAATACTTTCTAACGATCTCTACAATATTTTGGCAAAATACAATGTAAAAACTTACAATTAACAAGAAGCTGTAAAAAGTCGGAGCATGCATCACACATGTTTCTCTATAGGAAGCGATTTTCAATATATTTTCATCTCAATTTAATTGAGCGAGTTATATTTCAAGGATCTTTTCTCTTTAAATGCACTAGTTCCATAAAATAGCTAATGACAAACAACAGCCATTTTGAAACGTATTGCTGAACGTCAAATCTGACTTTTGACAGATACTTATTTTATTGCTCATCTAACATACTGATTTTATTCCATAATAAGATGAAAAGTGAAAAATTACCATTCCAGCAAATATGCACTGCCATCTTAAGTTTGAGATGGTAGCGAACAAGTTCAATATTGAAGAACACTTCCAACAGTTCAAAGTTTAAGCTGTATGATTGGTTGCCTAACAGGCATATAATGTGTCGGGGTTCGTGTCGCCCAAGTACGTTAAAACGTCGACAAACATATAATTATTAAAATACAAGTAGAGTAATCAATAAAAAATGTTGAAAAAAAGCTATCAACTTTTTGGTATTTTTTTTTGCCATTCGATAATATAATAATAATAACAATACAACATCGGTATCAAGTGACCTAAGACAACATTAATAAAAACAGAAACAGGGATTATCTATTATTTTATCAAGCGATTTACGAGATTTTGGGCTCATTTTAAGTGAATTATATCGTTAAACAGTTTAATAGAAAAAATTGTAGTATGTCAGTTCTCAAGTCGAAATAATAAAAAATAATGGAAAAAATGATCATAAAAAAGTATCAAAAGTTTGATTTCGGACTTCCATTGTCTATAAAATTTTGAGTATCACGACGTTTCGATTGATGTGCTATCTTCAATCGTCTTCAGGTGAAGATAGCACATCAATCGAAACGTCGTGATACTCAAAATTTTATAGACAATGGAAGTCCGAAATCAAACTTTTGATAAATCCACCTTGTCTACAAGTTTCAAAAAAGTATCTCTGTATTTTTAAATAACTAAAAAAATATCAATACCTAATCAAGGACTGTTAATTGTTAAGGAGTATTTTCTGTATAATTAGGCTAAGAAAATTACCCTTTTTGCCTGCCTCAGATCATGTTGACGCTGTCAGTCGTTGAAATATTAAAATTCAATTAAAGTCATCGAGAAAAATGATTGAAAGAAAAGTTCAACCTATTATTCAAACATTCTTTATAATTTTAATTTTTTTATCACGATTACGCGAGTTCAAACCGTTGTAAGGCCATATCTTGATTTTTTATCAAGATTTTTCACCAGTTTTAAAGAAAATCATTTTGTTTAACAGTTCAAGAGAGAAGAAGAAGAGAATCTACGTAATCATAGGTGAGCCATCAGCTCAAAGAATTACCTTTTTCCTAATAAAATGTCTTATCTAACGTATGGGAACTTTGTACAAAACATAAGAACACATTATTGTGGTCTTCCTGCGCCTACTAGATGAGCGCGGTTCCCACAATAGACAATCAATATTTTTGAAAGCAACCGGAAAAGACACAAACTACTCGCGGTTTTCGGTTATGATAAATATTAATATAAATACGAGCATTTAATCCAATTGAACTCAGTTGTGGGTGTTTGGCCCATTCAGAATATCGTTTTCCTTCAGCATCTGTAGAAGTTGTGTGTTAGCTATTTTTTGGTTCAATAAACTGTGTCAGGTAAGAACTTTGCACTTTAACAGTACATATACAGGAACTATAGTGTTTATTGGAATTTTTTTGTGTAGCGGTAATCCATCTTCTTTATAAATCCTCCTAGGACTTTTACTAGTATAAATTTACCAACTTCGATATTCTCAGAACGTGTTTCAAAGTATTCAGTTTCTTGTTGCACAACCTCTTGAAGGTCATAGGAGTTTCGTCTCTGTCGTTTTTGGCTTAGAAGCTAGAAATCTGAATCAAAGGTCAATCACTTAGAAATTCGTTGTAGGCTTTATAGTAACGAAGAAACACCACTTGTCACTATGCACCCGATTCGTTTTCTCAAAACATTATTTATACTGTAAGACACGTTTAAAATTGTAAAAAATTATAGCCCGATAATGCTTCTCGCTCATAATCAAGTATGTTCAACAACTTCCACTATATGAACTTGTAAACAACTAGATTGTAATGACATAAAATTTGTTGTCAAAACGTTGCCGCCTACTAGATATAGAGCTCAGCGAAAAAAGAACAAACCCTCCAACAAATTTTTTGCGATTACAATATCCATTCGGGTGAGAAGTTGAAATAATATTAATCCGCGATAAACCAAATATTTCTTTAAACACATAGCACCCGTGCTAGATAGAAATCGCATGTTATTAAACTTTCAGAGCGACTGAGAAAAATGCAAATAATTTTCATGTATTCTGTTCAACCGGTAACTTTAATCAAAAAGAGAAGGGAAAACAACGATTTGCAATCTAATTCCAGACAGCGAAACTTTTGCAGCTGCCAATCTCAGGGAAATGCTTTAGGCAAGGCTGAAGATATGAACTTCAATTATACTTTTCGTTGAATACGAACAGTGAGGAGATTTTATTAGTGAAGGTTGTTAGGTGTCTGTCGATACACAATAAAAGTGACACATTTCAAAAATCCAATGAAAATGAAAGAATTTGCAGCCAAACATGTCAATTTTCTTTAAAATTGTATAAAAAATAGCCTATATATGTTACAGGTGTCGCTTTTCTGTTTAGAGATTCTTCAACTCTGCTTCAAAGGATTGCTCTCCAAATTTTCGTTGTGTGAATACCTACTATTAATATTATGAAACACCAAGAAATTCTTAACCGTGCATTTACTAGATCACAATGATTTTATTGCTTATGGGTGGGAAATAAAGCTTTTCGGAATCAATACGTTGATAATCATAGAATTTTTCAATACTGGTGAATGTGCATACTGTATACATAGCACATGCACCATTTTCTAAACATACTCGCATTAATGTGTACCTATTCAGTAAGACTCGAAATGTTGAAATTCGAAAGGTACAAAAATAAAGTTTAGAGTTTTTTATATCTTTTTACTCTTTCATAAAATATTTTTATTATACCCAAAAGCCAAATATGTCCTGAAAAACAAACAAAAATCATACAAGAAATTTGGGTGAATTTTCTGCCCTCCTAAAAAATCAGATTTATGACGTCATAGTCATTGTCTTTGGGTGAACAGAGCATAGCATTAAAAAGTTTTGCGTTCTAAAATACTATAGATCTAATCTTAAAAGTTCCATGCTGTTCTTAGGAACCAGGTGTCAACATTTCTTGATGTGTTTTTTATTACAGGTTACTTTAAACTCTCAAGATGACTGACTCGAAGAGAAATATTTTGAAACTCTTTGATAGACCGAAAGAGCCAGTGTTCATGCCGAAAGGTGATACCAATGCCGTGTTTGACATACCTAATAACTACTTGGTGAGTAGCTAGATATTAAATGTGAGACACTGATTCTTACCAAAATGCATTAAATCCATAATATGCTGTTTTGAGTAAAACTTCAAATACTAGCAAACCACACTCATCAGATAAATCACATTTTTCATCTAATGCAGAATGATTTACCTAATTATTAGTTTCTAAGAGAAATATTTCCGGTTTCATTTTAATTTCTGTGGCTTCAATGTTGTTTCCATTCTCTTCCAGCCCGAGAACTATAAATCAATAGGAATGCAAGTGACAAGTAGGTTTGGAGAAAGCGCAACTGAGAAAATTCCAGTCACAGCTATAACCATCCCTCCACTCGGAGAAATCCTGGACCTCGCCAGGGACGAGAACTTCTCCCTTTTCATACCCAAACACAGGAAGATTGCCGGAAGGTTAATTGACATCTATTTGGGTAAGCTTCAAAAACAGACTATAGACCTGCATGTTTCGTCTTTAGCCTAGACTTGCCAGTATAATATACGTAACACAGTCAAGGTGTGATAGCAACATCAACGCTCATCTCCAAGCGTTGCGCACTATGGCGCTGCCCATTGACAAGTTACGAAGTCAAGGTTCCAATAGCAACAGGGCTACAAACGTGACAAGGCAAATCATATTCATTCTAGGGATTGAATAATAAGCAATTTCAACAGTAAGCTCACCTTTGGTCGAAAAATTCGACCAAAAATCCTCACACTAGGCTAGTCAATGTGAATAGACATTTATCATTTCATACCACTCCTGATGCGCGATAGGCTTTTTGCTTTTGTGAAAGATTATTTATAAAAAAATGGACACTTCTGGCTGGTAGGATCAAAGCTATCAAATCAGTCACTAAAGTGGAATACCGAATTGAGTCATGCTATCTTGCCTTTGATATTAACCATCCGAAAATATTTGCGAGAATATTTTATTTTGGAGCTTTTCAGTTTCAATTTTACATACCCTCATTAGGACTTTCGTTAACAGGTCGCCCTCAGTCCAATTTCCTAACTTTTTTAGGTAATCAGATCAAAGGAAAGTTTTATGAATATGTACAAATATGAGTATGTTTCATATTGATCGTTTGGAGGAATGGAATTTTAATAATATGGCACAGTAGGGGTTGCCTGGAATTTATCAGTTTCCCTATATTTTTATTTGGCTCATTTTCAGGTATTCTGTACTAAAATGGATCTTATTTTATTACTAAATAAATAATAATATCTATAATAATAATATTATAGTTTGAAAAAAACATAAAAAACATTTTTAAAGTTATAAAAATAATGAGAAAATTCATGTCATTTTGGAATAGACTTTGTTGTAGTGCTTCAAGAACTGATAAAAAAATTAATTATAATGTTCAATCGTATCATCATTTTTAAACGTATTGGTTTATAGAAACAAATAATGAGTGAGCTTATTAAACTATTGATATAGTCATCTTTCCTTGATAATTGTGAAAATCGCGTTCGGAAATTCCATTCCAAACATGGATACACGTGAAGCGTGTTAATAAATGAAGTCGAATCTGGCCTATACTGCCTGAGTATGCTTCAGGTGAAGATCTAATCAATGTTTTCCAAGCGCACAGTGGAAGTATAAGCTTTGAATCTAGTTCTCTCATGGTTTTTAATTGCGTTCTTCTTGACAGGAATGCGTTCAGTGGACGATCTACTATCTGTAGCTGTTTACACAAGAGACCGTGTGAATCCATACCTCTTCAACTACGCTCTGTCGGTTGCTTTGCTTCACAGACCCGATACTCAGGATCTGGACCTTCCCAGCTTCATCAGGACCTTCCCTGACAAGTATTTAGACAGCAAAGTATTCGGAAAGGCTAGGGAAAATGCTACTATCGTCCCAGTGAATGCTAGGGTAGGTATACAGGTTGAATGCATTTCTGAACTGTTTTCAAAAGCTACAAAGTTCGTCCTTGTCTCACTAATATAGAGTACAGACAGACAGAAAGACAGACAAACCGATGGAAATGACGCCAGTTGGCCGTGGCAAGTAGAACTGAAGTGACGTGTTAATAACAAAGGAACCACTTTGCTCTTGGATCTTTTTCATCCAAATAATATTTTTCATCAAATGAGATATTATTTCAAACGTGTACGATACGCTCTAGGAGCCAATAGAGATTCCAAAGGACTACACCGCGTCAGATCTGGAGGAAGAGCATCGATTGGCTTACTTCAGAGAAGATATTGGAATCAATCTGCATCACTGGCATTGGCATCTGGTCTACCCGTTTGAAGCTGATATTTCAGTAGTTAGAAAGGATAGAAGAGGAGAACTCTTCTATTACATGCATCAACAGATTATTGCGAGGTGAGATGACGATATCGTATACTTACATCAATGCTTCACAGACTTATACGAAGATACAAACTAAGCAACTTCAAGTCTTTGGTATCAAATAAATTCTCTTTCAATATTTTCGGCTTTTATTAAATTTAATCCAAAATTCCTTTTTTTCTAGAATTTAAATAGCACTTTCGTAACTACTGTGAACCTTATTCAAACAAAGTCGGCAATATATAGTGAGTAGTAGTTGCTAAAACATAGTAAGAATACAGTAAAATGTAATATGCATATTAAATGATCAGTATTCAAAAAGTCCACAGCTGTTGAAAGCACATCTATGATTTCTTTGTAGCGCGTCATTGGCATTTCGGCTTCTGATGATCTCCCTGGGATACCAGATTTTTCCCAGGATTATAACTGCAGATTCGTATATGCATGTATCTTGCCTCAAGCAGGTATTTTCTAGACAGATGGATTCCCATCTATGTCGTCAACCCTGAAAGACGAAACCTTAAAGTACCGAAGATTCCCCCTGCACACCGTCGACAAAAAAACTTGTTTTGACGAGATCGGTAGCGCGTATCCATGTCTGGATATATTACATAAAGTCTGCTGGCTGAAAAAGGTTTTGTCCTTTGGGAACGGACACAGAGTTACTGTTTAGTAACGTGAATATTGAAGACAGCAAATAGTAGGGGAGTAGGGGTTTGCTTAAGCGCGACAGATTAAAATATGGGGGATATCTTGCACCCTGTTGAGTACCTCCACCATATCTAATCCCGTGTAGGGCTTTTCAGAAATCTGAAGGTCTGAGTCTGGGGGGGAGGGGGGGTAGCAGGGCATGGAGTTTAATAATCCATATTATTTATTTCTAAAACCAGAAAACTGAAATCAGTGCACAAAATATGCTAAATCATGAATACAACATGAGTTGATCGGTTAATTCATTTGAAATGCAATGTTTAGGAACAGATACCGAATTAACAATTAAATTCTAGAACCTCTACTGGAACGGTCGCTCTTTCAGGTACAACTTCGAGCGTCTGAGCCACAAGATGAAGCGCGTGGAACGTTTCATCGATTGGCGCGCCCCCATCAAGGAGGCGTACTTCCCGAAACTGGACAGCTTGGTGGCCAGCAGACCATGGCCCGCTCGAGTGGCCAATCAGAAGATCAGCGACCTCCGTAGGGAAGTGGACCAGGTGGTGCAGGACGTCGACGAGCTGGAGAGATGGAGAGACAGGATCTTCGCTGCGATCAGTGCCGGAGAAGTCAGAGGAGTGAGTGCTATTATACAGGGTGTTACTTCATGACCAAATTTAGATGGATATATATCTTGCAAACCAGCATTTTTAAGACACATATTTATATGAAGTTATTGGTCGTTTGGTGTTTCTAGTGCGATGCGTGCATTTTTGTTCGGTTTGCGTAATGGTTTCAAAGCGTATCAGAATCGATTTTCATTTTGTGCACTTTGACACACTGTACTTGAATTCAGTGTGGTATAGGTTGACCTATATAGGGTATTATTACAATAATGTCATCTTTTTTGCAGCCTGACGGTAAAATGGTGACGCTGTCCGAATTTGAAGGCATCGACGTTCTGGGAAATATGATCGAATCCAGTATTCTGTCACCAAACAGAGCTTTCTATGGCGACCTACATAACATGGGTCACGTCTTCATATCATACATCCATGATCCTGATCATAGACATTTGGTATGAGATACATATGATTTATTAAACAGGCGATTATAGAAGTTTCATATACTACATCATCCACTTCATTTCTTTCTAAAGCCGCCATTATAGACTTTAGCAGATACCACTAGTCGTTTTTATTACTTTCTCAATGTCAAGTCACAAGTCACCTATTTAAATTAAAATATCTGATATATTGGAGGAGAAGTTTATATATCGTAAAAGTAGGCTATGATTTTCAATCTTTTGTTTTATTGAAATAATTCTCAAGAAATGCATTTGTAACTAAATTGCTTATACTGTTGAGATCGATGAAGAATTGCTTTAGGAACATAAACTAAAGTGAATCTTAATATTCTAAAATATTTAAAACTGAAGAAAATGAATTTATTTATATTTCAGGAATCTTTCGGCGTTATGGGTGACTCTGCGACAGCAATGAGGGATCCTATCTTCTACAAATGGCACGCGTATATCGACAGCGTCTTCCAGCAGTTCAAAGACACGCTACCCAGATACCGTGAAAATCAGGTAAGCTTTCTGTTTTCACGTAGGGACGAAGAAGAAGATGTAAGCATCCACATAGCACAAACCAGGTGGGGGGAGGCATGTTACTGAACCAGGTCCGGATGAAGTGGGGTGAGGAATGGGGAAGAAAATAGGAAGGGAGGACGACGTGGTATGAAAAGGAAGGAAGCTGAATGAGGTAGTGAAAGATAGGGAAGGGAGGTGGGAAAGGGGTAAGGCAATGCGACCACAATTCTTATTAGCGCAATTGAGTTTGCCTCGACGCCTTCCTTCGCAGACTACCCCCACTCCTTCGATCGCGACAAATTAGTTTAGGCAAATCAGCATACCGGAGTATCTGTACTGTGATGATGGGTTACTGTTGAATTTTTTATCGTACATTCATTATTAAAACTCTCGGAGTATAATGTGACCTTTCCAGACTGTCCCTTTGGTACGTTCTTTAATAAGGTGTATTTATGTTTATTTCAAGACTGTCTGGAAATCTTTAGTTTTTATATATCATTCCACGCAGAGATAAGTGTTTGTTCAACAAGCAGAAGATATTTACATTTTTGCTATACCCTGCGCTTTTACTCTCGTTCCCACGTGAATTTAATAAAATATTGTTCTTTTTTTTGGTGCTGCGTAGGTACACAGAAGGAAAATACTATTCATTATTTGTGATGCTGGCCATTCCCTTGGATATTCGTGGTAGCGTATTTTTATTTGCTTTATAGCAAAATATTTGACAAACGCATATCTACGAGTATATACACAAATATTGATTTCATATTCAAAAACAGCATATAACCCGATGTTTGCTAGTCAGAAAGTACATTCACATACACCATTGATAACTGTGCACTTGCAGCGGAATTTTTTTAAAATGCCTGTTATTACATGCGTAAAAAATTATCAGTTGTAAGTAGACCTTTGGGGAAAAGGTAGTTGGATGTTGATATGCACAGAATCGAAAAAAAGAAGAAGTCTTAATGAACAAAATTATCATTTCATCAAAGAAACACTATATATTAACCTAAAACTTCCGTAGTATGGCTCCAATGAAAACTTTCTCGTTATGATGTGTTCTTGGGGTCAAAATGGTCCACTTTGTTTTTTAATGAAAACATGTTGAAACTTCTTTGGCATCATTATTTGTTGTGACTTTCTCTAGAATGTTCTCTTTTGAGCCGAAAAATCATCATTAGGACAAAGTTTGCTACGGAATTGAAAATTGAACAAGGACTAGAAAAACATAAAACATGGACTAAGCCCAAAATTGTTCTATTTCTATTGGAAATGAGCCACCAAAAAGAGTTTTGAATGCTTTTCGATATTTTTTATTAGCTACATCCGAAAATATATTCATTTATTGATAATAATTGATGAAATTATGAATAAATTTTTCTGAACGCCTGGATTTATTATATTTATGAGACTAAATGTCGATTTCGTTCAGCTCAACTATCCCGGGGTCACAGTGGAGAACATCGCCATAGAAGGGGGCTCCAAAAACAACATCCAGACATTTTGGCAACAGTCCGACGTTGATCTTTCCAGAGGCATGGACTTCCAGCCCCGAGGGGCCGTTTTCGTCAGGTTCACGCATCTCCAACACCGTCCGTTTACGTACAAGATCACTGTCAACAACACTGGCAGTGGAAACAAACAAGGGACTTGTAGGTAAGAATTTTCAGCTTCTTTTTGGGGGGGGGGGGGGGAAATTTTGAAGATAAAGGGGACAGATAGATGCTCGCATGTGTGGGGATGCGCTCAATATCACTCCCTGAAATTCGCGTTATTCAAAACTGTTACCAAACACACTTCAGATCCACCAGATCCATCGCATAAAACAGAAGTCTGTGGACCTCTTTAGAGAGACGAAATCCTAAAGCTATGCATAGATTAGCGTGTAGCGTCAAGTAATTGCTTGAGACATCAAAAGATCACTATTAACATCGTAACAAGAATACCTTTGCAATTCAATGAATGTGTAATGTTTGCTGGATGGAATATCAAACATTTATTTCTACTGGGGGCGCCCACAATGGGGATTTACTCGAGCATCGTGAGGACCTATTGGATTTTGAAAATCAGATGCTTTCAACGGTGTTGAGAGCATCTAAAGCTTTAGATTTTCATACAGCTCGTTATTGCAGTGAAGAACCTTGGACCTGCTATAAACATACATGTTTCGTCTTTAGCCTAGTCTCGTCAGTATAGCCTGGCGGTCTAACTATAGAGAGCAATTGACTGGTATATACGTAACCCAGATGAGTCAATATGAATTTATTCACGCATGTATAAAAACGACGACAGTGGGTTTCCGGATTCTAACTCGAATTTCCTATCCAGACTGATGAGTATCTCACAAGGCGGCTAGACTTGACTTGAATGTTGTACCAATATTCTCCCACGACGTATAAACTTTCAGTTTTTCAGGCATCGTTTCATATGGAATACATTTGAATAATGGCACTTCAGAACATGTAAAGGAAAATTTCCTTCAAGTAAAGTTTTTTCCATTATCTCTGCCAATGAAAAGTTTTCGATTATGGTGATCAGATTATATACCTACATCTCCATGTAAAGTACGATGCATCATTTCAAAGTAATACGTTACCCAACCTATTTTTTGCTTAACCATAGCCACAGGCTGAAAAATAATAGCAGATGTGAATTTCTGAAAAAAAGATCGAGTCAAGTAGGTTGACTCAGTATTGTCCATACTCTAAGGTGTCTAAGGATAGCATTTCCTACTCAAAAATATAACCGTTTGATAAAATGAAGCTTGAATGTTATACTTGCAAATTAATCTAAAGTACCCACTCTAAGTTTCTTATTAGCTGCATCAGGTTGTATGTCGTTTATTAAGAAATATCCCCGTCTTTTCAGGATTTTCTTGGCTCCCAAGTTCGATGAAAGGGGTAATCCATGGCTTTTCAGGGATCAGAAAAATCTATTCATTGAAATGGATAAGTTCATGGTATCACGTAAGTACCTATTTCTAAACTAATTTGATACATTTAAAAAAAATATGAATGGGAAGATGACATTTGAATTCTTCCCATAGGTCAGTGCTACTTTTTGCTATTATGGGCTTCAGTTGGGGATAGTACCACCTCCTCTTTCCTACTAGTTCCATTCAGATGCAGCCTACATCTAAAAAGGACAGGAAAAATATACCCAGCAACTATAGACCTGTAACTCTGCTTTGCACTATGTCCAAGGAAACTGTCAACTTCTGAAACACGTGGAAAAAAATAATCATCTTCATACAATCGCCAATATGGTTTTGGTTTGGCGTTATCCTAATTCTATGGCAGATCTTCTGGCCAAGGTCACACCTATATGGAGCAGAGCAATTGAGCCTCATTGGGGCCCCAGGGAGGACATAGAGCACCGGGCCCTCCCCCGAAGTCGAGAGGAATTGCCCCCGATCGCCCCCCTTCTCGTTGGGTCTTGCCAAGAAGTTTGTTCCCCGATGGTTATGGTTTTCAAGTAAATGTGAATAGACATTGATCCTTTGGCACTCTTATAAAGCATGATAGGCTTTCTGTCTTCACGTGAGGTTGTCTATAAAAAAAAACAAAGTGGAAAATCTACCTTAATTCTGTCCGTATTCCAGTGAAGCAAGGGCGCAACACCATAAGCCGCTCATCGTCTCAGTCTTCGGTGACGATTCCCTTTGAAAGGACCTTCCGTGACCTGGACACCAACAGACCAACAACTGGCGACTCGCTGGCCCAGTTCAACTTCTGCGGTTGCGGATGGCCGGCACATATGCTGGTGCCCATGGGGAACGCAGAGGGCATGCAGTGCCAGCTCTTCGTCATGATCAGCGATTATCAGAATGATAGGGTGAGTATTGGGGATCATTTCATGTCCTACAACAATTTAGTTCTTAGATTTTTCTACTGCCGACGCCGATTTGCGAGGAAGAATTTTAATCGTGAAAAATATCAAATTTTATATTTTGTGTTCTCTTAGATATTGATCACGAACGAAAACCATGTCACTCATTTCCTTCGGTCTGTCTGTCCATCCGGTAATCGTTGGAAAGTAGTTAACGTCGTTGTTCCGCAAGGTTCTTGTTGCTCATCTTAAGGAAAAATCGATACCCCTTATGACAGCAATCATTAAATTATAACGCCCGACAGGGGATTCAAAACAATCGATTTTCGGATTTTTGACGGTTATAAACTACGTTACATGTAAAAAAACCTAGTCAGCTATTAAAAGGAAATAAATAAAATATACACATGGCACGAAATAAGGTTATAATAGGACGCAGTTCATAACTGTCAACATTTGGTCGGCCGATTGTCGATTGTTTTGAATCCATAGCCAACTGTGTTAGGCATTATGATTTATGATTGAATAATTGCTAGAAAATAGGTATCAAATTTTCAATTGTCTAACTGTCTATGTAAGTTGACTTTATAGTAATTGAATGTAGGGTAAAAAAGTAGGATTTAATAGTGGTTTCACTGCCATCTCGTAGAGGGACTAACCTTTTTTCAGTGGTGAGTTCTTCAGCTTTATGGCTTTAAATGAGGAGCAAATACCCCAATTTTTGTCGTGGCCTACTTACTTTGTTTTTTCCGTAAAATACAAAGATATTGTTATTATTTCTTCGGGAGGCGCTATTTCTGGTACTATTGAGAATCTAAAAAATATACAGGGTGCCAAAAACCGGAGTTATTTTGATGCTCTAAATGTTCACAATCAACAAACCAAATTGCATTTGTACAAAAACGACATTTATTCGTGAAATATTTTTTATCCAAATTATGAAAGATTTTCCTTCCAAGTAAGACCATCTGCAATCGACCATTATGTTTCATCTGCAGGTGGACCAAAGCGTCGAAGGTGTCTGTAACGACGCGTATAGCTTCTGCGGCATCAAAGACCGTAAGTACCCGGACGCGCGTTCCATGGGGTATCCCTTCGACAGACAACCCCGCAACGGGGTTGACACCCTCCAGCAATTCCTCACCCCCAACATGCGCGTGCAAGATTGCACCATCACCTTCAACAACAGGGTCTTCAGAAGGGAACAGCGCACAACATAAGAACGAGAACAGAATTGTAATTGATTTGTATTTCAATGACCTTGATGAAATTTACTCCATAAATTGCCTAATAAACCTTTTTGCTTATTGCTTTGTTTCACTCAACTATTAAAGACATTCATTATTAATTTCGTGTTTCGTGTGGGGGGGGGGGATAGAGCGAGGGGGAAGGCGGCCAACATGGCCGACTTTGATCAAAATGGTCAGAAGCAGGGCTAGAAATATGACATGGCTAAAATATTTGGTAATATTACCATTTACATTGAATTAAATTCTCTAAATGAACCATCACAAGCGGCCCATGGTACGATCTGAGCTAAGCTGGTACTCAGCTCATTCGCCCTAGAACGCCGATTATGTTGGATGCACTCCCCCGGAAAACCATGTCAGTGTTTCGGTTGGTAAAGATCTCCGACCGCGGTTACTGACAACAGACCACACATGGTGAGAAACAATAATGATAATTATTTACTTGGGTGGAAAAAAGGTTTAGTATAACCCACCATATTGAAAATGAGAAGGTTCGCATAAATATATTTCTTTATCTCGTGAAAAAATAGAAACTGAATATGCTTCATTAATATATCCAAGGCAGACATCTGAAAAAAATGAATTACTTGATGAATATGTTTTCCAGTTCCTCTAGAAATACAGCAATACAAAAAAGTCAATTACAGCTTAATTTAGGTTTCTGCTTGTGAATTATTTTCATCCAGTGCTGCCAGATTTTTTCCTAACAGGCGGATATATCAAAAAAATAACTAGGGATTTGCATATTTGTAACTCGGTGACTAGATAACGCAACATCAGCCTCTTATATGCGAATTTGGCGAACAAGGGCTGGAAGTGGCGCCCTGTCGGAGTTATATAATAGATGGCATTTTTATGATCATAAAAATAATTACACTATTTATAACTTAACTTGTATGTAACTTATCATGTGGTTGTCACTCTGATTAATTATATTTTTCGCGAAACCATATTCGTGTGAATGAATCTTTTTAGTGAAATCTCAAAGAGGGATGCTATGACCCAAACCATGGGCCATGAGCCACACCATCAGTGCTATGAAAGCTAACTAAAAGAAAGCTACTATTAAAAATATGGGGGAAGACACCTCTGGCTGTCCATATCTAGTCAATAATTGCCCTTTGCTATTAGCATTGTAACACTAGAGAACACCTCTTCAATATGAAGATGAGTGAAACACCCCCATGCAGGAGTTGTGAACAGCAAGATGAGACTGTTGAGCATCTGGTGTGCGACTGTCCGGGTGTCATATAAATTCTAGAATCTACTTTGGGAGGGCACTGGCCCTCTATGGCCGCTGAGTCGTGTCACCGCCTTCTTTTATAGTTTGGGGTGGCTGAATATCCAGTTCCGAGCATTCCTTGGGGTGGACGTACAACAGGCCCAATGGGGGCTAAGTGCTGTGGTCCTGGCTGATTGCTCTTCCTCCAACACAGAGTACAGGATGGAATTAATGTTAGGCTTGAAGAACTAAGCATTTCAAAAAGAAAAATTAAATCCAAAACTGAAATACAGTAAATGAAAGGCGGGGGGTTACTAGTAAGCACATTTTCTAGAAAGAGCTTTTTCCCGGTACAATGAAAAATCTGGAAACGCTGCTATCATCATGCTTCTTTGTTAAGTTCCGACAAGGTGACTTGATCCTTTACATCATACATATACCAGGTGGTCCATTTATCTTGAGACAGCAGTATAGCGCAAAAACGGTCAGGTTTTAGATAAAAAAAGGGTGAGATAAAAACTCTTGAGTGCAATGGGGTTAACAATGACTTTTTATTGTCGATATTGAAACAATTGCCAAGGCTTTTTTCAAGGTCAACCGTGTTTTTTAACGGAAACATACATTCTTATAAATTTTCCAGTAATTACATGGTTTATCAGAAATGCTTTTCTTCTCACGAAAGGATAAATAACGTAATCATCATATGGGGAAGAAAAGAAAAAAAAATCTTTTCGATTTCTTGCCCACTAAGAAAATACGATGACTGAGTCGTATTTTCTCAGTTTTCTTATCACGTTCCAAAGAAATTATAATGGTATTGTCTACCGTTGCGGTATGGAAATGTTGCGAAAAAGAAAAAATGTTTTATTCTCTATCTACTTAAGTTGCAATCGGACTTAATTTTTTTTTGAATACAAGGTATTTGTTTTTTCTCGTAGCTTGAGATCATGCAATAAGAAATATATATTTCCATTGAAAAAACATCGTTGACCTTGAAAAAAAACTTGAAAACGCTGTCAGTGTCAAAAATAAAAGTCATCATTGACTCTCCCCCATTGCAGCCAAGAATTTCATCTGAACGTTATCATCTAAAAACTCCGTTTTCACCACCACCCGGTACCTATATAATACCCAATATGAAATACTCATATTTCAGATACGCTTTATTGGTATCCGCTTCATACCTGTATCAATATTCTGATCATATCTTTTGTGTTTGTTTCTACTCTCATTAAACTCGACTCCGGCGATACCACTCTTTTGTCCATTATTGTTCTTATTAAGTGAGCTGGAGCAAAAGAAAACTAAAAGTCTTTTTTGTTCCGCAGTAATTGGGAGAGGTTTCCTGTTTTTTCTAAAACCCTTTGATATTGCTTTGAAGTAGCTAAAAATAATAAGTTATGACTATATTACAATGAAGGCATTGTTCATCTGTAATTGACATTCAAAAGAAAATTATTGTTGTAACCCCAATGAATTTTGAATAGAAAAAGCAACCTCATTAAATTGGGATTGATGCCGATAGATTTTTACTTCCCACGTCATATGGCGAGCAAGTTTTGAACCGTCGTTAAGAGCGAGATTGATGACCGAGAGTGAGATTGATCTCTAAGTTACATTTTCATAGGGGCACATGCATTGGCCCCGAACCCTTCCTGGGCGAACTGGCGAAAGCATGCTTGAAATGACAGTCCAGGAGGTTCATAGCAGGCCCCAACAAACGTAGGGAGCTATGTCAATTGAACCGGAGGAGAGATTCACTCCACTTGTTAGTAGGGATCCTCACAGGTCACTGCAGATTGAACAGCAGCTGTCACTAATAGGGGTGGTTAGAGACCCAATCTGTCAGAAGTGCTGAATCTGTAAATGTTGGGATGCAAATGAATGAAATAAACTCTCAACACAGATAAACTTTATTGACATTCAATGAGTATTAAAAATGTCACAACCACCTTTTCCTTCATCAGCCAGCACCATTTGACTTACACGTATTCGAATATTGAACATTTATATAGTTTATTACAGCATTTATGGATACCTACGTAATCGCTTCATAGGAAAAATTATTGTAGGTTGATCAGGACGATCCATTCAATACAAAAAAAATTATATTGTACATTTCAACAATCGCCAAATTGATTTTTTTCAACATCGGTAACGTTTTTCGCTATATTAACATCCTCAGGTATTTTCAGAACCGTGCCATAAAGACTGAAAGAGTTTCAATACTGCCCTGAAGATGCTATAGTAGTTATAACGAAACACGTGATGGGTACCTATACAGGTTCGAATTTTTAAACTCAGAAAAAAATCTGGTCTACTGTGTATACTTGAAGTCAGTCCATTCCATGTCAAATCACACTTCGAATAAAAAATTTATCTTGAAATCTCTTTCAGTGGAAGTGATATTTTTCCGTTGCTGGAACGTAGATTGCTAAAAATGTTCAATCGTTTTTTACGGCCAAGAATTTAATAAAACCTGCCTACAAAGTGGAATACTTCAATACCTTTTCACTGAGACATATATTTTTCGTTCGTTTCGGCGTCATGTCTCCTGAATCGATTATACCTTCGCATAACCATAAATAGTTGTCAGAAGTATTTCCGCACCCTCGTTGACCCGGATCAGCTGCCAGCTACACTATGCTGTGACGACACAAAGCGATTTTCATTTGAATTCGAGATCTTCGTATACAAACGGGTTATCACTTTTTTATATAAAACTGACAGCTGTCAGCCGGATCCACATAAGCGTGTACGAAACATTCGTGTTCTATGGCGAACATTCAGCATGTTCTGTCGGCCTGGTGAATTTATACACGCTATGGTTTCTGACTACGTTCGTCCACACTCGCGTTGTCAAATTATAAACACATTTTTGAGGTTAACCGTCTTTTGCATTGTTCCAAACTCGTATTGTTTTCATTTCGAAGCTTCATATTTTTGGGACAACTGGAGCGATTTCACGCTAAAGTGTAGAGGGAGATATCATCCTCATTCGCGTTTGGAAACATTTGGAGAACGCAATGGTTTTTAGTCAAAAAGTTGTCCTCTTTAAAATAAACTTTATATGTTTCTACATTTTTTAGAAAGTTTATTTCGCTAGCTCAATTATCGCAAATGGGTTGGTTAGAAAATTTCAGGCCAGACTATAAAAAATTCAAAAGTAACCTTAAACATATTATATCGAAGGTGTGAACATGCAAACTTTAAATTCCCCACTTTTGCATATCTTTACTCCAAAATATTCCAAGAAAATATCGAATTATACTCTTATAATAATATAGCAATAATTCGTTCATAGTTGCTCAATTTTTCCCGTGAATTCTTTTGAAATGAACTTTCCCTAACTATCTGTGTAATTCTCCAACCTTTCACAATAATTATGAAAAATAGCACCTTCGAAAACTGTCATTAGCTTTAAAATGAGTCAAGTTACATTTTAAAATTAAAAAAATAATTTTTTCACACACTCTTCTGGGCACTGTGTTATAAGACATGGCAAGAACTGATTCTGACGTTCAAACGACTAAATGGCTTACAACGCAAAAACTCTGAGTGGATCTCGGGAGACATTAGATCTAATTTTCTCTACTACGTCTGTAGAACAAAACGAAACAAAAGAATAATGTAGAAGTAATTTCGCTGTATCCTTCTGCGTCGACTAATGTATATCTTGGTATCTTCAGGTCTATCAAGGTATAGTATTATTAAAATCAATTGAAGAACTTCAAATTCATGAACGCATTGATCAATCACTAATTCATAATTAATTAAATTGCATTAATTGGTGCACATAAAACTGTCATTAGAACTGTCACCAGCGACCTATTGTATCGACCATGGCCTACTTAAAATAGGTGATACCTGTTCGAACACATACATTCCATTATAAAAATAATCTACACTATGCATCACAAGAGTTTTCTCTCACACACTAGCACCAATTCATTTATGAAAGGGTATACAATGAACCACTAGTACTCAGACTGTGACGGCGTTAGTTCCATTAGCTAGAGTCCTGTAACGAAAAACAATTTATTTAGCCAGTCTTTTATTTAGCCATTATTCATGTATAGGTTTGCCAGAAAAGCTATTAATGAGTATAGTATTGTGTCTTTAATTCAACTTGAAATCGATAAAATGGAACCAAAATGTTTCTTGCAAAAGTCTTAAGATATTTCGATTTTCGTTTGTAGTATGACACATAATTATAAGGGTGGCTTGAGAACCAACAACTGTTTTTCTTCAATGGAAAGGTATATGATTGACCTCTAGTTGAAAAGATATTGTGTGGATAATTGTGGACAACCTACACTTTTGATTATCAGTTGAAAAAGAGGAACAGCGTTGCCAGATATCACAATTTTTTGCAAATGTGAGGTTTAGATGATTGGTGACTTCTGGCGACTTTCATGCCAAAGGTTGATGGCCAGCATGATTAAGATCCTGGCAACCAGGACCGCCCTACCTCCCCCCGAAATTTCAGAAATTTCAGTTATTTGTATCTTCCCATAAGACTTATACGTATTAAAAACTATGGATTTTATCATTTTTGAAACTACGCACCTCCCCCCCCCCCTTTTCGAAGTGAATCTGGTTCTAACTTTAGTCAAAAAGCTGCTTAAGCTTGTATTCATAATCCACACTCTGAGATAACAATGAAGATATCTTATTGTTAATGATTTATAGTTAAAATTTGAGGCTTCCTTATAGAAACAAAAGAATAAGCAAATACCTTAAGGTTTCCCTAAGGATCAAGGAGGCCTCAGAGAAGGATTATAAATATGACTCTTAGTAAGTACGATTTGTTTCAAACTGAATATTGCATTCTAATATTCTGACTATTTTTAATGTTCACCTAACAGTTTTTAATTTTTCGATTGAATTAATCTGTCGCCGGTTGGGATCGAACCCACAACCTCCGCATTCTAGGCTGACGCTTTCAACTATTCAACTATGGCGAACTGCCGCACAGAATAGCAAATACGCTATGGAAGGTACACCCCCCCCCCCCGCGCAATACTTTACTGCCAATTTTTTAAGTTGTATAATTCGATCTTGGTTAGACACTGTCTTCAATCGAACCATCGTTGAGCCAAATGCGGAAAACTGCCATCTTCAGAGAATGCAGTACGATGTGGGTTCGATCCCCACTGGCGAAACATTTTGCTTTTTAATTATTCAGCTCAGTCAGATAGTTTCTCTAGCTAGCACTAGATGTCTTACCAAGATCGAAGCTAAAGGGCTTGAAACATCTGTCTAGAATGCAAAAGGCTGTTGGTTTGATACCCAGTGGCGACCCAGTGGATTATTAAGAAAAAATATCCATTTCGTGGGTCCACCCAGTTACCTTTTCTTGAACTCCTGAATTCAAATTTCCTTTCGAATGTACATTCTTATCACAGTTTCATTCTCTTTTTATACTCAGCACGGAATTCTATACATACGTTGTTTGGTTGTCAGACGGGTTTCCAGCGAGCTTTTTCAACAGCCTTTGTTTGAACAGTTGCCCGAACGTCGTTCTGAACATCTTGTTCATGAAGCAGTAAAGGATGAAGTTGATTGAACCGTTCAGTAGTGCCATCATATCCATGACTTCACCATATTTCTGATAACAGTCCAAAAATAAATCTTTCCCTTTAACGCCGATGAACAACGCGAAAAGACCCTGTGGAAACTCGGAGAGGAGGAACAAGAGCAACACTGCGATGAGCATTTTCGTTGTGCGGTCCGCTCTCCTGTCTGACTTTGAACTTTTCTTCTTGGTCGCTTTATTTGTTGAGGAGAGAGGATAAGAATCGTATCCTCTCAGGACCTGTTTCCTCTTCTTGGCCCTGAAGAGAGTCTTCACCAACCAGCTACTGATCAAGGTGAGTATGATGCAAGGCAGCAGTTTGATCAGGACGGCGAAAAGCCAGAAGTTGATCTTCAGCAACACCGTGTCTTTGCGAAAGTACTCGTTCAGACTTGTGTGATATAAGACGTACGTGTTTCCTTCCTCTTGTATCGTTGTAGATGATATTTCGAAGATTAGGTAGCTGGGGATGCAGAGGACGAGAGGGAGAACGTAACAGATGCAAATGGCGTATGTACATCTTCGATCTGAGCAAAGGATGTGGTTCTTGTCTGGGTATCTGTAACAAGAGAAAAAATATTGAGGGAAACATATATTACCTGGGTCTAACTACACACGTCTGAGAAGCCTGCGTGAGGACAAATTCCCATTGACCTCAAGACACTGGAGATTGTAACGATCGGGGAATTGGGTTCACCATTTTTTTTTGTAAGTATGGCAGCATTCATTGTACTTGTCAGTATAGCCGTATGGTCTAACTGTAGAGAGCAATCGGGTGCTATATACGTAACACAGTCAAGGGTGTGATAGCAACATCAACTCTTCTCCAAGTGTCGCCCTCTATACATCAGACCTGCTATAGAAAGGGTTACTTATACACCACCCGATTGCTCTCTACAGTTAGACCGCCAGGCTATACTAACGGGTCTAGGCTAAAGACGAAACATGCATATCTATAGCAGATCTGATGCATAGTGGAGGGCATACACTCAACATCAGTTGTCAGCCTCTGATGTGAATCAGCCGAGATAACGGTACATCGTAAAAGTGTACGAATAATAAGGGATGACGCTGTAAATCAGTTCACCCTTGTTGACAGATGTCGTGAGGGACATCTGTTGTCACTTCAAGGCACTACAGGTGTTAGGACCTTTGACTCCGTAAGTTGCTGATGACCGGCCCCATAGAGGGCAGCATTGCACTACTACGAATTTCAGTGTTGGCGTGTTGCTAGATATAAACAGATACGACTATCGTTTTCAAATATAATAATAAACGGAGCCGATGAAATAATTTCGGCTGCTGTTTGCTTTGGATAATATATCCTTTCTTCCAATATAATACCCACCCTACCTTCATTCAATCACCCCTCCCCCTAATATAGAATTCTCCGCCACTGGTAGACCAGATAATTGGACCTTCCAAAAGATAAAAATCAAGGTCAAGGAAAGACTGAAGTGTCAGCATACCGAAGTCACTAAACTTCAATGCTCCTGAATGTGTACTGAATAGAAATCTGGGGATAAGCGAAAATCTAAATAACATGTCCTTAAGAACTTTTAGAAAGCAATTTAATTCGCCTACGACAAAAATAAAAGCTAGGGTGATAACCTTGGCGGCAACCAAAGAAAACAGCGGACCGTTCTTTCCATTAGGGCTTTAATAACTTCTCTGGGGACATAAGAATGAATTAACGGAAACAAAAATAAACCCCCATAAGTTTATATTTGTAGCAACAGTGATTGATTGGAATTAATTTGATTTTCTGGAAGTTCGTTGTTGAGGGAGCCTATTGGAGCAATTTGACGGATGTCATTCTTGATTCTGCCAAAATTAATCAGGTCGTATTGACAAGCTTCAATTTTTCATAGCAATTTGGGTCAATCGCGTCGTTTGGGGGCAAGAGGGGACTTTTGTCGCCTACCCTGAAAGTAGCGCAAATTACGTCTAGGGGTGTTTTGAGGGGACTGAAAATGAAGTGCGTTTTAGTCATTCAATCATAATGACATTCCAGTTTGATCAAAATGCTTCAAATATATCAGATGTAGTCATTGCGAGATCGCAAAACAAAGTAATTCTATTAAAAAAGAGAAAGTTCAACTCGAAACTTATGGATTCAATGCATATTTGATAGTTCCTCCTTATATGATCAGATTATACCGGATACAATAAAGAAAGGATCATTTCTTTTGATTATAGATTATTCTATTAGTATCAAAATGTTTTTTCCTGCTCCCTCCCCTAAAAGACCCGGCGTGTTCGCCCATGGCAATCGGGGCGTAATACTTTGGTCTTTAGACTTGTAGCTTCTTAGATATGAAAAACTTTGTTCACGTTAAATTGGTATACTTAATATAAATGTTTGTGACATTCCTGGCCCTGGGATTAAATTAGATAGGTCAACTTTATGATTAGGGAGAATTTAACTGCGAACATAATGACATATTTTCGTTTAATTAGCTATATTGGAAAATGTGAAAGTAATACGCCTATCTCGAGTCTGCACAACTAAGAATGTAAATTCAATTACGTGGAATGATCAACTGTATAAACCTTCAAACAAGTGAGAGAACCTATAAAAAGGAAGCTCTACAAAGGGTGAAGATAAAGATAGCACTCAGGAAATTGAACATTTTGGTTTTTCCAGGAAATTAAGGCGGCGAAAGGAATATCTGCTTACGTTCACTTTGTTGAAGCGCTTTTCATCTATTCATAAAAATACGTTGATGATACAGAACCGACATGGTGTCAAGTGGATCGACCCCGGTTATCAACTGAAGTAGACCAATTCATTAACATTTTTGCTAGGCGAGTCAAATACAGGGTGGATAGAATATTTCTCTGGTGGCTGTCAGTTTTACGCGCGTCGTTTAATGCAGTTTAATTACCCATGGTTGTGTTTCCGCTTAATCAAAGCTTTTTCCCGAAAACAATTTTTTTGCCCTATTTTAAAAAACTGTAAAATGTTAAGGCGTTCTAAATGATCCAATCCAGATGCGTTTCATTGCACTTTTCTTGGAAGCAGATATTTATAAAAGCAATAACTTCACAGATACTTTATATCTGCTGCAGTCAGAGCAAGTGGACTGTATTTCTTTATCAGACGAAAAGCTTTATTTACCTGAGAACGCGGAGTGAAATTTCCACCAGAGCGATTCCACCGCTCTAACAACATATTTCAGCTTCAGATGGAATGAAAGTATATGAAATATCCATAACAAATCACAGTAAATCGATTTATTTGGCATGCTTCCACAAAAAACAGAAGGATGGTTGTTACGGGAACAGTCAATAACAGAAAAGTTATAAATGAAATGCCATATCAGAGATTAATTCATACAAATTCGCATCTAGAAGGCAAGGAAAAAACCTGGCGTACTGCGGAATCCGAATCACACACTTTCTGTTTGTCGGACAGACGCTTTAGACAGCTGAGCTAAGCAGGCACTAGGCTTACTTAAGCTAGAACGCCATCTTGCGGATTAACAAGTAAATAGATGTCACGTTTTTTTAAACCTTATCAAATAGAAAACTAGCTTCGTGAAGACATAACCTGCAACATAACAGACCCAATGGAGGGATACACCAAGATAATGGAGGTTGTGGAGACTAGTCTCTTAATTACCTCACTTAGGGTTGAAAAAACCAACAATCATCAGCTTGTTCATATAAGTCAGATATATGTACGTTTGTCGCATACGAACCTAAAAGTATCAACGAACCGGTCTGAAAAAAGCTGGGAACAATTCAATTTGCAGTTGTTGTTACCTTGACGTTACAAACTGACTTTCCCTTTTGTATTTACATTCTGTGACAATTACCATTATAATTATGCCATTCACAATGTTTTTCTGTCTGACGGGATGTTCGGGTGGGTAGGTTTTTTTTACTATTCTCGTTACAACGGAATTACCTACTAAGCCGGGAAAATTATGAACATTTATTTTGGATGTCTAAGCAATATATCTTTCTGTAATAGTATGAAAGATCACACCAAAGGAGAATGTTTGGATTTCTTTGAGTCATATTGAAAGTGCCGTTGTGTTACGCGGCTCAACTGTGCAAGATCCTTCAAACGCATAATCAATCTATAGAATTTATTACTAAGGGCTTATCTTAAAGTATACGTTTCTCAAGGATGATTAAAACGAAGCTGAAATCTGTATTTGAACGTTAGTTTAACGGGTTGTGTTGTTTGATTGTACTATAAATAGTCGCCGTGACAGGAGTAGTGCGGTGGCACGGTCCTGGGAAGCCGCTGTGGTAAAATACGTAGGCAAAAACAACTGCAGGTCAAACGATGCCGCCTCGACTGATATTTATAGTACAGTCAAACGACACATTGCTAGAGCAACCCGTCAAATTTAAATTGCTCGAGATCTCCGCATAAAATCGCAGCATCATCTGCATACTTGATATTATATATCACCTTACCGTTTACGTTTATGCGTTATGTTCTATCTTCTAGAGCTTCCTTAGATATTTGATCAGGCTATCAATTAAACAGTAACAGTGACAAAACCCACCCATCGCCTCACTGCATATTGTTTTTGGCATTATATACTTGAATAAATGCCAATTTCTGTAATTGCTTTCTATATCCAATTTGATTTCTTATTACGCTTATATCACGATTGTTGACTGCCTTTTTTGTCCTATGATTTCCTAGAATTACTATTTCCAGTATTGGAACGTTGTACACCCCACACTCAGGATTTCCGATCGGCGTTAAATTCAACGATTTCCGCCAAATTTTAATCACTGTGTAGACTGAAGCATAGAACAACTATTTTCATAGAAATGGCAAAAAACACGAATATTGTTCTGTTTTCCGTCTGGTTCTGAGTAGGAAAAGAGTAACATATCTCAGATTTTTTGATCTGACGAAAACATCTCATTTACTTCTGTAGCGCAAAATCTGTTCATAGTGAATATCAAATAAGTCCGCCATAGTATCGTAAAAAGAAGACGCAGCCAGCATTTGAATGTAGCTATGAACATTTAATATTAATGACCTCTTCAGGAAAAATACACCAGCTGCTCGGCATTCGTTTGACGCTTGGAATATTTACCGACCTAATAGAATCTCAAATGCTTCGATGCAAAAAGTGTGGCTGAGAACGGACAAAAAAAAGACAAGGAGGAGAATGCAAAGTTCGCCTTGAAATATTATCCCGGATTATGTTGGGATTATTGATGATTTTCCTCTTTCCTTGATATACGAGGGATAAAGAGATCGCCCCACGTGGAATTTCCACGTTAGATAACCTCACAAAAAAATATCAGGAGCCATCAAGTCTGACGGCCAAGTTATACCACCGAAACTCGATATCATGTGAACAGGAAACATTAGGATTTGTCGTGTCGTCTTTCTTATCTTTGGATTCAGCAGAATATTTTTGATCGGTCGATAAACCACATAAATAGGTTGATTAATCGGAAACTTGTCCTTGATTAATTAAATTACATTGATTGACGCATATAAAACTGACAAAAGAACTGTCACCAGAAAAATATTATATCCACCATGGCCTACTCAAAACATAAGATACCTGTGTCATAACCCTCTATACCGGGTGGCCCATTTAACTTGAGACAGCCGCATAGCGCAAAAACGGTGAGTTTTCAGATGAAACGTTCTGATGAAGGTTCTTGGGTGCAATTGGGAAGAGTTAATGATGACTTTTATTTTCGACATTGACAGCATTATCAAGGTTTTTTCAATCAATGGATCAGATAAGGTGGTCCCGTTATGTGGCCTGCTAGCTCACCAGATTCAACCCCTCTCGATTTCTTTTTATGGGGCAATCTGAAAGAAGTTGCTTGCTCGAGAAGCTCTCACTACATTGGAAATATGATGTAACGCATGAGAAATACTTGTAGAGCAATCAATAAAAAAACTCTCCTTGGGTGCAGTGAAAACTTATAAAATGGATTGATAAGTGTATTCAAATTGACGGGCATCATTTTGAACGTTTGTTATGATAAATTGAAAGGCCCCCATACGATATTTACGTTATTCATGGAGCATTTATAAAAAGACAAAATGTATTTGTTTTTCGTCGAAGAGTAAGATTCTGCAATAAAAATATATGTTGCCATTAAAAAATATGTTCAACTTTGAAAAAAACTTGAAAACGTTGTCAATGTCGAGAATGAAAGTCATCATCAGCTCTCCCAAATTGCACCCAAGAACTTTCATTCGATCATTTTCATCAAAACACCCGGTATATAAAAAGATATAACATAAGGGGACTCACCCTATAGCCAGGTACCTCCAGATCGCCAAAGACTGCGTGAGGCAGATGGATATCGTATGCAAGATCTGCGTGACGTGGTTATGTAACAACATGAAGACAGCACCATAGTACGGAAAATCCCTTTTCCCCAGCAGCTCCAGATGATAGTAGTACGCAAAAGGTATGTATTCAATCATCAACAGCATGTCGGCGACGGCCAAAGCTGTCAGAATCCTGTTGATAGGTACGGCCGCCATTTCTTTGCGCGTCAACACGACGATGTTCGCGATGTTCGCCACTGTTCCGAATATGCACACGAACACGGAACAGTACACGTGGTAGTTCTCTGCGTAGTTCTTCACTAGTTCTTGGATATTGGTACCACCGCATTCGAAGGAATTGGCTTCGGTCCAGGTGGAGTCCGTCCAGGAACTGGAATGAGAGAAAGTGTTTCCCAAACATATCTAAAGCGCATCTTTTTGTTGAAACATGTGTGCACTAATTACTCTAACTTATGGGCTCTCAACTATATTAGAAAGTAGATCTACTTATGTAGATTGTAGACGCTCTTACTTGGTGAAAGTCTTTCATCATGCATCGTGTACACAGTTTCACAAATAAAACTCTTTGTATTTCAGTGACGCGTTTCGATTTATATTTATCATTGTCAGTCAGATTGGACTGTTAACAAAAGCTACCCAGATTACTTGTCAACTAGCTAACTAGATCGTATCATGGATACAAAACTAGAGCACTCAAATCTAGCATAATATTTATCCTGTCTTTCTATTAAATTATTTCTCCTATCTTTTGTCTATCTTAGTGAAAATATTTTTTGGCGACTGCATGTGCACAAGTGTTAAGTAATTAATATATGATTTAAACTTCATCAGAGATTCGAAAATAACTGCGAAACCTTACTCTTGACATATCTTGTCATAGAATGTATTAAGAAGAATGAAATAGCTTAACGAATAAAATAGTTTATCACATGAAATATCTTAAGGACATTTTGACGGCGACGGTTGAGTTTTTTGTAGGGGTTTCCCTTAACACTAGTGAAAATATCGTCGCCAAAAAAGATTTCCCTTAAGACAGACAAAAGAAAGAAAAAATAATTCAATAGATGACTAGCTAGATAGAATAAATATTATGCTAGATTTGAGTTCATAATAGTTTTGTATCCATGATACGATCTAGTTAGCTAGTTGGCAAGTAATCTGCGTAGGCTTTGTAAACAGTCAAATCTGACAGTCCGGCGATAATTTAAATATAAATCGGACCATGTCACCGAAAGAAAAAGAGTTTTATTTGTGCATCTGTCTGTATTTTGAATGTTTTGGCCAGATTTTAGGACTCTTGATCCAGTTGAAGCATATTTTCAAAATATAAGGAATTATGATAATTTACGGAAACGTGAAAATCTTTTAAATTAGAAAAGTTTCACAATATTTGTAATACTTTTTAATTTGATTCCAAAGGATCAAACATTTTAAAATTCTGTTCAAATATTATTTCCCGCACACTACGAGTATCATTGCGTAGGAAACACAAGGGCAATCTGCTTGAAGCCATTTTTTATAGGTATAGTTAAGGGGGGATAATAAACTTAAGAGTTTATTGCACCCAGAAGTGCTTTGTGAGAAAATAAATATCTATTTACATCTATCTTGAAACGCTGTACATTGTAAATTTCTGGGATTAAATTCTCTGGCAGCTAATTCACAACGCCGGAGTGCTTCCAAATGAAGATTTTTGGAGGAAGCTGCTTCAAGGCATTAGAAAATCGACCTGGTGAGAACGCAAAGATAAATATCATACTATAGTTCTGGATCTTTGAAATATCGACTAAAATATGTCCAATAGATAACCTTTTTTTATTTACTGCAGTAAATTTTCATAATTCTAGTTGTTGTTTTATAGGTTCGATATTTCAGATGTTACTAGATCGTTTAACATTCATCAGGTTTCTTACTAAACGTGATACTTCGACTAACTGTACTCACGAGGGCTGAGTTGAGATCTATAAATATTCTCTGTACATTTTCCGTAGTTCAAATTGAAATTCTATGTGGCTATATCGCATTTCATATATCAAAAGGATATTCTCGTTTCAGATAACATGTAAAAGGTTTACGGGTCACAGGATTCCAGATATAAATATAACTCTATAGTGCTTCATGTAATCAAATTGATCGGTATCTTTTGAAAAAGACTGAAGGATAACTTCATAACGTTATTGTATTTCCAGCTATTGCTACAACGAATCATCGGAATTTTCCACTTCTGTAGTATATCTTTCTCGCAGCCTTTGTGCGCGTATCATCCTAAATATGAGAGCATTTATATTTTCATTAATGTAACTTTTTTATCAATCTCCCACACGCGTAAAGGTAAACGCACTCCTGAAGCACTGTGAAAGAACCTTTGTCTGTCCATATTACACATGATCTTTGATTTAATCATCTTCGTCGACATCATCATTGATTTCTTTACCATTTCGAGAAAAACAGAACGCGTTTATATGGTTTATATTATAATAATTCCGAAAGTATTAGAGGAAATAGCAATTGGATTAAAAGTTAAAAGATGATCTATTATTAACATCAGATATGCACATGATACCATTTTTAGCAAAGAATCATTAGCAGATCTTCAAAGTATACTTGATCAGGTGGTAGGTGTGTTCTGAAGGAAGGCATTTAATGTCCAAAAGAATTAAATGTATTACTATAACTAAATCACATCAACAACAAGACTACAACACTAATAGTAACATCAAACTAATTACCTATTCTTCTTCTGCTTAAGAAGCGTCCTGAGATCTTCATCTGTTAGATTGAAGTTTACTGGGAGCAATTGTTTAAGCATTGCACGAAGTGCTGTCAAGTTTTCATATCTCACTTCCATCTTCGGATGATACGTGGTCTTCAGCTAATCAAAATGCTCATTTTTCTGAAAAAAAAATTACACATAATAATTGAATATAAGACAAACGACGTAGTTTGTCAAAGGGAGAGTTTGTGACTTCCCGTTCTTCTACTCAAGCTTGATTAAAAGAATATCAACTAAAAGGAATCATAAAACTCCAATGAACTCCAAACAAATTTTGTTCCAAGGTGCTGTGGAAAAAACCAATTATAATTTTGAAAAAAACCTAAAAAAACGCTTTAATTGTAGCTGAATATAATTAAATTATTGTGTTACAAAAGAAAGTGGAATGCTTTTTGCTTTTTTTTTAAACTCTCTACTTTCACAAATAGCTTCTAATAGAATATTTCTACCATACAATACGATCAATCACACATAAAAACGTGTCATTATTAAGTGTATGCTCTCCACTATGCATCAGACCTGCTATAGACATTCATTCATTCGTCTTTAGCCTAAACTCGTCAGTATAGCCCGGCGGTCTAACTGTAGAGAGCAATTGGGTGGTATATACATACATAACCTAGTCAAGGGTCTGATAGCAACATCAACACTCATCGCCAAGCGTTGCGCATGGTGGCGCTGCGCATAGTGCCCATTGTGTTAGGACATTTGACTCCATAAGTTGCCAATAGGCAGCGCCATACTGCGCGACGCTATGAAATGAGTGTTGTATTTATGAATGAGATGTTTCATTTACCTCTGTTACATAGTCTAAGGTTGATCTTGGTTCCTTATAGCAAGCCGTCACTGCGTTATAGTGGAAACTCTTAAAAATGAAAAACGGGAGCTGTATACACCAACAAAGGATATAAGGTGAAGCTGCGGAAAATATGGTACGTAAAATATTAATACTGTTCGATCTCTTTCCTCCAGCGTAGTGTCTTCCAAACAAGATATGTGTCAAAGTTGGATGGGTAGCAGTGCGAGAATAATGCGGTATTCTACAAAAAAAAACCAGTCCGTATTTTAGAAAGCTATAGCCAGAAGGCGCGAGTTGTGCAAAGATAAAATCTTTTAGATTATTTCAACAGCAGCAATCACTCACAATTTTTTTTCCTGTCGCTGTTCTCAGCGGTCCATTTGCCGGTTATCTCTCTCTGTATGTCACTGCTGAGAGGTGAAACAATACATCATCGCGAAACATTGTTTTGAGCTTGAAGCTGGGTAGTGTTCAGATTTTCAGATACATACGTTCGACGACGCACAGAAAACAACGTAAATGAATATTATTAACAAGCTTTTATTATTGGCTTGACGTGTATGTATGATTGTAACGAAATCTCCCAAAGCTACTCTCACCCACTTCAAAACGTCACATTACTTTCAAATTTTGCACACATTTCAAGGACCGATAACAATGAAATAGTTTGAGCTATGTTCATCTTAATAAAGCAATGCGTTTAGAAGTGATGATGATGACGAATTAACATCATAATTAATTTTTTTTACTTGTTATCTATAGATATCGGTCAAATTAATAAAAGTGTCTTACAGGCTCAATATGATCACTGAATGATAATCTGCTCTCAAAGAAGGTACCTAATAGCTTCATGTTACTGCATATTATCATCGGTCCTTGATAAGTGTGCAAAATTTGAAATTAATCTGTTGTTTCGTCGTGGATGAAAATAGCATTCTAAGATTTCGTTATATACATAGATACATACACCCGAAGCTTATAATAAAACGTTCCAATAAAGACTGAGCCACCACAGTACAAATGCCTCCCCCACTCGAAAAAAAAATGGCAGTCCAAGGTTAATCCTGACATAAAAAATAAATGAGCTGTCTACCCAAAATGCAAGCAGCTGTGATGGATTTACTACCCTGAGGGTCTCGAATGAGTAATATGATAAAGCCTTTTACCTTGATACAATTCTCGTATTTCTTTTCCATTAACTCTGTATATTCGGCTGATGAAATTCGGCTTTCAAATATTTTTCTAAGACCACCATTGAAACTCCATTTTTGTGCTGTCAATCACCAGCTGAATGTTAACGATATCTGTGAGGCCGCGTTTCGCAGTTTTTGTCGCTCTGCCGCAGAAAGTGAATATCTATGATAGAGGAGAGACTCAATATGCCAAATAAAAAAAACGGCATCTAGTAGGCTGCTGTCTAGCACACGCATTGTACCAGTGACTTTAGAAATAGAAATTTGATTCAGATTTTCGAACTAGCGATATTCTGAATTTCAATTGGAAGATTAATTTGTGTCCACCTACTTGACAACATTTGTATGTGTACTGTACTATACATATGAGACCGTATTATGGTCTCTGCATCATCCTCCGAATTTTTGGGAGTATCTAGGGCACATGTTTATTACGTAATGCACTTAGACTCTCATGGAAAGTCCCGGCTTGACTTTGAATGACAATGAATGCTTTTAATGTGACGGAACAGGATCGTTAACGGCATATAAATGAGACTACAACACATTTTCCCTTTTTCTGGGAGAAAAAATGAGAGACTGGTTACCGAAATAGATCAGAATATGTACTTGGAAGATGAAGTTTGTTAGAATGATGAAATATTCATTTTACTTTTGAAGCCTCTCTCGTGCTGTTCCTCTTCTTGGTTATCGTTTTAATTGATTAATTCAACAGAGAATATAAGCTTGAATTTCTATTTTTTAAGGTATTGAATATTAATATCATTGTGATAAAAGCGTGGGGTCATTGATAACATTTGTTACTAGAGGTATTTAAAAATGCAGAGTTAGTGTAATAATGTAATACAAAGCTCCCTTCAATTTCAATACAATCACATTAATTTTCTCGTTAATCATTTTATTCTTATATTATTATTTTTTATTTTTTACTTTTTGTTCGAGTAATTATAAAATCGTGTCTTTCAGTTTTTCTAAACTATAATTTATTCTTTGAGGAATTTATCCTTGTACTTGACATTTGGAGTCGCATTTACGTGGTTGCTGATATTAGACTTTCTCTTCAATCTATCTCATTAAACGGGTCTGAACGGTAATGAAAAGCAATAATGGGACAAACTTTTCAAACTACGAGTATTAACTGAGTGTGCAAGACTTAAAATCAATCTGACGATTCAAAGTGGGTGAAAATTGCGTTCGAACATTCCGTTACAAACATACCAAACACGTGAAGCTAATGAAAAGCGTGTTGAAAATATGCTGCTATATTCCCGTTTAAAACAAATTTAATCAAGCTGAGAATCTCAGAGCGAGACGGAATTGAACAGAGTCTTCGTGTCGCTTCTGACATTTTTCCAGAAAACAACTTCATTAACCAGAATGAGCTCTCCACCACTTCCGGTGTATGAACTCCTTAATAGGCGATGTTTGCGTTCCGCAACGATCTTCGACGTCTAACCATCCAACGGTGGTAACGAGTTTGTAGATCAACGTGATACCGTCATTGTTACTGTCTACAGAACAGGGACGTATCCATGGGGGGGGGTGCTTAAATTTCGGATCTAGTTGGCGATATCTCAATTCCGCATTTCTAACCATTCCCTCCCCCCTGGAAAACGGTCTCGATATGCGAAAGTTCCATACTTACACACTTTACACAGTTTTAAAAATGACATTGGTGCCTTGGGATAGTGACTTTTATCCCCCACGCCAATGTGCGGAGAAGTAATAATCACAAAATTTTTAATTATCACTCATCACCACGACACCCTATTTCTCGGAAAATACCATTCTGAATTTGGTGGAGAACGATGTTTGAACGGCTATTGAACCTATTTTCGAAAACTACAAAGCTTGTTCGTCCTTGTCACACTAGTAAGCTAGTCAAGTGAATTGAGTCAACTGCCATCGAAAGTTCAAATATTAAACCCAAGTTATGGCTTCGCTATGTAGATGACACATTCATCATCTGGAACCATGGAGAGAGCCAACTAAAAACATTCTTCAGTCATCTGAACAACATGCGACCTTCGATAAAATTCACGAAAGAAGAAGAGAGCAACAACTGCCTTCCATTTTTAGATGTTTTAGTAACGAGAAGAAACACCAAAATTGAAACAACAGTACACAGAAAACCAACTCACACAGGTCAATACTTACATTACACTTCAAACCACCCAACAGCCACGAAGAAAGGCGTCATCCGAACTTTAGTCGACCGAGCTAGGAATATTTGTAACACACAAGAGGGACTACAAAGAGAGCTCAATATCATCAAACAAGATCTATTAAACAACGGATACCCAAAGAAGCTAGTGGAAGTAACAATACAGGAAAATACCAACAGTAGAAGAATTAAACACGAAGAATCTCAGCACTTACTCATTCTGCCTTACGTCAAAGGAATATCAGATGGAATCAAAAGGATAGGTAAGCGATACAAGATCCAAACGAGATTCTCTAGGACTGCCACCCTCAGAAGTATCCTAACAAAAACTAAGCCCAGGAATGAATTCACAAAGGACTGCATCTACCAGATACCATGTGAATGTGGTAAAATCTATGTTGGAGAAACAAAAAGGCCACTGAAAGTAAGAATCGTCTCAACACCCAGCGAGCAGAGACAGGAAAATCTGGAATAGCTGACCACGCATGGACGGAGCACCATAAAATAGCTTGAGACGACGCTAAGGTTATTGCCAAGGAACCGCACTGGTATCGAAGGAAATTCAAGGAGGCGGCATTCATCACCAACAACAGCAAAGTGTACAGCAAACCCAGCGTAGACATCAAACCAATCTGGCAGCCACTCATAAAGAAGATCAATAGACTACGACTGGACAAGACAACAAACAGCCACGTCAGCAGACCGGAATACCGCGCATCGGGAACCAATCAGAACAGACCGCGCACAACGACACGTCACCGGACGGGGTATAGATAGGCGTGAAAGGAACGTGTTCGCCAGTTCACCTGAAGACGATTGAAGATAGCACATCAATCGAAACGTCGTGATACTCAAAATTTTATAGACAATGGAAGTCCGAAATCAAACTTTTGATAAATCCACCTTGTCTACAAGTTTCAAACAACAGTTAGTAAGCTAGTGCCAAAGATTCATCAAATTCCAAAAAGTACTTACCGCGTTATAGATGAACCAACAATTATCGGACATACATAATACATCTCTAAGTGTTGCCCTCTATGGGCACGCCCATTGGCAACTTACGAAGTCAAAGGTCCTAACACCTGGACTGCCTTGATTTACAGCGACATTCCTTGTTCTTCGTAAACACTATTAACGAGGTTCCGTTAACTCGGCTCGTTTACATTAGAAACTGACAGCTGATATCAAGTGTATGCTCTTCACTATGCATCAGACCTGCTTTCGTCTTTAGCCTAGAATCGTCAGTATAGCCTGGCGGTTTAACTGTAGAGAGCAATCAGGTGGTATATACGTAACCCAGTCAAGGGTGTGATGGCAACATCAACTCATCTCCAAATGTCGCCCTCTATGGGGACGCTCATTGTTAAGGTATACTAGGCTAAAGACGGAACATGCTTGTCTATAGCAGATCTGATAGATAGTGGAGAACATACACATATAGGTTTTAGAACCTTTGACTTCGTAAGTTGCCATTGTGCGTCCCCATAGAGGACGACACTTGGAGATGAGTTGATGTTGCTATCACACCCTTGACTGGGTTACGTATATACCACTCGATTGATCTCTACAGTTAGAACGCCAGGCTATACTGACGAGTCTAGGCTAAAGACGAAACATGTATGTCTATAGCGGGTCTGATGAATAGTGGAGAGCATACACTCAAAACATAGTACAGACAGACAGACCGACGGAAATGAAACACCAAGAAAATACAATACCAGAAATTTTAAATTTTCGGTGTCAGAAATAAAAGTGGTGAAATAACGGATATCGTCGGCATAATCTCAACTCTTCTCCCTCCTCACGCCCTCCATGGAAAATGATCTCGATACGTCCCGATTGCCAATAAATTATTTAATCCTCTGCGTGCCCCAGCGGAAAACAATTACCCGAGTACCATGAGGAGACAAACCATTTAAGCCACGTTCCTTGCCTTCACTTTAAATAAAACTGCCTGGTAGAGTGAGGGATTAAACTCACAACCGCCCCTGTTCCTCGAAAGGTCGATAAGAATTTGAACTTACCAAGCTCTGCGTATTTGCGGAAAATTACAACAATCTTGGGGATTGTAGTCGAGCCCAATCATTAAAATGGAGTTTGAGAAACTTTAGTGTCGTAATGATTTCAAATAATTCAAAGTCTATCTCTCCTACTAGTTCCCAGTTAGGGACAGCCACAAACAGAGAATTGAACGGTTTGATGGGCACCTCATGACTCGTTGGGATTTTTTAATGGTCGTATTTGAATTCAGTCCTTTAAGAATAAATATATCGAGTTTTGTTCTCTTGCCTCTGCTAGGACTGCTCGTACCTGTAACACTGAACAGTGACGATGATTTAAATATTAATCGGAACGCGTCACTGAAAGAAAAAGTGTTTTATTTGTGAAACTATGTGTGAAATAATCAATCCTACTATTTGCATGATGGAGTTTCACCAAGTAAGAGCATCTACAATCTGCATAAAAAAAATATTGACATAATATTCATATTATGGAAATACTAATGCTGAAATAATCTGAGCAGATTTATTTCAAGATTGATACTAAAATGACTGGTGTATATCTGTGACACTCTCTGGATCTTACTTGAATTGGATCGTGAAAATAGCAACACTGATGTATCTGGTGCTTGTCTTCAGCCACTAAATTGCACGAAGACATGTGTGCATCGTCAGTTACAAGATTAAAACGTCAGACTACGGAAACGAGTGGGTAGAGTGCTTTTGTTCGGCTGACTAATAGGTTTATTTCCTCATGGTGTTTGTTCCTTTGACCTGATTATTCGGAATAATTTCCTGTTTCAACAGATAGTTGTTAACATTTCTTCACGGCCACATATTTAACTCTGTTGTTGTCTTCTTATAATCACTTAAGTTTCACGACATTCCAACCAGGGGCAGATGTAGACCCAAAATCCAAAGAGGGACAGAATGAGGGTTTTCTTTAATATGTTTTTTCAGGGTGACGTGATCCTCAAGTCATAAGATTACTGAAATGGACACCTTTCAGCATGTAGTTAACCCATCATCCCTTAATCTGACGTGCTCAAGTGATAATTTGATGAATATTCTGCCAACTTAGTAAATCAACTTAAGAAAGTTTTTGAAAAAATATTGCATTACATCGCCTCTTCTCATACCCCGTAACAGTTTGAGGAGTGTAATTGATTTTCGGACAACTTATCATAGTGTAATACGTGATAGGGCACCTGTTGAAAAACTGAATTGGTATTAATTATGAAGCATACAGAACCCATATCAATATCACTGTGGTTGGATTTCGATTAAAGTTCCCTTCAGTTCAACTTCGAGGTAGATTTACCGTTCGTACGAATTATTTTGGAATATGAATGACGCTGTCATAGTATCGACTAGAAATAATATTAATTACAACGCCCACTTTTTGTGTCCGGATAGAATACAGGACAGTTGACCTTCTCTGTTTCCCAGACTTATTGTTGTCAGTGTTATTTAAAGTTTCATAAAATATCAGTAGAGATGATGTTGGTTAAGTACTTTTTTACTACATTTAGCAAAATTGCATACATATGCTCAAAATAACAGAATGAGACATGCGTAAAACGTCTGAAAACATTTTATCGCCCACATTCATGTACATCGAAATCATTCTATGGTCAGATATTATTTATTTAATCACATATCACATTTAACAAATAATATTATTTACACTAGTGTTAAGGGAAACCCCTACAAAACCTTAACCATCGCCGTCAAAATGTCCTTAAGATATTTCATGTGATAAGCAATTTTATTTCTTAAGATATAATAAAAATTGAATCGCGTCACTGAAAGAAAGAGTTTTGATTGTGAAACTGTGTAATTGTTTGTCAATTTTATTGTATAGCCGTAAGAACTTTTTTTAACCTCGATAAGCCTTGATATATGCAATAAAAGTTGATTTTTAAAAATTTGGGAATCATGATTTATTTAACATAAAACTACATTACAATTTACGTGAAGCGAAAGAGTCGACCAAAAGGCGCTAAAAGACAATCAGCCTGATGAAGGGCTGATTCAAGAAATCCAGAAAACATTGTTCAAACTATATTTGCATGCATTACCACAACTATTGGAATGCTTGTCTACTTATTTTCTATTCAAGTATTCACGCATTTTCGTTTTATATTTATGGTAGGAAAGATTATACAGCGCATATAAATATAAACATTTCGTTCTTTAAGTACTATACGTATAGTCTGTACAAAAATAGGTCTTGGAAAAATAGAGTGGATTTTGCACGGAGTGACACGTAACGATGTGAAAATGCGACAGCTTACTCTGAAAACATACATTTATTCACTATTTGAGCTTTCAAGCATTGCAGAGAATCCCATCTAGTAGGCGATGGTGACACATTTTTGTTTGACATTTCAATCTAGTTGTTTACAGGTTAGTGCCAGTCAATTATAACTCGTTGTAATGGAGTAACATAACTTTCGCCAGTAAGTGATGGAAATTAACAGGCAGCATTATCGAGCAGTGTTTTTAATACGCTTTTATTAGCTACACTTGTAACGGAATGTTCGGGTGCTATTTTCACCCACTTCAAAACGTCAGATTTATTTCAAATTTTGCACACTTATCAAGAACCGATAACATTATAATAGTTTCATAATTTTGTGCCATTATTTATTTGTATAAAGCTATATGTTAGAAATGATGATACGAATGACATTTGATATTTCTTCTTAACACACTTTTATTAGATTGACCTGTATCTATAGAGACAGAATCTTTGAAATATAAAGATACGGGCTTCATCAATCAAATATCGTTTTGGGAAGTCGCCGTTCAAAAGATATTCTGATTACTTATTAATATAAATGCAAACTACCGACCCTTAACTTTATTTAATCCACCCTATCAGTAATCGTAGCGTAACTCCGTTATTCTACATCAGCTTTATCGCCATTAATCAATGAAATGGAGTCAATATTAATGATAATACAGTGTGCGATAAATTTTATTTGCAATTCTAATACAGATTAGGTAATGAGAACAAGGATTTGCGATCTGAAATGAAACGACAGTGTCGACGTGGATTTTGTGATTTAGTGCTAATGGAAACACGTTGTCAATAATTCTTCATTTGCTCCAATTTGAATTTGATTGCTTCTATCGAGGCTGTTTACTAAAGTATCATCTATATTGTCGCTTCTACGTACTGAAACATGTTAGGTAATCTATAGGGACACGATAACCTTAATTGCGGATAATTTATAAGCAGCTAAGAACAAGAAGAGCTCTGCCTAAAAAGTCAAAAAACCTATGTATTTCAAAAAATACATCTTAATTATATTTACCAATATAATATAGCCAATTATTTTTTTCTGTAACCAATAACATCCTGCATAGAACCAAATTGGCTACAGGCAGTCATATCTAAAAACATATTTTTTTTTGTTTAGCATGGGTCAGTATTAGCTTGGCGTGTATGCGAATGTGAGGAAGAGTGGGCTTTGAGTCACAGAGCTTTTGGCTAACAGCCCGCAGCCACCTACTCACCAAAATTATGTAAAAATACTATTCTAAATTTATAAAATACTGAAAAAAATTGAACGATTTCAAAAATTGTAAGTCTATTATTTAAAATATTGGAAACATGTGTTTTTTATATATTCGAAAAAGTGGCTCAAGATGTTTCTCCGATATTCGAAAGATCTGAAGGCACATCCACTAGATGTGCTGTTCGCCTCGGGATTGAGTCCACAAGTTTCAGGGAGCTTCTGATCATGATTGGGACGTTAATCCCCAGACGTTTTATGGAAGATGGTTCAAAAATGTGGACGTCCTTTCAGCCCCATGGCTAGTGAACCAGCAGTTTCTTCACTTCTTTCGACAATTCGTTCGATGTCCACATACGACTCCGTTCACGTCATCTCGTTGTTCCTAATCTTCTCTGATAAAGTAACGTCGTCCTGAGCGCCGAGACAGAATCTCTGTAATTCCATCAGGACACCCCAAAAAAACTGCCGGAGGGAAAACACTGCACGTAACCAGACTGAAATGTGACTTTTAGCCCCATATTCCTTGACCTACATTCGATGCTGTCATCGCTGTATGATTTCGATCAGTGTTAAAGTTCATCCACTTAATTCAGGAGGCGCAGTGGAAAATTCTGTAGGTGACGAAAGCTAGGAAAATCGGGATAAGAAGTGTCGATAAAAATCAAGCTTTATCCCGAATTGAGATGGAGCTGTTCTTTTTTGTTCGAGGCTGACGCTGATGGATATATATTTGATACTTGCTCCAACTGCATGTCATTGCCTTGAATATATATGTATTATGCTCATTGACAAACGCTCCTGGAGCAAGCGAAACGTTAGCAAATATGTTACTTCAAACATGTTATGAATGGCGATGAATAAAAATAAAGTGTATGTATGGATCCTCTCCTGGTCGAGCTTACAATGTCTCGAACAACTGTTCGAAACGTCGTTTTTCTGGAGAACCTCGGCGTTGTGGAGTGAGTTACCGGAGACAGTGTTTCCCGATGGTTACAAAGAATAGACTATCACTCTTTTCTCGATTGTGTCTAGAAGTTTCAGGGAGTGTTTGCATAACTTTGTATCAAGATTGATACGACCAAGACACCCACTTTTACTACCCGTGGTGAGATAAATAACATGGCATCAGTATATTCAGTCATAAAACGGAACTCTGGCAAAGTAAAATTCACTGTGTATTATTATCATTCTAATGTGACTTTACCCAAAATACTCGAGGCAAGACTATCGTATAATCAGTCTAACGAGTCACATGCCCAAAATCCTCTTGATTATCATTCATCAAAGAATAGTTGAAACGTTAGAGCAAGATCTCAATTTGTGTTCAGTCATTAACACTGGAAACACGAGAAGCACCACTTTTCCTGAATATGCTCACTAAAAGTTTTATGGATATCAACCAAGCACTACGAGTATATGTTTGCTTTCTAGGCTACAACAAAGCTTTCGATAAAGTCCGTCATAAACCTGATGCAGCTTCCTGAGATTAAATTGATAAATAGATAGTAAATAATATCCGTATCTGGTAATAACTTGTCTGTACTCCAATCAAACGGCCAATGTTGGCCAAAATTGGGTAACGAGACTTGGGAAGAAACACAGATAGAATGGCTATGATCAAGACAAGGGAACAAGGAGACAAGGGAAATTTGAAGCATTCAACAGAAGCAGGATTGTTGATCTATCGAATTAAAAAAAATAAAACTAATGGAAGATTATAAATATTTCGATTCATAAATTTAAATTTAAAATTATTCAAAAGATTTCCAAAACTTACTCCAACTGGATTAACAGTCCTTCACATCAACCTCCCCCCTCCCTCTCAATCCTAATTTATGACCACTCCGAAAAAACACTGTTTTGCCCTTTTTTCGTTTTTCGACGATAACTCTGCGGTCACTGACCCGATTTTCAAAAACTGCAAATTTTTCCATACCACCACCAACTACCTAACGTCAAACTTATATACAGACATATACATACATACATGGGTGATTCTTGTATAACTGTGATTTTTACAACTCACAATTTTTTTAAATAAATATGCTTTAAAACTTATTATTTATTTTGCTCAAAATTAAGCCTGTAACGTAGTTCTACTACAACTTCAATAGAATAGAAACTAGAAAAAAAATAGAAATTTGACCGCCACGGTACTGACATCTAAATGAAATATATTTGCCTAAATCTCTTTAAATTCTTAAAATAATAATAAAATAATAATTTTTATAATAGTCTAGAATAAAACAAAGTTTACCATCAGTTAAATATTGAAATTGATCAATTTGATGGAATATACAATAGATTTTGGTTATAAAAGCTAAACTTAAGATTATAAGACGACTCTTTATCGAAATTTATACATTTAGTTTGAAAAACGAAAATCAGACATGACGCGGTACTGACATTTTGGGTATATTTCTCTAAGCTATTCGTGATCCAGGAATACTTTAATATACAAGGTCGACGGTGAAATACTATCAAATTTATCATATTGATAATTTTCTGATCAAAAAAAAATCATGTCGAATAATAAATAAAGTACTAGACATAAAAAATCACAGCTATCTGAGAATCGCCCACATACATAGAGACCGAAGGAAACGATTGACATTGTTTTTCCCCGACAAATGGCGTGGAGATTAAAATGTCAAAAATCTCATACATCCATCCCACACTTACTCAAAAGTAGGTATACTCACATTTTATTCGGGTACGACAAGTCGTGCAACAACTTTCAAGCAGCACACCGGAAACTACACCGGAACCGGAAAGGACGCGCCAGAGAAGCAACAGGTGGTCGGGCGGCGGAAAGTCAGCGTTAGCAGCTGACCGGCGCCGGAGCGAAGCTGAAACTGAAAGCTTGAAGTGACTTTCGGGCGGGACGAAACTTCGCTGGCAACGGATTTCACGCGCGCAATCGTAGGACTGATGGAGGAAGACGTCTACCGACTGTTAATAATAATTATAATAATCACGCATCTAAACCGTTGAAGCCATTTTCCTTCTAAGGCTTCACAAAGACAAACCCATGCGTGAAAGCTTCAACAATCGTCTAGGTAAATGTAAGAGAATGACTTGTCCAAGCAGTTTGCAGATTTGCTCATCAGAACTATTTGGTTGTAATCCGACTGTTGTGAGCTGCAACAATTCGACCCTAAGACCCAGAAAAGGATGAACATAGAGAGTTGCTTGCATCCTAGGTCCTCACTCACACGTATATTCCTTCCAAGACACCTGGGAGGGCGTGTACTATGAGTTTGGAACATCTGCATAGCCGAGTGGTACTGGGCATAGGCTGCGAAGTTATGATGAGCACCGAAAAAGAGCAGCCTAAGAATTCAGGCTTCAAGCAGGAGAATCAGCATTCATCACAGAGCTTGAAACCAACATCAAAACTGCTGAAGCCAAATTTCTTCTAAAGCTTTAAGACAAAACCATGCGCGAAAGCTTCAACAAACGTCTAAAAGAGCATGGCTTGTCGAAGCAGCTGGCAACTGACTGAGGGATTCAAAATCCTTGCCAGAATGGTTTCTTAACACCTTAGTATATCATAATAAGCTTATGGGTATAGAAGTACCTGATACCAGCTGTGAAGCACGCATCTCTGACTTGCAAATAACATCTTTAGAATATTAGGTGTATCCTCTCAGCTATGCATCAGACCTGCTTTAGACATCATGTTTCGCCTTTAGCCTAGACTCGTCAGTATAGCTTGGCGGTCTGACTGTAGAGAGCAAGTGGGTGGTGTATACGTAATCTAGTCAAAGGTGTGATAGCAACATCAATACTCATCTCCAAGCGGCGTAAGAGACATCTGTCGTCCAAGTGCTAGGATCTTTGACTTCGTAAGTTGCCAATGGGCAGCGCCATAGTGCTTGACGCTTGGCGATGAGTTTTAATCTTTAGAATGAATTCCCTGAGTTCCACGAGTTAAAAATTCTAATATAGAATATACATAGTATGACGGAAATAAACATTCCAAATGCATTTTGCAACTATATATGACATTTATGCCCCTAGCTGGTTGTCTGAATGATCTAATAAAAACCATTTTAATTACGACGCTATAACTTTTCATATTGCGCATTAATTTAAGTGGCTACCAGACTGCTTGATTCAATATTTTTTTATTCAGATTGCATTCTGTAAACCTTACACAAAGTTTTACAAATTGAAATGCAAATCTGTGACACGTTTCACTTCTGACGATAAAATTAAGAAGAAAATATTCTAATATGCATAAAACAATACACAAATATATAGTCAACGCAAATATAAGCACAGAATAAATGGGGGTAATCAAGATTACATTCTGGACATGTATAAAAAACGTCATTCGATCAAAGTTTTATAAATATTACCTAAGCTGCATGAAGTTTATATGTGACGTTGATAGTTTATAATAGATTGATGAAATAACGATTATTACACCTTTCCAAAAAAATGTATATAAATTACTCGTATCAATTCTTTGCCTGAAAGCAGTTACAAATTTGTGTAATCTGGTTTTTGTAGTGAGTGTTTTGAATAATAGTTTGTTGTTCCGTTATATTGTTGTATTGTGGTAGTTAGCTTTTTTAGTGGGCTAATTTGTTTCCGTTTAAGCAGCTTCTACTACATATTGATGAAAAATGTTGATGCAGTTGCATTGAATATTGTGGTCTGATCCATTTGAATGAAATTTTGGAAATTGAGGAATTTTTCACATTATATGAGATTCATTATATTTTAAATTAAATTCCAAATATCAACAGTTCTAAAATGTTGACCAAATCCTTATTCCTAAGCTGAGAATATTACGTAGCAGCTACAGCGTCATGCTACTTGTTGCCATTTTCTTTTAAATCTTTCATCTTATTCGAAAGCACGTTACTGAGCGCAATCTATACAACATTGTCTTCTGTGCCCGGAAGCTTTTGATGTTGATAAAATCCTGACAGCTACGATGGATCGTGAGGGGATGATTGCCCTCCCCCTCCTTAGAAATTTGGTACTCTATCACTGGACTTTCTTTTCAGGAAATATTTTCCACGAACACTGAAAAAACTAGCTGCTCTTTCTTTGTAACAGAAAATTTCATCAAAATTTAGTTTATAGGTTGAATGGCCGTGAAAAGAACGATTTAGATTAGATTCTTGGTAACTACCTACAGCAAAATTACATTTCCCGAGCAGCAATTGCACGAACAGCTTTTTATTGGATATGTCCAATTTGCGTCATAAAAGAATCGTTTTTCCAAAGTCTCGTCTAATTAAATGCTAGAAAAATCTTTTACAATTCTATTCACCGCATTAGCCTTTTTGTCTAAGATTGTAGCGCTAGAACAGTGGCGTTCACTTGAAGTAGTAGTTCTACGGATATGTCAAATATATCGGACAGATCGACCGACCGACAGACGACAGACCGACAGAAGTTTCTTTAATTTGAACACCTAATCGTGTAAGTTCACAAATTCATATTGAAAACACTGCCAGATAACGATAGAAACTCGTATAACCTTGTTTATGAACTTTTGGAGAGTATAAAAAGGCAGAATGAAATGAACACTGATCCTGCAAATCACTCATTGATATGTCTTATACATTTTCTATTTGATTTTTTCAAAAAAATAAATACCCTTCCAATGATCAATTTTATGTAATCTAGTGATTTTTTTCTATCTACAGCAAATTTTGATTCAGATAATTTAAATATTTTTTTAGGATGGAATATTTACTGTATCTACTACCTATGATCTGTCACCCATAGCACTGATCAGTATGGCCAACATTTTCCTCTGGAAATTGTACAAATTATGCACAAAAATGATATTTCAGTCAATTTTCCAATACAATCCACTCTCCTGAAAAACATTAAAAGCGAAAAGAACACAATTTGCTTTGGTTGCATGGTCTCTTAGACACGTGGCATCGGTGTCGTTCAATTTTGCCAATGGAAATTTATGAAATTACATGCAGACCCATGGAGCACCATAAACATTCCAGAAGAGCAAAAAGAAAGAAACAATCCTCTTCTAGAACCCATACGAAAACTGCTACGACGATTTAAATCGTACGATTGGCATCTCTGAAACTGATAATAGAATCCGGGTGTTCTTTACGCAAAGAAATAATACCTTCTCAAAACCTGGGGGCAAATGACCCTTTTTGCCTACCTGCGGACGCCCTCCATTCCCTTGCTAATGCGTGGGAAGTAAAATAGCTCTGAAAAACAGTGAACAGATTTTTGTCGGACACAATCGCATCTAGTGTGCGCAATTGACATGTGAGACAGAAACAGTAGTTTCACGCACGACAGACACACAAGTCGTATCCAAGGTAGGTTCGACTGTATTCTGAAATGTAAACATATCTCGTGGCGTTCCGGTTAATAGGCTCATAGAAAACAATTTGGCAAAGCAAGGAACTTCTTTAACGCGCCAATCTACAGCTAATTGGATTGCCTTTGATTAGGAGAGAGGAAAGTAGGGATGATTGCATGAGAAGGCAGTCTAATTAAATGGAAAACAGATGCTACGGAGGCCATTCAGCGTGAAAACAATACCCATTTGGTGTTTCAAGTCTCAAGGTGAATCGAGTATTTACCCTGTTTGTCGCGTCGGTGGAAACCGATGAGGTTATGTAAACGGGAATTGAGAATCCGATACAAACATGCCGTTGCATGTGTTTGTTTATGTTTAACAATTGATAAGTATTATATCAAAAAGGTTGTGTCCTAACAAAGGTACTTGAAAAGTGTATGCTCGCCACTATGCATGTTTAGTCTTTAGCCTAGAATCGTCAGTAGAGTCTGGCGGTCTAATTGTAGAGAGCAATCGGGTGGTATATACATAACCCAGTCAAGGGTGTGATAGCAACGTCAATTCATCTCCAAGTGTCGCCCTCTATGGGGACGCCCATTGGCAACTTACGAAGTCAAAGGTACTAACACCTGGACTGTCTAGAAGCGGCAACAGCTGTCTCTTACGACATCTGTCAACAAGGGTGAACTGATTTACAGCGACGTCCCTTGTTCTTCGTAAACGAAGAGGGTGACACTTGGAGATGAGTTGGAGGGTAGTTATTGATAGACTCTTTTATTACTTGAAATAATTTCAATTTAAAAAATGTTTTGTGCACAGTTCTGCTTGTACATAATATAATCTTGGCGCTCTTACTTGTTTTGATCCCTATAAAAATGAATGGCTAGTTATATAAATTCAAATATGTTTACAACGATATAATTCAAACTTCATCTTCCTGTAGGACTCTCTGGTTATTTTCGGAATTAATTATCTGTGAGTTTCCCGCAGCTGGCTTGACATCTTCCTCTGCAGATTTCCCGTTCTCACTCCCAGATTTTTCTGCTAACTGAGATGACAGCTGCTCAGCTAAATTCAATGCCTACCAAAGGAAGTTACAGTAAGGCGTTTGTATGAATGGAACGAATTGGAGATTTTCATCTTTCTCAGCAAGATTTTTTCAGAAAAATCAATGTTGGATGATTAGTTGTTTTTTCAGAGTGAACAAAACAACCGTTTTATGAACCTGTTTGTATGGTTTGAAATGTGCTAAAACATCTGAATATTAAACAGGAATTAAACAAATAATGAAGGTAAAGATAATATATATAAAGGTCGAAAGTATGCGCAAAAATAGTATACATAAATAGAAATAAACATAACCAATCCTCAGTGGTCCAGTTTCAATATCAGTGTGAGAAGTACTGAGTCGATCTACTTGACTAAAGTTTTCTTCATAAATGCTATGAAAGCCTTGCGCCTGACTGAAGCGAACAGCGTAGCATCACGTATAATCATGTAATCATCTCACGGCCTTAAAACTTTCAATGGTAGCTTACTACAGAACACATGTCGACGCAAATAGAACCATTTACAGAGTTAGAATAGTTGTTAAACTTAATTCGCGGCTATCGGGCAAAAGTTTTATTTCTTGAACTGCTAAAGCGGCCATAGTTTTCCGAATAACTTTATCTAACGGAACAAGGGATGTCCCTATCTGGATATAACCCAGGAATTTTTTCATCATTTTGGATGTTGAGACGTTTTGTTTGCCCATTTCTCTGACGAATATATACAATACTCTCACGTCTATTGGTCTATGAGGTACAAACTAAAGTACGAGAGTCACGCTGAAAGTAGATATTGTATAGTTTTGGCCGAATTTTAACGTGAAAATGGAACCGGGTAGTCGCGATTCTCGAGCCATGATTTTCCCTTCAAAAGAACGTTGATCGCAAGAATTTGACAAGTGGTTTTACCGAATGCGAAAATGAATTGAGGTAAGGGGAGAATATTTTTTCCAAAAAAACCTTGTAGTTTTTCTGTATCTAAAAACTTTCAGCGTGACCCTCGTGAATAGGAATAGATTAAATGAAAGGCGAAACATTTTTTGAAATACTTACATCAATAATTTCCTGAGTGCCTTCAGTTCCGCTTTCAACCACATTTTCAAACGCTTTGAGCATTTCTGCAGCCTTTTCTTTTTCACCGGCAGCAAAATAACCAACCGCTGCATTTATCAATAGAACTGGGTCTGATGATGATCTTTGTACAGCCTGTTGCATAGCCAAAGAGGCATTGTGAGGATCCTTCAGCTCCATCAGTGTATCTGGAATTATTTCATTCGGATACCTACTTCTCAAAGGAAGATTGGTCAAGGTTAAGTTATAGACAAGCTTGGATGTGATTTAATGCCAGTGGTAATGAGAATATGTTCTATCTAATTTGAATAGCTTGGCTGTTTCGAATGGATCCCTCAGAACATGTTCAACCTTCAACCATTTTGTTTATGGACAATTTGAGGTCTGATTCGTAATCAGCGATCTCTAAAATCTAAAAATGTAATTAAATTAAATTACACGTCAACCATAAACTTTGAGATAATATGGAGCAGAGCCGCACATTGAGGCATTAAGACGAAAATGCTCAACGCCAAAAAATACGCTATTTACTATTACATAATGGCACTATAAGGTCTGCAGTATGTTGAGGTATTTGCTTATACAGCGACGAAGTTAATGTACTTTTTCCATTAGAATGAAAGCATACCGTCTACTAAGAGCTTTCAATTAAGAAAAGAAAAACCGTGCTGTAAGGTTCCAAGTAACTTAGATCAAACTCCTGCACTTAAAATAAACACTAGAAGCAAATGAGTTTTCACAGAGAGCGAGTCCTTCTTTTTCTATAATAGCCCCATGTTTTTAAATCGAGCTATTATTCCAATAAATTTTCTGTTACCTTTTGCTCATATCGCATGCATATTTACGATTTTGTTCAGCAGCAGTTGCTCTACAGCTCATAAAAGTTTTACAAGAACTAAAAGGAGAAGAATGAGGTTCAAAAATTGAAGGTTAAACAATTTTCCTCCAATATTTCTTAGATCATATATCCACTTTTTGCTCATACGCAGTACGAATAAAATAGCATATACGTCCTTGTAAAGTATCTGGGATAATCAGTCCATCGAAAAATAACTAATTGAAATCAACTTTCATTAAAATTCATCATTACGTGGAGGGAATTTATTCAGATAACCTCAGATCTTGTTTCTTTATAACTCGTTATCAATTTTAAACAGAAAAATTGCCTTTGATGCAAGATAAATACCTCCGAGATGATTATTATCGATGTTCTGTTCCACCCTCCGTTGATTGATAAACAAAAAAATGGAAGTCGAGAATATTGACCTTACAGATCATACGCAGGAGATGCAAATTACCAAGTCTGTTGACTCTTGACTCACAAAGTTGAGAATGTTTACCGATACTTCAAGTAGACTATCACCAATTATGTTGTCAAGTAGATTGTCGCTGTAATTCTAATTGAATTAAAAAAATATTGATTACAAGATCAGACATTTATTGGTGATAGAATGTCTTTTACCAACGTCAGAAGAGTTTTGAGACCTCAAAATGTGTATAGGACCGGCTGAATAGCTCCTAAGCATGAAACTTGAAATGTGAGGTTAAGTGCAAGTAACGATTGGATATACTTACAGCCTAGGAGAGAGAAGCAATCCGCAATGTCGGGTCTCAAATTGACAGCTGCGCATGCGTAATTAAACGCTGAAGCTGGTTGTTTCATAGCTAGGTGAGCTAGACTCAAGTTATATAAGATACGCCAATTCAAGGGCTGACTCCATAGCGCCTTTTTCAAACAACTGATAGCCTGAAAGAGAGATCTCATTAAAGATTCATTTATACGAATTTACGAATCACATTATAAGCTCAGAACTAACAAGTTTCTTGAGGTACGAATCTCGCAATATGCCAGGTTCTTTTGAGTTTTTGAGAATTAGTACGAGGGTCACGCAGAAGTCTTTAGATATTCCTAATCTATACAAGTTTATACAAGTTTGAGCACGCAGCTATTTTGTCTAAAGTTCTAAGTGCTTACTCGCAAAGGCAGCGTTTGAATTGCTCAGTAGTTGCCTTGCCATGGTCTCGAAAGCATCGAAGTTTTGGCCGAAATGGAACCGGGTAGACGCGATTTTCGAGCCATGATTTGGTATGACTATAAAAAGGGACTAAAACAAGCGGAATGTCACGGAAGTTTAATGAGTCGCTTTGGGGACTCTGCCTCATCTAAGACTACGGTTTTTAATTGGTATGCTGCGTTTAAAAGGGTCCGGGTCTCACTCGATGATGAACCTCACACAGGTCGACCGCCCACTGCTGTTACTCCGGAAGATGTAGAAGCTGTGCAAAATATGGTGAAAAAAGATCGACATATAACCTACACAGAGATTGAGGCTTCTCTGAGGATTGGATCGGCAGCTATCCGAACAATCAGTCATGATCACCTTTGCCTAAGAGGGCGGTGTTCTAGATGGGTGCCACATTTGTTGACCAGTGAGCAAAAAGCAACAAGAGTTGATTGGGCTAAGTTTACGCTTGAAAATTTTGATAATGGGCACAGTAAAAACACATTTAATATCGGAACCGGAGACGAAACATGGTTATATCATTATGATCCCGAAACTAAACAGCAGTCATTAGTTTGGTGCTTTGAAAGTGAGCAGCCTCCAATGAAAATTCGTCGTTCCAAGAGTGTTGGAAATAAAATGGTCGCATCTTTTTTTTCTAAAAGTGGATACATCATAACGGTAGCCTTGGAAAATCAAAGCACAGTTACTTCTGCATGGTATATAAACAAATGTGTTCCTGCAGTCTTCCAAGAACTATGCAATAACCGTCCAAAGACTGGTCTGCGGGGTATTCAATGGCACCATGACAACGCACCCGCCCACAGTGCCGCTAGAACACTCGATTTTTTTGCTGGACAGAGTGTCAAACTGTTGCCGCACCACCTTATTCTCCGGACCTACCTCCGTGCGACTTCTTCTTAATGTCTGAGATTAAAGAAAAGTTACAAGGTTGCCATTTTTCCACCGATGAAAAGGAAATCGCTGCATATGAGGAGGAAATTCAAAAGAACGTTGGTCACAAGATTTTGACAAGTGGTTTTACCGAATGCATAAATTTATTGAGGTAGGGGGATAATATGTTGAAAAAAACAGAATAAAGTTTAAAAAACCTTGTAATTTTTCTGTATCTAAAAACTTCCAGCGTGACCCTCGTATAGGAAAAGATTACGCCCCAATCACCTGTGTATCGAAATATTAAGTGTTACATCTTACTTCAACGATCGATTAAATATCTGTAGTAATAAATGGTTTCAACTTACGGCGACGTACTTCTGCTTCGCGTAAAAGCACATCCCAATATTGTTCCACAATGCAACGGAGTCCGGATCATAATTCACCGCCATTTTGTACTTCGTTAGTGCCACGTCATACTCTTCGTGCTTCTACAACAAACATTAATGATACGGGAGGTAGTTTTTTTCATAATCCGAATCTTATTAGTGTTTAGTTTGAGTGCAGTTTAATGGACCACTTACTTACGATGTTCATTGCTAGGTTCATTAATAGTCGTTTTTATCGTCGTTCCTTGAAGGCTCCTCAAATCTCAAGTAAGCCTTATTGTTGTTTCGTTGATGGCGTTTTTAAGGTTCAAGGAATGTCTATCATTATGACCCTAAAGCCTCTAGTGTAGATATAGTTTGCATATTCTATATAACCTTGGCCTGAGCACGAATATGGTCAAGCCTGAGCTTAGTAAAAAATGACCTTGGAAGCTTACAGCCTTGAATGTCACTACGGCTGATTGGAAAACTGGGGGTTCATCTGGTTTGGCGCATAAAACACTCCTCCGCAGATACAACCCCTAATTGTCACTTTAATCTTGCGTTTCGAATTAAGGAGCTTCTTCCGCTTCATTTCAAGCATTAAATACTATTTCCGTTCAAAGTCAGAAACTTCACAATTTTTAAGGTAAGGTATGTTCAAGGTCAACGCCAAAAACTCCTTATGATGGACTTTAGGGGTTAAGATCAAATACATTGTCGTCCAATCTCAAGGTGAAAGTCAAATGGTGTCAATGCTATATTCGCTCAAAGTCAGTACTTTACTATACAAGCTAATTAAGGTCAAATATGTTAAAGGTCAGGTCAAGGCCAAATACTCTTGAAGGCACACTTTAGGGTCAAGGTCCATTTTACTCAATGCCAGATGCATCGGATCTCAAGGTCAACTGCGTTTAGGATCAAGATATAGTGTCAATATTATATTCACACAAGGTCAAGGTTATTCATTAACCTGCTTAGAACACAGTTACATATAACATAAAATATATATTCTTCTACTCGGACTCACTTGAGTAACATATCCAAGAGCAAGCAGGGCTTTGACATAAGTTGGATCGAGCGCCAAAGCCGCACTCAGCCTTTCGAAAGCTTGTTGCGTTTGACCGACCTTCAAATTCAGTAGTCCAGATTCAGTGAGCATACTGACACTGTCGGGGCAGGCTCTGGAAATAAAATTGAATGACAATTGATTTGTTATACACCATGTCATATCCGTAGATCTGTCTGTCGTCTTTCTGTCTGCCAGTCTGTCGTTCTGTATGTCTGTCGATTCCTCTGTAGATCTGAATCTTCGGCAAAGAAACTTATTGATAGGGTCTAAAAAGGATTAGATCCTTTGTGTATTTTTCAGGTTTCACATGATTTTTAACACGAAACTCAGGCCACTAAGATAAATTACTCCAAAAAATTTTATAGTGACTGAATTAATGTTATTGAGGAACAGATCTCCCAGAATTTCATATGATGAAACCTCTTAAGGAGCTTCGGAGAAAGTTCAGCTCTATGGAATTAATATGTACATATTCGACGTTAATATGCATACATTAATAGAGGGGACTCCGTTAGACCGTTGTTGCTCTATATTTGCGTACATTTGCATCGGAATGTAATGATAACAAGTGCAAACGCGGCAGTCCATCGTCATTAAGCTTTGGGAGGCTGAATGCGTTAATGTGTTTATCCCAAATATAGCCGTTGAAGCTCATACGTCAAGCCATTTCAAATAATCAATTCAGCTATGGCTGCTTAATACGCTCACACCATTAATTGGTGAAAGTATTGTTTTCAGGTATATTGTGGAATTCATAAATCACTTCTCGGTCGGTCGGTTTGTCTGAAGGTCGTATATGTCTCGTCTGTCTGTCGCCTATCTGTGTCATATTATTAGAACTTCATGATAAATTGGAGAATTGTTCAATGTTATGTTTAATTCCGGCACCATTGGTTCAGTTATTAAGTATTTAAATGTTAAACTACAGTGAAAACTTCACGAGGATCAGATCATTATTTCTGAGTTATAGAGAGGCCAAGGTTTTCGGACTCACTACAGACAGACAAAAACGTCAAATCAGCACCCAATTAACACGTGTAGGAAATGGAACATACAGTAAAATAGGATAAAGTTTCTTAACTACATAAAGAAAATAACAATTTGAAGAAGGTCGAAGAACCTGCCTTTATGAAGTTGTTATTCTAAATGCTCAATAAACTGTGACCTAGTTTAGTTGATTTTGCTTTAGGGAAGGATCTAATGTTCTCCAAATCTCGTTATGTCAATGCATTACGTATCTTGTTTTAGATTTATCAACAATGCAATTCTGTATTCTAGCCTTTTATAATAGTAATAAGGTCAATCGTATGTTGTTTTTAATCAGCGGCTAATATCCAAGTCCAATGACCGTCCAAAAATCCGAAGTTCTTCGTCGCCTATGGTTCAGGAGGTAAAGGTATTCAAAGATTTCCTTTGTATATGGAGCGTAATGGGCTTAAGCGAATATTTCTCTCAAACCAACATTCAACATTAAATACTTCCACTTCAATGAAAATCGATACTACCTATTATATTATCATAAAGCCTCTAATTAAAGTACGAGTTTCAGGTATACATTAACTTGTAAAGATAGAAAACTAAGCCAAAACCGGAACTTTTCCATGAAGTTTAATGCGAACTGGATTCCAGAATATTTAATTACTTGAGAGCTTGGACAAGGTTTTATCAAAGTAACACTGGCAACTGAACCTTAAAATACCAAAGGCGCTCGATTGCCTGGAGCAACCCTACAAGGTGATTCACATCAGATGGATCATTGGATTTCTCCTAACAGCTTGCACACCGTCTAGCAGTCGCGAAATATACGATCTTTATTTTCCATTAATTTTTTATTAATTCACTTTTGGGAGCATATTTTAAATCTATTGTGGAATATATATTCTGTAAGGAATTTTTAAACTAATGAAATATATATATTGGTATTGGTATTTATATATCTATTTATCGATAGACAGGAGACTGTTGGTGTGACTATTGACCAACCACAACCCCTTTATGTAGTTGTGGAAAGTAGATGACCCAAAGTGCTCAAGCTGTAACGAGGGCACAGATTTTATGTCGCTGTGAGAGGCCTTGGTGGATCTCACAAGCAGACACCATAAAAGCTACTATGCTGGAACAGGTTAGAGCTCAATACCGTATTCGCCTCTGCCAAAAAGGCGAGTCTTGGAAACTAGTACAGATAAAGATGCTCGTTCTTCTTGTGTAGCTTTCGAAGTGCACTTTGACAAAAACTTGACGATAGCCACCTCTTATTGCGAATATTCCATTAATAAAATACCTACGCCACTGCGCTGTCTGAGATACCAATAGCAGCCTTCAGATCACCTTCCTGACTAAGAATCTTCAGTAGCAGAGCATAGCACATCTCATCTTTCTCCATCTGAACAGCTTTCTGGGCGTACTCTTTCGCCTTCGGGATATCTCCCAGTTTCAAGTAACACTGAGCTAAAACAAAAATCATATATTCCAATATCTATGTTCAGGCAACTCTGAAACTTTGAAAGATAGTGAGAGTGCTATATCAAAAACTATGAATGTCTGTGCGACTACTTCAATATTTATTTAGTGCTGAGTGAACATTGTAAAGGTAGTTTTTTAGTGCTACTCAATTCTGATCTTCATATTTTTCCTCCAAATTCCTAACCTACTATAATATTTAAAATATGGTGAAAGTGCAATACCCTAAATGATGCATGGTGCCAAGATTGCTTTTGTTTTTATATCCATTTATTGATGTGTGAACGTCGCAAATGATGAACGCAACTGAATCACGATATTTTGATGTTTCCTCCGCTTCCCAGGAGTGAATACTGTCTAGATAATTTTTTTTAATATTTAAAACATGGTGGGAGCGTTATATCAAAAACTATGAATGATGGTGGGACTACTACCAAACTCATAGTTGCACTATGAACACTGAGAAGGTCGTTTTTAAATGCTACTGAATTGTGATCTTCAAATGTTTCCTTCAAATTCCTGACCTACTAGATAATATTTATAAATTTTAAATTCCCCAGCTTAATTCTGTCTATAAGTCTTTATATTTCTCTGATATTGAGAATATGGTGATAGTTCAATATATCAAACAATGACGCCGTCGGATTTTTTTATTGGATCTAAGTCATTTCAACATTGGCTACGCAGACCCTAGAATTATGAATTTTCCCATCAATTCTGAGAAATTCTAAATAAAGCTTGGAGCTCTAAACGAAGAAGAAGAAGGAAGAAATCTTATTACTAAACTGGCTATAGGGAGAACCCACATTTTCATTACCGCTTTAACGTCCAGCTCACCTGAATAAAAATAAATTTGCCAGTCTGAGTTCTTGGAATTCTTTTCCGCTTGCTGGTATACGTCTGAAGCAAATTTGTAACGTTTCATTTCCAACCTGAAACAAATATAAAGCGTACACATTTTGTTCATGAAATTGCGGCATACGACAAAATGAAGAATTAGTGGAAATTGGCGATTTACTTTCTATTATATATTCAGTCATTCAGAATTCAGGTACCGCTATTTATAAACCAAAAATCGATTCTTAGCAAATGTTTGAAGTAGATACTATTACTAAACAGATGGGAAAAAATTGGAAAATGATTTGACATATCAAGAGAGACACTGAGAATAACCGGTTTGTATGTTTCATTCATAGAAAACGATATATCTACAGGAACTTACAAGCATTTAGCTACCTCTTTCATGTTATCCACACTATTAGGGTTTAGTTTCAAACAGGTTTGAAATGATTCCAACGCCTCCTGAAGTTTACCTTCTTCCTTCAATATCTCACCCTAGAAAAATGGAAATAAATCTATAAAATGTTGACCCCGGTAATAATCTGTACTTGTTAGACACATATTATTGTTCAAATATTTGCGTTCAAATAACAGAAATGATGATGAAGTTTTTTTCAATAGTTTAACGCGGATACATCCGATTTATGCATCTGTCGCTGCTTCAAGGCAGTCCAAGTGATAAGACTTTGACTTCGTAACATACCAATGGGCAGCGCCAACGAGCGCTGTGCTTGGAGATGAGTGGAAATTTGAACTATATAAATTCATTTTAGTAGTTATATACTCCATTTATGTTGACACTCGTAGAACAAGAACATTACACTCTAGTGATTAAATATGAAAATCTTGGTTTCCAGGAATTTGCATGATTGTTGGCAACGTCGCATCGGTAGTTCCAGAAACTTCTAGATCATTGTATTGTTATTTCAGTAGCAGCCTGATTCTAGAAGGGCGAAGGGTGAGTCAGTCCACATATGTCCACATGTACACAATAATGTCAGTTGCTAATAAATGCTACGTAATGAAATATATACAGTCCACATTTAATTTGTCGAGCTACGTAATACAGTAGTTCATTTATTTTTCTTAAGGGAGTGATTTCGCAGGTAGAAAAAGTACGTGATATGACGTGTTTTCTAGGTTATCATTTGAATATAGGCCTATGTTATTTTTTTCTAGCCATGTTTCGTTAGTTAAGAATCTATCTTTTCTGGTTGTTGAAGTTGGGGACCATAAATAAATATTTTCATTCAAGTGATTGAATCTCATGACACTTAAGCTGACAATATAATTATACTTTTGATGATAGAATGATAATAGATGCATGATAAAACAAAAATATGAAACTTTTAGCTTTAAATTTTTGCTCCAAAATATATTATGCGACATGAAATAACTTTTTGAGAATAAAAATTCAGAATAACCATATTGCATGAAAAATACAGCGTAAACCTACTTGACGCCATTCTAGTTACTTGTAGGTAATGACTGAATATTCCTGCGTTTCTGTTTTTAAACAATTGCTCATTTTGTTCCACGATAATGGCAATATTTCAGATCTACTACTTGGTTTTTAGTAGATTTTTGAATTTTTCCTATGCCGCGCAATTTCAAAAACTAATAACAATAGATAGATTGCAAGGTAATACCATTAGAACTACAGAAAAATTCAAAATCCCATCCAAATATTGATTTCTAAATTGATACCGAAGTACAGCACTTGACAGCAACTTTTGTAGGTATATAACTGAAATCTCTTCCACCAACCTGCTTATAGAAGGCGAATTCATTTTTTCCATTGCTCCGTCCTATTTCTTTCTTTATCAGCTCCTTACAGCGACTGATTTCTCCATTTACATGAAACATGTGCATCAACCAGTTGTATCTTTCCAAAGACTGGAAATTTTTGTTCGCCGCATCTCCTGGTTTCTTATCTTGAAATAAAGATTGTTAGAAAAATCGATAAGCAGTTTCGGTCGGTTAGTTACCAATTTTTGCAAAGCATTGTTTTCCATTCATTATTTTGTTGATCTACCTCAAACGTGTAAAGGGCAACAAACAATCACCATCTGTTGTGATTGCATTACAGTTGCTTAGAGACAATATACCTACCTATATACACCTCATGTTTGCGGGTTGTCGTCGCAAGGTTAAACGGAGAGCAAAAGAGTAATTTCAGAATATTATTCGAGCAATGACAAGCTTTAGCAATGTTAAAGACAATATCATATTTCTTTATGCAACTTGATAATGGAAATACTCGCACTCGGTTAATTTTGAAAGTTTCTACTCATACAAAATATCTGCTAGGTATTAAGAAAGGCGAGCAGTAAATATATAAAATGGCGTCGAGTTTGTTGAGGCTTTACCTATCCAGTAACATGCCGAATTGGAATGAATCAAAAAAATTTGAAAACACCGCTCCACCCTATCTCAACGCCCACACTCCAACAGCCAGCCAATTATAACGTTGGGCTACCAGTCAGCTGTAAATGTCAATGAACTGTAGAGGTGAGTGTTATTGTGCGATTTATTTTGTTAAGATAGGTTTCCACCTATATTAGAATAATTCGCCCGGCTGATGCTGAATTAGGAAAATTACCTGCTCAAATTTGAATTTTTGCTATAATTTAAGCTACCGTAAAATGGCCCTACTTTGCTCCAAAATTTGCTCCAAATTTGGGAAAATATGAATATTTCCCAAATCTCTAATTATAAGACAGTATTTACAAAAAGAACAACGTCTAAGATAACATATTTCATGAATAATTCAAGTTCGTAAAGTATTTTATAGTAAATATATATAAGCGTCATCTGAAGAGTTATGCACTGGCATTTCGACTGCATTCGCTACCTACTACTTTTTTTTTATTCCTGATTTTCCAAATGTAATGCAGTTTTCTAATAGTTACAGGTATGATATAAATTAGGGTAAACTACGTTCTAACTGTACCGAAGTCTTAGTATTATAGCCGGGACGAAATCTCATGAGCTGTGACCTTGGCTGCGCAGAGCGTAAAAACGATACACTACATACGTTACTATTGTGACTGAAAATATATCTTCGTTTATCATCAGTGTGTCTGCTATCGTCGATACAGATACATCGCTAGCGAGCTAGAGCGACAGTGTATTAGCATAGACGTACCTATACTTTTTTCACGATTTTTTTCAGTGTTTCTTAATTTGTATAAAAAAGTCTTTTTTAAGACTACTGGACGATATTTCTGTGTGCGAGATGTAAGCTATTATGAAATTGCATATAAAATGCCCCTAAATAATATAAATTTTCCAAAAATAGGGAACGAAACAGCAAAAAGGTTGTTCATAGTCAAGGTCGACAAATTGTCTTCAATGTGTATGAATATATGAAGCGTGTGAAGGAAACCGGACAATTAACTGTGCCTCTTAACCTGCTATTCAAGAGAGTAGCCGAAGCCACAGGTGTATCACTGAATACTGTTAAGCGTGTCGTAAATGAGAATGCGACTAAACCACCGGATACAAAATTCACTTCACCACGGAAAACTATAAACAAGGCCAGTCCCAAGTCAACGGTTGATAGATTTGATGAGGAGATTATAAGGAGTGTTATATACAAATTTTCGACATCCATAAAAAAAGACCCACAATGAAAGCAGTGTATGAAGCTGTAATCAATGATGGCGTAGCTCTTAGAGGAAAACTTACATCGCTCAATATCTAGATTTTCCATCCGACTTTTCGGTTTCTTGCAACCAATATCAACTTAATTTTTTCTTATAGACGCCATATTGAGTTTTTACACAGGTGAATACTATGAAAACTATGACATGTTATACATCATTGAAATCAGTATCAAAAACTCTATTCACCTGTGTAAAAATCCAATATGGCGTCCTTAAGAAAAAATTAAGTTGATATTGGTTGCAAGAAACCGAAAAGTCGGATGGAAAATATGAATGTACCATTAGATAGCGGCGAAAAAGTGCTAATAGAAATGTGCATTTTATTTTGAAATTCGGTTTCCAATAAAGCCAGGAAAAAATTAAAATAAATTTCCGAAATTTTGGTTTTTCCCGGATATCTCCGGAACTATTTGGAATTTTCAAACTTTATAAGCGGCAATTTGTTGGACACATAAATGCGCACCTTTTTCCTCCTTCCTAATTTAATAGACTTCGTATCTTTTATAATAAGTGAGATCCCAATATAGAGACTCGAATCTCGGACACACTGTATATCCCATGATGGAACTGCATTTAAAATTTGTATATATTCAGATAAGTTCAGATGTGAGTGACAACGAACATTTGCAGGATCATGTCTCTACAACGAGTTCAACTGTGAATCCTATACCTACGCCACTGCCCACACAAACATCTCGATACAGGTGGCGGCTAGAGTAGAGAATGTTTTTAGGATGATGAATGAAAAGAGAAATGAGGGGAATATCCCTACCATGGGAACGCCAACCTCTCCTATTGCGCATTTCTCGGCCCATAACATATCGCCCGGGCTCTACATGTACGTGCATAAAGGCAACTATAAAGATATCACGCTTCAAACATGGTGAAGTAATAAGTTTTTAATTTTATCACTTTATGCCTGATTACTGTTACTGAAACACTGGATTGATTTTTCATTTTACCTCCGACCAGAGTTAGAATCTTAGTTTGGCCACAGTCCATGTGCAGCATCATCTGGGTTAAATTATCACTTTATAGGTGGAAACCTGGCTTAACCAAACAATAACTAAGTTTGCCCATCTCTACATTTTGTTGATTATCAGCTGTCATGTGAGACTGACAAATAAACTGACATTAAGATTACTTTTGTTTTGTAGAGATGGCGTTTTGCATTTATGAATTTTACGTCTCTCCATCATCCAATTTATGTTTATTTATCTCAAAAGCATGAGAATCTCTTGAATACATTTTTTTGTTACACTATGTAATCAAATTGTAATTAGCAAAGATGGCCAATCATTACGAAGTGCCTAACTGGTAAAAATACTAATATTTACATTGTGGAATATATTTGCTTATTACTTTCGTGTTTAGGGCTGGAAAACCTCCTGTAGGTCTACACTTGGACGTTCTAAAAGGAGACAAGCTTATCCAAAAACTAATGATCGACGAGAAAAAATGCTACCTTTTCGGAAGGAATGCCCAAATGAACGACTTTGCAATTGATCATGCATCATGTTCAAGGGTACATGCCGCATTTGTATGGCACAAACATTTAAACAGAGCATTTTTGGTCGATTTAGGAAGCAGTAGGTATATCGTTTCTAGATTGAAAACACATTCTAATTCATGCTTTCAGCACATGGAACTTACATTGGTAAGTTACGGCTAGAAGCATACAAACCTACACAATTACCAATTGACTCTGGTTTCCACTTTGGGGCTTCTACTAGAAACTATATCATCAGAGAAAGACCTCAGACGGGAATAAGGCCTATAATAGATGAAATCGAAAAGTCCGCTGAGGAATCAGATGGAGGGTTATTAGGATTACCAGAAACTGAAACAGAGCTTGATGTAAGTCTGCATTTTCTGCTGAAAAAGTGATTAAAATTAAATTTTAAGCTTTTGAAAAGATGTACTTCAAATATCATATTATTACAGAACTTGACTGAATTCAACACTGCTCACAATAGGCGAATATCAATGTTGGGGATCTCAGATGATGCCGACAAAAGATTGACGAGCAGGAAAAGGAAAAGACAATGTGTAACATTTAATGAGGAAGAGGAAGTCATAAATCCAGAAGATATTGATCCGAGCATAGGCAGGTTTAGAAACTTGATACAGACCACAGTTATCCCTACATCAGCCAAGAGAATCAAGATTGCTGAGAGCATCGGTATGATCATTCTAAATGTATACAGATCATCACTGATTTTGACTCTTGTTATTTTTATAGGCATTCAAAACTCTGAATTCCGTATGCCAAAGCCATTGGGCCACAACATTGGTGTAGCACCAGATTTGTACAATGACTTGCCACCTGAGTCAAATCCCTCTGGTGGTGGCACATTAGGAATATATGGTTCTTTGAGTTCTAGGTTAGGTAAGTGAATGAAAAAATTACATATTTAATTATTTATTTGTGCTAAAACATAATAATGATGACACAGTAAATACACAATGACAATAAATTCACAATAAAGTAGTGCTATGAGAATAAAATTTACACCAATGTATGTATAAATTCATCAATTTTCAGGTATGATCTTACCCAATCCAGCACCAGATGTAGAAATGGGAAATGCATATCCGAATGCTGCAAATTATGCAGGTCAACAGGCATCACAGGATCCCATGGAACCCAAAAAGAAGAAATATGCAAAGGAAGCATGGCCTGGCAAAAAAACTATGCAACCACACTTATTGGTTTAATTATATTATTACATCGATTGAACATTTGTGTCATATTGACCATACAGAAGAACTAACATTTTTTTGCAACTTGTATTGACATTGAAATCAAGGAAAATGCATGAAGTGTTCACAAGTAGTGCTAGTGTTAAGATTAACTGACGTCAAACAATTTCCTTATATATCCATCACTTTTGTGGAAGGTCTGTGTGGTTTATTTGAAAATATCAAAAAAATTCTTCATTCAATAGAGTAAAATTTCCACGAATTTCTTGACTGAATTAAGAGCCTTCCAACAGTGCCAATCAGCCAATATTCATAACGAGTTTATATCAAACACTCGGGCACCCAGGTTTTGCCTTGCATTTATGCTTAATCTTGGAAGGGTAATAAAACTAGAAATGTGTGCTGTACAACTCGTGATAAACAGATAAACACTCAATTATAGCTAAAGTACCTATCTCTTATTAATATTAATGGTATGATGAACTGCTTGATTATTTCTTGAGATATCTTGAAGTTATCTACGCTGTTCCTTGGATTATAATGTATTAATACGTCATAGTTACTTCATATCAAATATAATTTTATATATAATGATGGTGTAGTTTGGAAGGCGTATAAAAATTAATTTTGCCAGTACATAGTCTTGTTATATACTTTTAGATGTATTTATTAATTAATTTACAATTTCTTTGTGAGTTAGAGCGTAGGAACTGGTATAAGATATCTATTATTTTTCATTTTTTTGAGTAATGCTGATTTGTATAAAAATAACGTAAATATATGATACTTCATAAGTGCTGATGAAGAAGGCGATTTATTGAAGATCTATTCACGCCTTACAAGAAAAACCAACATGAATACAGTAAAAAAAAGTGTCAAATCCCTCAAATGTCAGTTAGGCAACACTTATGGCATATAATTCGCCCTGTTTGCTTGTTACATGTAAGCCAGATAATGCTTTGAAAAAAATTACCAATGTTTCCTTTCAGGAACTACCATTGTAAAAAATTCCAATATAACCTTGTTAATCAATTTATGCAATTTTCAAAAGTGCCCTATTTTTTGTAAAGGGTTTTGTGTTAGAATTGATATGAGAAGGATGATAAAGGGTGGATCAATAAAAAACTTCCTAATTAATCGTAGTTTTCCTAGAATGTCGCTTTTGATCACTGTTGTGAGAAGACATTCAAAATGAGAGACAGAATAATACATTATTATCCTAGAAGCACTGCACAAAACACCGCGACAGTGTTATATCAAGATAAGGAGCCACAAAAAACTATTTTGGGATGTACAAACGGAGTTCAGTGTAATAACTCCAACAGTCGCTAGAGGAGCTCATCGGGTGCAACCTCAGCAGGTCGAGCTTACAATGCCTCGAACAGGCTTCTTCCAAAGAAAAAACGAATTTTGAGTAGTTAGATCATCTAAGCAGTATGTACCTCTTATTTTTCAATAGACCGCAATGCCCAGAAACTGTCGAATGGACAAGATTGAGTAATTTTATATTTTCTTGACATATTTGTTCGAGATGACCCCCTAGTAACCACTTTGCTCAGTGTAGAAAACGTGATACTGGTTGCCTGTACCAAAGGCGGATGACCTCTAATCATGTGTCGTTTCACAATTGATCTGTCACCGAACTGTCATATATTTCAGGATCGGTCAGTTGATTAAGTTGATATTCGATGTTCGTAGAGCAAGTATTCATGTTGTTTTCCGTAATGAGTAATTCAAACAAAACTCGGAAAATGATGATTACGTGATAAAATCTGAAGCAAACGTGAGACTCGGCGCTTTGTATTACCTGTTAGCGACACATGATTTATAAAGTGCTTTATTTTTTGAAGCTTTCCGCCTACGCATGTAACAACCCTTTATCGCCACGATAAATGGCATGTATTGTGATGAATACACTGCTACAGTCTGCTATCAACTTATAGCATGGATAATAGTGCTGGTTCGCTAACTAAAAGCCAACGGTTGACTCTAGGCTCTTTGATACTGATTTTAGTGGACATCATTTGGGTGTCTTCATCAGAGTTAACAAAGGTAAGTAGTTAAACAATCATGACTACAAGTATCTGGCTGAATTGGATATTATTTCGAAAATAAAGTTACTCTATCCTTCAGAAGGGTTTTTGATTTTATAGTTTCCTAATAATGTTCATTGAGGTTTCAAAAGAGCAGTAACCTATTCTTCAACTGGTTGGTTAATATGTAGAGATCTGCATTGTGTATAACAATCATTATTTTTATTTTCGACCTGCATATTTTATATCCGTATAATCTCTGCAGGTATTGTTCACTATCTAAAAGTTATTCATTTTCATGTAGATAAAAAGTTGTGTAGTTATCACACACTTTCACAAATAAAACTCTTCCTTTTAGTGGCGCGTTTCGATTTTTATTAAAATCATCGTCGATAAAAATCGAAACGCGTCACTAGAAGAAAAAGTTTCATTTGTGAAACTGTGTGATAACTACACAACTTTTTATTTACATGATGGAAGAGTTTCATCAAGTAAGAGCATCTACAATCTACATATTTATTTTCAGTTTATCTACAGCAATGAAACATTCGATAAGCCATTTTTTTGTACATACATCAAAACATCTATGTTCACACTGTACCTGCTTGGCTTCCTATTTTGGTCGCCATGGAAAGAAAGCTGTGCAAGATCAAGACCTGCAGACTACATATTCATAGATCCTGAGAAGGAAGATGACAACTACTTTACAGATGTAAATTGTAGGCTTAGTATGCCAGTGTATGTTCCTGTGAAAACTCCTGATAGGGAGAACGTTGATAAGAGCTCTGGGACGGAGAGTGATGATTCTACTAGCAGATCTGTCAGGTACCTACGTGGATACTACTTCATACTTGTTAGACACATATGATTGTTCATAGATTTCCATTCAAATCACAAAAATGAAGTATTCTTCTTTAGTTAACTGAAGGAAATTATTTAATTTCCAAAGTCAATTTGAGTCCCTACTGGTGGAAAATTTCTGATTTTTCTAATTAACTATATATTAATATATAATCATTATTATATATTTACATATTAATTTAGTAATTATGACAATATTCCAGATTCAACAAACTAGCAGAAGTTAGACATATGTCAGAGAGTGATGCTACAGAAGCATTGCTTGCTAGATTGTCATATCAGGCAAGTTTGAGGGCTGGAGAGTTAGCAAAAAGAGCTGCCAGTAAGCTTCCAGTAGCCAGAGTGGCAAAAGTAGCTTTGATTTTTTGCTTATTGGTAAGATCTACACATATTCTGCTTGTGTGCTAGTTATTAAATGTATCCATGGTCATTTTTTTTGCAGTGGTTTGTTGCTAACTACACCTACCAGCTGGCTCTCTCAGAAACAGAAGCCGGCATTGTGAATGTATTATCATCAACTTCAAGTCTGTTCACATTGATTTTAGCTGCAATTTTTCCTTCAAACCAAATAGACAAATTTACCCTTAGCAAATTGATAGCTGTTATCATCAGTATTACTGGAATTGTAAGTTTTACTTTATATGTAAGATAGCAGACTAAGAATTAGCAGTAGTAGTAGTAGTAGTAATAATGGGGAGGCAAAGCCTGGCAAGTAGGCCACCTTTGGCCCTTTTTCCCAACCCAGGAGACCATTACTAGAATTATGACAAGTATCATAGTAGTTCCTTAGTATCAAGACTTCCAGACCTTTTAATAAAGATCATGATGTCCGACCATTCTGCTAACTAGCACTCTTCCCTGTCAAACTCTGCTGTGCTGAACACCTCAGCTCTAAGGCTGCTGTATACGGCACACTCACCCAGGAAGTGGAACAAGGTCTCATCCTCCTCCCAGCATTTCTGACAGATTGGGTCAATGACCCGCGACCCACATGAGGGTTACGTTTTTGGATTGGCCTAAGCGTTGGAGGGCAGCGCAGCATTCCTGGACCAGTGAAGAATTAGCATCTCAATGCCTTATATATGATAAAAAATGTAGAGCTATTTTTTATGTATTTTTATTGCAATTTCTGATGTGTGTTCACTTCAAAATGAACAAAAAGAAAATTGTAGCAGGGGTGTCAAGTTCAATAACTCAGTACATTTTGACATCCATTGTCATTTGACTTACTCTAACTTTTCTAATGTTTATAATATTTCTCTTGATTTCAGGTAATGGTCAGTTATTCTGACTTGTCGTTAGAATCTCAAATTCCTTTTGGAGCAGTTTTATCAATGCTCAGTGCATTTTTCTATTCCGCTTATCTCGTATTTTTGAAGAGAGAAGTTGATCATGAGGATAAGATTGACATTCCATTGTTTTTTGGTGAGTTAACAAAAAAATTGAAACTTATGTTATTAATAATGACTGTGCATTTAGTTCACTGGAATATAACGAATGAATGTTGTCAAAAGTATCCTGATAGAATTCACTCTTCCAAGTCATATTCATTGATTTTTTGATATATAGAAAATGAAGGATGTTTTTATTGCAGGGTTCGTAGGATTGTTTAACCTGATTTTACTGTGGCCGATATTCTTTTTGCTGCACTTTAGCAAAGTTGAAACTTTTGAATTGCCTACCAAAGAACAAATGATGCTTTTGCTGTTAAATGGTCTATTGGGAACAGTAATTTCTGAGGCTTTATGGCTGTGGTACGTATTTCAATTTAAACTTATCAATCTATATGGCCTATTTCTGTACGATTTCACAATATTTATTATTTCACTGTTTTCATTTATCTATAAGACTATTAAGAGTAGTTTAAATGTACCTACTACTGTTGGCAGTTGACTGATGAGCCCTAGAGGCCAAAGATTACCCCCTCTAAAGGTCAGAGCCAAGGTGTGCTATTCTGTACAAAAACAATAGGAACTGTCAAAGCGAGCTTGATGCTATGTTGGCGCTAAGAGTTTATTAGTGAGTAAGACAGCAGTAAAGTTTAAAAAGGAACACAGTGTTGCCGCTCTTTGCGGCGTTTTGCTAGTATACTACTAAGTTGGCCAGTAGACGAACTAACTTGAGGTTTTTTTACATGGTTCATGCTTGAATAACTGAAATTTATTCGTATTCCAGGGGCTGCTTTTTGACGTCGTCCCTGATGGCGACGGTGGCTATCAGCCTAACGATTCCAATGACGATGCTGGCCGACGTCGTTCTGAAGGAGATCGCTTACCCTTCGCTGTTCTACGCTGGCGCGATACCCATGCTGGCCGCTTTCGTGGCTGTCACGCTTCTTTCGCATCGCGAAGGCTGGGACCCCGTTATGGACGCCATCAAATGGGCGTACAAAGGACTGTGCCGTCGGAATAAGCTTATACAGTGAGTACGCCTATAAGAGAACTCTTTATGCTCCTTTTCCATTGTGCAAGTGAGGCATTCCTGTGAATTTCCACTCCCAGTTTGCTATTTCGAATGGGAAACAGCACATAGATGAAAATAAATTCGTAGTATCTGTTTTTTGCGTTGAAAAACCTTTTGAGAGTATTGTGGTATATTTGGGTTAGTTCTGGAATGGATAACATGACGTAATATTGCTTCACGCTAGCAATACTGTGTTGGTGTTGGTCACCGACACTGCTGAAATTCGCGTTACTCTGCCTCATATAACATAAACATTTGCAATTTAAAAATCACATCAGTTTTGCGATTATATATATGTATATATATATATATCATAATTTTATTATACAAATGTTGTTAAATGAATTTTGTTTAGTTTCAGGTTTAACGAGATGCCTTCAGAGCAGACAGAAGCCCTTATTGGCATCAATACTGAACATGAAGCATGAATGGAAATTTATTGTTACAACCGCAATGAAATAGGTCTCTCCCCTCCCATGGTGCTTACAACTCTATGTGATTATGATTTTTTGAATGTGATCCATTATTTTTTAGGTTTTTCGGAAATCATATATATTTTTATTTATTTTTGTTTTTTATTCTACATAGATACATAATATTTTTTGTTGGTTGATTCCTAAGGAATAAGTATTATTTTATTCATTTATTGCATTTTGCAGTATTTTAATTTATAAGAAGATGCAGTGTAAACCAAACATTAATGTTATTTCTATACAATTACTCTTATGAGGGGACTCAACCTAGAATAAAAGGCGTTCCGCATGGGTTCCAATAATCGGTTCATCGCTCTTTTTCTAAGATATTTATTGTAAATGATAGAGAAAGGTTGGTTGTATTCTCGTACGAAGCCCTTTTTGCGAATTTTGTACAAAATTTAAGATATTTTCACATGAATATTGACATTTTTTTACTCATTTTGAATGCTTTTTAACCTGTTGGTATTCAAAGTAACCAAACTATCAAGAAAAGGGCTTCACACTGGCCGTCTTTTCTCTATGATCTGCATAAATATTTTCAATATGTTCAAGATCAAGCCCTTCAAACGAAATATTTTGGCACCGTACATGAACATAGTTTTACCGCTGATACGAGCCCCTTGCGACAGTATCTGAAATTTTGTATTAAAAAATACACTTTCTCTATCATTTTCAAAAAAAAAACGTTCCATTATCTTAAAAAATGAGCGCTCGAAACGAAATATTGGAAACCCATGCTAAATGCCTCTTATTCTGAATAGACTCCCCTCTTAAATGACTCTCTTATTCTCGATGATCAATCAAATAACAAGAACCATCACAAAATGTGGTAAATTAAGAAAATTTTTATTCGGTAATAAGTCCAATTTTAAGTTACCAGTGGTCCGAAAAAAAAATGTTCTGAAGTTCTTCTCACTATTCCAATGATTGCTGATTTGTCTACTTTCATGTTATGCATAATATAACTGACAGATATAGACTAAAAAACTTTATTAACAACTCGGTTGCTTCTACAGCCTCTATCAATAGTAGTAACATGAATATTGCAAAGAGATAGTTGTATATACTATGTCTTATAGTATGTGTTCTTTCTAGAGACTGAAAATGTACTATACACTAAATGATAATTTATTTTACTAACAGTAAGATAATAATCCATAATTATCCTTGATTGGTTACAAAGTTTGTAATCAAATTATGGCCTAAATTTGTATAGATTGAATTGTATTTTGAAAATACATAGAATTTGGACGTATTTTATCAGCTTGCTGTAAAACAGGATCTCTGGTAACAAGATCATCAAGCTTCAATTATTTGTTAATACACAATATGCTTGCCAATGCTCATTTTCATTTTTGGAGCATTAAAAATGTTCCTCGACCCACATTAGGTATGAATCTGAATGAAGGTTTGATATGTTCAAAATCTGAGGTTTAGGATGTCAATCAATGCGGTGTTACTTGTATGTGAAAAAAATCAAGGCATTTCAAGTCAAGTCGAATAACTCGGTGGTTCCCTGGAATCGATTTTCAAATTTTGTAATTCAAAATTCTCAGTATGCTGAAACAATGCTAATTATGATGCTGTTGATTTTTAGTTTTTGAAGCAAACTTGTGAAAAATCGGTTAAACCTGTTTATCCTGTCACTGCGCTTTTGGAGCGCAAAACTTCAGCAGTAATCCTGAGCCTCAAATCTCAACATCATACCTGTGCGTAATATTGGAGTTAAATTCAAATAGACACGTTCCACAATGGTCTGAATATAGTATAAAACTACGCCTCTAAAATATTCCTACAGTGCATTAAGTTAATTCTTAAGAGGGGACTGTACCTAGAATAAAAGGGTTGGCTCATGGGTTTCCAATATTTTGTTTCCATCGCTCATTTTTCAGGATAATGGAACGATACCGAAATATTCGGAGCCCATGCAAAACGCATTTTATTCTAGGTAGAGTTGCCTCTTAACATTCATATTCTAAACAAACACTGACTATATAGCTTTGTTATTCTAGCCGAAACTGACTTATTTTTTGTAAGGAATGTAAAAGGGATTGATAGAAATACATAGAAACATTTCTGATATTATAAATATACTAATTCGTCTGTTAGACAATAAAAACCCTCACTTTTATGGTCCTTATGATAAGTACTTAAAGGGCCCTTTATATGATTCTACTTAGGTATGTGTACTTGACTCTGATTTCAATCAGATATCATTCATGACAGTATTCAAAAATTTTCGAATACTGTCCAATATAGAAAAGAATTATTTAGTGTTAAGGCAGACTCACTTAAAAAAATAATACCCGAACTCATGTGATGGGCTCTTTGCAGTTTAATTTTGTGCACTTCTTTCTGAAAGAGCGAAAATAGTTTAGTAATTTTGGATAAGGATTAATGTATCCATACTAATATGAAAATATAACAAAGTTGTCTGTATACATTCCTTAGAAGGGATATACTTACATATTTTTAATATGTAGTGTTATCTGTAAAGTATTTTCTATATAAATATAGATGTTGTTATAAAACATATGTTTTATTTCGGGGATATTAGCTAACGGGTAATTTTGCTGTGGATGTTGAGCAACCAATAGTATAATTAATTAAGTTGGTTACAAACATTACACAGATGTATTGCTCTCCAATGAGATGTTAGGATTTTGATAGCTGGGAGTTATCGGCAATAAAAAGGCAGATTAGCTTGCAAGAAAGGATCATTCTCTCCATTAATATACCTAGATCGACCCTTGAGGGTAACTAAAAAGAGAATAAGAAACCAAGTCAAGGAATGAGTGAGACTTCAGCACAAGGAATACTGGAACTTGATGACTGGATGCAGACATGGGAAACAAGTATTATAGTACCACGCGCAAAAACGGCTAGATGACTAATTTCTTTAAACAGGAATCAGTTCCCTATAGTTACAGGGCACTATCGCCTGAAGAAGGACCTGCACAAACTAGGTGTTCATAACAGAGACCTTAACTACAGAGCCAAGGACTAGATCACAAGAGAAAGCAGCTTTTTGGAAACCCCAGGCTAGAACCAATAGAGCTCAGTACAATACGAGCAGGGAAATATTGTACAAACTATTCCATGGTTCAAGTCACCAGAAAATGTTTATGTCAAACACCCTATATGTGACCTAAATTGCAATTTGATTGACAACCTTCATTTTTGTGTTAATTAAATAATGCAAGAGCAGAGAGCTCCTAAAGTCGTTGGTAAGGTGGGCTTTAAAGAAACTTTTGTAAAAGTATAATGTAAATTGGATACGTTTCAGTGAACGAAGATTATTTAGATCTGAGGGAAGATCCTCAAAAGTACTTACAAGGCCCTAAAGGAAGTCACAACAGGTTAGAAATTATACTGTAACCATTCTATAACACCTAGGAAAGGGGAATTGAGCACACACATTAGAGGTGTGGTCTAGACCCGACCTCGTCGAGGCTTTTGTTAGTTACTCAGTTACAAAAGCGACGAAAATATTATACGCATGATGAACCTGTTGTTTGCAATTTGAATACAATATAAATAATCAGCAAATATCGCGCACGGTGGCGCTACCCTTTGACGACTTAGCGTTTGCTATCACAACATCACATCACACTCCTCTCCTGACTGGCTTGAGTATATACCACCCAATTGCTCTCTGAAGTTAAACCGCCAGGCTATACTGACGAGTCTAGGCTAAAGACGAAACCTGCATGTATCATGCATAGTGAAGAGCATACACTTACAATGAGGATGTTTCAATGAAACTACTTCATTGTTTTGAGAATATGTCTGTGTCGTGTCGGTTGTTGGGATATCCTCAATCGTGAAATGTTTTAAAGTGCGTACCGAGTCAATCTACTTTACCTCATTTTCAACTTAGCCACTGATTGGTGCCGTATATTTTTACAGTTCAAATAACCTTCACAATGCATCAAGCTTCTTGCAAACAAATGGACTTCGATATGAAAAGAAGTAAGTGCTTTGTTTGATATTTATTTAATAATAATAAGTTTTGATTTTCCATTTTCATATATTTATTTATTTATTTTTTATATTATATTAATATAATTTTAAACATAATAGATTCATCATAGATAGGTATAGGCTTTTACATGAGTCTTATATAATTTTGCAGGCTGATCAATTGTGGTTTGAAAAAATTAGCTACTTCGTATACTGCTAACTTCAATAAGCTTCAAAGGCTCTGTACACTTCAGCCCAATAAATTAAGAGTAAAAGAAAAATCTATGGTCGAACCGAGAGAAAACAGACATTCTAGTGAGTATGTAGTGCAAAATTTCTGCTAGACTTTTGAATGGTATGTGGTTTTTAGATCACGACGAGTCACTATTTAGGTCGCAATCTGATATATTATTCAACAATCCAAAGAAAAATCGTGGTGATGTTAACGCACATGTCCGGTAAGCAATTCTTACTTGCAGAATTTCATACCCTTGCTTCACGTTTTTGAACGAAATACTCATATTTCTGCAATTTTTAAACTCAAATCGCTTAATTGTTCAATTAACATATGTGAAGGAGAGCTTCATTATCATCATTTCGATCACATGCAAGTACTGCAAATATAACAGTGAAGAAGGATAATTTCATATGCACAATAATTTTGTTGTATTAAATGCAAAGGCTAGTGAAAACCTTCTAAAAGTTAATCCTAGAATTTTTACATACATTCGCATATTGATCCCGAACTTTGTATACATGTATATGAAATTTACTCGATTGATTTTAAATTTTTTAGCAGAAAAAGTTCAGCTGCGAATCTGTGTCAGCCTGAGATTATAACAATGAAACCAGTGAATAAAAATATGTGCAACAATGAGAAGAGAGGAGGCAAAACCTCGAAAAAGGACGAAAGCAGGAGACATCATCATCAAAGAGCCAAATCTAAGGATTTCAATGAGTTAATACACCTCATAAACTACAAAAACGAAATGATAACAAATGAAAGCAATTGTGGACAATATATTCAGCATGGCAGTTGTAATATCGCTATCACATAACATTTTTTGTCATCATTTGTATCATAATCTATTTAAAAATGTGGGAGTAGTTGTATGAAAACAAAAACAACTATATTCTCTTTTCTATCCAGGGTTCCCATTCTTCATTTTTGGAAAATGAGACAAAAACATTAAAATGCCGGTCAAATATTTTTAAATGAAAATCACAGTAGAACGTTCTATAAAAAATATAATTAAATACAATCAACTGTTTCAGGAAGAAACAAAAGGCGAATGAATTGAACCTAGAAAAGGATTTTGAAATGTAAGTATTTTTGCAACAGCTAGAAAATAGACAGTTTTCTTTCTCCAACGCTCTTCTTGCTGTATCATCAAATCCTATCTACAGCTTCGCAGATAATAGAACCGTTATTGGCTTTATGTAACCAGGAAAACCACTGCCATCCTGGGAAACGTCAATCCGGCAGGGACAGCATGTCGAATGGGACTCTACTAATGGAGTTTCAATAATTGACTAATCTTCCATCAAGCTTCTGGGGATCAACATATCCTAACACTATCATGTTGTGGGCCTTTCCAGGTCCGCGTCACAGAAGCTGGGGGAAGCATTCCCTGGAGCTTCTAGACACAATCCACAAACGAGCAGTGCGTTGGGCGGATCCGCCTGACTCCACAGTCTGGAACATTGAAGGAGGGTGGCCGATCTGAGCTGTCCTTATTCTATAGATAGAGTCATGGCAGATCTTAGACCAAATTTTCCCGTATAATATCACAAATAGTCGTCAGTACTTCAAACAAAACGAAGTCTCTCAACGGGCGCATCCCCACCAGGTTGAACTTCCAACGAACCTCTTCCAAAAGTCGTTTGTTTGAAGAACTTTGGTATTGTGGAATGAGGAGCCGAGGAATTTCTTCCTCGATGGTTACAACTTGTCCTCTCGTATAGCTTCTGGGCGTGCTAAGCATTCTGTCTTTGCGAGAGATGATCTATATAAAAATATTGTTTCAGTCTGTTAGATAGAAATAACATATGAATGAATGAAATGAAAAATAATCAATTTTGCGACATTAATGCAGATACCGCGCAACGAACTACGTAGATCCGAAGCTGTCCGAGTCCTATTGTCCAAACAACATACTAAAATGGAAGAGGAGCTGGACGTTGCCCGTGTTCAGCCCGAAAAGCCAGTCGAAACAGAAAAACGCTGGTGCGGACAACTTCGACCGAACGACCTACTTGTACGATGACGGGACAGACATTGATTCCACATTTCTCCAAACCGACAGAAACAAGATAACGAATCACGAGCCGTCTACGTCAATGGTCAGCACACTATGTACGATGGGTACGTATGATTGGATTATTGAGGGTATTCCAAAAGGTTGTATTAACTCTTTACTGGTGAGTTGCCGTTTATCAGACTGCAGGTGAAAAAACCGTCCCCGTTACAGAGTGTTAGGCAGCAACATGTTTAATTTAATACTATAAATTAATGGATTTTAACAATAAAAATGCAGTTCTATTATTTCAAGCTGAGAGTATTTTTACAAGTCTATATCACAGCCATTCATAAAATGTGCTATGATCTCTCTTACCTGGCTTCCAATAACTTTTCCTTGCTTGGGATGCATTGCATCACTGTTCAGCTACGCGTCTAAAGGCGGATCCAGACACAACGTCTTATCGAACGATAGAACGTTCATGCAAATCGTTCGACAAAAAGTACAAAAGATAGCGCGTAAACACGTTTCCAACTAATCGGTCATATGTTAGTTTCGCGACGTTTTCGGTAATGGACGAAGCGCTTCTTTGGTCGCTCTATGCTATTTGCATTGCAATAAAAAGCAGAAATAAACAAAAAAGTCGAAGATTAAGATGGTCGAGGAAATGGTTGTTAAAAAGGCGCATTTTCTCATGTCAGATTATTACGTGAACTTGAACCAGGTGATTGGCGTAATTACATGAGGATGGATACTGAAACTTACAACCATTTGTTAAAATCTGTTACTCCTTACATGAGAAGGCAAAACACCTGCATGAGAGAAGCCATTTCAGTTCATGAGAGACTTAGTTATATTTCATATGTCTGTGACTTCTTATTCCTATCACTATACTCGGCACTTTTAACTTGCCACAAGCAAAGAAAACTACGATAGAGTTCAATAAATTCTCTTAAAAACTGTCGAGAGCACTGACGAAGATCAGACATATTGCTATTAACTTTTTAAATGCAAAATATATTTAAATACGCATAGAGAAAGCAACAAGCAGTGCGATACGTACTACGAAAATGTACTAAAACAATGTCCGATAAAACGGAAGTTTGTCCACACGCTCCAACTTGTCGAATCAAGTTTCATAAAATGATGCCTCGCACTTCAGATTTTCGATTTATCGTACAACCTTATTTCGATCATGCAAGACGTACGTTTTGTGGTCCACACGCTCCGTTTTACTTGATACGACTTGTCTGAATCGATAAGACGTTGTGTCTGGACCGCTCTTAATGACACAATGTCCCATTCGACATGCCCGTGAGAAGTTAAGTATTTGCCCCCTAAAAAGGTATATACAACTGATGCCTAGCATATTTATGTCCAATTGTTGATTTTCAGCATTTGAAAAACAATTCATGGTACTGTTGTTTATTGTTGGCAGTCTCTGTGGATTTTTATTGGTGTCCCTGTGCATATGGCTTCTATTTGGAAATGAATTACTGGATGTACTCCTGAAGCCCCGGCCTAAAGAATCCAAAATTACCATGTACTTCAATTATGTAGGAAATGGAATACTTCAGATCATCACAACAATATTTGAAACAATTGGGAGAGTTTTAGTACTGCCAGTAAGTTCTGCATTTTCAAGTACTTAGTGTTACATTGAAGAGTCTTGATTTGTGTTTATTGAACAAGCTCAATAGAAGCAAGATCTGTGGATTATTTATGAATGAAAATAGAACTAATTAATATTTCTATATGTTACACTTTTTGATAGTTTTGCTAGATCAATCAATTCAAAGACAATTTAAAAGAGAAGTAGTATAAATCAATGGATATATGAACTTGATAATAATATGTTCAAGTTCAATGTTTGTTTCAGGCCCAACAAGTGTATCAGCCTTCGGACAACCTCTGGCCCCTGAATTGACTATAGAATAAGGAGCTCTATGTAAAAAAGCAAAATAAAAAACTCAATATAAAATTTTAATTGTGTTTACTTATATTAACATCTATGTACGTCTGTTGAACGTGTTTGTGGTTGGCTGAGTGAGTTGCAAGCCACTGATATTGTTGAATTCCAACATCTTCAACATATCCTTGGTCTCTGGATCCACCTCGATGATGTCATGCTCCAATGCAGACACCTCAGGAACATAGTTGTCACGCCTTTCGCGCTCCTCTTCTTGGAGCTTGATCGAAATACCACGAACCTGCAAAACAAATTCAATGTTATTAGGTAATTGTTAGTAAAATTCTGGATCCGAGTATGCTATGATCATAGCACTTATGTCCCTTTATGCACATTCTCCATAAACGATGCACAGTCACTACACAATATTGATTTTCACAAATTCTTACCTGAGAATGTCTCAACCGTTTCATCAAATGTGTAACAAATCCTGCGATCTTGTTTCGCAGAGGTTTCGTTGGAATAATAGCGATTTCCTCGCAGATTCGTTTGTTAGTGTGGAAATCCAATGTAAGGCGAGTATAATATTTCTCAATGATTACTTTCGACGCCTTTTTGACGGTCTTCGTACGGACGCGACCCATGTTTGTCAGCTGAAACGGAAGAAAATATATATGTACTGCCTTCGTGGTACAGATTTACGAGTCTAGCTATTGGCTAAATTGCTTCTCATTATCGAAAGAGGTCAATATGTTTGGATAATCTTACCAAAAATTGTCTTCTTTGAAGAAAACGTGGTCAAACACTTAACCGCAGAAATGAAAGAGGCGGTGCGGTGGTGGGAGAAAGGAAATTGACGTAAACATGGGAAAAAAATTATCAAATAGATGGCGGTGAAGACAAAATAGTTGCAGCTGTGTCAAAATGATGGGACATCATGTTTGGTTAACGTCAGAAATTTGGGATTTGTGTCCTGTTTTAACATAATTCGTGTTCCTACTCGTGCCAATACGTTAATAATATAAAATGGTTTAAATCAGAGATAAAATTTGAAGCACTAAACTATATGAACTTGCACATAATTATTGTTTACATTCAGTTGTCCATCTATAATACTATTTTACTCGGTGACTTTAATGTTTAGTCAAAAGTTAATTGTCAAAACTGTCAAATAGTGAAACGTCAAAATATTGGTGATATAGCACAGAATGATATAGGGGATGTGACGTGGGAGATGAATACATTTTGAATTAACCATTTAACTTTTTTAAACATTTCTGTTTTTAATAAGTATAAAAATGGAAGGGTATTTACTCGTAAGTTTATATTATATATGTGTTAATCGTGATACCAATTCAATTTAATTCATAGGAGCCGACCTTATACACAATAAAAGGTATTGCCATCTTGGACAATGATGGTAACAGGATATTGGCGAAATACTACGATAAAAACACATTTCCCACTGCTAAAGAACAAAAGACCTTCGAGAAAAACCTGTTCAATAAGACACACAGAGCAAATGCAGAAATTATTATGTTAGATGGCCTTACTTGTGTATACCGTAGTAATGTTGATTTGTTTTTCTATGTCATGGGCAGTTCCCACGAAAATGAGGTATTTTTCTATACATTGCTTACACATCAAGTTTTTATTAATTTTATATGTTGCAGCTTATCTTGATGAGCGTGTTGAATTGTTTATATGATTCAGTCAGCCAGATATTGAGGAAAAATGTTGAAAAACGTGCGGTGTTAGAATCTCTTGACATTGTCATGCTTGCTATGGATGAAATAGTAGATGGAGGGTAAATATTACTATAGGTCGATGGAATTAATTCATAAATTATAATTCAGTCATTACTTTTTACTCCACATGATAAAAGTATCGAAAATTGGCAAGAACACATCAATCTGAACAACTCTTCTAGGAAGCAAAGCTCTGGTTTTCATCTATCCCATCTTCAAAATACAATGAATTGTTGAGATCCATGAAAATTGACCTTTCAATTTGATTGACATTGCATCCATAATTTTTTGAGTAAAACTGTAAATAGTAATTTTCAGGATAATTATTGATGCAGACTCTGGATCAGTAGTGTCTCGAGTAGCACTAAGAAATGATGACATTCCAATTGGCGAACAAACTGTTGCTCAGGTAACAAATGCAATACATTCAATATTTTGGTAAAGCTATTTATATGTACTAATTATACAGTATTACTTTTTTATAATTAAATATTTTGTTTATTTATAGGTGTTTCAATCCGCTAAAGAACAGCTGAAATGGTCCTTGCTAAAGTAAAAATAAAGTGTGTAATTATTCTTTGTAAACTTTTATTTCAATTCCTGTTGTATGTATAAACAATCTGTACTTATATCTATCAATAGAGATATCTTTAACATGTGCAGTAATAAATATTGTGAGATCAGTATAACAGGTTGCCAAAAGTTCCATGAATGTTTTGATTTCATTATATCATTTTTGATATCTGTGGCAGTTGTGAAATGAATGTATGCTTCTGTAAGGGGCAGTTCTTCGGTAAAAATGCGAGATCTGTAATTACTGGCATATTTGCAATATCCTATCATGCGATATTGCCACATCTGGCTATTCTTGTAACTGCTTGAATACTTCATCAAGAGATGGCGACACTTATTAGCTAATAATGCATGATATATAAAATTCAATGCAGATATTTTGAACTGCCATGAAAGCCATTCTACTCTTCGGAGTAAAATCATTCTTTTTTTTTATAATTTCTCGTGCAAGGGGTGACCGTTCGGTTACCCCGTTTAAACTAATTCAAACAAAATTTCCAAATAAAAAATTTGTATAGTATAGTTACAAATCCATATAATTATATTTAAGAAATATGAAGTGTCTTTTATAGTTTATTATGTGATAGACCAATGGCCAATATTCTTGGAAATTACTATAATTTAGAAATTTAGCCTTATCCACCAATTGATAATTAGTAAATATTAATTATAATTAACCATTACCACTAAACTAAGAGACCACCAGGTCAACCCTGCTACTTCAAAAAATGTAAAGTAAAATATTGTAAGCGAATTTTAGCAGTTTATTTCTTCACTCCCAATGCAACATACCTAAAACGTACCTGACGGCTAGGTAAATAAAACAGCCTCCAAAAATAAGAATTTATTTGAAAAAAAATTAAACTGGGTCGATATATGATAAAAATGATTCCAAAATATACAATAATATATAGAATATAGATTTCAGATATATGCAAATGATAGTGTCAATAAAAATAAAAATCGCAATACTTTACGCTAAAACAAGCCTCATAAGATATATATACATTGCCATGTGCCTTACAATAATGATAACTTAGTAATTTTTTAGTTTGATTTTATATATTGTAATAATATTGTTATGAATTAGGTGCTTTTTTATATTTTTTTCATTTACTGGATGCCACTAGAAAAGTGCACAAAATATAATGGCGTATAGAATATAGGGATTTTTCTTTTATCCATAATGTTATATGTCATCAAACTTGGGACATACTGTATTATATCTCGGACGTCTCTATACGTGATGCTTCATTACAAAAGTTTCTGAAAAAAATGGCAAACACAAGGTGCACCCACAATTTCTCTTAAATTTCCCAAAGCTTTTAAAAATAATTTTTTTCAAAATTCAAAATTGTAGCCACAACGAAAATGACGAAAATAAATTGCCTCATCGTACAAAGCAGAGGAATTATCGTAGTCGGTGAAATGTATATTTGATTTGAAAAACAAACTAGTAACATGGTAGTCAGTTTTGAGGAACGCACAGACCTGCTCAGATGTGCAACTTTTTCTTGCTCCCATTCTTGATTTCGCCCAAATGCATCATTTTCCTGAACGGCGCGGGTCCATTCCAGTGTCCTGTTGGAGACAGGGTAAAATATGGTTTAGGGACAGTAGGAAGGATAACAGCTACACACCAAAAAAAAGACAAGAATTTTCAACGACACATATTGCAAGAAAATATATTCAACACTGGAATAGCTGCTGCTACTTTACAAGGCTCAGATCAGACCATCACTGAAGTCCTGCTCCCTGAAGCTTCTACTTATTCTGTTTCTGACATCGTATTTTCCAGACAGATGGATGGCGGAAATGAGAGCGTACCTTACAAGGCACCTTCAAGCGATAACTGCGATAGTCTCATCCGCACGAGACATTTTTCTGGATTTTTATTACTCCAGTTTATATCTTTAATCACTATTAATTATGAAAATATGTGTCTCGTGATTGCTTGGCTTATTTGTTGTTTCACTGTATAATATAAGGATTATGGTCTCAAAATGGGTTAGGGCTAATAATATGGATAGGTATAGTGAAATCAGATGGAATTTTCACAAAGGTATGCCAAATCTGGTCATAAGAAAGAGTGAAATCCAAGGAATAGTATGGAACTAATGCTGCTTTGCGAGTTTCTTATTGTGGCCGCTGTAGAAATCAAAATGCATTATCTTTCTGAATAGACCAGGTCCATTCCAGTAACCTGTTGAAAAAATAGATATTTCCTTAGAATATTATTTACGCTTTAAGCCCTGCTTGAGATTGTAAGAAAAAATCACAGCCCTTATTCGTTTTCATCACTTATTGTTTTCTTTGTATCTCAATCAGTTTGACAGATAGCGAGAAGCAGGTTTGGAAAACCTGGGATCTATCATACCATGAACGTGAAAGTCAAAGTCTTCATCAATAATGAGACGGCAAATTTTAGAGAAAAGGTTAAAACAAACATGCTATTATAAGTATCAACAACTTTTACACGACTACCTATAAAATTAGGAATAGGTGTACTATGAAATATATATATATATATATATATTTTTTTTTTCACACGATAGGAGAGTGGAACAATCACAACAGTGTAAAAAGTGATTGATTTTGGCACATGTACAATTTACTATTACGTATACCAATGCATAATTTTCTAAATAGATTCAACTTCACGCGTAATAGCTAAATTTTAGAATTTTACTCCGATAATTTTTTCCCGCCTCTGCCTTTTGGCGGTGTTGCCGGATGGATATACATCGTTTTTTCTAAGAGCTTATGACTGATCGCATTTCAAAACGATTCATGAACGACTTGATGACTCAAACAAGCTTCATAACTCACCGTTCAACATGAGATGCCAATACAAAGGCGGCATGACGGACTTTTTCAGCATGAACATGGTGCGCATCTCCCTGTCCTGGCTGAAAGGGAACGTTTCCAAAGGGATCAGGTTGTAGTCGAACTCGGCCAAGATGCACTTGTCATAGCCTGTCACCAGAGGGCAGGACGCGTAGCCGTCGTACTGCTCCTGGGGCGCTTTGCCCTCCATCACCGCGCACAGGTTTTTGTGGATGATCTCGCATTGGGCGGCTGGAATGAATGCGTTAACCGTACATTTGAACAAGAAATTAATTGTTTATCTATAATTAAGATATAAAAGTACCTGCAGCTGCGGCAGTCTTCGAATTGGGGGACGAGCTGCAATCGCCGATAGCGAAAATGTTGGGAAAGCGTACGTGCTGCAACGTCCCTTTATGGACGTCCACAAATCCCGCTGCATTTGCCAGATCGCTGTTGCTAGAAACTGCTTCGGGAGTCGCCATTGGTGGGGTCACATGCAGCATTGAAAACTAGCAAGCAAACAATAATAATAATTCAAATAAATGAAAATAATAATCTATCGCACCTTACAAATAACTATGTTATTTTCAAAGGTGCCTTGTTAGGTACGCTCGCATTTACGCCATCCAACTTCTGGATCTATTCAGTGGCCATATAAATCCTGAATATTAGATGCATCATGATTATGTTTTAAAATATGCTATATTTTATACGATGGGTGGTCGATAAGAGGTGAAAGTGGATGTTTGTGAACTTGACAGGAAATGTTCAATCAGCCAGCTCAAAATCCCCCAAGTAAGGAAATTTCAAATCAATCAACATTATTTTTCCAGTTTTGACCAGCTTTTTGGGCGTTTCAGATCAGTAATTCTGTGTTCATTGAAGTGACTATTTAGGAAAACGTGGATGGAAAGATGGCGTAAACGAGAACGTACCTTATTAAGCAGAACTTGATTTTAGATGCAATGACCATTGCTTTAGTTTTTTGGCATGTAGATTCAGTCTTATTTAGTTTCAGATATCCTTTAATGGTGTTCAATTGAATATTGATGTTGTCCACTGTTGCGATTAAAGATTCGTATGAAATAAAATCCATAGTAAACATACACTGTCCGAGTCAGCAAATTACTTCAATAACAAAAATATTATGTAATCAAACATAATTTTAATGGAGAACTATGTCTACATTGTACAAATAAAAATATTGCTTAACATTATATACTAAAAGTGATTATATGTAAAATTCTTTGAAGTGCACTTAAGTAAATATCACAGATCAAATAATGAATTTCAATGTTTGTATAACAAATGCCGAGAATCTTCGTTTAAAAAAATCTAGCTACGTGACTGACTCACCTGAACAGTGGTTTTGATTTCTGGCTTGTCTAAATTTTGAAATGTGGCTTCCTTCTTATCAGGGTCGACGCTGATCAAATTTGTCCTCAGATTCACGTTTATATCTCGTTCTTTGCACACCTTCCACAGGGCATCCGCATATTTTTTCACTCCAAATATTACTGGTAATGATGTGTTGTAGAACACATTCACTTTGTTTCTCCTTCCTTCCTAAAAAAAAAACGTGTGGTTGCGAGTCACGTAGGAGAAAACGTTAAGAAATGAATATTCTGTGCAAAGGTCAGATTATTTTTGAAATTGCTTCGTTTTGGGTTGTAGTAGTAGAAGACCCGAAAATTCAAGTGTCTATGTTATTTCTATAATGTACAAAAATTTTAACAGCATCGTTCTATTACATTTTGAGTGATTAAGGATTTTTTATGCTTAATTAACCATTTTTTGTTAAATTAGTTAAAAATCATTTCTTTTTCTACTTTCGAATTCGCTTTGATTATAGCTACTTCAAATGATTTTGATTTGAAATTGTCGGCTTTGTTCGGAAAAGAAAATCTCGATGTTTCATTAAGACGATTCAAATGCCGACTGGTTAAATATCATAACAAATTTACCTGGCAATAGATCATGAAATTTGCAATTCCCTAACAATCGGTCGCAGGTCAGATAAACACCGGAATTCGATCCATAATTAGAAGTCTCAAGTGGTAAATATTTGTTGTCATATCAGGAGTTATTGACGCTAAAACCGGATTTTCCTTGAACATTTGTGCATTGTAAGAGCTGACCATTTAAATTTTGATGCTAAAAAAGGAATATCGCAGAACTGAGCAGCAAGGCTACAATGTTAGATCAAAACAACTTCTGCGGCGACTGAGTGTCACCAGAAACCACTTGTCAAGGTTTATTTCCAAATTTTAATACCATAGGTAATTTGCATTGATTCATAATGACTTTCATTAACACTAAAATGGGATTTATAGCCGCGCTCAGCTAATAATCATAATTTTTACTACTATATGTATTAAACCAATGCAATTATCACTGTTTTTATTTTTAGGATCTGAAAGTGAATGTATATCCACTGATAATATCATATCACATCAATATGAAAACAAATGATATTTTTGGAATATTAAGAAATGTTCAACAGAAATGTTGACAAATTTTTATCGTCAATATTTACTAAAACATAGAAAAAAAGTATCTGAAAATATTTTTGTTACTCAACATCCAACGCACTTTTTCGAATTAATTCAGTAAACCATATCAGTATGAAATAAACTCTTACAAAATCCTATATATATCATATAACCATCGCAGGTTTGAAGGGGCTTTAAATTATTTTCAAATAAGTTTTTACCCATATTCATGGGTATTAACCTTCAATGGAGATAAAAAAAATATAAACTAATAAAAATTCAATCACAAATTTTCCACTTGAGTGACAGCATGGTAAAAGGGAACAAGTGGGGAAGCAAAAAATGTAAATAAATCAGTCTAGTTCAGTTAATAGTTGATGCTCACCTTCCTCAAATACGCGTCAGCTATATAACAAATCTTCTGTGGTGCTCCAGGACATTTGACAGGACTATTCGGGAACGTAAAATATGCGTTACCATCGTTCAACTGTTGTAAGACCTCCCATGTTCTATTTACATACTTTGGAGAGTAATTCGAGCAAACGCTTGAAGATTTTGACGGTCTACTCAAAGCTTCTTCAAGACCTGGAATCTGAATAGTTGTGATATTCTTGTGAGGAACATCCAAAATATTCTCCACTACAGCAATCGCACAAGAATACACAATTTTTCAATTGATTCAATCATGAATAACTAGATGAAGCCCAAAATAGTGTTTGTAGTTTAAACAATCACTTTTCCAACAATAATTAATCACCAAACTGGAATGAGAATTAAATGTAATCTGTAATCGACAAGAAATCACTCAAAGGTTTGCCTCTTCGACTATTGCAGATTATTTGGGAAACATCTGGTAGAATATAAACTGACTATTATTGCTTCGTCGCAGAGGAAAAGTACTGAATATAATTTGTAATCAAACATAATTTCAATACCTTGTCATATCTTAAATCCAGCCCCACGGCCATAAGAAGGAATTCATATTTGATCACATCTCCACTTGCTGCAGTCACAGTGTTCTCTCTTGGATTGAACTGCACTGCTTTACTTTTCAACCATGTGCAGTTCTTAGGGAGCACATCAGCCTCGTTTTTTCTAGATTCTTCCAATGTTTCCATACCACCTCCAACGAGAGTGAACAATGGTTGGTAGTAATGATCATTGCTTGGCTCTAATACATAAAGCTCGTGTTTTTTGAGACATTTTGAGAACTTGGCTGCAACTGAGCAACCTCCTGTGCCACCACCAACAATCAGCAGTTTGCAACTGTTAGGAAAATTTAACAATGAACTTTTAAATCTATCTATATTCCCAAAAATTTTTTTGTGTATTTCTTCAATCTAATAAAAATGTGGTTAGTGAAGGCTTGGATTACCCCAAGATTGTTTCTTTTAAAGGGTCTGTGCCCTATTATTAAAATAGTGGTATTCCTTAGTATTAGAACTAATTATGAAATTGGTTAATAAAGGTGAAAATCTTTACCTATGCTTACTGTTCCTAGTAGATCCATTAGAAAAGTTCCTAGAACTATATTGTAAAATAGCACACTTCACAGCCCTTGGTTTTGACACAATTTTGAAATACATCTTGATCACTTAATTATGTTGTCCAAGATATGTGCACAGCACCAAACTGCACAACTCAAGCAAATGAATCAAGTGCAACGAAAACGACGTCACACTCTCGTATATCCACCAATATCGTTGATTGTTTGTTTTAGTATGAATATCACTTTCTCAGAATATGTTTTTATATTGGTATTTTACAAATTATACAGGTTAAACCACTTGATGATTTCATCATTCATGTAGAGCAGCTGCCGGGGAGTCAATACCATCATTGAACAGTTATGCTCGAAAATCTTGTTGCCGAATCTCAGGAAGTGATAAATGTTGGCTAAAATTAGAGTTCGCTGTTAAAAATAATCAACAAATCGGAACTGCCAATTACCTGAATTAAAAAACAACAATTTTGACGTTTGACCATGTGCGAGTATGAGTAGTGTGACGTTTTCAGTAGTAGATCAAATGATAGCTCAAAATGACACTCATATCTGTAAAACGTGTTGCCTAACACGAAGAGAAATAATTATTTTTAATAAATAACATGGATCACATCTCCAATAGTTATAAACCATATCGCGGGACCACTTGGTCACTTTTCCTTGGTGTACCTGACTGTGGTGATATTTAATGATGGGTAGCTCTAGTTTACAACACATGTTCGTTATGCAACCCATCTTTATCATACGAGAGCTGTAGAAAAGTAATACTCGTCCTCTTACGTTGAAAAAACCGCCTCTTCAGCCCTCCTGAACAGATGCATTATATTCAGAAGCAGACAATGGCATCTTTTGGATCATTTATCAGCAGTTTCAGGTGCACACGTGTATGAAATGTGGAGCCTTGTATTAAATTTAGTTGATTAGAATCCAATAGATACAGTGGTAGACAACGGCACTTTCAAGGGATGTGGGGGCAAATGATGTATTTCTCCTTTCCAGACAATCTGTGTTATATTTGTCTGAATAGCTTTTTTAATTAGAGCTATATTATCATCAATAACGCTATATTAGAAAAACTGAGGAAAGGTGAAAGAATCTGGTCTGAATTCATATCGAGTCTAAATAGTTGAGTCGATTTTATGATGAATGTATATAAATGAAAGCTAAATGCCCAAATTTTATGTAGAAATTATATCTGATCTTAGGTATTCTATATCTGACCAACTATATATGTATTATATACCTAGTATCCCTGTATACTGTTTAAAGCATGTTGCCCGATATATTGCTTGTCACATATATAATACTAGAGATACACTACTGATGTGTATTCCGTTTATATTCATTAAGTAACTTATTTCAAAAAACTTCTTAATCAATGAGATAATCCTGCAACCTGTCACTAAGTGGGTCAGTAATAATGTGATTGATAACAGACGCTGTTTTTCCTTTTAAACGGGAGTTTATCCATCCCACTTGAAAGCCTGAGTGCTTTGAGACTTGCAAAAGCTCTGGAGAGTTTAAGCAGATTTTTTCCTCTAGTCATATGGCACTTTTACCGTACTATAAAACAAAGAAAAAGAAAGCCAAATACAACCATAAGCTCAACCGCTTAGCAACGAGTGCCGCAGCCAGCTATAGGCCGTGGGCTTTCTAAGGGTATCCATGCACATTATTTGTCAGAAGGTTTATTTTCTCAATATTTCACTGTCTACCTGTCTGGTTATCCTTATTCCCTCTATATTACTAAATTACTATCATGGCACTAAACATAACGAAAACAACTCGAAACGTCAAACGTTCCAGCTAAATAATTACAGACTCTTAATCCCTCTCTGATTGTTCATACATTAGCCTTTAAAAACCAAAAAAACAATAATAATCTAATAGCTGTAGCTATATACACGTTAAATTCTCCCGAGTTTTGTTTTAGTCTATCTTGGTTGTGGATAGTCTGTAGACCTATATATATTCATTTCCAAAATAGACTGAATGTAACAGGCCTGAATTTACATGCAAATGATTCTTCTTAGGCAATCTTCTGTATCATAATTTGATCTGTAATGTCGGTAAAAGATATTTCGTATACAATCTGAAAATCCTGGACAGTAAAGTGGCCATACCAGCGTAAACTGAAATTATTATGCAATGATCCACGCGATGCAAGTGATAGTCACTATTTCTATTCTATTCTATTTAGCAATTGAACTAACTGTTGTAATCCATTCCGACTTCGAATCCACCAATCAGACACTACGCCAAATTAATATTCAATCAAAGACTTAATTAGTTAGTTGTACTATTACTAAAGTATTTCATATTATCAACCAAACATCATCAGGGTCCATCAACTACGTCACATTCTCGTGTTCCTCATGGATTTGTTTTGTTTTAGTCTATCTTGGCAGTAAATATAGCATATCTTGTCGGGCAACCATCATATGGGTCTATTTGCTACTTGCCGATAACGTCTTCATCACGTTCTGTTTGGTGTTAGTCTACCTTGGCTGTGCATATAATATATATTGTCTGCCAGCTATCACCAGGGTCCATCTGCCACTTGCCGATCACGTACTCATCACGCTCCGAAATTGTTTTGTTTGTAAATGTAGAACATATTATCAATCAGCCATCATCGGGGTCCATCTACTACTTGCTGATCACGCTCCTTGTTTGTTTTGTTTTATCTACCTTGGCTGTATGAATTGATCGCGTGTATGTGGCCCCTTAAGTCCTGATAAAGGCGTAAGTCGGCGTCCGTGCGCCAAGCAAGCAAACGGTCCACGCATACATCCACATCTCCACCACTCCGTACGTCTGTCTGCAGGTTTGCATTCGGCCAGCCACCATCAGGGTCCACACTGAACGGTTCCACGGACCTTCGTCTCACCAGTCGCCGACATCCATTCATTCCGCAGACATCCAAAGCATCCACCGGCCAATCCGACGGTGAGTCAATGTCCTTATATGTGCCTCTTTCTCGCGCTTATCGGTGCCAATGTACGGCTACTCAGATTAGAGGACCACACCGCATTATATCGTGAAACTTGTACTCGTGTTTTGTTTAGGAATGCTGCACAAAAATGGTATACCGGGTATTCGCAAATCCGGCAATCCAAATAATATTTAAGATGGCAGAGTAGGCTGTGAGCGACAAGTGATTGAAACAACTGCAAATCGTTTATCGCGTTTATGAATGCTGCACAAATATAGGATCCATAAAATCAGTGTCACAGAAGATCAATTAACGATTGTGTCAGTTGTGTCAAAGTCAGTTTTGATATAAACTAATGAAAATGGAATTTTTTTCTCGTCTTTTCTTCACAGAGGTTGCGTCAGGTATCTGCAAATTCAGTAATCCAAATAATAGTAAAGTTGGCAAGTGATTGAGATTGGGCGCGCTTTCTATTCAGTTTTCTACTAATATATACATGCATGTTCCTAGAATATATTGCATAAAATTATGCACAATACGCTGAATACTCTATCACAGAGTTGACGCTCATATTCAATGAGCGATGATGGTGAAACCGAAGTCCAACCCACTAGATGTTGGTGCTGCTTTTAGCATTGTTCCTGAAGAAAATATTTGCACCTGTTAAAAAGTTTTTCAGGACGATATTACATCCGTTGTCAAGCGACAAATCCTGTGAATAAATTTAATTGTCAATGAGGTTAAATGTTGTCCTCCAGAAAGTTTCACAGACTACGTTTTGGCGGACGAATGTCAAGCCAACAATCACCAATCATTTTACAATAATGGGCTAAAGATCAATCCTTGTAGGCTTCCACAGTCATTTTTGGGCTCTTATATCCAAGATTCAACCTAAAAAGCTTTACTAAAGCTTTGGTCGCTGCAAGCAACAGCTGATTATTTCGCGGAAACTTGTCCGATTTGACGTAAACCAGTTGATTAGTCAGTATGCTTTGTATTCAGTTTCTACCATAAATACTACACAAAACGGTTCGTTCAGTAGGCTTGCAAATTTTGATCATTAGTTAATACAAAAATCTAGGATTATATAAAATTTACTGAAAACTGTCACTTGCTGAGCAGTTGTTCCTTACTGTGTGATTCTGTAGGTTATAAATGGTTTAACGATTGAACAATTTAAATTCCAAGTCCAAGTTTCAAGTCGTCGTCGACTGACCAAGTCATTTTTAAAATTATAAGTTTTCTGAATGAAGTAATCCAAAGAATTTTCTGTTGGAACAGATTAAATATGCTTACACAATGCAGTTGCACGGTAAGGGCATAAAATATTCACTATTTGGGACTGGACTGGTACACCCTACCATTAAATTATATATGAACCTGGACTCTACCATTCGTGGTCCGGGAGACAGTGACATTTTTTGTACTTATTTTCCCAGTCTGTGAATTTGTTGTCTGAGTGATGCAAAATAACAATTTTTGAGTCTGAGTGATTCAGGGACATGTGATGCAAAATAACAATTTTTGAGTCTGAGTGATTCAGGGACATCATTATTCACTGCAATTTAAAAAAAATTCTAAAAACGTTGAAATTTCATGATCAATCTCACCCCTCATGTGTGATGTGATCCTACACTCCTTATGTGTTAGCTAAAATAACTAAATTTTGAAATACGACGACAAACCGGCTATCAATTTTGAAATCTCTTATCTACACAGACAACGTATCAGCGAGAGAGCGGGTGCAGGTGTTATTCGACCATCTTTTTAATACATAAACCTGTTGCCGGAAAAACCAATCTAACAGACAGTATGCGTTTTAAATTTGAATTTTAAAAAATGGGACTTAGATATCAATCTCACCTCAAACAGAGATACCGAAAATGAACACTGCCTCCCAGACTATCAAATGGAAAAACCTCCGAACATAAAGGAAATAGTAATATCCATCGACGCTGATAAATATATTTTATAGCTCTAATGCACCCAACTCTGAGTATTTTCTGTTATTATCTGATATTCCCCCATCAATTCGATGTTGTTGTATCGATACTAACAGGGTGTGGCAGAAAAAGTTGACTAGATATTTGAAGAAAAACATCCAACTTGTCAAATCAAATCAAACCAAAACGACTTTATTATAACATATTTATAAAGGGTGAAGTCTGGCCTATGGCCACTCAACTTAACCAAGTTCATTGCCTAATAGTCCGAGAAGCCTTCTACCATTTTTAGAAGTGATTTCCTCTCCAAGTCAAAATTCAATTCATTTCGCTTTACATCTTTTCTACGTCTACTTCTCTTATGCGTCTCCATTCTATTATTCTATTCGTTCATCTACAATTCTTTTACGTTATAATTTTGATAACGTCTTTAAGCTTGGATCTTTTTATGATTTCATGGTGAGTTTTACAAATGGGGAACTGGGGCATTTTTCTTTATGTATATGTAACTAACTCCAACTGTGGTTCAAGCCATTATCCAACGATGCAGCAGGGTGATTTATATTTAGGATAAAAAACATACTTTCTATAACCCTGTATAATGAATCTGATAACAACGTATGTTAAAATACTGAACTTTAAAAGGTGAAACCCATCAGATGCAGCTACATGCTTATGAAAAATTTAGCGAAATACCTACGTTCAAAAACAAACAAAATTAAACGTTCTTCAATTTACTAAATATTTCAGGCGACCCAATTTCTTTAAGCATATTTGCAGAAGCAAAGTTACCATGTACAATCAACCTGGGTCACCCCGTATTAATCGGAACCAGGGAAGGTCGTAACGCGTTCGTTCAGTCTACCTTGTAATAATGCCACTTCCACCCCACAGCATGGACGTTGGTCTGTTCGACCCCATATGTTTATCCGTTTGTTGTTAGTACGCGACCTACGCTGCACGTGATATATCCATTTTCGTCAGCCCCAGCGTAACCTTTACCTGCCAGGTCTTTGTCTGGTGTCAACAAGAAGCAGAGTTTATGGTGACTGCCTTATATGGTGAGATTAACTGTTGTACGATCGCGCGTTTTCGTTTTTGATCCATTGCACTTGTTTATGGTTTGCTTAGTCATCAGTAATCGTTTGTGTATCGTTTATGCAGCATTATCTTGAGTAAACTGTGATAGAAAGAAGCATTTTGACACGCGGTTACCATCTTACAGGTAAATCAATATTAATCGATATCTTTATGGTTCTTGTTATGTCAAGTTCTCTTAAAATTGGATGGGTGAGTGAAAGGAAGATATATACCTCCAAAACAAATAAAACTGTTTTGAAGGCAAACTGTAGGTTATTCAACGTAATTATATATTGTGAGGTTATAGAACTTACGTTAATCATGATAATTCGTATATAGCTTTTTTTAATAATTAGAAAAAATATATTGCATTTATGCTGTTCTTTCACTAAACTAAGAAAAAAGAGGAGCTTAACATTATTATAGCTCTATTGGTTATTAATTAACAAACTTATTTATAATTTTTATTCAGAATCTTTTGATTTTTTACTGTCCAAAAATAATATGGGAGCAAAACTGAAGGGTTTAGTCATGAAAGTAAGGTTAAAGTTGATTCCAATCAGCTTCATTTATGTTCATAGAAAAAGCTTCTGGGTATGCGTTTTCTATAAGTAATTGTTCATTGGCAGTAGGTTTGATCAGTTTGGAATCATGCGATAGTAACATATCCTGGATTTTCGCGAATAGTCCAATCTAATTTGACGTGGATCAGCTGATTAGCCATTGTGTTTTGAATCCATTGTTCATCAAAAATATTATATATACATACTTGAACGGCATAGGGGCCAACCAGCTCATAATACGTGGTTTCTCGAATACCTATTAGTTTTGGGACACTGTGTATATCAATTAGTTACCACTATCAAGCATAGTTGAAATGCCTTTACCCGTAACTGAGCAAAAACTCTTAATTAGTCGATATATGCAGTGCTGCTCCAAATATGTCTAACAGTTCGGACTAATCTGATTCATAATATATCATAATATTGTATAAGTTATGGCTCATAGTTTTTCTAGATAACTCCATCAAGGCGCATATGGCTTATTTAACACAGTACGACAAAGACATTTATTTATGGAACTTCAATTGTTAATTGTTGTCGACTGCAAATGATTAAGACTTTCGATAAAATAAAAATGAAAAGATATCCCCTGTGAATAATAATTAATTGATGCAGACAATGGACGTCAGTTTAATGTTATACGAATTGAACCATTACAGTCGTTTGAGAAGCTTAATTTTATAAAAGGTTCGTCTGGAAAGCTTAATATGAGAGTGCTGTTTAATTGTTATAAAATCGCTTTTATTTTCAATGATGGGAAATTTAAGTAATAATAATTACATCTATATAAATCCTGGTAATATTTTTGCAATACGTAATGGTTATCGGTACTTGAACTCGTCTTGTTCTCAGTAAGTGCGTTGAGTAACATATTACTAATACGTTAATCAGTGTTTAATGATAAAAATTGAAAAAGTATTGAGAACTTTGAGACTTTTTATAATTTTTATAATTTTACATGTATTCAAAAAAAAAATCCTCGTACACGTATCTGTTTAGAAATAAGGATGTGGATGATATATATATCACGTTCGATGTGGTAAAACTTGATACTTTTGTTTTGTTAATATTGATTCGTATTTTTTTATTCTGTATACACAAAGGAAAAGGATATAATGTTATGGTAAACATTGTTATCGTAGCCTGTTATCATGCAGCCTTATGTCGCATTTCCTCAAGCACAGTCATATCACTTTTATTATATATATAGTAGAGATTGAATCCGTCGAGAAGGGAAATCAGGCGAGTTTTTTAAAGGAGGCCGAGCTTTGCTAAAAGCTAGGAGATCGTAGGTGCGCCTATATTTTCATATATTTTATATTTTTTCTGCTGATATTTCGATATTTTTCCACTTTGGCGTCACGTACGTAAATGTGCATGCTCTCCACTATGCCTGCTATAGACATCCATGTTTCGTCTTTAGCCTGAACTCGTCAGTATAGCCTGGCGGTTTAACTGTAGAGAGAAATTGGATGGTATATACGTAACCCAGTCGAGGGTCTGAAAGCAACATCACCACTCATCTCCAAGCGTATCGCACTATGGCGCTGCCCACTGGCAACTTACGAAGTCAAAGGTCCTAACACCCGGACTGCCTTGAAGCGGCAACAGATGTCCCTTACGACATCCTCATAATCAATTATGAGATCGATGTGATTATTTAAACACCGTCTACATTAGTTTTGGAAAGTTTTTTGTAAATAAATGAAGAAATTAAGTACTCCGAAAAGCAATAAAGTTACTTTAATAAACCACACCATATAATTCGCAACAAATCTTGGTAATTGAGAATATATCCCATTAGAGATGCATGCTGGACAGAAATAGCTGCAAATGTCTCCTTGAAAACGGTTAAATAAACATCGTCCGTCCATTTGGCCTTCGCATCTTTGACAAGTTATAAATACCCAGAGAGAGAGAGACCATCACTTTTTGTGTTATTAACCCCGTAAAAGATTTGTTTGGATGATTTCGGGATAACGGTTTCTGTGACACAGAGACACAGAAAAATGCGAGGTTTTATTATAAATACGTATTAGAGGAAACGCCAGATATTTCTCAGAATGGATATGGAATAGTCCAGGAATATAGAATAAAAAACCACCCGGGGTTGCGTTTCACTTGAACAGATGAATAATAACAAAATAAGAGCAAAGTTAAATTAAATCTTCCCTATAAAAATGACCTGTCCTAAAAAGCACATACCTTCAGAGCACACAAAACAAATGAAGACAAACCTAACCAATCAGGATTGATTTGCAAGGCGGGGTGGACAGAATTCATGGAAAAAAGAACGTTGCTTGCAGGCAGCCTAAAAAAAAACCCGCACGGAAAATGCATAAATTATAAATTCCAGTGTTAGAAGATCCAAATATTTAGCTCAATTTTTGGGAGTTATAGCAACTATGGTTGGGTGCCAAAAATAGCTTGAGCCTGTCGCTAATTTTTCATGTATAATAACTTGTATGAGAAGTATTATATTGCTTTTATTAAAAGTAGAATCTTGAAATGATACCCAGCAACCATCACCACCACCACCACCAGGGCCACAGAAAATTGCAATCTGTTTTTGAACCAATTTCATTTGATTATCCAAAAAAATTAACGAATTTTCTGTTCTACAATTTGAAAAAATTTAAACTGCTTCTTCAAATGATTTGCGACATAATTTCAAAAAATGGTGTCAGCTAAGTGGACGGGGTTTCAGATTAGGAATTATCAGTTCCGAAGGCAAATTTGTGGTTAATCATCTATATCGAACAAGTGCAGATGATTATCAGGTTCCAATATCAATAAATGATAGAACGTCTTTTACCAACTCAAAAAAATGTTTAGACTTCAAATACAAAGGTTCTATTTACAGATGTATTTCCCCCTTTTTTGAATTAACATGTTTTCCAAATATTCACCCATAGCTAGACTTTTAGACAATGATTTCAAGAGACCTGTTGCTACTTTTCTGGCTACAAGCTTCCTACCTAATTCGCTACTTCGCAAGTGTCAAACATGTCACATTTTGCACGTCAAATCACCGACAATAACTCATATTTTATAAATTCCCAGTGATTCGAAAACTCATTCGTGTTTTGTCTTGTTACAGATCCAAAATGACTAACGTTTTCGTAGGATTCCATGATCAAAGGAGTTGTAGCAGGATCCTGAAGCCACCAGGCGGTGGTACCTCAGACATATTTGGTACCAACATTCGAAAGACTGAAACTCCTGTAAAGGTTATTGAAGAACCACCTCAAACTCCTTCAAATGAAGCTGTCGAAAAGGTTACAGACCCCGTGGAGGTCGTCTCAACACACATCGAAGAGTCTACGATAGACAGTCACGATTCAAAAAACGGGATGAACGGCGATTCAGAAAGTTCGAAGCCTGAAGACTTGAAAGTGGAAGAACTCAAACTGAACGAAGAGATAAAAGAAGAGAAAGTATCAGCGGAAGTGAGTAGGAAAGAGGAATGCAAAATTGAATCACACACTGAAGAAACATCCAGGACAAAAATCAGTAAGCAGAAAGCTGACACAATAGGTAGTATTTTGCAACAGGATGACATGGAGGTCGCCGGAGCGCAAAAGAAGACCGTCAAATCGCCAAATCGTGTGCCTCCTGGGGGATATTCCTCTGGGCTATGGTGAAAAATACCACTCAAAAATATGTTCATATCATAATTCGAGTAACATATGACACTTATACACTTTTTGTAAATGCGATTTTTGTAAGCAAAGTTCGAGTCATTTTATATAATAAAAAATAAAATTAAATTGATAATAAGGTTTAAACCTCATGCCTTTATTATTATATGTACTATATATCTTAGGATTTTTATTATGTTCTTGGATAGAGTGGCGTGAAAGTTGCCATGGATGAGATATTCCTTTTTTTAATAATGAAATAAGAGTTGTTAAAATTCAAAAGAAAGAAATATCTGACACTCCCTACCCAGTACTACCTCAAATAAATTTGATGAAAAATATGCTAATATATATAATAAATCTGATACAAATATGAAAACAAAAGTGATTCATGGGATAGATGGTACCAGATATGGGTATCTGTAACGAAAACCGAGCCAATCATCTATGTCGCATATACCTACTTATATTACACAATCAAGGACAATTAGTACATACGTGGGTTCACTGGTTCTTGTATCAAAATGGATTTTCTGCCCACTTGACCATTGTTGATATTTTTCTTGTTCTCAGTCATCAGGCGACAATTTGGTGACCTTCTGAATCAGGATCATGTGCCTAAGCCAAAATGGTACCTAAATTGAATGGCTTGATTTTTTATTCATAACATGAAAATATCGCTTAATAGGTCTTGTTTTGTTTCATTCGCACCAACGAGAACTGATTGTCATTGCGTAAAACTTGTGCAATCATATGAGCTCACTGAATTTTGAGGTTATGATGCTTTATCTGGTTGTTTCTTCAGCAGCTTTATATGTTTCGCGCAAAATAAACAAGTCCATACATGTTCATATGAAGTCTCTATTGTCACATCCAATCGAAAGCTTTCGATATATCAAGTGCGACGAATCGATACTCTCGATTAATTTACTACAAGAGTCAGATCAGATCATCGCTGGAGTCTCGCATAGTAACACCAAGAATCGTCATTACTGCTAATACTAGTGGGGCCCAACGGGTAAGATGAAGGTATTTGTTTTAAATAAATACCCCCGTTTCCCGATTCTTTCAGTTTTGAAATATGCCAATTTACTTGTTTCAAATCACTGCGCAGAAATTGAAATAACACTCGATCTTCGATGCTGAAACATTATTAAACGTAAAAGTGGAAGGATGATAATAGAAAAAAACATTTTCGGGCGTATTATTTATTCATCTTCTAAATACTGTCTTCAATTCTGTATGACAAATTTCGAAGATAATTTCCGGTTTAATCGCCCAAGTTCTGTGTATGAACAGAGCTAATGCAAACTCATACTATCATTTTAAGGTTAGTCAGAGCTATCACTAATTCATATGTTAGACTGCTATATAGTTTTAGTATCTCGGTAAAAAAGATTTTTGAATGGTTGGATGGTACATACGAGTAGGAATTCTAAAGCTATGTACACAAATATCATTACGATTATTAGACACAACAAAGTTTACGTCAAAACGTTTAGAATTTCGTGTGTGTTTCCTTGATTTTGTCTTTAGAATCTTCTTAAGTTTTTAGATATACAGGTTGGAGGACAAACAACAAAACACTGTAGGTATTATGTAACTCTTATGCTTTCTAACAGATTATCTGTATCATATTTTATATATCAGCTGACATGAATATACCGAAAATTACAGATTATCGAAAATTCTAACACGTAACAAAATACAAAATATGAATAACCTGAACAATTCAATTAGAAAAGTCATATATGAAATCTTTAAACGCAGCTCCAATTTGCTAGAAAAAACATTATTCAATTAGACATTAAATGAATTATGCTGTTTGCTTAAAAATTGTTAAGTACAGTTATGGAAAAAAATGAATATTTTGAGGGGGTTAAGACTCAAATGTAATTTTCAGCAAATCTGTTGTTAGGCTATGGGGGTCCAAGGAGCACAAAAATGGACTACATATCCTCCAATACAAAACACTGTGAGAAAATAGGATCATGGACAAACGGATGTTTAACACGTCAATACATTTTTCCGCTAAAACCAGACTATTGCAGTGGTAATATTAGAAATTTCCAATAAAAAACGTCTAATTTCTCACATTTCCTGAAGGTTCAGCGTTTAAAAATTTGCAGCAGGATCAAAATTATATGGAAACTATCAAAATTTTAGGTTTGCTAAACATGATGGTTCTAAACATCTAACAACTATTATTTATAATTTTTAGAATTATGTGTGCCGCGAATGACATTATTCATGTATTTAAATGCATCAAGTTGCATTAGGGTTAAAATTATATCTACCATATCAGTTCTAGATGTGCGAGGTAAAAAAACTATGTTATTTACACAATTATAGATAGTACATAATTATGTTACTTAAATATGATTCTAAAATGAGTTTCGAGACACTAATGTAGAGACAAATACAAAATCATTCCTCGAATTAATTGGATTAAATATCACTAATCTAATCGTCTTTTAATTTTTCCATATATTCATAACGTTTTGTTTAATCTAATTTGATTCCTAATCACAATTTTCTTTCAAACTTCACAGAACAAACGTTGCACTCATCTCATTTTTCATGACCCTTATTAATTCAAACTACACATATACAGGTCGGTTCAAACCAAGTTTTTCTGAAAAAATCTCTACACACGTCAAGTTTGACGTGTTTTTGAGGGGGTAATTTTGACACAAAACCATTGCAAATTTTAATTTTTTTGACAATCTACACCGTTGAAACTATTTTACTTTTATAAATATACATATATAAAAAATCTTCCCTAGAAATTATAACGCCAAACTTTATTTTTACATGTTAACTCAAGCTTTTGATGTTAATTTAATGTTAGTATATTTTTTTAATTCCTAATTCAATCTTATTTTAATTTTAAGTATAAGTGTATCTGAGCTGCATGGTTTAATGCAAGGTGTCCTTGAAATCCCCGAAAAAAACCTGATTTCCCAGAGAGTCGACACCCTGATTATAAGTCTTGAGTCCCCTCCATCTGTCGAACATTTTTACGGAGTTTTGTAGGGATTATACTTAAATATAAATTTGAAAGCAATATGTAAATTATTTATATGACTATGGGGGGAGGCATGAACCCAAATCCAGTTCTAATTCTATCTAGTATTTTCCATAACGTTTCAGATTCATAGCTGTCCAAAATATTTAAGTACACTAAGGGTTCTTCAATTTTCACCTACTTTAAAAACATCAACTTGATCATTGGACATCACAGTCGAATAAGTCAGTTAATACTTAAATATCTGGATTAATGTTTTACATACTTTCACTTTAAAAAATGGACTGTCTATACTACAGCCTCAAAAACCTCCCAAGGATTATATGTAAGTACAACCCTGAAAAGTTGAGTTTAAAAAAAATACTCTAAACTCTTCAGACTGTCACAAGCTCTTCTCCTCAGAAGAAATTTTTTAAATCATATAAATACCTCATTTCTAATTGTCTCGACAAGAGAAACATAAGATTATAATAATACGCATTTTATATAGGTACGAATACACCAAAATTCCAATTCACATACACAATGCTAAGAGTGCAGTCTTCATTTCATTGAAGACATGCCGTCTAATTTATCACAATTTTCATCTAAGGACAAATATAATTACATCTTCATAGGATATACACCTTCAAAAAAAATACATACACCCGATATAATTTAATAGAACACTTTTTTCATATTGCAAACACAATTACAATGAACAGGAACTTATTTAAAGATACCACGATCAATTGTCTGTTACAAATTACCTGTTTGAAAATGATACACAAAAAATGCAAGAAATTCACGGTCACGATGAATACCTTTGATTAGTTGAGAAAAACGTCTGCTGCTTTTTTAGATTATAGTCCAGGTGCAAGTGTATGGAAACACTCACGTTTAACAAGCTACCTGAATAGGCTTTGTAAAAAATCTACGCTTTAGCACCTAGACTGATAAATAGTATCAAAAAACAATGTGATGTTAAATAGAATTAACGATGTACCATTGAGAACCGGTTATTTTTCTGTGTAGGTTCAATACTAATAGAATTATTCTCAATTTGATGTATGTTGATCTGCTTTCAAACGAGATAACCATATTTACTAATCGTAATGTATATGAAATCACTGACCACATAATTTGTTATGTATAAAGTAGATAAAATCAGCAATCGTAAAAAGGAATAAATAATATTATAAATAGTTCAAGTTTTGTAGTAAATTAACAAAATAGAATTAGTTAATGAAAATTACAACATACTGAGTAAAAAATAAATTTCCTAAAAGAACTCTTAATGGCTAATAATCTGATATGGGAAGATGAAATGTTCAACTCAGTTTTTGGTATATGATTTGCTGTGAAATTTCGCGCCAAAAAGAATACAACTGAGCTCCTATATCAAATAATTTCAAAAATGAGTACATAGAAGAAACTGGTAAAGATCTTAGTTTGCATCTCAAGGTCAGGATGTTTTTAGCCTCCTTGTGACACTATCTCATCTCCCATATCAGACCACGTAGAAAAATGACGAATTCGAACTATCGAAGTGACGTTCAACTGTAGTCAGTCTCAAAGCGGTCGTCGTGTTCCCAGCCCTTAACACCAGTGTTGCCGCCCTTGGGGGGCCGCTTGTTCTCCGTCCGACCGCCCGCGCCTTTCTTACCCCCAATGCCCCAATTTCCGCCCCCGCTCCCGGGAGTGCCAGGCTCCTGCCAATTGCTTGGTTGCTCGGTGGTGGAGTTGTTCACCACCTTGTTCTTCAGACGCGCTCCAATTCCTAGAATCGGCCTGCCGCACTTGGTGCCCGTTGATGGGGTCGTTCTGCAACATCAAATTGATTTTAGAGTTTTCTCGGATTCCACTGCAATACGTTAGAGGGGCTGAACTAATCATTAGAGAAATTAGAAAGAAAAAAGTGCTCCATAAAGACTAGTTTTTATAATGAGGCTATGTTGGCCTGAACGCTTAGAGTATAGGAGTGTGTGAAGGAAGGAAGATTTTGACTCAATTGAACTAATTCGCGAGCAAATTAATTTAAGCGAGATCGAGATCTAACGTGCGTTAGACCTACTAGCGACAATGCAGTGTTAGTAGGTACATTGCTCAGTTTACCGCAGTCTGTAAATCAACTTGTTTTGTCAATTAACTAAGTTAGTCTGGACAAATTTCCAGTTCAAAACGCTGGCATGATATTCGAAAATCCTTTTCAAAAGTTAAACATGTGAATTAATAAAAATCAACTGACTTTCACGCGAAACGTTTGGCGAGATCCCTCATTTTTGTTCGTATATTTCATGTCATTTCGTTTCTATAGACGTCACGGGTGGTGAAATCACAAGCGACCAATCAAATTATGTATGTCCGACGCCAAAATGCGCACTTAATTTTGCCTCGACGCCTTCCATCACAGACTATCCCCGCTCTTTCGATCATGATGTAGATGCGCAGCCTGAAGGCAAATCAGCATAACGTGAGTGTAACTACTATACCTGTTGCTCGAAGTGCTGGTATCCGTCACAAATCCGCTGCTCTGTGAAATGTTGTTCAGCTCAGGCGCGGTGGCCGGATGGGGCTGCTGCTGCTGCGGTGGCGACGTCGCGCCCTCTTGCGACACTGGCGGCGATGAGATTTGAAGCACGTTGACGGCGCTCTGGTAGCCGTCGAGCTGTTTGTTGTCTGGGGGCGTCTGCACACTCAAAGCGCTCGGAGTGCTCTGTCACCACGACAGAAACAACCATCAAAATCTTTCGAACTATTATTTCATAATTCACATTCGATTGAATACTATGAGATTGATTTTAACAATTTGAAATTCTGCTCTAACATCTCGAGCAACAAGCGGAAACCTCTATATCTGCCCTTGATAGCATGTGCTATAATCTCCCTTGCCTGGCTACCGATAACATAACCTTGTTTAGTCTACATTGCACCACTGCTCAGCTACGTGATTAACAATGTCCAACTCGCTACGCCTGTGTGTAGTTAAGTAACGCCCACGACGGCCATGCGACTGAAAATAGCCAATCAAAGGACGGGCTTAGACGAATCAAGGCAGAAGCTTCGAAGATGTCTGACAGTGTTGCCCATAGATGCATAATTGCTTTATACCAAATACTTTTAGCCTGCTCGTGGTTTTCCTGGCGTATTGCTGTCTGTTGTTTTAATTTGTTAAATTATTTTCAACAAAGTACTATTACTAGAGATGGTGTTGGTTGAGCACTTTTCTCGTATATTTAGTAAAATTGCATAAATATATTAAAAACAGCAGACCGAAGTATATTACCCGTATTATTTTACGTCGCATTCTCTTGCTGGTCAGACATTCGGTATAGTTAATTAAAAATAGTGGAAAATGTGTTATTTCCAGGAGAGAATTCCTGGAGCACAAATATGAATATTCTAAGATGATCAAGATATTCAGATGAAATATGATTGTAGATATTTGTCGATATCAACCACGATTACTTTCAAGCATATGTGGTTTGAATTATTGATTATGTTGAAACATTTTACGATTTACGTGACAGCCACAGTATAAGCTTCCGAAGTTATATTTTTATTCCCTATTCAACGCTATTATATAAATAAAATAATATATGTATGATAAGTTCACTTATTTTATTAAGCCAATCAAGTTACTTTGGAATTACATCTAAAGCATAATATTCAGTCATCACAGAACAATGAGGTGGTAAAAAACATGCGTCACAAATAAAATCTAAACACCCAAACAAAACGCAAGGCAAAGGTACCATGCAAAACCAAAGTCATAATAATTGATAAGCACCATAACCATCATAAAGAGATCACACTAGAAGACTGCTCCCAAACATTGTTCTACTGTTCACACACTATACCTGGAAATCGGCCATGGCTTCATCTCCCAGATGCTCCTGGTAGAACTTCTGGATTTCAGCGGGTTGGAGCCCAAAACGATTGCTGGCCACGTCTAAGGCTAACAGCAGCCAAAGTCTACATTCCTTTGAGGTTACTTTGTCCGATACCAGTGTTAAACGGACGCTGTTTAGGACTTCGGACAATAGCTCTGGACATTCGCTCTTCAAAGAGGCACCATTCAGGTAAAGCTGCGGGAATTGATCAGTATTTGTATTCAAAAATAATTTCGAGACTATAATTAAAAATCGAGAGGAATCAAGTCCAGGAAATGGTTGGGACTTCAGCACAAGGAATACTGGAACTTGATCTCTGGATGCAGGCATGGAGAAACAATTCATTGAAGCACCATTACCAAAAAAAGGCTAGAGGACTATTTATATTCTGATTAGATACAAAAAAAAATGTATCCCTCTTTCTAAAAAAAATTAATATTAACCTTAGATGTAGCATGAAAAGTAAAACAACAAAATTCTATTTGCCACAATCACAATTCTCCAAGCTGGTGCACGTGAAATCAAACCGTATTTCCTAATGCAACAAAAAAGTCCACAATTATAATTTGTACCATAAAAATTTGGGCGAGGTTTTCTACGGAAAATGTTTGCAAAAAAGAATTAGGAAGCAATCTGCTTTCACATCCTTTCAAAAGTGGTAAACATTTCTTTCTGTTGAATACACTGTGATAATGAAATGTCAGCTGGATTAACAAAAACAGTGAGAGATGAACATGAAGAAATAACGAGCTTTGACTGCTTCCTCTTGAAAAACTGGGATCAAAATAAAACAAAACCTTGGATGATTCATAAAAATGCAGACAGATTTAATGCTAGACATTGGATTTATGCACTATATAGGAATGTTAGACATGATCACATTACCTTAGCATTGATAAAGTGTCGTCTGTTCATTATTAATAAAATATATTATTATTTGAGCATGTAATAAGTTTTAGAAAAGTCATTACATTGTAATGATGCTTAACTTGTTTCAACAATATTGTATAATTATAGTATTCCATACCTACAGGGTATTAATTTAGTGTATACAGTAAATTTAAAAGGGGACTCTACTTAAAATAAAAACCATTTTGCATGGGTTTCCAATATTTATTTTCCAGCGCTGATTTTTCAAAATAATGGAACGATTTTTTTGCAAATTATAGAGAAAGGTTGGTTCCATCCTCGTGCAAAGTCCTCGAATATTGATATTGTTTTGACTCATTCTGGATGTTTTTTTAACCTTAACCAAAGCATCAAAAATATCATTCTTTCTCTATGACCTGCATAAAAATATTTTCAATATGTTCAAAATCAAATGCTTCAATCCAAATATTGTGGCACCATACACGAACATATTTTTACCGCTGATAAGAGCGATAATATCTGAATGTTTGTATCAAAAACCACAAAAAGGGGTCGAGTATAGAACACACCTTTTTCATTCATTCATTATAAAAGGAATCGTTCTGTTATCGTGAAAAATGAGCGCTGGAAACGAAATATTGGGACCCCATGCAAGCCTTTTGGCGAGACAGGGTGTTAAAGTTTGAAAAAACGTTTTTCATAAGTTTATCGATGACCCTTCAACCAATTTTGTTGTAATTTGGCAGTGTTATCTGTTGTATTAAGGAGATAATTTAGGTGTTAACTTAATTAATTTTATTGTGTCTAAAGGCGTTCCGGGTTGCATCTTTTTTATTTGACAAAAAAATTATGCCACTGACCTCTTTGTAATATCTTTGGATTAATTGACTAAAAATATAAAGTTTTGTTGTTCAAGTTATTTCTTGTCCAATATGGTTCAGTTTTAAAAACTATTTTTGATTTCTAATTAGTTTTCGGTTTGACTTGATAGTTTTGACATTTTGAGCATATTTGAATATTTCTTAGGTCATCCGAGATTAAGTTCCATCCTGACTTGAAAAAATACGTTCAATTGTATAAAATGATCTTTACCTGTGTGGTGAACAATTTGAGATCTTCTAATTGAGCTGTATCTAACAACATTTTCAAATTCTTCAAAAGAGGTGGCGCCATGAATTTCAACTGCTGTCCATTAGCTAGTCGGGCCTTATTGTAAAACTCTCCTAATAGATGTACACTATTACGAAATATCAGTGGACTTGCTTTCTGGAGCTGCATTGCATCTGAAATGTTATATTCTATAAATTTTGAACATTTTGAGGCAATTACTATCAGTATTCGTTATTTTTAACTGAAATTCCACTGTATATTAGAAAAATAAATAAATATTAAATTAATCTTTCATGTTAATCTATTTGTCATCCAAATTGTATATTCTCATTTTCCAGTGTAGATTGGCATACTTTTTGCCATCTAATATCTAACTGTAAATAAGTAACAAATTGCGTCTTTAAGTCACAGATATTTAGGTATACAACTGAGTTTATATCATTGTTTCTATTAATATACACCCCTCAAAATAGCCTACATATTTGCTCCCTTTGATAATTGATTTATGATGTTGGAACAAAGGAGATCATTTTCCAAAACACTGTTGTTGCCAAGGGGTCAAAAAATTAATTCTATTGGAAATTCTAGCTCACAAAAACTCCCTTCATTATTAACAAACAGTGAGCAACAGATATATATTTCATATGAAAGAGTGATCACACCAAATGGAGAAGTGAAACAATAGAGGCATTCCAGTGAAATCTTTTCAGACATTCATATTGGTTGAGCATATATTCTCAGCCTGTCATTAGTCTGACCATTCTATGTTTGCCTTGTATGTGCAGTCACTATATTCGAAATTCACAGGTCCTTTTTTTAATAAAGAACCTCCCACAAAGACAGTAATCCTAGCATACTCCATAAGCACTGCAAAATAATATATGTCTATTCACATTGAGCTTAAAATGCTAAAGATTGTAACTGTCAAGAAACAACAGATTAGCTACTCTTCTATGATGGTCAAGAATGTGGAAGTTCTTTTTAAGGTCAAGCTCATAAACTAGACATATAGCTTATTTCCGGGTCTATCCAGGAGTATTCTCCCAAATTCATATGGCACAGCCTGAAAAATCCTCTGCTACCTCTCTTTATGCTGTGGTAAGATCTACTTTTCTTTTTGAGAAGTTAAATCGGTGCTCAAAATCTTGAACTCTTTGTTTGATTACATTATTAGACACATATATTTTACCAAGATGCATACCTTCGAATGAGTTCTGTAATTTTGTCAGAAATAGCAGTCTTATATTCTGATCATGAACTTCTTGTGTAATAAATGATCTAGATGCTATCATCATGACTAGCTTGGTACCTAGTTCTGGATCACTCAAACAGCCCTCATATATCCTATCAAAACTTTTTCTGAAACAAACCATCATTAAATCCACCTGATTTAATTCATAACACGTTTTTACTCACTCTACATGCTCAGAATTTTGACAATCCTGTTTCCAGTTTTCTAGAATGTATCTGATCTTTTGATTGAAGAGTATACCGTCATCCTTAGTGTTCAATTGCTGAATTTTGTTAATGAGATCATTATACGAGTTAGAAACGTCTATATACCGAGATTCGTCGGCATCCGTGAGGTCTTGACCCATCGTAGGATTCCCAACTCGTGGCGGGGCATTTTGGTTTTGATTTTTATTTAAATTAAGCCAACCTCTACCTCTGCCGACTCCACCCTTAGACATCTCTGCGCTTTAAATTACTAAATGATGGAAACGTTCTCGGGAACGTAGCTAAAAATTATTTTTCTATAACAAAAATCTCAACTTTGTTGTGAAAACAAAATTCCGCATAACCTCAAATCAGACATTTGACACATGTCAGTGTCAGTGGTCTCATTTCCGTTATCGGGAAAGCGATCTGAAGCAATCTGAACTTCGTCACTGATAATAAATTTCCATACAATAACGCGTAGATGGAACTCGTTTTTATTATTCTACCTTATTGAAACAGTGCTCGTGTCGAATAAGGAAGACGATTACCATTTTTAGATGGATTATGATAAAAAAATAAAAAAATCGTTGGGGGAGGGAGGACCAATGTAAACCCACTCTTACAACCTGTGAACGCTGTGAACCGTGACGACGTTCGTCTGATCTCTCTCCATATAAGTAGCCGGAGACGTATGTCGATTCCGTCTGTCTGCACAAATCTGTTGTACAGTGTGAAGTGGTTCTTGATTTTTGTTGTGCATTTGTACTTATTTGCTTAGGGGGTTATTGAATAGGTATGTACCGATTTTGCCGGTTTATTTTATATACCAGTGCCTGTGAAAAGCTGTATTATATTTCAAAAGGTCTTCGCTTTTTAAGATTGACATACTGCGGAACTTATGCCCAATTAAGGTATTTACATGCGAGAAGTGATTTTGTTGACTTATTTCAGGTTTTGCATAAAAAAGAAATAAGAAATTTGACCTGCAGTTAATGAATGTTCGTGATGATTTCCATGATTTTGGTAAATTTGGATGATATCCTTGAGAAGCAGGTATATGATTTACCGGATTTCTGTTAAAAAGTTCAAAGAACCGCTAATTTTGTTTGTTTTTGTGAACTATCGAAATTTTCCGCATATGGCGAACAGGATTCCGCATTTGCTTTCCGAAGAGGTGTCATGTAACTCCAGAATCAATCTGAACACGACATTCAGATCATTATCAGGAGGGTAAACAAACAGTAAATATACACATATGACTGTCATTCATATTACTTTCATGCTGAACTTTTAAATCTAAACAGTAGATATATGTATGATGAACCAATTTCACCATAACATGATTTTTTTTTTTTTTGGTAATTTTAACATGCCTCATGCACATTCAATAAACTGTTGATGTTTGCATTTATTGGTATAAAATTCAAGATCTGCTTGACAGCTCAAGTATAAATGATAATCTTATATTGAACTTGTTTTATCAGCCAATAATAAAACCATAGTATTAGGCAATATATCTATTACATTTCAATGTGGTCTTATATAATTCCAATCAATTGAACATTGAATAATAATGAGTACTTGACACATGGAATGAATTGGTTATTGTAACATCATAGTTTCTATATATGTTCAGACAGGATTGAATGAGCATTGCTTTTCTGTAGGATATTATATACAATATGACATAAAATCTAGAAAATTGTGTGAGAAGTTTTTAGGTATCTGGAACTTCATATATCAGTGTCATATAAAGTTATTACTTTGTCAGCAAACTTTTGTCTGGAACCTTATTACAGTAGGAATTGTTTGTAGTTGGATGAATGTTATATCTAATATACTAGATTATGTGGAATGATCAGTTTAACTACTTATTGCATACTTGCATTCTCTCCATCAGTGCAAGTTATTTAATGTTATCAAAATCATTATCATAAAATTTCACCAGTATTGTTGAAATCATCAAATAGTATGAGTTTAAGCAAGAATGAGAAAATACCTAAATTGTTCTATGAATATTGTATTGTTCATCATCATTCTTGTTTTGAATATTCAACTATAAATGCTTCGATTCTCATCTCCCACTCCAAGATAGTGATAATTTGAAGAAAACATGACAGTGAACACAGATCTACAGTCTGGGGTTTATGACAAAAACTAGTTTTTTTGGGAGGAACATACATTCTAAGTTCCAGTCTGGTTGCCAAATGATTCATAGAACAATGATTGGCATATTGGCTTCATTACCACATAGCAGGATGTGACTGATGGTAATGAATCCCTCCATAGTTTTGTGGATAAGATCCAGATTTTGACTGGAACTAATTTAGAAGCTAAGATAGGTACATAAAAAATGTAAATATGGATGATCAATTCTATGGTCCAAAGTGAGGATGATTTTCTCTTTAGTACTATTGTTAGGCTCATTCTCTCATATATGGATATAGAAGTAATAACAATCATATTAAGCTGACAGCAAGATAAAAAAACAATTAGGTATTTTCAGGAAGCTGAATGCAGTAGTTTTATTAATGTGCTTATATCTAACACTGCACATATTATGTTAGATAACATATATATTTTTTGCATCTCTAGAATTCTTGACAAATGATTTTAATTGATTTCAGTGGAGAGTAAAAGTGTGCATAACTCTATGTGTGAGTACAAAAGCTATATTTTGTCTCAATATTTCCTATCTGAGTTTCAGCACATTTTATTTGTGAAATATTTACGAGATTTCTATTTGAAGTTTGACAGTGTATTGATTATTATTTATTATAGTCAAGTATGATGATGGATATTATTTGATTCAAAAATCTAAGGACCATGAAATCACTATGAAATGTTAGTTTTGCTTTTGTTTTAGCAACTACTCTAAAGATCACTGCAGTTTAAAAGAATAAGGATCATAGTAAATACCAAATTGCTGTTTAGTCTCTCTATAAAAATGCGTAAAGTAAGTTGACTCTGTATTTCAATTTCAATGGAGTTTACTTAACGCCATTGTTTCATTGCAGACAATTTACAAACAACTACTGTGCGATTTATCCGTTGATTATGTGATTTAAGCTGCGCATATTTTCGCAAGATTTTTTATGCAAATTCCCGTCCCTGATCTGATGGCTGTTATTTTGTTTATATCAATCATTTTAACCTCCCACACATACGTAGTCAGAGATAAAAAGTGTTTGGTTTTACTTATTTTAGACTTGCTTGAGTGTGACTTAGACTCACATCAAGTGGAAGATCTGCAGTGGTGGTTACAGATGTAGTTCGTACGTCTTTGATTCATCTTGAAAATTGAAACGAAAAATTTGTCGTCTGTATAATAAACTATATATTGCACACTTGTAGGAATTGAGAAGCATGGATATGGAAATGCAGCCTCTTTTTGTAGAAATGTGAAAGAGTGGACACATGATTTTTCGGGGTGTGAGTCCTAGAAGACGAGGAACGTCTTGGCCACTTGCCCACAAGATTTTCTGGCAAAATTTAATCTCTAAAAAATTATCAAAGATCCTCCAAACTAAATTTTACCATGTTTCTCGAGATACGCATTAGAAGTCTATTAATATAATATAGATAGCTATAGATGCTCCCGGCTTTTGTCAGGTTGCCAAGTTTACTCTAAAAATCTTTCCTGCTTCTGTTTGGACAACTTATACGCATTACGACCTGAATAAGGATTACATAATTACTAAAATGATATTCAGCTTCTAAAAGAAATCGCGTCAAGTGTGTTGACTCGGTATTCCACGTCTTATCGGATTTCAGAACTATTAATCCAGTTGAAGTATGTATCTTGAAAATTCTGCAAAATGTTGAAATTATACTATTTTTTTATTCAATAAAAGATGTTAACTCTTCCAGTAGCTCCAATCTTTTTTATTGCAATTCAAAAGATCAACCGTTACAAATCTAAAAGTACAGCGTCAATCTACTAGACACCATTTTTTTAATGTCAAACTTCATTTTTGTACATCACTTCAATTCTTGCTTGTCAATTCGGAAAATAATAGAATTTAGGATATATTCAAACAGTTTTTTAGCATTTTCTGTGTATATATTTTGAAATCGAGTTTATTTCAATAGCTGTAAGCTAACAAGCAGTTGTATAAATATTTTATTTGGCATTTACTTTAAGATAAAAAATGTGCTGTGATATTGCTGTTTGTCCAGCTCCTCGACCGAGTTTGAAATAAACAATAATTGTATTTTTCTCTGCCATGAGGCATCCTATGATAATATTATGTATTGGTAGGTGAGAGGTGACTGAGTAGGCAGACAAGTATATTATGCTACTACGTCTAGACTGATTCATATTTCAATTCAGTACACTGAACTTTTCACTCTAGATTCTAATTGTTGCAATTACTCTTGTGTAAGTATGACATTCCATTTTATATCATCCGAGAATTATTTCTATACAACTATTTACATATTTTAGGGAAATTCGAAATCTATCCCTCATTTCTGTCGGTCTCTCCGTTTATCTGTGGGCGTTTTTGTGACATGATTATATTTTTTAGCTGAATAAGCATCATTAAGAGTTACAAAAGTGAGATGTAGCTACACAATTCTAATTTTGAAATCAGGAGAAAATGACCCAGTGCGGGATTCTAACCACACATCTTCTGATTGCCGATCGGACGCTCTGTGTGATCATTCGATGCAGAGGTGTGGTGTCTGTAATCGCGGTTGGAGATGTTTACCAAACCAAACACTGACGCTGTTGTACCTCGGATACGAACGACGCGCGCAGTTCGAAAATCGTAGAATGGCTTTCAGAGAGTCCGATCGGCAATCGGAAGGTGTGTGGTTCGAATCCCGCACTGGGCCATTTTTTTTTCGGATTTCAAAATGCGAACTGTGTATCAGCATCCACCTTGCTGAAAAACAGAGTAATTTTCATGATATGTAGCTTCTTAAAAAATGCCGTCGAGTAGGTTGACTCATAAGAGTTATTGAACCAAGGTTCAGGGTTGAAGGTTTGGATATTTTGTAAATCTCGGAAATAGTATTAATATAATTTTATACGCTTTTACTCAGTGAAACTCTCATCATTCAGATAAATTTGAGGTACATAACGGTGGCCAGTAAAGTCTTGTATAGCCAATTCTGGCAGTTCTACGTTGATTGAAATATTTAATCGAAACACTTCGCACAAAAACATAGTTGAAAGTCGGAGATGGTATCTCATAAATCGAATTAATCAACGGGTTGTTTTTTTCGTTCCAGCCCTCCAAGATGGCTCGTCACTTAATCACACTCTGCATTTTCTGCTTCATTTGCGCCACACATTCACCTTGCGCTTCGCATGTCGCTATCAAAAACGAAAATCTCCTCCAGCAAAAGGAATACGAAGGCCTCTCCAAAGATCTTCTGGTGAGCGACGTTCAGTCGACGCATTGGGAAAGGAAGAAAAGAGACTTGGATCATCCCAATCATGTCAATCATACACATCACAGGTAGGAATGGGCAAAAATCATTAGTTTTGCTGCTGTTGTTTGGAATTTATATTCAAGTATCGAAAGTTTGTTTTGTTCAGGACTCAATGTTAATCGTTTAAAGAGTTTTAATTGTCGCTATCGTTCCATATTGCGATTGGTTGATATGACTGAGTGGTTCAACTGTAGCGATGTAACAATACAAAGTTTTACTGATGCCGATTTTGAATGGCTTCTGATATAGCTATAAATAACCATTCATCTCTAATCACAGGCGATCGGCGGGTGAGGAGTCCAGAGAGAAGAGGGACATAGATCATCCAAACCATGTGAATCATACGCATCCGCATATAGTGAAACGAAGCAGTGAATTGCAGAGAGGGAGGAGGGATTTGGACCATCCAAACCATGTGAATCATACGCATGATAGACGTGTAGTGAAAAGAAATAGTGATATTAGTAGTAGTAAGAATAGTGTAAATAGTGAGAATGAGTATGTAAAGAAGATATTTGCGATGTATGGAAATGGCGATACTATGACTATACAGGTACGTACTTCACTTTCCATACCAGTCAGTGATCTGAAACGCACAAGAATCTGGCCAAAACTGGAAATCATGATTACTGATTTGCAATTTCTTATTCGGGAGTTTTGGGGTCGCTGAATACGAATTTCATGTCAAGTTCACAAACATTCACCACTTTCACTCCTTCTCACAAACACGACAAACATTTTTTTTGAACAGTGGCTGTTGTAAACAGTCAATTATTCGAGTATAACGACGCTTTGAAAGTTGAAACGAAATAATTTCCAAAAAAAAATCCGAGTAATCTATGAAATCTACAGCGTTTACTAAATTACTCTTATGAAAATTATTGAAGTAGTTTGATTTAACAAAAAAGTTTGTTTTAAGATAATGAAAATCAGGTCTTATAAAATATCCTAATTATTTGGCAAATGTGATAGCCACAGAGGTAATTAGTGCTCAACTAGTATTTCATAGTGGATAGGTGATTCTGAGAAAAAGTTTATTATTGTCTGAATGTCAATTGTTACTGTATTTATAGTTGGTCATGGAAAATGATGATCACTTACTTTTGACTACAACATTATATAATAACTAATTAGCAATAATGTATGTTTGCCAAGATGTCTGAGTCTTGTCTCTTCATTTAGCTGCTTGATTTCAAGCAGTAATTTTTATAGCAACTCACTAAATATCAATTAATTTTCCAGGGTTTTGAAAAATTAGTGGAACATTTGAAAATACAAGGTGCTTTAAAACAGGAAGTTGATATGAAGAAACGACATTCCACAGAGGAGATTTTGAAAGATCTGAATAATACTAAGAATATTTCACAAATGGTGAGTCTGTTTACAAAAAAATGATAGTCAAATGGTAGGCGTTGGACACAACTTTCTAAATCTAGCAGCTTTTATCTACAGTGAATCATTGACCAAATGTTCCAATTACTACCTCAGCAAGATCCTTAAGATATTCTTCGATTAAATTGAACATTTTGATGATTTACAAGAACCTTAAGAGGCAAGTGGTTTGCGCCTATTCTGTTCAACATATAGATTTCTGGATATCTAGAACTTGCCAGAATGCCATGTTTTGGTTATGGAACTTTCTACATATTTTCAGACGTCGCACAGTGCTGGCTTTATGAACTTTACATCATATTCAATCGAATGGATATTTAAAAATTAAAAATGACATTTATAGTGCATGAACAAAGACAGCATCACCGCTCTGATCCAGAGTGAGACTGAGCACGCTTCCATTAATGGCTCCCAGTTCTACAAGGCGTGCCCCGTCCTTTTGTACAGTATTATAGCCGAAGACTGTGCTGAGCGAGAGCAGCATTTAGATGACCAAGAGGAACGCGCTTCTCCTTCCAGCGGACTGGTGTGGTTGTGTTCGATTATGGCTGTCGTGATAATAAGCGCTTGCGGGGTGCTCTCTCTGGCCATCATCCCCGTCATGCAGAAGAAATTCTATAAACCGCTTATACAGTTCTTGGTCGCTCTGGCTGTGGGAACGCTGGCGGGTGAGTCACGTTAAAAATTGAATTTCACGGGTATTAGCTCACTTATAATAGATTGCACCTACATCTACTTGAGGAGAGAATAGTAAAGGAGTTCTTAGAACTCATGAACTACTTTGCACCATTGCTTGTTGAATGCCATCTCCTTCCAGAAGGTTAGTTATCATCACCACCATCATCGGTTACGTCCGATCAAAAACGATGCAAAACTGAAATGTGTGGTGACGAAAAACGACCGACTTACTACCACACATTTGAGAGTGTCTTAACTAAAAAGGTATTTACATATAATTTATGTTTAATTCTAGGAGATGCCCTTTTGCATTTATTACCCCATGCCATGACCCCCAGTCATCATCATGGGCATGGCCATGGATTGGAAGGTCCTGATGACTCTCATGATGAGAATACTCAGAAAGGTTGCATAGCAATGCTTGGATTAACATTTTTCTTCATCATGGAGAGGTAAATATAACCACAGGATATATAATAACCAGCAGATTCACTTATTTAGTTTCCCAATACAATTATTTATTTACAGATTACTTTTTTGTGTGTTCATTTTACTCTTTATTTTGGGCTGAACCATTGGTTTGAAAATTATTATTAAACGAAATGCATTCAGAGACACGTTATTATTTCTGTAGATGCTCTACTCAGTGAAACTTTTCCATCTTTATTAGAAGCATATTGAAACGCCGATTATTCACCACATATCTTCTATAGATTGATTCAGCTGTTTGCCAAGTGGAGGAAGGGCAAGACTAAACAGAGACATTCTCACGTCACTGTGATCAAGGATAGGCGGGAGAGTATGAATCATAAGAACAACATGCAATGTGTGGACAAATACAACCCTATTCCATTCTGCTATAAAGACATAATGTCCAATCCACGTGAGTAGTAAAACATGTCTACAATATCTGTAATATTAAAAGGGAAAGATAAGTAGATGACTCAAAAAAATCATGGTTTCATGAGTGTCGTTGAAACTGGGTTCAACTGTGTATGAAAAAGTTATAGTAGTATTCATCTCCACCTGGATAGACATATAACACTACACAGCTTTACCACTAGCCAAATCTCGATTTTTTAAAACCCGATACGTTTTTTGAAGAAAAGTGTTTTGGCTAGTAAAGAAACTGTGTTTTGTTTATGGGGCCAAGAATCCAGTATCATGTATGTGGTTACACACTGTATACATTTTATTTTACAGTCAAACGATGGTTTTCAAGAAAGCAAAATGCGCCACAGATTTCAAAAATTCTTATATGCGATGAATTGACACAATTCAATGGTAAACAACTAACTCACATGTTTGTGCCTTCGACTATTTCAGATACCATTTACGATTCAGATAAAACTGCCACAACCATCATGGATCCCAGTTCAAATAATTCGGATCCGTGCAAAAAGCTCAGCTCTGCAAACTGTGATCAACTGGATTCGAACAGAGAGTGTGCAACTGATTTGAACATGACCACCGAATCCAATAAAATGCTCACGCCTGAGCATAAACACGAACACGATGACTATACTGTGATTTTAAGGTACGAAAGATTTATACTCAACAATCATCAATTATTGTGAAGTCAAGTAATCGTATCTACAATAAACATCGATATTTCTGTACAGGGAACATAGAAATGAGCACCATGGGCACTCCCATAAACATGGACACGTTCATGCAGCACCTAAAGACTTATCTTCCGTTGCCTGGATGGTCATCATGGGCGATGGACTGCATAATTTTACTGATGGTATGGCTATCGGAGCAGCTTTTTCAGGTACGTTGGAAACTTCACCTTCATTCTAATTGATTTCGATTCCTACTGGTGAAAGTAATCCCTACATTGTGCTACCGACGTTAGTTGTCTAATGAAATGGCGAAATGTTAATTAGTAGGACTGCATACGTTGTTAAATTTTGGGATTTATTCGAACCAGTTATCTTTTGTTCACTGGACAGACGCTGTCCCCACTGAACTACGAAGTTACGTCTCACAATCGATTTGAAACGCCAATATTGGAAATACTCCCGTGAAAACCACTTAGGTTCGAATTTCAAACTGTCCGCATTGTTCCTAACTACTATTAGCTTGTTGCTGCCTGCTTAGTATTTATTTTAAAACTAATTTGTGATGTTTCGTTTTTTAGGTGGTTTGGCTGGCGGATTCTCCACCACCGTTGCAGTATTTTGTCACGAGCTTCCGCATGAACTTGGAGATTTCGCTATGCTGTTGAAAGCTGGGATGACCATCAAACAAGCTCTCTTCTACAACATCCTCTCTAGCGTTTTGTGCATCTTCGGCAACATCGCTGGACTGGCATTAGGTAAAATATATGAATGAAAGTATATCGCATTATTCTTTGTTTAAATCCGATATATTTGCTATTCTAATATATTCAATTTTGTCCTACATAGGCAACATGGAGTATGCTAGTTCCTGGGTCTTTGCTGCAGCTGCTGGGATGTTCATCTACATCGCCTTGGTAGACATGATCCCCGAGCTCAGCTCTGCCCACGAAGATGAAGGCAACTTGTTGCAGTGCGTCCTCCATCTAGGCGGTCTGCTGCTTGGCTTCGGAATCATGGCTCTAATTGCTCTCTACGAGCACGACTTAAAATCAATGTTTAACGAACATTGAAGGTCTCGTTTTCTTCTTTTTTTTTGCTTATCTTTCTCCGATGGCTGCCGTTTTTTAATTTAGTCTAGAAAGTGTACATACAATGGTATATCCGAGGACATTTCAGGAAACTGGTTTTGTAAGAATTTCCTTAAAGCTAAACATAAGGTTGTTAGCTTTCTGTCTATGGGGATATTTGGCAAGATTATAAATACAGCGATTTTTTCACATATTTTTTGTCGGATTCACAGCACATACAAAGTTGAAAATATGATTTGTTTTGTTACTAAAAAATGCATTGTTTTTCTGGTGTCTGTGCTAATGAATTGAATATCTTTAATTTATTCAATAATAATTGTTGAAATTTTGAAAATCCATGAATGTTTGAAGCATTTATGTTTCTTGGAGTGTCTCGGTTCTAATGTATGGTATTTAAATAAGGCAAATGCAATATTATTGAAAGGATTGAAAGAATCCCGGATTTGTATTAAACCCATTCATATGGCAGAAACGTGAACAAACTGATTAAATTGTTCTCATTTTTTTATGGCATCTACCCATATATCACTTCTTATTATAGAGTTTTAGTTCATACTGACTGAATGACAGTCAAATTGACAGTGAGCTGTTAACTATTTTTAAGATTATTTTTCCTTGATAGTATTTATTTTCCATTAATTTTATTTAAGTGTACCATTATAGTGCTCGATTCACGAATATGCATTTTAATAATCAAATCGTTTGTCAGATCTCAAACTTTTTTTCTTTTCCTCACTAAGTACTCCCACTTCATGAGTGCCTCAAAATTAATGTAAATTGCACTCCAAAATACAAATAAAATGTATCTATGTAATGGTAACTATATTTTGATTCTGAAATTTTAACACCTTACTCCATCTGGTCATCTAAGGGTATATTTGTGATAGAAAGACTAATATTTGTTGAATATTTTAATTAGCCAAAAGAAATATCAAAGCATAGTAAACTAAACTGCTTCTTCTTCATAGAATTTTGGTAAATCATTGCCTAAGATAACTCTGCGCTCCACACCTTCTTCAGTTATTATCCCAAGTCTTACAACACCACCAGAAGAACCATCTCTTGACATAGCAAGAGCCAATGCTAAAAAAAAGAAATTATCTGAAAATCCATATCTCAATAATTAAAGATTGCAAACCATAAAGCCATAATGAATGTCTTATTACAAAAAAAGTTCTCACACATCAACATATCTGAGCTTATCTATTTTTTTCAAGAAGTCACATAATAAGTGATAGTAACAATTAGCCAAATACTATTTGGATTATAGCAATATGCTCACATCTTCAAATAGATTTATGGAAAAAATAATCTTTATATCATGATCCCTTGATGATATTCATGTTACCCCAACATATTTTACAAGGAAATACTTCAAAAACTCACCATTTGTCACAAATTTAATGCAATCATCCTTTGACATGTTGGGCTTAAAATTAGCATCTACATAACCATACACGTAACTAGAACCAGAGCCTCCAATGGAAACTGGTTGTCTCACACACATCCCACCAATTGGAATTGAATATATCTGTCCACCTTTACGTTTGTCCCACCCAGCTACAAGAATTCCAGCCATCAAGGAGTCTCTGTAATTGTAGCAGAGCTCTCGGAATACAGATGCAGCCACTTCTACAGATGGTTCAACTCCTAACTCCATTCTGGAAGGATTTTATCAATTAAAACTATAATATTTATAAATTAATTGTAGATATTACCCATGGAAGTTGAGATGGTAGCTAACAATATCGGATATGGCTTGTGTATCAGCAGCAGAGCCAGAGCGACAACAGTAGACATGGTCTGTCACTTTGGTCAATTTATCAGACGCTCGGTTGGCAATGTACGCACTACAAGAAAACTGGGATTATATAGATGATTTTTTTAAATTTATCCATAAATAACATTGGAAATCATTGCACAAATTTCAAAAAGGCAAACAATAATTAATAAGATATTACAGTGAGCTTTAAGGGGCACTATAGTGTGAGACCACCGCCGCCATTTCACTTACCCTGTTGTGGTTCTAGAGTCGGCCCCAATGACTACACCTCCGTTAAATTCTGCAGCCATGATAGAGGTCTAAAAGTTATATTAATATGTTAATTGAAATGCTTTTAAACAAGGAAGCAAAACTTACGCCAGTACTATGAGGGGCATTTCTCCAATCATCTGCAAAACTAGGGCCATAAGCGTTCATGACAGGGGGCATTTTTATTTTTCGATTATTTGATTTTCAAAATTCCAATCAGAAAATGCTTGTAATCACAACCTGACTGTACGTATAACAGATGACAAAATGATGACAGTTATCAGAATGACAATTGATATATGACACATGTCATAACATAGATCAACAAGCAAAAAGATGTGTATTCATATAAATTTATCAGTGAGATGGTTTCGTGTCAGACGCCAATCCAACATTGCCATATCTCAAAACTGACTGAATAATGGCAAAATATGAATCTTGTTAGCTTGGTAGTATTTTTGCACTGATAGAAGTTATGTTTTAGAAATGTAATTGGATTTGCTGATCATACGAACCTGAACCCGCGTGTAATTAGTTATCACAAGATTATTGCATAAATAAAACAGTTTTGTATAATTTCAGTAATGCAGAATAAAAAAATACATTGATAAATAATGATTATGGTAATTTCAATTTCATTTGGATAAGATCAATCAGTGAGACAACCACATTATAAGTTTTTGAAGCTACATTGACTAACGACCTCTCAAATGAATTAAGTGCACGTCTGGTCGGCAAGAAGCTTGGCAACATAGGATCGTTATTCGATAGTGAACAAACAATACACCTAGTTGTCTATGTTATTAGCTTTATGTTTTGTGATCAAAGTACATGACGTCAAGTTGTAAAACGATAAATTCAAAAACACTTCAAAACTGTCAGTGAAAAAATTGCAATTATAAATCAGCATCGAATAAGCACGTCGCATTTACCTTGAATCTGACGTATTGTATTCATTATTGTTATTGACAATTTCACGTCCGTATCGCATCGCCATTCATGCTCGGGTGTAGCTGCACTTTTTTTTTAACTTACGTACGATAAAATTAGTCATCCCGTTACTTTTAGCAGACAATCAGCATTTCAGCAAACCATTCATTGGGCCACGAATCTTATAGCGATTCATCGTATAAATAGCCGTACTAAATTTAAATTACTCCCGTGAAATTTCAAGCACATTCCAAGATGAGTCTTCAGTGGACCCTGATAGCCGGTTTCCTATACCTTGAAGTTTTTATCGTGTTATTGCTTGTACTCCCGATTGCCAGCCCGAGAAGATGGAACGCGGTATTCAAGTCCAAGTTCCTCCAAGGGCTTCAAAAACAGGCACAGTTTTACTTCCTCATCCTGTTGTCGATATTGGTACTTTTCCTTTTGGACGCCATTAGGGAAATGAGAAAATACTCGCACACTGGTAAGTATTTCTCCGTATAAAGTTTTTGTGGGTATTCTAGTTCCTTTAGAAGGCTACTTTACAGTTTAGTTTTTCGTACTATGGTTGTGTATCATCAATACAAATAAATCACACTTTTTATCAACAAATGATCTATGTACATTACTCAGCAGTGTAGATAAATATGTTTTTTTAGATTTTACTATAGTAATCAGGAAATCATCATCATTGGCTGTCACAAACTCACAAAGGTCTGTGATACCCTTTTTTAGTATATCTATGATGAGCAAGTATCAGACATTGAGTATCTTAAAGAGTTTTGTTTGATATGGACCATTGAATATTGTCAAGTGTGTGCAATGGCTTTTTGACAGGACTTTCATACCTCACATTATCAGATCTGGATTAAAAAAATAAATAAAATGTGACGTTGGTGCAGCTCAGCATTCCAAATACCTTTATCATAATATTTATGTGAGCAGAGATATGATTCTTCATGTATATTTATTGAATCTTCTTTTATAAAAAAAATTACTCCATATGCTTGCACACAGGGAATTGAATATTTGTTACAGAGAGTGATGAACAAGGTCATGCCCACTTGGATCGTGAGATGCAAGGCAGCATGCGCCTATTCAGAGCCCAGAGGAACTTCTATATATCAGGATTCGCTCTGTTCCTGTCTCTGGTCATCCGTAGATTGGTCATCTTGATCAGCCAACAGGCTACATTGCAGGCACAATCAGAAGCATCAATGAGACAAGCTCAAAGTGCTACAACTGCTGCAAAGAGTCTGCTCGCACAGAAAAATGAAGAGGCACAGAATGATAGCAATGAGGCTCATGATAAGGAGGTATATTTATTCATCTTACTTATAGGGTTATGCCTTGACTGTCCCTTTCAAAGTACAGATAGTAGTAGCTATTAGATTTACTGCACAAGTAAAGTGTAACTTCATATTTCGAAAATTTAACTCATAATGACAATTAATTGATTCAATCTCAAATGTTAGTTAAATTATTTTAGTAGTCATATGTGGTTTTAATTAATTTCTTGAATCTCTTTGTAGTCTGAGACTTGCTGCCACTGACCATGCAGTTCAATACATCATTCATTTTGTATTCATTTCCAGATTACTGATCTCAAAAAGAAGATAACTGCTCTAGAAGATGAATTGAAATTGGAAAAGAAGGATAAAGAAGCATTGAAGTCTCAGTCTGACAATTTAGCAAAAGAATATGATCGTTTGGCTGAAGAACACAGCAAGTTACAGAAGAAGGTCACTATTGGAAGTGGAGATAAGAAAGATGAATGATTTATTTTCATTTTTCCAATGGCATGTTGAGTGCCAACTCAACGCAATGGTCATTATTTATTTGTGAAGGCTGTCCTTTAGTTTTTCTTTTCTATTACTTACTTATTGGTGAGCACGCAGGTAGTAGTACTGACATTGCACTGATGGAAATTCAGAACAATAATTTTTTTAAACACTCCTACTACAGATTTTTTTCTAGATGTGACAGTGCATTGCTTTCTGCCTCGGTTCCAAAATAACATGTTAATATTTATGTCCTATTTATATAATCCATAAGATATTTCATTGCTACTATGAAGAGAATTAACTGCAAATTTTGGTGAATAGGATATATTCTTCCTGATGTGCCTTGTATTCTTCCATTAATAAAATTATTTGTTCTAGTTATAGATTCATAAGGGTTTTTCTATATTGTTTGTATTGGTTTTGTGTTAAATAAATTACAAATGTGAGTGTAACTTTTATTTGTAAAAGCAATAATCATTCTCAACAGTGATGTATTACCCTGAATTTTACTTCATTTGGAATTGATTTGCTGATCTCTTATTATTAATGGTGCAGTACCTAGCTTACATGTTGATAAAAGTGTCAATAGACGGATCAACAGAGATAAGTGGCAGATTTCACAGGTGTATGCTCTCTTATGCATCAGTACATAGTATTATGTAGAACAAGGGATGTATATGAGTTCGCCAGACAGATGTCTTAAGACATATCTTACCACTTCAGGGTAGTCCGAGTATTAGGACCTTGACTTCATAAATTGCCAATGGACGGCGCTAGAGTGTTGACAGGTTTTCATGTACTCATAAAACGCCCGAAACGTATTTTTTTCAAATTCGATGAAATTTTTACGAACATAATGCGTCTCTTGTTAGAGTAAAAACTAAAAGTATAACTAAATATAAAATCTTCAATTTCATATACGGAAATTCGGAGAACCCAGTCTCTTAACAAAATTGAGGAAAAGTGGCTAATTTATCAAGTGAGTGCTCTTCACTATGCATCAGAACTGTTATAGACGCATATGTTCCGTCTTCAGCCTAGAATCGTCAGTATAGCCTGACCGTAAAGAGCAATTTCGATGGTATATACGTAACCCCATCAAGAGTTTGATAGGAACATACTAATATAAACACTCATCTTCAAGGCAGTCCAAGTGATACGACCAACGACGATAGAACAATGTTCTATCGTCAGTGGATACGACGTTTGACTTCGTAACTTGCTATTGGGCAACGCCACCATGCGCGATGCTTGGAGATGAGTGTTGATGACTAATTTATATTTTTGAGTTTTTCACTATTGTCTACGCGAATTTATTATTTTTCACTTAACCCTTCATAATTTTCCTGAACTAATGCATGACCAGATTTCACCAACAAACATAACACCCCAAGGTGGTAAAAATCGACCAAACATCGCTATAGCAACTCACACATCATGTTGACGCTCATCTCAGGTTTCAGACATCACATTTGGAGAAAATACTAGAATGATTTTCCGTGTTACCCACAACCAACATATTTCGGAATGGTAGCTGGTACGTAAAACATTTTTTCTATGCGAATGTTTCCGGTTTATAAGTGTTGATATAGTATAAATTTTATTTCATAAGCGTTCCTGCGTAATATATTTTTCCCTATTCAATCATGATTTTTCAAAGCGATGTTGGACGTCGACGTTTTGCACATATACTCAAAAATCTGTAACCTCATACAGCTACAAATCAAATTGAGATAAAGATTTGTTAATCGAGTTAACATAATTCTAAAAATGAAAATTTTAAATTATACATTAGCAATCTAAGTTCTAAGGGCATTTTGATATTAAAATGACATATTCGGGAATTATCTTTTTCCGCATTTTCTATGAATAATTCTGGTTTCTTCGTTTGTATCAGTAGATTTTTTTCAGTTTCGAGACGTATATCAATAATTGTCCTCTCTATAACGTTACAATTCAGATTTTACTGGAATTTTTAAACTATTATTAGAACTAGGACAAGAATTACTATCTTTTTGACCGGCCCAATATAGCCATCATCAACAAAATAACCATAAAACGCTAAACTTTGACGATGACGATGATAAAATACTTTAAACTTTTTTGATCAATAAATTGTCTCTAACACAGGTAAAGAATTCAGAAGTAACCTAAAAAAGCCCCTTCCCGGTGCCGGCGGCAAGGATTGCCGCCTAGTGCCGGCGTTTACCATCCAGGCACTACAAAAGGGCACCTGTGTGATCCCGCCGCCGAAATGCAACGCATTCAAAGGTACAGTGCCCAAGGGCACAAAGTTCAGGATGAACTACATGCGCGGCAATCTACCCATTGCTTTGGACGCTAAGGGGGGCAAAGCATCGTGGAAGGTAGGTCTCACTTTCCTCATTCGCATCACATAAAATACACTACCGTAACATTGAAGTATATAAATGTGTAGCAAATAGATTAACTATACAGATAAGGGTATTTCATTTAATTTCCACGTCTGAATCTCTGAATTATCTACTTTTTAGGCGGATATCAACAAACTAGACTTCCATTACTACCTACCAATGTTCTTTGAAGGTCTAAGTGAAACCGAAAATCCATACATGAAATTTGCACAACAAGGCATTCAAGACATGCTTGCACATGGTGGCTCGAAAATTTTGCCTTGCATACCCCAGCTGATAATCCCAATAAAAGGTTAAATATTTTAAATAGATTTTAATACTTTTATGTCACTCACCTTTTACGTGAACGCAAACGTCGCACTTCTATTGCTGTTGACATATGATTTGAAGGAATCACTGTACTAACATTTCTGTACTATTCAGCAGCCTTCATCAAAGTACAAAAGATTATATACAATTTTGAAATTATAATAACATTGAAATTCATTGTTTCCCAGGAAAATATTGTTGTTTTTAGACAATACCTATATAGTTTTACACCTATGTAAATGTCTAAACTGACACTTTTGAAGCATCAAATTTTTTGTAGATGCACTAAAGACTAAAAATAAAGAAGTAATGTGTACAACATTGAGAGTTTTACAACATTTGGCAAGATCAGGCGATATGGTTGGAGTTGCTTTGGTACCATATTACAGACAGATACTACCAGTACTAAATCTTTTCAAAGAAAGGAATGGTATGTACTCAACATGCATAAGTGTTTGAAAATAATTAAATTATATTAGATCAAAAGATAAAGTATACCTACTGAAGAGATTAGATGAAATGCAATCCATTGCTTATTGACATTCAAATTAATATTCGAATGGTATTTCATACCATTACAAATGGAAGTATATATCTCTACTTCACAAGTAACATAAAATGGATTAAAATGATAATATACAAAAATACGTCTATTTTTATTTTAAACAGAAAATACAAAACCATTCTGATGAAAAATCCTCATGTTAAAGCAACTTATTTATCCTTTCAGTGAACTGTGGAGATGAAATAGACTACAGCCAGATGCGTGGTGACAATTTGGCTGATATAATCAATGAAACCTTGGAGACTTTGGAGAAATATGGGGGAGAAGATGCATTTATCAACATAAAATATCTAATACCAACTTATGAGTCTTGCATGATGAATTAATAGTATATTAACAAAACAACATGCTTGTTTTATTCAATCATTATTTATGGAACATAAATTGTGCTTAAAACCAGAACTTCCTAGCATAATGAGATTACTTTCAGAGATTACATTGTCCTGTTCAAATACTCATCAAATAATAAAATGTCTTGATCTAAAACATTTCTAATGTATCAATAAACATAGACAGCAAACACTGTAGTAACACAGAAAATAGTGTCCTGAAAAAACAAAATATCAGTAGGCTATACCGGAATTAACATACACTGCTACTTACATTCATGAATACATCACTAGTGAAGCTATCTACATCAGAATCCCATATACACCTGAAGCCTGATTTTACTCCTGCTCCTTTCATTTCACCTATCACCACATTTACTATATGTTTATATCTTTTCATTTCCAAATCTGAAACAAACACGAAAGTAGGTATCTTACTTAATATAAATCTATGTTTTGATACTACAGTCTTGAATGGAATATTAGTGTCTAGACAAAAACAAATCTCGTGCCTATGATTATCATATTATCCCAGTAAACAGAAACAAACTATGACCCCTATTTTAAATTGTGCAAATTTAGGTTTTTTAATGTTTTTGAGAGTGAATTCGTAAAAAAAATGTTCAAAGTAGATGTAAATAAATTGAAATCAATAATATTCAGCTGAGACATATGCCTTTGTTTATCCAAACCTGAGCACAGAACTGCACAAAACTTAACCATCCAAAGCTTCTTCAGGGCAATTTTAAATCCAGAATGATTACAACATGTCTTTTTATATACATTCAGCTGAAAAAGTACCTTTTACTTTATTATTAACTTCATTCGCTATTTGAACAGTCCATCTCTTTACACTATCAGCTTCATATGTTTTACCACTGAGTATGTTTGAAACAACACTGTTTATTATGGTTTTAACTGGTGTTTCTTTAAATCTGCAAATAAAAATTTGATTGTAGGTTTCAAATCTTTATAAAATATGTAGCACTCACTTTTCATCAAGAGATGGTTTTATCTGATAAGAATTTGCGGGATCATCAGCAGCATTTGTGTCTTTGGATACATCTGGTGGATTTGATGGAGTAACTGCATCAGATGGTGCAACTTTGTCTTTGTCCATTATTCTCCGATGTTAAACTTTCAATATATTCCATTTAAAATTCTAGAACATTTTGATTTCACCAACTTTGATATATTCTTATGACCTTAAGCACATCCTTAACCTCAAAATATTTTTATTTTTGAGTACCTATCAACGTAACCATGGAAACGACTAGTGATGGGCTTATTGAATATTAATTCGAATATTCTAATCAGTGACATCTGTGAGTTTTCACCTCAAGATAATGTTTCAGCTGTGATATTGTTACAGATTTCTAGTGTTGAAAAATGATTAGTTGCTATTTAGAGAGATAGGAGGTTCAACCTGATATCCATCACAAAAGTTACACCCTGAAGATCTTCCCTGGAAATTTTAACTTCTCGCGCCCGATATTTTGTAGGAGCAAATTTGCTTGATTATTCCATACCTCCTCATATTTTGACCCCCTCTTAACAAACTACACACACACACACACACACACACACGCACACGCACACGCACACGCGCACGCCCACGCGCACGCTCACGCCCATGCCCACGCCCACGCCCACGCCAACGCCCACGCACACGCGCACGCACACACACACACACGCACACGTACACACACACACACACACACACACACACACACACACACACACACACACACACACACACACGCTCGTCTGCGATCTTAGTAGCAAGTTTTGGGCGTTAAGTGAACACAAATTTCAGATGCAGAAACGCAACAAAATTCCGGCAACAATAAAAATATGGTAAGCTGGGGTTTGTATTGATTTTGTTAGCGTTCCTGAATTGCTTCATTTCTTACAATTTTGGGCAAAAATACTATTTTTTAAATTAATGCTGTTTTTATCTTTCATGATCATGGTCAAACATACATTAGTTCTATAAAATTTAATGTTTTTCTAATGGAAAGCTCAAACTACTACTAGACTTTGTCATCACACATTGTATGAGAGGCTGTACTAGAAAAGTCATCAAATATTAAATATACAACAACAAAAAACTTTGTCTTATCAATGATGCCAATATACTTTATTCAAAGTGAGATAGCTATGGTAAACAATTAATTATCTATACTCAAAGATATCATTCCACATCAATTTGTAGTCGTGTAAAGTGCGAAATATGTTGAAAGAAAAGGTGATCTTAGCATATTCCGGTGGGCTAGACACCAGTTGTATTTTGAAGTGGTTGCTTCAAAAAAATTATGATGTGATATGTTACATTGCAAACATTGGTCAAGACGAAGATTTTGAACAGGCAAGAAAGAAGGCACTTGACATTGGAGCTTCTAAGGTGTGGATATGTCAGTCTTTTCAGCTTTTCAAGCTTTCACAAAAACTATTCAAGTGGAGTAGGATTACTAGTTGACAAATTGCTTTATTGATTTTCTTAATACTCAATTTGGCGTTTAGTGGTGTTCAAATTTTTATTTTTGCAGCACAAATATCTTATCTGCTTTGAAAAACTGTTTATGATGAACAAATAATACGTCACTTACTTGATTTTATCATATATCATAACAGATCAAGAGTGTCATAGTTCTTCCATACTGATAACTTATGAGGGTTTTTTGTCAATAGGTGGTAATTGAAGACGTCAAAGAATCTTTCGTAGAAGAATATGTTTGGCCAGCAGTACAAGCAGGACTTATCTATGAATCTAGGTATTTGTTGGGCACATCTCTTGCTCGACCTTGCATTTCTGTAGGTCTCGTCAAGTGTGCCAAAGATAATCAAGCTAAGTACATATCACACGGTGCTACAGGAAAAGGTATGATAACTACAATAAGTACTTATATGCATTTTAATATTATTTTCAAATGATAACCTGTCGAAAAAGCAGAAAACCTATCGTACTCCAGAGGCGCTGCGAGATGATAAATGTCTATTCACATTGACCTCAAAACCGTAACAAACATTCGTTACATCTGTATCTTCAGGCAATGACCAAGTGAGATTCGAGCTTTCTTGTTACTCCCTGTGTCCCGACATCGAGATCATCGCCCCCTGGCGTCTGGAGGAGTTCACCTCCAGGTTCCAGGGAAGGCAGGACCTCATGAGGTATGCGGCTGAACACAGAATTCCCGTGGTAGCTACAGTCAAAGCGCCTTGGAGCATGGATGCCAATCTGATGCATATCAGCTACGAGTCTGGAATCTTGGAAAACCCTCATAACGAACCTCCCAAAGATCTGTTTCTGATGACTAAGGATTTGAAGGATACTCCAGAGAAACCAACTAGGTAATACGAGTATGTAACTTTGATACATAGTTAAGTATTGAAAGTATCAATGAAGGTTTCATCTTAACTGTCCTTGCCTTCTATTGAAACCATATACAGGGTGGCCCAATGAAATAACTTTTAGAAAAAATGTATAAACATGTCAAGTTTGACAATCGAAGTTTTCAGGAGGGCAACTTCCCAAAAACTATTGCAAATCTCAGGGGGTTGAAGGAATGGAATGCAATGTTTTTGGATCAAACATTATCCTCCTTAAAAACAAACATTACATTTTTCTAGGTTTTTCATTGGACCACTCTGTATATGACTCCTTAAAAAAGCTTGTTCAGTAGTCAATATGTTGTATTCACGGTCATTAAAAGATGAATTATCAATTAAATATTTGAATAATTACTGAAGATCTATTTCCCCTTCTATTGATCAAAACAGATTTGAGATTCACTTCAAGGAGGGATTGCCGACTTTGCTGAAGGCAGATAATATAAACTATACAAAACCTTTGGACATATTGAGTTATTCTAATGAAATTGGTGGAAGACATGGAGTTGGCAGAATAGATATTGTGGAAAACAGATTCATTGGTATGAAGGTATGAATTGTTAATTTTCGGAGCTTTGATATTGCCACTGGCCTCTAACCAGAGGATAGACCTATACCTATCAAGTTTCATCATTAAATCAATGAAAATCAAGAAGAGATCATGTCACAATGGCAATTCTGTCTTACTAGGTTCAGTTACGCTGTTTCGATCTTTCGACCACGTCATTCACAAGTTCGCGCCTGGTTGCCAGCTTTGGCAAGAAGTCAATGTATATTCTAAATATAGGGTCATCATAAATACAAGAGTGTAAGGGGTATTGAAGAAATGTAATTTTAGGATAGCAATCTGGTAGCAAATTGAATACAATCTAGTTGTTTTAATAAATAATAAGACTCCACTAATCCATCCTATGTCACTCAAAGACGACTGACACTGACTATAGTTTGGTTTTAGATGGAGCAGATTAAATTGAAAGTATTTATTAATGACTCATACAATTTGACGTCATTTTCAGTCTAGAGGAGTATATGAAACCCCTGGAGGGTTCATTTTGCATACAGCACACAAGGACATTGAATTGTTTTGTTTGGACAAGGAGGTTTACAGACTGAAACAGATGTTTTCGGAACGGCTGGCAGACTATGTATATAATGGATTTTGGTTTTCTCCTGAAGGAAACTATGCTCGAAAATGCATCGCTCTGGCTGAACAGTGTGTCAATGGATTTGTCAAAGTCGAAGTTTATAAAGGAAACGGTAAGACATATTCTAAATAGGAGTAGAAGAATATCACAGAAAATTATTAGCATATGAATGTTTGAAAATCAGAGTAAAGTATATTAAAGTACTGCCGATAATGTATACTCTCTTATTAAGCAACACATGGAGAGAAAACTACTTATTTTTCCAATGAAAAATAAAATGTCTGTTGTATTCATAGATACTATTACGTATTAATGATTAAATTGTTTGATATTTTTAGTGACAATCTTGGGTAGATCTTCAGAAACATCGGTGTATAACGAAGATTTGGTGTCCATGGATAAACATTCCAATTTTAGCCCTAATGATGCAACTGGTTTCATCAACATTCAGGCGCTAAGACTGAAAGAGTACCATCGTGTTGATAGAAAATAAGTCATGTTAAGTCTATATGTAGATGAAATTTGATAAATTGTAATTTTGAAAATCGACTATATTTTACAATATAAAAAGTTAATAACATGTAGGGGAGCTATTTTCAATTATTTGTCATCTGTTAAAGCACCAGTTAATTACAGTACCTCTCTATCCTTCCACCTTTTCACACTTTCCATCAACATATGAATAATAAACTTCAATTTCATTTTTTCCGAAAAGCTCTTCACTTTCAAAATAAATAAAATATTGTAAATTAGAGAATTGTTAGGGTATAAATTGATAGCACTGTTGTCTCTTCTAATATTTATTTCAAGACGTACAATACCTATAACATGCAAAACTTTAACAATTCTCTCACAGTTTCTAATCAAACTTTCAGTCAAAGAAGTTTTTTATACATGACTATTAACAATAATGGAAAGTATTCCAGATGACGCTTAGGCTTTAGCAAATAATACTTATAATACACATATATACTTCGTCATTTTGTCAATCCAATACAATAAGACAAATAAAATTGTTTAATGATCCCTAATTCAGATACTATATAATTATATAGGTGAGTATTTCTACAATTTTCATTATAGGCCAGGAAGATTAGATCATGTTGAAGAACCTGGCAAATATAATCAATAACTGCAATCACCAAGCATCTCCCATTATAGTTTTCACAAGAATATTACAACAGTTTTTCAGCTGAAAATAACGTTCTATTTGTAATATTGTGTAGAACAGCTTCGGTAAGAGACGCCATTGCAAATATTTATTTAAACATCAATTCACGGAAAAATACTTTATAAATTGAACACTGTTGAAATGTTCTTGCACATTACGTTCCATATATTTCTTTTTAGGTGACTTAAGGAACAAGGAGGAGAATATTAGACGCTTGGAATAGTAATTAGTAAATTAAAACTCTTCTAAAACATTTTAAATACATGTGCACAGGGTAATAAATCATAGATCAGTTATCAAGGAAATCTTTGGAGATACAGACAATTCAGACTACAAATATTCACAAACAAGTGCGAAAGAGAAATAAAATAGGAACATAGTAATTCTCAATCCACTATGCATCAGACCTGCTATAGACATGCATGTTTCACCTTTAGCCTAGACTCGTCGTCAGTCTAGCCTGGCGGTCTACCTGTAGAGAGCAATCGGGTGGTATATATGTAACCCAGTCAAGGGTGTGATAGCAACATCAACTCACCTAAGTGTCGCCCTGCATGGGGACGCCCATTGCCATCTTACGGAGCCAAAGTTCCTAACACCTGGACTGCCTTGAAGCGCCAACAAGAATGTCGCTGGAAATCAGTTCACCCTTGTTGACAGATGTAAGGGAAAAAATCCAATAAGCTGGAGAACTTTTCACCGTTTTTGCGTAACGAGCACTAGCGAATGTGGTTTTATATATCCAAATTATAAAATTATATCGTATAACACTCCATAAAGATTTCCCTGAAACAAATAAAAGCATCTAAACTTCCATGAAATGAAATTGCAAACATCATCAGCATCAGACCCTATAAAAAATAAGTGTGTGAAAGAAAATTTCGATGTGCTTGTACTATATATTCTGTATTTATCCTTTCATTTGTCATTATTAGGATAACTTAGCTTTAAGGGTTAGATAAAGGTATTTGGTCCGATACATTTTCTCTTACTATTAGATTAGAATCGTAGCATACAAAAGGGAATGGAGGGTAAATGGACAGTGAATGTAACATGGTAGGTGAAATAAACTATATACAGTAAGACTGACGCTGGTTTAACTATACTTCAACCTTATAGCGAAGACGATAGTGACAGGCAAATATAAGTACAATTTTGTTACAACATCCTTATAACATGAAATGTTTAAATATATAATCACTCACAGTGTAAAGTGCTACAATATCTCATCACCATTTCACATACAAAACTTCAGTTAAGCTCCAAAAGCCATAGACTCAATTGATACGTACACAGTGTTTAACAGAGGAGAGTTATATCACATATCCAAAACAAAATAACAAGTCATAACTTGCGCAACGTAGTGTTTCAGTTAACAAATCGTGCCCTTACTATAATAACATTAAATACTGGCTTCAACTGCTTACTACATTATGCTATAAAGTACATCTCAGTCTAGACAGAGATAGATCGTGTTGACAGTCTGATGGTTTTATTTCAGGTATTGGGAATTCTACTGGGTTTTTTTAGGGGACATCATTTTAATTAGTGGCTATTTTCGTTCGATCATAAGATTGTTATAGCTAGACGTCGTACATCGATAATTTCATATTTTCAGTTTTGTTATGTTGTCTTTGTGAACTATATCCGTGCTTAACTATTTTTCTACTGGCTGCTCATTGAAAACGCATACGATTGACTTAAATATCTTTATTAACGTTCCGGCTGCCTTAGTAAAGTTATTTTAGTCAATCGTATTCGTCTTTATCAATTTGATTGCAATTTGAAATATGATTTAAGTAACGTTTGACTAAATTAACTTAAAAAGGCATGTCTTGTTTCAATAATTAATAGTAATCGATCAAAGGCTTAATCAAGCGACTTCGAAATATTGTACGATCGCCTCTTTTCAAGAATCATAGGGTACAAATTTCATGGAAAAATTCATACCTTAAAAAGTATCTACACATTTTGTCGTATTTCTAAAGTCAATAGAAGATCCTCGTTCGTTCAGTTTCGCAACGTGTTGTCTGCTGAACTATCCTGTTGTAATATACAAGCTCCTGATGAGCTGACCACAAACACAACTACAGTCAGCTAGTCAAACGATTTTTGACCACTGCGCACTGGAAATAATATATATTTTTCGATCTTTAATTGACTTTGGAAAACCTATAACAAGAATGCTCAAGCTCCAAACAAGGTGAATGACAGACACTCTAGAATCATAAACAAGATGTTACTAAAGAATGATAATCTTTTAATCCAAGTATACCATCATTTTCATTCGCACAAAAAAGATTGTGTTCAATTTTATCGATGGATGTTCTACTTATCTATTGACCCATTGTTTCAGAGCTTCTTCAAACTGTAACATTTGTGCATTCCTTTCTTCCTGGTCCTCCTCCGAAATCTCTCCTCTGATTTCATATTGTTTCACTTGCTCTTGACTCGCGCGTCTTTCCTGGCTACAGCGTCTCTCAGGTATGAATGGCTGCAAATGATATTAGTTTTCTAGTGTATTCGGCTTATACGCTTTCGATACATTCATATATTCTTATACAGGCAATTTTTGTTACTAGATAGCCTCTCGCAAAGGCAGAACGTGTATAGGGCTCCCGAAGCGCTGCGATAGAGCGAATGTCTATTCACATTGACCTAAAAACGCTGTAAAATCCAAAAGAGCGGCTTTGGGGAGACACTCTATTATATTTTTTATTAAATGCGATGACAGTGCGTTTGAAGTTTTTTCGAATCTAGTTTCTGGCTGCGTTGTTTTAAATTAAATCAAAAAATCATTGATTGTAGATACCTGTCCGAAGGGAGTGTCTTGTTCCTGATTTCCCTGGTGGGCATAGGCGGCTGCGGCCCCTCCATACTCCTGCTGTTGTAGGTCGTACTCTGCGCCGTCTCCTTGCGAATGTCCCGGATAGTGGACAGGCTGCACCCGGAAGGGCTGCCCGCTTCCGTACCCGTACGGCTGGAAAGGCGGCTCCGCTTGGGGCGGGTGCCTGGCACGCAGCTCCGCCATGAAACTCTCTTCTTGCGCGTAACGTCGCTGCAATTCTTGCTGCCAACCGCCGTCAGATTCGTCCTCTCCGTCGTCTTCGAAGTCTAGAGAGCATATGAAGGGCGGCACATTACAACAGAATCATTTATTGGGGGCCGTTTTTAAAAATAATGTGACTGTCGCGAGCCGTTTCTACTATTACTATTCCCCCCTTCCGTTAATCATTATGTGTATTAAAATTAAATACGGTTAAGTACACAAATATTTTATTTGCAAGCTATTTCAGTTAATCCCCTAATATTCTCACATCCTCTCACGAAGCAAATCTTGTGCAAGCAGAAATTGGAAATTATTATAGTGCTGAAGATACTGAGAGGCAACACGCACATACTAGATCAGACAAGTATAGAGGAAAGATCAGATAAGTACAGAGGAAGATGTTGGATCTATGAACTACTTACCAATAGGTTTTCTGATACCACTAGCTTCTGGCTGTAGTGAAGGTTCTGGAATTTAACAGTCATTCAGCAGGCAGCATTCCACATACAGTTCTACCACACTATTGCTTTCAACAAAATGCTGACGTTTAGTATGTTTTCAGTTGAACAAAAAAATAAATTCCAAAGTAACTTACCTACAAAGGATACGGAAAACATAACAAATTCGAATAAAGAAGATTGATTTTAATTGTAGATGCTCTTATTTGAGGAAACTTCCATTGAAATGAATCGCGCTACGTTTCGAAAAGTTGTTATTTTAAAACAAATCGGCTGACTGTTCTTCCGGATAAAATAAAATAAACTCAAAATTCCAACATGAAAGAATATATTACAAAAAAATAAAAGATTATGAAAAAAATAACAATAGATAATACAATTTATAAAAAATACCTAACAAAAAATAATAGAATAAAATAACAATCGTGAGTATTTCACTGGTGTGATGTGTGAACATGCTTTGCGTTACAATTAAGGCACACTACATGCCAGAAATTTACATTCTCAGTATCACCCTATGTTCACAAATAATAGTATTCTTTCTATCAGTACTGATTCTTTCCAAATATTTCTACATAGAGGCGGTGTCAGATCACAATTATAAAAAAGTAAATATTAGAAAAATATAAATAAATAAATCAAAACCACCGCTATGTGAAACCATTCAGATTGAATTACGGCAAAGTCTAATATGGAAGTCGAATAACAAAATTTGTACAGTGTAAATCTACACAAAACTTCTAGTATTTTAACAAGATTGTGTACACACTAAATAAAACAGTACAAAGGGTTGTCTAATAATTGAATACCGTTCTGCACCAAATCTTTAGTCTAATTGATTTATTTTATTTAAGACATTTATCAGCCAATTATCTGTTTCTGCTATATATTAAAATGCTATATTTAATACATTATATTTTTAATTACTGGACTGTGTTTTCAGAGCTTTTCAATGGTGTCATTAACAAGCTTCTTTAAATTTTGAGAAGAGTAATTTGACCTTGAAAACATAGTTTAATTTGTATTTTAAGAGACTTTGGCAGGGATCTACCTCAATGATGCAAAACAAATCAAAGTACAAAATTTTTAACAAACAGGGCAAAGATGAATGTCTATTTACGTTAACCTTGAAAGGCTTTAGATTGTAATCATCGTCTAACAAAAAAAGCCGATGAAAAAATCCACAAGAACGATTTTTGTAGGAGGCTCGTTCCAGGCGTTGGAAGTTCGACCTGGAGGGGATGGGACCTTTGGGAGCCTCTATGTTTTGCTGTACTGACCGCTATTGTTGTTATTATACGAGACAGCTCGGTCAAACATTTACCATGAGAGTATCAATATAATCAGACTATGGAGGTCTTTTGTAAGGTCAGGCGTATTCAATAGATAAATTGCTCGTTTCTCAATTGTGTACAGCAATGGTCTGATCTGAGCCTTCTAAAGCAACAGTAGCTGTTCCAGTAATTTCTGGAGCAGAAGAAAACTGCCAGCTTATGGGACGCCGAACTAGCAAGGCCGACAACAATATCGTGCCAGGACATGTTATGAATGATGGTAATTCCCAGAAGCCTGATGAAGATGATTCAAGTACTGGGCTTCAGTACGTTAAACTGAACTCCATTTGTAGACTCCGATAATAATGTTATCCTAAAGGGAACTCAGATAGCAGCGGATTTAAGAGACGAGAATTCTACGTATTTTTTCGAAAAGTACATTTGGCTCCAATTGTTGGACAACCCTTGCAAAAACTAGCTAAGAATATCGCTGTCATGTAATACTAAATGCGCTAAGCTCGACAGTTCATAAATCAATTGTTTGTACCTGAATTCAGCTCTCTGACAAGCGTGGACATGGCGTTCGTTACAGAATCGGCAGCGACTAGCAGGTCATTCCTTAGGGACCGACCCGCTGAACCTGGTGTACTATTTCCGTTTGAACCTGTCGGATAGAAATTCCGATTAAATCAATCTTGCACTGCACACTGTTTCAATTTCACCTCTCACTTGCAAATGAGGGAACTATTGCGAGCACAAAGATCCATGGCAATCACATTTGTCCGTTTGTATGACTGTCTGTCTGTTTTTTTGGTTAATTGTCTCATTACTAACGTCCATCGGTCCATCTCCAAGTGTCGCGTGAAGTGGTGCTGCCGATTCCATGCCTCGTGAAAATGTTAAGGTCCTGACAGCTTGGACTCTGTATCCAGATCAAGTGTAATTGGCATTCAGCCTCTCAAGACGAAATTACCCAAAAAAAACCTTTGACAAAATGACGCTTACCCATATTAATGTTCGCTGATCCTCCGAAAGCATTCCTCACGTCACCTCCAACACCCACTAGATCGTTATTCAAATTATGTAGTCCTCGATCCCCTTCGTTCCTCTCTGGAGGCATGCTGTTCATCTGATCTCGACCACAATGTCCTGAAATGATATGGTTGAGAAGAATGAATATCAATAAGACAGTTCACCACCACTTACCCATCATCTGCATCTGCTGATGTTGGACGTGTTGCTGCATTTGCTCCCTCTCCAGCTGTCCGGCCCCCGTGGCGCTTCCCCCGGGCGTCGTCGGAGCTCCCATCGGTGTTTGGGGGGCGCTACGCGGATTTGACATCTGGTGTTGACTGGGCAACGGGGGGGATTTCGTACTGCGTGGCGAGGAGTTGGGGGTGCTACGAGGCGACGCCTGGTGGTTCTACAACGTATTCTTGTCAATATATAGGGTTTTTTTACGGTTGGGAGCACACGATCGGTATATAAGACAATAACTAGGTATAATCTTTTAGTTTTGATCTGCAGCAGAAGATGCTAACGTAGTTAGCGAAACACAGTGGCAACACTGACTATTGTTCGTTCCGCCTTAATATTCAAGGATGCTTCATATCTTTTCAAAGCATTGGAACATTCCACGAACTTAGAGACTCTTAACATCAAATACCTTTAACATTTTCATCAATCCTTCCAACTGCATCATCAACTGCCTCCTGGAATCCTGCAAGGTTGTCAAATGTGTTTCTAGTTCGTCTTTTCTCATCCTCAACGCTCTCAGTTCGTTCATCAATACGGGATTGTCAGTGCCGTGCCCTGCAGACTCCAACTCTTGTTGTCTCCTGGGATAAAATCAATAATCAGTTCCACGATATGAAAAATATATGCACAATACCACAATACCTTAATCTCGCAATTTCTCTCATAATTTCTCTATTCTTCGCTTCCAGTTGGCTGATGAGTTCTCTTTGTGCTTTAGTGGAGTCCATACCAAGACACGCCTCTGAGGGAACCCTACCCTGAAAGTGTCAATATTCACTTTACCAATTACATGAAATGAAATATGCAGCAAAACATTTAATGTTTTGTGTAACAAAATATATCCTGTATTAAACATAAGAAAAAGCTTACCATTCCCACCCTAGCTTCTTGAGCCAATTTAGCAGCATATCTGGCGATCAACCTATGTTCATCGTCTCGCGCACTATCTAGACTTCTAGCTGTTGACCTGCTATCCAAACTGCCCATACCATCAAATCCTGTGAAATTTCCTTCAGGAAAACCATTGTGTGATGGTATTGGTGATGGTGGGCTGAAACCATAACAATTAAATTGTGGCGCAGTTGGAAGATTAAAATATGCGATCCAACAACTGATACTCATCGTTGGGAACAAAGAATCTCTGAATAAAAAATCACTTCAATAAAATAACATAAATACAATAAAAAATTAAATAATTTTGCCTACACCATGTTTCCACTTGCGTTAAATGTAGCATACTATGTGCATTATAAATACTTACACAATGTGTGACAGGTTCAATGTTTTTTCTGGCTGTTCAGGAAAACGTGGCAAGTTATTTCTTTGCTTGTCAGGAACACATCGGAATGACTTTCGTAAGGATTGTCCAATTGTTTTACTAGGAGACTGAAACAGGTATAAGATTAGGATGTTTTATCTTGATTTATCTACTTTGCACTCACTGAAAGCTTAAATTCAGAATTAGGAATTACATGTTATGTGTTTTATAGTTATAATTTATATTGTATGATTTTTTAAAATAAGTCTTCATTACTATCTTTAAAATAAATTTTAAAAGTATCTCATATTAGTATACAACTACAAAATTATATAATTATATACTTACAAATGAGGCATACTCTTTCACATGGTGCTCTAATGTATGAGACAATGAGGTCCTGCCCCGCCAAAAGCAATCCTGACAAAGGGTATAGTGAGGACACTTCTGGCATCTATACCTGAATCCGGCAAAACCTTCTCTTTGACAGGAATCACACTGGACCGGATGTATCACTGAAATGACAGGATGGTGAACATCTTCTCTTTCCATCATACATCACAGTAAAATATATCCAATAATTAATTTTTAAATCCAACTGATATATAGGTTATCGTAAAAACTTACCATTTTCAACATTTGCTATTCGATGGATCAATGGCAACCAAACCAAAGCTGGTGGGCCGGGGTCAGACATCATTATATCCAGGAAATCATTAACTGTGACTCTTACATTCTGAAATAAATATATCATCTGTGAAGGAAAATAAAAAAATGCTCAGATTGCCCAGTTTAATCATAATGTCTTTCATCAGAGAGTCAGAAAAAATAGTGATTTGACAGCAATTCTAAATCAAAAAATACTTACAGGATTGAAAATTGAGTTGGCCAGAGAATCTGTATAATTAAAGGTAGGAGATTCGTACACAGCTGCTGGAAGAGCCAGCACTTCTTGAAGGTATTCGTTGAATTTCCACTGAAGTAAAAAGCCATTGTTGTCTGATATTTGAGAGAATATATCTGCAAAATGGAACATCAAAATTATCACACAATCATGTGACAAATATACACTAAATGAACAATTACAATACACGATAGTAGAAAACTTACACCTTAATTTATCCATGAGCTTGCCAGCACAGAGTGTCGCCAAGGCTACTTTAATCGAGAATACTCTTATTTTACCAACATTATCTCTGAAATAGAAAAGATTGATATAAAAGAATAGGTTTTGTAATAACAAAAATAATTCTGATATATTTGAAATCATCTTCTGGTTGTCCTTTAATATCCAATGTAAAAACTTTTTTCAAAGATTTGGCAGAGGAAGAAAAATTATTACTGATATACTCCTCACAGCCAACTTTTTTGGATCCTCACTCCTGTACTCTTAGTGTTCAGAAAAACATATCCTCAATCTCGCACTGAGAATTGTTGTCAATTTCTGAAAGGGGCATTTGTAGAATGAGAAATGCTCTGGATGCTATTCCATTATCAACTGTACAAATTTGGTAACGATGCTAGCAGCAGGATGTACAGAAGAGAGACAGCATTATAGTGAAACTCAAAAATGACTTTGGACATATCTAATTTTTATAGAAAATTAGTTTTTGGTACAAATCTATGGTAGTGTTCTTGCAATCATAAAAAAACAAAAACAAACACCATAATCATTCTACTATGGTCAGCAGCTCTACTTTGACTCTGATTCAACAAAACAAACAATTCTGTAGATAGTAATGTTCAAGACTTACACTGTAGCATAAGCAGCCAGAATCCAATTCAACAACAAACTGGAGCATATATCTACATGGGCTTGCTGGGTAGGAGGGGCACGTTTGTTTAAACTATGGTACAATGAACACAGTAGAGTTTCTAAACGAGCCACACTCAATTCCTGAGAGGGCTCTAAGGCATGAAGACCTTGTTCACGGAATGCCTCTATCACATTCCAAATGTCAACTGCATGCACTGAAATAATACATTTAAAATTTTCATATAACTGTGGTTGCCTTTTTAGCTAGGCTATATATAGTCAAGTAGTTTAACTCAGTACTCTGTGTGCTGTGATGATATGGTTTTTGGCTGTGGCAACAGCACATCACAAACCATTTATGAAAATTTTTGCCTTGAAAAAAGTAAATATATATTTCTAATAGATAATTAGTTAAACATATATATCCCTAATAGTTCAAGTCTCTAGATGCTTATTAAGCATAGAATTGACTTAATAAACCCAAATAAACACAACAAAATTATAAATACAAATGATGTTATGGAGATACAGATGAAAAACTGTGTCAGTGAAATTGGACTAATTGCCAATCATCTATTAAGCTTGATTGAAGAATCTCTAGCTGTATACTTACAATTAACTTTCTTCTGTATGAATCTCAATTTCATAGCAGTTCTATATGAAGCAAACCTAATAAGATCAAAGTTATTTGAACTCATTTCATGAATTAATGCCAGTCTGTGGTCTGAAGACCCTGACAAACCTTCTTGCGATTGCATCGTTCTGAAATATAAAAAAATGGGCTATTATACCGTCAATCAGAAAAAGGAATATAAATATTATTAAAATAGTTTATTATAATGAATACCTATGAATCTGCTATATTAAAAGAAAATCATTTTATCATTATTAAGATGAGTCAATTTTTACTTACGGGTTTTCGGTGATGAAACAGTTTTTTAATGCAGTTAACTGGATACTTCTACATTTTTATCCATTCCTATTTTCCAATAATTCTCGCCCTGCACCATTTTCTTGAGATTTTTGAGAACACAAAACGAGAACTTCTGCTTAGGGCAAGAAAATGACAACTGACTACTGACAAGGCTGACAGTTTTATTTTGTAACAGATGGAAACGACGAGATCGAAAGATCAGTGGCTAATGGGTAGACATCACAATTTCAGATGCCGATCCGATGTTGCCAAATTATTTGCCGAACAGATGTCAAATTCAATATATCACTTCACAAGTCGTTGGTATGGAGATACTTATGACACATCTTCATAGTTTAAAGTGCCACAGAGATGTCGAACAAAAATAAACACGAGATAGAATTCGAAGAGCAATCACAGAGCCTTTTTTTACACCACGAAAACGATAAATGATCAACTTATTATTTGGAAAGCCTAATGAACACTGAATAAATGATATGGTTTACTTAACGACCATAATTATTAGTATAATATTATAGAGTTGCAGTAGTTTTTAAAGGTATATGTCTAATAATAAAGCACATCAATTTATACGCAAATATAGTGATCAAGCATCACCAAGTTTCTCACAAAACTCCAGTCATCAAGAGTATCAAGACGTCACGCCTACGCCGTAGACCTTCCAGTTCAGGCACCTAGACGTTGGAGCAGTGACAGAGATCTTCAAGTTCAAGCTTCTAGACGACAGGCAAAGACAGTAAAGAGAGAACAGCAGAACCCTTCCGAGCCAACACTGCCTCACCAATCTACCCTAAGCCGACCAGGGCCCCTGACCAGAGCAAAAATTAGGAGTTCAATCGATGGAGGGACAGTTGCCAAACGCTCTTGCTCAAGGCGCTGAGATCGAAAATTGATACTAATATAACGATAGATTTCTGAGAAATCATACTTCGGAACGTTTTCAAAATTTACGATCAGTCAAACGATAGTTGCTCACAATGGCAACATAGGATCATTGTTCATGGTCGTCTCTGTTCTGAGTGTCTGCCATGAACCACTACTTCTTTTTATGTCGCTCCTTACATTAAAGAGTTCTGGGCTTGATGTCAAAAAAGACTAAGGTTATGTTCTGTTGATATTTAAAATTGCTTTATATTTGGGATAAGGGATACGTTTATTTACTATTTTACAGGTATTCAGGTATTAGAATGTCGTTGGAACAAACAGCCTGTGAAGGTGACGATACTATGTTACCGTATTAAAGTTATAAAAATATTAAAACAGACATTTTTGCAGATTTGAAAGCTTTCGAGAGAAGATTGACTGAAGTGATAGCTTGTTTACATCCTTCCACAACGAGATGGAGAAGTGAGCATCTCGTAGATTTTTCGTTTTGTATTAGGAATAATCTATTAAAATTGTATTTTTGCAGTCGTTCTCGTTGCTGTATCGATATGTGTTGCTACAGGGGCCAGTCAATGGATATTAGATCCTGAAACAAGGGTGGTTTCCTTATCACAGTCCCTTTCAAATCACCCTTTTTTTATACTATCGACTATCATTTTGAGTAAGTAGTAACCATTTGCCATGCCAATTTAACATTTAAGTCTGACTATAGAATAACAGAAAAAGTGAAATTGATAATTTGAAAGAAGTCATTCTAGTGATTCCAGGAGTGGAAGGCATGTCAATAACTGATGTGCTGGATCACTATTTTATTCTGCAAGCCATAGAAATACCTGCCACCTACAACTTTTACCATGTTTATACTTTACCTTTTGATATTTTATCTTTACTAGTTCTTTTGGCAATTTGTTGAATTTCTATTTCTTCACATATCTTATTGCACCTTTACAGTCACTATACTGCTACTTGGCGTCCACAAAAGGGTGATTGCAGCATCAATTATAACAACAAGGACGAGAGAAGTTTTAGGAGACTTTAATATGTCATGTGATGATACTGGAAAGCTGATTCTGCGACCACGGCCTACCAACATCACATGACAAAAAATCACCAGTATTGGATACATTGTGTAAATATGATACTAATAATAATGTGTATATTAAGTCAATAAACTATATTTAAGATGATTAACGTGCTTTTTTAATTTAATTATGTTAGCTCAATGGTAATATTGTTGAACTTTCATTTTCTAGAGGGGTGTATGAATGAGAAAAATCATCAGTTTATAAAGATACATTTATTTATTTGCAACTGTGTCCACAATTTACGTAGTTATTCTTTTACATCACTAAGAAAAAAGAATATTCAAATGTGTGGTTACTAACTTTAATGCGCTACATTATATGTACAACAAAATTAAACTATTGTCATACTCTGTATAAACAGAATTTTGTGCATATCAAGTCCTATTTCACGCTAAAAATACATGAAGGGACACTATTCTATCCATACATGAATTACCAATCTGCTATGTTACAAGGTATGTAAGCATTCGGAATAACCTGTGAAAAAGGACTGATGCTTATAACAAAAATAAAATGCTAGGTATTTACAAAAAATGTTACGTGCAGAAATACTGAGGAATGATTCCCAGAATATTTCGATACTTTTCATAAATACACAGAATATAATTTAATAAAAGTTCAACTTTATAAAAAATGAGATAAAAATTAACTAAGACGTTTAAAAAACAAAGGGCGAAACACAACCGTCACGACGTACAAATTAAAAAAATATTTAGCAGCCCAATATATTCATTTAAATGAGACTAGAGTAATGTCATTTAGGGTTTACAAAACTCGCAGAAAATCAAGCAAGTAAATTGCTACACAACAAATTACAGGTGAAAAATTTTAACAAGACTTATTTTTATGTATATTAAAAATACCTAATTGTTTCTGAAAATATCAAAATCGCCATATGTATGCCTATAAAATTTTACGAAGTTCTGAGGTTATCACTATTAAAAAATACAAGCGAATTGAGAACCTCCCCTTTTTGAAGTCTCTTGAAAAGCAATCATGAAAGGTGCTATTTCGGCCTCAACTCATATTCTACAATTCAAAACTCATACGAATGAATGTGTCTCGATTGACTTTCATTTTCCTGTGTATTTTCTGGAGATTTTTGTAATCGCCATAAAAGATCGATATTAAAACGTCATATAGATTTATCGTCAAAAAATACATTTTGACAATGATTATACATAGCAGCCCTTTCATCAATAAAATTTTATGGAAAGGATTCAATTCACAAATACAACTAAAATAAGGTGGAAATACATCACACTATATCTCAGAAGCAAGTGGAAAAGTTACTGAACAAGTAAACAATCAGCCACGTTAGGCCTTTACATCAATATTTTATGTACTGACGCGTCAACAATTGAGCCAAATTTATTATTTTTCGTTAAGGTAGATACATCAAGAATTATTTCCACCGGTTTGTGCATTTAGAATCGTGAGTAGTTTAGTTACGATTCAAATTTTTATTTGTATTCCATATCATTGGCTGAGTATGGCATGGATGTTTTATCAAAATACTGATTCAAAAAATGTCTTAAGAGGCCAATAATTGTTAGAAGTGATGTGTCTTTTATTTTTAGATATTACAGAAGAATATTGACTTGTGATGTTCCTGTTCTAAATATTGTGTTATATTAATTTGATTTCAATTTATCGCAAAGATATCAAATTTGTTGAGAAATTAGGCGATTCCAAATTCATGGGAATCGATCAGAATTGAGCACCACATAGAGTGGATTTAGATGAAAAAATCCATAATTATATGAGTGTCTTTTTGAACCAATACTCACACAGAAACTTATTGGTCCCAATTAATTCTATTCACACAATTTTTAGACGCATAGCGATTTGAGAAATAACTAAACATGTCACTTTTCTACTCTACTTACACATAACAGGTAATATATACACAACAAAGTGTCACAAATTGGAAAAGTTTTCGTCATTTTTTGAGCATATTTTCCAATAATCATGGTAAACATATTTATTTTAATCACACGTTTCTCCAAAAATTTTGAGTGCAATCCATTTTTTCTGTTGATTTCTAAATCAAAGCGTCATTGAACCATAATCTATTCCTACTTTTTCTACAGTCTGGGGCCGATGCATAACTATCTTTATTTTGCTAAAAACAGATGTTAATGTCACATTTGACCATATATAAAGTCATAAATTCAAGTTTGACTTGAAAATTAATTATTCTATAATATTGATACGACATTGCTTTTTTAGTAGTTATCGCAGGAAATCTGCCTAAAATTTTAAATATAATTTCTGAATTTAGCTGCAAAGCATTTGAGGTCTCTGTGAATATTTAATAGCTATAGTAAAAATGCTTTAGTTAATCCATCCTTTTTCTTAATTTTGCTCAAAGCAAGTTTCAATTTACATTATGTACTAACGCGAGGAGATTTCATAAAAATTGGACAAATATCGTCACTTATATTAGTCAATATGTATATCATTTTTTGCTATGAGGATATTTTTCTGACATTTTGGGTAGAAAAAAGCAAATTAAAAACGAATGCCCAAATATGGATACTGAAAATGCGAAAGTAACAGTTTAGGTTTGACAATTATATCAAAGCAGATATAATTTGAATGAAATCTTATTCGTTAACAAGTCGTCAAGTAGGTTCACTAGATAATTCTAAGGCAGTAAAATACATACCTGCACGTAGAAACTTTCATAAGATGCGAAATCGAAAATGAATCAAACTACGAAAAATTTGCGAATTTCACTATTTCTCTACCCAAGCCATATTAATCATCTTCGTATGAAAAATCGTCGTAATAAAACCTCAATAACAAGGCTTCGCGTAGCCTTTTATCTAGACCAACCCAGCTGAATTTCTGTTGAGACATTTTTTTTAAGTCAAGCATACCCTAGACTAGTGTAGGTTTTTTTGTAAGATGATCATTATAGTTTTTTAGGAAATATATTTTCAATTCAAAAAAGTATAGGAACTTTCATCAAAGTAGAATTTGGTCAATAATTTACTAATCTAGGATCTTCAACTGCACCCCAAAATATAATTTTTGACGTTGTTCACTTCTCGCTGTCTAGACTAAGACTACTTCTGAGAATCTGTTTTTTGAGGGCATGAAAAGGCCTCCACAAAATCCAGCTTTATCGGCTTTATTTGCAATTACGCTCTTTCCGTCTTCATTCACTGAGCGAGCCCTTTTACACACTATGCGTCAAGACAGACGCAACGCCAGTCTTTCTGAGCAATCGGTTGGGTCTCCGTTACATGTTGTATGCGACGTAAATGGGGTCCAGCTGATCAGCCAGAAAACCGTCCCTGAGATGCATACGCTGTTTCTCTCCCCTCGAATTGATCGGCACCACGCCGGGGTCCACGACCACCACCACTCCAACGATCAGGTGGTGCTCTTCCAGCACGGTGTTCGTCACCAAGGGGACGAGGTCCAGGGCTTCACTTTCGTTACCGTCCAATTCGACGACTACCACGAGGAGGTTCGTCCAGGTGAATACAGCGCTGAAGAAAGAAAGAAAAAGCTGAATAGCCGTGTTGTATTTGATGATGTACGATGTAATCAAAATTAAAGATTCAAAAACGCAGTTTTTTGCACTAAGACGTGGCAGGGCTCCGTAGGTCTCGGTTAATGGAGCTGGCATACCATGGGAAAACTCTGACAAGTACCTGGGTATTATTCTTAACAAAGCCGCAGCAGAATGGGAATAAATAATATATCACTACTCACCATTCAGCGATCTTCTTATGGCACCTGAGCACGCTGTTCTCAATATCGATAGGATGATAGCGCATCCCCCTGAGCACGACCGTCTCGTCGAGCGCCCCCACCACGAAGACGGCGTCGTGCAGCTCGGGCGGTCCGCCGTCCCCACCGCCTCCGGAGGCGGGCACAGGAGTCACGTGGTGCGCCGAACCGATCGATTCTGCGTCGCTGTCTCTCGATGGCACCAGAATGGTTTCGTCGGCGGTGAGGGGGCCCCCGCCGCCGCGCTCGGAGGCGGAGTCGTCCAGGCGACGCAGGAAACCCAGGTATCCGGTGCGGGCGTACACCTCACCTGTGTTGCCTGGAATAAAGGATCAAGGATGATTCATATTGTCAAACATTAGGGACTGACAAAAACACAACACTTTCCATCCCAAACTTCTATTTTTTAAGCACGTTTAGAAAGTGGTGTAGTAAAAAACATTAGTCGAATTTGAAAATTGCTCTTAGCTTCCCAAAGGACTGGCTTTGCTTCACTCACCTGTCACCAATCTAGCGTTGAAATGGTCTCCGTATTCACTCTCGTCCCCATAGATGGTGAAATAACCGCTGGCATTGTGTCCGCTCTGCACCCAGATCTCGCCCAGATGGGAGTCCCCGCACTGTCCCTTCGTCTCTGGGTTCGCTATGATCACCTTCACTCCAGGCAGCAGCTTTCCGCTCTCCATGAGGCATAAGCTGTGAGGACTGCCACGCTCTACGAGGCTGACTCGATCGTTTCTCAAGGCTCTGAGATCCACGTAGACAGATGATGGTTCCGGACTAGAAGCTCCCTGCGGATGGAGATGGGCAAAGTTCAAAAACTACCAGATGTAAAATAACAAAGTCAGGGTCAATTCCGGTGAAACGATATCAACTGTTTTTGTCGACCTAAAGAAATTATGTTCTTTCATATGCTACAACAAAAAATAGGGATTGCGATTGAAGAAATCAATCACGACATATCTCAGACGGCGATGGCGTCACAGGAATAAAGTCGTTTAAAAAAAGCCTGATGAAATTCAAAAACAATTCACAATCTCGTACCTGCAGACAGATTGTGACATTGACCCTGCATCCGAACGAGGTGGAAACCGCCCTAGGGCTGAGCCCTATGGCGCTGAACAGCTTTGAGAAGCTGGTAGTCAGGTTGATCCTTGGTCTTTCTTCTGCTACCACCACGCAAGTCCGCACACAGGCGAGGTTTATCCCTCGGGACTTGAGCTGGTTCACTGAGGATCCGAGGCCTTTGGTGCACAGCTCCATGACTCCGTATGAGCAGAAGGTGTCGCGAACCTTGTATTGACTGACTGCGCTCAGCCACAGTCCCGGATTCACTTCCACCTCAGACGGTGGGATTAGGATAGAGTGATGGCCTGAGTATATGCTGCTCAAACACCTGGAATCATAGAAAATAATGTCAAGTACGATGACTCTCTAGATAGACAACATACATTTCATATTTTATTGAATAAAGTAACTCACCATAAAGCAAATCCAAGGCCGCAGTATGGGTCCAAGCAGAGAGCTATGTGCCTGCTGGGATACAGTTCACAGGCTAGTTTCATACTTTTACAAAGATTTGTAACGGCAGCATGCGACATCTTGATGCCGGCCAGCATACCAGTCGTCGATACACTGAAGTCCAAGTAGGCCAACATTTCTGCTGTGGGTGCCCTGAAATGCATGATGTGCATTGCTTACTTGCATTATGTCTATAAGGTTTCCTTCAGATTCAAAGAGTCAAAATTAATATAAATATGACCGTCAATTCATATCCTTGATCGCAAATTTGTTGAGCTAGAGAAAAAAATGTATACTAACCTGTACACCATGGGCAGTTTTTTCTTGGGCATGTCGTCAGTGTCCAGTATCAGTGGCCATGATTTTATATCCACTACATTACTAGCTTCTTTAGAACGTAGAAGTTTGATCACAGCCTGAGTTGAAAGCACCAGTACGGATTTTGAAACATCCACTATCATCCTGCAAGAAAATATCACTATGTAAACAATCTTCATCTTCACCTGGAATAAAGCGACAGGGCCTGCTGTATTATAAAAGGTTGAGGAGGATTTTTATATTATTGGTTGCGTAAATTTACTGAATTCGCCAAGAAATTGATTTTACATAACGAGCGTTAAATCGACTACTGACAGCTAATTGTATTCTAAATTGAATTGTTACTTACCTAACAGTGGGCAGCGTGGTCTGCAGGTTCTGCGGATGTGGGGGTCGAATGGTAACGGGTACCACCCCCACGTACAGACAGCCGTAGAAGGCGCATACGAGATCAAGTCCAGGTGGGAAGATGAGAGCAACGTGGTCGCCCGTGTTTACCCTACCCTTCTCCACCAATAAGCTGCCAATCCGTTCGGCGCGCTTGTGGAGCTCCGAGCAAGTCAAAGCTTTGGCGACCGCGCCCTTGCTGTTCAGCAGCGTGAACAGTACATGGTCGCTGGTGCCCTGGGCGCGCCATCTCAGGATCTCCGCGATGAACTGTTGCTGAAAACATATTATAATGATATTTAGGCGATCGTGGATGGCTTTGTTTAGATTCAGTTAGTGATGACAATCGTTGAACAGCGATGATCATCCCTGACGATTTGCTTCCGGACGCGCTGAATCCTATTGTTTACTAGTTTCCACATAACCCCACTTTTTTGAACGACTAAAATGATGGTGTCGTGTCTGTCTTTGTATACGCTCTCCACTATGCATCAGACCCGCTATACACATGCATGTTTCGTCTTTAGCCTAGACTCGTCGGTATAGCCTGGCGGTCTAACTGCACTGAGCAATTGGGTGGTATATATGTAACTCAGTCAAGCGTGTGATAGCAACATCAATACTCATGTGTTGATATAATGTTTTTGCTAATCAAATTATTGCATTTTTGACAGTCGGTTGTTGATTGATTTGATTCCATAGCCAACTATGCTGGTAGCAACTTTTCTATGAATGCTGGCATTATCGCAATTGGATGTAGGGTAAAAAAGGTAGGAATTGAAAGAGGATCCGGATCTGATGTGCAGCACTAATCCATACCTTTTTGGAGGAGTCTCCATCTCCAGCGCCTTCTTCGACGAGTCCGCCTATTTCTCGGCCCTGTGCGCTCGCCAATCGGTTGCCCTGCACCAGATTGCCGACGATGACAGACGCTGGGCCCACGTCTGAAACACAGTCCGTCGCTGAAACACGCACAAGGAACGCACAGGTGTAGCATCACTCAAGCCAGAAGCAGGTTATTACATACTTTGTGATCAATTGAGATATTTGATTGTCCTAAAGGTTAGTCATATACCTATATGTCTACTTGAACCAGTCTGTAGGAAAGTTTTATATGGAAACAGACAGAGTTGCCTTATTGCTTCCTTGAACATAATTTTGCTTATAGTCAGTTGCTGGTTATCTATATAGCTTTCAAGTTGAAAAAAAAGCTTTACTACATTTTGGTTTCAGTTGAATGTTAAGACATATTGGTGCTTATAGGGTAGCTTCAATTTCTTATTTTTACATTTTGCGTATCATGTTATTCAGATGTGATCAAAGTTCATTGTTCGAACTGCATTTTAGAATGGATTTTCTTGATTTTTCGATCATACAGATTGGTTTCATTTTTAGTTACTATGTAAAGGTGCGATGTGGGCTCGTGATTGTGAACAAAGTATTAAAGAGTGACATGTTTGACATATTACGGGTTGGAAAAATGGAGCCAAAGAGATTGACTCGGTACAGTTCCTATCAAGACAAAATAATTTTCAAAATATATATAAGTAAAATTGCTAAATCTGTATTGAAATCGCATTATGGGTAGCTATGAATGACTCAACTCGCAAACTACTATGTTTAACATTGACAAAATGATTATCAATTTTATTTCCAACAAAAATATGCCAAACAATCTCGATATAGTTCATAGTGTAAGGTGTATCGGTTAGGGTATATTCAGAGAACCTCCTGAATGAAGTTCTCTAGATAAATTAGGAAAATATGCTTCCAGAACAAGTATTTGCAAAGCTCCCAATTTATGCAATATCGAATAAAAACAAGAATAATTTACAGATTTTTTGAGGTGAACATATGACATATGTAAACTTAATCGCAGAGTTGTAGATATAAAGCGTAATAAATTAGCTTTGCAAATACAAACTCAGAGTGTTAACCAAATCATAAGGAGAGGAGAAACATCAGAGACTATAATATTCTCAGAGATGAAGATTGGACAGCATTTTGTGAACCTGGTCGCTCTGTTTCGCTTAGGGCTTAAAAAGCATTGTTCCGGGTGGGATATCTACTTTCAGCTATGAATGCTTCCTAATTATTTTCAAAATACACCGTTTCAGCCTCCTTGAGTGCGTACGGCGAGCCGCACTGGCAACCTAGTAGAGTATGCGACGTTGAAACGCGTCTGAAAATTGTATTGGGCAAATAGAATGAGTTCTTCTGTTTCTCCTCATGCTGTAGTAATAACTCAAAATTATAATGTGAAATAGTAGTAAAATACGTATATACAGTTTTAAATAATTTTATTGAAGATTATGATAGTGAGGGTGCATGCATTACTATTCTACCATGTTGCACCGTACTAGAAACAATATTGTGAACCAGCATTTGTGTGAACCCCCGACCCAAAACAATGCACACGGAGGATTTTTCCATACCCTTTGGTTCATATTATTTCAAAAATAAATGTTCACATTGCCGAAAATAGATTGAAGTAGATTGACTTAGTGCTTCCTACATATTCGTGTTTGGTGGCGAGGAGGGTAGTTTTATTTTGACCAGAATATCATTGCTCATTATAATAGCTACTAAAAGGAACACAGTCAGTTAAAAATGATATTATTGGCGTATGTCTTTGATTGGCATGCATCGCTTGAAGGTGCATAGCATTTACTGATGACCCAACCTTATGTGAATCCTCAAATTTCGTCAGAGCAGTGGCCCCACATTTGAAGTCAAAGTTAAATTAGACGAGTGGCTCCACAGAGACTGGATTTTTTTATAGATAAGAGGGGGAGGTGCTCAAAAAAGGTGGTCGAAATTCGTAAATAATCAATTGGTACTAGAAGAAGCAGGTTTTTATAACAACTTTGTGCCATAAAGGCTAAACAAAAGTTGCCAACTTACCAGAGTGCACCTCCCTTGGCTTGGGCAGGTTGGTGACGCAGGTGTGGGGGCACATGAGCACGTTGGCGGGGTGCAGGGTGCCCTCCAGGAAGCGACGTTTCGTCTCTGATAGATGAATGCCGCCCAACGGTGTCTTGGGCAGGTAGTTGGGCGGCACCAGCGCCAGACAGTAGATGCCAACTTGGTGGATGGAGTCGACGGCTTGGAGCACGCGCGACATCCATTGGAATGACTTCAACAAGAAAATCGAGTTAATTGATTCATCCTTGACATATATACAGGGTGTTGCTTGATGATAGGCTGGAGTTACAAGAACCATCACTAAAATTAACACTAGAACTAAAGCTAACGTCATAATTCCATATAAAATAATTTAGATTTTTTGAGGATGAAGCAAATAAAAATACTCACTTATTTATCTCTTGATATCTCTTTGTATTTAAATTCTTTTACGAGTATATAAATAAAACCATTTCATTCAACGATGGATAACGCGATTTTGAAGCCATTAACTCTTTATATAACAACAAATATTTACCATAACGTGAAAAATGACTGTCGTTATAACCGGGTTCTATTTTATATATTTTTTAAAGAATTCGAGATGAATTTGTCAAATTTCTCACCTCTTCTTCACTACAGTCCGGCCTTTGCTCGGCAATGACGCATATCCTTTCGTCCCTGAGTACCTTTATACAAAACACAGCTATCCTTCCTCTATATATGAACTTCATCGGTTCCACTGCCAACACAGTCGCGATTATGTCATCCGCGTTGTGCTTCCTTCCAGTTACAGTCATCAGGCCATCTCTTGAGCCGCATACAAATACCAATCCGCCTGGTCCTAAAATTATACAAAAAAATCGGATTCAGCGCCCTCAAATACATAGGTGTATCAAGTATATCACCCAGAAAATAATTTATCGCCTTATTTAATTTTTTTGTGTAAAAATTTTTGAATGACAAATTCTAAGGGTCCTCAAATAAACACGTGTATCGAGTATCTTTCAAGTCGGTAGTGTATTCATTTACTTGTCGCACAACCTGTAGAAGGTCGTCAGTAGCTACGTCATCTGAATCGCAACGCTTTAAAAAAATCTCCTAAAAACGTTGAAATTTCATGATCAATTTAACCCCAAGAAACGAAATTGGAAACCCATGCAAAATGCTTTTTATTCTAGGTAGAGTCCTCTCTCATTCTCATATTAATTTCAGTAGATCCATTCAATCATTTTATGGTTACATTTTATCACTGTGATCTTAGACTACAACCTAAGCAATCTTAAATACTAGTCTTCACTACTCTTAAATAAAAATAATGTGGCAAACTGTGTGGTTTGAACAAATTTTGAAAAACCTCACATCTGATGATCGTCAAAAACCCCTCACGTAATTAATGGTTGCCCACTAACTCATCTTTCACGAGTATCGTGTGCCAGTAAGATGGAGACAGTTAGTATTGGTCCAGGGTTGTCGGCATTACAAAAAACAATGTGAGTCGATCGAGCAATTATTTTTAGCTTCGAGAAATCCTTGACGTATACTAAAAATAGTTCAGAACAAGAGTGAGCCTATAGGTATGAAAAGTATAAAAAGTCTTATTATGCGGTGTATTTGTATTTGTAAGCAAACTTCACATGTGTGGCAACCTTAATATACTCGTATAATGCGTCGACGTTGCAGTATCATTTAAGCTAGCTTCAAACCACTTGCCTCTTGAACTATTTATGGTCAAAATACTAGCTTCACTACAATGACGTACAAGTGATGGATATTGGTAGATGGGATTGAAAGGATATCGCGTATTGATACATACCTAGAAAACCCAAGAGTCCAGACCGTGTATATTCGGCATCTGAGATGGGTTTGCCGTCGGTACCCAGGGGCTGAACGTGGAAGGTGGTGTTGCTTAGGCCTTGTAGACCCCAATACTGAGTACCCGTCGCCCCAGAATTCACACAGATTTCGCCCACTTCGTCCGTCTTGCACAGGTACGCAGGGCCTTCCATTTTTACAACTACTATCACACATCCTGCAAATTTAGATTGTATACATTTATATCCTAATTGTTGTGTTATTAATCTCATTTTTTCATGGACGTCATATTAGATTTTTTGAATTTCAAGCACTAATATTCTAACGATGTAGTACAGGTTAAACTTGTAAATTGGAAAATATTATATTTTAAAGGGATTTTTCAAAACTATACGATTTCATATTTCCAATTCTAACACGATTTCTGTAATAAATTTTCGTCATCCGTTTTCTTCCATTAGTCTACAGTTAATGTTCAACGAGTGATTTTCAAAGTATGAAAATCTCATTCAAAAGCAATATACTAAAAATAATGATAAACCTCCAGAATTTATAACCATAGGTTTTTTGAAAATGAAAAATCTAATATGGCATCAGTAAGATAAAATGTAGATGATGATAGTTTAATTATAACAGAGATTTTGGGCCATATTGGCAGTTAAAAAAGTATCAATCACGTGAATGAAAAATTGAGTTCAAAAATTCAATTATTTTCTGTCGTATTCAAGACGTAGCAAAAAAACTTTCATTTTTCAGCAAAATATCATAAAGCTTATAAATAATCACTGCCATAATTTAACCAATTCTGTATCTCTCAAAGTTTCTGAGATCCCATAATACACACAAAGCCAATTCCGATGAAAAAGATGTGAGATGTTATCTAATTATCAATAAAATAAATGATTCAACATCGCTGAAAAGCATCTTTCATGGCAGCTACACAGAATACTTTATTTTGAATTATTTCATGTTGAATCATTAATACCTTTACCTGGCATAACTTGTCCGCAGTCTTGCAACGTAAGGGAAGTGAGGCTGTTCTCTTGGTCCACCCTGACCACCCCATAACTGAGCCCCTGCATCGACAATACACCCCTGCCAGTGGCGTTGACTCCTCCTCTACCCGGTCTTCTTACTGACACTGTCATTACTTCACTAGAACTGGCACATGGACATATCGCGTCTGCGCGTAGACCTGCAAAAATGTTCATATCGTGGTTTTAATCAAAATGTTGCAGTTGAGGATGATAAAATGTAAGATTTGATATGCTCTATATAATGACAGGGTTACTTTTCAACCTGGAAGTCAGCGAAACAAGCAGGATTTTTGATATTTTCCTGTACATATATCCTCCTTCCACCCACCATTACATCTACTTAAAAGTTCGAATTTGTGAGAATGCAGGGGGGATGCGGACGTCGAACCGCACCCTACTTTTTCAGTTGAAAAAAGGTATTAATTTCTTACAATGAAACTTTGACGGAGGTCACAAATCGGCGCATACATATCACTTCATTCTCGCACAATGTTTTTTCATAGATAACATCTCGCAAAGGCAGAAAGCCTATCACTCTCCAGAAGCGCTGCGAGAGGACAAATGTCTGTTTACATTAACCTGAACATGCTGAAAATTGTAACAATGCCGAGGTTCTCCAAATGAACGATTTTTTGGAAAGGCTTTTTCGAAGCGGTCCAAACTGCAGAGCTGTAGATAGAATTAGATATCTCATATTCGCCAGACGTATCTAAATTATTGTTTTATATGAATCTAGTTGAGAAGTTGCTTGTGGACTCACCCTTAGACTGGAATACTGATAAAAATTGATCACAGGAGGATAGCGACCACGGGTTAGCGCCGTCGGCGACTAGCAACATTCTGAGCGAGCCCAGGTTCACGTCCTTGTGGTCCTTGGTGGCCAACAGTCCCCAGTGTAGGTCCCGCGATTTCACAACGGCCACGCAGGCGCGATGTTTCGTGATCATCTGCATCCAGCTGGCCGGGTTGACTTTCATCAACGCGTACGGAATGTAGATCACGTGCATGCCGTTCAGCACGCTCGTCAACACCGAGTGCCACAGGCCGACCTGGAACAATCAATCAATCAATCGATCGATAAGAATGACAATATTTATTTATTCGATCACTTAGAGGGACAATCACAAGACTACAAGTTCACAAGTGGGAATTACATACCTCCCGTTTGAAATCCAAGACGCAGACCATGTTCTCTCCTTCCGTATAGTTGCATGCCATTGTGAGCATCCTGCAATGTTGTACCATAGCTGCCCGGGTTATGGTGACGCCCATCACCGAACCGTCACGATCCGTACTGTATTCTATGTACGCTGGCGTTTCGTCTGTCAGTCTGTGGAGACAAATGTTGATGAGAAAATATTTCCTTTAGAATCATATTTTGTATATACGAAACATTTGTTACAGAAGTGCGAGTGCGAGGATAAGTTGGAAAAGTGATGGCTAAAAGGTACTCAACAAGTTGAGGAAGAGATTTCAGAACTGATCCTTGAGGTCGTTCACAATTGAATGATTTTTTGGAAATGTCAAAATGATCCTTATTCTCTCCAAGGAGAAAGTAGATCACTTTTGTGTGTCACTAGGAACTGTGGCAAAGCCGCACAATCCCGGCTAAACAAGTGAATTTATTTTGTCTCATTTTGAATTTCAGAGTGACATGTTTGAAAACTGATCACACCTTCACCACGCTCCATAAGCGCTGCGAAAGTATAGATGCATATTCAAATTGATACGATGTAAGTTGTAACCATCAGCAATCTTTTCCAAAACGATGAGATCCTCTAAAATATCAACATTTGGAAGAGGCTCGTTTCTTTGTAAGGTCATAGGTAACTTTGATAACTTACCTTGGTGTAGGCAGCCAATCTTTGGGCGTTTTCGCGAGATGTTCGGTGACGAACCATGTTAACCTCGGCCAACCTTTGAATTGGATCACTTCGCCGGACGTCGTCTTAGGTAAGCCTTTAAGACATGCTTCCGACGTCAAAGCCACTTGGACTGCACAACTGCCCAATAGAAAACCTATTTGAAGGGAACCTGCATCTCGCCTCGTTATTGGAACCTAAAAATATTAACGGATAACAGTAATTCAGGACAGAATTCACATTTATTCATCATCTCACCATACAAACATACATTTCCTATGCATATCGAAAAATAATATTCAATCAAAACCGTCATCGGGGAATTACTTTGACAGTTTCGCGACTGCAGTACCTTCCCCGCCTATAGTCATTACGGAATTACAGGATGTTGAAAATATGACGAGTGATGTTGATATCTTACCTCGATAGGAACAGGGACAATTCCAGCTTGCAAGCATCCATAAAAAGCACATAGAAAATTGATAGGGTCGTTGTTGGGGTAGACTAGAGCCACTCTATCACCTGATTTCAAGCTAGTGTCGCCGTTTTTACTGAACGATTTCGTTAGGAGTGCGTACGCTATTTTGTGCGATCTACTTAATAATTTACCTGAAATCAAAAATACATATATTAATCATCAGCACTGTTCACCAAACATCGCGCACGGTGGAGCTGCTCATTGGGAACTTACGAAGTCAAGTTGATCTTAGATGAGAATTTACAGCGTTCAGTCGGAAATGTAGTCTATTCAGTGGCAAAATAACATATTCGGCTAATGTCTTGGTATTGACATTTATTATTCGTGAAAAGTGAGGATTTTTGATGATTGGGCATTCTATTAAAAATGGGGCCTTTATGTATTTCAATTGAGTCAATTTCCTTTAATATGTAATTATATATAAGGTAATCGGATGAGGACTAAACATAAAAACAATTTGTCTGACTTCAAAAAAGCTTCTATTTTCCACCTTTAATTATTTGTATATTTGTGCTTTTGCAACTTCACTTTGTGTTATAGCGTACACACAATCTCTATACAAAGTCATTTTGATGGGTGTATAGTTTTGAGTTACGTTCTATGTTTATCGCACAAATGCCAATGGAATATGAGGGAGTTTGGAGATATTTTGTATGCTGATAACCTCGTTATATTAATTCCTATTTAAAATTCAATGCGTTGATTGGGGGAGTAATACTGTTTCAGTTAGAACTGCTGCAGATAATTCTACTAAAAAATAACCAGAATGCATTGTCTTCAGACATTGAAAAGATTGGGTTAACGATACCTGAAAATCGGTGACAACAGGATACACTAAAATGTCGTTCAATATAAACTTCTGTCGATTATCATCATATACCAAAATATAATACTGTATATAAAGATCAACTTACCATATGTTAATGTAACAGATAATTTTCCATTCGGATCTAGCACCGTAGCGACTGAAGCCTTAAACGTAGCATTTCCATATCTAGTAATAGCTGCTTCAAGACTCCTAGGTAATCCCGAAGGAATTATCAATTGTTCTCCTACAGCGGGACTCATGCAGCTGCCTGAAAGCATCAACCAGAATCAATAACATATATTTTTTATATCACACAAAAACTCCATTCCTTGAAATCGAATTTACACGGTTTCCAAGTCAAAGTACCACGGTAGCTCTTTGTTGAAGATAAACAGTTAAAATTGTTTTGAGCCTTCCCTGATGATCCTAACGTATAGTAGTTGAAGTGGTTTGGCAAGTGGGGTAGAACTGTTAATTTTTATGGAGACGATTCAAGCAAGTAGAATCAAAAAAGATTATTTGGCATAGCATTTTATCTGGTGGACTGGAAGCCTGAACCTAACCTCGCTTGATCACTTTTCAAAGCAAGAAACATTTTTCTGTGTACTGACCTTCCGGTTTGGGCGCGTTCGGGTCCTTGGGATTGGCGGCGATCTCGAGCTCGATGTCGTCATCCTCGTAGAACTCGGGAAGGGGTCTCCGCTTGGGTCGTTTGAGCGTGTTGAGCAGTTGCTGGATCTTGGCGGAAACCTTCCAACGCCCGGTACCGCCGGTACTACTACCATCACCAGTGTCACCGGTACCACCGTACCGGTTGACGCGGTCCGCGGCTGCTGGACGCTGGTTCAGTACCGCCGAAGGCCGCAAACCGACGCTCATAGAGGGCGTAGAAGTCGTGTGGGTTACGTCCGGAGGCTGAGAGTCTGGAAATAACGAAGACATTATTGAGTATCATAAATGATAAAAATGGAGGATAAACTGCAAGTGAAAAGAAAATAATTTATAGTAAAAGGTGGTAGCATAAGTAACTTGGGCCGCCTTTTCAAACATTCAATTTCGACATACTGACAATGATTTAAATGTTTGTGTTTGAACGCATGAAAGGCTTTCACTAAGTGACAACATCTACATTTTACATGAGCATTGAACTATGACAATCCGCCAGTTACTTACATGGGCGGTAGTTGTGCGAGATGTCGGTAATGCCCTCCCTTGTCCAATGTTCTCGCTGCCCCCTTTGCGGTCGGTGGGCGGCTGGCAGCGGGGGCGGCGGCGACCCGGCGCTGCTGGTGTCTGAGGGCGGTGGAGGCGGGAAGGCGCCGTGTCGGGTTGGTCGATCAGGGGTGCCGCCGCCCCCACCTTCAGGCGCGCCCCCTACCGGCTCTTCAGTCGCTAGGCTGTCCTCGTCTGACGAAGATTCCGCTGAAAATAGATCAAAGTGGCTTTAATATCAACATTGAAAAAAAGAAAACCTGTGCATTGAGGCAAATTTCTTAGAAATAACTTTACCTCCGATTTTATACTGGACAGGTAAGATTGAAAAATTGGTCAGCTTCAATGAGATCATATTTTTTGACACAATAAACATAGCAGATACATTTTTTCTGCGAGAGTAAAAAAATGCTACAAATTAATGTAACTTTCCAATAAAAAATAAGGGCCAATGTGGCTCTGAAACAAAGATACGAAAAAATTTATGAAGTCCCTCTCGTTATTTCAATTGATCTAATTTTACATCTAAACATTTGACCTTCAATCAAAATATCAAGATACCAAGTTTTATAAAAATCGAAAAAAACGTGGAACTTTACTGCCGAATAAATAAACACATTGCTACAAATAATTTTTTTGACGACGAAACCAAAAATTAAACTTTACTTCAACCACGAACTAATTAAATACATTGTCATGAAAGACGATACTTCATTATTATATTATGTTATTATTATATAAAACATATTTTCCGCTCAGCAAGACTCACTTTACTATTTTTGTCTGTCTATCAAGGAGTTGCTATTCTTGGAGGATAATAAGAATGCAGATAAGGTACAGGAATCAGCATATAATAAATATGTATGACCCTAGGGAATTTAATTTTGTACATTAGAAACTTAATAACGTTATGGGTTGAAATATAACGTACCGTACCAGTACTCATTACATGCTTTCTGAATCTTGAGCAGCAACAAATATTCTGAGAATTATTAAGAGAAATCAATTAAAAAATCCTTATCGTTTTGGGTTAGCCGTAGAATGGCTAGAATAATTTTATAATTCGAATAAAATAAAAACAAATCGTTTGATTCAATTTGTCAAATATTTTTGATTATACTACATTCTTTAACTGGCATTTTTTTGTATTAATTTTTCAAATGTATTCAATTTTTTGGTTCAGACATTGTTCATTTCACTACCAAAAGCCTGAAATAATTCCATTTGAAAATAATGCAAAAAACCTCATGTAGATAAAAAGTTGTGTAATTTACACAGTTTCCCAAATAAAACTCTTATTTTTTCAGTGACGCGTTTCGATTTGTACACAATCTACATGCAAAAAACCCTGTATGTTTTGGTCTATTGCCACCCTCCCATGAACAAAAAAAATAAAAATAAAAGTCTGCCACATTGTCATGAAATGAACATGTCTTTTGTTGACATCATCTATACAATTTGGATTTCTTAGATATTTCGATTGATTTACTGCCTATCTAACATAAATATCACTGAAGATCATACAGTAGCCGAAACGCAGTGATACTCAAAATTGGAATTGTTAATTTGATCACCGATAGGCAACATAAAAAACATTCTATTTGACCGTTCGTGGTTAAAATGAATACATTTAATTTATAGACAAAATATGTACAAATATTCTAAGATGAATTTTACCAGAGTCATGTCTATCCCTATCAGGACTACGGGCCATCACTGACGTCCTTTTGGATGGCATTGGCATCGAAGGTTTGTGCCTGTTCTGCATGGCTTGGGCCAAGGCTTGCTGCACAGCCTCTTGTCTGACCTCTATAAAAGAAAACAACACTTATATCTCTTTGTTCACAATAACCTTTTCATCAGTGCATATCCAAACAAATGATTCATAATTAAAAATCATCCTGTAGTTATTATTACAAAAATAAAATGATCTAGAGACATAGTGTTTATCAGAAGCAAAAGTAGCGTGATATTTTATCTAATTGTTCACAAATAAATATTGCAACAGTTTTTGGTAATTTAGTGTACAATACTTGGGATAGAAAAATGCCTATGTTACGAGGGTCGCGCTGAAAGTTTTTAGATACAGAAAAACTACAAGGTTTTTTAAATAAATTTATTCTGTAATAATAATAAACATATTCTCCCCCAACCTTAATACATTTACGCACTCGGTAAAACCATTTGTCTAATTCTTGTGACCAACGTTTTTTTGAAAGGTTGCTAATTTCCTCTTCAAATGCAGCGATTGCCTCTTCATCGGTGGAAAAATGGCGACCTCGTAACTTTTCTTTGATCTTAGGGAATAAGAACTCTGTTCAGCTCAAAAATCGAGTGTTCTAGCGGCGCGGTTGTCATACAGAATCATGGCTCGAAAATCGCGACTACCCGGTTCCATTTTCATGTTAAAATTCGGCCAACACTTCGATGCATTCGAGACCGTGGCAAGGCAACTACTGAACGATTCAAACGCTGCCTTTGCCTGTAAGCACTTACAACTTTAGACAAAATAGCTGCGTGCTCAAACTTGTATAGATTAGGAATACCTAGAGACTTTCAGCGTGACCCTCGTATTGTTAGGTTTTGATACACTCATCCAGCAAGAATTACCTATACAAACATTAAGATCATAACATTCATTATTCTTTAACAATGAATGAAAAAACCCATTAAAAGATGTAAACATTCGATCAGATGTTATCTTTGCACTAATAAATGTAGGATAACACATACCAGCTCACAATCATTCGTCATTTGTTTAACATCTGCCAGGGTTGCACGAAATTGTCAAACAATCACAATGTTTATACTGTGACTAACAGCGAAACATCAATGCACTACTACTGCGTTTATTTGTATCAATAAAACTCATTTTATGATATAAATAGCTATCATGCTTTGGAATACTTACGATTTATTCGAATGTAGTCAAGACACCATTGAAAAAATTAGAGATAAGTACGTGAAGAGAATGCAAGCATATCGCTACATCTGCGCAAAGTGACTCTGTGCTTTTCAATAACGTGTTCATGACTCATGCCTGGGCTCGTTCGTGAACGCGTTCGTTGCTGTCTGGTTTTAAATGTTCAACTTTTAATTTGAATTCATATGTATTACAAACAAACGTGATATCAGCCAGCGCCATGCAGAAGAAGACGAATTGGAATGAGAAATGTTCAGTGAAGTGTGCGGTCATATTTCGGATATTGAGAAATGTGGTCATGTACAGAATGTTATCAGTTTAGAAATGAAGGTCTTTTTGAATCCCACTTAGAAACTAATGCAAAATATTGAGAAACAAAATCTTCTGTATGCCTTTCGCTATACATGAGACCAGCTATAGACATTCATGTTTCGTCTTTAGCCTAGACTCGTCAGTATAGCCTGACGGTCCAACTATAGAGACTTCAAGAATCTTTCGAGATAAGGTGAGACGAGACTCTTCAAACAAATAATAATAATAATATTTGGATTTTAATAATTGCTTTTTGACTTACGAATTGACAAAAAATCATCATAGGGTATGTGCAGATGATACGTGGCTATAAATTGTTGAACTGAAACATTAAAATTTAAAACCTTTACTACTCCATATCGTATCACCTTCCAAGTTTCATCAAAATCAATGGAGTGGTTTTTAGACTTTACGCGGTGACAAAAACGCCAATAGACAAACGACGGAAATTGATGACATTAAACACACAAAACCTTATTGTCTCAAATTCGAAAGTTTTCAATCACAAAACGACACCTGCTTATGCACGAAAACGATACAGTCAATCAGATAGACCACTAGTACACAGAATAAGTATCAGAAGCAGTTCCGATGAAGCACTTACTGCAACACTGCCCGCACCTTCTCTTCCCACCACCTTTATCCATTTCGCCTTCGAAAATGTATCTATCTTTGGGTAGTCCGCAATTCCCGAGATTCGCGAACCGCAACCGACTGATGACATTCGACGTGATTCGTTCCAAAACGATTCTAGCGGTCGACGCCGTACGTCGTTATCTCTGACCATGCGGGTGAACGTCTTATCAGGGCATTGTTTGCTCAACAATGAGCCTCATGCGACATGCAATTTTCTGATAATGACAAGACAAACGCGACCACAAAAGCTATACGACTTTGCACTGTCGAGCAAAAGAACATTGGGTCAAGTAGAGATGCAACATCACCAGGTCGAGCTACCAACGAGTTCACCGCAACAGTTACTATTACTCCACAAGGAGTTAACATTTTGAACGAGATATTTTACTGATCTTGAAAGAAGCTGAAATTCTTGCGCCTCGAATATTCCACCTGTATGTTTAGCTAATCTTTGGTTTTATTGGTCTTGGATAGTAGCAATTCTGGCTTTACCTAGCAAAAAGTTCAAAGAAGCTTTTCGGATTGATGCAAATTAAAAAATGGTTATAAAGAAGTACGTCAGGGAAGGAATAAGAACCGACTCGACTACCACGCATAACAATTCTATCTGATGTAATCAGTATCTCAAGTGGTGGTTCAACAACAATTTGACTGTGACAAAAAGTCACATGCTGGTCTGTCAACCATGAAGAGGAGGGTCGCTCAATACTTGAATCAACTTCTATCAAGCTTCTGGGAATTAACATCAACACTATCATGTTGCCAGTCTCCCTAGGACGTCGTACCAGAAGCTGGGGGGTGTTCTTCCGCTCCAGGAAATTGACTATGCGAAAAGACAAATGGGTGAATATTGTTGCATGGTGACTGGGTGCAGACATGGGTAACATGCTCAGAAAATGGAGATAAGTCAATTGATTCTTCACTTCCTTCACTTCACAGATAAAGTTTTCTGCTTGGACATTTCTTTTAGTATAAGGGAATTAAAATTTGCGTGGTTTCTTTTTAGATTTTCAGATTAAACATGCACGTTTTATGCACTTTTTGGCAGTCTTGGGGACGCAGAATCCCAACACGACCATTAAAATTCGCTAGCGAGTAGTGAAACCTTTTTATTGATGCATATTTGGTTCTAAATTTGGTATAAGTAATGGAGACAGACAGACTGACGGAAATGAATGATATGGTGATCTCATCCCCATCGAAACAACACATAAAAAAGTCGGAATGCACTGCCATTGCAACACCTTCCCCACCCACTGGCCTGAGAAATAGCTTCGAATTTAGTTATGTATGATTATCATGATCTTGTCGTACTTTGTAATATTGTTTGGACTTTTACTTGTTTCCACTAGGAACTTAATATTAAAATTCAAAATCTCCGTGTTGTCAATTTTATCAGAAAAAAAGGAAACGGCAAAACCACTTTGTGTGTTTGTATGTAAAGATAATAATTGTTCCTGGAATATAATCGTCATGTTCCTATTATCAGTGACATTCTACGTGATTGTAGTGTGCCAGAGCTCAATGGCTTTGCGGTAATAATAGCGTATCGCCAAGCTGTTTTAATCATTTCTTTATAGGCCATGTTGAGTACGGTCGAAAACCACAACATTACTTCCAAATAGTACGGGAGGTAAAAGCAGGATTCAACAATTGATACATAAACAGGGACTGTTCCTTTGAGCTGACTTTCATCGTTCCGTCGCTTTTGGCTTTAGCAGACTGACTCATCAGATCGTCATCAAGAGCTAGCAAGTATGGACCGTTCTTTGATCATAGATTGTCAAGATTTTAGAACATACTAAATACAGAGGGTTTGCAGTGCACATTTTCCTCTCATATTCTCACTCCCACTAATCTACCCAACAATAATTTCTTGCTGCTCTCTAGGCCATTTGTTCTGCAACCAAAAACATGGAAACCATTTAGGAAGCAGTAAATACTATTTGCAGCCAGACGTGTTTTTTTCTCGTTTCCTCGTTAGGATTACTTACAGAGTACCAGACAGAATATAGAACGATTCTGTAAGCGAAACCTAGCAATTCCATCCTTCACCATCAATCTCATCGCAACAAAAGTAAAACGTGCAACGTACACCTCACCAGTGGCATAGTTGAAAAGAAATGAGAGGATGAAGACGAAAAATATAGAATAATGTTTGTTTTTTTGAAGATGATCTCTCGAAAATGCAGAAAACTTGCGGCGTGTCTGAAATTAGATTTGGAACACTGTAATCGAATCAAAAGGATTTCCTAAAGAAAAAGGCTCATTCGGCGATCTGGTGAGGAATTGATCCTCTAGTGCCCATTATATTGAAGACCATTGAAGACTTGGTATTATTGTGATTTTCGGTATCCGCAATAGCCGTATAGGCACTTTCATCTATCGCAGAACGTCATATTGTAAATATTTATGCCAAAACATTCTTATAGTTACTCTAAATCTAGGTACTCGATACAATTCATTATTATTATTTCCATTATAATTATGTATCTCTTATATTATCCCCCATCATATGAGTGTTTCCATCCTCCTGTTGTTCAGTTAAGAATGCCTATCGTGTGTAAAACATCTTAAGGGGATACCATGCAAACTTTTTTTTAAAACAAGACGAAAAATCGTTTCATCGGTAACTGAGGGGCGCTGATCATGAATTCGGCCACAATTTGAGGCCCTGAATCAAAGGAGAGCCCCTGGTAAGCCGCTGAGCGCTTACCTGACTACTTACGCTTTTTCATCATATTCGAATCCATTCCTATAATAAGTGTCCACTATAAAAAATTATGCTGAACGTGGTCCCTGGTTCCCCCGGTACTTTGTTGAACCCCATAATCTCCAGTGCATAAAACGAGTCCAGATTCGTGATAAGCAACCCAAAATTACCCAGAAAATGAAGTGATGCACTTTTTAAAAAAAAATCGATTTTGGACCCCCTCCTTTGCATATGCATTTTATCCGAAAATACTTTTTTCCATGATAACGGAATTTTTTAGCGCAAATCTGACAACACCGTTAGAATCAACGGATAGAGTCAAAAAATGAGAGTGGAAATTGTTTTACAACTTCGTAGATTTTGGTCGAAAAATCGAGAGTTGCGCTATTCAAATGCTCATATTCACATTCACCACCACCGAATACATAACCATCCAAACAAACCACCTTATCAAAATTATTGTTTTTATGAAAGTTTCAGCATTATTATCTAGTTGAAATAATACTAAGCGAACAAGATATCTAAACAACTCCCACCTCAATCGAAAATATACCATGTAGAATATATAAAACAGATACAGATCAACTCCTTTTTTTCATTTTTACAGCGCAATCAAAATATATTTTTTTTGGGCCGTACGATTTTTAGAACTATGGTAAAGTGTAGGAATTCTCATATAATTAGAAATTTTGAAAAAACCTGGCAATTGGCTGACCATCATGATTCACCCAAAATAAAAAAAATCCCGGTAATTTGCCGACTTTTCCTGATCTCTTTACCGAACTTGTTCCAACTCTCTCTAATTTTGGAGTTAAAAATTAAAAAACTGATGAAGAATGACTTCGTGAGATTTTTTCCTTGCGTCAGCGATAATCAATACTTTACGACATAGTACTGTAGCTAAATCGGTAGAGCATCCGTTCAGCAAACCGAAGACGTGAGGTGCAACCCTCAGTTTTTTCTCAGTCTTTTTTATTGAAAATTCGTATAACTGTCTCCAAGCTTCAAATTAAAAGTCTGCAAAGGTGACTGGTTATGCAGGTGTGTGATACGCCATTGCATTTTCGTCCAACTATCTGGACAAATGTCGTCGATGAAAAAATACGCGACCCAAACGGCGCTCATTTATTTGGAGCGTCCGAGAATCAACGACCGCATAAAGTGGACAACAACAAGCGAGGAGGACGGAAAGAACAGAAGCGAGGTCATCACATGGGAAAAGCGATGATGTCTCAGGGTTGGACTGGTTTTGCAGTCTCACTGAGGTCAGAATCATAGCGTACCGTACGTGAGACAACCACAAGTTCACACGTCTCATTCAACCCATACACTTTTCAACCGTCTTTTTTTCTAGATAACCTCTCGCAACGGCAGAACAACTATCGCTCTCCAGAAGCGCTGCGAGAGGACATATGTCTATTCAAAATAGTATTTATCCACAAAAAATCTATGGTGATCCATTCCACAACGCCAAGTTTTTCTAAAAGGTCGGTCAAAGTAACGGTCAAACACCTTCCATACTGGTATGTATAGAATAGGGACAGTTCAGCTCCCCTTCTTCGATGTCCGAGGTCCCTTTATAAGGTCAGGCGTATCCAACAGATGGATTGCATGTTCTTTGATTGTGTCCAGAAGCTTCGGGGAGTGCTTTGGAGCACATATCTATACCTGCGAGCAGTACTTCAGCGACAGTCTGAGCTGAGCCTTTGGGAGTTGCTGTTCCGGAGAGTACTATTTTCTGGAACGGAAGAGAACCTTCCGTTACTGGGACGCTGACCTAGCAAGGCCGATCGTTTTAGCAACTACTACTATCTATCAGTCTTTTCAACAATGAAGTAAAGTGGGGTGACCTTGTATATAATGTACACATTTATTTAAGCGTTTGATATGATTCTAGTATGTTTGACATATTTGAAGTACCTTTTGGGTATAAAAGTTCCAAAATTAGATCCAAATGTTTATTCCCAAACTGGGAAGTAGCGCATCAACTTACTTGCGAAATTACATTTCAACTACAAACTATCATCATTCTAGGTGTCATCTTTAATTCCGTTATGTCCACAAGAAAATCGCCATTCGGCAAACTTTCGCAATTCAAACTACTTTTCTGGGTAGCGCATTTCTCTAGACGGCAATCACGAAAATGGCGTAACTGATATTTGCGCGGAGTCGCGATGATAAACGACACAACTTTTCCACCTAAAAAACTTCCGTTCCACATGTGTGACGACTGAGCCCTGTACTGGACAAAAAATAACAGAAAGTATCGGGGAGCGAAACAAAATGAACGATAAAAGTTACGTTCTACAGCTTTATCTTTGCCAGCCTTAGCAAGAAACCTCGCGTATGGTTTTATTGATGTTGCAAAGTTGCTTATGAACAGATGTTACCGGGCCGCACGTGTTTACTACTCTGATCGAGTTGTGTATCGATATTATCTTGAATTGATTCGTTTCACCATTTGACAAATTTAGTTGGTTCAATATAGCACACGGATGTGTTTTATATCATCAAATACTTGGAACTAAATCATCACATCTTCTGAGAAGCTTGAGTTATGCTTTGGAGTACGCCGTCGCAAGAACAGATTCAAAGATCATTTGAGACTCAGAGATGTTATTAATCACAGGCAGAGCATCTAAGCGCTTACCTGACTACTTACGCCTTTCTAATCATCATATTCGCATTCAGGACCATTAAATGCATAAGCCTCTTCCAAACAAACCACGGTATCAAAATTAGTATTCTAATAACAAGTGTTAGCATTCACTATAATTATGGTGAATGGTGTTCCTGGATCCCCCAGTACTTTGTCGCGCACTTTCATTTCCAGCGTGTAGAATGAGACCAGATTCGTGATAAGCAACCCAGAATTATCCAGAAAACGAGTTTATTTCCTTTTCGAAAAAACCCCTCCTTCGCATATGCCTTTGCTCAGAAAATACTTTGTTCCGGGAGAACGAAACGTCGTATTGCGAATATGATAATGCCGCTAGATTCAGCGGAAAATTTCCCATCGGGTAGAGTCCAACAATATGAGAGGAAACTTTTTCCGACTCCACAGATGTGTCTTATATTATAAAATATGTATAAGTAATTCACCATATCCAGATAAGGAACTTACGTTATGGTTTCAAGTACACTCTTGCAACATCAGATTCAAAGATTATTTGAGACTCAGTTATGTAAGATGATCGTCATTAAAAACTCCCAGAGCTACCAATAATTCCTTAGATTATTTCTAAACCATGTCTGGATAAAAGAATGTAATTGAAGACGCTATATCATTACAGATATCTAATAAATAAAAAAGGATTTTTCATGTCCAAGATCTGAGCAGTGATTTTTTCACCACCGTCAAAAGATGGCATAACTCAATTTTGTCATCAATCATCAATAAGTTTAACATGAGTACAGTGATACACAAATATTTAAATCATTCGTTTTTGTTGGTCAATTTATTTTTATTTCTAATGTATTTTAAATCATTTCATTCATATTGATAAGTTAGAGGAATTAGCAATCCCTACTGAACAAAATCATAATAATTAATTGTTACTTTTAACTGGTTAGGCCGAATAGCCCAGATTGGCGACTTAGTTGAACTGAGAATGTGTCATGAGCTGATGAGCAAATAAAAAACCTCCTGTATAGCCTAACACAAATCCCAGCACAGTCTATTTGACTAAAGCCCCGCCCGAAGCACCTTCACCAGCAGCAAGTCCCTCCCTCCACCCCCGTCAGCTCCGCCTTCTTACCTGAGTGGTACCGGCTCTCGTTTCGTGTTAGCCGCCTGTTGCCTCTCCTGGCCGCCCTCGCAGCCGCCCCCACAGCCGGGCTGCTCCCCGTTCTGGCCACGGCCGCCTCCTGACCGCCTCCAGCATCGCCAACATCTACATGCAACACACCACACACACTTAGCCATGCCACGTACAAACAGCTATTATGCGGAATGCAAGGGACAGGGATTACTGAGGACTGGGTTTATTTTGGAAGGATCCATAAAATAATATAAAACTTCATCTTGGGAGAATTCGATAGATTTATTGCATTAATATCTATCGAGCTATTTTTTCTAAAGCTTGAATGGGTACGTTGATGTACAAAGACAAATATAAGGGTAGTTTAAACAGAGTTCTTTCAGGTCACCTTCAGTCTAAGAGAATAGGACATTTAGATTGGATCAAAGCGTTAGATCGGAACACGATGGATATCGGATATCACCCTACGTGCTTCAAACGTTTGTTCTACATGCGGGCTGTTTCCAGATGGCTGATAATCAATCCAAACAGGAATTAGTGAATTAATCCGTAGCTGTTAGAACGGAAATAGGCTGGACGCTCTTTTGCCCAAAATCAATTATGCATCGGCTCTATATGCAGATGTCTGATGATGTCATCCTTTATACAGGATCTGTTATGTTAGTTCAATTATCCAGGGATTTTCGAATATCACGCTAAATGAGTAATGAACATAAAAATATAAAATACAAACATAGACTACACTGTTTTTATTTTATATGATTATAATCATAATTTTGTTATGTGAAGATTAATCTAATACTGCATTCTATAATGACACTGTATTCAGTTATCTTCTAGAATAAATAATTGTTATTTTGAAAAGGCATTCACTCCAAAGCCTAGATTGGATAAAACCCCATTCCCACTAATCATTATTACTATGATACCTAAACAGTTGGTACAGAACAGAATAGGAATTGAAACAAACAACCAAAAAGCATTTCAACCACCTACATTGTTATTACGTTGCATGCTTCCATGCAGATTCAAACATACATACATACATACATAGAAGGCTTCAAGCTTTCAATATTCCAATAGGCACACATTCAATATCTACCAAAATATGGAACTCTGATGAAATGAAGGATCACTACGGTAAATAACAAGTGAGAAACTATTTTATTTCAACTATCAGGGCTTAAACAGCAGACTTTTAAATATAAAAAACCCATGCTAGCAGTAATTAAGACAAACGTCGTTACCACGGCTATGGATCAAACGAACTAAATTTGTACGTTTAGTGAATTTAGTTCTGGATATGTATGGAATGGAAAAGTAAAAATGAGACGATAAATCACTGTCGACGCTCTGTTGCAATGAAACGTGAGCTCGCTCAATTGACAAAGATTCATTGCTATTTTTCGTGTTCCTTGCAGGTCTTCTGCACATAGAGAACTGATATTTTTCACAAACGACTTCTAAGTATACTTTATTCTCACTTATGAATGATGCTACTAAATAGACTTGGGATATCGAGTCTCCTTACTCAATTTTTTTTTCTTAGGCTCTCGATAAGGACATAAAACTAGGTATAAGGTTATACATTCTTCTAGCTGCACACTGTTTTCCTCTAACTACACACAACATGCATGGCCAACTTCGAGCGGGCGCAGATTTCCTCGGGGTTTAACGAGTCGAAAGGGTAACACAAACAGAGATACGCTGACTGTGTGGAAAGTGCGCTCAATACGAGTTTTTATCGTTCGGGTTTAATTAGAGAACGCCCTTGCTGGCGTTGCATCTTGCGCAATTGTTAATTATATTAAACAACGGGGAGGGTTTTTCGGTGTCTCGTGGAAAGAGCTGGAGCCAGATTAAATCTCTTTTTGTTCGTATCTATTTTGTTTGCATCTAATGTTATTAAAAAATCTTGAGAATTCAAAACGTTTTACTGCACTTTCAACATATTCCCCCCAAGGGGTTGAACTAAAAAGGTTGCGAACATTAGTTATAAGTGACCGTCTTGAAAATAGAATTCCGATTTTACGCTATTTCCAAAAGGGTGGGTAGTTTTCAGATTGACACCATGTATGTATAAACCACAAAAGCAGGCTGGGTCGATGAAGGGGGACACTGGTAGAAACGATTCAAGAGTTACGTGAAATAAATGTAATTTGCGCAAAAATTGGTCAGTTTATACATTTATTATTATTATATGCAGATTGATTAAGCGTTGAAATGAAGCAATAATTTATTTTGTATTTTGAAAATTAAAGTGATCAAAATGCAGACAAATACAAGTGAAGAGTACTTCTATATTCTGTCGACCTAATACCGGGGCGTAGCTAGGGTAGTGCAAGGGGGGACGTACGTGTATGGGGCACAAAATCGTGGGCTGAATGGGCAGGAAATGGAAGTTGTGCCAGCTGAAGGAGAGGGGGTTATGTCCACAAGGGGGATTAAGGAACTTGCCCTGGGCTACGACACTGAGCTAATGACATGTTGGCATGCAACCTGAAAGCATTCGACTCGCAACCCCGTCAGAATCCGTCCCCAGTCGCTCCTTCGCCGCACCTGAGTGGTACCGCTTCTCGTTGTGCGTGACCCGTCGTTGAGTGCGTCTGCGGGTGTGCTGCTTGTTTCCACCTCTTTCCATGCCCCCACCACCACCACCTCCACCATGACCGCCTCCAGAAGGATCGCCACATTCATCTCCAATCGCTGGCGGTTCGCTAGATGCTACGAAAAATGACAGATGAGGACATGCCGTTAGTTGAAATGAGAATATATGAGTGTTAGTATGAGTAGAGTGAAGATGGGATCTACTAGGGTTTCAGTAACAATTCGATTGACGTGATATCGTTGATGGTCTTCAGGTGGAGTCCTGAACACCTGAAGACGATTGAAGACACTCCATCAATCGGAACGCTGTTACTGAAACATCGACATTGTCTACAAATATCGCACAACAACTACAAGGGTTTCATTATCAAGCGAGCTACTACAATTTAGATATTTTAATCAAAGATCTATTTCTACAACATACTGTGTCATATTTTTTATAAAGGGTTGTAGAAATTTTTTGAATCGATCGATTATTGGATAAAATGAGGACGGTATCGAAATAAGTTTAAATCAAATGTATGTAGATTTTCAAGTGTCTATTTGTAGGATTTCCAGATTGATGGGTGGAAGCAACGATGGTAGAATCAAAAGGTAGTGACAATGTATTAAGTGGTCGGGTTATTGTGGAAGAACAGCAGTGAGTTATAGAGTATAGTGTTTTAATATCTACTATGTTTTATCGCAATTTTCTTCAACATGAATTAGTTTTGTAATTTTTGTATCTTTCCACTGGTTCTACCCTCTAAAATTGACTAGGCTATTTTCTCTACTTCAGATTCACTCTTCAAGAATAGGTCAAAGTATTAAATAACCCTTGCCGTTTCTTTTCCTAGTTTCAAAAGTACCTAAGCAAAAGTGTGATAACAAAGGCGCAAAGCAAAGCCCGTCAATTATAATTGTATACTCACCCACCCTCAACGCCAAAGAGTACAAGCCTCTCAACTCCTTACATTCAACAGGAGCTCTTTTCCGTCGACCGACTTTCAAAGCAAGAGAAAAAAGAGAGCGGAAGAAAGCCGAAGAAGACTTAATTCTTACTTAGGTTATGATGGAAACCGATATACGCAACCTAGATAGTGCAACCATCACATTTATCGAGTCTCAACCAAAAGTTGAGAGTGTTGAGAATGCTCGGTCGTGTTATATTTTCCTACTGGCCGTAAATTAAAACCACATTTCATTGCCTGTCAACCTTTTCTAACGTTGCGGCTGCCTTGACAGCCTTCAAAAAAGTACAAAAGGAAACATTGAATTAAGATACATTCATATGGAATGCATTCGATAAATATTTGACACAATGATCACCGTACTTGTTAGACATAGATGATTATTCACAATTTAACATGATAACATGATTTTATCAATAACTAGTACTACAGTACGTACCTACGCAATTAACAGTGCCCCTCACAATACGAGGGTCACGCTGAAAGTCTTTAGATATTCCTAACCTATACAAGTTTAAACAAGTTTGAGCACGCAGTTATTTTGTCTAAAGTTGTAAGTGATCACACGCAAAGGCAGCGTTTGAATCGTTCAGTAGGTGTCTTGCCACGGTCTCGAATGCATCTAAGTGTTGGTCGAATTTTAACGTGAAAATGGAACCCGGTAGTCGCGATTTTCGAGTCATGATTTTGTATGACTATAAAAAGGGACTGAAACAAGCGGAATGTCACGGCAGTTTAGTGGGTTGCTTTAAAGACTCTGTCCCTTCTAGGGCTATAGTTTGTAATTGGTTTGCTGAGTTTAACAGGGGCCAGGTCTCATTCGATGATGAACCTCGCACAGGTTAACCGCCCACTGCTGTTATTCCGGAAACTGTAGGAGCTGTGCAAAATATGGTTAAAAAATATCGACATATAAACTACACCGAGATTGAGGCTTATCTGCAAATTGGACCACCGAGCCAAAAATTACTTTTTTTAACTAAATAAATAAAATGATAAAGAAAAAGATCTCTCTATACATTAGATTACTTGAATTTTGACTGTAACAACTGGTGAATAAAAATATGTCTAACTAGAGTATTGAAATAATGATGTGAGATTGTATATTGTATATTCTAACATACTTGCCTTAATATGAATTGAGTAATGAAATAATGATGAGCTGTATAATAAGTTTGTATATTCTATTATTGCTTGCCTTAATCTGAACATGTGAACATTTACATTTAGATCTTGTATATTTTGTTTTTATTTTATTTTTGTATACATTTTTATACTAATTGTTATAATTATGTTATGATTATGTATCAGATATTTTCTTTTTATTTTCTTTATAATGGCTCCTGAGCACAGAGGGTATTCTCTCTCTTCAGGTTTACTTGTATCTCCTATGGAGAATGGATACTTGTAAATTGCCAATAAATAAATAAATAAATAAATAAATAAATAAATAAATAAATAGGGTGCTGATCTACTACTCAGTAAAAGGAAGCAATTCCACAAATAATCTCCCCTAAGAACGGAACATTTATTCTTTAACGTTTTTTCCTTCTTGCCATCTAGGCACATGTTAACTAACTGGACTATTACTGTTGAGTGTGTGAGTTCGTAGTGGAAAAGGTACAACGTCCGCTTCAGTTGCTGTGCCGCCAATTAAAAGAGAATAAAGCAAGTAACGCCACATTCGCTTATGTTTTATGGTGTGCCTCCAAATGCCAAATGAGTCTTAGTTATGTCGTAAACGGGATGGATGGAAAAACATGTTGTGGATGCAATATTTGATGCGGTTTCCGATGAAATATCAACCCTTAAACTCATACTTATCGTTGACAATAATAGGAAATGGGAATTTGATTTTGAAATTACTATGACTGCTTCCAGTGCAACAATTCAATTCGATTCAAACTAGATCTATGCATGAACTATTTATGTATATCGTTACAGAAATTCCTCCGCCTGTTGGTGTGCGAAATAAAACATTTAATAATAAAGTATTTAAATCGATAAAAGAAAAACCTAGTCGAAAATTATGTTCAACACATAATTATGGGAAAGATCGCTTGGAATATGACTAAACAACAGTCCACTAGGAAGTTGGAAAGACGAAACATCTCAAGATTATCCACCTGTCTAGCAAATCGTTGTATCACTTCCTCGGGCGTAACGATAATTGAATTTAAATTTAATCATCACCTTTACCTAGTATTTACGAGTATTTTAAAGTGCATACATCGAAATAACATTCCGACAATTTTTTCTCTTACGACAGACTTACAAAAAATGCAGTAAGTCTTTTCTATATACTAGCAATACTGACTGCCTTTATGGGAATTTTATTTCTCGATTGCATACTAAAAGATCTAATCGCCTCGAATTTATTCTGGGAATCTTTGAGTGAATGTCTGTAATTTGCTGTTAAGGTATTTCTACAAACTCTTAACACAACATCTGAATAGTTGTAGTTAAAAGGTAAGGTACCTATGAATACTTTATTGATTTACTAATCAAATTGCTTATAATTATTTGTTGAATACTGCTAAATACCAGTTGTTTGAAACTTGTAGACAAGGTGGATTTTTCAAAAGTTTTATTTCGGACTTCCATTGTCTATAAAGTTCACCTGAAGACGATTGAAGATAGTATATCAATCGAAACGTCGTGATACTCAAAATTTTATAGACAATGGAAGTCCGAAATCAAACTTTCCTAAATACCACATGAACAGAATATCAGTAGAATATTTCATAAGTAACAGCACAGCCTAAGTAACAGTGTACATTCTACTCGTACAAACATAAATTAGATGGATTCACTTTTATATCGATATCCTATCTCACGATTATTAATATAATATCATAAGTTCAAATATAATCGTGGCAATAGCTGTTTCGAATTCGTGACAGATGGCAAGTAAAAAAATAGAAAAAAAATATTATCAAAGCCCGCGGTGGGCAAATTATGGTTGAGAACCTATGTTTTACAGCGTTTTTTTCCAGCGCTTCTGAAGCGCGGTGGCTTGTTTAGCACATCTATTAAATCTCCAAATTTCTGAGCGTAAATGTGAAAAAATATCAATGGGTTGAGAATCTTGATCTGTAGAGAGTAGCCAAGGCAACCTACTTGACGCCATTCTCGATGAACCCCAATTAGAGCGTGGTAAATCACCACTTTGAGACCTCTGATATGCTCTGATAACAACGGAACAATATCATTATCAACAGGGTTCCCGGCTTTGACGATTGTTGATTTTGGTTTTGTGCGAAGATGTAGCAAATGTGTGCTTGGTCAACATCAACCGCGTTCTCGGCTGTGTAAAGGTATATTGTGTGGAGATTTTGGAAAGTCCGTCCTAGCGGAACATTAGCTGTTGAACAAACATCTATCCTTTGAATGGGGAGTGCCTGAATTGTAGGCAAATTAACAAATAAGCAGTCTTTACTAAACAAACTTAGAGTATGTATTTGATTATTTAGCATTCGCCGGTGTCTATTGTTCCATGGTTGAAGCTCTTATTTCTTTATGTACTATCCAGTACAATGATGTGCTTCAAATAAATACATAAGAGCTATCAGAAATTACTACAAAGATTTCAGTGAATTATTTGAGCCTAAGCATTTTCACAATCACTATATGAACAGTAGATATTGAATTTTATTCTGGCACAATGCAAAAGTCGCAGTTTTTCTAGACTAATCGTGGCAATCTGTCAATAGCCGGTATCGTCTATCTGTATTATATTTATAGGCTTCGTCATTCCGATAGACTGGGAGTGTTCACCAGATATATCACGCGTTGTTATAGCTTCAGTATTACTCTGCTGCCACCGGATCGATATCTCAAAAAGCACAAATTACTACTAAATTTTTGAAACTTAGAATAGTTACCTATGTAGGAACCATACCGGTACAAAGTGATGCACAGCAACAGGAGCATTAACGGTCATTCAGCTGTCATATGAGTGTCTGAGAAGGAAGACATAAATCATTCTGCATTGAAATTCAACCTATCCTTAACAAGTTAACGTTGTTTAGTAACTATTATGGAGTCATTGTGTGCATCCGGGACACAAGAAGCGCTGGACTTGCTTAACAATACGTAGGTACGTCTACAGTACGTCATGTCTCGTCTTCGTGAAATCATTAGCACAACGATGTTGAACCAGTCAAATTGGTCAGTGAAGATTGCGATAACATGCGGGTTTTTGCCATTTGAACGATTAGCATTTCAAAAGTATGAAACGTTTCATATTTCATTCTTGCTGTTCAAGTCAAGTTCTCGCAAGCATTTATAACAGTACAAATAAACTGTAATTTGACCTTGAGCCCAAATATGAAGGACATTCGAAAATGAGCGGTAAACTACGACGATGTGTGAAAAGTGGGGTGGTTTTCTTCTTCGGGAAAAATACCTAGTTAATTATATATCACCTATATATTATTTGAGCACAGGCGATGATATGCAATATCCTACAAGACAAATCCTCCATCTTATTAACATACAACCCTCTTTCAACTAATCTCCAAGTGTCGTCCTCTATGTGGACGCCCTTGACTGCGTTACGTACATACCACCCGACTGCTCTCTACAGTTAGACCGCCAGGCTATACTGACGATAGTCAGGCAGCAATCAAGGCCGTAAGTGCCTGCAGGATAGCATCAGGGCTGGTCTTAGAGTGTAGGAAAGCTCTTGACGAGATCGCAGAGAGACACAGGGTCTCGCTAATGTGGGTCCCTGGACATTCTGAGGTTCGAGGCAACATTATGGCGGACGCTTTGGCGAAGGCAGGATCAAAAGGAAATCTTTTGGGTCCGGAACCGGCTGTAGGGTTAGCCGCAGGTAGAATTAGAAAAGCTACGGACGAGTGGATTCAAATTCAACACTCTTTGAGGTGGAATAGCATCTCAGGACATCTCCGTCAGGCACAGGAATTCATTACAGGGCCTGTAGCCAAAGAGGGGCGATTTTGCTTCTCTCGTGATAGGAGTCATCTTAGGTTGCTGGTGGGACTGCTCTCTGGTTATAATACCTTTAGGCAGCACCTGCACCTAATGGGGATAGTTAGTGACCCAACGTGTGCACGCTGTGGCGATGAGGAGGAGTCCTCGGCACACATACTATGCGCTGTTAAACCCTCGGGCACCACAGGCAGGCCATACTGAGGTCCATAATTCTGGAACCAGGAGATGTAAGATGGGCAGGACCCAAGGCCATACTTAACTTTGCGAAAAGGGCTGGCCTTGGGAACTAGAGCTGATAGAGGCGTAAAAGGGCCCGGCGGTGCACCGATGATCCACATTGGATTGTCTCTCTCTCTATTCATTCATTATACTGACGAGTCTAGGCTAAAGACGAAACATGCATGTCTATAGCAGGTCTGATGCATAATGGAGAGCATACACTTAATACAGCCCTTTTACCTAGTAAGTAATTCTCTTGCCGAAGCTAAACTCCAATTAAGTAGATAGCTGCTCAGCTCAGGTTGATCTTCGTCTTCAATGCACATATGCATAACTTAAGGATAAGTTAACAGGTTACGAAGCGACGTTTACCGTCTTTCCCGTCTTCAATTATTCAATATGAGACGTTCGCACAAACTTACACTAATGAAATTTTGATGTACATTCGGATAATGCCGTCGTTTTGTTAAAGACTGCACTGAGATGAAATTCTTAGGATGGCACAGTCGAAGTAGAGAACGGAATTTAAAATTGGAATATCAACATATGGAGGGTCATCTCAGTATTTGAGGTCCAGGTTCCTGATGACCTAGTCAGTAATGTTTTTGATGATTTCCGCAGCCCGCTTGAGATCTGCCACCAGCATGACTGAAAACCTGGCAACCTTGCTTGGGAAGCTAAACACAAACAGCGCCAATATCGTATGATGACCTCAAAATATGAAACTGCGCCCACCAGAGCTGTTGTTTTCCTTTTTAGCAATTCTACCTTCATTATGTTTCACGTGCTTGGTGGGTTCCTTCCTATCATAAAACTCCCAAAAGTACCTCTGATAATGCCAAAGTGTCAGTCGAGTTTAATAAATAAAGAGCAGTGAAAACATGGAGAGCGGTAATGACAATAACGGGTCTATTTGGATGTACATAAGGATGAGCCACAATATTAAGGTAACGTCTTAAAGACTGGGTTAAGGGACAGGAAACGTGAACTTGAGCTGTCGTTATTGTACGGCCATACCGTCGGTGGGCAATAAGGGAGGTGAATTTTGAATATTTTATCGCATTCCCGACCTGGCGCTCCGTAACGTTTGTTAGGGATGAATAGATGTTTGTGGTGCGGGCATGACAATGAAAGCATATGTAGAGCTACGTTTGTGATGATACGACAGCCAGAGTTGCATTCGTGTATTTTCCCCTCTCATCTCTCTCCTCACCAACTCGCCTTCGCCAAGGCTGGCAGATCAACGTGTCTGAACGTTCTGCTCTTTGAACTGGACTGTATTTGTAGATCTTAATTTTTGGTGTCTTCATTGATCTGAATGGCATGTTGAAAAGGCAGGGGGAAATAATACAAGAATGAAAAAAAAATAGAAAGATCTATAGAGGTAACATCGAAAAATGGCGTCAAGTAGATCAGCTCTGTACGTCCCACGCATAATCAGTTTAAAACCTAATATTTGAATCGTCTTAAAAAAATATTGATTCCTTGGAATCAAATTATAAAAATATTATAAATGTTTGAAAATCTTAAACCGTTTTCAATTTTGAAAATTCACAAAATTTTCACATTAGCCATAAAGCATTGCTGCTGCGTATTACATATTGCTCGCAAGTGAGCAGCAGATCGCAACCAACCTCGCATGTTTTAAGTATATCAGCCCTGGAAAAAGAACGCACCCGTCTTATTATGATTTTATCATCAAAGAAAAAAATTACTACAAAGAAAATACCATAGCAATCATTCAATGACTCCGAATACAGCTCGCATTGTATTTATTATTCGTTTCTATCAGAAAAGCACAAATAATGCAAATCACTTTGCCTGAGACTTTTCACCAGCCGACGTTATGCGGGATTCCCTGGCGACCTTCGTTCTTCAACTTTTATAAGCCCATTACAGACGGTCGGCAGACGAGAGAAAGAATATTATGGTAGAGCTTTCTGGAGTTTCAGGTTATTTCTAACTTGCCAAGCTCCGTTATTGGAAAGGGAAAAAATAAAAAGGGCAGATCTACATATATATGAGGCACATATTGCTTACAATCTCTTTTTTCCTTATATTGCGGTTCGCCGGTTTTTCATACTGGATATTTTTGGGAGCAAGAAGACTATACGAGTTATTTGTTGAAAATTTCACAAACCTTACTTATTTATTATTATAATTGCATCTCGTGTTGAAAGGTAGTAGACTGAATTTTACAAATTTAATTTACTTTTCAAATCGGGTATTAGGTTTTGTTGGTTCTCAGCAACTATTGCTCTGATAAATTTGGAACGACTTGATGTCAATTTTTGGGGGGTCAAAAATTTAATTTGCGGGGTGGGGGTGGTGGGGGAGAGATATAAAAAATAGGTATTGGTAGGAGACGTGCTGTATTGCTTGACATGTTCACTCCAGTAGTTGTTGAGCAATACTTAACGAACGCAGAACTCACATACGCGTTAGATAGGTCTTTTTGTTAATTATATAAAGAATTAAATGAGTTCAAATGCTGTGAAACAATAGAAACCACAACATACAGCAGCCCACAATTTGTCCTCCACAATAATTCGCGTTTATAAATACACGAATATATTTACATGGTACGTATAGAACATTCCGGGCGAAATGGCATTTAATAGGAGGAATTTTCAGCAGCGTTTCCACACGTCAGGCTGGTCGAAAGCGGACTGATTTATTTGTACGTTTGCTCCCAAACGGAACAATATAAATTACTGGAACGTTATTGTTCTTGTTGTGCGCTTCTGCTTTTCTTTTTCAACCTCTTTCTTCTCCCAGGCACACATATTTTCAATACAAGTGCTCCTGAAAAGCTACGTTTACGTGATGCATACAACAGTGGCGTAGGATAAGTGTTTTTCAATTAGTCCAATTTGTGTTTTCCTGTCGATCTGTCTGTCTGTACTCTTGCAGTTCTTTGACCGTTCTATAGCTCGGAAAATACGTTCAGGATTTTGATGCAATTCTGAAACTTAGATATTCCTGTGGCGAGGACGAAAAGACTATTTATTTTGTTGGTTGTTTTGCGTCGAAACATGGAGAAATTGTCTATCATCGTTTTCAGACGGTCAATAATTATTGTTTCTGTACGATGCACGATAATAGCAAAATCTCATTTACCGACATAACCGTGGGAAATCTAGCCGTCGCCTTATCTGCAAGACGCTGTTCGCCCGGCGAATTGCTCCAACGTGCTGTACCGGCTGTGGCAACAGCGCGTCACAGATCGCGCACCGAAACTCTCTGTATCGAAATTACAGTAAAATCCGAACAGTACTTCCAGAATTATAAGAGGAGGCAAGAATGCCTGGACAGACAACAGAAAACTGCAATGAATTTTTCGTGATTGGACATTTTTTGCGATTACAACACTCACGCATGGGAAGTAATCCATGTTCCAACATGAAAAGCGCAACATGCACATGTTATAATTTCAGGATTGCGGCACAATTAATCGATTAAAGCAATGCCATGGTAATTTAAAAAATGGAATTGTTTTTGTCATTCTGTACTTTAAAATACGCTGCCGACGCACCCGAAACTACGGTTAATTTTGTATGGTAATCATGAGTGGTTTCAATTTACAGCCAAGGGGATAAGACGAATCACTAAACGAAATAACTATGAAATATAATCCATCATATTCTGATAAGAATATATTTATGTACACGAAACGTTCCATCATAACCCCTTTCTATCATACGCCGCAAATGCCTCTGAGAATTAATAAAAAAGGCTGTAGGCTGTTTTTCCTCGGCTTTCCTCGAGCAAGGCTCTCCGAAATAATATATCGCGTGTAATAATGGAGCACTCATAAAGTTTTTAGAGATACGACGTGAGCGTGTCTCTTGTGCTTTGCCGGTTTTGTTACACAACTCAAAAATAAAAGCGGAAATTGGGACGCTGAGGAAGAGGGACACTTACTCGAATTCTGCTTAGGCACGTAGGGAGATAGAAGTCTTGTCCTCTTTTTTTCATAGCCCTTTTGTGTGATGTCGCCTGCAATGGAAAAATACACAATATTAGTGAAAGTTGTAGACAATTCAATAAGAATGCTTCACACTACACTATACGAAGAACAAGGGACATCGCTGTAAATTAGATCACTTTTGTTGACAGATGTTCCGTCTGTCACCGCTTCAAGCCAAGTATTAAGACCTTGACTTCGTAAGATGCTAATGGGCAGCGCCACCGTACGCAACGCTTGGATATGATAATAGTGATTGACCTTCAATCTAATTCGGGTTAAACAGCCTACAAGTTCTTTCTAATAATGTTTATACACTTCCCGGATCATCGCGTATAACTTCCTCACATCCGTCATGGTGCGTTTTGACTGATTTTCTGCAATTGATGCAGATTGCATCAGGTGAAAATACCGATTTCGGTGCAAAGAACTTTCCTCCTTTCATATCAGTTCCAATTCCAGCACCGTACAGAATAAAAATATGGTTCTCCTAGAGCAATATAAAAGCCGAACAATCTCGTTATGGCTGAGCAACCGTCCATACGTTCTGATTCTTTTCCCCCGGAAAACTTTAAAGCCATCCCGGAGAATTTTTCTCGGCGACCTAATGCGGTATAAAACTGACTCGTCACGAACTGGCCGTGATAGGCACAGTGCCGGGTCAAACAGTATTGCTTCACAGGACAGCAGCTTCACGATTGAGGTTTAAGGTCAGACTCATCTGCATTTAACTCGAAGTTTTATAAATGAAAATCTCTTTTTCAGTGACGCGTTTCGATTTATATTGAAATCAACGAAACCCGTATCCATCAGAGATTAGCTTTTTGAGGCTAGGTCAAAAAATAATCATGAAAAGTGCTACTCTGATATGAAATTTGGATTTAACAAGAATGATCTGTAATATTTTGATTCCTCAGAGGCTACTTTCAAAAGAGCTAGAATAAATATATACTCGTAAGTAGTAGGAATAAGTGCAAACTTTCGACATCATTTCCTACGTTTTATATCTTATTTTAATTTACATAACTTCTACTATCATGAATTTATTGTGGGTGGAAGAAGAAAAAAATAGCCAAGAAAGGAGTATCGTTAGACCTTTCGCATCAACCGAAAAAGCGACACAAAAAATTATACAGTTAATGGAACTTTTGTTATTCTCGTAATTATCGAAACAATTTTCTTTAAAATTGTCAGATCCGGTTCTGGCAAATGGAAACCTGCTGGCATGCGGCTTCTCGCAAAGAACCTTCCGGGAATGAAACGTTCTCTTCCGGCTTGGGAATATCGAACAGTCACTTTGTTCCGGGAAAATTATTAAAGTGGAGAAGGTGGAATGCATCGACTCCACCTTCTTATTAAGAGGATTTAAGGCTTGCTGAAATATGCATCGGTGAGGAGGATATCGTGTAGAGACATTGGGTCTACTGGAAGGCTTCTCGCGATGGACGTCTCTTACCACAGCCGATCGAAAGGATTGGAGATATCAAGTGCAAGGACTAGAGTGTATATTTTTTTTGGAATGTTTCAAGACTTCTAAGACTCAACTTCACTTCTGGATGAACAGTTATGAAATCTGATAAGAATATTTAGTGAGCTGATGTCACTGCACATGAAATACAGGGTGATTCATGAATTCGAAGCTTTTTAACCAGGAACGAGCTATCAAAAGCCTTTATCTTCTCGGGAAAGACAAAGAATAATAAATTTAATGCTCGAATTATAGCAATTGTTTATCGTCGTCACCAGGGTTCGACTTCGATAAATATACGATTCTAGATAAACCGGCACTGAAAATGTCCGGTAAAACTTCGCTTTGCTCCAGCAAATCCCCCGACGGGATTATATGGTCGATGCGGCTGTTTGTCAAACACTTTAATGCGGATTTATAATGGGAAAGCGCGATTCGCCAAATCGCCCCGCCGCCGGCCGGCACGCGGGTTTATAAATACTGAAACTGATTCGGTTCGTGACTTAATCAAGAGTTATTATATTCCACGTTTATCATTTATCTTCCTCGTCCTTACAGTACCCATCGTCTATTGATAGTTATGATAATGTTTTGCTAATGTTAAGCCTGTCCATTTTCTGAGGTCGACATATAACCTACACAGAGATTGAGGCTTCTCTGGAGATTGGATGAGAAGCGGTGTTCTAGATGGGTGCCACATTTGTTGAGCAGTGAACAAAAAGCAACAAGAGTTGATTGAGCTAATTTTATGCTTGAAAAATTTGGCAAAGGGCACAGTAAAAACACTTTCAATATCGTAACCGGAGACAAAACATGGGTATATCATTATGATCCCGAAACTAAATAGTAGTCAGTTTGGTGCTTTGAAAGTGAGCAGCCTCCAACAAAAATTCGTCGATCCAAGAGTGTTGGAAAGGAAATGGTCGCATCTTTTTTTTCTTATAGTGGATACATCACAACGGTAGCTTTGGCAAATCAAAGGACAGTTACTTCTGAATTGTATATAACCAAATGTGTTCCTGTAGTCTTCCAAGAACTATGGAAGAGACGTCCAAAGACTGTTCTGCGCGGTATTCAATGGCACCATGATAACGCACCCACCCACAGCGCCGCCAGAACACTCGATTTTTTGCTGAACATGGTGTCAAACTGTTGCCTCACCCACCTTATTCTCCGGACTTCTTCTTATTCCTCAAGATCAAAGAAAAGTTACGAGGTCGCCATTTTTCCACCGATGAAGAGGCAATCTCTGCATTTCAGGAGGAAATTAGCAACCTTTCAAAAGAACGTTGATCACAATAATTTGACAAGTGGTTTTACCGAATACGTAAACGTATTGAAGTAGGAGGAGAATATGTTGAAAAAACAGAATAAAGTTTTTTAAAAAAACCTTGTAGTTTTTCTGTATCTAAAAACTTTCAGCGTGACCCTCGTATGCCCCATTTTGGGTACGCGAAATTATACATTGCTGAGTACGTAAATCCGGATTAAAATGGTGTACGACGATTCGTCTATTTGCACATCGAACGCGCGTTGAAATTTTAAACGAGATATAGTACTAATCCTGACGGCAGCTGATATTCTTGCGCCTGAAATATTCCACCTGTAAGTGGTACGTCTAAGAGGATGTTAAATATTCTTCGGTTTTATTCCACTTGGCTAGTTTTATCGTGTTCTCGAGTAACTCTGGCTTTACATAGTAAACAGTGCAAAGAGGCTTTTCGGATTAATGCGAATTAAAAAATGGAAGTAGAGCTGTAACTCAAGGTCTTCCTGGCTAATACCGGCCTGCTAAGTGAGAAAACAATATAGCTATAATTTTTGAACGATATTTCCAATTATTTTGGATTTTCTGCGGAGTCCGCCAAGTGACAGCATTTTACCGCAAAAGCACCAAAATAAACCCAGGAAAACATGACGCAGCATCAGTGGCGAAGTGTAGTTCGTAGACCGCCAGACTGCCTGCGGCTCGAGCCACGAACGTAATTAAAACTTTTCACATTCGTGCACCGAAGTTTCAGAATACTTCATCCGAATATCTGCAAACAATGCCGTTGATAACTCAACCTGGCCTGGTATCGTTTCACCATTACGGGATGAATTCCATCGTTTAACAGACTTTATAAATAGTCGTTTCATTCACTCATTGGTAAAATTTTTGGCATAATCACTGCGTAATCGCGGTAAACGCTGTAGTTAGTGAAATTGGGCAAGCGATACACTTTGGTCTAGATCATTTTTGATATCGTATTTTTTCACTCAGACACCATGTCTAGAACATTTGCAACAAGATAGAGTGAAGATGTACGATTAAAAAACAGACAATATTTTCTGTACGAGTTGGAATTCTCTATATCTTGGTATTTATTTCAGTATAACCTCTCTAGAAACGGGAGGATGTGGTTGCAGTCCTCATTATGACGAGTTCTGTTGAATTTCTATGCATATATTTGAAGCACGCTTGAGTCTCTTCATAGTCCAAGAACATGAACATTTTATATACGCATGGTTAAATACGACTGAGGATATCGTCACCTCATAAGTTAGCCTCATTCTTTTCCATTCAAGAAAGTATGTGATTGAGGTGGTGCAGTTTACGAAGCTAGACCAGCTTCATCTAGTTCTCTGCGGTTATTTTTACTTATCTGGCTAAAACTTTCAGTCCATTATAATACTCATGAATACATAGAGGGCTTTGCTTTCTGTACGTGCTTTCCATTTTTAAGTTACTACAAAGCTTCTAGGATTACGTTTCTCCCTGGTTGAAAAAGATAGAGCTAAATTAATTTCGCATAAGCCTCCGACTCCCAGACCGCTTTCTGTATCGTTCCAGACGTATAAAAACTGGGATTCCATAGAGCATTGTACTCCAATTTTAATTCATTCCAATCTTGTTAACTGCCATTTGTATTTTCCACCGTTTACTTTAATTTTGTTCTTGATTAACTATCACGCTCACGAACTCTTCTCGATTCGTCAGTCTCTCAATCAAGTATATGGCGCAATAATTTTTTTGAGGGACTCAAATATTTGGAAACAGAAAATTTGGGTGGTCTTTTCTCATATTCTTCTTCAATCTTAGTTTGTATCTTCCGCTATTTAGACGTTACATGTAAAACCTAATAAATATTATATGGGCTGATTAGATAATTTCACATGACAAAACCCAGTCAGTCAGGAAACAACAAAACATTTATGTATCAACAAAAGACTCAAAACAGCTCCACTCTCAGATGAATGATTACTTATGAATGAATTTATTATTAATTTGAATTTATCATAAACACAGCTCTGCCATTTTCCTCTCCAGTTTTCGTTGCGACAACTTGTGTACGAATGTTGATTGTTTGAAATGATAATTTTACTGTACTGCATAATTTCAAGTATTTTTTTGCATTTTCCAGATAAAACAAATAACATATTTTCGATAAATCATAATCATAATCTCACATTACAGAAAAGAGTCGCATTTACGTGAACGTGGAAGAAAGCTGCCGACAGTGTTTCTTTTGCCGATTATCCATTCAATTGCGTCCAGACAGGCATGCATGCAACGCCAAATCGTAGATGGAGCTTTGCTTGCTTCCACCGTGTTTGCGCAATTTGTATGCCAGGCTTTCATCTTGGCCGTATTCAAGGAAGAAGGGTGGTAACAATGCTCTATTCGCGATAGGAAGGAGGTTATTCCCTTATTCATAAAAAAAGTATATGGCGTGAAGCCAATAACGCACGGTGTTGGTATTGGAACACCAAGGCAACCAAGCGATTAAATGATGAATTCTCACATTAATACAGACCAATTTATTAATTATTCAAAAATACAAATCCAGAGAATCTCAGTGTTATTTTTTACATGAATGAGAGGAAGAATGCAAAGAGATCATATATATATTCCAATCAAGAACATGCGGCAAACGGAGTACTGAATAATATATCTTTAGGGTGTCAATATCCATCTGAAGTGCGGCGTAAGTGACCCCGTTTCACCCGAAACACGTTTCACCCCCTGCACGCGTAACAACATCCGTAATGGGCCTCCAAACGACCCAGTTATTATTGGAACGACCCATTACGGCTCCGTTACGTCTTTGCGGATCCATAAGGCTGACGACAAGGCTCACATTTAAATTCCACTCCTTATCCGCTTCGCTGATGTATAGCGTTAAATAGGTTGATGTAACCAGGTGACAAATGAGAATTTGTATTTTGGACCTGTCGATCCTTTGAAAATAAATTTATGAAAATATTGAAATAATAATATATTTTTTTCATTATCACATGGAGTTATGACGCTAATTTAGTTAAAACGCGATAATTCGTAGTAGTAGTAGTTGCTAGAACAAAAGTTGACTGACTTAGCCCCTTTCGTACCTGGCTGCTTGGACCTTCCCTGGCTTAGAAGAGATAAAGTCGTTATACATTTATCTCCCCAGTTCTTTTGCCTACCATACGTATAAACTAAGTGGATTTCCAGTGCGAATTAACAAAGTTTCCGGTACAGTGAAACTTTCGTCGTCGACCAATTAGTATTAAAATGGTAAAATAATGTTGGAAGTTTTTTAATTAGCTTTGTGAGTGAGTGTATGGTCCTTGTTTATAATACCGGAATAGAAAGAGCTGCTGTTAACGCGTTCCCGACCTCGTGTCGCTCGACAGAGGACAATAAACGGATTCCCGGTGCTCTTTCCACAAAGAGACGCGCTTTTCGCTGAAATTCACTCAAGTACATCAGTTGTTCTTCACAGAAAGCTGACTACCTATCTCATTACAGCTTCATCAGCAGGTAATGCTGTTTAAATATAGTTGATCTTTGAGGAAACACTAGACTTTGGTTTCTGCCCTATCTTAAAAGTGCTCCTCGAATTTAGTCCCAATATAAATCCTAGTTTGTACTATATAACATTTCTTGTAAGTAACAACATTGTAACAATTAATTTCGTATACTCCACACCGAACAAAATTGTTAACTTTGTCCTTTGGGTCTCCTCTTTAAGCTCTGGATGAGACTGGTACACATTTCTGAATCTAAGACCTTGAAAGACTCTATCAAGAGGCTTCGTATATTTGGAATCAAAAGATTTTGATATATAAACTGTGTGAAGCTACGAAGTACTTTCTTAAACAAATGTTTACAAATCAGTTTTCCAACAATGTTTACGTAAATTTGAAAATAAAGTGATTATTTCCTTGATTAATTGGAAAGCACAGGCGTATACCAATACCAAACTTAGAGTAGGTTTGATAGGTTTCTGTTTTTACCTCCCTGAACATCATAAAAATCGATGCAGTGGTTACTGAGATTATGCGGCGACAAAACCGTTAATCGACCGGAAGAAATACCATAAAACTTCACAAAGACGTTTGATATTGTTCATCCTGTAGAAGAAATGTGATTAGAATGAACCGTCCTACAAAAAATATAATGAAAATACCACAGAAGATAAAAAATTTAAATTGTTATATGGGGGTGATATACGCGTATGTTTTCTTTTCGGCGGCCATAAACTCGAAAGTAAATTCATTTGATGTCGACATTTTCGAGGGACCTTCACAATTTATGAGTTTAATTCATGTATTTGAGAGGAATTTACGGCACGCATCAGCGGCGTTCTACCACTTGCCCTCCTCTGGATGCTTTTTTTACAGAATTGTAGCGCTTAAAAAATTGTGACTATACCTAAAAACACTTTTTCAAAATTTATGAAAAGTTTGATTTCGGATTTCTATTATCTATAAAAGTTTGAGTATCACAACGTTTCGATTGATATGCTATCTTCAATCGTCTTCAGGTGAACTGGAATAGAATTTATAATTTTTTTGTACCAAATAATGACAGATGTATCTGGAAATAATAAAATGAGAAACTCAGGACTCAGTTTGGAAATTAGGATTTGAATGGGATTTTGGAACCAAATCTTTTGGCCTCTGATTTCTATATAGAAGTCACGATCACTATTTTTCCCTTAAGAATGATAAAACAAAAAAAAAAAATCAATGATAATATAGATTGTAGACGTTCTTACTTGGTGAAACACTTCCATCAACCAGATATAATTGTGAAAGGGGACTACAAAAGGAGGAAATAGAAAATTTTACAATATCTCAAATACACTGATATATTAATATAAACACCCCTCCGACAGAGCTTGCTACCCCCACCACTGCATCCCGTATTCCCGAAAAAGCAGTTAAGTGAATTCGTGAGAATTCTCGCCAAACAGGTTCATCGTAAATTTTCGAAATATCGCAACGCTATAAATATAAATTTTACAACGAGTTGAAAAATAATGTTGGTTTATGTATGTCGTATGATACATCCGTTAAGAAGCTGAAACGGAGTTATGTATAGGTAGAAGATGTGTTCGTGACTACGAGAAATGTTTCCGAAGTTGCGATGGACGAAAATATGTTTTTGGGTCTTTTATCTCGTCGGCGTCGGACGACTTTGTTTGAGTGGAGCGTTTTATTTAAGGCACGAGAAGATGAAGAGGCAGTCGCTATAATATTTTTAGACGCGCAAAGATGTAATCCATATAATCCGAAATGTCTATATTTTCAGTCGAATATATATAAATAATAATTTATTTTATTTTATTTTTATTATATATATATATATATATATATATATATATATATATATAAAGATGTTAGATCACTAAAGTACATTCAACGTCTAGAAAGAACTGCGACGGAGATGGTAGAAACTACCACTCTAGATTACTACATTTTAATTGAATAGAAATCATGAATGATTGTGAAATTACGTTTTAACCTCTTAAAAAATGGGGTTTTTTGGTAAAGTTTTATCAAAAGAGAATTCTAATTTGCGTGACAGCAAAACTGAGGATATCATCTTACAGCTTCGTCTCAAGCGTGGAGATAAAAACTTATTTAATATGGGACCCGCTTATACTCTCTGCATATATCAGGTCTGATGTAAGTGACTGCAAAGTGGCTCATATGGAGGAGGTGGCCTCATAACGTCGACCTAAATTCTGACACACATCTTAGATAACGGGCGGGAAAAGGGCCGCCATTTTTCACCATTCCCTTTCATATCCGCAGTATTTTACTCCGGGTAGATTTATTTATCTTCGGTGGAATGGTTCTTTCGTCGACGTCGGCATCAGCAGAAATGCTAAAAAATGGCATTTAATGTCACAAATAGTGACGGGGAAGAGGGAGTTGGGGTGAGCACTTAGGCATATGCAGTGTCTAAACCAAAAGGGGTGTGTTACGAATACAACACATTTTTACTACTCCATACGGGCTTTTTGCACCCACATCTGATTCATTAAATATGAATAATCTTCTGGGAAAGATTATCGCGCTTAGTGGGTCTTCCATAATCGAGGACCAACTATCCGAATCGCATTTTATCCATTCCTCATAATTTTTAGGTAACTATGAAAACGTAGTGCATTTTGGTCATTTTATCATCATGATAATTTTGATTATAGATTTCATCAGATATAGCAATGACGAAATCGCTCAACTAAGTTAAATGCATTGAATCAATTTTCCAGTGAAGCAAAATGCATTAAATTCAGTCGTGTTTTAGCAAAGCGCGATAAATCAATGAAAAGAAGGAAGAAAAATCAAAACTCTTATTTTATGAGAAGCAAAAAAGTCCGAGGATATCTTTTGAATTTATCGAAAACAAACGATATATTTCCGCGAATTCGCCAAAACCGTTATTACTTCTGCCATTAAAGTAGAACTTATAACGTTATAAATTACTGGAGAATTTCGTATTTTGTCGGAGTTCGAATTAAAATTTCCTCTGCTGATAGTAGCAAGAGGTTTTCTTTCGAGTGATCTATCACCGTCGCTGCATAGTCCAGGCATTATGCTCCGAAAAAAATATATGCTCAGTAATCAGTGGTTTTTTGATCTAAGAAAATGCGGGTACAATACTGTTCTTTCATATTGATCAGTGGCGTAAACATTTGTACGAGGGTGGTCAGGGGAAAATTTCAAAAAAAAATTAATGTTGATGGAAGACGTTATATCATATATAAAATTCTGTCTCCGGTAGTACTTCGCACTGTTTGAGATATCGATCCAGTGGCAGCAGAGCTAAGAAGCTATGTATCGATATAACAACGCACGTGTCAGTCTGAATCTCGTGTAACAACATCCTCACTCCGTCGTTTCTGTACTACTGACGGTGACGAACGTCAACGCGTGATCCTATATGTATACATATAATACAGATAGACGCGGCTTGCACGGTTGCCACGTTTATCTGAATCAGGATAATAAATAATTATGTAATATTTAGTCTTTAAATAAACTACGCCAAGTAGGTTGACTCTATATTTTCCGTGCAGTGATATTGGTGTACTGAATATTCTTATCGATAATTTTTTCAGATTTTAAAAAATCATGACATTCATTGCAGTTAAAAAGATCAAAAGGTCCAAAACACGGTTCAAATATTTGCTTCCTAAATGGTGCGACTGTGTCGAACGTTACAGCGTTAACCTACTTGACCCCATAGCTCGTATATTTTCAAAACTGAGATATTAATACGTGATAATTCACTACAATCGTTTTTCTGATTGAATTTCGGCTACAATATTACCGCTTCACTGAACTATGGTAACTTTCTCAAATTTATGTCGTCATTGGAAGTGTCGTTAAAAATTCATGGCGTATCTGGCCGCAATATAAAAAAGCTGATTTGGACTATTCCCACTGCGGCAAAGCTGTAATCCGCTTAAAGATTTTCCTTTAGGGGTTGAAACTTTTTTCTTCGACGTCTATTTTCTGTTTCAGGTTCGAGGTTAGAGCGATCTTACTAGAAGATGAAAATGATTAAATATTATTATTATTATTGATATTCAATATACATATTTAACGTATATAAGAGAAAACAATTATTTTTTTTTCTCGTCTTTTATTTTTCATTTTCCCTCACACTTTTGAATAAAGACTTGGGACTGTTATTTCTGACACAAGTAGCTACCAATAGAATATATCATTTTATAAGAAGCACCCTCCGTGATCTCATATGGCAAGACAAATATCAAGTAGAAATTCAAACCCCGTGAATAAAATCACATTTATCGCATTGTCATTGGTATTTGATGTGCGTGCAAATGTTCAAATCGATGGAATAAACCGAAACTTCCACATGTTTCACATTTCACGATATTTTTTATATCACGCTAAGACGAAAACAGTATCAAGCAACCCGACGCGAAACAAACAACAAAAAAACAAAAGAACAAAAACGGCGCACATACAAGATGGAGAAATACGATAGCCTGTAAAACATCCCGTGGGATTGCAACAATAGCAGGAATAGGACGAATAAAAAGATCTGGAAAACGCGGTAGATGCCTCTGAAACGTCTTCTCTAGCCTCGCCGTTGTTTTGTATTTCAGAAAGCTCGATTTTTGACAAAGTTTGTAGAAAATGAAGATATCTGAAGCGTCGAATGAGGATATGTGAGAGAGTCCATACATTGTGAGGTGGTGAATTAGTGAGCAGTTTAAAACATGCTTATGATAGTAATTATTTGTTTATTTATTCTAGGCAGACCAACAAACAGACCGACATAGAGTCCGATGGAAATCATTTCCATAGAGATTTCATAATATTAAATAATTCGAAAATTTTTGTGGAATCATTTTTTTTATACCTTGACGAGATGCTTTGGAAACTCAATATATATGAAACATCAAAAGTGATGTACGAAGTTTGGACATCTAAGCGACGATGTTGTTTTTGAAGGCCATTTCTAGAGTTTACGAACAAGTTCTATAAATAGCAACTTTACACGCGTGTACAGATTCATTTGTCTCCTTAAAGTGAGATTTATAAGTTTAATTATACCTCGCAGAAAGGGAGGCAAACCGAGAAAAGCGGATTAGAGTAAGCCTTCAGAAGTATTCGCCAAGAAAGGGGTAATTTCATTTGGTCTTCCATAAACCTGTAAAATTATTCCACTTCTACGGACAGGGTATTAAGATAATTAATTTTCTCTTCGTATACTTCGCTCTGCATTAAAGTCTGGACTGAATGCTAGCCAAGAAAATAACGATAGTCTCGTGAAATCATTACTATCAAGCTAGAAATTTAATCAGGATCAGGGTTGTCGCAGATGGAAATTCTACATTGACCGTGAAAAAAATCTACGTTCCTCTAACTTTATCTACACCACTGTCACTCTAATATCAGACAACTGTCATTAACCATAAAACAATGGCCTTCAAAACGTAGTTTGTATAATATAAATCAATCTTTGTTACAAGCAAGAGGCACATGCATTGGCTCCGAACCTTACTGGGTATCAGCAGAGGCCCGGTCAGTAATGCCCTAGATGCTTGGACGAGGTTCAAAGCAGGCCCCAACAAACGTAGGGAGCTATGGATATTGAACCGGAGGAGGGATTCACTCCGCTTTTTAGTAGATTGAACAGGCACCCGACACTCACAGGAGTGGTTAAAGACCCAATCTGTCAGAAGGTCAGAAGTGCTGGGAGAAGGACGAGACCTCGTTCCACTTCCTGAGTGAGTGTGCCGTATACAGCGACCTTAGGGCTGAGGTATTCGGCACAGCAGAGTTTGACAGGGAAGAGAACTACTCAGCGGAATGGCCGGACAACACGACCTTTATTAAAAGGTCTAGAAGGTTCGACACTAAGGAACTACCATGTCTGCCATAGTTCTAGTGATGATCTTCGGGTCGGCAAAAAGGGCCAAAGGTAGCCTACTTGCCAGGCTTTGCCTCCTTCCCATTACCACTACTACTACCTTGTTATGTCAGGATATAACTCAAATTTCAAGAAGTCCGTGATCAAGGAAACAATAAAAATTCCTCTAGCTTGAAATATCAGCTTATTCCAGATGAAATGGTCTTCCATTTCCTTGAAGCAGTGAGATAAAAAACGGGAGCGGACGAATCATCTGTCGTATCGGATCGGGCATCGTGATACTAATTCACTCCCAGCTAATTTAATTTCATCCGTACTGTTTGCTGTTTGTCTTTTCCCAACAGCTCAATCCCATTAGGTGCAATTTTTTACGTTGAGCTGACTTTGGGTAGCAATATAAAACTAAACTTCTCTCTTATCAGTCCAGTCAATCTCTCTGAGTAATTAAACAAAAATAGTAGTCAAGTAGATCGATAAACAGGATCAGACAATCGAGATGTATTATTCATCACGAATATTGCAGTTGAAATTATAAATAAATAAATTCGTCGGAAAATGATAAGGAGCCTCGGAAACGGTCAAAACTTACGAAGTAGGGGAGACCGAGGTGGGTTGTGACAGAGGCGAGTTGTTACAAAGCCGATTTCTCGTAATCTACGACAGTTAGCGAATTGGCAACGACGCGTATTTATTGTTTTAACGAAGTAGCCTGTGACGTAGTTCGTCTCTTTGGATCGCAAGGAACGGTTCCGTCTATACAACATTTGCCTCGAAAAAATTGACGAAAGTAAGTTTTTGACCAATATTTCGATATCCTATTATTCGATGCGTATTGCTTTAGTGTTACTGCAATATTTTTCCGACTATGCATTGGCCCTTCAAGTTTCATATCATGATATTGTTTCTTTGAATTCGCCACGTGTTTGAAGGTTAGAAGACTCGATTCTAATCGTGGCACGGTTTTTTGCACCTAGGAGAATTGTGACAGCTTGTCACAACTCTCCTATTTAGTTTTTTCTTGCTAATAATGGTCTGTGGTGTGTGACTGTATGCTGAGTTGCCATTTTATTGTTTCAGAATGCCTAATAAATATGTAAGAAAAACTGATAGAGGCCTTTCTAGTGCCGAAATATATGAACTGGCGTTTGAGGAGGTAACATTAAGGGGAGAGAGTCTTAGGAATGCTGCATCCGCTTACAACCTAAACTATATGTCATTACAGAGATATATTAAAAATAAGAAGTTATATCAGGCTAACTTAACAGACAAACCTCCATCTGTCGGGTATGCCAGTCAGACAGTTTTCACAAAAGATGAGGAAAATATACTATGCGAGTATTTGTTGACTTGTGCGGCAACTAATTATGGACTAACAACAAAAGAGACGAGAAGCTTTGCCTTTATGTTAGCCAAAAAGCATAATAAGAAATTTCCAATGTCGTGGGAGGAAAATAAAATGGCAGGAGAAGTATGGCTCAAACTATTTATGGAACGCCATTCCAATTTGTCCTTAAGATTGCCTCAAGCTACAAGCATAGCACGCGCCACGAGCTTCAATAAAACGAATGTGGCTGCCTTTTTTCAGAAATATACTGGTGTCCTGGCTAAGTATGCACTTGAAGCAAAAGATGTTTGGAATGTCGACGAAACCGGGATTACGACAGTCCAGAAACCTGACAGGGTAATCGCGCGACGCGGGGAAAAACAGGTCAGTGGAATGACATCGGCAGAGAGGGGAACTCTAGTGACGCTAGCTTTAGCTGGGAATGCTATCGGTAATTACATACCACCTATGTTCATATTTCCACGCAAAAAATTCCAAGAACATTTCATTCGGGATGGTCCAACTGGTTCGGTAGGAACAGCTAACGGATCTGGGTGGATGCAGGAGGATGACTTTCATGTCTTTCTTCAACATTTTATGAATCATGTTAGACCATCGAAAGAGAAAAGAGCTCTGTTACTTCTAGATAACCACTCGTCGCACATGGCTTTGAGAAACATTGAGTTTTGTAGAGAAAATGGCATAATTTTGCTCACATTCCCCCCTCATTGTACTCAAAAGCTGCAACCAATGGATCGTGCTATTTTTGGTCCGCTAAAGAAGGCTATAAATACAGCTTGTGATAATTGGATGCGCACAAATGCTGGAAAAGTAATGTCTATCTATGATATTCCATCGATAACAAAAACAGCATTTAATGTGGCAATCACCGCGAAGAACATCACCGCTGGTTTTGCTACAACAGGAACATGGCCTGTTAATACAGATATTTTTAGAGAAGCCGACTTCCTACCTAGTCAAGTCACTGATCGTATTTTGACAGAGAAGACTGAATCAGATCAAGTTTTCCTTGTTGCAAAAGTTGCACAAGAAAATCGAGAAGAATTGTCACTTACTCCAAACACATCTGTTTATATAGCTGAGAAAGATGAGGTTGCAACTGGACAATATGCAAAATTGGCAGCCGCTACTCTATTACTAGATGTATCTGAAAATGAAGACGTTGCAATCAATGAGCAAAACACACCTACCGCCAGTCGATCTGTTTTCAACAAAAACGCCAATGAGCCTCCAGACAATGAACCTATTGCCTCCACATCTACTGCTCGTAGCCCGTTCGCCACTAAATCTCGTGTGTTTTCGCCGGAAGCACTTAGACCACTGCCAAAAGCTCCCCCAAGAAAAGGAAATCAACGAAATAGACGTAAGATCAAATCTGCTGTGCTAACTGACACACCTGTTAAGGATGAAATTGCTGCTATTGAAGCCAGCAGGAAGGTGAAAAATGTAAAAAAGCGTATTTTTGACGAGGAAAAGTCTACGAAAGGAAAAGCAAAGAAGCTGAAAAAAAAGAAAATGAAATCAGATGACGAAGAGGAAGAAAATCATTGTTTCTGCTTGTGTTGCCTCGAGCCCTTTGCCAACAGCAAATCCAACGAGGAGTGGGTCCAGTGCATGGAATGCAAGGGATGGTCACATGAAGCTTGCACAGGAGGAGAGTTTTTATATGTATGCCACAATTGCTTGTCGGAATAGAATAAGTAATGTTTAGATTCAATATTAAAGTATGTTTTATTCCCCAACAGTTGCATTTGAAATAAATTTATTTCGTTATAATCACCAAATACGTACCTGTCACAACTTACCTCGACCTCTGTCACAATTTACCTCGATACTAGGAGAGTTGTGACATGAGAAGACGTTTCAGTTTTCTTAAATTTTCTCATAGACCCTGATCTTTTTCATTTACTTTCATATTTGTTTCCCATAGTGTACATTACCAGCTATGTTGACTACCGAGTGCATGCACATAGGACACTTTTTGACTAAGATATGCTCGTTAAAGTAAAAATTGTCACAACCCCCCTCGGTCTCCCCTACTTTTTCCTAACAGGCAGAAAACCCATACACAGACCTACTGACGGACAAGAGCAACACACATTTTTGTGATTAGAATACTTCCCGGTCAAGTAAAATCATTCGGAAAACGAAAATTCATGATATTTATTCAGGTGACCTCGTTTCCCTTTACCGATTTGTTTGGAAATCGCTTCATCATTACAAAATATTTCCTATAAATCCAGCGCTGTAAAACCTAAACAGAACGCGACGTACTGCCTATACCGAGGATTAAACGTTGTATGGCACACAATAACAAACTTTTAATCCCCGAAAACCCCACCCCATACATTAGGTCACAGTTTAAATGCCATAAATAATTTGGGAAAATCCGGATTCTGCTATGACTGCCTCCCCGCGAAATCCCATCGCGCATAAATTTGGGAAACGCGCCACGTGTCAAATGTGTACAATTTTTAACACCACTGCTTTACTTTACACCCATAAACAGTTAGATTTGTATGTTGATAGACAAAAAAATGCCGTCTAGTAGGCTGGAGCTTGAGCATTGTATTCATTGACATGGTTTTTCGAGATTTATATGTTATGAAACATCAAGAAAACGCGAATACTTTATCTCCAACTGAGACACTAGCAAAGATTGTAGGGTACTTGGGTTCAAATTTTGCCCATACCCAGATTCTTCCCCATTTTTCTAATTGTAAAGTTATTATTTCGTTATTCGGTATTCCCCTCACAAGTGCCATTCGTGAAAAAATTCTCCCAAAGTGATATACGAAGATAAATTCGTCCGAAAACCTCGCACAATAATCTCAGTCGCCAAGAAGGGTCGGATTGGATCGCGTTATGCGACACATTAGCCCTGAAGGCCCCGGATTTTCCTAAATGGCATATGTTGGCCGTTGACGAGACCGCATTACAGACTCCCTTCCGGACGATGCCACGTGACGAGCAGGATGAAGGATCAACGTGGAAACGTAGACTGTGCTGATAGTCGGAATCCAGAATTCGCTTCCTTGCTTATCGCAATCGCTCACGTTTACTGCGGAGCAGTTGGTTGTTGATTCTGTAAATTTCGATTACAAACGCTGCCAGGAAAATAACCACAGTTTTCGTTAAATCGATTCTATAGAGCGTAATATTTTTCCTTGAAGTTTCTGGAATCGTATCATTTTTTTGTAGAACTGTGTCATTTTAGATTTGCTTCTACTCCATCCATTCAAAGATCCTTTTTCCATCAAATCTGACAAAATAATTGGCTCAAAAATCATTCAGACATAAAAATAGTACTCCATCACGAAATTCTGTCGAATTCCCATCTAATCTATTCGAATTATCTCATTATCCGTTGATGAGATTGCCAGCGGTGAGAGAAAATTCGGAACTGGCGAAACTCTCGAACCCTAATGACACTGTGCTTTCACAGAATCGAGTGCTATCTGAAACTTTCCGGAAGATTAAAAAGTTATGAGGATCGTTTGTAGCGAATTGTCAGACTCTTTACATGGTTCGCGATTCGGAACAAGGAAATGTACCACGGAAAATACAACGTTCCAAATATACACACAGTTAGACAAAGCGAGATAAGTGTTGTACGAAAATGAATGAAGCAGTAAGATAAAAACGTGGAAAATTGAGTCGAGTTGATTGACTCATACATCAAGTCGAATATTTATCAAATGTTCAGCTCCCTTATAACAAGTAGTAGTAATGGGAAGGCGAAGCCTGGTAAGTAGACCATCTTTGACCCTTTTTGCCGACCCCGAAGATCATCACTAGAACTATGGCAGACATGATAGTTCCTTAGTGTCGAACCTTCCAGACCTTTTAATGAAGGTCATGATGTCCGACCATTCTGCTTAGTAGCACTCTTACCTGTCAAACTCAGCTGTGCCGAACACCTCAGCCCTAAGGCCGTTATATACGGCACACTCACCCAGGAGGTGGAACGAGGTCTCGTCCTCCTCCCAGCACTTCTGACACATTGGGTCTTTAACCACTCCTATTAGTTTCAGGTGCCTGTTCAATCTACTAAAAAGTGGAGTGAATCCCTCTTCCGGTTCAATAGCAACAGCTCCCTACGTTTGTTGGGGCCTGCTATGAACCTCTTGGACTGCTTGCAGTCATCTCGCTCCAACCATGCTTTCGCAAGTTCGTTATACGCCCAAGCATGTAGGGCATTACTGACCTGGCCTCTGCTAATACCCAGCAAGGGTTCGGGGCCAATGCATGTGCCCCTTGCTCCCATTCTCGCCAGGCAGTCTGCTTTCTGGTTACCTGACACCCCGCTGTGACCAGGACCCACGTTCTTGGTAAGCGTTAGAGGGCGGCGCTGCATTCCTGGACCAGTGGTGATCTGATCCTTGGAGAGGCTACCGCTCTCAAAGATCGCCTGCCCCTTATAACAAAGTTTAGTATATTCAATATCTGAATTCAACCCGATGAATGGTGTGTCCGTCCCTAATCACGCAGGAGCAGTGTGGCATCGCCCGGAGCCCGGATCAGTCCGTCATGGCTGCAGGCGCTGCCTAAGAATTATTCATGGTCCGTTTTCGAACGAGGGAAGTCCATTAGCGGGTCCGCCACTCTGCGTCGTCTGAAACTCAACGTTCTAAATATGTCACACGGGTAAATAATAAATAAATATAAATTTACAGAATCGAGTGACATACCGAATGGAAACGGGTGGGATTGGTGCACGGTAACGGTTTGTCAACGACGCCCCCAACACAAAAACGGCTCAATTTGTACTTTATACTTCTCACGCTAATGAGCGAGAAAATTGTGTAATCGCTTTCTTGATGTTCATAACGTATACATCACGCAAGACCGTCGGACAATCTCCTTTTTTAGACATTCCCAAAGTTCCTGATCATTTTTCATTTGTTTTCTTGAGGGATCGAAAATTGAGGGGAGGTAAATACCTCAAAATATCTAGGCGGATACTTTTAAAAGTGCTTCTCAAGCAATGATATCAATTTTGAGTAAGTTTTTGAGGGGAAATGGGTGTTTTTGGAAAGTTGAAAGTTTGGCGTTTTTCGTTATAAAAAAGGATATACTTAATAAAATCCATCGGCCCTCATCTATTTTTGTATTTCGTCATAATAAGTAGCGTCGTTTTTTCATACAACTTGCTACTCTCTGTAATATCTTGTACGAAACACGTATTCAGATGATAAACAAGAATTATAATAAACGCACAACCTTATAAATGCTCTCCCTTCACCTTTAACCCTTTTTTCATTCACCGCTGACGTTGATAGATGCGTCTAAAAATAGCGGAAAACATGGTGTTCGCAAACGTTCCATTATGGCCAGCAAAAAGCCCATAAACGATCTAAGCTGACAAAGTACGAAGAGTGAAGCTGAGCTGGAGGTACAACGGCTCGACCGTTGGTGGCTCAACGCTGTGTTAAAATGGGTCAGTGATATATGGCAAGACACGGTCTCAAGCGGTAACTGGAATCAAATATTCAAGTTCGAAAACCATTCAGGTTCGTGAACTGCGTCAGCCCCGTTGGTGAGCCACGCCAGGATTGAGGAGGTGACGGAAAGCAACCTCCCCATTTCCTCACTCAGGGTAGTAAGGGCCAAAGATAAGATAAGGTTCGATAGGAGATTTTCACTCGCTCTTCTATCTAGGGAAGAGTGGACGGGAAGGAAGATAAGATTTCCGCCCCACAGCATGGTAAGCTATACTGACGGATCTCGCACAAAGAGATGGAATCCAGTGGTGCGGGAATGTGCCTGGAAGGTAGAGACGTGGAGGAAAGCCTAGCGCTGGGAACCCAGACGTCAATTTTCCATCCTAATGGTGGTATATTCAGCAGAACTACAACAGTTCATGGAGCAGGACATCTATATATGCTCCGATAGTCAGGCAGCTTTGAGAGCAGTAAAATCTCCTAGGATCAGACCACTACTGGTCCCGGAATGCTGCCCTCCAATGCTTAGCCCAATCCAAGAACATGACCCTTATGTGGGTCCCTGGGCACAGCGGGATGCCAGGTAATGAGAAAGCAGACAGCCTGGCGAGGATGAGAGCAAGGGGCGCATGCATTGGCCCCGAACCCTTGCTGGGTATTAGCAGAGGCCAGGTCAGTAATGCCCTACATGCATGCTTGGGCGTATAACGAACTTGCGAAAGCATGGTTGGAGCGAGATGACTGCAGGCAGTCCAACAGGTTCATAGCAGGCTCCAACAAACGTAGGGAGCTATGGCTATTGAACCGGAGGAGGGATTCACTCCACTTTTCAGTAGATTGAACAGGCATCTGAAACTAATAGGAGTGGTTAAAGACCCAATCTGTCAGAAGTGCTGGGAGGAGGACGTGACCTCGTTCCACTTGCTGGGTGAGTGTGTCGTATACAGCGGTCTTAGGGCTGAGGTGTTCGACACAGCAGCGTTTGATAGGGAAAAGTGCTACTTAGCGGAATGGTCGGACATCATGACTTTTATTAAAAGGTCTGGAAGGTTCGACACTAAGGAAGTACCATGTCTGGCATAGTAATGGCCTTCGAGGTCAACAAAAGGGTCAAAGGTGGCATACTGGCCAGGCTATGTCTCCCCATTACTATTATTACTACAGTATTTACAAATGTGTAATGAATCTGTATTTATATTTTATTTCGACGTATGCTACACCATTTCATACGATAACGAAAGACGAGTTAATTCAATTCGCAAACAGCGAGAAGTAGCCGAGGAAATTCGAAGTGCTGACCAACTCGGCTTGACGACGCGCAAACTTTAGCGCTCATAACTCAAAGTTGCTCGGCTCTATTTCCGACACATGCCTGCCTCAGCGCAACGATGCAAGTTTATGTCTGAGTTGGAGTTGACGCCATCCACAAACTCTGCGGTCGAACAAGTTAAATGCTTAATCTATTTTGGAGCGGTAATCGGTCCACATGTCAGCACACGCTGGCGGCGTTTGTCGATGGAGACGAAGACTCATATGGTTGGGAGTGAGAGCGAATCGAAGGGTTGAATAACGTGAACTAGAGCGTACCTTATATGGGGCCGTATCCATAGTTTTCACTCCACCATAGAGAGAACCTCGGTCAAGGTAGCCTTAAGGGCTTCGTAAGGACAGTGAAAAATAGAACGTCGAAGCAGACAAAACCCCAAAATATCGTCATCCATCTGCATAAAAATATTCGTCTCTCCACTAACTGATTCGACAGGAGAGTGTCCTGTCTCTATTGGATAATTAAATTCTGGGCACAAGCGAAGCGAAGGTAAGCTGCACAGTCTTGCATTGGGCAATAAATCTAAGTGGTAAGAGCACAACTCCTTCTAAGCAAATTATTCACCTGCCTGCACTCGCCGGTATAGGTAATCTTCCAATATCGATAAATTATCGGCTCTACAACGGCTTGCATGGATATCTAAGAATTACTGCAGTCATCATGGAGAAGGATGAGTCGAACCGGGAGCTTTTGAAATATTCAGAGCTTCATCAAGTTTAACGACAAGCAATATGAGCTCATCCTGTCATTTGGTGAAGTCCGAAGTGTGAGACTGTTTGAATACTTGCCGTTATCATTAAATCTTCGCTTGTTATGCCTTGCTGCATTTTTTCATGGTGGGCAGCATCGTGTTAAAATTCATAGCAACGGCATATTTCTTTCCCTTATCTTCCTCGCACACATCTTTTATATTGCTTTCTTCAACGCTCATTTTGATGTACATCAACGAAATATCTTTCATCGGTGAAATTTGAGCTTGTCTGCAGTGAGCTTTACTCGGTGATTTGTACCTCCTCAACATTTGAGTACAGTATTAGGAGTATCATCCTTATCAGTAAAAAATACGCAGTTATTGCTTCGTTTACCTTTCGTCCCAGTAATCTGGCATCTTTACTACGGTACCCCGAGTGCCTGTCCCTCGTTTCCAATTTTCCAGTAAACCAGGCAGAATAGGGAATCAGGGATGTAGGAAGGGCTGATGCTATTTTGGGACTGTCTAATATCTTAACCTTACACATCGAAATATGAAACAGGAAGGGTGGCTTACCAGGAACAAGGATCGATGGCTTTGTGTAAAACTCGACTTTAAGGCTTAACAGCGCGTTAGAAGTTGGGTATGGATCTGGTAAGTTTTCGGTTATAATGCAGTATACTTAAGCTATCGCATAATGTTCTGAACGTTTGATATTGGTTAGGATTTTGGATATGGTGCTTTTTGGTAGTATTCTTTAGAGATCTTTTTAACCCAACCCAACAGACAAATTGATGCAGTATTCAGGATCAAGGCCAAAAGCAAATGCTCAGTATAAAAGTGCACAAAATCGTTACAGAGAAGTGGACAGACATCAATAGTATCAGAAAATATTTTATAAACCTTCTTTGTATATTTTCAATTGTTGTTTTTTGCAGTTTTTGCGAGTTTGTGTTGGAGCAGAACATCGATATTTTCTCAGCGCTTGCTGATTTCTCAGAAGCGGGTTACCTCAACAACCTTGCTTCGGACTCCCACTGTTTAAGAATTTGTGTTCCACAAAGTTTGATGTGGTATCGTAAAGATTTTGTGTTGTATGTGAGTGAAATGTAAGTTCTAAATCTATGGATATCTGTCTGATTAAGGTTACATTTGTGTTGACTGCTAATTGAACCCACATCTATAAACGAAATAATTTTGCAAAAGTAGTTTCGGCAGCCCGGGCACAAACTCATTATATTTCGTCTGCCACCATTCAACACGTGTAACAAAAAGCACATAGTCATGAACAAAGGCTATTTTGACACAAAACGCCCTGTTTTTACACCGTGTAATTCAACAGTTTCAGTCCCTGTATTCCAACAAATCTGTGCATTTCGCCATTATACGTTGAATCGGTAGAAATGTGGCAGTTGTTCGTGATTGCTGGCCAGCTTTTGTTATTGTTCTGGGTAGTTTGCGAAAACGATGCATTGTTGTTTACTTAATGCTGTTGACCACATCAGTTCCGCGTAGTCCGGGTTGCAACAAAAACATCGTGGAAACTTCTTTCACTGTGCATTTCTCTGAGAAAGTAAAAAGATGTAACAGAATGTTTAGAAGAAAGAAATTACAAACAATTGTGATAAAAAATAAAGACAAATTTTTCATCAGCGCATTGGCGGAAAAGTAATCAGAAAAAAATCAATATGTATTGAAAAGTGTCCAAATCACATGGCCACCAAACTTGTGATAAAAATTATAGCTTCCATGTGCAGGAGAAGTGAACAGGAAGATGAAACACTTGAGCATTTGAGGTGCCAATGCCCAGTTACCTCATCAATTCAAGAATAAATTCTGGGTAAGAGCTACCCCTTCAAGGCCAGTGTAAGATATGCTGCGCAGGGTCGTGTAACCGCATTTTTTATCAGTTTGGGGTGGCTGAATACCCAGTTTTCTTTAATCCCTGCAACGTGGGGAGGACGTACAAGAGGCACAATGGGGCCTGAGTGCTGTGAACTTGGCAGATTGCTCTTCCTCCTATACAGAATACAGAAATATAGCTATATATATGCTATACCAGATGAATTCATATGACGTTAAGTTTGTTTTCGGTTAAATGTCATTAGGAGGTAGAATCCCTGTACATCCCATCTCTAAATTGTATGCGGTATTGCGCTTATTCTGAAAATCAGCACAGTGCATCTGTGGGAATGGAATGAGTATAGAGTGTAGCCTTGTGCCTGGCAACGAACGCCGACGGTACTTGGTATGTATTGCATTTTCCCTCATTTTCAACGGTGTGCAGTTATGTCGGCCATATCTACCGCCTGGAACTGCATACGGGAGAGCGGGATTATATTAGATTAAATGCAGAATAGCATCCAGAAGGATCGATGTTGTTTGGAGCTGGGGTGGGTTTGGATTCTTCAATGAATTAATCGCAATATGCAATTCGTCGTTGGTTGGTGAAACTCCACGTAATCTTCCATTCTTTGATCCTTTTGTAGCCTGCTACCTAGGAAAAAGCAAAACAGTTTTCAGTTCAGTCAGCTGACGTACTGACAATGTGCGATTCCTCAACAAGCATATTAGATTACATCTACAATACCTGCTTATATAAGAATATTCAATCTCAATAACATTTCATTCATTAAAAAGCTTATTACCCTACAAACTGGGAGTTTTCGGTAGGCCCACCACTGCAGCTGGCAAAGCGCTATATTGTGGCGATATACCGCTGAACCTGGCTAGGTCGGCAAAGGGCTTTTGCGGCAGCAATTTCCCCATGAGGTGGCCACAACTCGTGAAATATCTTTCGCTGGCGAAATTAACGTTTAACGTATGCGCTGGTCGTGCAGTTCATAACTATCCTGCGTAGTTGCATTTCCTAACGCCAACCAGTGTCGTAACAAGGAATTATGGCTCCTAGGGTAAATTCCGTAAGTTGCGGTCATTTAAAAACTCCCCCTCCTTTCAGTCCGTAAAACGTAAAGAGCAAAAAAGCTCGATCTTGCGCCTTATGCGGGCAGCACCGCTGGAACGGGCCTTGCCTGCCCTGCCCCAGCTACGTTCTTTGCAGATATACATACACATTTTAGCATCCTGACCTTGTGATGCAAACTAAGATCTTTACCACAAAGGGCTTTCCTCAATTTATTGGATATATTTCCAGCTTGGCCAATTCAGTTCTGACAGGCGATTTTTGACAATTTTCTGTGCAAAGTTTGCCTGTACTAACATAGAAAAGACGGCTCTCTCATCAGAATTTATGCGCTTCAATTATGTAAATGGTCGACGGGCGAAAATTAACGCAACGTAAAACTAACGTAAAACAAACGTAAAATTTTAATGATCTCAGCCGCCCGTGCGCCTTGACGTTTATTGGTTTGAAATTACGAAAAGTTTTCCAACGACATGCCACCCCGATGCCTGCCTGCCGAAGCAGTTAGGAACGAACAATCGAGATCAACTTTCGAAACAATATTGAGCTCTCAGTTCATTCACGTGGAATATTATAAGCTCTTTCAAAAATTGTAACTTCAATCGGAAAAGTTCCATGACTACATGAGAATTTGAGCACCAACATTCTTGCATATATGCTGCCCCCTACGAGCAATACTCGTAACGCCGACACTCCGTCGTATTATTTAAAAATGGAATCATTCTACAGGGTGGACCCAAAAACCATTGCGAACCCGTCAACCCCCTAAGCAAGGTGTCGCCCCCTCCCCCGGTTTTTCATTTTTATAAAATGGTATCATTGATAATCAAAGCTCCATATTTTCTAAACGTCGGGAATGGTTTTCAAAAATTAAGCTACAGTGTATAGGTTATTACAAGCCCTTTTCAGCGTAGAATTACTTGACACCTATTTTCATTTGAAATCATTTCGGGATGACGCCTCCTCTCAGGGAATTAAAAGGTTTGAAATTACTTTAGGTCAAAAGTTGACATGTATCTAGATTTTTTTGAAAATCTCTCACCTTTGCAATTATGTCTTTCGATAAGTTTTCGTTGAGCCACTCTGTATACTATCGATACGTGATTCGGCAAGGACTCCCTAACCATCACGTGTATTCAAATTCACACGGAAATATCGAGTTTTTGTTAAAAATATCTTCGGAAACTCCCCTCGCTTTTGTGGCGCTATGAGCTCAATATTTTCGATATTCTATTTTTGCCTTTCATACCAACGAAACACCTTTTGTTTCCGTTTGTTTTCCGCTACCGCTTTTTTTCCATTCCCAACAGAAACCGAGCAACTGCAGATCCGGGGATAAATGAACATGCATTTATAATAAACGCCGACCGCGTTCAATGAACATCGCGATGCTGTTTAAGCTATCGACGCATGAGCGTGAAATTGACGCTAACTAAAAAAAAAATTACACGTTACCACCGCTTAAGCAATTAATATAAAAACGTAAAGTTGATGCAAGATAGTAAAAGTGTCATTGACATAAGCTGTGATTTGTGATACAGCTCAAGCTATAAAAGCACTAATAGTCTGAAGTTGAGGCAAGGTAGTTAAGATTTCATTGACACAGTTTGTGATATAGCTTGAGCTAAATACAAACTAGTGAGGAAGTAACGCTAGGTAAAAGGTGGTCATTAAACGCATTTCCACCACTTTCAAGTTAATGATATGAAAGTGGGAAATAGAGGCAAGATAGTAAAGGTTACATCAGCACAGGTTGTGATATAGCTTAAGCCTAACACACTAGTGAGGAATCAATGGAAGGCGATCACAGAAAAGCACGTATTGCGACCCTTTTAGTCATTAATATAAAAGTGTGACGTTTAAGTAGGTACATGCAATGAACAAACATCTATAATAATGATGATCGCTTTAGATTAACGCCGCGCGTTGCTATTGTTTAAGCTACGTACACACTAGCGTGAAATAAAAGCTTATCACGCCATAAACTTGAAGGGTTGCAATGAAACTCTAAAAGCTAGCGGGTGAGTGCAGGTGTGACTATGAATGATTTTAATGACTTAGGCCGTCGTCTAAGGTATCAACACACAAGCGTAAAATCAACGCCACGTAGTAGGGATCGCACCATTGGTATGAAAGCGAAGCGATAGAAAGGGTTCCATGCCTACTTTACGATACCGGTTAATTTTGATACTTCACTGCTACATTGAGTAAACATATTTTCTTGGTGGAGTTTCTTAGTTGTAGTTGAACGCGCTTCCAGCACACCGCGATAATACAAAGCGCAATTCAAAAGCGCACAAATCGGCTTTGAGAACAAGAAGGTATGTAAACGTTCAACACCAGACTAGTAGACGTGGTGGAGTACTCCGAGCGTTTATTTTAGCTTTGTTTTCGAACGACACTCCTTCTCAAAGCTAATGGCTTTTCCCTTTCAAGCAGCGGGAAACGCCTTGAGCGATGTCACGTTGTACCAGGAAATTATTCACTTGCAAGCGATTCGTCAGTTAGGTATGTTGGAATTTTGGACGGGAGTACATTACTAGTATTGTTACTAATTTCGAGAGATTTTACAGGGCATGTTTTGCAAATTCCTAATAGCTGAATGATTGAAAAGGGTTGATTGGATGTTCAAAATCATCTTCAAATTGTCAAAATTGACTGTTTTCAGGTTACTTACCAACAGACTACAGGAGCCACTGACGATAGTTCAATGATAAACCTCGTATGTTTACAAAAACTGTCGTCGGACATTGGTGCACAGTTGCCAGAATTCACCAAAAGACTACAATAACAATAATTTTTCTACATAGCTAGTTCACATGATCTCATGAATATGTTCTACAATGAATATCTTAGCCATTGAATAGTAAGGAAAGTTAAAAATACCTCAATAATTTAGAACAAACCTGCAATGTTAATCACACCTCACACACTAGCTGGCAATATGGCTTTATAGTAAATTCTGACTGCTACTAGCCGCTACGTATCATTTTTCATTCATATTTTGCAAATTTAACGTCTGTCGGTATTTGAAAGAACCGAACCGTCAACCGTCTACGTCAGGTCACTGTCAACCGCTTTGAATTTTGACGTGAGCGTTCGAATCAGACATCGTAGTTTTTGTTCATTTTCTCTGTTTGATCTGGTTTGAATTTTACTTATTGTTGCCAAAATGATGATATATTGTTGTCCCCATCAAGCTATCATCTCGCCACCTTTCCCTCTCCCCGCTGGTCCCCTCGCCCAAAGTTATGTTTGACTATAGACATAAATGAATTTATGAATGAGATGCCAGGTCTTCAGTTGTTCTATCGTCGTTGACAGGAGCCAAAACGTGTGGCCCTGATGATATCCCAATCGAACTACTGCAGCTCATCGATGATGATTCTATTGATATCATAGTAGAACTTTTCAACATCGTCTACAAAACAGGAATTATACTAAAACAATGGCAACTTGTTATATTGCCAAAAAAGCGAAACGCCAAAGATTGTTCCGAGTACCGTACAATCGCTCTAATGAATCACATCCTCAAGGCTCTACTGAGAATCAAGTTGGTTTCAGACGAGGTATGGGCACGTGGGAGGCTTTGTTTGGTGTAAATATCTTCATGCAAAGGTGCATGGACATAAATCAGGACATATGTATGTGTCTTATTGACTTTGAAAAGGCGTTTGACAGAGTGCAACATCATAAACTCATAGACATTTTCGAAACGGAAAAGCTAGATAGTCGTGATATGAGACTAATCTATATTGGTGTCAAATAGCGAAAATCAGAATCGAAGATCAATTATTATCCGACGAGGTTTAAATTATGAGGGGCGTTCGTCATGGCTGTATATTGTCTCCGCTGTTGTTTAATGTATACAGTGAAACAGTTTTCCAGGAGGCTCTTTTAGAGGGTGAGGATGGAATATCCATAAATGGACAAACATTGAGTAACCTGCTTTACGCTGACGATACAGTTCTATTAACAGATAAAATAAACGACCTAGAGACGCTACTACAAAGAGTTCATGATGCTTGCAAACGTTATAGACTTAACATGAATGTAAAGAAGACAAAATACATGATTATGACAAAGCAAAGCAACATCGATGTAATTCTAATGCTTCGGTGCTATGTATTTTGAACAATTATATAGAGCAGAGGTCTATACACTTCAGCAAGCAGAAATCAGCAAGCTCGAAGCGTTTGAAATATGGTGTTAACGTCAGATTCTACGGTTATCAAATAATAAGAAAGCTAAAAGAAACAAGCCTGAATATTTTCCACATGTAGTTAGAGGTCCAAAATATTGCAAAATATTATGGAAGGTAAAATTAAAGGAAAACGTAGCCAAGGGCGGAGAAGAACATCCTGACTCAAAAACTTGAGAGTATGGGGAATGTCCTCCAACCAACTGTTTAGAGTAGCTGTTAATAAAGTCAGGATAGCCATGATATATGCCAAACTCAGTTAGGAGATGGCACTAGAAGAAGAAGATCAGCTAGTCTTATCATGAATATGAAACTAGAATACTCAAATCTCACATCATATTAATGTACCTTTTCTAGAAATTATTCTCCTATTCATATATAATTTATAGTTAGTTTTTTTTGTTGTTGTTAAAATGGTATGATAAAAATTCCGTTATTATTATTACTGGATACTTCGCTTCTCCGTCATTGTGTGACCTATCGTATATCGACATCCTCTTTCACCGCAACATCCATGTTTTATTCAATAAGCGGTCCGGACTTCTGAAGGTTTGAATCCTTTGAGGGATTTCGGCCCATCCGCTTCCCGTTTTGCATAAATTGAATACCACACGGCCTGAAGACCAGATAATAATCTATCTTGATTCTTCTATTTTTATCCTACCTTTGATGTACTCCGGTTATTCCGAGGAATGGCTTTAGATGGAAATTCGGTAGGTTTTGCATATTGATTTTGTATACATTTCCGTATACATATTCATCGATATAATAGATATGCTTCATTATATTTGCTACTCGCCGCTAATTATATTAACAAAAAATAAATTATCAGATCTAAAAACTGTAATGAATCCTGTTTTTCTGATCAAACACCGAAAAATTTATTGTATAGAATCAGGTTTTTAGATTCAATTCAAAGCCATTTTACAAACAGACGTCATTTATGCGATTATATGTTTATTAACTTTATAAACTGCAGTGAAAGTGACGTGATGTTTATCCCAACCTGTTCTAAAATAGATATATGTGATAGTTATGGATAAGTATTTATAAATAAACTGGCCAACTTCGCAAGACCTGAAAAGCATACGTTAGTTTTCGAATATTGGATAGTAGAAATGTGTTACAGATTTCAGACAACCCATATATCCATCCAGGCCCGTCTAGAGAAAAGCCTTGCTCGTGGACGGGAGGGGTGGGTGAAGGGGGTGAAAAAAACCACCTAAAAAACTGTACGTAACAATGTGAAAAATGAAAATTTTAATTATTTCCGGGCCCTCATTAATCGTACTGTCCCCTTGTGCCCTGGGCCCGGTGTTTCACCCCCTGACCCTCCTCTTTTGACGTGACTTTAACCACCAACATTATAAATATGTAGATATAAATTATATAACCAGCTGTTTTAAGCAATGTTTTCAGGAAATGAAATCTTGACCATACAAATATCCGATAAAATTAACGAGGAAAAACATGAAATAACTTCAGGAAGTTTTGAAGGTGATTATTCTGAAAGGACCTTTGCATTTGAGAGGTACACATTAGATGTATTTGCCAATAAGATATATTCATGATATAAAAGGTTTTTCATGAAAGACTCTACTACCATATGCTAGAGAGACTGAATACATAATCAGAAACATTTGGAATAAAAACTGAGTTGCAAGTTAGACAGTTGGAAAAGAAGAATTTCGTTGGGGGGAAGACACTTTTCATAGCGTATTTTGTCGAGGTTTTCAGTTCGATCTCCACCAACGACAGTATCTTTTATTTTTGATTTTTGTAATTATGAGTTGATAGCTGTTATTACAGAGATAAGTAACATTTGTTCTGACATTTAGCAACGTGCGACATAAACAGAGATCTAGTGAAGATACACTGACGGAGCAGAAGAATTTAACGACCGTAACAGGAGATTTAACGACCCGATGTAATCCCTCCAGGTGTCTGCAGGAGCACCGTTACAAAGCCGACAGACTGCAGCCGGTAGAATATTTACAATGATCTGCCGGGAGAATGTTTTGCCCATTGCTCAATAAAGCATAAAAAGCATCTGTTATGAAAACATTAATCTACAGTCAAAAGGATTGGGGCACAATAAAATTTATTTTAGGGATTATAATTTTATTCATATATTCGATACCAATCGCAGAGGTTGCCATCTTATTTTATTGAAACTATGGTAAAGTATGAAAAAACTAAATTTCTGAATTAGACATTTAAATAGACGAGTACCGCTGAAATGACGTTGACGGTGATGGCGATGAAATAAATATGATAACCTTAATAGTAACCTTCGACCGGGTTACGTATATCCACCCGATTGCTCAGAAAGACCGCCAGGCTATACTGACGAGTCTAGGCTAAAGACGGAACATGCATGTCTATAGCAGGTCTGATGGATAGTGGAGCGCATAAACTCAAAATCAGTTGTCAGCTTCTGGTGTGAATGAGTCGAGCTAATGGTAGATCTTGAAACTGTTTACGAAGAACAAAGGATGTCGCTGTAAAGCAGTTCACCATTGTTGAAAGATGTCGTAAGAAACATCTGTTGCCGCTTCGAGGCAGTCCAAGTGTTAGGACCTTTGACTTGCCAATAGGCGTCCCCATAGAGGGCGACACTAGGAGATGAGTTGATGTTGCTATCACACCCTTGACTGGGTTACGTATAACCAACCGATTGCTCTCCACAGCTAGACCGCCAGGCTATAATGACGAGTCCAGGCTAAAGACGAAACATGCTTGTCTATAGGAGGTCTGATGCATAGTGGAGAGCATAATGTTTGTGATATATAGCAACGAGTTTATTCAACCATATGTCCAAAATAGAGCGTCTCCGTCACATTGTATGAGTAAACGTGGTCATTGCTCCAATTATCAGAGCCTCGATCATCAGCTGCTATTTCGCGGGCGCCACACCAGCGACATGCAACTGGTCTCTCGTAAATATTCGCACTCTTTCTGACAGCTCCGCGCTCAGAATACCCGAATGCTATATTTATAAACAAACGTTCACTCTGTATTATTTATAGAGACGACGAATACCTGTTCGAAGACAAGCTTAACTGCACTGAAGGCTCGGTTCTAAGCATTCTGCACTGCTAATTGTGATCTTTTTGGATGCATTTACATATGGATATACGTGAATCTCCAGTGGAAATACTAAGACTAAAGATATATTCGCATTAATATATAATATATAGCTCTTGTTCTGTTTTACAACAAATTGAATTGAATTATTTGACGAATTTCACTTTATTTTAAAATAAAGGGTATGAATCACAATTGTCAATAGAAGATGGAGTTTAGTTCAATGCACAAAAAAATAGATTAACTACCCTAACAAGAAAATTACATGCCAGTCTGACAGCTGTGAAAAAAGATCGAGGCCCAATGCTCGAGTCGTCTTTCCTTGAGATTCTGGGGATGAAGATCAACAATGGAATGTCCTGATATGATGATGTTGCCATCCTTACTAAGCCGGAGTCCCAGAAGTTCACTTTCGCTCCCTAAAGCTTCAAGATTCAATCCAGAAAAAAACCTGACCTTGCAAAGGACCTCCACAGTCTAGAACATCGACCCATCTGTCACTATTCCATAGATACTTAAATAGCAAATATTCCATCTTTTATAATAACATACGTCCAGGATAAAAAACTTATTTTCCAGATTGTTTGGAAAATTATCTTGTAATAATTTACTGGTAATTTCCAAGAAAAACATAAACGAAAAGCTGTGTTTATTTGCTTTAGATTTGCAAGTAAACAATTGCACCTAGCGACCAAAATCAGTACTAATTTTTTACCTATACAATTTCCTAACGAACAACTTTTCCATGCAGAAAATTAACACGAATGAAGATATTACGGACAGTAAAGAAAAAATAGTATTTCTTTCACTAATTATTGTGTAAGTAAACTTAGGATGTTCAACTACACCCCAAAATGGAGCGATTCGAACAATAATTTTGCCTATAGACGTACATACATACCATTTCTGAACTGATATGGAGGTGGAGGCCTTGGCGCCGGCGGAGGATCCTCGAATTGCTGCAACCACTCGTACAACTGCTCCAAGTCCTTCAAACTCTGCTGTCTTTCCGCTTCGTCCCTTGCTGCGACCTCCTCCAGACTTTCCATATTCACTAAACCACGATGCTTCGACATTGAGACATTGTCACTTGACGCACGCACGAATATTGAATGTGATGTCAATTGTTTTAGTTTTATAGTTGAGTACAAGCACTTTTAAAGACGGAAGGGTAAATAGTTAAGGAAAACTTTCAAATTGGACCCGCTACTTCTTTAGGTATTTACAAGGTATTTGTAACTTTTAAAGCTGAGTTCACTAAATTCTGGAAAATGGGAAAAATCAGCATACTTTTTTGTATATTAAGAAGGCTTAAACAACAATCCTGACAAAACAAGCTCGCGTGCACTCCATCAAGCTTCTGGACATAATACAAAAGTGAGCAATACGCCTCGTGGATGTGCCTGACCTCACAAAGACCTCCACAGTCTGGAACATCGAAGGAGGGTGGCCGCTCTGTCTCTATTCTAGATGTTCGCCAGTACAGGAAATACTACGGAACCCAATGGGCCAACCTTAGCTGGTCCTCATCGGCCAGCATGTGAGTTTCTTGTCAGGCATTACTCGTTCAATCATCAATGCATACTAGACAAGTTCAAACATGCTGACGTGTCCAACAATGCTTTGCATCACCTACGTAACGTCCTCATGACATGTTTGGAGGGAGACATTCCTGTAAGGTTAACTATCGGGAAATCTAACCAAATGAGGTTAAGTGCTCTTTTTATTGTGACTATTTTTGATGCCTATGTTACGCTCGAGTAATTCGAATAAGGACGAATAGATTAATTATGATTGGATGACACGTAAAACAGCTGAGCGTGGCTGTGAGATATTAGATGATGTCATAGCTAATTAGCTATAGAAAGAAATTTTGTCGCCGTTTGTTCTGAATGGTTTATTCACAGACGATCAGGAGTAAAAGTTTATTATACTTTCGTTTGAGATGTTTATGTTGGGTTGTCGAATGTTTACATTCCTCCCCAACAGTTTTTCGATTTATTGAGAGCGCTTTGGGAGAGCAATTCCTCTGACACGTGCGTTAGATAGGAATATTTGTTTCTTGTTTTGAAGAAGTTAAAAAATAGAGTCAAGTAGATCGACTCTGTTTGTTCCGAACATTAACGCTAAAGTTACATACGTATATATCAATATTGCCATCTTTCTTTATAGATAACCTCACGCAAAGGTAGAAAGCCTATACGCTTCATAAGCGCTGCGAGAGGATGAATGTATATTCAGAGTGACCTTAAAACGCGAAAGTTCTCCGAAAGTACGATTTTTGGAAGAGGCTTGTTAGAGGGAAAATATAATGAATCAGGAGGACAACCAACCACACAAGTTAAACAATACAAAAATTGATCATACAATATTAATACCCATGCTTTTCTTTGTTCACGTAAATTGTCATATGCAAATGTCAACCATTATTTCATGTATCCCATACAAAATTCAGTACGATAATGTGACTCGTATTACATTTTCAAGTAGATAACAAGGCACTTATCACAGGAAAAGACGATGTTTATTCGAATAGATAAGAAATCAAAAGGAAGTTGTTACAATGGAAATATTTTGAAAACAAATGCGCGAAATTGAATTATTACAGCAAATGCTCGAAGCAAACGACTAAAACATGAAATACTAATGATCACCAATACTCGTTTTATTGATAAAATAAAAATAATTAGCATTTTACGACTGCGACGATTTTATTGTCGCATAAATAAGGTGCAGTCGTCCTTGGATCGGTAGACGGTATTTTATTATTGTATACGTGCATTTTAAAGTAAATATTTTCGAGTGCATTGACACTCTCCATATTTCAGAAACAATAGAGCGGTTGATGTCAACTGGTGATTTTTATATGTTTACCCTCACGTAGAACGGAGCGAACAATGAGTAAACATATACAGTGGATGTTTTTGTTTTGCTGAGGGAATTAGGGAAATGTACAGTGGAAGAGTTATTTTTAGATCTTCCTATAAAAATAAAAGCAGGAAATGTGAAAATACGGTCGTTCCAGAAGGTAAAATCAATGCTTCGCAAGAGTTTCAAGAGAACGATGGATTCCAGTTTCCAGGGTAATTACATCTCGGATATTTTCAGATATCTCGCAAGCAAGAGCTTTGCTTTGTTTGTTTGTCTGTCAGTGTCAATGAAAATCCAAAAACTCAGATCATAATAATATTGGAGATAATGAATCTAAAGTTATCGAAAACGGAAAAGTTTCCATATTACCTTGAACCCAACGACGATACAACAAGGCGGCAGATTACTTTTCGACAATTGAAACGAGTCAAGTTGATAATCGGTGCTTGAACCTTTTAGGATTCAGAATTACTTCAAACTTGACAAGTTATTCCAATTACAATGACTATCACTATTCCAATAGCCATTTGAAACATTACGTTCACTTTTGGCTTGTATTGTATTTTGCAAGGTGATTGTTTTCCTACCAAGACCGTGACATTTTTGAGCTTAGGTAATCCTGAGAAAAAATATAAACAAGAATGCATATTTTCAATGCAGTTCTTGCAATACGTATTATTTTTCACATCTACTTTCATTAAGGTGGAAAACAATAATTCACAAAAACAATAATTGTAGACATAACCTTGACCAACTATTTGTTTGTAACTCAAGAAAATTGTTTTTGATGTATCCAATTACGCGGCGCTTGGTGTTATTCCAAGACGTAATTTATTTGTAATTATATATATTGAACTGGAATTATTCGGAAATTTCTTTTAGCCTATATTCAACGAGATAAACTATATACGCGATATCCAATGAATTATTAGTATCGATGAAGTACGTAGAGAAAAGATCAATACCGTAACCAAAATTCTAATTAAAAAACTAACTAACTTGTAGTAGGTATGTCCACTTTTTAAAACTTTCTGTTAAATAACTGGGGATTAAAATGAAATGTATTGATTATGTTCACCCCCATCCCTTCTACTCCCCCCATGGACATGGACCACGTCCACAACTGAATTTTTAACATTTCAATTTTTCTTAAGTTCTCCTCAACATTTATTTGCTGACAATGATTGTGGAAAATCCAAAATGAGGGTTGGCCGTATCTGGACCATATAGATCAGTACTTTCCGAGTTAAAAAAATATGTTTTTTCTGACGCATGTGGTTATGAAACTTCCAAAAAATATAAATATCTATCAAAACTATTTTTTTTGTTTGTCGACTTTTCGATCACTTTTTAAATTAAACAGCACATATCAACATTATTTCTGGTGGTCATCAAGTGAATTGTCATTTTAGTCTGTTCTAGGGGTAGATTATATTTTTGTAAAATATGTAACCCCATTTTTTAGCACGTTACTCGTTCCTTATGACTCCAATGGATAGTTCGAAAATTTCTATAAAATGTTTGCGAAACCAATATATGTACTTTTCAAGCACAGTGAAAAAAACTTGTATTATGTCATAAGCGTATTTCAAAATGAGAGCATATAAATGACGGTAAAGTACCAAGGTGATCAAAATCACTCCATTCGTATCCGAAACAACAATCTCTCTCATCAATAGAGAAAATTAATGAATGAGTCAAAACACCACAAAAATAGCAAGAAATCCCAAGGATATCCAGACACAAACATGCTTCATTCGATTACGTGAATTGTTTAACCTGAACATACTTCCCAATATATTTTCACCCACACACCAAGCATTATGTGCTATAAATCACATCAAAGTTAACAGAATGTTCGATGGAAAAAACTAAACTAATCTCGAACCTGGAAAGTTTGTCGTTCAGAATCAATTTATTTTTCGTTTTGCCCCACAAAGTTTCGTGTATATTGACATCTTGACTTTGATTACTGCGAAATACATCTAGCCAAAGATACTCGTATAGCGAATCTCGTCCTTCACGAACATTTACCTAGATCTCTCCCATTTCTATTTGTGCCTTATTCCACCAATAGCAACAGTTATATTTAGGTTTCGCACAGAGTACAGCCTCTCCAATATCAATCAAACTCATACTAACCAGCACAACGCCCATTATGGCTAAACAATTAGAGTTATTATACGCCAAAAGCGCCGACTTTGTATCGGGTTTTCCCCCATTACCGTTAAAACGTCACTCCCTTTGTAGGCAACAACAATGGCACTCACCAGCAAATCAGTGTGTGAATAAGAATGAGCTTGTGATACGACGATTGAGTGAGGGTGACGTCGGTATTGGGGTGACTTACAAAACAGTCTACAGCATCGGTGAGAATGGAAAAGGTCAATGCTAATAATAGCGAACGACATGCTCCCGTGGGAAGAACCTGTTTCAGTCGATATTTATTACGAATGATCTCGGTTTCGTATTCAAATGGGAATAGCGGTAATTCTAATGGAAATATGCTGTTTCCATTTTTGATATACGAATCGCTTGGAAATAATTTTAATTAGAATATTGGAAGAGGTGCAGCATCAAACCACATTTAGAATATGCAACAAGTGTCAAAAATTTGTTCTAATACAGGTTTATTAAAACGTAGTACTTCAAAACGTCGGGGAAACCCAAATTTTTTGATTGATCAAATAGTGGTAAAATACCTGTTGACAAACCCTATAAGGGCTCAATCTTCAAGTTGTACGAGTTGAACAAATCTTTGTGAATGACTAGTCAGGACTTCGAATACTCAATTATTTTGAATGGTGGTAGTGGTGATTGGACCTCTGCAGTTGTATGTGAATGTCAAGAGCTGATAAAATGACGATACACAAAAAAATAATTTTGGACAGGGTAGCAGGGCATCCAGGAATCATCAGCAATGAGATGTGCTTGTAAAAGAGGGAAATCTTTTTGAACAGGAATGAGCTCAGAGCACTCGTCATGAGCACACTGTGACCTGAAGTAGCACCTTAACAAACTAGGCTATAACCAATTGAGATTAATAGTACCAGCAGGGAAACTGTACGAACTAGCACAGGATTCAAGACTGCTAGGATGGGTGCTGGTAAGCAAGTAAGAGCATAAAAGCCTGAAGGTTGCAGTATCAACGAAGGGAAGAAAAAAATCTATAGAGAACGTCTGAGATGGTATTTTGATAAAAAATTCTATGAGTTCGTAATTTGAATACATAGAATGTAGCGATGAAAATACGTCTACTTAACATATATTGCACGTATTCCACTTAGCGCCACATTGAAATTCATCGATATTGTATAGGCCTATTCTGAGAGTATCATTTCATCGCATCTTTCTCCGTACTTCGTACCTGTAACTTTCCAACTCAATTCCAACAAAGAAACGTGATTTGTCAGGCGAGCGGCCACGAAGATTGTCCTCGTAATTTTCCCTACGTTCTCTCATCTTCTTGTTCAATTCTCTCCTTGGAATTTCGTATAAGCACTAAATTAGACGCGTCAACTTGCGAAGCAGTTTTGCCCTCCGACCAAAAACACCGTCATAAAATTGAAATGAGAGCGAAGCGTTAGTCTAAACAACTGTAAATAAGGAAAAATCTAGCTTTATAGATATCACACTATGAAAAATCCGTCTCCATATCGTTAGTAATTATATCCCTTTATAGCCCAACTAATTTCCTTTTTCCCCCTACTACACATCAAATCTGGATCCCATTCCGATCCGGATTTTCAATTTGCACAATCTGGATCAATCCGGATATATTTGTATCTGATCCTGCGAATCTTTATAAATCTACGATATAAATCCTTTGTATCTGAGAATCCGGCATCCGGATCCTAGATACAGATCTGAAATCCGGATCCTAGATCCGAGATCCGGATACAGATATGAGATTCGGATCATAGATCTAGATCCGAGATTCGGATAGAGATCTGAGATCCGGATCCAGATCTGAGGATCCGGATCCACATCCGAGATCCGGATCATAGATCCAAATTTGAGATCCGAATCCGGTTTCTGTATAAAAGTCGGATCGATTCAGATCCGAATCTATTTTGTAAAGATCCCCCGTTGGGTTCGGGAACACAAACGATTTCTTCCCATTCCGCACGTTTCCTCAGAAACAATGGATACTGATTAGCGCCTGTGTAGGAGGCACTGGCTTATTTGACGTTCCGAAACGGATGTTCGACCGAGATGGCCCCGAAATATCTCGGTGTTGTTCCTCTTTTTCGACAAGGCATACCCGCAAAGAAAACACACCATCACCACTGACGATGATTTATTTCGGACATGTTTATTGGACGGTTGAATGTTGTGGACCCATACGGACGTGTACCACGTGTACTCTACGAACATAGAATGATTAACTGCGAGTTGGTTTTGTTTTCATTTTCGTTCTCTTCACGGGAATCTACGGTTTCGATCAAGAATGGCGTCAAGTAGGTTGATGCTATAATGGTATCACTACCATTTCGAGTGAACTCACTTCAGCGAGGGCAGCATATCAGATTAATGAGGAGATTGAAATAATTAAGGAGGGGGAATTCACAAATAGAGTTCAGTTTGAAGCGCAGAAGAATCAGAAAACAACCCTGACAAAGAAGTCGCTGGTCTGACAGTCGTGGAGGTGGGGGGATGCCGAATACTTGAATCATCTTCCGTCTGGGAAGGTCGAATTTCCAACAACGAGAGATCAATAATTAAAAGCTTCTACAATCCCCTCGAGTAAAACGTTTTTTTCATTTTTGCCGTTATAATTTGTTTTATATGAATAAACTTTATTATTATTGAAACTGCCCTTCAACCACATTGCTGTGTCGAAATTAAACGAATGACGAAACGCTCATCATTTCCATTGAAATACAGCACACAGACAAGAATAGACGCATGAGAACTCGACCGAATGAAACAATTTAACTTATTAAAATAAGTCGAAAGATATTCAGTGACTCTTCAGCCTGCATACGCTTGCATTTGAATTGAAACGGTTCGAATTACATCAACCGTTCACACTTCCGTCGACGACTATTAGTCATTTAAGGGACGACTTGGTTTCTAAGAGCAGAATTAAATTGTTTTATATTCTTCTAGCGTTCGTAACGGTATATTGTAAACAGTTTACGTGGAAATTGATACATAAAAGGCATCATTTCTTTAGCTGATGAATGATTAATGACCCATATATGGAAGCGGATTTGGATTAAATGGTTTATAATTGCTGCTTGTATTTATGCATAATTTCTGTATGAGGGGGATGCGAATTCAAGAGCATTTTTGAGCATAGCAGGGATCATTTGGAGGGGACCAAAGCTCTAGGTTTAGTTGGGTGAAGTATTGTAACCACGACACATTTTTAATTCGATCAAATTTATTTTCGGAAGTCAAAACAATGGACAGTCGCCGTTTATGGATGTCAATTTTCCCTTTGAAAGTCAAGGTTTCAAAGTGAGAAGAAAACCATAAAACAACTGAGTGGGTGGGTTAATGGGTATGATACGAAAATTCTAGAGAAACTAATAACTTCAAGACATAACTTGGTAACTCAACTACCTTTCAAGTTCAAAGAGCAAGACCCAATAATATATCAATACCTTTTCATCCAAAATAAACCAACGGTCTTGACAAAGTTTTTAAAGGTGTGGGATTAGAATTGTATACCAGTCTGGTCCACAATATTTTTCAGGAAACACGAAGGAAAAAGAAGAAATGCATTGTAGTGGCTTATCAAATGTAACATAGGTTAGGCGATTTATCGGAACTAGATTTAAGGAACCATATTTAAGGGTATAACTGAATATTATTGATTATAATTACTCCTAATTTTACTTCGGAACTTTGACACTAAATGCCTCCCAGACTTACAGCAATCTACTTGACTACATTTTTTTGAACAACACATCTGCGGACAATGTGTATTAAACCAACAAAAAGTGGCATGTTTACGGTTAATGTTAAATGAGATCCAATTGCAGACTGGCAGTATTTTTATATATGCGGGACACCAATTTCCGGTTACGCAAAGTGCGACAGGTGATACATGATTATACAAATTAACTAACAGCTGTGAGCAAAACAATATTCCATTCAAACAACGTAACGTATTCTTCATTGTTATACATTAGGCGGTGCTATAGTTGATAATTGCTAAAAAGTCCATAGTAACAAAACATATTTATTTAATCCATCTGTTCATGTCAAAATTTTGATTCTTTATCCTGATGGGGTTTTTATGGATTATTTTTGGGTGCAATTAGTTGATTGCAAAATGAAGTACGCTATGAAAATTTTGTAAATATGAGTGGAGAAGGGGAGAGCTTCCCCCCTCTATCATTGGTCGAGTTGGTGGAAGGGGAAAAATTACCAATCAATTAATAGTTATAACCATTAGTTTTTTCAGTTTTAAAAAATCAGCAAATCTATGGAAACGTTGCTTACTAATCAATAAAATATTCGGAGTAGGCTCTGCGTATAGATTTATCAAGGAATATTTTTTAGATTATATAGGCAGAATATATAAGGTAAATTTGTAAATGACATCACAAATGCATTTTATTTTGTCTTATTTTATCCCGTGTGAAAAATAACTGATTTGGACTAAATATGGATTGTTAACATATAAAATAAGAAACCCTCTCAAGAAACAGCCCTCCGTTTTGTTTATGTTATAGTCAGATAAGTTTTTATCTATGAATGCCACATGTTGGATGGTCCCGGCATTCATTCGCCTCTTGTCTCTCAGTTTGGTTTTTGTTCGGCCGTTATTACTTATATAAAATATGCTAGTAAGGGAAAGTAAGACAATTATAAATAGCAAAATCCAAAGCAAAACGACTTTTACGGCAAGTCTAATCGTTTACGGATAGTACTTATTTTACCATCTCATACTCAAATCTAATTTGTATATGTTTTACAGGGCACGGAACACATCCATTTCCCGAAACACTATGCACCTTATACTAAATTACACACAATGGATTACTTTATTTTAGAATGCTGCTTTGTAACAACCGCTAGACCAGCGACGTATTATACACAAAACTAAGAGAGCCTCCGGCACACTTCCGGTGGGAAACTTAACTAACGAACGATAGAATATCTGGCAAACATCAACAACGATCAACAATCACACGGTCGACTTGGCGTATGTTGGGCCAACAATAACGTTCGATGGCCCTATGCGAGACCTGGCGCGCCGCGTCGCGGGCCGCGTGAGACAGCATGTTTAGGTGCTTTCGCGGCCGCAGCCGATTAACATGTGTCACCATGGCAGTAGAACGGACCGGCGGACGGACGTCGCAATCGAGCCTAGACGGAGCGTCGCGACGACTGTGCCGGCAGCGTCGGCAGCTGCAACGCCGGCTCTGCTCGTTGGAGGATGGAGACGGACGACGCCGACGACGCGCCGTACGGTCGAGTTCGCCGTCCCCGGTACCCGATGTTGCCTACCCTTGCCTGAACCCTACATGATTGTGGATTGTATCGTTACGCATCACCCTGTACAGATTCACCCTAAAGTCTTTAGATATTCCTAAACTATACAAGTTTGAGCACGCAGCTATTTTGTCTATAGTTGTAAGTGCTTACATGCAAAAGCAGCGTTTGAATCGTTCGGTAGTTGCCTTGCCGAGGTCTCGAATGCATCTGAGTGTTAACGTGAAAATGGAACCAGGTAGTGAAAAATTTCCAGCCATGATGACTATAAAAAGGGACTAAAACAAGCGGACTGTCACGAAAGTTTAGTGAGTTGTTTTTGGGACTCTGCTCTTTCTAGGGCTACAGTTTTTAATTGGCTAGCTGACTTTAAACAGGGCCGGGTCTCACTCAATGATGAACCTCGCACAGGTCGACCGCCCACTGCTGTTACTCCGGAAACTGTAGAAGCTGTGCAAAATATGGTTAAAAAAGATCTACATATAACCTACAGCGAGATTAAAGCTTCTCTGGGGATTGAATCGGCAGCGGTCCGAACAATCATTCATGATCACCTTCGCCTAAGGAAGCGGTGTTCCAGATGGGTGCCATATTTGTTGGCCAGTGAGCATAAAGCAACAAGAGTTGTTTGGGCTAAGTTTAAAAAATTTGATAATGGGCGAAGGACAGTTACTTCTGAATGGTATATAATCAAATGTGTTCCTGTAGTCTTCCAAGAACTATGCAAGAGCCGTCCAAAGACTGGTCTGCGGGGTATTCAATGGCACCATGAGAACGCACCCGCCCACAGCGCCGCTAGAACACTCCATTTTTTTGCTAAACAGGGTGTCAAACTGTTGCCTCACCTACCTTATTCTCCGGACCTAGCTCCGTGCGATTTCTTATTCCCCAAGATCAAAGAAAAGTTACGAGGTTGCCATTTTTCTACCGATGATGAGGCAATCGCTGCATGTGAGAAGGAAATTAGCAACCTTCAAAAGAACGTTGGCCACAAGAATTTGACAAGTGGCTTTACGGAATGCGTACATGTATTGAGGTAGGGGGAGAATATGTTGAAAAAACTGAATGAAGTTTTTCAAAAGTCAGTAAATGCAGATTTTTTTTGTTAAGAAAAGGCCAGCATTGAAAAAAGACATTCTCGGGCAACTGAAAGAGAATAGTTGGTCAGACAAGTATTTTCCCATTTCCCCTCCTTTCTTTCTTCAGGAAGTAGACATGTTTTATAAAGGTTTATCTTCTTCTGCTTCCTTGATCAAACTAACACAAGTATCCCAGATATCCGTGAAAATCTCATCTTGATCTTTTGTGGTATTTCCAATTCGAAATGACGAAATCTCTCATCGATTCCGGCTATAAAGTTTCCCACAAAACTAGAACATTCTGGACTATAATTGTCGTTATCTAATTCGAGCCAATATCGACAACATGCTTGATAAAGGGCAAGGAACATTATGAATTTTTTGCATTTGTGTGAACATTTTGTGAGCTAATGCTGAGTGACTAAGGTTGATCATATCATCTATTTCATCTCCTTCTCCTCCAGTACTAATTGTAAAAAGAGCGCAATCATTACTTCGTCGTTTCGAGCGCTATTCAGAGAGTTTGATATCGGTTATATTATAATCGATATATCGGTGTCGGAATAGTTAACATCTCTAAAATAAAACGTACAACAATGTTTGAAGAAACAATCGTCCGGATTCCCGGAGCGCCCGCGACAGGCCAGGTGCACCTACGAACCATAACAGCCTCGCTGGCTCCCGAAATAGAACAAAGCAACAGATAACAGCCCTGGGAAAACTCCGGGCGAGACGTGGCAACAGCGCCGTGACCTGCGCCACCCCCGGACCCATTGTTCAATCGCCGCCGGCGCGGGGGCAGCATGAAGGAGGAGCGGAGAAGAGGGGGGGAGGGGGGAGGACGGCCAGTGGGTGGGGGAGTCCATTAAGTAGTTAGTCTCTTCGTCGGGTGTGATTGCTCGACAACTGAACTACTCACGATGCATATTCACAGTTGAAATAATTGTGTTTTTTTTTCTTGCTAATGGTATAGTAGGGGGAGGGGGGCACGATGCTCGATTTGTCGTGATGCAGACATATTGGATTTTGAAGATTAGATGGTAGAAATTAAAAAGTTATATGGTGTATACTGTTTCACCGGTGGAGCACATTGAACCTCATTCAAGTCAAGGATGGAAGGTCTTGGAGGGGACTGTATAAGGAAAGAGGATATATTGATAGATTGATGGGTTGAATTTGTTAGCTACCGGTTTTCCATTTATGGACACTGCATCAGTTTTTATCCTCTATTATATTTTTATTGCTATTTTTCACTGACATTATCAAGACGGTTGCACTCTCTGAGAAAAGAGGCTTTAACTCAATATAAATGTCATTTTTGAAATCTTCTCAACATGACGTGAACATATAAAAAATAACTAGCTTTAATGCACACTTACCACAGTTAACGAAATCATAGTTAAGTAGCACTTAAAAGTGAATGGCGCAAATCATAAAATGCTAAGGACTTCTCAAATATTAAGAATTCCCTTCTTATTCTCTTATTAAGCCGATTTTGGTGCAAATGACGATAAATTCTCCACTGACAAACATGTCAATATTAGGATTGCCCTTCACAAACTATCGTTCGCATAAACTAACTGTACACAGCCTCTATTATCGCAACAAACTTCATACAGGACATAATTTCGCGCGCGATTCAGAGTACTTAACACAAACATCAACAAATTAACCCTTCAGGACACAACGCCGGCTGACAACGACACGTCTGAGCAGAACCGACGACGACCCTTCATCCCGTTCAACCATTCGCATCCCGAATCTTTTTGTACATGATGACCCGATTAAACGGGTCCACCCTTTTTTGCTCCTATTTTTACATCAAAGGGGGAAAACCTTTCAGGTTATTTGGCTTCTGAAGGTGTGGTCATCTATATGATTATGATAAATACATAATTGAACAAATTTTATTGATGTTTCGGCTGCCGTGCGCGTCTTCTTCAAGACGCAAATTATTGCTTTGACCTGTCAGGTCGCTTAAATGCTGAGGAGCGGCAACTTCCATATTAGATTGATTTCCATATTTTTCCAATTAACTTATAGAGATTATACTGTTTTGTTTTCTCTTTACCCTAGTTTCGTTGGCTTAAAGTCGTGATTTTTAACACATGAATTTACAAATATATTTCAATACTCGTTACAGGACCTTAATCAAGAGATTAAACACGAACAAATTAACTATTTAGGCCATCACGACGACGATATATCTAGGTAGAACGTCCCTTCAGCCCGTCATCCCTTATGTGCGCATCGCTAGTCTTTTTGTAGATAAAGAGCCCGATTAAACGGGCTCAACCCTTTTTTGCTCCCACCCTACGTTGACGTCTCCCTTCTCAGACATCTAAAGCAGTGTCTACTTCTACACAATGTTGTAAATTTTTCCCAACGGGTTCATGAAACGAGCCATATTACTATTATTCTATGTTAGGGAATCAATACCTAGTATTTTGAATGTACTTGAGTAATTTTTTTAATTTTTTATAAAACAGAAGATAATAAGTAATCATCTTTGTCCGTAGATACAAAGTTGTGTAATTATTGCACAGTTTCACAAATAAAACTCTTTCTTTTAGTGCCGCGTTTCAATTTTTATTAAAGTGGTGTTAAGTCATGCTAGTGCCATGTATTTATGTTGTACCCTTAACAAATAAAGGTACACGGTGAAGAAAGATAACCTGCTGCACATTTAATGAGGACAGGGAAAGAATAAGAAACACGCCAGGAGTTGCGGTGATATATCAGGGCGAAACTGTTCTAGCAGCACATCCAATAAAACAAGAAGTTGTACAGCCGGCGCCATTTCCGCAACGGCGGCTCCCGTCGACGATACGTTACCACCACCATTTTAAACTTTAATCCGACCCAGCGGCCGTCAAACAAACGATAATTATTTCTCAGCATCCTAACCGAGTAAACTGTCGGTACACAAGAAAGTAACCTCGGGAATTATCGGCAATGAAAAGGCAGATGAGTTTGCAGGAAAAGGATCGTCTGTCTCATTCAATGGCCCAGAACCAGCAGTGAGTTCCTAACAAAGCAGTGAGGAAGTCAGCACAAGGAATACTGCAACTTGATGACTGTATGCAGGCATTGAGAAAAACGGCGAGTGGACTAATTTCTTTAAACAAAAGAAGCACCTGAACAAGTTAGTGCTTCATAACGGAGACCACCACTAGAGACAATGCGGGGAAGGAACAGAGTTAGCCTTTCAGGTCATCTGTGAGATTGCAAGAGATAACAACTTTTTGGGAAGCCCATAAAGTTCAGTACAGTACCAGCAGAGCAACTGTAGGTACAAACTAGCAAAGGGCTCAAGACTTCAGTACTACATCAGAGATGAACAAAATATATGTGAATCTCTTTCCAAGATCTAAGGCTGACATGCAATAAATACTACCAACTGTCTAATAAGGTATAGCACAGTCGAAACGATGAGTATTCTTTTAAGGATCTGATAATTTGACGTGAAGTGAGATGGAATATAGGCATGCAATAAAGACAAGTATTATATCTACCACAAGGTAGAGGATCAGCATCATGATATACTTGTTTCACCGATTTAAATAATTATAATGACCTGAGATACGGCCATGATGAGTAATACCGACAACATTATTCATTATTTTGATGACATTAAAGTCGATGAAGAGATATCGTACGGCTCTAAACGGGAAGGTGAGAGAAAAGTCACATTGGTACTGTTTGGACGTTTGGACACTCTGTTGGTTCTTCTTTCTAAGGTTAAGGAACCAACAGTGGCTTTGGTAACAGCTCACAAAAATTACTTAATGCTTATACTTATGAAAGTATAACATAAATTTGCAAAATGTTGACGAGATCAATACTCATTTTACATCTGTATATAACAAAAGTAACGTATGCATTAATACCATATCCTTCTATAATAATAATTTGTATTCTGCATTTGTTTTCACGTTGAAGCCTGTTAACACTAAAACGGTTGAAGATACAATTACTAAAATCCATTCGATTGACTTCTCCAATCGATGTTGTACGTACAATTCCGTTTTACTTTATAACTCTCTTCCCCATAAGTACGAATATTTATCTTTATCAAGCTTCCGTGAGGAAATGTATACGTACTGTTTGCATTGTATGACCTGAATTTTAATTTATGTATATTATATGCTCAGATATTACATTAGTCATAACAAACTGTATCTCCTTTACCATAAAATATTGCATAAAGTTTTTTTGGTCCGGTTTAAAGATATTTTACTCTTGGTAAAGTGACAGAATAGTTATAAGCTAAACTTCGCCTATTGTAGTCTTAATGCAATAAAGACGATTTATTATTATTATTATTATTAATATACCAATACTTTTCCTCCAAAAAGAACACAATTCTATAATGAAGTTCAATTATGTACGAAATGCAAATACTATAGTGTTTTTATTCGATATTTTGGTATTTTTACTTCCAAGACTTTCCTAGGTTTGAATTGAAAATATTCACTGAGGTTAACCCTAGATTACCAAAAATATGGTATTCTTACTTTAAGGTTATTATAGCTCTGCGCATATAGGAAGCTATGGTATACTTGAATAGTGAGACTTCGTGTCAAGTTTATTTTTGTGTCTGGAGTTACCAACTACAAACGTAATAATTCCAAGTAAAGCTTTATATTCTTTTTCATTCTCGCCATTAGCAGTCACTGATGTGAATCGGACCAACAATAAATAGTCCAGAACGACGAAACATGGGCAATTTGGCGACAAGGGCGTCGGCCAGAGAACATCAAAAGCGTGAGCTGAACGAACCTCAGCCAAACAGCCGATGAAGACATTAGCAAGCGCAAAAAATACTAACAGCCGAATGGCTAATGACACCGTAACGGGAGAGCGGTAATTAAAATTTTACGGGTTTTGGTCCACGATATCTAACGAAGAAGGTCCGTCATGCGAGGATTGAGGTTTAATCTAGTTAATAAATATCCATTACGTTTTGAATGAGAACAACCGTGTAGATATTAAGGTACCAAGTAAGTATTCACTTGGCTAGCTTAAAGACCAGCTGAATATTACGAGGGTCACGCTGAAAGTCTTTAGATATTCCTAATCTTTACGAGTTTAAACAAGTTTGAGCGCAACTACTTTGTCTAAAGTTGTAAGTGCTTACACGCAAAGGCAGCGTTTAAATCGTTCAGTAGTTGCCTTGCCACTGTCTCGAATACATGTAAGTGTTGGCCGAATTTTAACTTGGAAATGGAACCGGGTAGTCGCGATTTTCGAGCCATGATTTTCTATGACTATGAAAAGGGACTAAATCAAGCAGAATGTCACGAAAGTTTGGTGAGTTGCTTTGAGGACTCTGCCCCTACTAGGGCTACAGTTTTTAATTGGTTTGCTGAGTTTAAAAGGGGTCGGGTCTCACTTGGTGATGAACCTCGCACAGGTCGATCGCCTACTGCTGTTACCCCGGAAACTGTAGGAGCTGTGCAAAATATGGTGAAAAAAGATCGACATATAACCTACACCGAGATTGAGGCTTCTCAGGGGATTGGATCAGCAGCGGTCCAAACAATCATTCATGATCACCTTCGCCTAAGGATGCGGTGTTCCAGATGGGTGCAACATTTGTTGACCAGTGAGCAAAAACAACAAGAGTTGATTGGGCTAAGTTTATGCTTGAAAAATTTGATAATGGGCACAGTAAAAACACTTTAAATATCGTAACCGGAGACGAAACATGGTTATATCATTATGATCCCGAAACTAAACAACAGTCATTAGTGTAGTGCTTTGAAAGTGAGCAGCCTCCAACGAAAATTCATTCCAAGAGTGTTGCGGTAGCCTTGGAAAATCAAAGGACAGTTACTTTTGAGTGGTATATAACCAAATGTTTTCCTGTAGTCTTACAAGAAATATGCAACAGCCGTCCAATGACTGGTATGCATGGTGTTCAATGGCACCATGACAACGCACCCGCCCACAGCACCACTAGAACACTTGATTTTTTTCTATACAGGGTGTCAAACTGTTGCCTCACCTACCTCATTCTCCGGATCTAACTCCGTGCGACTTCTTCTTATTCTCTAAGATCAAAAAAAGGTTATGAAGTCGCCATTTCTCCACCGATGAAGAGGCAATCGCTGCATTTGAGGAAATTAGCAACCTTTCAAGAAAACGTTCGCCACACGAATTTGACAAGTGGTTTTACCGAATGCGTAAATGTATTGAGGTAGAGGGAGAATATGTTGAACAAACAGAATAAAGTTTTTTTTAAAAAACCTTTCTGTATTAAAAAACTTTCAGCGTGACCCTCGTATACAGACTATATAAAAGTCTGGTTATTTTTGCTTACAAACTATACGAGATTTGCGAATCATAAGAAAATCACAGAAATTAACCGGGGTTTTTGGTTAGTTCTTAATATTCCTAGTAATACATAATAACCAACTCTCTGGTTAGTATGTATACAAACAATTCCCTTCGGTTAAATTATAAGGGAAAAGTGAGGTTATTTTTATGGTATATGTTGTTTAGCGTTATTGTTTACTGTCGTCTCGTTACGCGAGCAAAAGTCGCAAAATTCAAGTTGAATGAATGACAGTGATTACAGTCAACTTTTGAAAAGTATACAGCGTGTTCTCTTTGCTGCATTCCGTCAAGGTGAGTGGCAATTATCAGCAGTAAATTTGCGAAGATGACTAGAATTATTCGTCTAATTACAATAATATATAGGGTTTCGTTTAAACAATTTTTGAAAATCTGGTTAATGAGAATCAATTCACTTATCAAGTACAAAGAATAATACGATTAGAAGACGTTGGAATTGATATGAACAATTTTGCAAAAAACTCAAAAAGCAAAATATGCCCTATATTTTCAATATAATTAAAATTCTCCTCCTACCAATTAAACGTCCCTGACGGATTTATGAGATTAATAGGATATAATTATATCGTCGTGGGCCCATAATTATGAACATAATGTAATACAAAGCCTCTGGCCCTGAAAAATTGTATCAGCTTTCTGACACTGTTACCGAAACCACACCTCACCTTCCTATAAATTTAAATTGAGCTTGCATCACAGAGCGATCGATTCCTGAAATTATATGCCGAAGGATAAGGAGCAAAAATAGTAGGGTGAACATTTTCATTTTGTTCGTCTCATGGAAGTTGAATATATTCGAAAAGTCATTAGGCGGGGAAGTATTGTATCCGCGAAAAAAATTCTCTCTCTCTGAAACAATTCCTCTTAGTCTTGTTTTACACTATGTGGCGTTTTCTCAGCTCTACACAAATTATAGTCACAGATTTTTTAGAGACCCACAAACGAAGCAACAACCTATTACAACTAGTTAATAAGAAGCATGCAATAAATTCTCATATCAACATTCGATGCCTTGTAGGCACGGATCTTTTCCTGTACGAGAACCAATGCTCCGAATCTTTCCGTTATGTCACGTTTATATAGGGCCGTAAAAACCAAATTCCACTCGGAAGTTTATGCAGCAGTAAAATTGATTATTTATTTTATCCGAATCCGATAGAGAGGATGGGTATTTTTCATTTTTGGATAGGTTTACTATTCATTAAAAATCTACGTATGTGAACACAAAACCAACACTGTATAGTGTTTATAGATCAAAGAATGAAATTATTGACGCCTGGAATTGCTAGAATTATAATCTGACGATCGGTGTGCAGCTTTTCAAATTACAGTATGCAAATTAGTTATGGTTGATGAAATGGACGTATATGAACGTAAATATGACAGATTTAATAATTTCTGAGCCCCTAAATTATTTTGAGAAAGCGCTAAAATAATCAGGGACTTTGAAAACGTACGCAAGTTTGGATTTTTTTTTTGGAACGTTTCGAATTCAAATAAAAAATAAAACGCCCAAGAAAATACTCATAAACTTAACAGAGTTTAGGGATGATTTCGTATTTTTTGTTTTTTGTTCATTAGATCGCTGTAAATCTATGGATTATCAGAAATCCAGCTGCATTACTGTAAGCTTACAACATGTCGCTCTTCGTTCCATCAGAATCGATGCAGCCGTTACTGAAATTATAAAATGACAAAAACTAGAACGACAGACAGACAGATAGGCGGACCAACGGAAAGGAATGAAATTGATGAGATATAAATTTCCCAAGAATTAATTTCGATGACAACACAAAGTGAAAATTCAATTTTTTTGTGGGAATGCCCATTTGTTGCGAAAACATGTTCATGTTATAATCATGTTTAAAGTACGATTTTGATTAATCTTGGAAACATGTTATAACTAGTACTTTGAATTTGAGGAACAATCCCAGATGCCTTGACCTTAGGAACGATAACATATTTTTATAAATGATCGATTCACTTTATTTTTTAGAACTTAAAAAAAATATAGAATGTCTTTCGAGACACCCTGTACAAAAAGCAGCCTTATGCCAATAACATCGATCAGCGTAAAAGCGTAATCTGAACGTATCATAATCGAAAACGAGAACGATTCAGAAAATTGATTACGCCTCTACTTAGCTACCTACTAATTACGATAAAATATAATAAAGGATAAAAATTAGAATTCTGTACGAGCGACCTTGGAAGGAAGTTCAGTGACCAGCGTACGCGCGTCACAGCGTTAGCATTTCAGCGAAAATATTACTGTTTAAATGTGGTAAAGTAATCTATTAGTCTATATGTATGGGAATTATAAAACAAATAGTTTTGGCTAAGAAATCATGGCCATGATAATATTCAATAACACATGTATATTCAATTTATATTAGCAGGTAGATATCTATAAAGCAAGTTTTTTCTCATGATTGTACAGGACTAAAGCTCTTCAACGCTTTTTTCCTACTCCCACCTAAAGAACTCAAGATTGTTGATCATTTTAAACTGTTTTTATGCATATGAATTGAATATCCATACATATATCGCGAATCAAAATAACAAATAAATAAGGTATAGTAAAAAAATGAATCAAAAACAGCATAATTGCAAACCGAATCAAAAATGGCGTCAATTATATCAACGCTGTACATTTTATGTAACGAGATCAGTTTAGAACCTAATATTCAGAAATAATTTAAAATTTTTTTGATCCTTTGGTATAAAATTTAAAAAATTTACAAATATCGAAGAACCTTAACTGTTTTTCATCTCTAAAAACACAAAATTTTCACGTTTCCGTAAATGTCTATAATTCCTCCATCCTCAATCGATTTAACTTTTTTTAAGTCGCTAAAACGAGCCTAAATCAGTTATGATACTTAACAATCTTAAGTGAAACAAATTAGTTCTTCGTATTTATCTAGTAACTTAACGCTTTTATGCACGACCTGGCAACACAGCCATGTAAAACTCCTTTTAATCTGAGTAGAGTCTCCTCTTGGATCTCAGCATGTTGTACTTCTCTCCGATGTACTTTCATCCCTAACAGCCTTGCCTCCCGAACCACACAATTTCCTCTCGACCGCATTCCCAGTCATACCCCCACCTCCCACCCGTTCCTACCTCCTACTTACGTGAGTAGCAACAGTTCCCGTGGAATCCGCCGAGTGGGAATCTCTGTACGGTCTCTATTCAAATCTGCGACTTGGGTCTGGATCCGAGGTCGTTAAACGCACGCGTCGCTCTCGTCGTTCCTCTCATTCGATTAAATCTGGATGATTTTTAGGTTAAGTTGCCTCTTAACTGGATTCCGAGAAGCCACGAGCTGCTGTCTTCGAGATGCTGCAGCAGTTTTTTATTTGCTGTTCTGGTAAATCAGAATAGTGGAGGAGCCTGACTGGGGATTTTGGAAATAATTCAAGCGAGGCAGATTAACATATGGGAGGTGATTTGCACCCTGTTGAGTACCTTCTATATAAAGTCGCAGCCTATCAGAATAGTGAAAAAAATCAATCGAAGGAAATTTTCGAGAGCGTCATTTTAAGAAGTGTTGGGTTATAATTACATACTTAAAAATATGCAATTCAATAATTTGACGACTTGAGCGTGGCGTAAGGGGTCACGACCTTACAGGAAAGAACGTCAGTTTAAAATATTTGAGCGCGGTCAATTTTTTTTAATCAGTAGGAATTGCCAGATTTGCTTGTGTAAGTAAATATTTTCACATCATATCTAGGAATGTCTTGGAAGAAGAATAGTTCAACTTCATTATATAATTTATTATTAGGATAAACTTTCGGTAATTTTGATGAGCTATTTACAAAGCAACAGTTGGTTCATTAACCTCAAAAAGGGAAACTAAAAAAGTGTCAAAACTGTTCAAAACTGTACCAATGTGACTTCTGACGTACATTTATCTATGTCATATAGTATTTTTCCTAATTCAAGTTTGAAAGGTGTTGTACAGATCAACAGAATATAAAAAATATGTACCTGTAATTAAGCCAAAACTTATACGTCCATCATTTGTAATAGAACTCATTCACATCAACACCTGTACACTTTTATGAGATCCTCACAACACCTACAACCCTACCTTTTTAACATCTCATGCATCCTGAGAGGGTATCATTGAAAATAAAAGTCAATGGAAAATAATAGGCGCCGAAACAGATACACGCGTACAGCTCAAATGCAGTTGTCGAAGATGGCGATGCGAAATAAATGAATTACTTGGAGCGAATTCCATATTTCTGATCAGAGCAAATGGGGATGCGTTATAAAATATGAAATGATATGGTTACAAAAGGATAATACTACATAAATTGATTTGATTGATATTTCATTAGAATGAGTATTGAATTTGAGAATATACTTGTATTGGTTCAAATTTATAATAATTTTTATACCAAGTAACTTGTCTTAAGAGTGAGATCAGATTTCCTTGTGGTGAGTGTACTTTACAAGAACATAGCAATTCTACAATTGTGGATTTCTTTTTATGTGTGTATTAGAATTATGAATTTATAAGATTTATATATATTTTTTTTAAATTCAATTGTAAGTATCAACAGTTAGTTCTAAGCTTCGATTCAAATTACTACATGGCTACATCATATTTTTTTTCATTCAGATCTGAAAGTATAACGAGCACATCGTTAGCGTATCTAGTAGCCTCCGCTAATCCCATCTGATCCACAGCAAAGGGCACATCTGGGACTCTGGGAGCAGCGCGGTGGTCGGAGACCGGCAGACGTTTTCCGCAAAATTTAATGGGATGCGGTATTAAAAAAAGGACGAACGAATTTATGGCGTCGTCTGCCGCAGAAAATTACATTCGGTCGGCAGGAAAAGCGTGACCGTATTTGCACAGAATGCGCGCGGAAAATGTGAACCCTTCATCATCTGTTTTTATTTCTTCATGCATACTGCACTAAGGCTCTCGGATTTATTAGCTTTGATAGCTGCGAGGTTTCTTTATTTCTATTTTCTATGAGCGTACGGGGAATTGCAATGCGCTCGTATCGTCTTGCTGCATGTAGCTCTTTAATGAATTTAATACGCGGGTACAGATTCGCCCTTAAAACAAGTAGATTAATGTCTCTGTAATGAAAATTGTGAACCGATTTACAACGACATACCTTGTTGTCCATACACACTATTGTGTAAGACCTTTGACTTCGTAAGTTGCCAATGGGCAGCACCATAGTGCGTGACACTTGGCGATCACTGTTGATGTTGCTATCACACCCTTGTCTGGGTTACATGTATACCAACCGATTGCTCTCTACAGCTAGATCGCCAGGCTATAATGACGAGTCTAGGCTAAAGACGAAACATGCACGTCTATAGCAGAAGAACATACACTTGAATCAGCAGTCCTAAATCCGACCCAAATGCTCTGAAAACTGAGTCATACGACTTAACTAAGGGGTTAAAACGCAATTTAATACCTACTCACTTATGATATTCGCTTATTAATTCTTATTTTAAAATTATTCAAAATCATTTAATTATATTGAGTTAATGGACTTTATATCGCTACGGAACAAAATCTTACCAATTAAAGATTATTTTTCACCCACTAGTGCAGTTTGCTATCCATTTTTTTATTTAAATCAATTTATTAATCATCAATTAAAATTTTGAATTTTAAATTTCGAATTAAAAAGCAACATATTTTAGTTATCGATCCTTAATACGTGAGTAATTTTTTAAATAGAGTCGATGGCTATTACATTCAGATTCAGTTACATACATACAGATCATTTGAATAAAAGCATGTTGAAAAGGAAGCGCTTATCTTCAAACCACTCCAGTCTCATATAGACCTTTACTATATAGAGCACACAGTTACAGAACGTCCTCAAGACACCAATTTTTTGACAGCTCACTATACTACATACTGACAAATGATGTCAAAAAGGTCCGAAATATCCGCGAAAATATTACAATAACACCCCTCCAGTTGCTGAGTTCACATGCTGTTTTCCATGAACATAGAACAACAACATCATGTTAATATGATGGCTGAATGACAATTGACAGTAGAGGTTAAGGAGAACCGCCTCTGTGTATCCAAAAGAACCCGTTGGAAGTAGTTAAATGATGGTGGTAGCACGTGGGTAAATTTGAGAGGAGTAAACAGGGGAAGAATAACTTTTATGTTTCATCTCAGTAAGCACTATAAAATCACAAAAAAATTCAAAAGCTTACGAAAACCGAACACGCTCCACGCTACCTCGTAGCTGGTTTTTTTTTGGTTATATTCACGAAATTATTTTGGACTGAATGAGTAGTTCAAGTTCTGACCAATACTGTAGTTCTATTAACTACTCTAGTCACCAAAAGTATTAAATTTTTCAACTCAGCGCACTTTACTCCGTCTGAAACTGCTAAATTCATTTCATACTCCTTTGCTACTCCAGCGCTATTCTGGAGGGATTCAGAACTATTATTTACTGCTTACAGCTGGACATTTTTTCAACAGATCCCCTTACCTCTACCCTCCATAATTATGATTTTGGAAGCCCTCCATTGCACAGATGAGAATCATTTTTTTCAACAAAAACAGAATGCATCATCCTATACGAACTGCCAGGTTTGTGACTGTGCTGGACAGCGTCGAAAATTTACGGTATAAAAAACACGACATGCCGTAATTTTTGTGCTGGAAGTAATTCAAAGCTGACATATAACATCGTACCGTCGCTGTTATCGCCGAACCATTTGACAACGGTTAAGTTGGCCCTCGCCGCCAATTTTTATGGCAAACATCCCATTTGCTGCGGACTGCCGCCTCCCGATCACATGAATTATAATCGTGCAGCGACGATTACAGAATGCAGAACAGGCTATGTAGAGCAATTAAAACCGGCATTCGATAGGATATCGATTTCGAGTTGTATGTCACGTTAAGTCTCTTTGTTGCAGCGTATGCTCTTCGATGCACATATGGAATTACAAAATATGTGACGTCTCGCCTAAAGGTCAAATAGGAAGCTTCAATTGCTAGCAAAGAAACTGTTTACAGCAAACCCAGCGTGGACATACAACCAATATGGCAGACAGTAATAAGCAACATCGATAGAGTGCATTTAAACAGAGATCATTCAGCAGCGCTTACACATCGGGTAGCGTGAGTCATCTTGATCGACGTGGCCGCCAGTAGGAGATCGTGGGGTGAAGCGCCTCGACTGGGGGGCGGGGGACGGGAGGCGGGGGTAGAGCAAGTATAAAAACAGAATCCGTGTAGTCGATCTTTTCACCCCTATTGAATCATCTACAAATTTCAAATTTTTACATATTTTCTCCAATAAGACAGATGAACGTTGTGTTTCTGGAGTCACAATGTGTCATGTCCTTCATTTTTCTGTATTCTGGAGACAATTAATCATCTCAATGTCATTTTCACAATTTGTACTTCTATAAAGGCTGCTGAAACATCAAAAACTCTAATGAACTTCGTTCAGTAGTCATGTGATGTTCCAATTGAAGATCAGAGCAGGTGACATGAATTAAGTGGATAGCCTAAAAAAACATTATACCTGAAGGGTGCTCAGACTTAATGAACAGAAACCCCGTGACAAGTATTTTAATTGAATGAACGAAACTTCAAGAAAACAGACCGAAATTAAAATTACTCTAAATGTGAACAATTTCATTTGAAAAAAATATATCATTCCGACGTTTCATAATTATTATATCTCTTTGTATATTTATAACTTTCTCCCCAACGATATTAAATGTTTTTGTAAAACCACCGAAACAATGTAGAGCTTTCAAAAAACGGTCTCGGAATGTTTTTCGTCTGTTTTTTTTAAATGGAAGCCTACTTATCTTTGCATGCTTGAAGAAGCTCGGATGACTGCGTCACAACCAGATCTGAAAACGTGAAGAGAAGGGCAAGGAAAACGCTTTTCATAATCACACAGCGTGAAATAACATGCTCGGAGTTTTCTTTAGGTATCTCTAGATAAATTGAATTTCACGTATGACACTATATAGAAAGAGAGGTTCCAAGAAAACTGTATGTACGGTTAAAGATATATCAAGATATGAATTGTTGCAGTTGATTTTCTACGGAAAGATCGATGGAAGTCGTTGTAGAACAACATCATAATTGAAGAACCTCAGAACTTGATTTAATACTACAACAGTGGAACTACTCAGAGCAGCTGCTAATGAGGTATAAAATTTCATAATAATTGTCAACATCTAAATCGGATAGACCTATCAAGAAAAACAGGAATTTATTTGTTAAACTAATCATGATGTTCACGAAATTCAATTCTAATAATGGCAGAGTCTTATCAAATGAGAGGGTCTAAAATCTGCATCTTATGGTCTACGGCCTACGGAATGATTTCCAGAACATTATCTTCAGCTCATCAGCAATTCATTCTACTATAACATAACACCCCATATTCCAATTATTTCTGCTAACTTCTTCAACATATATGGAAGTTTAATTGGTGATATGATCGTAAATTCCATCTAGGTTGTGAAAACTATTCGAAACATGTTCCGCGAAATACTAGTTGAACACAGACTGCCAAACTTTCCTCTTCGGCACCACATTTGCATATCTTCTCAAACTCACGCTAACGCGGTTTTGCATGTGTGTAGTTTCTGGAAGCGAACAACAATTTTCGCTCGAACTGTGGTACAAAATAAGCTACTTTTTAAACTTTCTTCTCTTTTATTAGCGATTGTAGAGCTGGATTCGAGTTCCCCCTCAAGGCGGGGACTGACTAGAGCCGAGCCCTGTAATTTAATGCAAGTTGCATTATAGGGCTCGCGCCAGCAATATTTTCTTCGTTGATATGGATGGCAACTAAATTCAAATTTTGGCGGGAGCGCAGCTCACATGATATGAAACTATATTAGAGTTTATGGTGGATGCGGCATGCTTAAAGCAATTCAATAATATGGTGAAGGTGTTGATAAGTTCCAAATTGGAAAAGAGTTAACAAAGTGGAATAATTGTCAAACAGTTTCGATTCCTTACTTATTTCACTAGTTATTAAATACATTTGTTCGCATTATTTGTGAATGAGAATGAGTTATTTGCTTTAATTATTTCGTTTATCAATATTGAGAACCAAATAGTAGATTTATGTTTCATCTTGTCTTTTTCTTGCACATGGATTTTACATATACTCTATACCATCCTATCGCCATGCTATACTGACGAGTCTAGGCTAAACAGCAGCCTCGCTATGGCATTTTACGATTTGTACAAGAGTTACGACACTTACGTTTAGTGGAAACCTAGCATATTCAACGCGGAAGGTTGTGTGTGAGAGAAACGGATGATTGTGATACCTCAACAATGATCACTTTTCCACGGCTCTTACAAAATCGTGGTCGCGGATGGGTGGGCGTCCGTTTTTCACTCCTTCCAGAAGAAAAATGCGCTTCAAGGAAGTGTAAGTGAATTGTAAATGCGTGAAAAATGGTGCTTTCTACTCTGCGTGGGCACTCGTATTCATAATTCATTATGACTGGCTAATTCGCGATTTCTATGAGCTGATAAAATTATTTATGCAGTATTGTTGCAATTATCAATCCCGTATGCAGCTAGTAATATAATTATATTATAGTGCTGGAGGCACGCGTTACGGATCTGCGGAAAATACGCATAGAGATCACCGACTAATTTGGTACGATAAACATATTGTTGTTGTTTAGTGGACTATATGTGAAAACATGATAATGTATATTGTCAATTTGCATTTTTTTGTTAAGATTTTCTCAGTTGGAGCCATTCTCAACAAAAGCATTTATTATCGTCGTTTAGTATTCTTAATCGAGATAACTTATGGCCATTCACGAAATCTCATAGAAAGGTGGCCATCTGTGGTCTCTTTCATCAGTTCCAATTCACCACAAGATATATTCTGAATGGAAATGCTTGAAATGTAGCTGAAAATATCAAAATCTCTATACATATGCTTATAAATTTGAGGAGTTCCCTCAACTTCTCATAGAGCCCATCATCAGAACAAGATTTTTGATAACAACGAAACTGATTAACCGAATTAAGAACCCCGCTCCCCCCGGAGAAGATGATCCACAACAAATACACTATATTCCAGAAACTTCATTATTTTAAGTGTATGCCCTCCACTATGCATCAGACCTGCTATAGACATGCATGTTTTGTCTTTAGTCTGGACTCGTCAGTATAGCCTGGCGGTCTAGATGTATGGAGCAATCGTATGATATATACGTACTCAGTCAATGGTGTGATAGCAACATCAACTCATCTCCGAGTGTCGCCCTCTATCGGGACGCCCATTGGCAACTTACGAAGTCAAACGTCGTGAGGTACATCTGTTGCCGCTTCAAGGCCGTCCAGGTGTTGGGACATTTGACTTCGTAAGTTGCCAATGGGCTTCCCCATAGAGGGCGACACTTGGAGATGAGTTGATGTTCACTATTTTACTTTTAAAATTCACGACGATACGAACTAGCTAAATTCATCCTCTAATATTTATCACACAAAAATGAAAAAGTTATTATAATATAATAGCTGACATTCAGGTTGGATAAATGAATGATACATGCAATCCTGTTAATAAAAAAACAAAATAAATGTTGTCCAACGCGACATACATTGTTTTGAATCCTGGTTAGCCACGTTTCCATTGAAAGAGGTAAAAATATGTTCTAATTAAATTTTCTGACAATATGTTTATCTTGTATTTATAGTATATTTGTGTAAATATGCTGAATGAAACTATTAATTTGATTTGGTTCGGTATATTTAATCAAACACTAACATGAACATATTCAGAAAAAAAATTACAATCTGTTTCTATATCGAGTAAGCAATCTAATTATAATGTTTATGACGGACGGATGGATTTCACCTCACTTTCGTTCTCGGATTCAATTCGATCCGCCATTGTTTTGAAGATCAAGCGTTACCAAACTATTCTGCTATAAATTTAATTCGAGTATTTTTATCCTCGAGATAACCATGTGGTTGTTAAGTAATGTAGATGCTACAAGATGAACAGGTTTATACTGTAATTTCAAAAGAACGGAATCGGCTACAGCATAAACATTCTACTTTCAAAAACAGTATTGAAGATAATAAAAAATCTAGATAAAATTCTGCTCTAGGAAAATGATTTTGGGTTCATAATGGGCTGTTCCAAAAATATGTGTTTTATTCAAATTCGTGTTCATTTAAATGAATCATTAATCTCGGATAAGCCCATTTAAATGAAAATAGTTTACTTAAAAATAGGAAAAAAATGAATCCTAAGTAATGAAAATAAAAAATAGAAAGGAAACGCTTTAGTTAGCTCCAAGATACACACAATAAATGCAACAGCTGATTCTCGCAAAGGCTCAGCAGGAACGGTTTAAACGGTTCAAAGAACCTGTTCTCAGACGAGTACCCAACTGTTGGAACCTGTTCCCGTTCTTTAACAGCTCCAGAGTGGAGCAGGCACCGAAAAATCCCTCCTCCAGCACTTCAAACCCTGCACAGGTGCTTGCTCGATATCCTGATCGGGAACGAACACATTCATAACAGTGAATGAGTTGAACTACTCAACATTTGAGTTGTTACTGTCTGAGAATAACGGATTATTATTATTCGACATTAGGCATGCTAACACACTGTTACGGTATAATGTGTAACAGTAAGACTTGTCTTCATTAATGCAGTAGTTAAATTATGATACGTTACTAATGGTCTCGTACAGAAAATGCCTGCAAGGTATGGTGTAATGAAGTCAAGTAGATAGACTCTTTTATAGATCGCAAAGAGCTTCATAAGCGCTACGAAAGAATGAATGTCTATTTACATTGACTTTGAAATGCTGTAGGATGTGAGCATGGGGGAACAAACTTCTCCTCGGAAGCTCATTCCACAACAACAAGGTTCTCCAAAAGAACGACTTTTGGCAGAGGCTCGTTCGAGAAGTTGGAAGTTCGACCTGTCGAGGATGCGTCCTTTGAACTCCTTAAGTATTTGCCGTAAGGCGACTCTATACGAGGGTTACGCTGAAAATCTTTAAATATTCCTAATCTATACAAATTTAAACAAGTTTGAGCACGCAGCTATTTCGTCTAAGGTTGTAAGTGCTTACACGCAAAGGCAGCGTTTGAATCGTTCAGTAGTTGCCTTGCCACGGTCCCGAATGCATCTGAATGTTGGCCGAATTTTAACGTGAAAATGGAACCGGGTAGTCGCGATTTTTGAGCCATGATTTTGTATGACTATAACAAGGGATTGTCACGAAACAGTTTTATTTTAGATGGCTGGAATAGTAGTACATACATTGTTATCAGCTCGATGATGAAGCCCTTTTAACAGCAGCATGAACATGCAAGGCCTCAATGCTCCATGGTACGGGATATTGCCATTCTGTCATAATATCTATAACGGAACCCCTCATATGCATTCCGGGAAATGCTGAAATCCTCGCCATTACATTTTCCTCATATCGCATCCATTAATACCGCGCAATTAAACACACGCGCACCATTCAATTAAAATCATTATTATAGCTGGTGAGGCAGTCTTCAATGCTTTCAGTGTAATTTGTTCCTCCTTCTGTTCATCTAAGAATTTATCGTCGTCATTTTCACGGTATATTCTACTACTATTCTAAGTTAAATGAGATTTATTCATTTATATGGAAATAAAATATGACATTTCATATCTCATTCCAAGGCACCTCTTAGAAAGCTGATACTTAGGTATGTTAGAATTATCTTTTTTATTGATGAATTAATGAATAGATCAATAATACAAAAACTCCATTAGTACGGGGTGGGTGAAAACAGAGTTTAAACGAACATAATGCATGAATGAAATAAATTTCAGGAATTGGCGGCATACAACAGAGACAATATAACCTAGAAGAATACTATAGTGTTGACTTGATGATCTTGACTCAAATAGTTCAACTTCATCATATAATTTATCATTGATATTATCATTGAAATCTTAGTTGTGAAGAAAATTATATTTTTCTTCATAGTGTTTATATTTTTTTTGGAATGAGTATTGAATTCGAAAATATACTTTTCTTGCTTCAAATTAATAATAATTTTCTTATCAAGTTGTTGAACTGTCTGAGAGTAAGATCAGATGTTCTTGTAGTTCAAGAATACCAGAGTTATTGGGTTTAGAATTTCTTTTGATGTGTGCAACTATGAAAGCAAACAATCGAACTAAATCAGTTCTCCTATGCATGTTCAACTCAACATCTAAACCTACGCATAAAATTTTTTTTTCGAAATTATATTCCAAATGTGGATGAGATGAATTATTACAATAAAGGATGCTCGACGTATGCATTGTCCCACTTCACAAGCACGGCCCGATGTAACAATAACTCCATTTTTGCGAAGCCGCGAACAGAAAGGAATGTCGGAGTGACTGCGGTCTTTTGTATACTCCTTCTCTGGATGGAATCCACCAACGACTAATTAACGCATTCTTACCTAATACTAATTAGACCGATGCAGTATATGTTGCTGGTAGGTAATTATGGACAGCATCGCACGGGAACGATAGAGACGATGTTCTATTGTTGTGTACAATTAGGCCCGCTGTTGATCCAGTGACCTCCGCAAAAAAAAAATGGAATCAGCAAGACTGTGATGCCCAATGCTAGTTCGTGTAATTTGCGTCCTTGTGGACATAATCCCCTTCTCGCTGCCCCTAAAAAGCTGAAGGGCAAAAAAAACTTCTCTGATGAAACCATTTTCTACCATTTTGGGTATTCACTTCCTCCTAAGAACCTAACTAAAAACCCAACCAACCCACAATTCTGCCCACCATCTTCCCCGTGCCATGTCCTAGCTACGCCCCTGGTTTCGGCAGTCGAGATCCCAGCCAGTAAAAAATATAATATCAGTTGAAAAAATTGCACGACGTTTCGGTTTATTACATTTATACCATCTTCAGGTTATTTTGTGATTTTCAGAAAACTGATTACACGAATTTGAAACAGCCTTCACGCCATCTGGAAGTAGATTACCCTGAACAACATATTGCCTAGCCCATGGCGTCGGAGATCCCTTTCCGTAAGAGAATAGATAGTGCAATAAAAGCAAAGATCCAATCCTGTCGATATTCGACCGGCCGGGAGAAAAATGATCACGTCGATTGATCAAACTGTCATCGGTATTGTTGAGGCGAGGGCACTTTCGGGAAGTGATAATAAATTCTCCGCTTCCGTATATATGTACATCAACTCTTCATTTTTTATGTCCCGTATATTCTTGAGAGGCAATTTACGCTCGGAGTCCGTAGGTCTTTCTCGAATTGACAGCGCGATAAAAAATCCATGCGGTTTTATGGAAATCGTATAAAGCCTAAATTTGAACCGCTTCCCCAATATTTATCTCACTATCTAAGAAGGTCTTCCCTTAACTACACTGTTCATAGTTCAAATCTAATCTAATCAAAACGTCCAAATTTTATCATAGTTATAAAGGGCTAAGTCTGGCCAATGGCCACTCAACTTAACTAGGTCAACAACAGTGATACGGCTTATCGTTTACCTGTTGTACAGTTGAAGTTGATAAGGCGTGACTCGGTTTGGCGAACCTGAGCGCAGAGAAATGTAAGCTTAAACTTCGCATTTGTTTTTGGTTACCTTGGATACCAAACTAAATTGGAATCTCCATTCAGAACGGAGGATCAAAAAAGCGCAAATACCCTATGAGCAGTGCCATAGAATTATGGGCAAAACTTGGGGCATGATCCCCAGAGTATATACCGCCATAATTAGACAAATGGTAGCCTACGGAGCTGTGACTGTGTATGTTGGGGATGGTTATATGAGATTTAGATACTTTCCATAAAAAAGTAGAAACAGACCGGGGCAGTTATATTATTTCAAGAAAGCCGGACCCCAAACGAAACAAATTGGCGATCCCCGGGCTAGTGCATATACCGTCGGGCAGTGTAAACTTCGTGGGTGGCTGATGATGGGACGCCGCAACTTCCCGGCGGGCACCGCGTAGCCGCAAGACGCTCGTAACTTAAACCTCGAACGTCTAACGTTGAAGATTGGACGGGTGCCGCTCGGACGTTGCTGTGTCGTTATTTCTTCTCTGTGCCGCAATGCCACGTCCGCCCGTTTGTCTTTGCGCTGGGAACGACAATCCAACTCGCTATGGGTCGAACTTAAAGGAATTCAGGTTTAGGAATAAGGTAGTGATGTATTGTACGGACATTTTATGATGACAACAGCAAGCAAGGTGAAAAAACAATTAACATGATTAACAGCGCGGGGAACGATTTGTTCTTGGTATAACGAAACTTTCAAAAATCTGTATTAATGAAAATTCAGCATGAGTGCAATCTCTATAATTATGCTGCAGATCACTGATTGTCTATACATTTTGCATCTGTCCAGTTTTCAATCTTCAGCTTTTATATCAACTGGCCTCGAGATACGCGGCAATGCATAGCAGTTAAAAGTCAAACAAAAAACGTAATACCTGGTCGATCTTTTTGCTATACTTTTTCTCTGTTTGCTTATTGCTAATTCCAACCACAACTCTAGAATAAATAACAATGATTTGCTTGCGGTGGGTTGCAATCGATACGGGTATTAAAAAATCCCAGATTGCACTGCCAACTGGTATTGGAGGATTGGAATTCATACCGGATGATTTTCATAGGTCAGTTTTTAACGGCCTTTGTATGCTAGGATCACATTTAAGTGCAGAGTGTGAACCTTATCCTATGGTTTGTTTAGTTTTAGCTTTTTTCCATTTTTTGACCATTTTGACGTTTTTACCAAGACAATCCATTGAATCTGTTAAACAGTAGATTCATATCCGATCTGATATAACTCCAAACAAAATCAAATTGATAGAAATGCCGACCAACTTTCCAGCCATTCCCGCGATCACAACCTCCATTGATGCCTCATCCATTGTTTCAACGATGGGACTGATTCTCACATGGGTAAATCATCATTCTGTATTCCGTCGATTGTCCTGTAACCGTATGGAAATCAGCGCAGGAGGCGTAGAGATCTCACACGGGTGAACGTCTTTTGTTACCGCATTCGTCCTTGCCCAACACGCGTCGTTACCTAATAATGTAAACAATAAAAAATCCACGTTGGCTCTGATACAGCGTGGCATAGCGGAATCTCTAATTTGCAGGGTTTCATGGTTGTTGGAGACACGAAAATGTGTTCTGTGCATGCCAATGTGACACTGACCTACATGTCTAAGAGGTACATTGCGGAAGGAATTCCTTTGCGTTTAGTTTCGCTATTTTATGAACCGTCAAGTAGGTTGACACGGTAAATTTCATGCAAAGGTAACATATTAGAAATTCATATTTTGAACGGAATTTGGAATTGTTGATAGTTGAAATCGACTTATATTATTAAAAAAAATCTACAATTATCACAATTGTAATCCTATGCACAATAAACTGAAATAATAATGTTTCTGGTCCAATGAATCGTCTGATTTACCTCATCCCCACAGGTCATCGGTATTTACCGCAGGTAGTCAAACAGGATTTATACCTAGAAACTATCCATATCTTTGGTAAATTGAATCAGATCCCATTTACATAATCAAACTCAGGCAGACGGAGGCTGTATAATTTAGTCTAGCCTGATCCAAGCGCCCTCTATAGGTATCATTTCTAATAGGATTTGATAAACGAATAGTACCTGCTCGTCAGCCCTTTAACAGGTTGCTAACACAACCTTTTCGAATTTGAGTTCATATAGCGTTATCCACTGAAGCCCAACAGGAGAGGTCCCAGTAATCTGAGGATACAAACTTCGAAATGACTACGATCATAATACCGGTAGGTTACCACCCACGAACTGATCTAATGTTGATTATTAGATTATCAGGTATCCTTACCGGTGTAAATGAAAATGATCGGATCTGTAAAAAAAAAACTTGATTTTCACCGCAGGTTACGCTTTGACCTCTCTTTTTGTCTTTGCGGTTACATTTTTAGTTTCCGTGCATAAGCCAGAGAAACTATGACAGATTTTTTAGCGAGTTTTACTACTACAACCGTTTTTGATAATTAAATAAAGTTAGCTATATCAGCACCTATCTTATTAAATCAATGCAAAAAATAACCAAATAAGTGTATTTACAAGATTTGGTGTGCTTTTTATAAATATCAAACAGCTAGAGCATATACAAGATACAGAGAACATGAGTGCGTTCAAAAACAAACACCCAGCAAGATTAAATTTTGCTAAAAGCTTGCTACATATATACCAATTATGAAACAGCGAAAGACAATCAATAAACTACTCGTAAGTGCGCTTCATAAAATTGTAGTATACATGATTCAAATTTCATAGAAACATTAGAGATACAAAAATATATGCAAAGACTGTGCTGTACTAAATGAACAGACTGATCTTTTGAACACAATTTTTATTGATACTCTGCTATCAGTTTCCATATGCTAGGTTAATCTTGAAATATGTTCATAAAACATATCAAAAGAATCATAATAAAACATATCAAAAGAATGAAATAATTTAAGGAATAGACGTGAAATATTTTAACAAATAAACAACCCATTTACACCTGGAATGTGTTTTTTTGGAAGATAAACGTCAAGCCGGAAACCACTGACATTAATTTTGATGGTTAAAACAACTTCATAATATCCCATAAAATATCTACGAAAGTTATAGTTACAAACTTTCCTTGACTCCCATAAATCTAACGTCATAAGAGGTACCATTACAGCTATCATACAAGAAATATCTGTTCACCCCACAATAATTTACTGGTGTAGAGGTGAAGCAAAAATATATTTCCAACTTGAACACCGTATACCCGCATAAGTTTTACGCGTGTGCTTTTCAAAAAAGACGTACACTGCATTTACCCGCACATGAGAATCTTGAAGGTAGCAATTTGTTAGGTGAACATACACGATGGGCTCTTCATGTACAGTGAGATGCAACGGTTGCGTATCAGTATTTCCATATTCATAAATTTTGCAGAATATTATCAACTACTCTTATAGTGACGAATATAGAAAAGAACATACAGAACATCAGAAGTGGGATTTTTGGATTCCATCAGGAAACGTGGAAATGAACATATTCGGAATCTCTTAATCAGCAGCAAGATACATCAGTTTCGTATTCAAATTCCCATAATCATAAAATTTTCAGAATATTGTCAACTACTCAGATAGTGTCGAACATATCGAAAGAAAATGAATCAGAAGTGGGATTCTTGTATTCAATTTGACCTTGAGTTGTTTTAAATACAGGTATGTGGAAAAAAATAGTGCTCATCACAGCTGCATTTTTTTATAACTGAATCGTTGAATGCTTCTTTAGATTGACAAACTTCCATACCATCTGCACTATCGTTATTTACTACATATTTGATGTTCATTGTAAACTAACATAGCTAGAAACAAACAAGTTGTCATTCATGGTTCGGGAGCTAAAGGCACATTTTTTTAAAGTTTTTTTATGGGCCGTTACGCGACCAGGTGCTTCAAGAAACACTTATTCATTCATGAAATCAGTTTATATATATTTTGAAACGTGGATTGTACTACCTTGATCGTATGTATAGGGAACAGTATCTAAGAGAAATACATTCACAGAAAAATTGGGCGATTGTAGAATGATTTGTTTTCTTTTATTTGGGAGAAGTATATTAAATGTAGGGAAAATATGCATAATCATTAGATATTAGATAAAATATGGAATAACCTGGTGTGAATTGGCTAAATATGAAAATGCTTATAATCCGGTCTCTACTGATTATAATATCGCCAGAGAATTATTGCTCTGGCGATATTAGATTAAAAAATATAATTCATGATTAATGACGTAACGTCCGTGATATACTGTATAAGGAGATATGCATTAACCTTGCCCTTCATTCGCGGGCAAAGTAATACTTAATAACACGTTACATCCCATACGACTTGATTACAGTGATAATACTGGAAGTGTGTAAATTTCCGTAATACCAGTTTTAGCCGGCGTAATGTAAGGTGTAATTACATCCTGTACCATGTACGGGTGTAGGGTTTTATTAGTTGATTCATCTTCATCAACCTCAGTACTCATTACACAATCATATGGTTATGGACTCATTTGGACTTCCTTGTGAAGTTGGTTGAAATTTGTGGAAATATGAAAAGTTTTATGTTGGACTTCAATTTCCAAATACATTCATGGAGAGTCTGGAGTGCACGCATTGATCACAACTGAAACACCCGAAGTTGGTGCGATTCTAGTTTTATATACAGCAACCTGTGGAATTTGGACGTATTCACATTTCCGAAAGGAAACACTGTTATCCATAATGATTTGGGAATAAAATGAAAGAAAAAATGTTTTTAATTTTTTTGGTTTTGACGATCACTTATCCACTGAACCGATTTTCATAAATTAAAAGGTTCAATCTAAATCACAGTGGGGTCAAGAATAACGGAACAGAGTATAGACAATTAGACATACAAACCAACAGAAGTGGCATGATTTTTTTGGATGTATTATACATCGAGAAGGACCATATCTCAATTTCGAAATTTTTCCAGGTTATAGTACTTCTACATCGGTTCCAGAGTTAAATTAAACACCCACTTATAGGGGGTAGATATACATCCCTTAAATTTATCCAGTTAACGTCGCCACGTTGTGTATCAATTGATTCAAAACGTTTGAGTTTGAGTATTGAGTGAAGTTGATAGATTACACCTCGTCCGTTTCGAGCCTATAAATAGAACCTTCATTAAAACGTTCATTCCCGTAACAGCGACGTTTTTCCATCTCCATTTTCTGTTTCCATCTATATTTAGCACATAATCAGGGCAAAACTCATATTTTCATTCACATCTGAAGTTGCATTTCTCTCTACAGATCATCAAATATGCAGTGGATTAAATATAGACGAATCGTTGTTTCAGTTACGATGAGATTGACCTGGTGCGTAGAAATTGATACAGTACAGTGTTCTGCCATTAACCTTCACCTATTATTGTTGGTTTCCGATTTATTTAAAGGCGAAGAGATGGAAAATGTTACATGATTAATCGAATCAGAGATATTACAGATATCTAGTAAAATACAAGTTGTAGGCGTCAAATTTGATCCCTAGCTCAGGTTCAAGGGCCCAGTTGCTCCAGAAGACCTGTACAAATAAATCTCACGGCCAATGCGTTTTTAAGATCGATTTCTTTCATTTTTTTGTACCTCAAAGTCGCCTCGAAACATCAACTACCCATTTATTGATTCCAATTTTTTAGGTGATTAAACTACTTTCTTTACCTTTAATAGACCAAACCTTATAATACGACTAACACAGTGTTTGGCTACAAAGAAAAGGATTTAGGTTAATTACATTCAGAGTCCGCACCAGTACGGGCAATCAATGTTATGGGATTGCATTAAGCAAGTCTAATACTTAATACCAGTAGTTTTTGGTCGTTAAAAGATTAGTATCTAACGGAATTTCTGGACAGCGTATATTCATTAATAATGGTTTAAGTTAGTATTTCCGTTTCTAGACATATAGCGGTAGCTATTATACTATAAACAGCAGTTTGATTGATGTCGTATTCATTTTTGTGTAATATTCACATTAAGAAACAGTTCAATAAAATTTACTGTTTATTTCTCCATTATTATTCCCTCGCCTATTAGCGCACGGCATCTGATAGAACACACCCTAATATCATCCCATTACGCATCATAAACAACACACGTCAATGTTACAGCTGGCTCAGGCTTGGACGGTGCCGTTTGCAAAAATATCGCCATGGAACCTAATCACCTTCAGTCCGTGATATCGTGTATGTGCGCGATACACCAGAGCAGTTTTGAGCCCCATAAATTCTCCTTGGGCGCGCAGTCGAGTAACGAGCAGCCTGTTTTGCTGCATCGAACGAATGCAGACCTCGTCATTGTGACGAGCCGAAGCCTGGGTAGCTCTATGCCGGCCATCAGGAACTACGTGTTTGCTAGTTGAAGGCCGACCACACGCTTAATATCATGTACACATTGAGAAAAAGTGAAATTCGCCTTCACAGTGTCTATGTTTTACGGAATGACAACGTCGCACTACTGGCAAGGTATATAAAGGGTGGCAAAGTCATAATGCAATTAATCGTAAATATCTTATTTGTGTGAGTCGTGCTTTGAGGCGTTTTTTTCATTTTTTTAACTATAATTTTTATAGCTGACACACGTTTTGCTAACAAAATTAGCACCCTCATGGAAAGGTGAAAGCCTTTTATATCTTCCGCTGCCGATTAAGCATTATTAGCTATTTCTTCAATCATACTGTCAAACATATTAACATAGCACAGAGAAAACTGGAGCTACCCGTCTTCTAATTTTTTTTAGTCTCCATGATTAAAACATGTCTTGAAATCTGCTATAGCTGGCGATAGGCCTATTTGCCAATGACATGTGTTATAATACACAGATCTGAATAGTACAAAAATAATTATATCTTGATGCAAATATGCTAAAATGCAAAAAAATTTTCTCTATGAACATTTTCGAGGACAATGGCACAATCTACAGATCACACTAACCTCTTACTCGTATCTGCCTTACTGACAATGCGACGTTGCTGTATTGTATATTCCACAAATTTTGGAGGCTAATCTTATTGTTTCACAATGTGTACATTAAAGTTGCCGGCAAGAACTTCAATAGTACAAAATAAGGCGGCGCATCCGATCCTTGGACAGAAAAATACTGTTTCTGAAATTAATTAATATTAGTTTGTATTCAATATTGTTTTTTATAAATTTTGCACTTCGAAATTTGTAAAAAAATGCTGTAGTAAAGACAATACATTTTACCAATGTTATTGAAATAGCCATAATCCTCGTGAGATCTTACGACAAAAAGAGAGCAAATGACGGCACTTTGGACGACTGATAGATATCCAGTGTATGGACAACTTTAGCAACGTTCAAGTTCCTGTTGAAGCATGAAAAATGTATAAAAGGACAAAGTTTGTGGCTACTTTAATGGCCATTTCCAGCGGCATAGCCGACAGGTGGAATTTTCATGCAATTTTCTGTAGCACGAGACGTGGAAATAAGAGGATTGCAGACAATTGTTCCAGTTGCTATATCACAATCTGAATCTTGAAAATTGAACTACATCATACTTGCGATAGTACTAGTAATGTAAGTGGTCTCTGTTTTGACGTATGGCAACAAAGGTACAAAACAAGCTGATCAAGTAAGCCTCTAAGTATGAAAAGTATAAGGAGGGAATATGTGAACTAAAAGAGGTTTATCTGTATATCTGAATAAACTTCGCACGTGTGGCAACCTTGCCAGAAAATGCTACGACGCTGCGGTATGGGTCCAGGCGGGCTTAAAATCACTCACAGCAAAAAATGCATCTGATGTTTTAATCCAATTACAATGATGATTCTCAAACCCAACAAGTTCTGAATCAAATAGAAACTGGCTACAATCTAAATTTCCTTATGACGGAACAATTCCTTCTTCTTCGTGTGCAACCTCGCGTATTTGCGAAGAGGGCATTGGCGCAATTTTTCGTTGTGAAATATCGACCTTGCCTCCGGTTTGGTCTGTCGTGGTTTGTGGAGCGGCATCGAACCTCTATTATAACCGAGAAAAAACGGGATATTTATGGACCGACATAATAATGAGATGCAAATTGGCGCAGGAGTATGGCGCGCGTCTCGTTTCATCTATTTTGTTGTACGCTCGTACTAACAGACACACATACAGGGTGTCGCAGTAAACGATATGAGGAACAGTTTCAAATGCGTGAACTAGGAATTATATTTAAAACATATTTTACATCACGCTGTCGTGGAAATTCGACAGTATGACATAACCTGTATATACACTAGAACTAAAGTGACATTTTATCTAGAGCCAATCAGACCCGTAATTGGATAGTGTCTTGAGTCTTATCCGAAGGAGCGATGCAATAATCCAAACAGGTAAAGTGTCAGACGAGGTTCGGCGTAGCGCGAACAGCTCGATAAATCAAAAACTAATTTGCCTGGCATTCGCTATTTACCGACAGCACCGGGATCCTACAATATAAATTAGCGCATAGCGCGACGAAGATTTGGCTCCGAGCCCGGAGATCCAGGAGTCAGCTGGATGTGCCCTCGGGAAATGGCTCCGGACGGTTTATAGTTCAGTTCAAGTTAATGTAACCTTTAAAACTGGGATTACCAACAATGATTAGGAAATTAGAAAGAAAAATTTGTCGCCAGTGGTGGTCGAATCCACGTCCTCCTACATTCTAGACTGACGTTTTACCGTTTAGCTATGACGAACTTGGAACTTGTCGGGTCAGACAGAACTGCGAATCTGCCTGGCAAGTAGGCCTGTTTTGCCGATCGCGGAGATCATCACTGGAACTATGGCAGATATGGTAGTTCGTTAGTGTCGAACCTTGCGGACCTTTTAAAAAAGGTCATGATGTCCGACCATTCCACTAAGTAGCACTCTTCCCTGTCAAACTCTGCTGTGCCCAACACCCCAGCCCTAAGGCTGCTGTATATGGCACACTCACCCAGCAAGTGGAACAAGGTCTTGTCCTCCTCCCAGCACTTCTGACAGATTGGGTCTTTGACCACTCCTATGAGCGTCAAGTGCCTGTTCAATTTCCATAGCTCCCTACGTTTATTTGGGTCCTGCTATGAATCTTTGGATTGCTTGCAGTCATCTCTCTCCAACCATGCTTTTGCAAGTTTGTTATACGCCCAAGCATCTAGGGCATTACCGCCCTTACCTGGCCTCTGCTGATACCCAGCAAGAGATCGGGGCCAATTCATTTGTCCCTTGTTCCCATCCTCGCTAGGCAGTCTGCTTTCTCGTTATCTGGCACCCCGCAGTGACCAGGTACTCACATGAGGGTCACGTTCTTGGATTGAGCTAAGCGTTGGAGAGCGGCGCTGCATTCCTGGACCAGTGGTGATCTGATCCTAGGAGATGCTACCGCTCTCAAAGCTGCCTGACATCTAGTGCTGGTGACCGATACTATTTCAGACGCAGCTGACTTAAGTCCACCATGATGAGCCGAATGCTGCTGATGACGGCAGAATTCCGCATTCGGCTCATTATGGTGGAGTAGCAGTAGCTGTTCCAGTGAATACAATTTTCTGGAGTGGAAGAGAACCCCCAGCTTCTGTGCCATGACGCGTTATTATTGATGTAAATTCCCAGAAGCTTGATGGAGGTTGATTCAAGTATTGGACGTTCTCCATTGCTGGAAGATCAGCATGCGACTTCTTTGTCAATCAATGAGAGTCTTCTTCGACTGGACTATGAACGTAGTTCCTTAGGTTAGTTTTAAAGTAGAGTAACGTAGTTCAGACGTCCGGAACAAGATTGAAAGAACTGCAGTAATAACGACTAAGGAATTTCACTTCTGCAGTACTCAATTACCGTATCACGTCTTCACCCTTTAACGCCACAAGAATTGGTCTTTATTGTAACAGAATCAAACGAGGAATATAATTGTTTATCTATAGTTCCTACTTCATAGACAGATGCTTTGCCAGTCTTCCATAGTTCATTTACGATAAATCGTCAAGGATCACGGTAGCAAAATGGTGAAAAGCATCAGCCTAGAAAGCAGTGAGTTCGGTCACTACTGCAAATCAGCCAATTTTTTCATTTCTAATTATGAAGACGTTTTACAGATAATGGAGGTCCAAAGCAATGTTTTTGAAAACCTGATAAGTGAGTTATGTGTAAACTAACAAGCTAGAATTAATTTGTCTAGACTAAATCTCAAACATCAACCGTTATGATACATTCATTTGCTTACAGTTATCGCGCAATAATTTCTCGCTCAAGTGAAGACAGCATTAGGAACACTAGATACGCGTGCATTCGATATTCATCATTCCCGGTACGACACGCTCTGTGGAGATGAAATATGTACAGGTACTACCCATACCGCCAATCTCGACGATTCCACCTCGGCAAGATGATCATGTTCCAATTCAAAATCAAAATTAAATGCAATGAAAAATATCTTATTTGTGGTGGTGATGGACGTACTGGTGTTCCTCAGGAATCTGTACTTTCTCCAACGCCCTTCTTGTTATATCTACAGCCTCGCAGATAATCTCCTGTCCAGATCAGACCATCGCTGGAATACTGTGAAACACTCCCACACTTCTAGACACAATGCAGAAACGAACTTGTGGATGCGCCTAACCTTACCAAGGACATCCACAGTCTAGAACATCGAAGGAGGATGGCTGTTCTGCCTCTGCTCTATAGAGATTATAATGGTAGATGTCCTACTGAGTTGCTTCGCATAATAACACCGAGAGTTGCCAATACAGCAAACACAAGAGGGAGACCAAATGGCAGCATCCTCACCAGGTCGAGCGTTGTTCTTTTGGAGAATGTGGAATGTGTGTTGTGGAATGTGTTCTGTCTTTGAGTGAGGTTATCTTCAAGAAAAAAAAGTAACCACTACATCGACGTTCATGGAACTAGGAGAAGAATATACTTCGGATGTATATTAAGTCTAATTGTCAAGAATGATGACTGCCTATGCAGTACGAAGAACCGATAATTTATCTGACAAGATGACAGTATAACACGATTTCCGTTCAATCAGCGAGTTCAATGAAATTCGCCGTTGCAAATTGAGAACCGCATTCGACCTGATCAAGTATAACAATACATTCCTCATGTAACAATTGCTCCAACACGTAATCTCTCGACACTTTAATTCAGTTTCTCCGGTTCCACCACTTGCGTTTTCAATTGCACTCACTTCAATTCAGCCAATTATTAAATCCCTCGGTGTGATATAGAAAGGTGGTTGGAAGATATAACGCTGTGTAGTAGTGGTGTAAGACGTTGGAAGTTCAATCTTTGTTAGGCTGGTGAATATCTGCGTTATAATGGGAAATTAAAGTTTATGAAGTGTGTGCTCTCCACTACGGATCAGACTTGCTATAGACATGCATATCTCTGGCGTCCCCATAGAGGGCGACACTTGGATATAAGTTAATGTTCGAGCTTACTGTAACACTCTTTTCGATACGACATTGAATCTCTTGTGGATGGTCCTACTGTTCATTTATGATAGTACCTAAATAGAAATACTGTGCCACTTTATGTATTTGTCGGTTGTTGATGGTTAAAAATGTATCTGAAGTATGTAAATTGCTGATTACCACATATTAAGCCTTTATTTACTGACTTCATTCACTTATGTTATATGATACGGTAGATCTTCCAAGCTATCTGTCAACATTGCCATATAGTCGAGAAGATATGACAACACCGCACACGGTCTCAAAGAAATTGTTGATTTTTTGTTCGTTCTATTTTGAACCTTTAAAAGATCCCTTGTAATTCAATTTATTTCTCCGTTATTTCAGTTATTTCACAATAAAAAATCATTAAACCATATAAATAAGATGTATCACAATATTTCTATGTATAAAATATCATTCAAAATATCAAAATTGAAGTGACTGGTACAACGAGATGAAACCTCATCATCATCTGGATTTGTCAACAAAATACTGTACGATAATGATTTTTCTGTGGTCCGAGGAGGATTGCAGGCTAGCACGAAAACTAGTACAAGGTTGAGTTGAGTCTACAAGAAAACCGATCTTTCACAGATTTTCCTAGATAAACTGCAGGCAAGATGCAATCTCTATAGCTTTCGCGCGTTTCTTTCCTTTTTCGTCGCTCTGTCTTTGTCGCACTGCTATGAATCTCTCTATCTCTCTCTCCAGGGCCAGTCCATACTCGGTTAGAATGTCAATGGTTGTCTACACAAATTTGAAGTCATTTTATTCTGCGCATGCATCATACAATTCAAATATATGTCCTTAATAATACATCTTCTTGATAACATAGTACGTTTCCAATATTTTTCATCCCCATGGATGAGTATTACTCAAGAAACTTAACTTTACAGATTTAGCACATTGAGGTTTTAAATGTGGCTTTAAAGTCAAGGAGAAAATAAAATTGATTGGACGTCGACAATGCAACAGCTCTTCAATTACTGGTTTTCTTATGACAGTGGCCGGTGTTGCCAGCTCTTACGTGCGACGTTACAATAAACGAGTCCATCGAATCGACTGGTCTATGTCTGTATCTGTGAGCGCATTACCGCCCATAATGAATCCTGTTCGAATGAAACGACAACGCCAACGCGATCTAGGATCGTAAGCGTCGTCGTTCTAGTCGCCTGGTGTTCAGTTTAATCGCCTGGATATCTGATCCAGTCATGACATTACTCCTCCTCGTATTATCTCCGTCTACAAGTGGATCGGAAACGATGTGCTCTTGCCGCCTCCTGCTGTTCTCCCATAATTGGAAAACGATTTTACGATTATTGTTCTACTCGGATATTTTGAACAATGTGTTGAAATGAACCATACAGAAGCGCGATACGGTATTTCCTCCTATAATTACTTAACATAGCTTGGGTATAGCTTGGGATGAGTTAATATTAAGAGCCAAGGAGTCACAGCTCTAAGTTTCCCCTCTTTCGATTTTTCGAACTTCCAATTTTGATACATATGTCGAGTCGGAAAACAGTTTTCCTTCTTATTGTTGAACTCTATCCGATGGAAAATTTTCCGCTGAATCAAACGGTGTTGTCAGATTTTCGCTACGACGGCGACGTTCCGTTTTCAGGAAAAGGCATATATTCTGAGAAAATGCATATGCCAACGAGGGGCAAAGATAGATTTTTCCGAACCGGATAAATATTCGTTTTCTGGGTAATTATGGGGTGCTGATCACAAATCTGGCCATCTTTTCCACGCCGAATGTGGAAGGCCTCAATAAACTACCGGGGGACCAGAGAAACCATTTTACTCCTTGCCCTGCCTACAAATGGGCACTCGACGACATGTTAGGATTTTTTGATGATCGAATTCGGATTCAGCGCCCTCAAATACATGTGTGTGAATTATCTTTCAAATCGGTGAATCAAGCCGCTATGCGGTAAAGTTACGAATAAACTGCCTCCGTTATCAAAAGAAGTTTTCTTCGTGTTTCAAATAAAACGTGGCCGCAGGCTATAATCGCTGACGCGGCGCAAGTTGATTGCATTGTCGAGTAGGACGGGTCTGTTTCTTGGTGAAATATCGCTCTAATAAAAGGATATCCGCCATCGCAGAGTGGAGACATTTGCATCCCGTGCACCAGCTGCTTGCTGTTCTTCGATTTCGATAAAATGAGAAGAAGCCGTGAGGCTATGTCGATGCTAACCGACGAAACATGCTACGCCAAGGGTGTTTTGAGACGATTACAATAAGGACTGTACGGGGCATTTTGATCATGACACAGCAAGAAATTGAGACACCTACTCCGTGATATTACATATCACACGCTGTAATCCCTTTGGGAAGATATACACGATTTTTTTAATGATGGAGACATCATAAAAAACATTAATCTCTGAATTATCTCAAATCAGACGATTTCCAAGATCTCAATACATTCCTCGTCGGGAAAATGTATTTGGCGCTTTGTGTATGCTCCACATCATTCGGTCGCTTAAGACGCACCCAGGTTGGCCAACAGATATTAATTACTGATACATCGAAAGATAGCAGCACTGGTAATGTGATAAGCGGAGATTTGAAATATTTATCCTTTGCAGGTCTGGCACACGCCGCGGTCCCACGCCCGTTGAGATGGTTTCTGAAAGCAGGTCGCAGCGCCACCGGGAGAAAGTCTACTGCAGCTTGCTCTATCGAAAAATACGAGTACTTTTGTTTTTTGTGGCTCATAAACGTGAATAACCTGATGCTCGACGCATCGAGCTAGAGAAACAGTTGAAAGTGAGAGTCTAGGCCGGGGCTATCTATCTTGAATTCAACGATGCACATGTTACCTAACAGTTTGTTGCATAACATTTCACAGTCCTTACAGTGGTTATAGATAATATATTTTATTCACAGGAAACAGATGGTTGGAATTGGGTTGAAAAAAGATATTGGAGTCTCGTTTCGGCTTTGCTGACGTTAGCAGTCAGTAATGGACTGGATCGATGACTACTGACTGCCCTGAAGATGACCTGATATAGGCCGAAACGTCGGCAAAGCGGTTAAAAAGACTATAAGTCTTTTGTTGACCTAACCTCAGCCATCTGATTTCTGAGAATAAAATACAGTAGGTCACCAAACAATTATTGATAGATAATATATTTGTTTCGATGTTTGGTATAATTGTATTATGTATTTACACAGCTCGGATGCTGACCCATCCGATCCAGCTATCAGATGACTGATGTCACTACGAACATAAAATTATATACAAAAAGGCAGAAACAGCAGGAGATTGCTTCTCTGCCATTGACCGCCAAAGCAGATGAGGAAAGTGAGAGTCAGTCGGGATTTTTTTGCTCGCATTCCATAGACACACATCATCGCCATCGTCATCGTTGACCCCGGATGGCACGGAATCGCGTGTGCGACGTCGATGGCCGATGGCGCTTCTTCGTCCTTTCATCCTTGTTCTTCATGACACCGTTGGTGGAGGCGGCGGAATTGCAAGCGTGAAAGTGGTCCAATTGCAGGTCACAGCTGTCGCTTTCTGTTATCAACTTAACAGCTGTTCGGGAATCGGGTTTTATCACATATCTGGAGTAGTTCAATCGACAACAATCTGACCGCACGTTTCAAGAGAATATTCCAAAACTTAATACCCGTACTGTTGTTTGAAACTTGTAGACAAGGTGGATTTATCAAAAGTTTGATTTCGGACTTCCATTGTCTATAAAATTTTGAGTATCACGACGTTTCGATTGATGTGCTATCTTCAATCGTCAGTTCACCTGAAGACGATTGAAGATAGCACATCAATCGAAACGTCGTGATACTCAAAATTTTATAGACAATGGAAGTCCGAAATCAAACTTTTGATTAATACCCGTAGTTCTGAATACAGAAGCATGTAAAATATTTGCAATGCGTAACTTTTCCCACAGAATTTTTCATTATAAATGTTCGAAAGTCATATCTTGATAAACGCGGTAAACTAGTTATCGGTGTGAAACGTGGCAACGCTGACCCCCTTTTTAGGTCCGGACGCGATCGGCGATACCAAATTCTGACACTTAATAATCTAATGGCACCTGGAGCACTTTCTTCAATCTTCATTTTCCGGCACCGACAATAGAAACGCATCAACAGCTATCAAAGCGAGATTCAGCCTTGAACCTGAACGCTAGGAGTATAGGAGTGAGTAAGACAGCAAGCAAGATAGCCTACTAACGACGTAGCTAGTTGAAGAACTACCGTAATACATTAGAATATAAAGAATCATATTGAATTTACTTACTACTTACTGAACAGGTGCATTTCTGGTATATCTATGAATATTACCTAGAAGAAAGAAAAAAAATTAAAAACAGTGTCAAAACATAATAGCTAGGCATCTTGGGGATCCAGCATTCCCACTTGCGCTTAACTTGAATTTTGGGGATAATGGAAATTTCAAAGGCTGCTAAATTTTGGAATTGTTCAGACTATAAGATAATGAGTTCTCAATGAATTTCAAAAATCAATTCCAACTATACACAAATAATGAAAATTATGAAAATTCTGATTACTTGAAATTTCGAATGTTTTTGGAATCATAAGCAAATTGAAGCTTTAAAATTTTTAATATTCGATTTTAACTATCACAGTCCAAAATCCAATGTAAATGCATATTTCCAAATTAATGTCATTGTGCGGGAAGTACAGCGTCAATTTACTTGACGCCATTCTATTCATACTTCTCACGTTTTTCACTACGTTATCACCTTCAGGGGAAGATTAAAATTGCTTTATTTGACACAGCACTTTATTGCACAAGGCGTTTACACGAAATCCACGATACTGCGATTTTTTAAATTTTTTCCAATCGCTACGATAAAAAATCGCAAGTGTGCGCCTACCCTAACTCTCCTGAATAAAATTAAGCAATCTATCACATCCGATTTAATATGCAAGCAGAATTGGACAACACAAACGGGGGCTCATTTCTGAGAGAAAACGCACGTGCTCTACCTAGAAACAGTTGAATGCTGGCCGTTCCTACACGTTCACGCATGGAATTATGCACGGTTCTCATTAATTGACTCATTGTGTACCTAGATGTACATTTGTTAGCATATTACGCAACGTCTTTGAATTATGTAGGAAAGGAAATGTTAGCAGCTGGACTTTGCGAATTAGTCGTGATCGGATTCCGGGGTTATCGTGATCGCGAAAAATTTAGTATTAAAGCCCCAGTAACCGATCGGCCATGATGGGCCACTGCAGGCCATCGCCATTGCTTACAGGGAGGAATGACGCATGATGTTGGACAGTGGTTAATGGATCGTGGCGCGCAATGGCGACGTTGTCGGCTTTTTTGTCACATTTCAAAGGTATCGTAGCGTAGCCTGGCCGGTAGTGTTCACACAGTCGCCCATTGTTCAGTGCGTTACCGACCGACGGGGTAGTACATACGTCTATCTTGAGTACTTCACCAGGCAACAATGATTCATGCGCCATTGTGTGAACACCTTTCAAGCTGACGGTCAATGATGGCCTACGTGGCGCATGACCCATCATGGCCCATTTATGTACTGGATCCTTTAGAGATATTGGTGGTTATTGATGGTTGAAAATTGAGACCAATTCAGTGGTTGAAAATGTGACAGTTCTCTGCCTTCTTCTCACAGACCTGTACCGCCATTTCTGGATCCTCATAATATCGGCAGCAGTGGAATATTTCGTTAACCCTTTAGTAATCGATCACAAAGAGAATGCGGATCTCCTTTCAGCCCACATGAATACGTATATTGGAATTTATCATTCGGACGAACAGAAAAACGAAAAATACCCTGACATTTAAAGGCCTTTTCGCCATCCGACCCGCTGTGTGCTGTATTTATGCGCATTTTTCCGGGCTTAAAATAAACCGGAGGCAGGACTAGCTCCGGGCGCAGACGTGCATGTCCGGTGCAGCCCACATTTACTTCGTAGTACAGTCGACGTAGTAAGTAGATAAATCATGAATCGAAACGTCGTGAAACGTAATATTCCCAAGACAATGAATGTCCGATGTCCGATATATTAGTCATTGATGAATTTATCCCTGTACTTTTGGGCTGCAATTATGTGGTTGCTGGAATTGCTTTTCAATCGAATTCTTAACGGGTCTGAAGGGTATTCTCTCAGTTTATAGGGGCTCGAAGGAGTCCAGTATATTTCAATCTCATGTTTTGATGTGTGAGGGAGATGCTTCTACAAATATAGATAAAGTTATCAAAATGAAACGAATGGATTACAACACTATCTGAAAGTTCTATTTGGAGCATGCGAATAAAATTTGGAAAATGGATCAATATTTTGATAATTATGAAGGTCAATAGGCCGCATGAACTAAAAACACAATTATATTATTTTTCTAGGGACTAGAGGCGTTAGTTCACATTAGAGATACTGAGGGAATCATAATAGTTTCCCCAAGTTACTATAAAAAACAAAATTACACTCTAAGACATAGAAATTCTGATTATTTCAAACATCGCCTGTCTAAAGTGACTGTATCCACATACGGACCTTGTACATTCACACATAAAAGCGCAAAACTGTCACCTGCGGTGCGGGGCAGTTATTTTTATCCCGTTTTTGATTTATTAGCAAAACTGGAAGGCTGATAAAGTTGTTCCCGTCAAGCGAAAAGGGATTCTGCAAAAAAAAGACGTCATTTGATGATGCGCATTATTTCAGTTTATAGCATGAACGTTCTAAGAAAATAAAAAAACTACAGGAAATATCTGATACAGCGCCTGGATTTTGAAAAGTGCCTGGTTTACTACAGGAAAACTGGATGTAGGCGAATATACGCAATGATGAGACAAATTTCAGTAAATTCTCAATTCCCAACGCCATTCACAATGACCTTGAAAAACTGTAACTTGTAACCATCTCGGAACAAAGTCCCCGGCAGCTCATTCCACAACGCCGAGGTTCTCCATAGGAGCGACCTTTGGAAGAGGCTTGTTCGAGGCGTCGACCTGGGGAGGGTGCGCCCGTTGGGCGGGCAGATCAGCCGCCCTTCTTCGATGCTCTAGGTTGTGGAGGTCCTTTGTAAGATAAGGTGCATCCCACTAGACGTAATACTGGATTTCTAGACTGTGTCCAAAGGCTTTAGGGAGTGCTTTGCAGTGCGTCCCCAAGTACTCCAGCGATAGAGAGTAGCACTGGCGGGTCCAGTGAATATAATTTTATGGACCGGAGGAAAACCCTCAGCCTCTGGGAAACCGACCTGGCAAGGCCGGAAAAATGATCGTCCCAGGACTGGTTAGTGTTGATATTACGTGATTCTTTTGTCAGAGTTTGTATCTGGGTCAAACTGGACTCCATTCGATAACATTTTCAATCTGAAAACATGTTGCACCAGTTGATGTAAGATCTCTAAGAACGGTAGTGGCTGGCCTGGTTTGATACAGAAAATAAAATTGCTGTCGTCGGAGCCACTGTGAATTGGATTCGATGTCATTTCCAATAAGTCGATGATGCGTTGGAGGAACGATAGATGCCTGGGGAACACGGGCTGTATGAGAATTTGTATATCGACTTGCATCTTGCGGATTAGCAAGAGAAGGGAGGAGGAGGATTCACAGTGCCACTTTTGCTGTTAGAATCAAACTTATGTTCCATCCGGTATTCTTCGCCTTTCTGCTGACCACTCGTATCGTGTTTCCAATTCAATTTGAATTCAGCAAATGAAAAACTGGAAAAGGTAACGTTTGGACGCATCCATGTCGGACGCATGCACTCTCTTTTATCAATTTCACCGTTGGCAATTTTTCCCTGTTCTGCTATAACGTAGTTAACTGACTGAAACAGTGCTAAATTATTTTGACGACCTACATTTGCAAAATGTACATTTAAATGAACGAAACGCGAGTGCATCAGTCGCAGTTGCAACGACCGTAAAAATAATAATTAGTTAATGGGAATATATTTTAACGGTTTTACATTTTATTCAGCAAGCAGTGTATGAAAATTTTTGTTGTACAATTAGGTTCAATCCAACTCATATGTGAAATAATGATCACGAATCAATCCAGCCTCAATTTTGGACCCAGACTCAACGAAGAGCCCATGGCGAACCTCTAAGCGTTTACCCGACGATTCACGCTTTTCTAACGTTCAAATTTTAGTTTAGCACTACCAAATACCTACAGTTTTCCAAGATTAATTCGATCGTCGCCAACGGAAAGGATTAATATATCGATGCAAGTAAACGGCAAAAACCATCAGCTGTTTTTCACGTTAAAGGAAACGAAAAAAAATCGACATAATGTAATTTGGATTATTTTCTTTAAAAAAATCGAATGTTGTCCTTGAGAAGCGCCGATTGTCGTTCTAAAAAATCCGCTAACCATCAAATTGACTGTTTACAATACCACGACGCTTACGAATAAAGTGAATCGCGTCACATGTTCAACTCGTCTTTCCGGAACTTTGTGTAATATTTACACAATCGAATTGTAGTGATGGAGAAGTTTTTCCAAGTAACATCTATATAGCACCATCCTTCTGATTTCATCCCAACGGAAATGTCTCCCTGAAAACTTCCGCTTCATAGCCAGTACATAGAAATGCCCATCTTAACCTCCCAGCGCACGTTCCACGTTTTGATAGATATTTCCCATTATGACGCCTCCGACGGTATTTTTATATATACTTTGTTCTCTGGACCTTGTTTATGGGGTTATTTCAACCCTGGCTGCATTTTCTTCCCAGCTAAGTTACCATTACTGCGTTACAAATCGCGCCGCGCCCACCATCAACAAATAGTTCCTTCTTACCGGTTTATATATGACCATACTCCTAAAATAACCGTTTTTGTATCAGTTGTTAAGATATTTTCATCATGGAAATATTCTTTTACTTTGAAATAAACCACATTACAAGACTAGCTATTGTTCAATATTTTGATATCTCGAAGCCTTCTGTTTGTATTCTATATTCGATGAAGAGTAATCTATCATCATCATGACGACAGCATCTAGGCCCCATTGATTCTCTGAGGATTGCCCCAGAATATATGGTACGATTGACAGAGCAATCCCTGCATAAGGATGTTTCACTCAAGCTCATAAAGAAGAGGTGTTTCACATGCGAATTCTAGCTATCCGATGTTTGGCTGTATACCGACCGATTTAAATCATACCATCATTAGCAGAGCCACCTCTGTTGGATAAATATATCTAACAGCTTTGAAATCATATATAACACATACTTAACTACTACACCCTTTGCCCAAATCCGCCTCCTTACCTGTCTTTTTGGTCGGCCTCTTCAAAGTGGATGGCGCCCTAATAATATTGGGCTTCACTAGGTAGGTGATACTCCTCTTATGAGACAGGTTGGACTTCTTCTGCCTTGCAGGTTTCCTCCTAGGCACAGGTGACACTCCCGGAGGCACATACCGACTACTACAACTCTTCGAACTACCCTCGTTGTCACTCTCCGCGGCACTCTCCTCTGACACGTAAGCGAAATTCTCCAATTCCTCATCTCTCAAGCTCAATCGGGACACCCTCCCGCTATGGTCGTCGTAGCACCTTGGCAGGGACTCGTATAGTCCCTCTTCGTCGCTTTTGGTGTACAGCGGATTGAGATGTCTGATCTCGCTTACCCCAAATTTGAACGAGTCTTTACGTATCACTTTGACTTTCCGCTTCTCCGGGGGTACGAATATCATAGGGTCTAGTTTGAGCGTCCTCAGCGACTTTGGTGGTCTGCTAACTACAACTTGATACAAGTCACTTCTCGCGGTTCCATTTTTGTTCGTCTTTTTGGACTTCTTTCCCTTCTTTTTCCGACTGCTTCTTCGTTTCACCGAATTTCTTGTGGGGTCCACCACCAAAGCACCGCTAGTTCGTTTGAAATATCCGTCTCTACTGACGGATAGTTTTGGCTTCGGCCGCTTCTTTCTGAAGAATCCTTTAGAGGACGGTGCGAAATTCGCGTGGAAGTCACTGATCGAGAACGAAAACCCGGAGTCTTTACTGGAAAACAGTCCAGTAGAAGCAGTTGTGTTGCTAGTAGAAGACAATGTCCTTGCGACTGGAGGCGTGGGCCTCTTCTGTAGCCTGTTCATCACTATGGGATCCTCCCTGAGGTCTTTCAAAGCGCTATCTAGCGAATGGTGAGCAGGAGGAGGTGGGTTGGACGGCTTAGGAAGCTCTAGGCTTCTCGGAGCCATGACTTGGGGGGCGTCCATCCACACTCTGCCGAGACTTATGGACAAGGAACACAGCTCTTCGGTGCCAGAGTCAGGCATCAATGGTGGTGACTGGGGCCTGGACCATCGCCTCACCAACGGTGATTTCTTTACGTCAGTGCTGTCACCCCAAGGAAACATCTCTACCGCTGAATCATTGCTTTCCTTCCGTTGCAAGTTTGGACTCACCCTTCTCGGAGGTACTGCGGAAGGTTTCCTCCTGAAGACGGGCGAGGAGGATAGTTGCCTTATGACAGGCGAAGGAGGTCTTTCATCAGAAGCTGGCACGTAGATTATCGTCCTTTCAGACCCTTTGATCCCACTGTTACACGGATGGTCATCCTTCCTTATGCCCTTTAACCACTGACCGTACGCTACTATACTATGCCCAGAGCCGTTACTGCAGCTGCTTACTTCGACTTTGTACTTGGTATTGCACTTTGGTTCCGGCTTCTTGTACGTTTCCTCACCAGGAGTCAGCTCGCTCCTGTCCACCTGACAGGAAGAATCCACCTTTTTGTTTTCGGCAAGAAGCTCTTCTTCCGTAACAGTCTGGGTGGCCACCTCCAGCTTGGAGATGTGCTTCTTCTTACCGCGGTCCAAATAGCTCTTGCGAATGGAGATCCTTTTGAAGGAATCGCTCCGTTTGAACGAGGATTCTTTGTCTTTCTTCTTTCGACCCCCGCCCACTAGGCGGCGGAGGTTTTCGAAGGTTATAGGTTTCATTTTGGCGGGTTTCAGGTGTCGTTGAGTATCTTTATGCTCCACCTTTGGGGATATTTCATAGTGCTGCGATTGGATTCGGGGTTGCTTTCTTCTCCAACGTCCATTATGCTGCTTTCACGTCTTTGGATTGGAGAACCTAGAGAATATATCCATGTTTATGTATCACAATTCATTTCAATTTATTGTACCAGTATGTATGTAGTAATCTGGAATTGAAATTGCACGTCTTATAATATGTTGAAGAGGTTTAACGCTGGGTATCAGTGTGTAGGTTTGTTTTGGGTAAATGTTACAAATTTCAAGTCAGTTCCTCAAAATTGCTAGAGCTGAAACTTCAAAGCATCTCAATCTGAGTGTTCCAAAATCTTATTCGCAATAACTGCATTCAGATATGTGTCAAATGACATAAGATGACTAAGTATACCGGAGACCTCAACTGCAGACAATGCGAGAATGGAATTGAGCCATCCTTCTACGATCTGTGACTGCCATAAACTAGATCAAAATAGGAAAGCTTAGGTTAGAACAAATAGAAACTAATAGAGGATTTAAGACTGCTAAAATGGGTACTGAAAGTGAAAGGAGTAAAAGCGCAATAAGCCTAAAGGCTGTAGAAGAAACGGGCAAAAAGGCCTATATGCAACTGACAGTTTCAATTAACTTTTACTCATTGTACCTGCATATATGTTGTTGTTAAAATCATGTATATTTTATTTATTATTCCTGAATTCGCTACTGTTCATGATGAATAAAAAACAATATGCAAGTTTTGTACATAACGACTAAATTTTTGAAAGCCCGTTCAGTCGATTTTAAATATGTTTTGTTTGCCATGACTGTGTTGATTTGAATTTGTACCGATCACAAAAGCATGAGCGGCAGGAGAATCAAATAAAATGAGGCTGTTTTAATGTTTAATATAACAATGCAACGAATATATATAAATAATGTGAAATGGTATTGAATAATATACCCGTATACAAAATGTTGATTTATTAACAATGAGTTTACATTTGAAGTATAAACTTGACCGTTTAAATTATTTATGGGCGATTCTGTTTGATGAGTATTGGATGGTGATCATGAAATGTTGGACAAAAAGTTCAATATACATTGTATGATAAACTTCTATGTGTTCTGTATATTTGTACGTATTAGATTTAAACAGAATATATAAGAATAATATAGGAAGCAGGGTTAATATTATTTTAATTTTACTGATAGTGTGTTGAGGTTAGAAATCGCAAGGTTACACAAAAAGGCGCCGATACACAGCTAATATATATGAGATTATAGTTAAATATATGAGATTATAGTTATCTATTAAAATACAAAATATTCTGAATTCTCTTGCCATTTTTTAAATTTTTTTAGGAACACCATAAATGAATTTGATATCTAAAATAAAAACTGATTTTTCCAGAGAGGTTTATGCAATATTATAAAAATAGTGTCGAGTAGATCGCAAGAATGGATGTCTCTTTTACCACGCGGGAAAGTATGATGATGATGGAAACAAATTATTAATTACTTTAGTTTATTGAATATTTTGATCGGATTTTAGAAGTGTTGATCTACTTGAAGTAATTTTGAGCTTTATATATTTGTAATATATCGGCAGTGCCAAAGTTCGAACCAAATATTTATATAGTTTCGGATTTTTATTATCTATATAGTTTTTAGTGTCATGACGTTTCGAATCATTCACTATCTTCAATCGTCTTCAGGTGAACTCGGATCAAAAATATTTGATTATAACATATATACTAATAATACAAATCTTGCATTGGGCACTTTTAAAAAGTGGCTTATGGCAAAATATCAAAGTGGAATAAATATAAAAAATTGCCAAAAGATTCCTAATGATTGTTGTATAGAAGTATAGAGCTATCCTAGCATAATGCAGCAATTCGAGCATAGTTTGACAGGACTATCAATGTAATCACATTAATTCCAGGATAAACATATACAGTTTCCAGATATATGGATATATGCATATTGTAGAATGTAATGATAATTAATTCAATACCGAGTCTGCATATTTTGTGTTGCTGCACGCGCGTGTGCACGGTTGTAACAGAGCTGTTATCATTTCCAGCACGCAATTCTGAAATGCATTAGATGCACTGAGGCAAAAGCAGAAAAACTGTTTAGTATTCCGATACAAATTTGTCATTTACATTATTATTAGTCAGAAAATATACCCTGACAAATGCTTGTCTGAGATGTGGAGATACTCGAACCATCTTTCATCATCAAGCTTCTGGGAATCAACATCAACGATAACATATCATGGTATGATCATTCGGCTCCAGTAAATTTTATTCCTCTAGAACAGCTACTGTCTACACACATACAAATAAATTGTCAGACCAAGAATATGTGATTCCATTGAAGAATACAATATCTTCCTAAATGCGCAAAGATATAACAATCTTACTGTAACAATACTGTATTTTTGATCATATCGAGTAAAATCAAGTACATAGATTCAATTCAAACCTGGGAAAGTCTTGGAAGTGAGAATACCAAAATATCAATTTAAGCACATCATTATTTTGACATAAAACAGAAAATCTAACCTAGAAGAATACTATAGTGTTGACTGATGAATCTCATGATCTTGGCGCAAATAGTTCCACTTCATTATATAATGTATTATAGGTATAAACATTCTGTAATTTCGATAAGCTTTATCAAAGATACTGTTGGTTCCTTAAACTTAAAAAAAAGAACCAAACAAGTAACAAAACTTTACCGCCTTTTCTTACATTTATCTGCTTCATATGGTATTTTTCCTAATTCAGGTTTAAAAGTGTACATATAAACAGAATATAAAAAATATGTACCTGTAATTAAGCCAAAAGATATACGTCCACCATTTGTAATGGAACTTATTCACAAATGACTCATATCACATCAACACCTGTACACTTGTATGAGATCCCCATAACAGTCACAACCACAAACTTTCAACAGCACATTTATCCTGAGAGGTGGTTGGTGAAAATTAAATCCAATAGGGCGTATCCTCACCACTCGCCTCGAACTGGCTTCCTTCAGAAGTCTTTCTTCTGAAGAATCTAGTTGTTGTGCAATGAGCTATTAGGTCAATGTGAATAGACGTTTCCTCTCGCAGCGCTTATGAAGCGCGATAGGTTTTCTGCCTTTGAATGCGGCCATCATTAAAAAAATATATCGTTTTCCTCAAGAGGGTTGGTTTGTTTTCTTTCTGTTCTAGCGGCTTTTACTACAGATTACTGACAAATGCTATCAAGTGAGTTGAACCTAAATTTCATGCGCAGTGGTATCAGTTTATTGAAGATTGTGATGGTATTTTATTGCTGCTGATAAACGAACTAAATTTCGAGGATACGAAATTTTTTGAAAACCTTAAACTTTATTGGATTTATGAGATTATGAAAGATCGAGTGTCTCAATATTTTTCAAATACAATTGCAACTATCGACAGTTCTAAAATTCTAACCAAATTTCTAAGCCGATACCATCGCCTTCTTGTTTATGGGTCTGGCTGTGTTATTAGTTTCCGAATTGCTACTTGGCCGTATCAGGTGTGTATGTTAAAAAGTAGATTGCCGGAACACGGCCGTACACTTCACCTGTTGGATATGGTATACATAAATTAGACATATTCCAACCCATCGTTAGCACTCGACGCGATGATCAGTCTATAACTGTACGTACACACGCCATAGTATCTCTCATTTTTAATCTCAAGCGTATCGTAAGCCACGGTTGCATGTCATGCAACATTCAGACCAGCACGGCGGTGCATCGCATGCGATCTTTCCAACAACGCTGTCAAAGTTTAATTGAAACGTAACGCGAATTGAAATCCTAATACTATGAGGAAATTTCGAAATCTCATTTAGAAAATAAAATATTGAGACGTGATGACAATTTGACTGTAAATTGGTGCCTTTTCAAGACAATCTGGCAACAGCGGACATGCACAACGACAACGTCAATTTAAACATCCAGTGTCATAGTGATGCATGATTCATTCAACAGCTAGCAACGGCGATAGCCGCATGTACGTATGAATTTAACAAGAACTAAGTCCAGAAAGTGCATCATTGCAAAAATACACGCATCAGCACACTCATACTTAAGATTATTCTGACTGTTATTGAAAATAATATCAAACTCAATATCCTTAGTGGTGAAATTTCGAAACTGCCATCCACATGCGTTAAGTGTAATTTGAAAAATTCATTAATTGTATTTTGTGTTCCCATATTTTTCAACTATAATTCTAAAATACAAAAGATTTAAAAATCAAATACAATTTTAGATTTGCAAATATGTAATAGTTAGGATACAGGGAAGGAGAAACAAAGGAAAAAAGATATTTTCCGGTTGAACAATTTAAGACACTGCTACAGATGCGATTCTATATTTCATTAACAATTATTGCGATTTTCGATCTAAATTTATCGGACTAAAACGCATCCATGAAGTCCCCGGAAGACAAAACATAGTTGGCTAATTTTTACGAGTGGTACTACACTGGCACTCGTCTTATCAGCGACTGCATCTGGTACGAGCGGTATGCGACTGTTAGACCAGATACTGTCACCTTGCACTGGCTACACTATAAGCGCTCTTATCTATTTCTTGTTATCCAACGTTTCACAGACCTTTGTTACACCATCGCGTCTCTTCAACAGCAAAAGCTTCGCTTGTAAGCTTCGTCTGGGGTTGAGTCAGTGGCGACTCGTATACCGATACTTCCAGTTCGACAGAGCCGCGTCTCGTAACAACACCGAGAATTATCACCACGTTCAACTTCCAGCACCTCGAAGGGGCCTCCTCCAAATGTCATTCCAACTCCACGTTATGGATTGGGCTGCCGGGGAGTTGGTTCCCCTACAGTTACAGTTTACAGCAGAGAAAGCTGATTGCCTGGCGAGGGTGGGAGCAAGGGGCACATGCACTGGCCCCGAACCCTTGCTGGGTATTAGCAGAACCAGGTCAGTAATGCCCGAGATGATTGGGCGTATAACGAACATGCGAAAGCATGGTTGGAGAGAGACAACTGGAGGCAGTCAATGAGATTCATAGCAGGCTTCAACAAACGTAGGGAGCTATGGTTATTGAACACAAGGAGGGATTGACTCCACTTGTTGGTAGGAGTGGTCAAAGACCCAGTGCTGGGAGGAGGACGAGACCTCATTCCACTTTATGGGTGTGTGCCATGTACATCAGCCTCAGGGCTGAGGTGTTCAGCACAACAGTGTTTGACAGGGAAGAGAACTACTCAGCGGAATGGTCGGACATCATGACGTTTATTAAAAGGTCTGGAAGGTTCGACACTGAGAAAAGGGGCCCTACTTGCCAAGCTTGGACTCCCCATTACTACTACAACTACTACTATAGTATTAGACATTCAAACTCTCGCAGCACTTTTGGAGCGCGATAGGCTCTTTGCATTTGTGAGAGGTTATCTACAAAAAAAATACCCACAGTGGAGTCCGGATACTTCACTGCAATATTATAAAGGGCATGGTACTGCCATCTAATTGAACTGGTATTTTTGAAGAAGAAAAAACTCTAATTTTTCATTTAGTTTAAGGTACTTCCCCCTGATATATTGATATATAAGTTAGAAAAGCCCTTAAGGTTATTTGGCGCGCCAATGTCTGGCCAGCCCCGAAGCAGGATCGCATCGCGTACCTCCTGATTGCGTGTCGTACTCTTCGCTTCCTGGTGGTACCGTACGCGGTACCACCGGCCGCCGACCGACGCGTTGATGGATGAGGTTGATTTCGCAACCTCGCCGGTACCACCGCATGAATAAATGTTCTGCCAGTGGAGATCTTCGGCGATCCAGCTAGCAGCCGTGTGCTGCATGGCGTATCCCCAGAGATGTCCGCCTTTTGTTGGACGACAACTCTGGCATTCACAGACGCTGTTCCTCTCTAACTGTTACTCGATTTTTGCCGTCCATGGGAAATCTTTCAGCCGATGTATCTAGAGATCTCATGCAGTTTGGACATGTATCTGTTGGCCTGAGATCGTTACAGATGCAACCTGAGATTTCTCTTTATAATTCAGGCTTGAAATAACATATTTACTTCAATATATACACAAAAAATCTCAATTCGTGAATTGATATATTATAAAGACAATGACAAGAACATATTTTATCACTATAAGACAATTTACATAATGAGACAATTATGGCTTATTTAAACCAAGAAAAATATATTTTTGATTTCATTACTTCCCACTACAGAAATACACGCTGCTTTCCAATTAGACGTCTGTTCGCTCCAAGTGATTCATTTATGTAACATCGCCATCTACGTCTGAGGCATTCCAGCAGCACGCGACTCCTATTTCATGTCTCTTATTATTTTCCATTGGTTTTTGTGTTTATAAATCTCCCCTCAGGATGAATGAAATGTTGGAAAGTTGGGCTTGTGACTGTTTTAAGAATCTCATACCTTCCAAAAAAACTAAAAAAAATCTATATGACGCGGACAAAGGTAGGAACAAAATCACATTAACTCATCTCCAAGTATCGCCCTCTATGGGAAAGCCCATTCGCAACCTACGAAGTGAAAGGTTCTAACACCTGGGCGACACTTAGATGAGTTGATGTTGCTATCACACCCTTGACTGGGTTACGCATAAGCACCCGATTGTTCTCTACGAGTACAGTTAGACCGCCAGGCAATACTGACGAGTCTAGGCTAAAGACAAAAATATATGTCTATAGCAGGTCTGACGCATAGTGTAGAGCATAGACTTGAGCAGTAACATTGGTACAGTTTTGAAATTTATTCAGTTCTTCTTTTATAAGTCAAGGAACCACCAGTGAAATTTGATACCAGCTGCTCAAAACTACCGAATGCTTATATCAACACTTTTTAATACTTCCTCCAAGAAGAAAAAAATCCTATAATAATGTTGAGCGACAACAACAAACGTGTCATTTCTGGAAAAAAAACGGAGAAATAGAACTCACGATGGTTATTAAAATAGCAGTACAGGAATACAAAGTAGATGCTATTGTGCATAAAAGTCGATAAACAGTTGTTTTAACTGTTTCACGAAGCCATATGGCTAAGTGATTGAATTAAAGTGTAGATTAATTAGACATTTTTCATCCTGCCATCTAATCAGCTACATCATATCGCCTTATGGAGGTGATTAATTATGAAAAACCGTATTCCACAGGCAATCGATCATCAAGATGTTATGAATAAAACGCGATACATGCATAGAACCTTTTTTGATAGAGACAGTACGTGCTGATATAGCGATTATGGGGGCGAGGTTATCTACAGGCTGCCCCAATGGCTACTTCCGTTTTATTCAAATAAAACAATAGTTTTCGAAAAATAAAATTCTAGTTTATGCTATCCCCATAGAGGGCGACACTTGTAGATAAGTTGATGTTGCTATCACACCCTCGACTGGGTTACGTATATACCATCCGATTGATCTACAGTTAGACCGTAATCAGTTCACCCTTGTTGACAAATATCGTAAGGGACATCTGTTGTCGCTTCTAGGCACTCCAAGTGTTAGAACCTTTGACTTCGTAAGTTGCCAATAGACGTCCCCATAGAGGGCGACACTTGTTGAATAGTTGATGTTGCTATCACACCCTTGACTGGGTTACGTATATACCATCCGATTGATCTACAGTTAGACCGTAATCAGTTCACCCTTGTTGTAAGGGACATCTGTTGTCGCTTCAAGGCACTTCACCTTTGACTTCGTAAGTTGCCGATGGGCAGCGCCACAGTTGGAGATGGGAGAAAAAAAATTTGTTTGAAAAAAGTGGGTTACTCGATGTCAACTGTTAGATTGCTAAGATATCACTATTTATATGGAAGTTCCCTCCAATCCGAGACAATCTTTCTCGGTATGCTGAAATAACTGTATCTCCTTCTAAGAACCTATCATCGGATTATATAAATAGTTGTCTGTCGACTATCTATTTAAAGCTATTGTATAAAATGATTTATGAAAACTTCGCATACCGTGACCTTATCGCTACCGGAGAAGGAAAGTATTGCGAGAGATACGGATTTATTATTAATACATATGATATGATATCGTTTGAGACTTTTAGAAACCACTTCGAGTACATGTATTTTTATCTATCAGCCTTGAGGGCGACACTGCCGGTAACCGACGTCATGTTCCTTACCGAAACCGACTTTCTCACATGCTTTATTGTTGATTATATAACAAGTTACTATTATTCCAACGCCGAAATATTCCATGTCTCTACTCAGACGAGTCTCTCCCTAGGGTTGAGAAGATTAATAGTAGTTCATTCTTCAAGAGTACAGAATCACAGAAGACATGTTGTAGAGGAAGCAGTGCAATTAGTCAAAACGAAGAATGGTCCGCATGATTCATAGATTCAAATTTATTTCTTTATTTATTTGGGTTAAAGAGTGATATCAGGAATTTGAAGACCTCTCAACAAATTGAGATACTTGGAACTATGAGTTTTTTCTTATGAATCGTGACAGGCTTTTAGCCTTTACGTGGGGCTATCTTCCAAAAAAAACAACATTTAGGTACCACTTTAGGAATTGTTTTTCACAATACAAGTACCATAATTGCTCAGACCGGAGCCGATCGATCAAACGCACAGCAGCGGTGCAATGTTATCGGTCACAATAAATTAAATGTTTCAATAGTTTCTGCACCGAATAAATTAAATAAAAGTGCACCGAGCCGGCTTTCAGAACATAAATATATCAAGTAAAACGTATAAATAACGTTTTTAAAGGTAGAACAAATTCCTCGGAATGGCGGCTAATCACGCGACTTGCTATGCTATCTGTGCTACTGGTCGATTTTTTTATTTACGCTTTTTGAGGTTAGGTCTATCATGTTTAACGCAGTTATGCGCACAACAATTATTATACTGAGTGATACATTTATTGAAAGAGAACCTAATATCGTGGCTGGATCGCATTGTGAAGAGTTCGAAAGTTGTAGTTTCATTAAAGGGTTGAACTGAAACAACATAAGGTCATTTAAAGGTCAATCTGAAAAATACAAATGGCTATATTTTATCGGGTATCACCTTGATGACATTATTTTGGAAAAAGTTGAATCCAAGAGTTCTAGGGTTTCATAAACGTGGTAACCTTGAAATTTAGCATTAAAATTATTTGAAGGTTAACTTATAACTTAGTTTAGATTTGATTTGATGCCTTTCAGATCACATTGTTTTGAAAAATACTGAGATATGAAAGTTGTAGGGCTGCACGAACCTTCAATATAAGCCGATAAATTTGATCACAATGTTCCGGAAAAAGTTGAAGGGTTCCATAAATGTGACGACCTTGAACATTGGCATAAATATTACTTCAAGGTCATTTTGACAAATTGTGTGTGCTAACAAGATTTGACCGCTGATAGAGGAAGAGCGTAAAATTTTACTATAGGGTATGACCATATATCCAAGGTTAAGATACTTTAAGATCAAACTATTTTGAAAAAGGTCGAATATTAGTCAACCTCTGTTGAAACTAAGTAACTTTTGTGTTTAATTGTTTTCAAAATATTGTGATTCTGCCAGATAAAAAATAGACAGCCTCGTCTGGAATTCTTGAGTTGAGCTTTAAGGTCAGTGTTACAGGTATGTTCAAGATCATCGCAAGTTGCCTTTATTAACTAATATTTAATAAGCTTATAGAGATGCTGGGATACAAGTTCAAAATCACATTCAAGGTCCAGGTTATAATAATACCGTCTGTTGACGTTTTTTAGAACCGTACAGCTGCTTTACAGAACGTTTTACAAACTAATGTGATCCAACCAAGATATCAAATTGTCCTAAAATAAATTAATCACTTAGTATAATCGACACGCTCAGGATAACCAAATTATATACCAAGATACTAAATGCTACGATACTATGGTTATTGCATCAAAATGTTCCAAGGCAAAGCTTTATATAACTACCCATTTTCTTAAATGTTGATAGTTATATCAAGGAAACAATCGAATAATGTCATTAACATAGCTATTTAAGCATTCCAACGAACTCTTTTTATTAGTTTTTTAATGTTTACAGTGTTACCTGAACACATTATACATACCTATAGTAGCGTGTATGTAATCTCTCACAGTGTAAACACAAAGGACACTTTTTTCGATTGTTGTGAAACAACAACTGATTCTACAGCGTGTTCCGAATTAGATGATTATGTAATTACAGGATCACAAAAACAAGTAAATAAAATCATGGTCATGAGAGAATCGTGCTAAGTAGCAATGATACGGCTAGACCTTATCCTCATAACCAAGCCAATTAATAGTTAGTAGGATATTTTTTCAGATGTATACTTGAATAACTTGAAAAACGTTTGCATTGAAACTGAACCAAGCAAGACCGGAATGTTTTGATTTGCTTATAGTTCGGAAGCATAAGTCTTTGCCAGCTTTTGCATTTATCTCTATATTTCAACTGTAGTCGCACATGGATCTGTCTAGTTTTATAGAAATTATGACATTTCATTTGTGTAGAATGATTGAATTTGTCCTATTTTGCATCGAGAGGTCTCAGTTAACCTGATATGGGACTCAAGATGGCTTTATTGCATCAAAAGGCAGACAAACTTCCTCGTGAAAGAGCGTCTAAAAACCTAAAAGGATCAGAGCTCCTCTTTGGAAGTCCATAGATGAGTAGAATCGCAGGGATTCAATGAAACTGTAGAAAAGACAACCAATGATGGAACAGCTGAAAGAGTGTCCACAAAATATCTACTGAAGATGTGGCCAATATCACTGGTAAGGCGCAAAGGAATATTCCAAAGTGCGACAAGAAAAAGAAGCGCAAGAGGAAGGAAAGCTACGCCCTTTACATCTACAAAGTGCTGAAGCAACTACATACCTATGCCAGTATATCTAGTAAAGCGATGAGCATCATGAATCGCTTCGTGAACGACATCTTCAAGCATGAAAAAATGGTTCTTTTCAGAATCATCAATATTTGTATGGATGAAAAAGAATGACAATAATATTTATAAGTAGTCAGGTAAGCGCTCAGGACTCACCAAGGGCTCTCCCTTAAGTGAGCGCCCCAAATTGAGACCGGATTCGACTAGATCGCAGTGGTCTAGGCCATTGCCTCCTTCCATCGAATTCTACGAATCTAATCTATTCTACTGTATGATATCATCTCATCTCGGGTCAGGTCACTTTATTACATCTTGAAAAAGATTTCGTAAAACTATATTACACTCTTATATATGCATCTTTGATCTCGGCGTTTTCTTGAAGGAAACAAATGCTTGTCTCTTTGTCCACATATCCTCCTACAAGCAATCTACCCGCATACCGTATCAGATAGAAATCTTTACAGCTTCATACGGAATACGGATTAGCTTGAATTTAAAATCTTCCTGTTCCTAAAGCGGTGCCTTTCAGTCCTCTAGGCCGCCTTACATGGCTTAAGGTCCACATTTTGCTTTGTTGCCCGCGTACAGAGCGAGACTTAATAGAGTATTTGCATATTATTATGCCTCCAATTATTTGAGCATTGCTCTTAATTTGTGGATGTAAAAGGCTTGTTTATGTTGTCTATAGATGGCGTTTTAGTCGTTCATGTATCCAGTCTTACTAATTGAGCTCTTGAGACCGTTTTAAGCCATATAGGGTATCGAGGATTACCTTGCAGGAATTTGCTGTTTGCTTAGTTTCCGCATAGGATTATGGGGGACCTTGGGACTTTAGGGCATTTGCTATACAGTATTTTGTTTAATTTATCGGCATCAAGAGCTCTACGATTGTCGATATAGAACAAATGGCAGGAAAAAAAATGAAATGCCAAATATGTTCAATCCATTCCCAAGCATCGCGCATGGTGGCGCTGCCCAAATGCTCAGAGATGTGCCAGAAAAAGTGTTTTTCAAAACTGAGGGTTGTGAAAGAGAACGAGGTGAGTCAACGAAATATGACTTTCCAATACTTGACGGAAAGGTACTGTAAGTAAGAACAGATTTTAGTCAGATTTTCGTAATAAAATGAGCACTCAGCATTCAGAATACATTATAAATAAATGGTGTACTCTAATCAGCTTTCGTCTGCACCAGAAAGCTAGATCAAATTTACACTTATCTGATATTCCTACGCTATTTATCGAACCGTATAGAGTCTTGTTTCTATAGACACTCAAAGCATGGAAAATTGGATGGTATGGAAATAAACGCTAACAAGGTGTATCTATTTCAAATTGTTTTGTATCATTTCAGCTAGGCATAAACTTCGAAGAACTATTTATAAAATGAGAAATTAACTTCAGGGGTTGTTGAGTATCGGATAGAGAGCGAACGAAATTGATACAAGGTCTTAACCCAATTGGAAATTAGTGTCGCATTTGATAGTTTGATGATGTGTGGAAAAATGATGAACGCATTCATATCAAAGTAATTTTTAGATAACATGGTTTGAATTTAGAAATGTAACAGTATTGCAACAGAGGTAAACACAATTCATTATTGTTTAAAAAGACGTAATGCCTGAAACGAAGACGGGTCATTCTCTCTCAAGGCGGCGTATCATAAAGGCAACACTGTTAAAAACGCGGCTCAACAGTGGCGTACTATAAAGTGTTATGTATAATAGTAAAATATATTTTAATGTTTAGTTTACATTTAAAAATTTCCCAGGATACCTGAAAGAAAATGAGTTCCATCCCAAGATGATATTTGTTTATATGTATAATATACTTCTCAGGCTATACATATGTTGTATGTTGTTGGGTGGTAATCAACGACGATAGAACAACTGTCTATCGTCAGTGGTGGTATTTCGTATTTAAGTGCTCTTCAACAGTCTAAACAGTTTTTTCAATGGCCATTGCACGACATCTGTTTGCGAAGAGATTTTACAGGTAACGGATCGCGATTCATACATAGCTCTCGGACATTGAATAATGAATTAATGACATGGCCACAAGATGAAATCAAGGTTCGTTGACACCGGTTAAGGCCGCCATGAGATCGGCTTACAGGCTGGTCAACAATGTTTGTAGTTGGATGGAGTCAGATTTCCACCCACTGTAATCCAAACAGACTTTAACAAATCTTTATTTCAACCAAAAAGCTACAGTGTGTGTTGAAAACCACAATCAGAAGAAATCGAAATACAAAGAGGGTGAGACAGGGATGCATTCTGTCGCTTACACTTCTTAATGCACATTCTGTAGGAATCAACTTATCTCCAAGTGTCGCCCTCTATGGAGACGCCGATTGGCAACTTGCGAAGTCAAAGGTCCTAACACCTTGACTGCCTTGAAGCGGTAACAGATGTCCCTCACAATATTTGTCAACAAGGGTGAACTGATTTACAGCGACATCTCTTGTTCTTCGTAAACACTATTCACCATGTACCGTTATATCGGCTCATTCAAATCAGACGCTGATAAATGATATCAAGTGCATGGCTCTCCACTATGCATCAGACTTGCGATTCATTCGAAATCTGGGTGTATAGAAGGATTTTCAGATTTTTCAGATTCTAATAAATTCAAGAGACGTAAATGGGAATATGTAGGCCTATTATCATGAGAGAAAAAAATGAACTTTTACAGTTGATTGTTCACGGCCGAATCCAGGCAGTATTGCAGAATTCTTCCACTATCCTTTTAGTCATAAGTAATTTTGATGCAAACCTATGGAAAATGCATTTTATGGAAGGAAAGTCCGAGCAGCCAAACATGGAGCTTAAGGTAATTTTACTGGATTAACTATTTAATGCCGTATAAAGTAGAGAGAGGACAGTAAAATTGTCATTGCTGTCACTGTAATTCGGCCTATTAGAATTTAATTATGCGGTGTTGGTTGGCTTATTTCGGTAAATGGTTTTGTTTGGCAGCGAGTGAGGAGTGTGGGAACCGACACTAGTTTGTATGTACCGTACATGGACGCTGGCTGGTCATATAACCAGTTACTATACTACATTGTAAACTAATATCTCGATTCCCGGAACGCACACTCATCTTCAATATTATATACAAAAGTTTCGATCTCCATAAACCTTGAAAAAAAAAGAGTAAAGTAGGTTGACTGTCAAACTTTATCATATTTTCCAACAGAGACTCGTTTACTTCGAGCACGAATACAAATATCTTGAACATTGCAAAGCTTCTCTACATCTCTATTCGCTCCAAGTAATTCATTTATGTCATATCACAATCTTCGCCAACGGGTATTATTATTATTATCAATAAATAATCAACGTGTCAGACGTGTGAATAAATTATTTTAGTTATAACGAACCCTCATTCCGTTTGTTCATCGTAGCACCAGGTCCACCGCATCTGTTTGGATGTATGGAAACAAACAGCGGCAATTGAACGGAATATCGGCGAGCACGGGGTTGAAAAGGCTAATAATTCTCAATATTTGGCACGTCTGCTGTTTGACAACAAAGCAAACGATCACTTGATTATTCGTTATGATTAAATTTCACTACCCAAATAAATATGTGACGTGATTTTATCCGCAGAGGTTCTTATGATAAATTTGTAAACTGGAGAATATTTTTCGTGATATTCAGACAGAATCGAACATTGATGCAGTGATACAGTGTATCTGCTTAGTGCCTCAAATAATAAAAAATTAACTTCCATCTTTTTTATATAATAGATTAACGTTTAGAAACCCTACACATTCCATGACACAAAACTAAGGTTTATAAAAAATCTTTCTCTGTGTTTCTTATATTGCTGTCTACTCTTACAATAAAATCCCACTAAACATTCGAAGCCAAATTTTTCAAGCCTTTAAAAGAAGAGTGAAAGATGTGAAATGATTAAACTTAGTTGTAGAACTGAATGTTTCTATATTTACTTTATTTTTACAGCAATTTTGATTTCGCTTCAACATGAGTCTTTCATGGTTTGTATTTTTCAACTGGTAGGGATTATTAAACGCAAGTATATAAAAAGTTCATTATTATTCAGATAAAAAACTGTGTGTTCAAAGTTTCAAAAATAAAATTTAATATAGACATGCATGTTTCGTCCTTAGCCTAGACTCGTCAGTATAGCCTAGCTGTAGAGAGCAATCGGGTGCTATATACTTAACACAGTCAAGGGTGTGATGGAACATCAACTCATCTCCAAGTGTCGCCCTCTATGGGGCAGTCCAGGTGATAGGACCTTTGACTTTTAAGTTGCCAATAGACATCCCCATAGAGGGCGACACTTGGGCATGAGTTGAAATGAAATCTAGTGATCCAAATGAACGATTTCTGGAAGAAGCTTCTTCGAGGTGTTGTAAGCTCAACCTGATCTAGCAGACCAGGACATGTTATTGTTCATGTTGACTCCCAGAAGCTTGATAGAAGGTGGTTCAAGTATAGAACGTCCATCCATTTCAACGCAGTCAGACCACCAGGTGACTTTCTTGTCAGGGTTAGCAAAAAAAATGAAAATAATCATGAGACATAAATACAAGATTTCAATCACTGGCAAGAGACTTGCTATGAATCAAAGAGACAACCAGCAGTCTCATCAATCAACGATTTGAGCTGTTATTGACAAATTCAAAAAGGAAACGTCAAGCGTCATCAGTCAGTTTTACGGCGTTTATCAAGGATTAGAAATATTTACTCACGCTAGGCGTCCATCAAAAAGCAGATAAATGGAATGTAAACTTCAATAATGTTGGGAGTCGTAAAGTAAAATTTTTATGGCTTTATCGGATATGGGTAATGATCCTTGACGGAAATCTCATCAGGAACGGATGATGCTCGATTGAAAAAGTCAGTTCGTAAATTTTGGCTTCTGGGAAGTACATCGATTGGACGTTTTGGATAGCGCGATTTTGAGAAGCGAAGAAGATTAATTGCCTAATAAAAATACCCTGAATCGCAACTTTGTCTCGGTAATTAATTTTTCCTTGCTTTATCGGCGCCGATACCTTCCTTCACCGGCTTTAATGGTAATGAATGGTCCTGTTGACCGAATTCTCGGGAAGGAAATTTTTGTTTTGCTAGATTTCAGCGATTATAGATATGTAGATTACACCGTTCTTATCGCAGTCCTTCAGAGAATACTGCATAAGGTGGTAGAGAGCTGTGAAGTAAGTGGCCTTACATTGAATGTCAACCAGACTAAATGTATGAACATAACAAAATCACACCAACAACAAGAGAGTTCATGGATTGAAGGAAGACAATAGCACTGATCAAGAGACATAAATATTTAGGAACAATTGTTAATGAAATAAATGAGCATACAAAAGAAATTTGTTCAAGAATTAGCAAAGCTAGAAACATATTCAATAAAACGAGAAAGGTACTTTGTGGTAAAGATCTTAGTTTGGGTCTCAAGGTCCGGCCGCTAAAATGCTGTGCTCCCGGTGCTACTTTATTGAACAGAAGCTAGGACATTGCCACAGGAGGTTAGAAACCGCTTGGTGACATTTGGAATGTGGCCATGATCAAGAATATCGAATGCTGAAATACTTGAGAAAATTGGAAAAAGAATGTTAAACACCATAGATGCGAAATTTGCAATATCTGGACCACGTGATGAGGAGGGGGGAAATACACCATATTCTTATATCAGAACGAACTTTATAATTTCAAAATTTATTTTCAGTGTATTCTTAGTAATTTAAAAAATGCAATCGGGGCAGCTGGAACCTCAAAAAAGTTCGTTTGTTACTGCTGCTGTTAGGCATCCACAGGAGAAAGGCGACGACGCAAGAACAATTTCATTTGCCAATATCAACAACATAACAATGTACAGGTATTTCTTTTTCACAAGGAAGCAGTTGCTTCTTGATTTCTTCATCCAATTTGGTTTGCTTACATCATTTTTTGAAATAAATTCCCGTTGCGTCTTCACGAAGTCGTGACTATAATTTTGCAATTGTCTCTGGTTATTTGCAAGTTGGTAAGCTTGTTATTAAGACCATCTGCTTGGTGAAATTATACTTTCCACAATAATTATGCAGATCACAAAAAAATATTAAAAAAAGCGCACACTCAATTAAAATGGATTCATGATAATGTAAAACAATAATTATTTAAGATCGTGAAATGGTTTTTCGTGAAGCTGTAGTGAATTTTTCGCGATTTCGATTAACAGATCGACTTATATGAGAACGGGTCTCGTTATCAATGAAAAATTCAATTAAGTACCATCATGTTCAAGGATTGGAATCCTTCCGTGTCTTGGAACATTAAACTCACCACGAACTGCCTTTGAACTTGCACAACTGATTGACTTGCTATGAACCTTTTAAATACACAAATTGATTACTTAAATTGCTTCAATAATAATAATAATTTGTATCGAATTGGCCTACTCAAAAAATCCGATACCTGTAGCAGATCCCTGTATATTCTGCCTATCTGCCAGGCTTCTTCAGACCTTTTCAATACCGGTCAGAATCTCTAGCCAACTAAACTACGCTGAGCACGCTTAAGGCAATACTATCTTCAACAGATATGCTGGGAATAGATTCATGAAATACTCTTCCTTTCCGAAACGTGCGATTAAAAAAGCCTACAACGATCTACCTTCCATAAGTAGCTCGGCACATGACTTCCTTCAGTATATACCAATTCTTTATCGCCACTTGGAACACAGGCAAATGTCTGGCGCGAATCTGTCGACGTACCATCTCGGGTAATATTATACCGCAAATGAGGCACTTACATGGAGAGAACTTTGCATTGAATCCTTTCGGAGAAAAGAGGATCAAATGCGTCCATTAGTCTACGCGACGTTACAGCGCCAGATTCAGATAAACGAAATAGTACTATCAGCATTGCATGGCAGCTGCTGTTCCATAACTCTAACGGTACCGCGGTTAGATCGGCTTCAGAGGTGGTACCGGCGACGTTGCCAGATTGTCAAAAATATACAGGGTTTTACTTAATCATAGAACGTAATTCCAAGAGCAGAGTCTTTAACCAAATGGGGACATTCCCATTTTTTAAATAGCTGTGTAATAAGAAATTTAGGGGATATTTCTGTGACGTATTGGTGGCCCATTTAACTTGAGACAGCCGTATAGCGCGAAAACGGTGAGTTTTTTGATAGAAACGTTCAGTTGAAAGTTTTTCAGTGAAATGGGGGAGAGTTAATGACTTTTATTCTCAACACTGATAGCGTTTTCAAGATTGGGAACATAAATTTTTGATTGCAGAATTTCAATCCACGAGAAAAAACAAATACCTTTTGTCCAAAAAAAAATTTAATTCGATCACAACTTAACTAAATACAAAATAAAACATTTGTTCTTTTGCGAAATGTTTCAATACCGCAACGGTAGACAATGCAGTTATCATTTCTTGAGATCATCATTGACTGAGTTGTATTTTGTCAGTAGGCAACAATTGAACAGAATTAAATAGAATGTTTTTCTTTTGTTTGTTATTCTTAGATGAATCTGGTTCTACAAACCATGGTGAAGTGAATCGACATGATATGCACTATTGAAGTGTGGAAAATCCGCGATGGTTGATATTTTATTGAAGGAACATCAGATGTGCAAAAATATCGAGACATACAACAACACTATTTACCAGAGCTAATAGACGATATACCACTCCAAGAAAGGGTGGTTTTAACATGATGGCTGCCCTGCTCATTATGCCAGAATGCCAATGCTGGATCGGGAATATCCTAATCGATGCAACGAAAGATATATTTTCTCCTTGTAGAGGATGCAATAAAAAATATATGTTCCCATTGAAAAAACATGGTTGGCTTTGCAAAAACCTTGATAGCGCCGTCAATGACAGAAATGAAAGTCATCATTAACTCTCCCCCCATTGCATCCAAGAGCTGTCATCTGAACTGTCAAACTCACTTTTTCGAGCTACACGGCTGTCTCAAGTTGAATGAGCCACCCGGTATATGTGAAGAATACTCTAATGAAAGTCCATATATTATAGCTAAAATACAAATTATATATTTTTATGGAATACTAAAAAAATCAATCACTGATTATTCTTATTTGTTGAAGTGGCAACCATGAAGGCACAACTGGTATATCCTGCTGGCAGCTAATCGCGCCTTTTAATATCTATTATAGCGCCTTGCCAAGTACTAGGAAATTGTCGTAGAAATTATAAAGCAGCACGCTATCCTGATAACGTTCTTCGCAGAACGAAACAAAAAAAAATCGGCTTACCCAGTTTGAACTTGTCAGCGGTTACCAGATGCAAACTGGGAAACAAACTGCTTCCTTTGTTTGGATTACTTGGAAGTCATACTGCACATTCAGAAAATTACATTCTGTACAAATATACACAAACGTATATTGTAATTCTACTTAGAACGACCAAATTAAAGTAGAAAAGTTCATATGAACATGCGTGTTAAAAAGCCTGGTTCTCATTTTCACTACATATTGATGACACTGATATATCTTTCAGCTTTCAGCACTTGCTGATAACTTTGTAGTTGGATGCAATGATGCATAATATAATAAACTTAATGGCGTTAGCCATGGCATTTGTCGGGCTTTGTGTGAGTGGAATCTTCATTCCGAGTCTGTCTGGTAATGGACATGGTGGTGATTCCGCGAATTTGCCGTTTCGGTGGCACAATGACCGCTGCCGCCAGAACATACCTCTCACTAATGGGTCACTATTATTTATCTATTTCACTACATTTTCCGCCACATACGTATAAATGCCTCGGCAGCCTTTATCAATCTACAAAACAAAATGTAGGAATTTGAATTTGAAAATATAAGGACGTTAATATTTATGACTTTTTCCAGGATATCTTACTAAATGCATTTGTTGTACTAAAAATTAATAGGAACGGTATTAAAAGCATCAAAAAATGTTGAGTTTAGATATGTTATCCACTATGCTATAGACATAGATGTTTCGTATTTAGCCTAGACTCGTCAGTATATCCTGGCGGTCTAACTGTAGAGAGCAATGGAATGGTATATACGTAACCCAGAAAACTGATCAAAATTAAAAATATTCTATTAAACAGCTTATTAAACGACAGTCAAGGGTGTGATAGCAACATCACCACTCATCTCCAAGCGTCGCTCACTATGGTGTTGCCCATTTGCAAGTTACGAAGTCAAAGGTCCTAACACTTGGACTGTCTTTAAACGGCGACAGATGTCCCTTGCGACATCAGTTCACCCTTGTTGATAGATGTCGTAAGATCTGTCGCCGATTCACGGCAGTCCAAAAGTTAGGACCTTTGACTTCGTTAGTTGCCGATGGGCAGCGCCATAGTGCGCGACGCTTGGACATGAGTGGTGATATTATTTTGTTCACAAATTATTCATTATAAAGTCAAGCGAATCATTGTGAGCAAACTTGGGGAGTTTAATTAGATCCCAAAACCAAGCGATTCCAACAATGGACCTTTCTTCCTTCTGTCCGTCTAGACTATTTTCTCGCAAGCAGCAAATTAAAATCAAAAGTGGAAAAGCGGCCGGCGTCGCAGCGTCCTTGCGAGGATGCGTGTGCGCGCTCTGAAAGCTCGGCTATTTTTAGAAATGGAAACCGTCGCCATCGCCATATTATCTCACTTATCTGGATGCTCATCCTCTTTTGTCTCGCGAATATTGCAGCCTTTCTTGATTGCCTATACGGTGCTGGCATTCATATAGTTTCATTATTATGAATAATGATCGTTGTATTTTTTTTTATAAATAACCTCTCACGGTGGCAGAAACAGTTTATAGTTCTTCAGAAGTGCTGTGAGAGGGTACATTCGGATTTCAAATTAGCTACCAAACAATAACTTCCCGGAAAAAGTAGAAAGAAAATTTTCCGCCAGTGGGGATTGAACCCATAACCTCCTGCATTCTAGGCAGGCGCGTTTACTGTTTGGCCATGACGAACTGGTCAGACAGAACAGCAAATACGCTAAAGAAGGTATAGGTACAAACTTTGGCGTCCTATATCTCAGAAACGAAGCAGTTTAGACCACATGTTTATATTAAATGTTTACCTTACAGATCCTAGAGGAATCGCTCTACGGAATATCGGACAACTATTCAGCAACACCCTGTACAACACACACCAGCTGTATGAAGTAATAACAATTATGTCTTTTAGTATCAACGAATTTATCAACAACACGCCACAACTTTGTGCAATATACCAATGTCAAATATCCATTTGCGAGTCTAATGAAGGCGAGCAATTAAAATCGGCCATAAACATTTCCTGTTGTGAGAGGAAACCCGGCTGCCTACCGTCGGCGAGTGCGCAGTGTGTAAATATTAACTAATTCCTTATGTAAATTGCAGTGCGGTGTAAACGAACGATTAAAAAAACGAAATCAGCTCGCTGGTCTGCGCCAGCAATTAATGATCGAGCAGCAGCCACTCCTTGAGGCACACATGCGCCGATTTTCATTGCAATGTCAAATGGTGTAGCGCGTGTGCCGAATGATCGGGTTTTACGAGGTGCGGGTAGAAAGTATCGAGAACCGACGGTGAAACAAGTTCCATGAAACACTCAGCACACACTGAGGACATTCTTTTCTTTGGATGAAGGCGTGATTATGTTATGGTGTGAAAAAGGGTATTCTATCCAGTGCGGAATTTTCTGCTGGATCCAACGGTGATGTCAGATTCGCGGTATGACATTCCGAAATACATGTGCGAAGAGGGGTCCAAAATCGATTTGCGAAAATGCACAAATATTGGTTTTCTGGGTAATTCTGGGTTACTTATCATGAATGTGGCCTGGTTTTACGATTACACTATATGAATGTTTGCAATTTAGATTCTAGGAGAGGCGTTACACAAAAACCCCACTGCGCGTCTAATTCCATTGCGCGGATGAAATTGCATTCGTAATTTTATTAAATCCGTTCCCAGAATCAAATAATGAACTATTACGCAAGAGCAATTTGCCTCGCGACTCCACCTATGACACTCGTTCAGCAGCATACAATGAGCAGCACGCGCCTGGTTAAAGAACATAATCCCCCTTTTTTTTATTACTACGTTTCTTGTGGATAAAAAGTTGTATAATTAAAATTTGAAAAAATCGAAACGCGTCACTAAAAGAAAGAGTTATATTTGCGAAACTGTGTGATAACTACACAACTGTTTATCTACATGATGGAAGAGTTTCACCAAGTAAGAGCATCTACAATCTTTATTACTACGTTTCTGTCAATTGAGTGAGATGTGACCAGTTGTTGTTTGAAACTTGTACACAAGGTGGATTTATGAAAAGTTTGATTTCGGACTTCCATTGTCTTTAAAATTTGAGTATCACGACGTTTCGATTGATGTGCTATCTTCAATCGTCTTCACCTTCACCAGTTCACCTGAAGACGATTGAAGATAGCACATCAATCGAAACGTCGTGATACTCAAATTTTATAGACAATGGAAGTCCGAAATCAAACTTTTCATGTGACCAGTTGTTTGGCTCCATCTCGGCAACCGAGAGAAGAGTGATACCAATAATGGGTGGTTGAATTGACATTCTACTATATATTATTAATTCTATATTGGAATCTGTCAGGATCACAGCACTTAGGCTCTACACATATTCTCAATTCAGGAATTTCGATATTATCGTGTAGATTTCAATGCTTTTCTAACAAGTATTCCATATTTTCCAAGTAATTCATTTACTTTATTGGCATTGCCATATTCGTCAACGGTAATTGAGCGGTAGGCGTGTGTCTGTTTCCGCGCTAGTTAGTTTCTAATGGGTTTGATTTTTACCAACCACCGCTCAGGATGAACGAGCTGTTCAAAAATGGGGTTGTGACTGTTGTGAGGATCTCATACAAGTGTACAGGTGTTGATGTAATATGAGTGATATGTGAGTTGTGAATAAGTTCTATTACAAATGGTGGACGTATATCTTTTGGCTTATTGCAGGTACATATTTTTTTATATCCTGTTTTATATCAGTACAACACCTTTCAAACTTATAAGGATAAATATTATATGACGTAGATAAATGAAAGAAAAAAAGTCACATTGGTAAAGTTGTGATACTGTTTTGATTCTTTTTTTTTAAGCTTAAGGAACGAACAGTAGCTTTGATAACAGCTCATAAAAATTACAGAATGTTTATACCAATAATAAATTATATAATGAAGAACACTAGAGTATTATTTTAGGTTAGATTTTCTCTGTTTTATGATATGCCAAATTCTCAATTCCACGACTTTCCTAGGTTTGAATTGAATATATTTACTTAGATTTACTCTGTATGTCTGTATGATTAAAAATACAGTATGCTACTTAAAGATTTGCGCATATAGGAAGATATGGTATACTTGGATGAAGTATATACTTGAATGAAAGCACATATTCCTGGTCTTCTCCCCCACCCACAATTTTGACATCCAAAACAACTGTTTTCAAAAATGATCAGGCGTTTCATAAACTCTATAAGAGATATTTTGGATTATTTAAGAGATTTTTTTTGACGTTTACTCCAGCCTCCACTGGACCGAATTTTGCTAGCTTTGCTGTCCTCGTCACTGTAGTTACCTAGTATCAAACTTTTGTCAAAATACAAATAGTGCTTTCCGAGTTATAGGGATTCAAGAATTTATTTCATCTAAGATTAATTAGAACTTGATAGATTCATTCACCTCAGCTTTGCCCTGCCTGATAAATAAAACAGCATATGGCACTACTCGAACGTTACTCCTCAGCACCCGAAACGTTAGTAAAGTTCGTGCGTTATACAGATGTGTTTCCAACTAACGGACAAGATAAGAAAGTAAGATGACTCGGTGAAACAAATTATAAGTTTACATTGTGGTTTTCATCCCATATTACATGAAATACGCCCAGGGCGCTACAATACTGGATCGCAACCAATAAAACATTATTAAACATAAAGTTGTGCCACATTGCAAACGGCAATATCAAACTGAAAACATCAGTACGGCGAATCTGATACCAAGTAGAACCATTAAGCTTTTATACCGCCAATAAAGTGTGTTGTTGCCATTTCGGGATAAAACTGCCGCATGGACATAAATAAACCGAGCAACAGGAAGAGACAATCAAAGTTACTATTGCGTTGGTTTTGAAACACCACGAAAAAATTATATTCCGATGGTCGATTCATCACGAAGTCAAAACTTATGAATATGGGTCGCCAGTGCAAGTTTTGCAAGAAATCAGTTCTTTTCAATCCGCATTTATCGTTTCATAGGTAAATAAATTTTGAGGTTATATTGATTTTTGGTTAGTCATTGGCGTACATGAAAAACGTGTCATTATTGTTTTATGATGAATTTTAGAATAGAACAAAATTCATATTCTATTTGGAAACTGAATTTACATTATGTTTAACCCACTTTTGCTGTTGAATATACGCTTGATAGACTTAATAACATGCATTTTAAACAAAGACAACTTCGTTTGACAGAATAAAAAACCGGCAATGTTAGATACTATAAAAAAATCCGGCGCTTTAAAATAAGGGTAATTAATTCTTGAATTTTTTTAGTTATAGAGTAGCTAAAATCATAAGTAAAAGGTTTTACTGGGAATGATACGTGGTGAAATATATTACTAGATTTGTCACATAATTTACTTTTAGATATCTTCAGGAAATATGCATTCTTCAGTCTTAATGAAAGTGGTTTATAGTTTTATGTCAAGCCGATAAATAATTCCGAAAAATAAATTATCTGAAATATAGTATTTTAGTCATTGATTGCTCTTTTAAAAGTTAATACAGTCTACTTTGCTTAAAAACTGTAATAATTGTATATGGCTATCTAGCAGCTGTTAAATTTACTTGCTATTTTTTGGCTTATTAATATATGATGTAACAATCAATAAATATAATTTTGACTAAATTAAGATTCAGAAAATCGATAACTACAGTCCAAAATTATAAGAATATTGACATTCTCATCATAAATATTAAATGTTTATATAAAACTAAATATTAAGATATTTAATTTGCGTATCAAACCTAACACTTTATGGTACGCTACTGCCGAGCCAGGTTCACAGCTTTTAACAGTGTTGCCTTTATGGTACGCCGTCGTAAGCCCGCCTCTGTTGCAATCATTACGTCTTTTTCAACAATCATGGATTGTGTTTTTGGATGTTTATGAATGAAAAGTTTTATCTGCCACTGTTAAATAGTCTAAGGTTGGGTATATAATATGCCTTATTGCTTTCTACTGTCAGACTGCCGAACTATACTGACGAGTCTAGGCTAAAGACCAAACATGCATGTCTACAGTCACAATGTATAGTCAAAAATATGCGCACAATATTTCGAATTCGATTTTTCTACGGATTATAGTGCTTCCGCCACTCTTGGCATAAGAAATACCAATTCTCCTAGACTAATCTGACTAATTAGAAAATCCAATATCAACTTCCACTTAATAACTCCATTCAAATATGAATCAATGGCTTTTTGAGAGCGAGCTCTCGAAATTGCCATAATTATAAGGCAAAGTGGCCGAACTGGTTTTCAGAACTGTAACGTTTAGGGCATAAGCCAGACATAGAAGCATATTCCGGTTCATTTATCTACCAACCAGTCAAGTTCTCTCTAGGAACGGAGGATACCTTTTAATTCTGTCTCTTTCTTTTAGACTGAGCTGCAATTTAATATTAAAATTCTTAGTGAAGAATGGAGTTTTTGGTATAAAGACATAATTATTTCACGAGGTCTTTTCATAGTTTTTAAAAGTGGGGATGCACGCTTTTTTGCACTTTTATGCGAGTCTGCGATACGTGTCGAAGTGAACATAAAATTTCCTTTCGATCTATATGAATGTTCACTAAAATTTTGCATATCATATAAGTGCGAATTAAATTAACGTTGGTTAATACAGCTTCGAATGACTACGTGAATTTGACTTTTATGTTAATTTTTACTTGACGATGCATGTTATAATCTGATCAGTACTAGACACATTTCATGATGGTAATAAAATACTTTTCTACTGATTTGGACATGATATTGAATCCGCCATTTTAGTTTAGATACTTCGAAAGCTCCATATTGCATATTTTTGTGGAAATTACCGAAATTGCTACACATCTTGACCACATATTCCCAATTTTTGACCACAGTGCCAAGACAATACAAGATCGTGAAAAACGTTCCTTCCAATGGTTCTTATCACGTGTTCACATGGATCCCACAGAGACGAGCTAGTCCAAATAATGCTATACTCTGGGCGTAAAGATACTGACGAACTGTCGTTTTTTGTGGTCTACCTAAATTGTTCAACATAGCAAGTATCAAAATATTTCATTGGGATGCATTTCGAAATTTGATGTTTTCAACTGGTCCTGGTGAATCATAACAATTCGAGGTTCTTCAATTGATCTTAGAAATACTGTACCAACTCAAATCTGGAAAAGGTTATCAAGATGTGGGTAAGCTCACGGAAACGGTTGGTGGTATTTCTTCACTTCCAGATATATATGCCTGATATTGCAATTTGTGGTGGTTAAAATGTGATTAATTACTATATATCTGTGTTTCATGGAAACTCGTTAATGAATCCATTCATAAGTGATACTGTAATTCCAATGGAAACGCCTTTGTAAGTATAATTATTGTTATGACCTTCCTTTGTTTCTATTTTTGATACTGATAGCTGATAATCAGAACGAATTGAAAGGAAATTAGGTTCCTATCCGGGTTTTTGATTGATTTTGTATGATTATTTCCTTATATTTGCAATATTGATCCCACTATTTCACGTGTAGTGCATAGAGTTTAATATAAATTTTCATTGGAGAAATAATGAAAATTTCGTAAAACTTAAAATATTAAAATTTCTAAAATACGATCCAAATCACCATTTATAAATTGATACCGTTAGGGTCGTAGCTAGTGTAGGGCAACCGGAGCACGCGTCAGGAGCGCAGTGTGCATGGGGCCCAAAATCATGGGCCGAAAGAGCGGGAACTGCCGTCAGGAGGCAAGTTTTTTAGCCTTTTTGGGAGAAGGGGGATGTCCAAAAGGATGCAAATCCTGGAATTTGTCCTAGACGTTATAGTAACAAGCCGCGAGACTGGACACTGTTGCGTGGGAAGTACAGTGTTAACCTGCTTGACGCCACTAATCAGAAAAATTGTGAAAAGTCAACCATTCACAGATAATTATTTTTATGAACTATTGTCGCCCCATCTTCATGTTTGTTAGAATCTCAAGGTTGATATATAATACATCAATTGCATTACCGATCTATAATCTACAAAGCCGATTCAATCAGATCGGAACTTCTGTGCACCAGTCTACATAGAAATGATAAAACGTTAGAAAATGCACTCCGAGCTGTCGTAACCATCTTATTTGTAAATGCAGATTATATCTTCGTCGCATGGGTTTCGTGATCTGTTATGCTCTGATTGTTAGACGATGCAAAAAATAAATACCTAGTGGTATAAACAATAATTTCATTGCGATCCCATCGATATATAAATTCGATCAAGGTTAAAATAAGACATTCAACCAGTGAGAATTGAGGTTTTTAGTAGATAACCTGTCGCAAAAGTTGAAAACCACTCCAGAAGTGCTGCGATAGAATTATTTTTTGGATAGTCTTGTTCGAAGCGTTGTGAGCTTGGCTTAGTGAAGATGCGCCCGTAGGGACTCATTTTTTTGTTGTTTGTCATGATAGTATCTATAGGATAAAAACAGGAAAGCCACCCTCCTTCGATGTTCCAGACAGGTGCATCCACTAGCTCCTCCCCATACATGTGAACAGTTTTCCAGCGGTGTTTTGATCTGAGCCTTGTAGAGTTGCAGTAGCTGATATCTAGAACACAACTTTCTGGAGCGGTTTTTGGGACATCGACCTAGCGAGGCTGTCAACATGATCGGACTTTAGAATAACTATATTTCAGGATCTATTTCACTTCTCCTCTATTTACCCTATAAATGTGTCCACAGTTATCTAAAGTTTGATTTCGGGCTTCCATTGTCTATAAAATTTTGAGTATCACGACGTTTCGATTGATGTGCTAACTTCAATCGTCTTCAGGTGAACTGAAGACACATCAATCGAAACGTTGTGATACTCAAAATTTTATAGACAATGGAAGTCCGAAATCAAACTTTTGATAAATCCACCTTGTCTACAAGTTTCAAACCACAGTTACAGTGTGATTTATATTTATTTCAGTTCTCAACATATAGATAATTTTTCACATAGACGATTCTGTATGAAATCGCAATATGTGTTTAGAAAGTATATTTCTAGGGGATATGTATCATCGCACGGGTTTCATAAACAAATCTGATGAATAGCTCGAAAGTACCGTTCGCTCTAAACAAAAGGTGCTGATATATAGATGAGAAAGTTTGGTGAATGCATACACTTAATTTATCGTTAATGTATTTTTGATATAATTGTTCTTCGATCAGTACGTGAATTTCTCTTTTTCCACACAAGAAATCATATTAGCAATAGCCGTTATAGATGACAAGTGACAAGTGCTTGTAAGAGGTTGTTCAGTAGAGACGCCGTATTTTCCAAGATGGATATCATCCAAACGCCTGACATTTCAGTTAATCAACTTATCTCCAAGTGACGCCTATTGGCAAATCACGAAGTCCTAACATGTGGACTGCCTTGAAGCGGCAACAGATTTCCCCATAGAGGTTGACACTTGGAAATGAGTTGATGTTGCTATCACATCCTTGACTGGGTTACGTATATACCACCCGATTGCTCTTTACAGTTAGACCGTCAGGCTATACTGACGAGTCTAGGCTAAAGACCAAACATGCGTGTCAATAGCAGGCCTGACGCATAGTGGAGAGCATACACTCAATTTCAGCTAATGTCAAAGTGAGGTTTGACTATCGGAAGCCCTATGGAACACCGCTAGTTACTGCCCTTTCGATTGACAAGGATTCACCAACCCTCACTGGGAACTCTCTATTACAGAGAAAAGCCTTGTTCCAATTCAACAAGCTTCCAGTAATGCCTAAATGTTGAAGCTTGTGGATTAGGTATGCATGGGGAACTCGGTCAAACGCCCTCCAGAAATCCGAATAGATAACAACAGGCATATTGACATCTGTCAGATTGGTCCAGTCATTGACACATTTAAGTAGATTAGTTATTGTATGATGGAGCGGCCAGGTACGAATCCATATTGATTGGGCAGAATATTATTTCTGATGGCGAAGTCGAGTATTCCAGAAAAAATATCGTTTCAGCTATCTTAGCGATTATGGGAGTGAGACTGAAGGGACGGTAGTTTTTTGCAGAATATTTGTCCCCCTTCTTATATGAAGGTGTTACTGTTGCACTTAGCCAGCATCGAGGAAGTGAATGTGAGTTGAATGATGGATAGAATATGATGCAAAAAGAAGGCAATTGAAGGAGCACAGTTTTTCAGAGTCAATGCTGAGATAATGTCCCCACCTGGAGCAACAGAATTATTCAGAGTGATGAAGTGAGCCTTTACCAGATCAGAAGAAAATTCAATTTCTCTAAGACTTGCAGGTGGCCTAGGAATCATAATAAGAGGTAAAGTAGTTCATTTACTTTGCGGTATTTACAAAGAAAATTACGGCGCCTTTAATGAAACGTCTAGTAGATCTAATAAAAGCGATCTGGTACCGAGCCTTCCGATAGTTATAAATGAACGCCACGATGATATCCCACGGACCGAAAGAAGTGCCGTCTGGCAAAGAGAACATTAGCTAATGACCTGTGAAAATTGTACAGCGGAGAGGAAGACACAGACAATGTCGGCTGTTAAGCTCCGAAACAACTAATAACGGTCCGCCGAGATCTCAAGAGCATTTCATTTCGATAAGGCTGGCGAAAAGAGAAAATGATACTCCTTTGGAGACGTCGTGACCCAGCCCAATCATCTCTCGAAGGTCATCGAGATTGGGTTAGGCAGCGCGCACACGAGCGGGATGCGAATGCGTCAATTCCGTCACCTCCTTAGCCCAGTCATACTAAATAAATTAATGAAGCTAAGGGCGATCGGTAAAAAGTCAGTTTTTTGCAAATATCTCGTTTCCTATGCTATAAATAACTCATGACTTCAGTACAAAAGATGTAGAGCAGAAAATTCACGACATTGTTTTCAGGAGATGTTCTGAAATATGCAAAATGGCAACGTCGCACTGTTAAATGTCACGATACAACAGATCATACTAACCCTTCATCTGCCTTGCCGGTAGTGCGATGTTGCCGTTTTGCATAATTCCATTATGGCAGCGAACTTTGATTTTTCTCAGATTGTACATCCAGTATCAGTATTTGGGTCAGTACGATCTATTTTCTTTCCTGACAATCGAAACATTTCCGAGATACCTTGTTGTCGGCGAAAATAATTGAATGGTAGGTCGACTTCATGCACACAAAATTATTTATGTATAAGAGCAATAAATTCAGGGACGTTTGCGATCCGCATCTTCTCGAAAACCATGCACAGTTCTAGTTGTCGTGATCGAAATATCATAATCTATCGAAGGTCATCTCGAGAGGTTAAGCTGAGCGACGCAGCGATATTTGTTGCTTAGTTTTCTCGTTGGAAATTGCCTTCATAGAAGAAAATAGAACCAGAACCTGATAGGGAAATGCGTTCGAAACGAAAAAGCATGATAAAATCTCCCATTCAGCTTTTCCTCAAACTATTTATTCCACCGGTAGTTGGGTGTTAAAAACTTGTATAGTCACTCATTCCTCGATGCTTATTCACATTTTCATACCGTAGGATTGACAATCTACAAGCAAAATTAAAATGAAATTAAATATTTCCTATAATAAATCAAGATCAGTGAACCATGATAAGCCCTCAATCAATCTACCTGAAACCACTTCCACTGTATATACAATATTGTGGCTGCTTTTTCTACGAACAAAAGGACTTTCATATTTATATTTTTCACGCGACCATCACTTACATAACACCCATCTCGAAAATGGAGCTTCAATTTATTTGATTTATGATAACATTCGCTTTCAATGACGTTTGCTACGCATAGAATAACGTTCTGTGTGCCAACATTGCTCCTGGCAAGGATTTCGAATTAGTGGAGATCCTTTTAAGGAGCACAATTAAATGTTACCAGTTTCCTGGGTCGCTTTTTCCTTCCGTCGATGATTTATTTACCTTTTACGCCACTATCTCCCGGTGGCCAGGAGCTATTAATCTGTTAACACCAGGAGCGATCATTAGAACACCTTGGACAATCTGTGCATGCATTTGTTACTAGAACGGTATAATTAAATTTTGCTCGGAGTGGTTATCAGAGCGGTGTTAGTTAATTAGTTCGTCAATTATTTCCTGGATGGAACTAGTCAAACCACTGCCATCCCTCGAGTTATCTATCCGGCAGGGATAGCATGCTGTCCAAATGAATGAGGACATGTTGGTCTTACAGCCATGGAGATGGAGAGACTTACAGTATTTGAGTCATTTCCCATCAACCTTCTGGATACTAACATCAACAGTAACAAGTTTTCTGCCTTTGCGAGAGACAGAAGTTTTTCTCAAAGACATAAAAAATGATGCCGGAGCCATTCCGACAAGTGAAAGGGCACTCGCCGGAAAATCTCATTTAAATTTGTCTTATATATACAAGCAATATTTTATCGTCGACCAACACAAACCATTTCCAGCAAAGATATATAAGTGATATATTCACAACATTTATTATGTATATGCCAGGAGAGATTTATTGTGAACATTATTTAAACCATAAACTAGCCTCTGTGCTATCCGTTTTGCGAATAGTTTTTTCTGATAACTACATCCATATTCAATTCGGGTTGGACTGTAACTGAAATGCGTGGGCTGTGTTTAAATGCGAATAGTCCTGAAGGGGAAAAAGACCGGTTCCTTTGAATATCGTAAAACGTTTTCAAAACGAGATCGTTACTTTCAGACTAATTCGGATTGTGTAATAATTATTGTCTACCGTTTAACGGCGTTGTTTATAATGATTCTTTAATGGAATATTATAATTCAAGGTGAACTAAACAACACCGTTTTCCTATTAGGGTATATTAGCTCCAGTAGTTAGGATCTTCGGGTTGACTTGGAGTTTTCGGACAGCTCTAGGGTTGCCAGATGTCCGGGATTTCCGGCAAAATCTCGGAATTAGGCAGGTTGTCCCGGATCCAGGAATTTCATTATTCTCTTTTTGGGAAGTAAGCATATTTTTAATCAACCAACAGTTATGCTGGTGCTGGTAGAGACATTCACAAGTGCTTGGTGGCAGTCCAGTGCTGATTTACCTTGCACAGTCATCGCATATACCGATATACAGATGGGAATGTCTTCCGTCACCACTTGCCAAGTACCTACTCAAAACAACTTTTCCCCTCCTTATTATAAATCTGAAATTTGCATACGTTGATTACCAGGTGTACGTCTGCAAAGAGCAGCTCTAATTGACACATTCAACAAGTTATCTTGGTCGCAGCTCTAATCGAACGTCTTATACGCGAGACGCCGTTCGCGATAGTGAAACGCGTTTTGTCACCTAAGTATGGCGCGCCGGTATGTGCAACCTTTCAATCCGACAGCAAAATGTTAGAAATACTGGGAATATCCGAGATATTCGATTAATTATATACCTCTCCATGTGATGACATCGTTCGTATCATTAGGCGTACATATGTTCATTAACTGGCTTTTGCTAATTAAAATCAGCAACACAGCGTAACAAATTGATCCAAGCTGGATGTTTTTGCAAAGTTTGAAGTTTCTTCCATATTAAGAAGCCGGCGTTTTCTGAAACTGTAATGTGGATGCATTTTATAGAGAGATTGAATTAATTTTAGTAAGACCTCATTTTGGCGAAAGCAGCATACTGTTTATGTCTATGGGGCCATTGAGAGAACTGTGGAATGGGGGCATACAAACGGAGTTCAGTTCAACGCCCAGAAGACAATATCCCTGACAGAGAAGACATTTTGAGTTGCCGGATGTCTACTACTTAAGTCAATTTCCATCAAGCTTCTGGGAATGCGCTCCAAAGCACTCCCTGAGGCTTCTGGATACATTCCAGATATGAGCGGATGCACCTGACCTCAGAAGGACCTCCAGTCTAGAACGTCGAAGAAGGGTGGAGTGATCCGTCTCTATCCTATAGATACCAAGAACCGCCAGCACAGCAAAGACTAGAGGAGCTCAACGGCACATCCTCAGCAGGTCGAGCTTACAATGGATCTTCCAAAAGACGTTCTTCTGGAGAACCTCAACGTTGTGGAATGAACCAACGGAGAATTTGTTCCCCGATGGTGACAATCTACAAGATCATTGTGAATACGCTCGCTTGCAGTCAATATTTACATGTCACGACGTAATATTGCTTCACGCAGGCCACATTGAGTTGGTGTTGCGACCGATGTGGCTGAAATCCGCGTTTCGCGGCCTTATTTACGATAACACGAACGTTTCCAAGTGTGAAAGTACTCAACTATCCACCTACACAAAGACTCCCATTACAGACCCTATCGCATGTTATGTTATGTTATGGCGTAACAGTATCAATATAATTTGAGCAACACCAGCAGCCAGTGTTACCACACTTTTATGGGACCCGCTGCACATTTATCACACAAACAGCTTTATGATAGTCATCATTCTACTAGAATGAATTATGCCAAAGTAAACTGCGCTAGTCAACAAATCAAAACTTAATCTGATTATGTAACGAAAATGCAGGAAGAGTATGAGCTTATCTGATGTGCTACTTCACTATTTACATGATAATTGTGTTATAATTATAGAAGCAACAAAGATATAATCATTCAGTTTGTTTGATATAAAACGTTTTTACGAGCGGTGGCCTTGACAGAAATGTGAAAGAATTGAAACCCGAATTGGTGTAAGTGGTTATATTCTTCTTCATTTGTGTTTCTGGCAGTCCAAGGAATTTTAAGCATGCCACATTTCGAATACTTCTAGTCTTTCATGGATTGAGCTTTCAACGTCCAAGTGTCTACCCCATATAGCAGCTGAAACCATAGATAGCAGTTTAAAAACTTTAATCTGATGGCGAAACTACTCCTTTTCGGACTATTTCTATTCTATCTTTCAACTCCTAATTGCAAGTTTATTATTGCTCTAGAGTATTTATATTTAGGTAATTTTTATTTGTTAAGCCTCTCTAACTGTTAACCTTCCATTTTAAGCTGTATGTTGTCAACCGGAGTTTTTAAACGATCATGTATTTGGTTTTATCTATGTTGATTGTAGACCCATTTTTTGATGGCTTTGTTAATACTTTCCATTCAGTCTAGTCTCTTTCATTTTAGTTAATGTAACTTACCGTCTATATATAATTTGTAATAAAAAACACAATTTACATTTGTAGACAACTTCTGTGTCAATTATTCAAAAACATGCCTCGCAAGATAATGACTCATGTCACATGTACATTGCAATAACAATATTTTCATACTACATACAGGAACTGGTTTTAATTGCATTGATATAATTTCGTTCAATTAGATTTATAAATAGGAAAGCCCATTAGAACGATTAAAAATGGCCGGCAATGAAATTGCTGATATAGACTATTTCTTTAAATGCTTTTTTAACGGCAAAGCGAAATACGCAATGATCGTTAACATCCAATCTTGTTTGCGTTTATGTTCGAAAAGCAGGCGTGGTGTTATGCCGTTCATTTGTCAGCGAGGTGTTAATTATGACGTTCAGCTAAATTGGTAAGAAAAAAATTGAATAAAATCAATTCAGGTGATATACGAATGAATAAATTACTGCGTTATAAGGCTTGATCAATTTTAATCGGATATTTTCGCCTTTCGAGCTTACCGAGCAAGAAGTAATTACTGTTCTAGTTACAAAGAAATTCTGTATTCATTGAGCCATGACAGTTGATTTGTCATTTTTAATTTCAGTAGGTGGATATATCTATTTCACTTTTCTTCATACATTTGATTATGTTTTGTGATCACAGGGTCCAATCTTTATTAGCACGCTTCTTCTAGTTTCACGTATATCTACGTATGTATGTTTGTTACCGAATCTTCGAAAGCTATTTTCAACAACTTCAAAACGTCAGATTAATTTCAAATTTTGCACAATTATCAACCAGGACCAATGACAAGACAATAGTTAAATAATTTTGTCCCATTATTGCTCTACATGTCCAAATTATTTTTTTGGAAAATCTATAAGCAGATCATTTTTATATGACACAACATAATTTTTAACATTTTATTTTATCTACCCATCCATTTAATTTGTACAATACAGAATGTTTATATTTTGGGTCGTAGATAAATATAAATAATGACTCAGACCACTATACTACATTCGACGTCTAGGCTGAACTGCGACGGCGTCGGTGGGACGCTATCAGTGGTGGACTGCTGCCTGTGATGCCAGGTCGTGCATAAAAGCGGAGAGTTAACAAATAAATACAGGAAGGCTTATTTGTTTCATTTTTTTAAGCACTGCTATTACAGATTACTGCATTTCTTTTGAATAAATAAATAATTACGAAATGGAGTCTAGTCGGTTGACTCAGTCTTTTGAATTATGAAAATTTGACTTTTGCGAGGAAAGTATAGCGTCAGCCTACTTGACGTCATTGTTTATGTATTTCTAATAGATATTTGAGTTCCTACAGCAAACTATTTCCTCTCTGATTTTTTTTGTATTGAAATCGTGATAGCCATAGTTATATTTTCTTTTTCGCTGTTCATAATAAAATTACTAAGAGGTTTCGTAAGTATGGCGTATTCAAAGAAGTTTCATAACACTGCCTATTCAAGCAGGGTAATTCCGGCAGTTATTGTTCGTACATCGCACGGTTACTGTGAACATCTACAGATCTAGGCCATCACAAAATTGCTCGTCTGTGCAGCAATACCTGTTCCGATGTGCATATTCCGTCCGAAAACTATAAACGCGGTGCAATTAACACTGAAACATAACTAGGAACAATAGCGTAATTATTGTTTCTTGTGATCCCACAGACAGAATCTTAATCTTAACTGCTATAATTAAAAGACGATTCCATTAACGGCGATTATTCAACGAAATATGCGGACGGGCATAAATCGCAGCAGCTTTGAAATGTACTAACGGTTCTTACTAGATTCTTTTTTTGTACGGTGTTAATCCTTCTACATTCAACATGCTGCGGACAGGTACAGTTCATGGCTTGAACGCTGAGTATTTCCGTGGGAATTTTTTTCACCTCTCATTTTTTTGCAAAGCCAACTAATAACAAAACTTGGAAGACATACGAAATTTTCAAATAGCAACATCGACACTCATCTCCAAGCGTCGCGCACGGTGGCGCTGTCCTTTGGCAACTTACGATGTCAAGGTCTCAACACTTACGTGAGACCGCCAGTCTAGGCTAAAGGGTCTGATGCATAGTGGAGAGCATACACTTCATTTTTACAATAGACAAATATTAACTCACAGGTATTTTGGAATAGACTACCTCATGATTGAAGTTGTTCTGATTTTTATTTCTGATTAGTTGACTTTGCTATTCGAAAAGAATTACTTTCCACCTTCTACATTCTATTAAAGTAGGTCTCATAGAAGGAAACCAATCCCAATCAAATGACAAGGCTTGCTTGTCAGAAACTGTTGGATTTAGGGATAAAACATTTGAAACATTTAAATGAAATTTTGCGCATAATCCAAATACGCAATAATATATATTAAAAAAAACTGAAAAAAGAATGCTCAATATTTATAAACACCCTGTATCATTGAAAGTATATTTTACAAATTCACCATCATATTTCCTACAATTTTAGTTTTAATAATTTTTTTGTATCTACCGGGGACTTTGTTCTGCGATGATTACAATTTACAGCGTTTTAAGGTCAATGTGAACAGACATTTATCCTTGCGCAGTGTTTATGAAGCGCGTTAGGCTATCCGCCTACGTGAGGTTATCTAAAAAAATATCTAAATAGTGATATGCTCACCTGGTATATAGCTACACTTCTGTTTGTTATAATAGCAACGGCAGTTATTACACACTTGCCCTTTAAAATCTACAAGAACATAAACCAAAAGCAGCGATTATCATGCGAGATTAGATTTAATTAAAAGATAATCTTCGAAGAATCAGAATGATCAGGCGGTATTTCCATGGATGTTTGTATGATTGAGAATAAACAGGTGCTATTCAGGTTATATTCGTATAAAGACATAACACCTATGAATGTGAATATGGTATCTGTTTAGTACCTGAGCTAGATCACTATTAATAAATTTGCATATTGAATAAATTATAATTCACAAATACTGAAAATAAAAACGCTCAATAGCAAACCGCACTGAACAGTAAAAAATAAATTTTAATTATATAGATTTAACTAAATAATTGAATATATATTTTTTTTCAATTTAAAATAACAATGCTGATTAATATACCGATTTATTTCACTGTCATAAAAAGTGGGGTGCTTTACGTCAACTAGTATAAATATTTCATTGATCGAGGTTTTTTTTTGTAAAAATAGAGCAAAAAAAATAAAGGAAAAATGCATACCAATTTTTTTTTGTTGAATCAATTATATTGAGTTACGAGATTTGCCATCGCTGTTGAATAAAACATTTAACTTGAATTATTTATTATTCATCAAGTTAATTTTGAACGAGCTGCATGAGTCCTTCTAACATCACCAAATATGTCACGAACAAAGTATCTACTGTTCCACAGAGTTCTGTATCAACTAAGTAATGACATTGCAATTCATTACAATCGAATGCAAATTTATTTAAAGTACCTAATCGACAGATAAGTCTTACGTGGGAGTTCATTATATGTTAAGAGCGATTTTAATAGTGTGCCATTTATACCAAACAGAAATTCGATGTTGACGCCTTTGCGCCGCCTGTAGACCATACAAATCGAACCATCAGGGATGGGTCTTATGTAATTACGGTTTTTATTGTTACGGTAGATATACGATGGAACAGGAAGTGGCTGACTGTAATTTATTTTAAGGTCACCGAAGTGAGGTATCTCGATTACGATTGCGTTTGTTATGCAGTTAATTTGTTTATATTGATTTCTGAACATCGGTATTAGATTACGAAACAAAAGTCTCTTGGAGTTCTGCAAAAATAATTATATTTATTTATACTACGACGTTTCGGCGTAATTGATTGCCATCTTCAGGTACATCTACACTCTTAATTCCTGCGAAAAACAGTTTTGCATGATAAAAGGTTCATACAGAAAGACCTCCAATCAAATACAGAAGTTGGTATATTCTAACATTCATTTTTTTTCTCTATCAGCATCAAAATTGTGTTCTTTTTAGTCGCATGAAAAATGCAGATAAACTTCTATAAATAACTTCAACCGCCTTTCTGCTTTTCCAATGAATGATTTCAGCTCCGCCAAGAAATCACACCGAGAAAAGATGCTATCTGCCAGTATATACGAATTTCCGTGCCAGGAAATTAAAGCTTCAAATTTAAACTGACATCTTTCCAAATACGAACTGCCCTTAAAACTGCAGTTAAAATTGCGATTGAAATACTGCGCACTTATAGACAGATATTGCTGACAATAAAAGCTGTTTCTCATAATAATACCAAGAGTTGTCAGTACAGCCAAAACCAGAGGAGCCTCGAAAAGGCGTCTTCCAAAAGTCGTTCCCATGAAGAACCTTGGCGTTGTGGAATGAGCTACCGGGGACTTTGTTTCCCTATCTACAGAATTAAGAATAGACATTCATCATCTTGCAGAGCTCATGAAGCGAAATAGGCTTTCTGCCGTTGCGCGAGGTTAACTATAAAAAATCGTAGAGGCCACAGTACGCAATGGGCCATGATGGGCCATGCGCCACGTATGCCATCATTGCCCGTCAGCTTGAAAGGTATTCACACAATGGCGGATGACTCATTGCTGCCTGGTAAAGTACTCAAGATGGACGGTACGCAATACCCCATCTATCGAACTGAACAATGGCCCACTGTTTAAACACTACCGGCCAGGCTACGCGACGATACCCTTTGGAGTGTGACGGAAAAACGACGACATCGCCATTGCGCGCCATTCCTCCCTGTACACAATGGCGATGGCCTACAGTGGCCTATCATGCCCGATTGTGTACTAGGGCCTTAATATATAAATAGTGACAAATGAAACAGAAGAACATTGCTTTGGCGTCTTTCGCGTTGGCCGTTCGCAGATTATCTCATCTGAAGGCTACAAGGAAGTTGTTGGTAGGCATCACACGCTACATTACGGTTAGACCATACACGAATTCAGATATCAATTTATAACAGGCCCACTCTACATAGTGACAAATGAATTATACGCTTAATGGCTTTTGCATTTGTTCGATGCCCACTTGAATCTAGGAAGGCCTTGCCTCCGTCTTGTTCTTCTACAAACAGCCAGACAGGGTAATTGAGTATTGTCTCTCTGAATAACTTAATCATCAGGCGTATAATTATCTTTGAAGTCGAATCAACAATCAAACGGAATGCATGTGTGTGTGTCAACTCATTATTATTCATCAGTGGCAGTCCGGAAATCGGTGTTCAATTGTAAACTTCAATTTGCACTTATATTATATAATATTTATAGTTTATAAAACGAATCATAATTAACGGGTCTGAAGGGTATTCTCTCCGTTGACGCGGTCTCGTATTGTATGTTATATTTAAAAGATTCTGTGTCTATAGATATAGGTCTAACTAACAAAAGTTGAAGTTGGTGAAAATGGCGTTCCAACATTCCGTTCCAAACATACATACATAGATACCCGTGAAACTAATAAAAAGCGTGTTAAAAACTGGTGGGTATTTTATCAATCCTGACATCAGCATTTCGCCATTTGCGATTGTATGAAAAGACAAATGTAGGCTACTATCGCGAGCTAATCGACATTTTTGGTCGCCAGATATTCGTTTCGCTTTCCCTACCTGCCTTGTTAACTTTCCTTCGTTGGGATCCACTCCGGAGGCAGGACAACACCCAACACCCACTCCTTCCAAGACAGATCGCTGGTCTTTTTTGTTGCGTAACGCATTGCTTTGATTTAAATTCATGCCGGTATGGAGAACACATCATTCCGAATGAGGACAATGAGGACGCTTTGAATAATTATATGGTATGTATGAATTGTGAATATTTTAATTCTGAGAATATAAGTAAGTGGTGAACTCATGATCACACAATAAATACTAGTATAGATATAAAAAATGAGAAATAAAAAGATTGACATTCTGTTCACTAGCATAGAAAGTCCACTAGCTCCGTATAATTAAATTATTTTTAATAATTTTAAAATAAAAACTAAGTGCTTCGTTTGTTTGCTGCTACGACAATGACTGACAATATTATGGAGTCTGTGTTTTGTAGACGAAATATATCAAAAAATATTGTGGTTAGTAAGATATTTATTTTATTTTACATTTTTTTGTAAACCCTGTAGTAAAGTTATTACCCATTGATAAGACTATTATAAAGTTTAAAAATATCGTATTTATTAACCTTGTTCGACTTTTGCACCTCTTCTTTATTCATCATTTGTGATTTTATCAGTCGAAGATTATAAAAACATTTTTTACAAATTTTGTCGCAAACGGTGATTAAAAAAATAATAATGAAAACGAATGTTTTCAAACTGTCAGATTCCCACGACGCTCGAGTGAATCCCCATCAAGCATCGTGGACTCCCCTACTAATACACATTTGCAATATTATTCTCTCGTGACGGTTGATTAAGAATGCAGAAAGTGTTCAGTAAACAGCAGAAGTATGAGATCCAAATTATAGCTTCCGACTGAAACAGTTACTTCGTAGAATGTGATACTTAACGAGATAGAACGATTAAAGGCTGAAAGTACAGATCGTTAAACGAGAACCCAAAGTAAATACAATCGAGCGCGACCAGCAGTCGTTCACCTGCTTGATATACCAGACCAAAAATACATCTGTTGCTCTTGTGGATTCCAACTAATACAAATACTTTTTATAGACATAGAAAATTTACAATGTTCGATTGAAATTTAAGATTTTATTTTTCATTTTTAGTACATTGATCAGTCAAGACTAACAAGCCAGAATCGTTTCGGCCCAAGGCCCATGCAATAACTCCGTACACCTCACTACTTTCTCCCCACCTTCTTACCGAGGCCAGCCAAACAGTGTTGCCAAACATGTTTACTTGTAGCCAATTTGGCTCTTCAAAGGCAGTTATTGGTTACAAGTAAATTGATTTTTAATTTGTAAGTTATTTTAGTTATATCGAATTCCATTACAAACCGTAAGAGGGATTGAACCAATAATCTGGAAAATTTTGGGAAAATTGTCGTCGGTGGGGATCGAACCCACAATTTTCTGCATTCTAGATAGACGCACCATTCGGCTATGGCGACCCGCCACACAGAACGGCACTTCCTCTATACCAATTTTTAATAAATAATAAATGAATTATATTATATGCGTTCATATATATTTACCAATAAACTGTCAAATATTTTTTTCAGTCCATCAGATTCAAAACAGACTCCAACATTCTTCGTATCAAGTTGAAATTTACAAAATCAATAATTGTTTTCGATCAAGTGACAAATTTGTGGAATTGAAACTCATGAATCGTTCTGATTATTTTCGATTATTATTAAAGAACGCCAATAGCAGTTCGGCATGAAATGATCATTTTCCAAATATACCTCAGGCGTGACAAATCAATGAGGTGTGAAACAGTTTTACTTTTCTGTAATACTGATCAAGATCGAAGTGGCAAGCTGCACTCGTTTAGAAACGAAATCACTGTCAACTGTTTTTTCCGAGATTATGTTTTTGTGATGAACTTTCGGAGAAAATTGTTTTCATTCGGAATTTCTTGCTTTGAGTTATTGATATTTTAGGACTTTTCTGATAGAAGCAATTATTCTATGGAGTTCAGGATAAATAACAAATGCAGAGGTTATTAGCTCGATATCCCGACGATTCGGCACTTATTTTATTTAGCGAAATTATCTGCAAAGAGAAGAGACATTTCGATCATTGAAGATGCTTTTTTTGTTTAATTGTATCTATACTATAAGACGTTGCGTGCTGGGTTGCCAGCCGTGAAGATGGAACAAAGATTTTCTTTTTTAATTTTAGAAACTACCAAAAAATACATCGTATTAGAAATAAAAATTATTAAGATATTTTCTCTTGGTAGGTTGCCAGCCGGATAAGCATCATAATAGCGATATCATATCCTTATAAGAGTTCAAATCATGCATTCCTTAAGACCGAAACCTAAAATTTTTATGATTATGGATTTATTGTGGTCATACAAAATGGGAATTTCTAATTAGGTAAGTTATCACAAGGACCGCATCCTATTTCCAGAAAATGTTTACCTGGGATTAGAGAGATTACAACATATGGAATGCAGATTTAACAAACATCACAAGCACCGAAACTAAATATAGTGCAGTGCATTTAGATTCGAAGGAATCTGATAATTTGACTAACCAACAAAAAAACATTAGATTACAAAAAAAACACGCTTTAATAGCAAACTGCATTCAAAAATAAAAATATTTGTTTTTTCAACTTTTTTATACGATTTCCTAATAAAATGTGTTTTTTTACTTTGTTGGTCGAAAACCCATTACACTTCAAAAATTATACATAAAAATTGTTCCCAAAAAGGAAAAAATTAAAATTTTATTTAATAGTATTCAACTCAAATAATTGTTAAATTTCTTAAACATAATCAACTGATAAATGCATGATAAATGATACAGCTTTTTCTTATCTAAATACTGGAATACTGCATTAGATACAATTCAGGGATATTAGATAAATTACATTTAATTATTTCTCGTACAAAATAAGCCAGGGCAGAAAAATAATTATTTTATATATTGTTGCAAATATATTTGCTAATATTCAGCCATAAACTGTTACAACGCATCGTGTATTGGCGCACACCGAATTGGAATCCACTCTCATAGTAATTAAAAAAAATAGAATTGCCTTGATTTTATTGCAAATCATACAGCGCATACTAAAAAAACCTATTATTATACAATAATCCTCATCACTTCAGAAGAAGTATCTCAGATCGTCATGAATAATTCAGAAAGAGCGTGGCAGAGAATAATAGGAAATGATAGAAAAAACTAATGAATATTAAATCAACCAGTTTAAATATCAAACTTCTCGGAAATCATACATTATAATCATGTTAGTTCAAACATACGTCATGTATGATACGTACTGTTTCTTCGTGCAAATATGTAAAATAATAAGCACAGGCGTATATAAGGAGTGGGGGGTAATGGGGGTTATTAATTACACAGAGCCCTGAGACTCCACTGTTTTACTTGGTGTTAGCTTCTTCTTTATATAATTACTATTAACATATCCCTTTTTATTTTACCTCAACTAGCTCGATGAAGGTATTACAAAAAATTGTGGAAGCATGAACAAACTTCATCTCAACGGAATATACTATTTCACTGGAGATAAATCATGAATGAATAGTTCAACAAAGTATCGCTTTGTTAGTGACAACAGTCACTATGTTGAATAGGTTATAATATTCTATATAGCGTTCCGAACAGCAGAGAATATATCTACTAACACCACAACAATACCCACAAAATCATGAAGCCGTTACTCGTATGCGACCTCACAACCTCTAAAGAATGTTTTATGTATAAGGAATTTAATTTGAAGGTATTCCGTACAGGAGCGCTTTGAAATATGTTTACTTTGTACTTTGAATACTTGCTTTCACGTAATCTTTCTAAAGACAGAAGCTTCGAAGTACTTGTAGACCAAATATTGATGTTATGAACAGAGAAAACAAGGTTAGATAAAGGTTATTACCAAAATCAGTAGCAATCTGCTTCTCAAAAAAATTCCAAAATTATTGTAATGTGTGTAAGCAATAGGAGTAAAAGCACAATAAGCCAGAACAGGCTGCAGTACTAACGGAGACAAACCCATAATACATACATACATACTGGTACGTCTAAAACAATTACAACAATACAAAACAAATCAACGAAAATACTCACCGCATCACTACAAATATCGGAACATCCCACACAAATCACATCATCCAGGAAAATCTCAATCTCACTTATTGCACAGAACAGCGCACCTGAATCACAACCTGATCCCCATGGAGCAGTCAAGTGCAACGACAAAGCGAAACGGCTCCTCTTTTTCTTGTCACTGCACCGCACCACAGTTTTTGCGCTCAAACGGGTTTCCAGTTCGAAACCGATCCACTGACCACCTGTTAAGTAGACGCAAATACCATCAAAGCCTCCAAGTTATCACTGCGCGACACTGTCACTTGGAGCGCGATTAAAATCCCTCACTGGACGACTACGATGCCGCCGACGACCGGCAGTTGTTTTTTCGTACCGGAGTCGAAGGTACTATTATTTAAGAACCTGTTTCTCTTACAATCCGGATATCGAGATGGTCGCTCTAACTCCCACTGGTACCTGTTCTTTCGACGACGTTGCCAGCAATTGACGGCACTTCGCTTGGTCTTGCAAATCTTGATGGAGTTCAAGTACCACAAAATAGCATATCACGTATAAAGATTCGCACACTTGATTGCAGCCTTTGATATATCTTCAAACTGTACCGATGTATCAAGTTATCTAATTAATACCACATACAAAGACCCACTACTTCTCTTCAGTTGTAAATGATGAATTTTGATCTGTCTCTAAATAGTATCTCTGAGATTCCACAACAAATTATCTGTTGTTCAGGTGATGTTGCTACTCCAATTCTTGATCTATCCTGTACTATTGAGGTCTTTTAAACTATCTTGGTTGGCAGTATAGAGATGCATAGACTCAGATCTGCTGAAAGAGTGTGTTTGCAACTATTGACCTATTTGCAAGCTGAACTGTTTAGGTGTCCCAAGCTATATTGTACAATATACAGTTGATCACAGCTAGTAAGTACCTAATATGGTTTACTGTACTCCAACTGTTTAATCAAAGTCCAATATTCAAAGAGATATTACAATCCCTCGAATAAAGTTTCACAACTGAGTACTGAAGAATCTTCTTGTAGAATCACTGTCTCTGCTCAATTTCCAAGACTGCTACAGTTAGTTCATACTCGGAGATTAGGTTTTCGAGTATTATACGGATGGAGTAGTTGATACTTATCCACTGTTTCTTGTTAACCGGGTCTGGTTGATTAGCTTGCTGGTACCACTGAAAATCAACACAGACACTTGATGATGTAAATAATCCAATTGAGCTTCACTGATTGCCCCGGTTTCAGTTCTTGGCAGTACCCAATAACTTTGATCAGATCTGCACACAATATCCCATTGCACTGGAAGCACTACCAACTATTATACTTTTGATACTTGCGAGACTGCTGTCATTGCATACAACATCAACTGAGGTTCAAAGAGCGTTCACCATTTGATCAGCATTACATAGGAACAATCTTTGAGTGGTACCACCGCCCTGCAAATAACTCCTTGAGCACTGTCGACGTGAATCTTCGTCTGCTTCATAGCACTTCCTACTGACAATGTTTGAGTCGTACTACCACCCTATACAACAAACTCCTCGTGCACTACCGACGTTAATCCTTGCGTTCGGCCTTGGTACTACATCGCCGGTGGTGCCTATATCATAAGCACTACCTAGGAACAATGTTGCAGTGGTATCACCACCCTACACAACGAACTCCTCGAGCACTGTCGTCGTTAATCCTCGCGTTCGGCCTTGGTACTATCTCGCCTGTGGTATGCTTTATCGACGTTTCTATCCCGCGCGCGGGGCTGTTCGGAAGAGGTGCGTCCGGTGGTAGTACCTACCTACCGGACCGGGCGACCTTCTGGACCGCTCGAGATATGCGAACGCGACGACAATGCGCGGTTTGAGGTACGACCTGCGAGAGGCAGACCGGTGCGGTTACTGGACCCGAGTCGAAGCAACGAAGCCGCCGCAGCCCGGCCGCCTCGTTCTCCGGTGCTAAGGCACGTCGACCAGCTTTGGGGGGGCTACAAGTAGTCCGGGCGACGGAGTATATCTGAAGAAGTTTTTTCTATACTTCTTCCAAATGGTTTTTATCACGTCAATTTATCCGTCCCGTAGGAACGAGCAAGGCCAAATAATGGTATACGATGGGCGAAACTTAATTAACAATTGTAAAATTTATAAATAAAAATGTTCGCCAGTGGGGATCGAATCCACAACATCCTATATTCTAGGGAAGCGCTTTAACGTTCCGCTATGGCACATCGTGAGAAGAAAGTATTATTCTGCATTCTTTTTTTGATTAGCCCGATCTCCGATCACTGACTCTTCATAGAAAGAAAAAGGTTTCCATAGTGTTGGACCTGGACTATTGTTGGAGAAAGGGGCCCCAGATGAGGGCATTATCATCGCTGTAGGGCTGACATTCGAAGATGGAATTTAAAAGCAAACTGGAAGCCAGCATTAAGGGTACTCAGTCAGTAACATCTTGGCAGCTGAATTGTATTGTTGTTAGTTGTACTTCGTTTAATGCATCAAACCTCATTTTAGAACGTCTCTAAAGGTTTGGTCGAATTTAGACTTGAATTATTCCAAAATTCTGTCTGTCCATAGGGCCTATCTTTATATCTGTTGCAATATGACGCCCTTAAGAAAGAAATAAACTGAATGAATCCGAAGGTAGGATGGAATATTTGAAAGTAAATTTAAAAAACTTATGATATAACGGGAAATAATAGGCAATTCAATTTGAAATTATTCTGGCAATGCAACTAGGATACAACAAAATTTCCGACATTTTGTTCTTGTACAGATATACTGACAGGAATTTTCCACGTTTTAAAATAACACTATTAATTCCTCTAAATTTACAACTTCCCATTATATAATTTCAACAAATTTTATTGTGCTGGGCATACTCAGCGAGAACATTTATATACATAGATTCTAAATCAAACATAGCAAATTGAACCTGTTTCATTTTTCAGTCGGTTATATCAACCTTGATGGGAAGTAGACTTACCTTTTAGGATTTTCCTTCTAGAACCTGCTATTAGGAATGCAATAATCACGTCTCTTACCTGAAACAAAAAACATTTAATTGAAGGTTTCAATATCAGAGAAAAACGATGGACATTTTTTGTACACGAAGTATAACAAAATCGTTATTCACACCTTGGATGAATCTATTAGTTTATTGAGCGAATCAGGACGTTTTTTGTTACTGGTTGACCTTGTATGAAATATTATCTATTATTTGGCATTTATGTTATAAGTTTGGTATTATTTTCAACATACCTGGTTATAACGTATGTGGTTGTTGAGGCACTCCTTTTATAGCGTCAAAGCTCAATCGGCCTCATGTTTTAATAGGAACAAGGAACAATTCTGTTTAAGTTAAGTTTCCACTTTTCCTTTTGAACCGTATACGATGTAAAATTTTCTGCTGAATCCAACGGTGTTGTCAGATTTGCACTATAATGCTCCGTTCTCCAGGAAAAAAGTATTTTCTGAGAAAATGCATATGCGAAGGAGGGATCCAAAATCTATTTTTTCATACAAGACAAAAATCAGTTTTCTGGATAATTCTGGCTTGCTAATTACGAATATGGCCTCTTTTACTAAGCCAAATATCAGGGGGATCAATAAACTACCGGGAGAACCATGGAGACTATTTCAATGCTTGCCCCGCCTTCAAATGGGAGGTTCGTATCGTCCTATAGTAAAACACTATCGGTTTCTCTCTCTTTTAAAGATACTCGAAGCTAAAAAATTCAATAGAGTACATATCGGCATAGCCAGTTGGCCGTTTTTAGACGAAACATTACAGTTCCTTTTGTTATTGAATTAATTTTTCAGCCGGACAAAAACACCGTGCAATATGTATGTCGTTAAAGAGGTACCAGAGGATAAAGTGAGGCTTTTTATTAATTCCAGTCTAGCAATGCGCGACGATTTGTCATGTTCTTTTTGTACCGTGCACGCATTCACCAGAATTATGCAACGTGAGCCGAAACAAACTACACCATAATATGCACCGTATAAATATAATTTACGTTGACAAGTATTAAGTGCATAAATATTGTATAATAAGGACTATAAACCTATATTTCTGGTGAATTGTTCAAGTGAACAGACTTGCGAAAGCTTTTGCTACGCTTTGAAAGTGTGAAAAGGAAGAATCATAGGAACATGGCTATTGCGATGGAATTTATAATAGAATGATATTTTACCTATTCAGTCTCTAGAATGAATTTTAAAGGGAACACTAGCGGTGTTAAAATGGCTATACAGCATAGGAACTGTCAGTCAGTCTATAACAATACACTCAAATCATTAAGCAGCCACCAAAGCACTAAAATTATATAAAAATTGTGGATTGGGGATATAGAAACGGAGCTCAGTTTGACGCGCAGAAGACACAGACCAGTTAAGGAAGAAGTCGCATGCTAGTCTGCCAGCCGTGGAGATGATGGGACACCCAATACTTTAATCATCTTCCGTCAAGAATCAAGTGTTCTAGTGGCGCTGTGGGCGGGTGCGTTGTCATGGTGCTATTGAATACGCCGCAGACTAGTCTTTGTACGGCTCTTGCATAGTTCTTGGACGACTACAGGAACACATTTGGTTATATACCATTCCGAAGTAACTGTCCTTTGATTTTCCAAGGCTACCGTTGTGATGTATCCACTTTTAGAAAAAAAAGATGCGACTATTTTTTTACCGACACTCTTGGAACGACGAATATTCATTGGAGGCTGCTCATTTTCAAAGCACCAAATTAATGACTGCTGTTTAGTTTCGGGATCACAATGATATAACCATGTTTCGTCTCCGGTTACGATATTAAAAAGTGCTTTTACTGTGCCCATTATCAAATTTTTCAAACACAAACTTAGCCCAGCCCGGTTCCATCTTCATATCTTCATGTTAATATGAGGCCAACACTGAGAACAATTCGAGACCATGGCAAGGCAACTTCAGAACGATTCAAACGCTGCCTTTGCGTGTAAGCACTTACAACTTTAGACAAAATAGTTGTGTGCTTAAACTTGTTCAAACCTGTATAGATTAGGAATATCTAAAGACTTTCAGCATGACCCTCGTACAACGCCCAGATCAAATCATCGCTCGAGTACTGCTTGCATGTTGAGGATGCGCTCCAAAGCACTCCCTGAAGCTCCTTGATATGAACCAAAAACGAACAATACTTCCAGTGAGCGATGATACTCGATTTTGTGTGAGAAACAGTGCCAATTATGTGCGAAGTATAATAAATCTCAGAGTGCTAAGGCTACCAAGACCAGCTTAAGACACTTGAGGCACGAGCTTTGAGACAAGAAGTTGCACATAAAGTTGTTTGTCAAGGAACTCGAGTCTAAGTGATGAATCAAGATTTGACAGAGCTGGCCTATCATATGAATGGATTTATTATAATATAAACGCAAGACCAAGTGACTTTCCACTTCACTTTGTTGTTAAAGACCTGTACTATATTTTAAATGTTGTTTCTTAATCACAGCCTGTCTAATGAAATCTTACTATCTATTATGAAAATGCTTCTTTCCTCAAACCTGCGTTAATTAGGTATATCACCAGTGGGCGATGATATATAGTTTTAGCATCTATAATGAATTAGAATTAACACTTCAATTTCTTCATTTTTCAAAGTGTGATGAGAATCGCTTTTCTGATGCTTTTTGGTCGGTTTTCTCTGATCGTCTTACAAATGTTCGTTACGTGAAAATAGATGTAATGCAGCGTTGGTGTCTAGTAATTTAGTAAATAACGCAATGCAGTGAATCTAAAGGAAGAGATTCGAAAAGATCACGGTTTCGTTCACTGCCGCTCACCTTTGCTCTTTTCTATTGTGTTGTTATTTTGGACACACCTTATAAACATCACATAGGGATATCGGAATACACAATGTAGACATCAGAGATGGAAAATACTCAATGAAAATTTATTTTAGCAGACGAGAGAAAAAGGTTTACACAAGTTCGAGATAATGATTTCTATTTTTTTACATGATTTTTGCATTTACGATGTCATCGATATTTTTTTAGATAGCTGTCCCCCTTTTTTTGGCTCACATTACGTAATTTTCTGTCGATTCCAAGAACTCTGATTAATTTTGGAATTTGCGCACGTTATCGAGGACGAATAACAATACAGTAATTTGTACATGTTTTATGTTAAAAAATACACAATAAAAATATATTACACGCTTGCTTTTTTGAACTAATAATTATTTTTGGTTAATTATTATTACTTTTATATTCAGTTAATTAATAATAAACTACCGTTATTTTTGTAGAAAACTGACCTTCTTTCAAGACATCCAATAAAAAATAAGGGTTGCTAATTGAAACCAATAAATGACGTAATACTTCAAACAATGATGACGTCACCATCAACTTTAACGATTCTGACTGTGCATCAAAAGGTAGCCTTAATTTTGGTGAAACTTTAGTTCAATTGCCAATCCATGGATCATCCCCTTTCATCTCTGGAATAAAATGTCGACAATCTAGAGTGACAAAAACTCAGACTAAATCACTACACCATCAGCTGTAAAAACTTCGTATCGCAATCAGCTATCACTTGACCTGTATTTTATTCCAGAAAATAGATGGTTGGGGTTAGTTCAATCAAACAGGTCTTTTACCGCTTTGCCGACGTTTCTGCCTATATTAGGCCATCTTCAGGATAGTCAATGGTGAAATCAACTAGTCAGCAAAGCGGTGAAAGAGACTCCTTCGTCTGTATTTTGAAATGTGTAGACAACGTGGACGTTTCAAAAGTTTTGTTCCGGACTTCCATTGTCTATACAATTTTTGAGATCAGGTGAACTGAAGACGATTGAAGATAAATGATCAATCGAAACGTTGTGATCTCAAAAACTCCTTCGTCTTTTTTTGACCTAACCTCAACCAGCCATCTGTTTTCTGGAATTAAATCTAATTGACTCCATTTTCCGTGAATGTGTGAGCTGTAGCGACCGAAGCGAATGTATCATCCCCACATCTGATCATTATCAGCGTTTAATTACCCTGCTGGTAAATCGCATCGGAAAATCGCTCACACGCGTCTGTACACATTCAAGGTTATTGGCGTGGAAAGGACCGAAAAAAGGAACGGCCTCAAAGGCCGCTCCGAAACCCTGGCCGTCTGAGATCACAGAAAAACCAATCGCTATTAACGGAAGGGAAAAAATGCAGAAACAACAAGCGATCGGTCTAGATTCCAACTTAGTGGCTTGTAACAGACAGAGCGCTGCGCGGTTGTCTTTGACGTTGGATTGATCAGTTTACTTTTGTCGAGGAGCTCGCATTTATTGTTCCTTCACAAAAGAATATTCTTATAATTTTTGTTTTTATTCCTCTTCATGTGACTTCTTTGTTAAGGTTGTATTGTAAAAAAATTAAAATTTTGACAGAATCTACGATTTATGAACCCCATGCATATGCAACCCCCCCCCCCTAGGGGCCCCGTGGGGTTCACACAGTCCCCCTTCCCTATTGTCTAACGGTAATCTAGCAGCGTGAAGGTTTATTTGTCTCCATTTTTTTCAAGCGATTGAAGCACGGCGAAAATATCTAACCTAAGCGATATAACTCTATCTTTCTACTCCTATAATAATTCAAATATCTGGCAACACTGCATATTCGGATGGGTTTCATGTCCGACATACCAGGCCAGACCCTACCGGTTACAGTAGTCAAAAGGGAAATCACGGTGGCGAGAAGGTCGAGAGAACCGTGACTACCAGTTTTTTATCGCTAAGACTTTTTCTATTTGGTCTTTTTGTTAATATTTCTGAACGGCAGCTTAAAGCAGATACAGACTTCCTTGTTAAACAAACAGACACAAAATCGGAGAAAACGTGATATCATTGGGATTCGAACACCACAATTTTCAGCCAAAATACCTCTTAGAGAAAACAATCTAATCTCATATTTTTATCAAATAAAATGTCAATGTGTTTCTACAAATGAGGTCAAGTTTAACGCACGCAGTACTTTAGTCATCCTCCATTATCGACCAACAAAATTGTGTTCAGCGAAACAGCTAGTGCATTCTCTGAAGCTTCTGGACACAATCCAAAAACGAGCAATTCGTCTAGTGGTTCCGTATGTCCTTACAAAGGACCTCCACATTCTAGAACATAGAAGAATGGTGGCTGACCTGTCTTCATTCTACAGATACCATCATGACAAATGTTCGCATGATAACACCAAGAGTTGCCAGTACAGCAAACAGTAGAGGGGCCCAATAAGAATATCCTCGCTAGGTCGACCTTCCAACGCCCTCTTCCAAAAGTCGTTCTTCTGGAGAACCTCGGCGTTGTGGAATGAACTGCCGGGGTGTTTATTTCCCGATGGTTGCGATCTACGTGAACGTGATAGACATTTGTCCTCTTGCAGCATATTTGGAGCACAATAAGCTTTCTGCGCTTGCGAAAGGTTATCTAGGAAAAATGCAGAATATAAGGATTTTGTCATCCCGCAAGCTGTAGATTAGAAGACTGCTGCATCAAGAATTGATCCGTGGGGAACGCCAGCGTTGATGGTAAATACATTGGAGGCATATAAATAAGCTCTACAAAGCTTCCTTGCGTAACACGACGCATTTTCAAGACAATTTAATTACATACTCTAGAGGATCCTCTGGTTATAAATAGCTTTAATTTATTCATGGGGTGTCAATCTGATACGGGCTTCTGTCGAGGACAGAAAATTACGGGCGTTGATAAAACTGCAGTTTTCAGATAAACACGTATTCGAACAGACTGCGAAATGCCATTGCAACCCATTTAGATAGTATCCATTGAAGAATAATACAGACATAATATGGGTGCATCAATTCCACTAGGTAGGTACAACCGAAACTTGTTGATATTGCTTGAGCCTTAGGCAGAGTTCATACATGTAGATAAAAAGTTGTGTGATTATCACACAGTTTTCCGAATATAACTCTTTCTTTTAGTGGCGCGTTTCGATTTTTATGAAAATCATCGTCGGACTGTCAGATTTTAATAAAAATCGAAACGCGTCTCTAAAAGAAAGAGTTTTATTTGAGAAACTGTGTGATAAATACACATTTTATCATTTTATCTGCATGATAGAAGAGTTTATACACATTATTATTTATAAACGAATTCCTCAAAAACGAGCAATTCGTTTTGCAGTGGCTTGAGCAGTACTGAACTTAGGAAATGGTGAAATATTGATCACAATTTGCTCAGTATCGGACAGACAGACGGATTATATAAAGACAGACAGACGGTAATGAGTGACATGGTTTTTCGTAAAGTATGTGATAAAAAATCACCGAATTCGATTTTTTCTCGCAATTAAAGTAGTTCCCACCTAACGTGTACAATGTAACCGTAGAGAAAACAGATCATTATTCTAGGGTCAACGAGAAAGAAGAAAGATACATAAATGAGGTTTAATGAAGCGTGATGATGCTTTGTTATATAAGGATACGGTTAACTAAACAAACTTTTGCAGAGTAATGGTGAATAAGATCTATAGTGCCAGGATTATGTATACAGGGTGCTTCAGATATTTTCTCAGGATTTTTCAGACCGAGCACCAAAGAATTATTTCAATCAAATTGTTATAGTCACGTATTACTTATTGCTGCTTAGATGGATACAATTACTTAATATTTTTGGCCTATGAATGAGAAGTATTGTGAACAGACATGAAATACAAATGAAACATTTTATAAGCTGACAAAAAAAAACTCTGGAATACTTTTTAGAAAAGCATTGAAATTTTAGTTTAAATTTTTTTTTTCTATTTTAGAATGCGTATTGAAATTGAAAATACACTTTTCTTGATTCAAATCAACCATTATTTTCTCATGAAGTAAATTGTCTTAGATGTTTGTGAGCATTCAATTCTGTATACCACAAAGAAAATTCTGCGATTTTTCATTCTTTTAGACCATTGGGGTGGAAGCATAAAATGAGTCTATGAATATAAACCTAATAAATACCGATTACCATAAGACCACGAAAGTGTCCGCTCGAAAAATATAAACAAATAATAAAAACCATTAACACGACCAGGACGTACAAATCAAGCAATGTTTCATTTTCTGATAAAAATAACACACTCAAACGTTTAGCAATACCACTGAAAACACGTGAATGTGAGGCGTGTATCACAACCAAGTCTTATCTAATCCACCATAAAGCGCTAAAATCCTCATAACTTCTAGTAAATATTGACAGACCAAATAAATAAAGGTGTATTCACACCCACACCATCGTATATCTACCGTATAAGCAGTAATAGGATTAAGAGACTGTTATGATGATTGAGTGAAAACTGTACGGCCTCAAGTCGGCCTTGAGAAAAAATCTTTATCTACTGTTTACATCGAATTATGTAAAATCGGCCTATATCAACATAAGAGAAATTCTAGATTACCTTTACGCCTGTGCGTGAGCCAATAAAATTATTCCAATATATGGACCTACATAGCTGAATAGGCAAGGTGTTTTAGTGTTTGGAGACTTGACTCATCACATAGTTTGTAAGAAAGTGGCGTCAAGTAGGTTGAGGCTGGTTTTTTATAGATAACCTCACGTAAAGGGAGAAAGCCTCTCACGATAATACCTTGCCTCAATTTGTTATTGTATCCTACATTTTTTCGTTAGAATGTTGCCCACTCTAAAACTTTACATCTGGAGGGCGAGCTTCTCAGGCTTTTGCGATAATAACTCCCCTGGATAGGCTTTCGACACCCCCTAATCTTATACCGCCCCCCTGAAAGCCCCAAACGCCCACAAGGGGGCGTTCTCGTCTACGTTGAGAATCTATGATCTACAACATTTTAAGACAATGTGAATGGATACTCGTCATCTCGCAGCGTTTCTGGAGCGTGCTGAGAAAGGTTACAAAATAACTGTACTATAATTGACATGGCATGCTTTTTATATTCATTAAGCGCGATGCCGGCCGTCTGAACTGTGATGTCATTCGGATTATATCGTTTTGGAAATATCGGAATGTATGTCCATATACGCACAAAAAACACATCTTTCTTCTTTGGACATCAAAGCGTCATTCGCGGTTTTATTGCAAATATATGCACCGAATTTCTCTAAGGTCACTCACGTCTTACGTATGAATTCCATTTTTGCAGCATCTGTCTGCGAGCCTTACCTGAAGCAAATGAAAAAAGGTTTATACGAAGGTCAAGCTGAAAGTTTTTAGATACCGAAAAACTACTAAGGTTTTTTAAAAAAACATTATTGTGTATTTTCAACATATTCTCCACCTACCTCAATACATTTACGCATTCGGTAAAACCACTTGTCAAATTTTTTGATCAACGTTCTTTTGATAGGTTGGTAATTTCCTCCTCAAATGCAGCGATTGCCTCTTCATCGGTGCAAAAATGGCGACCTCGTAAGTTTTCTTTGATCTTAGGGAATAAAAAGATGTCGCACGGAGCTAGGTCAGGAGAATAAGGTGGGTGAGGCAACAGTTTGAATCTCTGTTCTGTTTTAATAAAAAAGATGCGACCATTTTCTCTCCAACACTCTTGGAACGACGAATTTTCGTTGGAGGCTGCTCACTTTCAAAGCACCAAACTAATGACTGCTGTTTAGTTTCAGGATCATAATAATATAACCATGTTTCACTGCCGATCCAATCCACAGAGAAGCCTCAATCTCGGTGTAGGTTATAATATGTCGATCTTTTTTAAACATATTTTGGACAGCTTCTACAGTTTCCGGAGTAACAGCAGTGGGCGGTCGACCTGTGCGAGGTTCATCATCGAGTGAGACCCGGCCCCTTTTAAACTCAGCAAATCAATTAAAAACTGTAGTCCTAGAAGGGAGTCCCTAAAGCAACTCACTAAACTTTTGTGACATTCCGCTTGCTGTAGTCCCTTTTTATAGTCATACAAATCATGGCTTGAAAATTGCGACTACCCGGTTCCATTTTCACGTTAAAATCCGGCCAACACTTGGATGCATTTGAGACCGTGGCAAGGCAACTACTGAACGATTCAAACGCTGCCTTTGCATGTAAGCACTTACAACTTTAGACAAAATAAAAATAGCTGCGTGCTCAAACTTGTGGCGACGAATGTTTTCAACAGATTTTGTAACAGTGCTTTCCAACATTTATTCTGTTTCAACAAAGAGTGAACCAGTATTACTTAGGGTTAATCAACCTATTAAAATTACAGTACATACACATACAATATATTGCGCGTTAACCTCAAGGAATACTGTTCATTTCCTGCGATATAACAATTAATTATTCTTATTATTTGCATCCGAGACAGTTTAATAATTCCGTTTTTGTGATTTTTACGAGCGGACACAATCTGCCATATCGCTCCGAACCGCCTATACAGTAATAATTTGATACACGCGCACCGGCATTATCGTAGCAAAATGGTCAGGAAATCTTATGGCAACGATTAAACGACAAGCTTTACAACTGTAATGCTGCAGAAAAAGTGGGCGTTTAAGCGGAAAATTCTAAATAATTACTTTAATCACGTTTAACGGCCTGTTGTATGCAAGCAAATTGATCACAAATATCGATAGGCGGCAATGAGATGTTTTGCCGCGTCCTCATTTGCATTTATCAATCCGATTTGTGCTGACAAATTAAATCTGACAATGAGAAAAAATTACACTCGACAAATACGCTACCAAAAACATCAAGAAATCTTAATGTCCTAAATTCGAAATTTTTCGCGATTAGATTACTTCCCCGCCTATTGGCGTAATAAATAAATTTCTTGTCCCATGGGTTAAACGTTTAGTCGTACTGTATAAAAATATTGATTAGCTTGAACGTTAACGACGAGTGATTAAGTTTAAAACGATCTAACTGTTACTTCATCGTAACGGCGAAAAGAACTTCACTATCTATGATTATGCGGTAATTGCAATGATTTCTACTTTCTTTTCGTATTAACGTTTTCGCTTTTTGACTGACAGTTATATTGATACATTAAAATGGATAATGAGTAGTTGTGAAGTTCTATGTGTCTACAACAGTTTGTATCAACATTGAACATAATAGGTACAAGGCTAGATGGACAAAATAATGTTATAAGCAGTGGCCTCGGGGGGGCAAGATAAACTTTCTGCCTTCCGCGAGAGGCTACGTAATTTATTGTGAATGCCTGTATCAGCAACTATATAGCTGTTGGTTTGATGAAAGGACACTAAGTCTCCAAAGGCCCGCCAGTGCTATGAAAGCTCTATTGAAAGAGAACATCCTCTAAACGCTGACCCTCTAAGGACAATGTAAGGGGTACCAATTCTGAGTAACCCCTAGGAAGGGCGTACAACAGACCCTTTGGGCACTAAGTGCTAAATCGGAAAACCGCTGTGTGGCCGTCAATCAGTCAGAACTTCTCAACAAATTATCTCTGTAATAACTCAGACACCATCTTCTAAAATGTTCAGGCCTTCATGTGCAGTTGTTTTCGAGTGAAAACATACTGAAAAAATGCATTTTTGAGGTTCAGCTATATAAAAAAATATATATTGGCTGTATAAAAAAATGCAGATCTTAACGAGGTCAATCAATCCTTCTTCATTCATTTTCCAGAAAACAATAGTATAAAAAAGGCATCAGCATAATCTTTTCAGCGGTACCATTCATAGAACCATCTGAGAAGTACCCACATAGCGGCGGAGTAAGTACCAAACAAAAACCACCTCGTACTACGACTACACCACCATATTAGGTCGACGATTGCTCAGCCATTAAAATAAACTGCCGTGGTATAATAAGGCGATCATTTTTGAACGTTCACATTCGTATTACTTGGAATACAGGGAGGTTCACAGCACTCAGTTTGCGGATCATAATTTTTCTGATTTTCTGATCTGTCTAACAGTTTCCTTTCCTAGGAGTCATACGACGTAATGTCTCCATTAGTAGTGCGGCCCTCATACTTATTGTGGTTTACTTGTATTGTTCACAGCACTCATTCTATCGGTCTTGAAGCCTGTACTATAGTTTGTACAGTTTCCCTGCTGGTAATGTACTGAACTCAAGTGGTTCTATGTCAGGCTTTCCAAAGAGCTGTTTCCTCTTGTGACCTAGTGCATGGCACTTATAGAGGACGTGAAAGGCTGACTATGTTTCTTCCTCACATTATCTGCAGTTAAGGTCTCCGATAAAAAGTCCTAGCTTGTTCAGCTCTTTCACGCCTCAGTGTCCAGTAACTATAAAAGGCAGCTAATTCTTGTTAAAAAAAATTAGTTCTATAATCGTTTTTGAGTAACTATGGCGCTTTGAAGAATTGTTTCTCATTCCTACAGCCAGTCATCAAATTCCTTGAATTTGTTCCTAGCTGTGTTTCAGGGACTTCCAAGGCTAGTTCTGGACCAGTGAAAAAACAGATGATCTCTTTCTTGCAAGTCCATCTGCCATTTCACCGTTCCGGCGCCCACTTCAAAATGAATTTGTTGTGCTCTGTAAGTTTAATCAGTTCTTGGTTAGATTCAAGGACCTTCCAACATCCTGAGTGTAACCTGACTGTCAGTAAATCTGGCGATCATTTTGTTTCTAAACGCTCACTTATTGTTTATCCCGGCATGGTGTAAGATTGCATACACTTCGGCCTGAAACACGGATGTGTATAACATCTTGCAGTGTGCAAAGATAAACAATCAGCGAGCATATAAAAACAAAAAGATCGCTGGATTGACTGAAAAGAACTGAGTAAACTGGCGGAACACAAGGTAAGTTTGGAGTGGGTACCAGGGCACTGAGGAATTATTGGCAATGAAAAGGCAGATGAGCTTGCAAAAAATGGATCATCTTCCTCATTAATTGACCCAGAAAAGGCCTTGGGACCAAATCAAGCAATGAGTGAGACTTCAACGCAAGGAATACTGGATCTTGATGATGGGATACAGGTATGGCAAACAGTTCGTTAAAGCACGATGCTCAAGGACAGCTAGAAGACTAATTTCTCTAAAAAGGAATCAGTATAGTTACAGGACACTGTCGCCTGAAACAACTAGGCATTCATAACGGAGACCTCTATGTAGACAATGCAGGAAGCGAACAGAGTAATTCTCTCACATCCTCTGTGAGTGCCATGCACTAGGTCCCAAGAGGACACAGCTTCTTGGGAAGCCTAGGCTAGAAACAATAGTACATAACCAGCAGGGAGACTGTACAAACTAGTGCAGGGTTCAAGACTGCTCGACTGGGTGCTGTAAGCGATAGGAGTAGAAGCAAAATAAGCCTAAAGACTGCACTACCAACAGAGACATAACCTCTGACAGCTCTGACAGGAAAGGAAAAAACACAAATTTCTCCCAAGCTCGGACCACATTTGCTATCAGATAAAACTAGCCGATGGGAAGTTCGATTAAAAAATTTTACGTCATGTAACGGAGGACCCTTAAACTCTGAAACACACCCCTGGCTGGCAGATAATCCTCTCTCGGTGCAGTAACATAAAACCATACGCCGTTGTACACCGCCCATTAACCAGGATCATAGCGCTTAAAGTAACTTTATCAGCGTCTGGCTCCTATCAAGTTTGCTTTATATGACCTCTCGCTGTCTTTAACGACGAACTCTCATAATCGCAGCGGTCAAAAATTCCTCTTAATCGCAGTTTTAACTATGCTTACATCGCTGGAGTCTTGTTAGCTAGCGTGCTTACAATCGACTGTAAATAATGTCGAAGAACAGCCGCAACGATTACTTCATTCCCAGTGGTTTACATGAGGATTGGCTAGTTGATTGCGAATGTTTTGATTACTTTACAGGGCAAATCAAGCGTGAAATGGATAAAAGGTGAGTTCGGCAATTCGTTTAGATCATCTTCATCAGTTATTAGCCCAGAACCAACCTTGAGGGGTCCCTAAAAACAGAATAAGGAACCCATTCAAGGAATAGGGAGACTTTAGAACAAGGATACTGGAACTCGATGACTGGTTGCAAGAATTGGAAAAAAGCATGCTCAAGAGCAGCTAGAAGATTAATCTATTTGAAAAGGTGTAGTTATTGGATTCCTCACAGCATACGGTCACACCATATAATCCAGATCTACAGGGTGAAGGAGGGTGTATTTTGAATAATGTAATAATATTCTCATAAACACTTGACATGTTTCGACATACGCTGTGAAATATTTGGTGAAAAATACGGCGTTCAACATATCAAATATGGTCTGCACCCTCTACTGACCTGTTTGAAATGTCCCCAGGTCGCGTGATATAAAATCGTCGGAATAAATCAATGTTGATGTTACGTATACCAGATGATATCGATATACCTACATATATATTGAGGATTTGGAAGAACGGACCCACCCAATGAATCAGTTATTACTAATTAGGTGCAACCGAACTAGCATACCAATTAGCGTTAGATTATCCAACGTGTGTGGTACGGAATATATATCAATATTATGTCTAGACGAAATTTTTGGACCGCTTAGAATGCATTTAAATATCAATAGAAGGTTGATGAACTTTTTTTCACACCCTAGAGGTAAAAGAAGTATTGTGATCGACGAAATATTCTGATAGATAGTAAATCTTTACTACTCAGAACCTCTTAGTACACTTGTGTCCCGTTTTTTTAATGTTATTTTGAGTTCCCATCCATTGCACTGAAAGCTAATTGAAACAGATATGTTTGGATGAAATATTTATACAAACTACTACTACTCATCTTAGTGTCGCCCTCTATGGGGACGCCTATTGGCAACTCACGAAGTCAAAGGAAATAACACCTGGACTGCCTTGAAGCGGCACCACTTAATATTAGTTGTCATATTCTGATGTGAATGAGTCGAGATAACTGTAACTTAAAAGTGTTTACGAAGAACAAGGAATGTCGCAGTAAATCAGTTCACCCTTGTTGACAGATGTCGTCAGGGTCATCTGTTGCCGATTCAAGGCAGTCCAGGTGTTAGGACCTTTGACTTAGTAAGTTGTCAATGGGCGTCCCCATAGAGTGCGAAACTTAGATGAGTATATGTTGTTATCATACCCTTGATTGGGTTAGCAGTTCTGATGCATAGTGGAGAACATACACTGAAAAGTACTACTACCTACCAAAACTTTGGAAATTTTGAAATCATTGGTTGTTCCCTAAAGAAAGTCTAGTCTAGGAAGATCGTTTGTTGTAAAGTGCCCCTTCCAAGATGAATAGAGAACGAAAATGAGCATAGCACAAGATAAAAAATCAAATACACTTTTGCTGCCTTGAAAGCAAGACGGTTTCAATCAAATAAACCGAAACGTCGTGCAGAAACATGATTTGTTTCATAATAAATAGATACATTACAAACATATATCATGTAACCTCTCACAGTGCTTCAGAAGTGGGATAGACTACCACCGCGCGTAAGTTTCTCCATTAGTCTCGATACGCTGGTGCAAATATGGCAACGTCGCATCGAGCTAGTTGTAGTCGATCGGCCCACGGCCCTTTGTTCGAGTCTGGGCAGATTCCTGAGCGGAGCGCCGAGTGGGCAGTCGACCGACCTTGGCTTGCTGCGATCGCAGATCTGCAAACCTCGGACGCCACAGCGCAACGCAATATTTTTTAAAGACAACCGATAAACTCTTGACGCTTATGCCGACTTTGCCGTTCATCATGCTCCAATGTTATCAGGGAGTTTATCTTCTTTCAGTATCTATCGTCTATTGATGCTGGTGATCACATGAATCCATCGTATTTTGTTCACTTCTAGACAGTTCTGCTAATGGTGAGCCTGTCCATTTCTCGTGATTTCATAGCCAAAAAATGGGGATAATGATTTTGATAGGGTTTGTTTGGAGGTTTATGTATTCGATGGTGCTGAAATCGAAGACCATTAGGAAAAGGGTAAGTCGACAGGTAGGCGCTCAGAGGTTCACCAGGGGCTCTTCCTTAAGACCGGGTCCACAGTTGAGATCAGAGTCGTGACCAGCACCACTAAATTACCGAGGAAACGATATTTCGTCTTGTTTCAAAAAAATTGACTGCATGCATTTGCGAATGGGAGCCGAAAAATCGATTTTGTTCAAGCAGGATAAAAACTCGTTCCCTAGGTAATTCTGGGGCGCCGATAACGAATCTGACCTTCTTTTCCGCGCCCGATGTGAGGGGGCTAGAGAAACAACTAGGGAAGCCATAGAGACCATTTTAGTGCTTGCCCCTCCTGCAAATGGAAATCGCACAACATGTTTGGTGTTCTTAATAATCATATTCTGATTCAGTGCCCTAAAATACACAGGTGTGCTAAGGATCTTTGAAGACAGTGTTTTATTAGCGTATTTATTGTAACGGGAAACTGAAAAATCAACGAACATATTCAGGACTACAACATACGATACTTTCGAATAGTCGACATCAACCCCCTACACTCTAGGGTTGGTGTAAGGGGTGCACAGAGCGTATAAATTTCTGTTGTAGGTGAAGACATGGCCCTTTGGCTTCTGATAACAAGCCACCGTTATTAGAAACTGATGAATGACCATTATGAAGCATTGCGTAGATTCCCCGTCGTACTCACATTCAGAGTGTTTGAGCGCCGCGCTGTTGCTAACGGTGGTCTGTGACGATGGACAGTTTCGGGTCACTAAAGCAGGTACACAAGCTGAACGGTGCAATGCGATGCAGTCTGGTCATCTGGATGGCAGGACAGCAACGTTAATGTGCCTCGTTTCCGTTAAATATACCAGCTCTGGTCACCGCACACCGAGCATTCGCCGTTTCGTCGACGTTTCTCGGTTGAAAATGACCAGTTTTCCGGGTAAATGTTCTTCGATATCAGGCAAAAGCACAAAGTTTGCTTGTTTTACTTCAGAGTCGTTCGTTTGAAGAACGTCGTCTGTGGAATGAGCTACCGAGGATTTTGGATTTAGGAACTCTAAAAATAAGTATCTCATGATTATGATTGTAATTGATATAACCGATAAAATTCTTCCATAAGATCCCAAAACAAACAAGCTGAAAGCTTTGTCAAGCATCTACAATATGTCAAAGTGGGAAGGGTGTTCGAAAAAAACACACAGAGTAATTTTATCTAACAAATCTGCCCAATATAGAGTATTTCGAAGCCAACCTATAATTTCATTTTTACAATTAAATTCAGGGTAACTTCTAGATCAACACTTTATCAAATAGAACTTGAAATTTTTGACTCCAAAAATCGGATGGTCGTAAACTTATACATCCATATATCACGTTGAGCAATCCTAATATGACTCCTTATATAATTTTTTCAGAACTAATATTCATGTCTTTCCCCAGTCTCAAGGAAGCAAAATATACAAAAGAATCCAAAACAAAGATTTTCTAAGCATAGTACTCACTTACTGTATTGCAGAAAAGCTATTACAAATATATTCAAACGATGTATAATATGGTGCAAAGTCGTTGAATCTCTTGAGCCACTACCAAAAAACGTGAGATGTTTGAGTTCTGGTTATATGGCAGAGTCCTGAAAATTTCGCAGTGAATAATAACTATAACTAAGATGCCTAAATTCAGACCGAATAGGCAGTTTAAAAAAAGCACATCAACATTTGTAAAAATATATTTCAAATTTCAACACTAGCAGCATTCCTCCTGTGGTCCTCAAAGGTGTCAACAAATGACATTGCAACACCCTGTAGAGCCCAGATTTTGCAAAATATGGTAAATGTTGACATTTCAAAGAACAGCATACGAGTATCAAAGTGGGTAGACTAACAGGCACTATTACATTAAGTATGTGCACCAGAGGGCGGCTATTCTATTTTGATGCCATTAAGATAAACGATATTATGGGGTATTTTGCTTATCAGATCTGACCTCCCACTATAGACGCATGCAACATCAATAAAAATGATGAATTTGACGTTTATGAACTAAAAAGGCCGCGGTGTGTTCAGCGTTGATGTAATATATCATCATGTTTAAGCGGATGAAAAATGTGCCTGTAACTTAGGTCATTTAGTGTTTATAATATTAGGCTGAGCTGAGGCTGAAGATGTTCCATCCAGAATTTTGACAGGCCTGATGGTCCAAATTTTAGGAGCAAGATAAGGAATGGATGAATGGATCAAAAATGTGCCTGTAACTTAGGTCATTTAGTGTTTATAATATTAGGCTGAGCTGAGGCTGAAGATGTTCCATCCAGAATTTTGACAGGCCTGATGGTCCAGATTTTTGGAACAAGAGAAGGAAGGAATGCAGAAAAAAGAAGGGGAAGAGAAGCTATGTGTGACAGTATTAATATAATATGTATAGAGATTTTTAAGTTATCGTACATCACATTTAAATTTGTACAAAAATGAAGTCAAGTAGGTTGACTTTATACTTTCTATGCAATTGCTTCACTTAGAAAATACATATATTGGAACGGTTGATATTTTGAAATGCAATAGAGTATATACAAAAACTATTGAACAATATATATTAATATGCTTATTATTCGAGGCGAATGTCAGCTAGAACCTAGACTCGAACACAAGATTTCTGATGGTTAATTGGGAACTCTACCTAAAAATAAAAGGCGTTTTGCGTGGGTTTTCAATATTTTGTCTCCGGCACTTATTTTTTGAGATAATGGAACGATTTTTTTCAATAAGATAGAGAAAAGCTTGGTTCTGTTTGTGCGCAGCCTTCAATTTTTTATACAAAATTTTATATATTTTCACATGAAAATTGACATTCTTTGAATCACACTGGATGTCGTTCTAACCTATCGTTAACCGAAATTTCAAGAAAAAGACTTCAGACGGGCATGAAACCGACCTTTCGCTATCATTTGCAAAATAAAATCGATCCATTATCGCAAAAAATGAGCGTTGGGAATGAAATATTGGAAACCCATTCCTCCCCCTTTAGCCCCGGAATATTTAAGGAACTTTTTGCTAGGTAGAGTCCTCTCTTAAGGGTAGTAATCTGCGACGTTAGACAACAGTGAAAAAGAGGATCTCATTCAATTTCTGTTGAGCTAAGTGCTACTCAGCGTCTGATTTCAGTATATGGGAATGCGGTGTCTATTTTTAAACTAAGCGTAGGACCAAAGTGCAGTCGAGGAGAGTCATGCATGCCATATCGGATGGTCAAGAATCTCGAGCATCTTAAACAGTACAAGATGTCTATAAAAGTGATGGAACAGATGCGAACGAATTTTATGAGCATTGAGTTTGGAATTATATGCGCTAATTGGACGGCAGATTTTTATTACAGCATTTGCTCATTTACCATATGAATTATTTATGTGACCTTCAGTTACATCTGATTTGTCAGACTGGATCCGTTTGCTATTTTTGGTGGTGGTTATTCTTGGCACAAAACGCAATAATAATAGAGTTCATGTAGTATAGACTAAACGGTATTTGGTTTTGGGTTGGAGGTTTTCTATATGTTCACAATTCTTTTTATTGAACTGATTATTGAACAATTTTCAGCATTTTTCATTTCTCCTGATATATCTAAAAACTATTCTTTTAAAGAAAAATTGCTAAGGAGAAACAGTATTACCCAAAGATCGCAAAAAACTTGAATAGTGAAGAAATAGTATAAAGTATGAAAGCTATGTGAGAAAATCACGTTTCTTTGCAATTTTTTTTGAGTACACAGATAATAGATAGAACTTTTACAATTGGGCAAAAACTTGCATTAATATTACTTCGATATCACTGAAAAGTTATTCTTTTGTTTGTGAAAGAATAATTATATTGATGTCAGCAATAAGAATCATAATCAAGAAATTATACCGCATATATATGGATTGAATGCAAGAGGCAGAATTCGCATACTATCATTCATGGTAAAAATAGGAAACCTGGAATGCATCCATAGGTATGAATACCTATTAAACGCATCTCACGCTTTACAGGAAATAATTTCATGTACTTATACATCGCCTGTAATAAAATATAGTATCTTAAACACTGCGCTGGGTTTATACATAGGCGTATCTACGAATCGCTCCAACATTCATAAGATTATTTATTTTATTAGATTCTATCTTGGAAAGATTGTCAGTTTGCAGACACAGTACATGTGCAAGAAGTTTTATTGCACATTTTTCTGGACAATTTCAGAAAAAATTTCAATAAAACTGCTTCTGACTTTCATTGAGAATTTTGCAGTTTCACCCCGTTTTGACTGATGTAGCATCCTCAAACAAGACTTTCCACCTGTCCTACTGAAGATGATTGAAGATGCCACATCAATCAAAACATTGTGAAATGCAAAATTACCAATAAAAGTCTTATTGAATCATGTTTATTGTCTACGAATTGAAATTTAAATTTCATATCATAATTAAAAGTTTCATGTAATATTATTCTATTCGAGGATTTGTTAGAAAAATGATCCAGATGAACTTCGAGGGACGTGATTTTTTTGGGGATGTTAAAAATGTATGTATTAAACTGCCACTTTCCTGAATTCTTCAAATTATAACATCCGATCACAATTTCGAATAAATTGATACTCTACTCAGTACACTCGCGCTGTGAGTAAGACTGAGACAGATAGTATTGGTGCTATGAATGAATGAAGGTAGTAAGGCTACACCTAAATATTGAGGCATTTTTTTCATGATAATAATCATCATCATGCTCAAGCTCCACTTCCTACGACTTTCCTGAGTACCTCCTTAGAGGTCATTTTCATTATTTCCATTCGCAGTCTACGAAGCAGCTCATAAATATGGCAAGATAAAAAGTTATTCTCTTTATAAAGTTTTCAGCAAAACGATAGTGTCTTTATTGTCAGTATTTATCGCTCTTCCGTTAAATTTAAGAGCGCCTTGGGATTTCATTCAACCCAGTTTCTTTTTACACGTTGTTTGCGTTCTTTTTGCGGGCAAAGTTTTTTAATTTAAAGTGTTGCTTCAATTAGATGGAGAATACTGGCGCAACGTGAGACGAAATGATCTAGGAAAAAGTTCTGTTCCTTCTTGAGGCCACTTTAAAATGTAATCAGCTCGTCTGCTAGTGGCATGCTGGAAAAGTTTAACAAGACTGCGCTTACGGTATGTAAATATACTAAGGAAGAGATTGTAAATGCTCTTAGTTGACGGACTGTCATCATTTGTGTATAAAATGGGTGATATTGATCAGTCGGTGTGTCAGCATCGATGAAATTCACAAAAAAAAGAAGAGAGCAACCCATGGTTTGGATGTTTTAGTAACAAAAGTATACAGAAAGCCAAAGCATGCAGGACAATACTTGCATTACAGTTCAAGCTACTCTTTACTTTAGTCGACCAAGCTAGAGTCGGACGACGCCTAGGTCACTGAAAAGGAGCCTGGTATCGAATTAAATCGCCAAAACCAACCACATTTATAGCAAAGCTAGCCTAGAAATGAAACCAATATGGCAGCTACTCATAGGATAAATGAAGAAATTGGGGTTCAAATTAGTATTTTATTCTTTTCAAAGTTTCGGTTTCGGTCTGAATTTCAGAACCAGGTCCCACCATTTTTCAGCCATGATCCCGATCCCTTTTTTCCTAAAAATTTGTCCTGAATTGTTTGCTGTAATAGTCAATATCTGTTTAGGATTATCATGCGTGTCCCAAATACTTCTTCTTTTAACGGTTTTAATTATTTTAATTGCTGCGCTTCTGAAAATTGATTACATTTGACGGAATATAGCTCTGGCTTTTTCGATACATCCGATATCTTGAGTTTAATGCTTTAATAAATAATTGATGCTAATCAATGGTTCCATGGCTGCACCATCCCGAATACAGTGAAACGTGACTAATTCAAAATAAATAAAAACTTCTCAACTTGAAACTCAACCCGCAGTTCCATCGGGACTCCGTTAAAACGTCTGCTTCGGAAAACTAGCGGAAAACTTCCTGCATTTTACATCGCGTCCTATCGGCGAGACAACCGAAATAGACAAGACAGATGGGTAAATACACCCTCAACAAACAAGCCTACGAACAGAGTTTCATGTTTTATTAAATTATTCATATTCTTAAGCAAACTTCCTGGCCGGGAAGCGTCGGTATGCCGGTTCGTCGACAGAAACAGATAAACTTTGCGAATGGGTTGTCGATCTTTGGCTTAAATAAAAACTTTCAGTTTGTCAGCCACACACTTACAGCGAATAACGAACCACTAGACGCGGAATGGCTGAATAAGTAATATTTAGAGAAGTTGATACTTCAATCTTGTGGGAGAAATACGACACAGAATTACTCCATGAAATGGGGTCAGTCAAAATATCAACCAAGATGAAATAACTAATCAACTCGTTCATAAATTAGAAGAAGAATAGGTTGGAGCTATACACCGATATTATAAATCATTATTAGTTCGTTTTCTTTGTTGTTAGATTATATAATAAAGTAAATGCATCAGAACTGCTATAGACATGCATGTTTCGTCTTTAGCCTAGACTCATCAGCATAGCCAATTGCTCTCTGTAGTCAGGCCAGGCTATACTGATGAGTCTAGGCTAAAGACGAAACATGCATGTCCATAGAACGTCTGGTGCATAGTGGAGAGCATACACGTAATACGACGAGCAAAGGATGTCGCTGTAAATCAGTTCTTCCTTGTTAACAGATGTCGTAAGGGACATCTGTTGCCGCTTCAAGACAGTCCAAGTGTTAGGACCTTTGACTTTGTAAGTTGCTGATGGGCATCCCGATAGAGAGCGACACTTGGAGATGAGTTGATAATAGTCAGTTATTATTATTATTTCAACTCTTCACGCAAAATTGCGGCATAATGGGATAATGAATGGCTGTTGATGATCACAAACTTTTGGAAGGTCTTGTGTAGCTTTTTGTTTATTCATAATTGTTGTATGTGTGGTATGAATTTGGTTAGCGTGAGACCTGAAATTGACATAATGAAGGGAATGATAATGACTTTTTTTGTTTTCAGAGTCGTTTAATTTACAATGTGAGATCTGTATATTTACAGATCTTCCCAGAACAGGTAATTTAAACGTTGTTGTCATTGGGGATGACTATATCAATTAAATAGGTAACTCTCTCTGCCTTGAAATGGATTCTCTTGTTGGTATGTATTTGTATGTCCCAGTACAGTTTATATGGATTGTTTGGAATATGAGGTTAATGTTTTGCATGTGCTTGTGATGTATTCTATTGTCTCCTTTTGTTGGAGGCATTTTCTGCAGCTGTCATCTGTTATGCACGGGTCTTTTATTATATACTTCTTGTACTTTCGGGTCGCAATCAATTAATCTTGGATAGACAACCATGAAACCCTCTGCTTCTGGGAAAAGTTGGCCATCCTGCAACCAGGTGTATGAGTGTTTTTTTATCAATGTTATCATTTGTTACATGGTATCGACGTTTGCCATGGAGTGTTTTCTGTGACTAGGTATCTAAGTTTACTTGTTGTGATTGTGCATGGACGTGTGTCTCTGCTCAGTGGTTTGGACAACAGAGCGAAAGAGGTATAGTTCTTGTCCGCTATCACAGTCGCTCTGTGTAACTTGGTTTGCTTGCTTAGACAGAAATGGTCCATCTGTATATTTGGAGAATACTGACAAGATCATAGAAGCATATTTAACCAAACTGGGACACCCTCTATTAAATAATTAGAAATACCATCTTCGTTCAACTTTATTACGGCAGATTATTCGACCTTCCTCCCGTATACGGAGAACGCGTGTATGTCAGCTTTATCTCGAGCGACTTGTCGTCTGTCACTGGAACTGTAGCGGAAGATAAGCTGCCTATTAGGGAAGTATAAATTTCTCAAAGGTCACACACACAGAATCGAGATACTATTTTGCATGGGTAATTCTGTCTCTACAACACAGAGTGACGGATAAACGGCAACGAAAACAAACATTAACATTGAATCGAATGTAAGAGCTCTTATACGTTATTTTTAATGCTAAGAACATGACATGATACCAGGTATTTGTTAAAAGTTATGATTACGGAACAAGTATTTGGAACTGTAGATGTAAATTTGTAGATAATACAGAAATACTGCTCCGGACTTCTTCCTCACCTAAAGACGATCGAAAATACCACATCAATCGAAACTTTGTGTTACTCAAAATTTTCAAAAGTTGATAGCCGTATGATTTTGGAAATATTTGAAAGTAACATTTATCATTGGTATCTTTATGTCATCATATGGTTCCGACAGCTTAACTTCATTACAGCGCCAATGGGGCAGCACTATTCGTCACAATACTTGGAGAAAGATGTTACTATCACACCCCAAGAAAAGTAAAAATATTAACATTTTGTCAATTTTTTTTATACATTGATTAATGAGAATTTGACTAAACATTTTTGAACGAGAGTTACTATAATGAAACAAATCTTCAAAAAAATATCTCGGTTCTCCTTATCAACCGATTAGAATTTGTCAGACTTCGTTTTAAAGTTTGAGCGCCCTTTTATGTGTGCTTAAATTTTCAAGGGTGTAGGAGCCTTAGTTTGGACTTTGTTCAATTTGCAGTATTAACTTCAGCTTATAAATCAGGATTGTGGAATTATTACGCAAAAACTATACAACAGATTTTGCTGTGATGATTCCTCACACTAAAAAGGTTTTTTTAGTCAAATGTAAAAGTCGCGCCTATTGTCGGAGTATTCAAAATAGAATTGCTAAATAACTCGATTATGTCAAAGTTTTTTTTACTTTTTACTAATTTTTCACTATTAAAAATGATTTTTTCCATTTCAAACCAACTAGATCTTATGTAAAATTGATTTGCGAAACTATTACCCTTTTCAATTTTTCTCAAAAATAAATAATTTTTTAGATATAATATTGATGATTTCCTTCAATATGTTTTATAGATAACACGCTAAAAAAACATTCTCCGACTAGGAAAACGGTTTATTCTGAGAAGCAGAAAAAACTATATCTTGTTAACTAGACATAACGCAAAATTCTCTAGAGGTCGATGAAAAAGTGTAAACGGTATTTTAAAACAAATTAAAGAATATCGCAAGAACAATTTCCATTATATCTTTGACCCGTATTTCGATGAAATCTAGTTCAAATGTAGCGTCAATTACAGCCAGTATTGCAAAAAAGTAGGTATTTTTATCTGTAACAGTTCATGTGTGTAACAGTAAACAGTAAAAGCAAACATGTTGATTGTATTGTTTTCAAATAGATGAAATAATATGGCATTCGTGGAGTGAAAGATATGAAAAATGTCGCCAGTTAACGAGGTAGATAAGGATCGTTTCTTAAATCTGTGCATTGAGTAAGAAGCGAAATACAAAAAAATATAGTTCTCTAAGCTTCCTTATTCATGTTCCTCACGTTTCTAATGGTAGTAACGTTGTAAACAAATAAGGAGGTCCAGAAATTATTGGTTCACAGGTTTCATATCATTTGAGACGTAATTAATTATCCTTTATATTTATGTATTTAGTTGCGTAACTTGTCAGGAAAGTCCCATTTCAAGGGAAATGAGCGCCCAAAGACCGGTCAGAGGCCGAGCCGAAAATAGAGACCGGATTCATAATCAGCCTCCCTCAAGATTTGCTGTTACAGCCTGAACGTTAATAATGTTCGTTTGTAAAAAATGTTTTCATTTCCGGCCAGGTCAAATATTATGAACGAGAGATACGAAGGTTGAGTTTCTCGGAAGTCACAGCAATTATTTCTCCTTCTTAATCAGTAAATTCAACAAAGGAACATTTTATCTTCAGACCTGCAAAGGTCTTACACAACAAATAGGTATAACAGCAATTATAAGGAGTAAGTGACTCTTGACGATTTTCATAACTCTCGAGAGTCCACTTTTCATAATTAAGCCTCTCAAGTATCCACTCAATCCTCAATTAATGCTTGAGTAAACAAGCCAGACGGTAACATCGACGCCTTAAGGCATCCTTGACTTGGTAACAAGAGCTTTGTGCCGACAAAACAACTTCAACAGAGGAACTTCTGAATAATAACAAAGCGCTCTCATTCACCAAAATGTTACATGAAAATAATAAATAGGCAGAACTAGCTTACTTAACAACAAGAAAAAGTTTTGAAGACAATTTACAGTGTTGCCCAGTCCTGTAACATTTTTGACAGGTCATGAAATTTAAGGACTCAACCAATTAAAGGTATCATTTCAGCACTGATTCGGTGACAAAATCGATGATAAGCTAATAAATGATAAGCTAATAAATAATTGTCACCAAATGTATATAAATATTTCCTCAACTACAAAAAAAGTATTTTCAAATAAATAGTTTATTATCCCAGTGTATGAAAATGACTCTTAAATATACAGTTTCAATCGAAATATCCTCTGCATTCCAACTCCGAGGTCTGGGTTATCAAATTCATTATAACTCTCATTACCAACTCCGTTCATCCAGGTCATTCATTAAAGTTGTTAAACTGTGGCTTTACCGCGTCTGAAAGCGCCAAACGTCCTGCAAATCATCCCCATAGAGCGCCTCGCGCCTCTAAACACCCGACACCTCCTGCCTCTGTATCGATCACACTTTCAGTGGCAGCTCTTGGGAAGGGGAGGTTTAGAAGAGCAGGCTTATGCGTAGTAAATGAAGATGGAATTAATTGTAAGAATAAATTCTAGAGTATGTGTGGAACGCCATTTCGTATAGGCTCCTGTAACCGGTGGATCTGCGCTCTACACTTCTAGAGATTCGGTAGCCACAGCCGGTACAGCACACTGGATCGATTCGATGAGCGAACGTTTAGCCCGAATTCGTAGCGTTAAAACCCGGAAAGTACCTAGTCTATCTACTTGACTCTGTTTACGTCCCACGCAATTAGAGAAGAGGTTTTCTAAACGAAACATTTCGAATTCGGGATATTGTTTCCTTGAAGTTAAGCGTCACAAATTATATAAGACGAAAATAAATACAATTCTAACTACCCTCAGTTAGTTTCAAAATCCAATTCGTATACCTAGTTAGCACTATTTTTTGATCATGGGATTTCGAAGAAAACTACCTAGAACTAACAATTCAAAATGTATAGCTGAAAAAATGCTCGGTGTAAGAAGTAACCCCAGGCAATTACTTCACGGAGCTTGACAGCGAAATTCCTTTTCACAATTTCTGTATCGAGAGACTGTCATCCCTCAAATTTGTTGCGGTGGAGGTGAATGAACCTTATCAAAGGCCTCGCCTTCTACGAGATAACGACGTTCGGTGTACACTGAGCTCATTAGCAGCCGACTGTGCTCCTGGGGGACGTTCAGTAGGTTCAGCCAATGAATGCTAGAGTAGATGAAAGCGATGAATTATGCTATTTTATTAGAACATGACTGGTGCGGATATCCTGAAACATCAGAATGATCGTCATACTCGAAGTATCTGGGCATAAACCTGGAGCAAATCATGAACAGTTCTTTGCATCATCAAACTGTCTCCAAAATAATGGGACACACCTATTAAACTATATTGTATTGTCATGTGTCAATGTGTCATTTTAGAGTGGGTGAAAATAGCGTTCGAAATTTCGTTACAAACATACATACACGTGAAGCTAATATAAAGCGTGTTACCAACAAGCATTTGAGCCGAAGCATATCTTTTGAGTATAAACCATGACGATAAGACCTGTGATAGCGTATACAGATGTCCAATGGTGGTGAGAGACACTATTCAGTGTAGCGATCAAATGAAACTGAGCGCATTGTAGTCACACCGCCAAATGATCCTTGAAATATGCTCGTATCACCTCGAATTGTTGATAAGCCGACAATTATTTTAAACTTTTTGGAATCGTTTGGTAGATATAACAATCAAAATCTAAATCAAGTTAAACGCGCAGCTTGAGACAACAACCATGACGGAAGTCGCATGCTGATCTGCCAGCAGTGGAGATGGAGGAATACTGAATCATCTTCCATCATGCTTCTGGGAATTAAGATCAACAATAACATGTCATGGTACGATCATGTTGCCCGTTTCGATCTATGTCGTTATATTCTACAAGACATCGTTGGAGTACTGCTCGCATATGTAGAGGTGCAGAACGCCATAAAGCTTCTGGACACCATCCAGAAACGAGCAAAACGTCCAGTGGATGCGCTTGACTGTACAAAGGACCTCCACAGTTTAGAATATCAAAGAAGGGCAGGGATCAGTCTCAGTTCTGTAGTCACTAGAGCAACCACAGGCGCATTCTCACCAGGTCGACATCCGACACTTTGAATGAGCATTTTCTGGAGAACCTTTGCGTTGTAGAATGAACTTTGATATAATCTGCAGCGTTTTATCAACTCGCTGCGCTTATGAAGCGTGATAGTCTTTCTGCCTTTGCGTGAGGTTATCCATTGATTAATCCATTAATATCTCTGTTAGTATATTCATATTCAGGAAAGTTGTTGTAACGACAAGCCTTCGTAGCACATCTACATACATAAGATTATGCACTCTAACCTTGTATTTGTTCATGCCGATGAGGCATTAGCTAATGCGAAACCATAGATCGCAATACCTACAAACACAGGGCGTTCTCCTGATCTAAAATGCAAATGGCGCCTCGTGTAGCTCGATCCGTCAAGCGCCAAGCTACACTGTTACACACTGTTCATTCGCAATTTTAATGCGAGTTACATGAAGTTGCGTATACGGAAGGCGCCATATAACGAGGTAACTATGGGGAGAGAGTTGACAATGAAGGTTCACCTTCGACTTTCCATGCCATACGTGAAGGGAAGTAAGGTGTAGGTTTGTGGGGAATGCTGTGTTGTTCCTATATCTCGAGATGCAGCGCCAACGCCTGGGTCGCTAAATATCTTTGAAAGCGGTTACTGACGACAGACTTCTGCATCGACCAATTATAATACCAATATGTAAGAAATAACCGTGACTCATTCTCTCGCTAATTCGCAGTTTAACAAAAATGGCTACCGCAGTCGATTCTTTAGACGCGGATGAGTGTAGGCGAGGCTTTAAAACTTTCTTGGCTATAAAAGACCCTGAACATTTTTAGTTTTTTTATAAGGGTGGCGATGTTGGGGATGGGTAAGGGGAACTTGGAAACATAAACAACTTTGGTTAGCTGAATCACTGCGCAGAAAGTTCAAAGTCAACCCACTTGGTGTGCTGCACGTGGATCGCGAGAACCTTATTGGCAGTAACCATTCACCGCCTTTATTTACTCATTTAGTTGTTTTTGCCGGAATCAGCACGTCTGAAAACACTCGTGCGGAAATCTACGCGCTACTGGATTCAACTTTGCAACTGAAAATAGATTTGAGTCGGAACATCTGACCAAGCATTTCTTATATGCAACAGGACGAGATATGATAAAAGATTCAACTTACTGGGGAGAGGCTGATTATAGGTATTATTTGAAGTGGTGAAATTAGACCAAATTCATGTGGTTGTGATTCGAACCTGCGTGTCCAGAATTCCATGCTGACACTAGACCACCGCATCGTGATGATCAGGCTTTATAAGTACCTTATAAGGTACACTCTCGTTCACGCCATCTGTTTCTTTGAATTGCTCTCACACCGACCGCGCAACGATCTGTAGATCATGATACTGAGTCCAGTTATCCTAGACTACTTACCTTCAAGATGTGTGGTACCACCACGTGGGAAAGAAGGAAAATCATGCCCATAACGTCCATAACTTCATGAAAAACAGGAAAGAGCCACTAACATCCCCACCGTTTTCTTATGTCCCATATTGAAGAAGCCTCCATATTTGATAATTTCAATTACTGTTATTAGGAATATCAGAGTGAACGGTGAATATTCCAATCTGTATTTAATTAGCAGAGTTCAGATGGGATAAGGATCGTTTTCTTTTCTTCCGCTCAACTTAAGCCAATTAGGCATGATCGAAATAATAACGAAACGTTCAGAGCGCTCCGATTTCCGCTTCCAAGACTACTACCTCCGGTATTAATTTTGAAAGTCAGATATTTTAATCTGGAATTAATTAGTCAGTAAGTTAGTAAGACCAGCTGGCGTAATTATTAAAATTCATTTTCCCAGAAAATGTATAACAAGGGTTTCTTTTGAGTAACGTAAAAAAGCAAGGCGATTAAAAGTCTCAGGTAGAAAATATACTATATAAATCTACAAATAAATTAAATGACGTTTTACAATTTATCATCGGAAATTTTATTTTTCCATCCACTTTCATAAAGTCCATTTTACGCCATAGACAAAAACACATTCTGACCATCAATATTTTCAAACACCAGGTGATACTAGAGTTCTGTGACTGTGACAGTTGATGAATTTATATTTTAATTTTTAGAGTCCGTTACTCGACCAGAACAATATTTCATAAATTAATGTGTGAGAATGGAAAACAAGGACCTTTTATTATTACTATAACCTACTTGACAAAATATATTTCATGGTACTGCTATCTTTACCATACACATCGGATGATGAGACTCACATGTACCAGCAGCGTCGTACTTTTCCCATCTGGTCATGTGGCAGGTCACCAAAAAAGGCACCAGACCACGTTCCAGATCATCGCGTCTCGTTGCGTCGGTTGGCTTTCACTTTTTCAGACTCGCTCTTCACTTCGTTTTTCTCTGTAGAGGCGTGTGCGTAACACCACCACAGCGACCCACGTGGACGATTGTGGGTGGATTTAAATGGTATGATGATAAGCAAAGGAATATCGAAGCACCGAATTCCAAGATGTTATTAGAACAGAGATATTGTTTCTCTGCAATCTGATCGTTCAGCTGTATGACATTTTATATTTATTCCTTCAGGACGGTGGGTTTCCGGAACCAAGGGGATCAGTACCACGTTTTTTAATGGAAACAAAATAAATCAGTTTTCAAACAGAGTATGAAAAAGACTTTCCACCCTGAACAATGCTTTTGTAAAAGTAACAGATAAAACAATAAACACAATATTTCAGAAGAATTTAAAATCAAATGGCGTCTACCAACTATTAATCAATTGAAATTTCGAATAACTCTGAATTGTATTTGCAATTGATTTCCCACAGCAGAAGCGATTCTAATTTCCTGATGTGATACCGTTACAGTACGCACCATCGTCTAATATATCCTAATACGTCTATTGAGGACGCTTATCATATCCATATAAATGGCAGATACTCAAAATGAAAAATGCAAAATAACTGTTCAAATCAGTACATTCCATGTAGTGTCAATAATTAATGATTTGGTTTTGTTCACACGACGCTGTTAGGGTTTTTTTGGTTAGTATAGATTATGGGGAATAGTCTCAATTAGTTACATATTGAGGCCGTCTGAAGGCAATGTTGGAAATATCGGAATTTCCTTGTTAAGATGTTTTCCCACAATAAGCAGTTACACAAAACACACTTCATAGTACTGTCACTCATCGCCGTATCAGATATTGAAATAATTTGAACCGCAGAGCTAAAAGACGAAATATTATCACAAGTATTGTGATCAGCTGTGATGGCGTGATGATTGCCGGAAAGTATATTATCTTCAATTAGGAATTGGAGTAGACTGTGGAAACGGTGCATGAGAGTGACAGAAAAAAACGCAAAGTGGGTTGCTTTTCTGTTATATATCAGCATATGTTGATATTTTGCAGTAACATACATACATCCATGTAGAATTCTTAACCTCTTTTTTCAATCCATTTAAGTCATATCTATCGCAACCCACAGTAGCAATTTCGTACTCGGGTATGCATATACGTCGTCGTCATTAACTCAAATTACAATTATAAGAAGATTTATAGAGGTGCATGCTGAGACAACTTTATTAGCATTAATCTAGCGCAGTTTTACGACTACAGTTGCATTGTGATTATCCAATTGGGCGCCTCCTCTCCTCGCTCATACGACAAATTACTTGTTATTTTTAATGATACCATTAAGTATCTCGAATTTGAAGGCCATCACTTTCAGGAAGATTTATCTCTTCTAATTCGAGATGAAGACATTTTGTTTAATGGCCGTTTTTCTAGCTAGCCTTGATACGTTGGGTTGTGTGTATAATAAAGTGGGCTGGTTTGGGTTAAGAATACCTGGTTAAGCAGCTATTAGTTAAATTTCTTGCCGTCGCACTCACCTATACTCTTAGCGTTAAGATGAACATAGCCTCAATCTCGTTTTGATAGTTGCTGAAAGAGAAGCGCTATAAATTGTATTCAGTCATCAAGTCATAATTTCGTTTAGCCACTACGTGAACCTACAGATGGAGGGGGACAGCGTTGCCACATTTTGTAGTGTGACCCAAAAGTTGTCTACTTTCTCTTTGGATAGAAAACAACGGAGCTCTATATATTTACTTCGCAGTAAAGCGTGTTCTCTGTTATAAACCACCTATTTTCTCATCCAGATTGCCGTGCACCTATGGAAATAGACAAGAAAGGGTGTATAGCAGTAGAGATGGTGAATATTTTAATGATAGCGTGCAACACGTCTCGAACGTATAATAAATCAGTTATTTCCATGTTGCTGTGCGCTCACAGAATCTTCTCTCGTCTCGTCTCTCGTCTCTCTCGATCGACTCGATACAAAAAGAACAACTTGCAAGTCTGCGCGCTGTGTGTTTCATGGGCATATTTTACACCTTTGCTTGCAGGGACGGACCGCTCTCCATTCTTCACCCTTCTGGCGATATCGACAAGCTGCTCAAATCTCTTCGTTTGGTTACAGCAATAGATTGGAAATAGCACCCATCTTCTCTCATCAGTGGCAGTATGGACAAATAACAGAGGTTCTGGATATGGAAGAGTAAGCACATGAGAACATCCAAAAATATGAGCCCTCATGTGGGGTGCCAGGTAACGAGAAAGCAGACTGCTTGGCGAGGGTGGGAGCAAGGGGCACATGCATTGGCCCCGAACCCTTGCTGGGTATTAGCAGAGGTCAGGTCAGTAATGCCCTAGATGCTGGTGCATATAACAAACTGGCGAAAGCATGGTTGGAGAGAGATGATACAAACAGTCCAAAAGGTTCATAGCAGGTCCCAACAAACGTAGGGCGCTATGGCTAATGAACAGGAGGAGGGATCCTCACACTGCAGATTAAACAGGCACCTGACACTCATAGAAGTAGTCAAAGACCCAATCTGTCAGAAGTGCTGGGAGGAGGATTAGACCTCGACTAAACTGTGTTGACTTTCGTTGCTTGAATTAATCCGGTTAATTCATGGTTTTGCTTTTGGAGGGTGATTGTCAATGCAAGGCTTCCATATCTGATGTTGACACCTGTGTTATTTTTTAGCCACAGGTTTACAGGTCTTTGGATCTCTTTCCATGGAAAGGTCTGGTAATAATTACCAAGATCGTCCCATTTTACTGATTTATAGTACCCCTCTACAGAGGCTTGAATTGATATTGTGATCTGAAGTCCCCAGCGGAGCGAATCCATTCCTTCAACAGAGGATTTGTTGTGAGATACAGGTTCAGCAAGTCTTTGAGACGATCCTTGCCGGTTTAATGACTATGTGTTCGAAGCCACAAGGCAAAGGCCTTAATCTTGCGTTCCTCCTCGTCCGTTTTGTCGGAGTATGAACTGTCAACGTTGAAGTCTCCCAAAAAGATTATTTCAAAGTCGGGATGATCTGTTTGTAAGAATCCACAGTGACAGAAAGATTCCCAAAAAACTCTCTGTAATTTCTCTTACACGCTTGTCTGTAAATACAGCAAATGAATTTGGACACACCATTGAAAGCTTCTTTGAACCAGACAACGTCAAATTCTTCAGGCTGAAGGTCTTCCACTCGATTCCAAGAGGGTCCTGATTCAACATATACATGCGCATATGCCAGATCCCCATCCGAATCTGGTGTAGAAGCCATTTCAAGGGTATCAAAAGCAATGATAAGCGTACATTGGAGAAGCCGTCCCTGGCATTCAGTGGAGAGTGGCAAAAATGCGCATACCTCGTTTAATGAAATAAGCGGTGCGTGTTCCCGCCGCCTTGTGCCTCAGAGTTAAAGCTCTATCTATCGTGTTTGTATTGTGAGAGTGTATTGACAGTGAAGGAAGACGAGACTTTGTTGTGGTTGGCTTTGTTTGACATGTTCATTAGAGAAATTCCTTTATCTACATTTCGATTCGCACAAAAGCTTGTTCTTTCATTCCTGACTGTCGCTGATGGAGTGATTATAGGGATGTTGTCTATCCTGAAGGTCAGATCCTCGTATTGCTTATATATTTCAGATGACTTACAAAAAAAAGCGGAGGTTCTTAATTCGTTTGCATTTTTTTCGTATTCGTTACTTCAGAACTGCGGATTTGGATTTTTTTTATGGATCATGCTGTTCCAAACGGGTTTTGAAACTTCTCAATTTTTTGCTTTTTCTACTCCTGAAATGTTCTTCTAAAAATATATTCTGAGACAGCAACCAATAAAAAAAAGTTATATTATGTATACCCTTTCACCGTGGGGAAGAATCTACAGGCTTTCAAACATGTAAAAAAATAGTCATCCGTAGAAAAATGTACTGCCCATTAGGCTGATGCTCAGCTCATTCATGAAAAAAATCAATAGCAGAGGGCTCGGGTTTGACCCCTGTAGAACACTTATAGCGATGTAGTAGAAGTGACGTCATATGTTAAATGTAGGATTCAGTCAAGTATCCATATTCAATTTTTCTTATAGATATCTAGCGAAGGCAAGCCTATTGTACTCCAGAAACGGTGCGAGAGGATGAATTTCAATTCACGAATGCTGATTTAATGAGTATGTTATTCACTTTATTGAATGCTTACGAAACGACAATAGCTTTAACCAAAGTCTTGTCGATATGTTATGTATATAACGCCAACTTTAAGCAGCGACCTTTGGCGTAGAGACCCGCTTGCGGATCTGCGGGACCATCGCCCATCTTCTTCGTCGTGGTCCAATCGTTCAGCATCCTAGCGATGGCCGACAAACGATAGCGATGGGACATTACGAATACTTACTATCCAATTCACTTAATGAAAAAAAAAACAAATTATTACGAGGTAGCGACAGATATCGAAACAACTATATCAAACGGTTTTCCTCAAAAAACAAACACAATATGCTCTTCGTTTTTGAGCGTTTCTACGTTTTCCCAGATTTGATACATTTTTTTGGTACGTTGGTGAGTGCCCACATTTTAAGCCGTAAATAAATTAGTAATGACGCAGATCATTCCGCCACAACGGTGCATCGCCATTACTCCCCAGGTTCATCATCTAGGGCGCACTAAACACAATAGTGACCGTCACTCGGGATACCGTGATTCGCGTTGCTTTTGCTTAATTGGCAGGCGCTGGTTTGGTGGTGTTCTAGTAGAGTCGGTTGACGCAATTTTTTTTCAACATTTTGCACGGAATTCAGTTGAAGCACGTTTTCAAAATATGAGTAATTATGGATATTCTTTTACTTATGTTTCACAACTATGGATCTTGTCTGTATAGTCGCAAAAGCTATTAATACCTATTTACCTAAATTACCTTGTCTTCATTGCTTCTTAGGTGGGCATAACATCGAAAATATGTAAATTTGCCTAGTAATAGCAGCTGTGTCTAACTTGGAAAACATGTAAATCTAATTTTTAATCGAAACTCATCTCCAAGCTCGCGCAAAGTGCCATCTTACAAGTACTTGACGTCGCAAGATGCGACACTTAAATGAGTGTTGATTTTGCCATCACTACAGTTAGACCGACAGACTTTGGATGTTTGGTGCGAAGTGATTATTCGATTATTATCCGTATGATCAAGAACCGAGCGCCCATCACAAGCGATGGTTGTGTTGCGGTGTGTCTGTGCCTGTCCTCCGGGCAACAGCTAGCAGCAGGTCGACAACCTTCGCTCCAACGACGATCAACCCACCAGCAGCAGCCACGCTGAGCTGGACCGCGCCGCCCGCTCAACATATGTCCATTCCGTTTTTTCAATCGACTAATATCATACTCGAATCATCGTTTTTACGACTTTTCATCTCACCGTAACTGTACACGCATACGCACAAGTATTTGTTTTGTATTCGATCGTTACCTAATGGAAGAGAATACTGTAAAATAATGGCTGTTACATGTACAACATTGTCGAATGTCCAGATTGACTGGAGGCCAGTTAATAACCTACGCATTGCTCTGGAATGAGAATTTGGATACGGTTTTGAAGCTATTCATCTTTTGTATCTTAATTAAAAAATAGTGCAAATTAAAGACCTCAAATCTGTAATCATTCAGAAAATTTATAAATATCTAACAACCAAAGATATAGCAAGTTTTAGATATCTTGGATCTTCTGTTATCAAATTGTACCACATCATCCTTCACGTTTCGGTTTCTTAGTACTACGTCATCATCAGGTATCAAGTTTGCTTGTTTTTCTTTTTGGTAATTTTTATTCCTCTTGAATTGCTTGAAAAAATTGTTACATCGGCTTCACATTTTGGCTATTTTCTTCGTCCGTTCTAGTCAAAGCCGTACCGACTGGTTTTGTCACGTGAGGCCAAACACTATCTGGCGCCCTTGCATAGTTGAAAGTTCCTTGGAATCGCTGATTACACGATGAGCTCCTCAAACTACACACTTTTACACACTCAGGCCCGTGCGGTATCCTGAACAATTTGATTTCGACGACTTTCTCATGAGACAAACCTACATAGCCAAACCAAGTCCATCGCAAGAGAGCAAAAATAGGAAGAAACTCTTGAAAGTTTCCCATTCTAATTGCACATTTTAACACTGATATCCATAATAACTTTCTCATGGTAAAAACCTCTTGAAAGTTGGCTCCCCCCTCTGTTAAGGCGCCTCACTTGCCTCCTATCATTAAATTAAAACGTATTTTCAGCGTTTCGGATTGAAAGATGAAGTTATCATCAGTGTCTTTACTGGCGTGTCTTTCTTAACATCAAATTTTCCAATAGCTTATAATTGCAATGTTGTTTTTAAACGTTCAACTTGGTTGAAAACGATAAGTTTCAGGATAATAGCCCCGAATAATCATACGATACGAGGCAGCAAACTTCAACCAGAATGAATTTTCTCGAGAGCATCACAACCGGCGTCAAAATGTAGTAACCAGATCTTAATATAACCGAATATACATATATACATAAATTATACGACGGTGTTAGCTTCCAAGTTTGCCGAACGTTAAGCAACAAAAACAGTCTCTGAAACCCCGCCTACCATCAGCATATTCCTGAAACTTTCACCGCCTTCCCGGCATATATTCGCGAAAGCGGGAAACTTTACGCCCGTTACGTCCTGTTCGAATGGTGATAGTGATACGTGCGGTTGAGACTCTTCCCTGTTAATACTGCGAAACTTTGAAGTACGAAGAAGCACTTATAATGTTTAATTAGAGTTTCATTGACAACGACCAACGATCAAATTATTATGGGGTCGGAATTATAGTCCCCACCTGAAGCTAACAATGAGGATTCCTTTCCCAAGCAGACCTCACAAGCACTGATTTACGAGGGTCACGCTCAAAGTTTTTATATGCAGAAAAACCACAAGATTTTTAAAAAAACTTTGTTGTTTTTTCAACATATTCGCCCCATACCCTCAATACATTTACGCATTCGGTAAAACCACTTGTCAAATTCTTGTGACCAACGTTCTTTTGAAAGGGTGCAAATTTCCTCCTCAAATGCAGCGATTGCCTCTTCATCGGTGGAAAAATGGCGACCTGGTAACTTTTCTTTGATCTTAGGGAATAAGAAGAAGTCGCACGGAGCTAGGTCCGGAGAATAAGGTGGGTGAGGCAACAGTTTGACACCCTGTTCAGCAAAAAAATCGAGTGTTCTAGCGGCGCTGTGGGCGGGTGCGTTGACATGGTGCCATTGGATACTCCGCAGACCAGTTTTTGGATGGCTCTTTCATATTTCTTGGAATATATCATGGGTTATATACCATTCAGAAGTAACTGTCTTTTGATTTTCCAAGGCTACCGTTGTGATGTATTCACTTTTAAAAACGATGCGACCATTTTCTTTCCAACACTCTTGTAACGACGATTTTCGTTGGAGGCTGCTCACTTTCAAAGCACCAAACTAATGACTGCTGTTTAGTTTCGGGATCATAATGATATAACCATGTTTCGTCTCCGGTTACGATATTAAAAGTGTTTTACTGTGCCCATTATCAAATTTTTCAAGCCCAATCAACTCTTGTGGCTTTTTGCTCACTGGTCAACAAATGTGGCACCCATCTGGAACACCGCTTCCCTAGGCGAAGGTGATCATGAATGATTGTTCGGACCGTTGCCGATGCAATCCCCAGAGAAGCCTCAATCTCGGTGTAGGTTATATGTCGATCTTTTTCTACCATATTTTGCACAGCTTCTACAGTTTCCGGAGTAACAGCAGTGGGCAGTCGTCCTGTGCGAGGTTCATCATCGAGTGAGACCCGGCCCCTTTTAAACTCAGCAAACCAATTAAAAACTGTAGCCCTAGAAGGAGCAGAGTCCCCAAAGCAACTCACTAAACTTTCGTGACATTCCGCTTGTTTTAGTCATACAAAATCGATTCGAACGCTGCCTTTGCGTGTAAGCACTTACAACTTTAGACAAAATAGCTGCGTGCTCAAACTTGTTCAAACTTGTATCGATTAGGAATATCTAAAGACTATCAGCGTGACCCTCGTAGTTAGCGCAACACATGTCGGGTTCAAATTGTGTTTTGGCGAGTGGTGAAATTGTATAGCGTTTGTTAGAACATTCAGCTGTATCACAATGTATCTTGGAAATGTATAAGCCCAATCCGCCAATGAAGCAATTTCATTAGGCCTGTTTGCGCGCACCACCTCCATGCATCTCGTGCAGTCAACAATATAAATTGAGTAAATAAAATCTTCTGGAAAGTCCGCCACAGCGATTAAGACTCGATCGAGGAAGTGAAATCGTGAGCGATAAATAATCCTGGTTTATAGGTGCAATCTGGGCAAGGCCTCTGGGGCATCTCTAAAGGTTGCTTGGGTTAAATCACAATTTGATTTCAATCATTGTCGACGGCAATCGTAGAAATATCCCTTTGCAGTTTGTCTTGCTGTTTATTTATTTGTGGAGGATACAGAAACGGAGTGCTTTGATCGTTAGCATTTTCTAGTTTCTGATGGTATATTTTGTAAATGTTTTGTAGCATATTCAAAATCACAACGGCTAAAAATTCCGTCACGTTATGAAAAAAAACTGTCAATTTAATATTTCGGTGTCATAACTTCCAAGACTTTCCTAGGTTTACATTATAAATATTTACTTAATTTAACCCTATATGATCAAAAATGTATTATTACTTTTAGATTATGATAGCCTTGCACATATAGGAGGATTATTATGTGTGCATGAGGCCTACTTGAAAAGATTACTTTAAAGGTGAAGGTTGAGATCAAATCCAAGTCCACCATCAATTATTGATTGGATTAAATGCAGTACTTTTATTTTTGAAAAGCCTCTATATCATTATCCATACATTAACATGAATTCTCAAACCCATGATTATCTCCATATCCATATAAAACGCAATGATTATTACTGAAAGGAACGGCCATAAAGCAACCCTAACTCATCAACTTTTACTGTCAGCGTTTTCGGAACTCCATTGCAATTTGGAGAGGGATGGCTATTACATAATAAATACAACAATAAAGCCTATGCCTTTACGATACTCTTATCGCGAAATCTTACACTTTATTCAAGGGAACGTGGGTGGAAGCGCGTTCGCTTTATGGAAAGGACGCCATAACACTCTATTTTGACTACATGGATTGATAGAAATTGGCTGGGGAAAGAAAAGGCAATGATATCCGATGTTACAGTGGCGGCACTAAGAAATATTCTGGGGAAATTTCACAATTATTAAATCCTGACCATTGACAATGGTTGATCATTTTTGTTTTTTTTATAATCACATGCACAGGCAGTAAGTTTCCTCTAGTACTGCGATTTCGAAATTTTTCGCGATTACAATACTTCCTCGCCTATTGGCGAAATATAAAACATGCCTGCATTACCAGCTTCTAAACTCTAACACAAACGGAAAGGCAAGTAAATTCCATTCCCACCTGATGAGAAAACACAAAAACACTTCAAGATAACGCGAACAAATTTAATTAATACAGAACATCAATCCCTCACTTCACAACAGCTGCACAATTCCATAACAGGAATTACACCGAATTTGGGGGGGGGGGGGGGGTTGTTTGTCAGTGTTAAAATTCCCTGGATATTAATAAAAGCTTCTAAGCTGTTGGGTCTGCCGCTCGCCGCCTTGATTTATGGTACGCAGCAAGACCGAGGTCGTTTCATGGTTTCGCTCCAAACCGTTTTCAACTGTTTCGCCTAGCCACCGCTAGTATGTGCTTCGTGGATTTCATTTGTTCAGCTGGCTAGATTAGAGATTAATTAAACAGGATAATCCTCATTCTCAAATTGTTGTTCCGAGTAGAGTGACGTAATCAGTGATATTGGGAGATGTTTGATATATTACTCTAACAAACTAACATATAGGCTTCATGCGAAAGATTTTGAAAAAAATGAAAGCGCTAAAATTTGAATCGCCAGTTATTGCACATCCACCAAAAATTCAAGATCATCCAACAAAATGGTCTCTCCAATGAAAGATTGAACGCGAAGTCCAATGGTGTGCTCAAATTTACTTATTTATTTGCCATCTGATTTGAATAGCGATTATTAATAATTCTCAGCTCTTTTCCATCATGTCTCAGGTCTTTCAGAATGTCACAGAACCTGAATATCTATGTTGAATCCTCAAAAAGGTCTTTAGAAGCTAACTGACTTACGGTATTTATAAATGTATATATCAATGCGTTGAAAATACGAAAATGAGTCAATCTCTTCAATTCTATGCAAGTTATTTGAAGGATTTCATTGAGACTACCACTATTAAACATTCAAACAGTTCTGTTCATCGCTTAAATACTCAAATGCCCTTAATTTTAAATATTCGCTGTACTGACCATTAATGTCAAGTTCATAATTAAACCCTAGGACAAAGCTACGTATTTCGCTGTCCCAGAAACTTTAGCATTCTACCAGAACATAAAGTAGAAGTTACTATTCTTTTTCTAAATCATTAATAGTATAATTAAATACCTCTTTAGCAATTAAGGTCGGGCAAAATTCATGGGTCCTAGTTTCATTATCTTTTTACACCCGTTCTTCTTGCTCTTATCAAAGAGCTCGCTATAAAGCTCTGGATTTAACAACGCTTTTCACTTCCATGTAAATGAGCTAGATAATGGAAAATCCATAAATGCAAATACTGCTTAGAGATACCACCTCGCATGTTTTTATATAGTTCATTCAAGTTTAATTTTGATTAAAATATCTGACGCGATATTTATATGAAAAATTAAGTTAATCAATGTTTTTGCTGACTTTGATAAGAATTAGCTGTTTTTATTTAATAAAATAGTTTTACAAGGTTATTTAAGAATAGTCCACTGATGAGGAGCTTGAATATGCCCTTCTAAAAAACTGTGCAGTTCATACGAGATGCCAGACGTTTGAGTTCGGAAATGGAAAGAGCGAAAACATTTACCATCTGATATGATGGATAAATGTAGTTTTGTTGCAGTCTATCTTGGTTGTGGATACATTGCATTCATTCATTACATAACAAGATAATTCAGTTTTGATCTTGTGTTATTAATGTGGAGTATTTCGATCAATACAAAATTATAAATTAAATTGAAAGAGGATTTTTTCATTTTCTGTCTTATAAGAACTCCATCTTCATTTACAAGCAATCTACCAACTCAATCCCTACCCCTCACCCCTAGCACGTCGTCTCTAGCCGGCTCCTTTATTTTCTTAGCCAAACTCGAATCTCCCGAAGTGCGGCAGTTATGCAAAAATCCTCCGGTGCACCTACACCTGCACCTACTCCTACGTCGAATCATCTCTCTCAAACTTCCACGGTTAAGAAAGTTTAACGTGAAAACAGGCGAATCGATAGCGAAGCTCTGGTCGCGACATGTAACGATCTTCCTTAGATCCTATCTCACTCCAACTAAATTCTACTACAATGGATATCTGGACATAGCGGAGTGCCGGATAAGCCATCTGACTAGGCTAGGAGCTATAGGCTAGTTGTGGTAAATCGCGAGAAAACAAAACTTGTTTTGTTTCAGTCCATCTTGGTTCTGCATGGACTGTAATAGCTTTGTTGAAGTCTATCTTGGTTGTAGATATACTGTATTAGCTTTGTTGCGTCTATTTTGGTTCTGGATATACTGTAGTAGCTATGTTGCAGTCTATCTTGGTTCTGGATAGACCGTAGTAGTTTTGTTGCAGTCTATCTTGATTCTGGATAGACTGTAGTTTTGTTTCAGTCTATCTTGTTAGTGCATAGATTGAAGTCTGCCTTGGTTGTGGATAGACAGAAGTAGCTTTGTTGTAGCCATTGAACCAATAGTGGGTATTAATAAACGTCAAATCAATACGGATCTAGATGACTGGTCACACAAATCTGACGAAACCACTGCTAGATGAAGACGACTATGGCCAGGCCAAAAGTTCAAAACAAACCCAGACAATCTTCGAATTCTATAGCTAGTAAACGAAGGCAGATAATTACTGCTACTATTACTACTACTACTAAGGTGAGATGAAACCAAAATTACAACTTCTGATCAGGCACAAATGAACTTTCGCAATAAACACTGTATTTACCACTTTCAAAGCATTCCATTGTGTAGACTTATACGCTCGAATATTTACGGTAAGCTCTCCTTTTTGTGTATAAACTGGATCTTTACTTGAATCATCGCCTCTGCCATTGTCTTGTTGGAAGTTCTGGCACAAAGAGACACTGCTGGCTTTTCACCGGGTAAGTTTTGAGCGAGTTTCATGGTCACCGAACACAATACGTTCACATACGTACACTGGAGACCAAAGAGACTTCAAACTGGAATAAGCTGTGTTCGAGAATCTACGGAATAACTTCGCGACGTGAGACCCACAAATATCTGTTCGAAAGCTAAGAATAAAATGAAGTGATAAGAGTACACTTCGCAACTTATTTGACACATTCCCAATTACATCGTGTTTATAACTTATCTTGCTTCAAAGTGTAATGGTTGACAATTTTCTTCTTTCAAAACATTACCGATGGATATGACGAAGGGTGGCTTACGATAAATGGTTTATTTCAGCTTGATAACAGATACATGAAATAGGTTGTTATTTCACGATGTTTAGATTATACATTTAGCACGCGAAGCGTATAAAAAAACTGGGCCCTTTACTGATCAAGTCTCAACTGAAGCTGAAGAGCAAAAAAACTACTACAGTCTATCCACATGAGTGCGATAAGCTTTCTGCATTCCTGAGAGAGAACATTCTTCTGCCACATTTGGCAGCATCAAAACGATCATAAATCTCAAAGCAGCCTGTAGTTCAATTTGATTAAGAGACAGACATCAAAGACGTTACGTAACAATGACAACCGTATCGCATGAAAGCAGTGACATACTCCAACGCACTTTACGGTTGCTTAACAAACAACACTCCCAGACGATATGACGGACAATCATATTAAGTAATTTTAATGTTTACTCATGAATATACCGAATGGAATATAAATATTCCATGTGCAGAGGACTTTACGATGCCAGACTCTGCGTTTAATTGCCTCGCGCACCGTATATGGCGATCGGTAATATACGAACAAATTTATTCTTAACGGGAATGATTGTGATTTCTGTTGGCCGATTAGAGAGTCCTGTTGTCATCGTACGAGTATATTACTGGCAATCGTCGTGTTAAGAGACTATCTTCACAATACTACAAATTTCAGGTACCTGGGGGTGGTATTCAGAGACGTTCCTTGAGACTTCCTTGAACCCTAAGGAAGCCTTGCTGAAGAAACGTAATCCATAGTCAGCTGAGCCTTCCTTCAGATAGCCTTAACTAATCTATCTTGGTTGTGCATAAAATGTTGCAGTCTATCTTGGTTGTGGATAGACTAGTAGATTTGTTGCACTCTGTCTTGGTTGTGGATAGATCAGTAGTTTTGTCTATCTTGGCTGAGGAAAAACTGCAATAGTTTTGTAGTTGTTTTTCTTGTTGGTGGATAGACTGTAGTAGATTTGTTGCAGTCCATCTTGGTTGTGGATAGACTAGTAGATTTGTTGCACTCTGTCTTGGTTGTGGATAGATCAGTAGTTTTGTCTATCTTGGCTGAGGAAAAACTGCAATAGTTTTGTAGTTGTCTTTCTTGTTGGTGGATAGACTGTAGTAAATTTGTTGCAGTCCATTTTGGTTGTGGATAGACTAGTAGATTTGTTGCACTCTGTCTTGGTTGTGGATAGATCAGTAGTTTTGTCTATCTTGGCTGAGGATAAACTGCAATAGTTTTGTAGTTGTCTTTTTTGCTGGTGGATAGACTGTAGTAAATTTGTTCCAGTCCATCTTGGTTTTGGATAGACAAGTAGATTTGTTGCACTCTATCTTGGTTGTGGATAGATCAGTAGTTTTGTCTATCTTGGCTGAGGATAAACTGCAATAGTTTTGTAGTTGTCTTTCTTACTGGTGGATAGACCGTAGTAGATTTGTTGCAGTCCATCTTGGTTGTGAATAGACTAGTATCTTTGTTCCGGTCTATCTTAGCTATAGATAGACTGTAAAAGTTTTGTTGCTGTCTATCTCGGTTGTGGATAGACTGTAGCAGTTTTACTGCAGTCTATCTTGGTCAAAAATTGATTTCCGGATTCATAATCGACAACTTTTAAAACCGTACTATTCAAAATGCGAGAAAATCCAATGGGAATTTCATACATTGTCCAACTTTGTGATAATCTGGAAAGTGGAAAATACTGGTAGTATGGCGCGTTTCAAGGCTCTTATCCCGATTTCCCATTCGTCCATACATAATTTCCCCATAAATTCCCATGGCGCGACCGCTCTCTATGACGGACGAATTTATCGTCCGCTGGACGGAAACTACAAGGAGGGAGAAATAGGGAGTGAGAGGAGGTGATATAACGGTAATTTTTGCTGAAAAAAATAATTCAAAATACAGTACCTGCTTGTATTGGCGAGCAGGCTTATGCTGCTTATCGAAAAACTTCCTATACATGATTCCACAGTGAGCTTAAAGGCTTTTCAAGAAATTCGCAGCTAAAATAACTTAAAAGTACTCATCATTTCGCTTGGGTCTTAACTCGCAACAGGCTAAAACTAAAATTACGTAACACTAGTGAAGTGGCCAAATATCGATGTTAAATAATATATCAAATACGACGAATGTTTTTTACGAGTATATCTACTGACTGAATAGTAGCTTCTTTAGTCTTGCCAGCAACCCATAGGTCCAGGCAAAGACTGAAGACCTGATTCGTGATCAACGCCACTCAATTACCCAGGAAACGATTTTTCGTCTTATCTGAAGAGAATCTATTTTTCGACCTAAAAAGTTTGCAAAATCGAATTTTGACACCCACCTCGAGACGAAAAACAGTTTGCCTTTTTATTGTTGAACTCAATCCAATGGAAAATTCGCCGCTGGATTCAATGGTGTGATCATACTTGGGCTACTACAGTCTGTTCTCCGGGAAAAAACTATTTTATGACAAAATGCAAATCTGGAAGGGAGGGTCGAAAAATATCTTTCTTCAAACAGGTCAATCACTCGTTTCCTAGCTAAATTTGGGGCGCTTATCACGAATCTGACCTTTGTTTCCGCATTGGATGTAAGGGGAATTACCGTGAGAGTCAGGAATATCATTTCAGTACCGGCCCACCTTCAAATGGGCACCCCACGACATCTTAGGGTTTTTCAATAGTCAAATTCGGATTCAGCCCCCTCATAAACATAAGCGTGTGAATTATATTTCATATCGGAGGTACTTGAGCTTCAAATATAGCTTTTACCAGAAATAATTTGGAAATAAAATTGATAATGAGACAAACTATTGTACGGTCATCAGTCCTTGATAAGCGCGCAAATTTTTCAATTAACATAAGTTCCAGGTCTGCAAAAGACCCCCAACTCAGTACGCAACTGGCTTTAGGATTGCCCCAGTAAATTAATCTTGCGACGCGGGAATGTGACGCCAGCTTCCCGGCGAGACTCCCGAGAGAACCGTTGCTGTATGTGGGCCACGCTATGCGATTGAAATTCCTGTTTGCTGTTAGCTTATTGGTTATGGAGGGCGATTTATGTCCACCACAATCACATACGTATTATAAGATATTTATTCAGTTTGAATACGCGCTATGAAATATGTGAGAAAGATGAACGCTATACTAGTGACAAAAAGTTAGGAAGTGTGAGTCATGCAGTTTTTACCTTGGGGGCACCATTCTCTATACATAATCTTGTTTTACATGTCTCAGTCTCAATTTCTATTATACTTTTCAAGATTTGACCTGAGGGGTGAAAAATTGAGACCTGAAAGATAAATCTTCCCACTCAAAATCGAAGCTTCAATATAATACCATATTATGATAAAAAATAAATAATAATAATAATAATCCTGATTACAAACCCAACCACCCTATAAGTGCGACGTTACTTTCCTTACATAAACCTCAGACATCCCAATGTGTGCTACAAAACCTGTAATGGAGAGTTTCCTCACTTGATGCGGTGGCAGAAAGTAATTGCAGAACACAACAATATAAACTTAAGTTTAATTTCCGCTTTCAGTTGCAAAGTTTAAATTGAAAACACCTTTTATACCTCCGTCTGGAACGGGAATTAGACACCACAAATTGTGCAGCGGGCAAAGTAAACATTTTCTGGACAGATTATCATGACGGGGTGGAAAAAAATTGTAAGAATTGATAGACAGTGATGGTATCCAGGAGGTGTTGTACAAATGAGACATAAATATAATTATAATTAGAAAATTTTAAGTAAAGATACCAATAATGATTTGCGCCATATATTGTTGTATATAGTAAATTATGACCACCATAATTGTGGATATACACATCAACAAATGAAGCAAATTTGTGAAAAACCTACCTTACCAATTTCAACGAAAATTCGTAAAGTGACTCACCTGAAACAATGAAAGACATTTATTCAGATTAATAGAATGTTTTCAGATATATTCACAGCATGTAAATAATGAAAATAGAGATTTCATCAGATCCCTGATGTAGATGTATTCAGGGAAGATTTCAAAATAACTCTGTGATTTCGCTAGAGAATATAGGTGATATGATACTATTCCTTGAGCTATATCTTTCTTTTTATACATCCTACGACTTGAAATATTTAAACAATAAGTTAACATAGAATACAAATAGATGGAAACTTATAGTAGTGTATCGATAAAAATTGAGTATAAAAGATCAGTCTCTTCATTTACTACAATGCAATCAGGGTTTTGTATATATTCAAAAATCTTTGGTATTTCCATGATCATGTATTTAGTTACAACTATGAAGCATACTTAGTATAAGTTTCTCATTATAAGCATCCAGTAAATGTTTGGAAAATATCTTCTTGTTCATCTATTACTATTGTTAAATATTTCCCAATAAACATTTTGTATTTCGATGACTATTTTTGTATTACTTACTCTATATTCAATAATGCATCGTTTCCTAAATTAATACTTTCAATATCTGAACAACTTTATAATCATCATTACACTAAAACATGTAAAGGACCTTTCAGATCCAGATGTAAAATCCATCTCGCTTTTACAGGTGACCTAGCTGTATGTGTACATTTTCCTGCCAACTAAATTGGATTTCTCATTAGCCCGGATAACTAAAAAACTAATTCGCTGTAACGCGAGCCGGTGCAGTGCAGTGACAGCATAGAACCATCGGACAGGAATGGAGAGTGTGTCATAAATCAAATAAAAATCACCTCTGCCATGCCCGTTCGACTTTTTTAATCAAATAAACAAAAGCCGAGTTGGGATGCGTTCTCATGATTAACTCCCACTATCACTCATTTCTACCTCCAACGCCGTAGGCAAGGGAGGGAACTCGTTTATATTATAGAATCAACTATGTCTGATGCTAGGATCGTGATCATATATACAAGTACTAGAAAATACTAGAAATACGTATAGGTAGACAGAAAAAGATAGCTACTATAATAAACTTTCGACTAGCTATGAACTAGGTACTAAAATTAGATGTTTTCAGCTGGCCCTGGATTGAATTCCTGAAGATTAAGTTCTCATATCTAGTATTTGTAGAGCTCCTATCAGTAGCATAAGTCGTAAAGTGGTTTATATCAGTTCCAAACAAGACATCGCTATCAAGAGCGAGGCTATATCTGGGTGATATTGCAAAGAGAGCTGTCAGTAATTGCTTGTCAGATATGTAGTTATATTCTAGGACAGCGAGTGATTACTAATTAAAGAAGAAATAAAGGCAACAACAAGCCAGTGTGATCTGAATGACCACCTGTACAAATTTGGGCTTCACGATGGAGACCTGAACGGCAGAGAAGGTAGAGTCAGCCTTTCTCGTCCTCTGTGAGGCTCTTTGAAGAGCCTAGACTACAACCTAGAGAGTTCTATGTGGCACCAAAAGGGAAACTGTACAAACTAGTACAGGATTCAATACTGGTGGAAGAGGTGCTGTTCGAAATAGGTGTAAAAGCACAATATTTATATCAGTACACATCACGTAGACCGTAACACATATTTAGGGCAAGAAAGGTGGGTTTTAATTACTAGCTTCGATAGATGCGTCCATCCAAGCTTGTCTATACATGGTACTTCTTTTCTCCATGGATTCATTCATATTTATGTTGACGTGTACGTAGCTTGCCTCAAATTTAACATATGAAGTTTCAAAGCTTTCCTCATTTTCTGCCATCTCTATTGTATTCGATTCTCAAATGACATGACGGATTTTCCGTACCGACTTTGCTCGGTATCAACTTATGTAAATAAGTTTCATATGGAATCTCAAACTGGGAAATTCAATTTATCCAAAACCCGCGGAACAAAATTGTGTTATATACTCCAGCGGCTCTTAAATTTTCTTCCGCATATATTCGGAGGTCTCTCTATCTTGTGGCTGTTAACTGGGAAAGTGGGTTTGAACGTTACATTTCTGGACATTTCTCATATCCCTCCTTTGGTTATCGGGATGACAAAATAATTTATATAAGTCGACCTGATTGATCAAAACCCGAATGATACTTCCTGCTGTATAAATGTTTGTTGATCTACCAGCATACTAAAGCCAGTCCTGTGAGCTCAAACAAAATTTCCATCAATTAATTGATATAGGTAACGTCTCAAGTTTATCCAATATCAATTCTAATGAAGCCTCCAATTGGGTAAACAGAATCTGTTCGGGCGAGGTTAATTTAGGCGGCTTGATCTATAAAAATAAGATGGCATGACAGAGAGACAACATAGCATCTAGATTGGAATGAATTTATTCTTAATTGTATAGAGAAAGAGATCTCCTGATTATACTGAATCAAAGAAAATCTTCGTACCAATTTTTTAAGTTGATCATGGGAGGAAACATTATCTTATTGTTGATATTAATTCCCAGAAGCATGATGGAAGATGATTCAAGTATTGAATCATGGCAAAGCCGGCCATGTTGTCAACCAGGCGGGAAATTATTCAGGAATGAGTTGGGTTGTTCATTTTTTTGCATAGTCGTTATGGAACTCATTTTCAAGGTCATTTTTAAAAGCAGTCCATATAAAATACCCAGTCAAACGCCATCGCTACCATGCAATTCAAGAACGTTCACATTACCCCAAATAACAGCCTGCGTAGTACAAATAATCAGTTAGCAGATGGTCGTTATCCAAACACATCATTTCTTACATTACCCTGGCTGGCGATATTCAATATCTACGTGTGTAATCTTTTAAATTTCCATTTGCGGCCGTCCAATTTGCACAATCTACATCGCGCGTTTACAGAAGCCTCCGTCTCTAGAAACGCCAACAATATGTAATAGCACCACCATTATTTTCATTCAATCTATCAAATTCGCAGTTCATACATACTATCACACAAAAGTTTACAAGCAGTTGTTTTGCATCCCAAACAGTTTTCCAGCACGGACAATATCTTTCATGCTAGTAAAATACCTAACCGATGAAAGAAAACTATGAGGATCCAGATAGCTCCACAAGTACCTATATAGGTCTAAAATGCGTGTTGTATGACTGATACGTATTCAAGTTAGCACCAGTATATGTGGAAGTGCAGCATTGATATTCTGGTAAGGATGCGGATATTTGACTGATACATCGATGGATCAGTCTGAACAGGAAACAGGAGCCGGAATCTACGGTAGAGCGCCTAACTTCTAGAGCCTTTGATGTATCTAAATAAAGTCTTCTTCTCTATTGACACTCAGTAATTATTGGCAATGAAAAGACAGAGGATCTTGCAAGAAAGTGGTCACCATCCAGCCTTGGAGATCCTAAAAATTCAGTTAGGAACCAAGTAAAGGGAAGGGTGAGACTTCAGCATACTGGAACTTTGGATTGCTAGTGGACTAATTTCTTCGAACAAGAATCAGCTTCCCATAATTACAGGACACTATGGCCTGAAGAAGGACCGGAACAACCAGTACAGTACCACCAAGTAAACTGCACAATGTGCAAGACTCATAGAATGGGCGCTGTAAGCAACAAGAGTTGTACAATAAACCTAAAAGCAGCAGTTCTAACGAGGACATTACGTCGAAAAAACTGTATATTATACGCTTATCAAAAAGGCCGCAGAATATAAAACTGTTTACAAGAATTATATTCGACGTTAGAAGCAAAAGTTTGATGACATCTAGTGTAACGAGATGCGCCTCATCAAAATACTGCAGTAAATGCATGGTGTCAATCTCCTTGACGGCATTTTGGATCGACATAAAGTGCATACGCCTTTCGCCCAACACGACAGTAATCAGATGCCGCAGAAGACAACAGCAAATCGACCAAGGCCCCAGGCGCGTAATTTATGTGCAGATTCGATTCCGAGACGCATGAGGCGCTGGGCTACAAAAATCGTAAGACAAAAGTGTGATTGTTCGGTAGAATTCCACGTCTGGAACATGACGTGCATGATGTAAGGTTGAACGATGCCCCGGAGCTAGAAGGAACTGATTCAAAAGATAACAGAATCGCCTTACAAATGTTTATGAAGGCGGTTCTGATAGCAAAGAAATTGTTCGTAGTTGAAACAGTTTCTCAGGAACACAACAATTTTTGAGATCTATAAACTTCTTTATCCCTCCTGTAGTGCTCCCACTTATCAAATAGCATGTAGTAGCGCTGTGTAGCGCTTAACGCAATAATAGTGTTAAGAGTAAACGTGGCAACCTGGCAAAAGCCGAGAGCATCTATCTCTATCAATGTTATATGTATATATATATGCGAATGCGATCCTTCGACGTTCGTCAGTAAGCTCGAATAATTGAGACTTCATCAACAACAGCCAGCGTTTCGGTTTCATTTTCCAAAGAAATTAACCCGCACTTGGTTCGCCTCGGTGGAAGTTGAGTTCCGCGAAACTTCAAACAGCGAGCGAATAACGGAAAAACGTTCCATTTAGTGAACAGCCAAAAGTTACTTCATCCGTCCCAGTAAAAGTTTGTAGTTGCAGTAAATTGAGGTACGACAGCTCAGGTTAGCTATTTTTCTTCCGGCAGACGTAATGTTTCTTATTTTGTTACTGGAACTCAAAGAACAAGTGAAGGGCAAACTTGATGTTCGTTTTTGAAGAGCCTCCAGTTTCAAGACTATATTTTGGCGGAGTCGAAATGTGCTGAAAGTTTTGTAAATAGTTTCACCGGTGGTGAGTGATTCTAAACAGCAATAAAAAATTGTGCAACTTAGACACAAGGTTTCACGAATGAAAGTAGGTTTTGGATAATGCGTTTTTCTTTGTGAAGTATCGTCATACTGTCAAAATTGACTGTTTATGAATAGTTAAGTACGTGAATATAGAACTAGAATTTTATTTATTTCGTCTATTCTATTAAATTATTTATGTGTCTTCTGAAACTTATCCAATGGTTGTCTCTAATTCATTATATTTTCTACGTCTCTATAATTGAAACGACATACGAATAATTAAATATCTTTACCAACGTTTCAGCTGCCTCCGAATCAATCATCATAGTAAAAAAAATAAATTAGATTTTTTATGCGACTGCAATTAGGGTTAAAGGAAACCCTTAGGAAACTTCAATCATCGCCGACAAAATATTATTCGGATAATTCATATAAAATATTCTATGACTCAATAGTATAGTAAGGTAACATATACGTATACTCCTAAATATATGGAAACTTATTAGAATTGCATAAAAAATAAGTTCAAAACTTATTATTGAAATATTAAGAGTTTGAGCTAAAGCTGGGGATACTGTAAAAAAATACCAGCTCTTCAACTATTATTGACCCATCCTCCAGTTTAGAACTCCTGGCGACATCTTTCGGTCGTAGAAAGAAGCTTGATTTACCAGTGCCAATGCACACTTCACTGCATTTTTAGCTGATTATACTGAGTGCTACAAGATGGCGCTACGACAGCGATTTTGTAAATGAATAGGTTAACTTAAGAATAAAAAAAAATTGAAAGTATACACCTGTATAATCACACTAGTACTGAAAGTTTGAAGGACTTTCGTTATAACAAAAAGGAATTTATGATACATGACGATTTGATACTTTTTGAAATTATTTTGTCCCCCAAAAAAATGTTTTTAACTACACCTGAGAGTTATTAGAAACATGAAAAAATAGTGAGATTATTCGTTATTATTAGTGACCCATACATAGCCTATCCGTCATCAGGTTTTGTAAATATCAAAGGAACGCTTTTGAGATTAACGAGGTGATAAAAATGGCAAGACAAGAAGATATTTAAATAATACGTGAGCCCATATTTTTTGTGGACCTAGGTATAAAATGACCCACTATTTGCTTATTTACCGCCAACAGATCGATTAAGAAAAAAGAAAACCGCAGAACCCATTACGTGCCCTCTTCCCCCTCTCCAAAATCATCGAATTCTGTGTAGTGGTTACTGAGATGACACAGTGACAAAGCTCCAACAGATGCATGACCCGGATGCTTATGAAAAAAAATTCAACATAGCATTGTATCAGTCAACTACAGAGTGCTGTACGGTTATTTTCCAGTTATTAAACGTAGGTATGAAAGTCTTTACACACATACCCCAAGGTTAGAATCATATGCATAGATACTACAACGATGTCTGTGATAAAAAAATTGAACGTAAGCGCGTAAATCGGAGTGATTTTTTCAAATTCCTCGCAGAGCATATTTATACCATTACATTGCATGAGTGAGATAAAACTATCATTCTATCAGGCAACAAAGCCAGCATTCCATTAGGTCTCAATGTAGCACTTTATTATTAACACTGACTGAGTTTGATTTGCATTTACAGGTAAAAGGTACTTTGGAAAACCACATACTATGCATTCTTTTGCTATTAATCTTGATTGCAAATAAGACAAACTGTCTAGAACGGATAATGACATATTTGTTCGTTTAGGTATAGGCGAAAAGCATATGTATAGCGATATCGTTAAGATCTAGATCTAAATCGCTTCAGAAGCGCTCCCTCTAGTGTCTGAGAAGAAGACAAATCATTTACCATGGTAGCATCGATAGAATAGGGAAAGATTAGACACATCCATGTTCCAGAATGTGTAGTAAAACCCATCTCGGTTTTTAAATAGAAATATCATTTAGATCTGGATAGGAATCAAACACACAGCATGGGGAAAGGGGGCGGGCTATAGCTGTGATAAGGAGAAAGTACAACCAAGACAAATCTATTCAATCTTAAATTGGAGTAGTGGTTTTCGGGATCTTCATTCTTGGCAGGCAGGTGTCCTACGCGCTGGAGCCTATTTCTAAGTCATTATTCATAAAACATTTGACACAGATTGATTTTCGAACGTGCCAATTGAAACTGTGATATCGAACGATCTAAAAATGAGGAATGTGGTTTCTAGCAAGGCACACACCCATTTGCAACGAGCTACCGTTTCAATGAATTTATTCGATTATTGACACACAAACTGTGTCGCATATGAATGAAAATAGAAACAAATATATTCAAATTAATACGTTTGTTAAAGTAAGGCTTACCTTGGTACCACCCACAAGTTTTTTTGCAAAATTCATTCGTGATGTAAGGCAACAATGGTCATAAAATTCTGTTATCTTTAACTTAGTTAGTTACTTTATGGTAAGATAATAACAGATTTGATGAACTGAAAGTAAAATGAATAAGATGATTCATCGCTCTTTTAACTTCTCAAGACAATAGGCAATAGTAAAATGTTTGATGTTCTATCATTAATAAATTTTCGAATTCGGTAATATTTCGTTTTAAGCTGTGCTTTTACGTCACGATCTAAGGAGTGTGTGATGGAAGGCGTCGAAGCAAACTCAAGCGCGCTAATAGAAATAGCACCCACTCTGAAAGAGCCCACAAAAGACATAGCCTTGTACGCGAAATAATATATTTTATGCAAACAAACAGATTTATACCTAAATTAACACAAATTCGTAGGGAAATTCCAAACGTAGTTATTGTAACAGCTAACTTATAAATTAATGAATCATCTGTTTTTTTTTTGGAAACGCTTGTATAATCCACCTGCTCAAAGTGTAATCACTTCCATTATCGGCTTTTTATCCATAGCCAACTTATAATTTCACGCTAACTCCGAGCAGTCGTTGACACGAATAGCAATTTTGTTGTTTGCTAGACGTTTATGTGAACATTTGAATTTACGTTCCTTTTAAACAATTATATGCACTGCCTCCTCTGAACACATACTCCGATTTCATGGTGTATAGAATGTTACAAGTACGGATGGGGATTTCATGCATACAGAACTACTCTAAAAATGCACAACATCCAAATTATGGGCTGATTATGAGGGGGGAAAACGAGCAAATTCTAATAAAATCTACTACTTAACTAGGTATATGTAATCTCCGAAGTGACAAGGTATATAATGAAGGATTAGCCGACAGACAGACTGACAAACCGACGGAAATGAGTGAATTGGTTTCTCGTGATGTATATGTTTCTAATTCGAAATGTTTCGCGATTTCTATACTTCCCCGCCTATTTCATCAGCAGCCCTGTTAGTTTAACCGAAACCAATCGTCAGACGCAAACAAATCAATAACGAATTTCCTGTCGCCGGCCGCCACCAATCAGAGGGGCACATTGGCAATTTGTTCACGTTAATCTGATTTATATTCAGGAGTTCTGTTATAGGTGCTGTGACATTCTACGGTTATCACTACTACTAGTTCATAGAACATTGATAGGTACGACCAGGGCATATCATTATTTGGTATGGCTAGCATCTACGAGATCGATGAATCCAGGCGATAAAAATAATTGGATAACATGTTTTTTAACGATTGCTGATTTGCCGTGGACGAACTATGATCTTTGACCTGATCCGATTATTATTAACCAGCTTTCCTATGAACAACAAAAATTTCAATAGGTTTCTTGGTTTTTATTCATAATTAAAAAACGTTTCTGAAAAAATAACGTCAAGTAGTTTGAAGCTATACGAACATCTCACGCAATGGTACCAGTTTAGAATAAAGATAAAAATTTGCTGATAGAACTGATCATCTTTTAAAACTAAATTTAAAAAAACAATTTAAAAACTTGAAATTTTAAACCAAGTCATCTTCAAGTGTCGCCCTCTATAGAGGACGCTCATTGGCAACTTACGAAGTCAAAGGTCTAGCACCTGGACTGCTTTGAAGCGGCAACAGATGTTCCACACGAGTCTAGGCTAAAGACGAAACAGCTTCTGATGTGAATGAGCCGAGATAACGGTACATCGAAAATAGTGTTTACGAAGAACAAGGGATATCGCTGTAAATCAGTTCATCCTTGTTGACAGGTGTCGCTTTAAGGCAGTTCAGGTGTTAGGACCTTTGACTTTATAAGTTGCCAATGGGCGTCCTCCATAGCATCTCCTTCTATGTTGCTATCACACGCTTGACTAAGTTATGTATATACCATCCGATTGCTCAGTTAGACCACCAGGCTATATTGATGAGTCTAGGCTAAAGACGAAACATGCATGTCTATGGCAGGTCTGATGCATAGTGAAGAGAATACACTTAAAATTTAATAACAAAAATTGACAGAAATTTTTTATTAAAGTAATCAAACTAAATACACTGTTTGAATAACGCTATTAAAGTGGTTAATACAATAATTGATTTTTTTTTTGGAAAAAAAGCGTGGGGTGTTTTGCATCCACGGATAGAGTTATTCATTTATATTAGAGCTCCTTGAAAAAACTATTAGTTGTTGTAAACATATAGTAAAAAACAGGTCACGCACTTAAAAAACATATTTTCATTCACTTTTTATTCTTATATTAAACTTATTAGAAATAATTTAATTATATCAAGTAACTGGACTTTCTATCAACGTCGAACAAAATCAAGATGAATGAAAATTATGTTTTACTATTTTATATGCCTTGTATTTTATTAGATTTTTGCAAAGTATCACACATCTATGTCATCAACTAGTTATGACGTAGTATTTTTAGGTGTATGCTACATTTATTAGGGTAGGCAATCGCTCCTGGGATACCAGACGTGCTTATTTTGAACATTAAACTACATTCGTGCCATCACATTCCGATAATATTCGCACTGGGTGCGGACATCAATTAGCATTAGTGGTAAACGCCCTTTGGCATGGCATGTCATACGTTGACGCGGTGGGATTTCACTATGGGACATTTATTATTTCAGTAATGGTACAGGTTGCAAGATCGAGACCTAGGCCCATCTCCGCCCATCTGATAAGGTACCGTCGTTTGGGTTGAGATTGATCTCCATTCCCATAAATTCAAATTTAGAACCCATGCCCATAGATTTGTGTTTCGCCAACATGTTTATGTAGCGAAAAGGTTGTCGAATAACACCTGTGCCTGTTGTATCGATATTACCTTGTTTTTTTTTTGTAGAAAAGTGCATTTAAAATTGATATTTGGTTTCACTTCCAGAACTCTGGTTTGACCACCACCATTTGTAGATCGTTCTTGTCGCCTTGTTCCAAGGTTTAGTCATTTTCCTTAACACATAACGAGTTTATGATTGATTTTTTTTATTGCGGTCAAATTGATCACACGTGAGGGGTGAAATTTCTACGTTTTTAGGAGAGTTTTTCAAAGCATTGCAGCGAAGAATGGCAGCTCTAGTGATTCAGTTAACCATGAATCAGTAACCAATAATAATTCAGATGACGAAACCATTGACGACATTCAAGAGCTTGTACGACAAGAAAATGAATACTCTGACCATAGTTCCAAACAATTGAACTGTCGACTTGAAAGATACCAGCTACATTTATCTACTTGAGGACCCTGCACATATCAATTTGATCAATTAAAAAGCCTTCGAAGATATTAACAAAAAAAAATCTTTTGAATAAGGCCAAAATTTTTTTCTAGGTTAGATACTTATACACCTATGTGTGTGAAGGCCCTGAATCCAAATTCGATCATTAAATCTAAGTCTTATTTTAAATGTTCTCCTTGACTCCCCGGTACCTCCTTGAGCCCCCTCACATCCGGCAAAGATTCGTGATTAGCGTCCAATGATAAGTTCTTATCATCGAGATAGGTGTCAAACTTCTGCGGTCAAAAATCATAAAAAACGAAAGATACCCCTGAAAACATTTACCAAAAAAATCAATGTTATTCTGACAACTTGAAAATTCAATTTCTGGGTAGTTAAGTGACGGATAAATTTATACTAGCAAAGGTTCCGTGAGGGTCTAGAGATAAGACTGTTTACCGCTACACGGCCGTCGTAAAACATGTAATCTCTGAGCAAGGAAAACAAGATATTGACCTTTTATTTTGTTCCTCAACCCGATGATCAGTTTCTGGCTACCAGAGTGATATCCGTTATACCAACTCCTAGTGTTAATAACCTCGACCAAATAAAAATGTTTATTTCGAAAGTCTAATCATAAAGTATTTAAGGATTTCTAAATGCGAATTTATGTATCAAAAACTCCATCTTGCGGAGAAAAGCAAGTTGTGTATCATAAAGTATTTATTTTGCCATTGATCAATCTGAGCCGCGTGAACAATCTCACCCCAAATGATACTATTTTTATGACAAATACTTCTGCAAATTTTGAAAACGATTAGATGAGCACTTTTTATTCAGAACGTTGCTGAGAAATTTTGAACTTTTACACTAAAATACGATAGACTGTAAAATCGTCCTGCAGCCTGGAAGAAGGACGGACCAGGGCCGTGTTCATGTTCGGCTGTGCCTGTTTTGGACAGCAGGAAGCCAGCGGAAAGATCGAAAGCGACGATAACACCGCACACTTTGTAAATTTTAATGACCCGCAACGATCCAGGTTCATTGGTCTGCGAACCGTATGCTCTACACACTAGGCCAGGTAAATCATATCGACTGCTGGGGAATAATTTAGTTTTCTTTTCATCGGGATCATATTTTATAGAACAAATCTCAATGATGTCCAGTAGGTACTTCGGTATTCAAATTAAGACTACCAAAAGTCTGGTTCGTGTGGGAAAACAAGTGCCAATGACAAGGCGATTCGCGATCTTATTCGTGAATCTAAAAGTGTCACTGTCAATTCGGCGTCGATCTCAACAGTTGAACATAACGAAAAGCTCTCTGTAATCAACTTTGACCAAGGCTCTGGCCTTGCACGCATATAAAATCCAATTAAAGCCAGAGTTAAATCCACCCCATTTTATTATAGAAGAAGTTACACATCTGACAAAGCTGATTTTCACCTGGGATGTTACGTGAATAAGCCAAATTGTAAGATTTGGAGAAGTGGAAATCTGCGAGTAATTGAAGGAAAACCTTTACATTATCTTCGAGTGTGGTATGCATTGTGGGCTGGAGGGACTATAGCGTAATTTTGTAATTGATTAATTGAACGTTAATGTCGAGCTTCACCACACTGTTGTTAGACTGTTTGTGGCCTCAACCAACTGGTGGATAATCTACACCTGAGGAATATATTCTTCCAAAAACATAGAGCCACGTTTTATACGAGGAGGTAACCTAGAATTGTTACGCACACTGCGACATCATGCGATCTAATTCCACTGTACTTTTCCTTGTTTTTACAAGCTTTTATTTAACTTGCAATGAATGAACTATGTTTGTTCGGTGGAATCATCTTGTAACTCAATTTTGAAGCAGAAAAGTCTGTGATCCTCAAGACCTGTAGTATTGTACGAAACTTCCTCAACTTCCTCGGGTACTGACTTGGTATAGCCCGTCAGTACCTCATTACATCGCAATCTTGCGAGGAGAGTGAAAGAATAATAATAATAATGATAATAAAACGTCTTTATTGCCTTCAGTCTACAATAGGCGAACTTCAACCGCTTGAGCTAAAATCTTGTATAAACGTTTAGTTTGGAAGACAATGCATGGTTAGTTGTGTGACGTCATTCTAAATCCAACATGGCCGAACACCCAAGATGGCGGACTAGTTATTTTTAATGCACTCCTACAATATGGATGTCGAATGAAAGGGCTTACTGAGAATAAGCCGAAAAATTAAGTGACGACACTCTGAATCCAATGTGGCGGACTAGTTATTTTCCAATGGACTGCTACAATATGGGTCTCAAATGAAAGGGCATATTGAAAACAACTTGAAAAAGAAAGTGACGTCACTCTAAATCCAACATGGCGGAACACCCAAGATGGCGAACTAGTTATTTTTGATGCACTCCTACAATATGGATATCGAATGAAAGGGTTTGCTGAAAATAAGCCGAAAAAATAAAGTGACGTCACTTTAAATCCAATGTGGCGGACTTCTAATGATGGCGGACTAAGTTCTTTATGCTTTCATACAATATGGGTATCAAATGATACCGTGCTGACCACACCAATGAAAGTAAAAATAAAAGATGATGGTCGTAAACTCTGTTACTCCAATCCGTCTGAAATTTTTGTGCACTGGGGTTTTAGAAGACCTGTCGAGCGAGCTAAGCAAATACGAGTATTTAAATCTCGCGACCAGCTTTTATACCACATGAATTGTGTTCATAGTAAACATTTTAAAGGAATAAAGGAGTCTAATTTATTGTACAAAGTCGATTCATCATTATTATAAATAATTTTAATAAAAACTTTACAGGAAAATTGTAACAAATGCAGTGATTGAGCGAAGTACAAGAGATATTTGCCTAATTTTACCGTAACATATGAAGCTCCCAAGGCAAATTACGCGGTAATTAGTGATGATTATCTTCCTGGTGCGAAGAACGTCATCGCTAATTAACCGTGTGTTAGTTCTTTATTTAATAAAAAAATGATTAATACATTGTACGATTACCTAACATAAGGTGTTATTAGTGATATATCAGATGCATCTAGTTAGCCTTGTGATTAAAACAAAACGTGGAATTATAGCAGTGATATGGATATTATGGATACTAAAAATGATGAATTCGGTAAATAAAAAACATCACCAGATATCGAATCACTGTAGACTATAGGATAGATGCAATTTTATTAAATAATATATGATATTGGATCCACAAACTGGAGACAGTTTCACCGCTTGCCAAAAAGATGTTTTGCAATTTGAAATTCTATTGGAGGAAATACACTAATACAATGTCTAACATATCCGGACAGACAGACAGAAAATGACAAAATAGTTAATTTTCATTTAAGAGAGGGCTGAAGATAGTAAATAATATAAAGCAATGAATAAGGACAGGAGTCCTACCCCTAACAGCCTGCTGTTTGAGTGGGTCCCTCGTCACAGCAGAGTGCCAGGTCACGAGAAAGCAGACTGCCTGGTGAGGAGCAAGGGGCACATGCATTGGCCCCGAACCCTTGCTCCATCATGACCTTTATTAAAAGGTCTGGAAGGTTCGACACTAAGGAACTACCATGTCTGCCATGGTTCTAGTGATGGCCTTCGGGGTAGGCAAAAAGGGCCAAAGATGGCCTACTTGCCAGGCCTTACCTCCCCATTACTACACTACCACTACTAGCTCCTGAAAGATGACGTATTTACCTGACGTGTCTTTCTGTCAGGTAACAAATGTCAAAAGGTTACCATTGGCAGCACACGACACGTATACAGGACAACAATTAGCAGTGATATTTTAGTTTTAATCTTTCCCTTAATGTGCTAACATAGCCAAACACGTGTCGGACAGTGTAATGTTGAAAGTACTGATGTGATCTTGATGAAATTTTCGAGCGATTCAGCATTGTTCACGCTAATGATGATTACACTTCAAAGCAGGGTGTGCTTCGTGACACAATGTAACGCAATCCTCACAGCTTGCTATGCACCTACTCTGCATATTATCGCATACGATGCACATTAGGCTGTCATTGTGCGGCTTGACCGCGCCACTGGAATCAATCCGTTATTCAGTGATAATGAGGATGCGGATCAGTGGTGGAGATTATGGGAATGCAGCAGGCGTACCTTCCTGAACTGGCCGATTTCGAGGTTTTGCAAAATTTCTAATATTTCAACTGGATCAACAGTTCATAAATCGGTACAAAAAACTTGAGGAGCTGAACGTATTTTTATAACGCCGACGCCATTGAATCAATTTTCAAAAACTATTAAAGTTTTTTCATCATTGCCATGTGAGTAACCTAGTATCAAAATTTCATCAATGGTAATTTTCGAATTCTATAGATAAATTAAGAATCTGCAAACAGGCAGGTAAACAGTCAGACAGACAAACCGACGGACATTTCATTTTTTCCTTAGTTTTTCATGATAAAACAAAATAGTGACATAATAAACATATCAGAACAGCAACAGAAAACATGCTAGCTTCTAAGATCACTCCAAAAAGTTGTAAAGCATGTAAAATAGAATCCTTTTGAACCCCAAAGAAATATTCTCAGACTACGCCCTAATATTGTCTGGTACTGAGAAATAAGAACAGTCAACAAAAAATCAATAGAGCGCCTTTCAAACTGCTTTGAACAGTACATATCCATCTATAATATTAAATAAATTAAAAATATCCAGTACACTCCATAATACAGGAAAAGGGGCCTGATTACCGGCATTCCAAGGATGATATCGATCTGTTCCTTGACGCGAAGAAAAATGGGGTTATGTTACCAGACGAAGGGTGGCAAATCTCCGTTTTCTGCATGGTTTTTCATTCAGATTAGGTTAGAATTACCACATGAGGGTTACACAAACATGAAACTTGAACTGGACATGCAAGTGTTGTCTTATTTTTTTTTAATTTTCTGGACCTACCGACACGTACGGTACAAATTAAAATCTTACTAAGAAAAATAAGAGGCGAACCGGTCAGGCCGATACCCGAATTTTGAAATAATCGGGTTTTTTTAACGGTTTTAGTCACTTGAGTGAATAAACTTTTACCTGTTTAGTATGACTCATTGATGACATTCCATCTTAGCAACAGATATAACAATTACATGCTATCTACAACTTGAATTGCAAAGCAGGACCTTATCAGATACATTTTATATCCACATGAGATACATTACGAGTTTTGTTGTTGCTATTGAATAATAATAGCGTTGAGTATGTTTTTGTTGTGGGCATCCACAACTACTGACTCTATTGTTGTTAACAATAGGTTGTACATATCACTTTTATTTCTTAGAAGGTTATCCGCACCATCTACTATGATTATCAAGTTGTATGAACCGCAGTTAGATTCCTAATTGTTTATAACAATGCGAAATCTTGTTGGGTGCAAGGTTGCTTGCCCTCGGGGCACTGTGTGTATTTGTGAATATTCAGCACACTAGATCTATGATTCAATTGCAAAGAAGGATTAATTATTCACTCATATGCAATTGTCGATTAACACATTGCACTAGTTATCGATCAATCGCGGTGTTTATGATAAATAAACTCACCTTCGGATAGCTCCAAATCTAGTTCTGCCAGTTTTTCTCTGACGTCCTCCGGTAGAGCGGAGATGTCGATGTTGTGGTCGCCCATCGTTGGTCACTGTCCCTTTTCTTACATGAATCCACCGAAAAAAGCCGCCTCACTTCCCGCACCTCACTAAAATCATTTTAATGGAAATTGTATTCGCCAAGATGCATCTGAAAAGTTATTCCACTGTTTCATCCGAACGACACGACGAAACGTCAGTCAAGGCTTGCTCTGACGGGAGGTTGGGTTATCGAATTTGGAGGTCGGCAACCCATCGCACAGGGGGCTTCATTGAATAGCGATGGGATGGTGGATGCAACGCATAGGCCACACACAATACACGTGCTGGTACGGGAGATGCGGATCAAATGGGAATGGGAATGGGAATATTTGGAATTATGATCGTGAAAATGTTTCGATTTTTGATACCTAATACTTTTTTTGAATGTTGAATTTAGATTCAACCATAGTTGCCACATAAATGAGTTTGATAAAATGATATAGACCTAGTTTATTTTAAGATTACCTATGGCTACAAGAAACAATAGACATTAACTCATCCTCTCGCAGCGCTTATGGAGTGCGATAAACTTTCTGCCTTCGCGTCTGGCTATGTATAAATGACACTTCCTATTTCCTAGGATCGCATAATAACCCAAAACGCACAGAAAACGTACAAACACGAAGTAATTGAATCGTAGTGTTGTTGGTGTTATTGGTACGTACTGAGAATTAGTTAAATGAAAAATTGAATTGGTTTTGTGTGGCTAGAAGTGTGAACTGGCAGTGGTGCAGAGAAGAACGCAAGCATCTTGAATATAAACTGAGTTACTGTCTCTGATTCTCGAGAGCACATTTGTGACAAGGTAAGAAGGTAAGAAGAGATTATTGATTCTAAATTTGCTGGAAAATGGATTATACTTACTGGAAGTGGAAACAAACTGCTGCAAATAATTAATTAATTATCTTTACAAGCAAACTTTTCAGCCAACGTTGATACTTTGTTATTCCTGAAATACTGAACGGATTTAGAAAACGGGGTCGGATTTCGAAAAGTCTTTTGAATGGATCATTGACAACAACTGCTCAAATTTCTAGCGGGGGGCTTCAATACAGGGTAAACCCAAAGTCATGCATTTTGAAAAAAAATTCACTGGCTCCCCATTTTGTAGGAAGGCCACAGTGTTATTTCTCGGGCATACCCTTTCATAGATATTGACCACATGTCGGGATGTTTTTGCGGTTTTTTGAATACCTACTATGATGTCCGAAAAAGACATATTCGAAAGATGTTAATTTTCCATTCTACACCAATTTTATCTGTTTTATAATATATATTTTATTCAGTCTTCATCTTTATGCAAACGTAGCTTGAAGTTGATATATACATGCTCTATCGGATTCATATCCGGCGATCCTGCTGGCCAAATCGTTTGATTGATATTGTGCTTTATGTAAAGAGTAAAACAATATGTCTCAAACATCTCTCTGTAGAGAAATTCAAAGACCGTCCGTTCAGTATGATTTAGATTTTTTCCTACTTCAGATGACACGTTTTTTGGAAGTTTTAATATTAAACGTGACAGTGGTGCAGAAAATCTTGAAATTTTCATCAGTGACTGCGTCAACCCTGGGCTTCAGCTCTCCCTGTCTCTATATCTTCTTTGAGTAGTAAGAAATATGTCCAAACTGCAGAATACTGAAACAAACGCACTTATAAAACAGAACGATACAAACATGTGTATAATTTTCTCTCCTAATGTGTGTGTTTTATCAGTGTGTCTAGCGCTAGCCACATTGGTTATCTGAGCCGCGCTAAAAAAGCAAAGGAAGCTTCTACGGAAACAAGATTAAGCCTTATCAACGGCCGACTCATCCTTCCATGAAAAACAATCTGAAATTCGAGTTGTAACGGTCTCGAAACGAAAAACACATTTACCAGTGTGGATCGGAGTCAGTATAATGGTCGGTGTTTTGTGGCAGGCAAACACATAAGATACTTTTTGTGTGGTTAATATAATTCGAGTTCACTCCCCATATAACAAATATATTTATCGAACATTGCATGATGAAATGACTCCACAGCACATCGTCTCTTAATTTCGTCAGAATCGGTGCATGAGTTACTGAGATTACGCCGTGACAAAAGCACCAAGAAACTGATCGATAGACAAACGGACCTACGGCAACGAGTGATATGAATCAATGAGACTGACCGATATGGATTCAGTTAATTAAAAATACGCACAAAGAAATACTGTCTCTAGTTTTTTTAGTTTTATTCTTTGTTTGGTTGTGATTATGAAGGAATCAATTATTATCGAAGAATCGTCTTGTATGTCTGGGAACTGCTCATATCCTCATTAAAACTTTCCTAAAAATGCGTCAGGTACTTCGACACTGTACGTTTTACGAAATGGTATAGTTTGTTCTTGAATTTTTTTTATTATTAACTGTTAAACACCACATCTCGAATTCTAAATTTTTCTATATTAAAATAATTCCTTACCAATTGGCGTAGGAAATAAAATCAATAGAATGTCGTAATTTACAGCTCACTTTGATAATAACTTCTCCTAGATACGTTACTGAGAGATCAAACAATGAATGAAATATTAATATTTATCTTTAGATGAGGTTATGGTAACGACCCCTTGATGTGACCTAAGGCGTTGTGGTTCGAATTTTAAGATAAAAATTAAACATGATATCGGTTACTTAACATTCCTCCGACTCCAAATATAGAACACAGAGGATAATGAATAATAAATAATAATGAAGTAACTCTTGCCTTCTAATTTTATCGGACACCGAATTGATTAAATTTGTATGTAATCTTATGATTTATAATTTATTTTCTTGTGTAGGAAAAGTGATTGTCATAAATTATTCATTGGGAGCAGAAGCCGACGTGCATATTAATCAGTTGTTGTAATGTCGGTCTATAGAAGTTGGGACCTAAAACACCAGCTTTAACTATATCAATGTATAAACTCATTCCCAAACGTAGCGCAGTATGGCGCTGCCCATCGGCAACTTACGGAGTCAAAGGTCCTAAAACTTGGAGTGCCTTGAAGTGGCGACAGATGTCTCTTGCGACATCTGTCAACAAGGCTTGGAGATCAGTGTTCATGTTGCTATCACACACTTGACTGGGTTACTTATATGCCATCCGATTGCTGTCTACAGTTAGACCGCCAGGTTATACTGACGAGTCTAGGCTAGAGACCAAACATGCATGTCTGTAGCAGGTCTGGTGCATTCACTTAAAAAAATAGGTCTCTACTAGAAAACCCTTAGAGAAACGTTGATAATAATTGGATTTTAAATGCCCGAGGGCAACACCTCCAAATTATTGGCATTCCTAAAAGCCGTCCTATCATCTATAAACCGTAAACCTCAGTAAATCCTCGTACTTTTAGACATAAATATACGACCGTACTCACTTTTACCTTCATAAATAAGATCTCAAATAGCTGTCATCAATCTAATTGACGTCGTTTTTTCAGTTAGATTATTACAGTCGGGTTTTTAGACTTTTTTCTACACCACTCTGTAAAATACGTATGTATAGTGTACTTTCACAGTACTGGTTTCCTCTTACCAGAAATGTATGGTTATCTCTGTGTCCTGTTTTTAGCACAACTGATAAGATATAGACATTATAATAGAAATTGCTGTCGAATATCGGTCATTGTTTCAAAGGTTATATAAGCTTTTTTTGAGTACGATAAAATAGTTCACAGCTAGATAGGCAGCGGATATATCGCTCAGATATGGTACTCTGAGACTTTTGCAATTCAGTCGAAATCATTTAGTATCGTGATTTCAGTTTTCGTGAAATCCTGGCTCAAATCAAATTAGAAAAATGTATTTCGGAATTCTTTCACACCTTTCAGATGGTTCGACGTATGACTATTGCAAACGCTTTGTCACTCTTTATATGATTTTTACGCAGCTGTTACCACGACGCAGAATGTTGAGAATACAATCAAAAGGTCAAGTAAATTGTCCTAGAGGAAGATCAGATGTTCTTGTCGTGAGTATATCTCTACAAGAATATCGGAATTCTTGAATTGATAATTTCTTTTTATGTGTTTTGCTGGATCACTTTGCAACTTCCAGTTTTCAGCTTAATGGCGCTTTTCTCTTCATCATGCATTGAGTTTTCTGGGCCAATATCATCATTTAAACGATTTGGCTGTGCAGTTAAATAGATGTAATAGTTGCTGTAGAGCGGAGAACAGTATTTCCGTCTGAAAGACGGATTATTTAGGGATACAAAATGAAGCGCGTTCACACGCACATGTTCAGATGTTTGGTTTACGATCTGTTTTGGTCCTTTCGACAATCTCGAAGCGAGCATCTGGAGGTTCACAGCATCGCTGTTGAGTCGCCGGCTTTGCTTGCATCTGTGGACGTCGTGTTTCCAAAGACATAGTGGTTTGATGGGTAGAGTTTTGTTCCGTATCTTGTACCTTGGGACCGTGCGCCCAGGGCAAGTTCCGTAATTTGCGCACTTTTAGATATGACCTCCCTCACTTTACCACCTCCAGCTTCCCCTTCCTTCCTGGACTGCTTGTCGCATTTCAAAACCGTTGACCCATTATAAAAGGCTGAAGACTTTTTTGCCTATTGGGTGGGAGGTAAAAATCATCGTTGAAGGTGAAAAAGGTGAGATATGTAATAAGCGCTTTGAAAATCCACGTATCTTTTTTTAAGTTTGACTATTGCCAGTAAATCATGTCCAGCATTTTCCAGGTTATTTTTTATTAATTCTAATAAATTGCTCCCTTTCTACTGCTGTCTATAATTTATAAACATGATTCATATTAATAATTCATATATATTATTTATATTGAAATTTCTTTTTTAATTCGATTTTATTGTTCTCTTTCTGTCTATAATTTTAAGACATAATTTATATTATTAATAATTATTTTTTTTGAATCGACAATGATTTCCTTTAAACTACACTATAATTTATATATATTATTTATATGAATATTTATTTTTTATTCGTCTAAATTGTCCCCTTCCTTCTACAATCTATGATATATAAATATTATTTATAATTTTAATTTACTTTTATTTAATTTGATTGAATTGTTCTCTTTCTGTCTATAATTTATAAACATAATTCATATTAATAATTTATTTTTTGAATCGACAATTGTTTCCTTTCAACTACACTATAATTTATAAATATTATTTATATTAATATATTTTTTTAATTCGACTCAATTGCCCCTTCTCTAATACAGTCCATTGGAAGATGAAAAACTCTAGCTGTGGAAGTGCGGCATCTTTCGAACCACTTTTGGGCCTTGTATACGGTAGTGTTTCAGCCAGCATGGCCTGGCAGTGCCGGAGCGAGATAAATGGTGGTGGCATCGGGAACCGCGGCGGAGGCAGAGCGTCCACCACTTCCACCAGTCCGACCCCGTACTGCTGGGATAGTGGTTTAGCGAGGAACGCGACAGTCACACCGACCGACACGCGACGCGTACCGCGATTCTTTCCGCCCTTACTGTGTGGATCCCCAATCGGAAAACCCCGACCGACGCTCCCTTAAACCTCTCCCTTCGTCTCCGCCCCTTGCGCAGGAATGCCGGGGTTGTGTTAGTGAATCGAGCATAACTTCAACTATCGAACATGAGGACTATCTTGTGGATAATACCGGTGCTGCTCGCAGGGTGCCATGGACAGCAGACGCCCGCGGTGGGCAACAAAGGCACCAAGGGATGCTACGATCAATTTAATAGACCCCAGGTGCTCTTCTCACACTATTAGTTTTGCTAAAACTTTATCTTCTTTGTTGTATAAACATATCCGGGAATAGAAGGACCAAACGTTACCATTTAATCAGTATTCAGCAATAGAAGGGCCAAACGCTACAGAATCAGTATTGCTGAGACTTTGCCTTGGAGTTCTTCGTGATTTTTGTATATGAATGCCAGAATTTAATATTACATGATCTGATCGCTATCCGGGAATTAAAGCACCAAATGCTGGGTTTTGTTCAATAGACACTGGGGGTTTCTCCTACAATTGCGAAGAGTTTATCTTAGGGTTCTTCGTGATTGTGTATGAATGCCAGAATTTAATTTTACATGATATAATCAGTATCCGGGAATCGAAAGCCCAATTGCTACGATTAGTTTCTTGAAAGTCTCCGTGATTAGTGTTTATAAATGCTAAAATTTAATATTACATTATATATTCAGTATCCGTCAGTAGAGGGACCAAAAGCAAAGATTAGTTTAATAGACCCCATGCTCTTTTCTCTATAGCTTCTGATAATTTGTTGTTGGATAAGTGCGAATAGTTCTTTCTGATCAATTTACTTTCGGAATAACTCAAATACGCCTGTACTTGTTTTCTCTAAAACACCCGATTACTGGCAACCATATGTGTGTAATAAAAATCACACATATTCCTAGGAAGTGGAGTTTTTTAGCACCGTATGCGCTTTTAGCTATTGCACGGAAACAAATGATTTTTGTAGAGTAAGTTTAAAATATGCCTTCTGTAACTGCAGGTGGAAAATGATATTGTAAATAAGACAAAGTAATTTAGAGACACTAATAACAATAATAATATCTTAAATGGCCCTTTGAAGTGAACTGAAACCTATTTCCTACAATTACCAAAAAATTTATCTTTCAAGCATACATCAGGTAGTTACGACTCTAGCAATTTATTTCTAAATATTTACTTAGATGCGGGCTTAGATGCTACCGATATAAAGTTCAAGCAAAAGAAGCTAACATTTACTCAGTCCACAAACTAAGTGTCAATAAACCCTTATCACTTTCGAACCTGGGATATCAAATATCGGGATAATATTTCAGTAGAACAATTTCTTAAACGCAAGAGGAATAAATTAGTATCTTTGAATGAAAAAATATGGAACAGTTATACAAAATGAGGATATTTTTTATCGAAAATAATTCTGCTGCCACTGCACCAATTTTCAAATATTTTTGAACGCAGGCCTAAAAAAAATGTTTTGTCTGTTTACTTTAAAAAAAACGTGTTTTTAACAACTCTGCTAAGAATCAGTATTAATTTATAAAGACACAGATATTTGATCAAATTATGTTATCTAGATCAGTGCAGGAATATTGGTAGACAGATATCTTTGGACTTAAATTTTTCATCCTGTTATATATCAAACCTCTAAAACAACCACTTATATCATATTCTATCCACTTTATACAGATTTACCCACCATAATACAGAAATGATAAGTGAAACGAACGCGTTTCCGTACGTTTTAGAGCTAATAGCGTTCTATTTTTAGTAAGTTCATAGTTGTGCTTAACGTATGCCACATCCAACTAACTGAGGCGGTTAGCGTTTCCTCGACATCTGAAGAATTTTCGGGGATGGGCAATAAATACTACCCCTCTTGGTCTTTCATGGTGTTTGACTGGATTTCTAGGAATCAGATACCGCAAGTGCTTTGGACTGCCTGCTGAGTTTTTGTTTGTTGAGGAAACGATGCCCACTACAGAGAATGTTGCCTTTTACTTTCCAGGCATGTGATTGAAAATTTGAGATTTCCTTCTCCGAACAATATTGGGAGTTCAAAATTTGGTGGAAAGGAATTTAATTTTTTTGTTGTTGGTGACGTTCTCATCCGTGACCCCATATTTTTAGACGTTTTGACAATTGTTAGTAATTGAGTAGAACATTGATGAATATTATAAACAACAGTGGACCTAAGATTGAGCCCTGTGGTAATCCTATACTTATTGCTAAAATCTATAAACCAGTTCAGGCAATGTATTTGCTTCGCAACTGCCTGCCCGCAGACTATTACGTATTGTCTCCTTCCTTTAAGAGATTCCAAAATAAATCCTAATGCCAAGTGGGATTTTCAAATAATCTCCTAGTACCCTTTCTTGGGTACGTCTATACAGAAACATCTAAGTACAAGTCTGAAAAGTGGTGGCGCATTAAAAGTCGTGAGCTACCGAGAAGATGTCTCTATCCATGAAAACGAATAAATTACCATGCTGTCGCCATCTGGTGAATACATACATACACAAGATATATGGCAGTCTCGTTTGGTTATATGGGCAGTACCTACACCACTATGGATCAAGAATCTATGTGGACTAGCTGGATTAGACTTAGGTTTAATTTTTTGAAATCTGTTTCGTCTAAATATTGATACTGTTTTTAAGTACTTCGCTCGATATAACAGGTATATGTGTGCGAAACGAACGTCTCTAGCTAGTTGTAGACAAGAAGTCAGTACGCGATGATCGACACTGTTGTCAAACTGATAAAGAAAAGAATTGGTACGTAAAAAATTACTGGTGATTCAATTGAACTGTACTCCGTCTTCCAAAATTTAATTGTACTCTCTACCATGCATCAGACCTGCTATAGACATGCATGTTTTGTCTTTAGCCTAGACGTGTCAGTATAGGTGTTAAGATCTTTGACGAATGGGTGACACTTGGAGATGATTTGATGATCTAAAATTTAGTTTTAGCGTAACAATTAGTGTCAGATCGGTGTGGTGGACTATGTATGATCGTCGTAGTTTGCAAATAAAGACATCTGAATCAAAAATCAACTTGCTATCGACTAACACAGACCGTGTCAAACGAACACCTCAGAGGAGCCTCAGTGGCAGATCCTCTTAGCTTCATTACAAATAGATCAAATGAGTATCAGGTATTCATTTATTATTTGTTTACTTTCGGTATAAACAAAACATTTTTCATAGATTTTATCAGATAAACTGAGCTGATATCAAGAGATCATTGAGCGTGCGCCCAACATTAGTTCAAATAAACGTGAACAGAAAAGAAATGATGTCAAGTAGACCGATTCTATATTAAGAGCTTCTATATCTTGTAAATTTCATATACCCTTACTGGATAGGCAGGTAATATTCTTTACAACATAGCAATAAGTGTTAAAGCGAGATTGAGGCTATGTTGGCCTGAACGCTAAAAGTATAGGGTGACAGCAAAAAAAGACTGAATTCAAGTTACTAAGGAAAGGAATAGTAAAAAGGCATTTCTGATGGATGTATGTCTTCCTTTAGGAGCCCCACATACCTGTGCGTATAAATATCCAACGATGTCGGTGTTTGAGGTAGCGTACCAACACCTACGGACACAATCAATTCCACAGTAGCTCATATCTCGCTGTAAAATCAGCTGCTGTTCGATCTTTCCTAGAACAATCACGCAATTCGCAACTCGGACATGACATGAATTGCGAATCGATTACAGGAAGGTTGGAGCTGCTAGAAAAGTCATTTTTACTTTCCGTACACAAGCTAGGAAGTATTGTGATCGCTTAAATTTTGTGAGATTGTGACGTCTTCAAGATCCATGTATAGGAATGTCAGTAATAATGATACATTTTTTATGTTTTATGATGTTTCCATGATCCATGTTGCTCATTGGCGTTATTTTTGACGTGTTTATCATCGCATCTCAGTAACTGCTGTATAGAGTTTTATGAAATATAGGAAGAGTGATATGATGTGTGCACGTTTTTTTATGTTCCTCGATTTCAGATCAATTTAGGGCATACTAAAAGAATGTATGAGCGAAAGAACAGATACAAGTCATTTTCTGGAGCAGTTTATAGAAAACGATGCTCAAAAATGTTCTAAAATTTTCAAATCTCATATTTTACCATACCAGAGCAGCTCTAGCTACGAAGTGGTGCCCATAAGATCCAGACCCTTTTCCAATCCAGATCCAGATCAGATCCCTAGAAATCTTCTTTGGCGGCAGGACTTTTTTTCGTTATTTGTTCTCTTGTTAATTTAGTGTTTCGTGAGCTAGACTTGTAAGGCGAATCTTAGATCCGGAGCTCAATCCGGTGTATTGAGATCCGAATACGAACACATCAAGATTCGGATCTTTCCTCTGAGGATGCCCGATCCGTAAAAAATTGGAATCCGTGCACTACTGGTAACAAGCAATTTTGCTAGTTGATGATGGCATTCTGTATAATGAAAGGACCATCACAATTTCACATAGTGTTTCATCACGAATATTTGTGTGGTGGTCCACCTAGACGAATAAACAACTTCCTGGAATCAGTTATTGGTGAGATAAGGGCAGTGAACCAGGTAGACCGCAAAATGGGGATTTCGGATCGTTACTTTAAGGCTCATGGTTGTAAAATTGTAATCCACGCCAATCTCACCAAACGATAACTACTGAAATAAACTTCTGTAATAGAGTCACACCTGCATAACGGTTTATTACCTTTACAGTATTACGGATTTATGATATTTTAGGACCGGAGTAGAGGTGATGCAATTAGAACAATGGAATGCTTTACTTCGAAGCTTATTCTTCCATAAAATTTATGATCTTTAAGTTACGATTTCCACTCACGCATCAGCGAAGGATTATTTAATAAGTAATCTCTCGCCAAGCCAGAATATCCCTATTCACACTGATCTTGAATCGTCATAGATAGACATACTGGAGATCGTTGATGATCCTGTTCTTATCCAGGTAGCTTCACGTTGAAGATAATTACAACAACCTTGGACATGATGCAGAGCAGATTTCGTTGGTAATCTATGGAGTTGGAGAGAGCGAAGACTGTGAATCTGTGAATAAAATTGCAAACCGCAAACACGGTGATTTGTGTGCAATATTAAAAGTCCATTTCGGCCACCTGCATCGATGGCTGGCCAATCTTGAGATGCTGACCTGACTGCCGGTATGCTAGCAGAACCGCGTGGTTCATATAAGCGAGAGGTGAAGGCATGCCTCTTTCGGTCACCTACAGAGACGGACTGGACACAACATTCGCGACTCTAGCATATCTACCAACCTCATAACCATGTTACCATATGGTTTTTAACTCCACAAGCAGAGGATTGGAATATTTTTTCACAGTATGCATATAAATAATGGCTTTGCGGCTCTCGATTTTACCTTGGAATATTAGCTGAGGGTTTTATAACGAACACGCTAGTATGCACATGAAAATAAATTCTCAGACCAAGAATATGTGCTTTCATTCAAGTATACTATATCTTCCTATATGCGCAAACGACGAAAAGTACGAATACTGTTTTTTGATCATATAGATTTGATTTAAGTAAATATATTCAACACAAACATGAGAAACAGACCCTCGCGTACCGCGTGCTGTTGACGAATATGGCGATGCCAAACAAGTAAATGAATTGCTTGGAGGGAATCGCAAGATGTTCGTATTCTTGATTGAAGTAAACGGAGCTCCGTCGGAAAATATGATAGCCTTACAAACAAAATGAAGAATACTTGCTAGAAAAGCATTGAATTCTTATTTGTGAAGAAAATTATATTCCTTCTTAAAAGTATATTTCTTTCGAATGAATAATGCATTCGAAAATACACTTTTATTGGTTTAAATCAATAGTAATTTTCTTATCAAGTGAATTGTCTTAGAGTAAGATCAGATGTTCTTGTCGTGATTATATATTTACAAGAATATCAAAATTCTGGAATCGAGAATTTCATTTTACGTGTGTATATCTAATAAATTATGAACGGCATTTGCTCCATTGACCACTGCTTTTTTGGTCTGGTCTATACAGCTGTCCAGGGTATATTCTATGCAAGCACATCTCCAGCGCTTCTAGGCTATCAGCCTTTAGATTGCAGGACTCAGATCCACATAACAGCACAGACCAAACAATAGAACATTTTGGTATGTGCTGTTATGTGACTTCCAAGTTCTAATCGGACCATTTGTCAGTATCGCTTGGACTGTAGCCTGAAAATGCAGTATTGTATGTTTCCTTTTATTTTGTAAGACAGGCAGCGTTTTTTAATTTGGACGTACAACAATGCAAACTCATCTAGCTTTTCATAATTGTGCATACTTTGAAAAAAAACTGTTTCCTTGGCAGCAGTCAAAAATATCATTGTCATTATGATTTAAAAATATAGTTTCTCCATTATCTGTACCTCGATAAAGACTGTCAGGGCAGCCAATCGGCGCTTGTAGAAACCATTAATGAACAGTAAGTCGATTTAAGTATTCAGATATAGAAAGAAATACAAATCGAATTGAGAACCTCCCCTTTTTTGAGGTCGGTTAATGAAAATGAATGTCAGGCCGCCCCTGTCAGATGGAACCGCAATCGCATAACGCTCGAAAGAGATGAACTCGTCGGCATCGCCATCGTCGGGTCGCCGCTTGCGTTTGCGGAAAGTGCACCCGAGATAGAAAAAGAGAGAAAGAGGGACAGGCAGGTCAAAATCCGACGCGACGCTCGCCGCCACCGGTGCACGTGCACATGCACGTCCCTGTTTCTGCTGCTGCTGCTGCTGCTGCTGACTTATTGCCCAATTACACCGGACGACCACTTTTCAACACGGATTACGCGCCGAGCAACTTGCGTTGTGTTGGTACTACTGTCACGATCAAGCACACGCATTTTTATCACGGTTTTTATTAGTTTCATCTGTATGTATGTATGTATATATGTAACGGAATCTTCAAACGCTATTTTCGGCCACTAGAAAACGTCAGATCACTTTTACATTTTGCTCACTTATGAAGGACCGATGACAATACAATAGTTTAATAAGTTTGTTCCATTATTCATATTCATAAAGCAATACGTTTAAAAGGAGCTTATTAGTATGACCTGTAATTTTAGAGACAGAATTTTGAGATATAACGATACGGGACATATCCTAGGTCCCGTAAACGGAGAGAATACCCTTCAGACCCGTTAATTAGTATCCATTAAAGATAAAGTCCAGCAGCCACGAAATTGCCGTTCTCCATGTCAAAGTACAAGGATAAATTCTTCAAAGAATAAGTGCAAGTTTGAAAAACTAGAAACACTCGCTTTTGTACTAATCGATCTAGTCATGAAACATTAGAGAATCGTTCAAAATTTGTTGTCTTTTACAACGATAAAACACAACTTTGATATTGTCCCCTCTTCTCAACTTCCCACTCCTAATTTTTGACTACTTGAAGAAAGCGAAGTTTGAGCGTCATTCATTTTTTTGTTCTTCACAATAATCGCCACCGCTGCACCAATTTTGAAAAGCCATGAAGGTCTTTCATCCTTGTTTATTATATTTATTAATGACCTACCAGATATTATTCATCATTGTGCAGATCTAAAAATTATAAGTTATGCAGATTCTTATAGGTTTTAATGACGTAAACTGTCCAATGAAGTGATTATTACATAAAGATTATCGAATGGTGTTACAAAAACAAACTCATCATCAACGAAGACAAAAGAGATGCTGTAAAGATTAGTTAAGAGTTTGTCATTTATTATTATTATTATTACAATAAATAGCAGAGTTGAGGAGAACTCCAACACAAGGAAAAAATAAATATGAATATAATGATATTAGCTAGTCAATAATTGTATATCATGAACCAGCAAAAAAACGATAACTCAATTTCGAATTGAATTATAAATAAAATTTAAAAAATGACTTTATATCGGGTATTTCTGAGGTCTTTTTCATTTTTCTTTCAAATTAGTGATGATCCGCGATTCTTGCAGGGATAGAAATCGCGGCCAACTATGCTGCAGCCGCACGTATATCTTTGAATGGATGTGACATACATACATACATTTATACACATCTACCTACCAACATTAATTCATCTGTCACATAGATAACGGTCATCGGGCATATTGTAATTGATATAGTAGGTGAGCGTGACATAGACATAGTAGTTCCTGCAGATGCTTATGAGAATTTATATCCTACACAAGACTAAATCAAGTAGATGTTATATAGACAAGAATGTGATCCTCATGTGGGTCCCTGGTCACAGCGGAGTGCCAGATAACAAGAAAACTGGCACCTGACACTCATAGGAGTGGTCAAAGATCCAATCTGTCAGAAGTGCTGGGAGGAGGACAAGCCCTCGTTTCACTTCCCGGGTGAGTGTGTCGTATACAGCGGCCTTAGGGCTGAGGTGTTCGGCACAGCAGAATTTGACGAGTTTGAAGAATGGTCGGACATCATGACCTTTATTAAAAGGTCTGGGAGGGTCGACACTAAGGAACTACCATGTGTGCCATAGTTCTAGTGATGGCCTTCGGGGTCGGCAAGAGGTGGCCTACTTGCCAGGCTTTATAGACTGTATACTACATACTATATAGACGGTAAATTTGTTTGGAGGTTCATGTAATTGGTGGTAGGTACTGAATGCGAATATGACCATCAGAAAAGCCTAACTCGGCAAGTACGCGCTCCGAGGTTCGTTAGGAGCTCTGCCTCAAGCCTTGGACGCTCTTTGAGGCCAGATTCGTGATCAGCGCTCCTGAATTACCCGGCCAAACATTTTTAGTCTTGTTTGAGAAAATTCGAATTTTTGACCGAGAATTGTTCTAAGTCCTTACGTATTTATGCACTCTACCCGATGGAAAATTTTCCGCGGAATCCAATGACGTTCTCAGATGTTTCGTTCAGCGCCCTCAAATACATACCTCTTGAGGTTCTACCAGGTCGGTGGCTTATCCTTGGTTTTATTGTAACGGGAAAGTGAAAAATCAACCAAAATATGTTTGACTAAAAGACTACGATTTTTTCGCATAGTTGACCTCAATCCACCGGCTGTTTCATTAACCATAATTTACTCCCTCCCCTGAATGAGAGGAGTAAAAAAGACACTTATATGGTGGGGAATAATATAAGAGACGCGTCATAATAATAGTAATAATGTGTGGTCGTATCAGGTATCTCAGATTTACAAAAAAATATCGAAAAACTTTTTGTAAACTGTAAGATCTTTTTTGGCACACAGATTTCCAATAACCATAATATGAGGACTTGCATACAGTAATTCTTATGTAATTCGGATTTTAAATCCAAAAAAATTCCTATAAACCTATAAACCATGACTTTCGCGAAATAGATTTCCTAGCGAATTCTACGAACTATAAGTTAACTTTTGCTGTAAAATAGTTTATGTATGCCAGGATGGCTGAGCTGGCTGAGCTTCAGCATAACACAGGTTATTACATCAGGTGACGTCCTCGCATAACCGGAGACAATGCGTACAGTTACATAAGCCTCGATGTTCGAAGCACAATCTCCACAATGGAACATCTGTGTTGTTGAGGTTAATTTTGGACATGATCTGCGTTTGCTTTATTACTTACGAGAATTAAACAGCGTGGGCTTATAGTGCCTAGTCTTTTATTTCTTGTTGCTATAAACAATTATTACGGGAATATATCGAGGTTACTCAACTTTTCTCGTTGGTCTTCTAATTTTACCATGTGCTGTTTTCGTATACATTCGCTAATAGAACCTTGAATATTTCCCATATAGTTGGTTGAGGTGAAAATCATTTATAAATTAAACAGGAATGAGTTTAGTCTGAGTCGTTGGGTGGAATTTGGAAACGGAGACTGGATTCGTGATAGGTGCCCCCAATTTACTCAGAAACTGGAATATGCCCTTCCCCACCCGTTCCGTTTTTTTATTTATCATATTCGGATTCAGCTCCAGCAATACATAATAAATGCAAATCGAGTCAAGCTACTTGACACCAGAATTGCTTCCCAAAGTTAAGTAAACCAAGTAAACTTTCCCTGAACAGAATTTTTGTACGTGCCTAACTTGGAAAACCGAGTCAATCTACTTGACGAGTATTGTTTCCAAAGATGCATTTCAGAGTTAGATAGCTAAAAGTATATTAAAAAAATATTTTATGATATTTAAAATGTGCGAGTGCGCATACCTTGAAAATACTTGAAAAGTACCTACAGGCTACTTGACGGCATTTTTGTTTTCAAAAATGTATTCCAAGATTGGAAAACTAATAAACTTCCCGTGGTGTTCAAAATATTTCTACTTGACGACCATTGTTTACAAAGCTGCAATTTGGTATGAGGAAACTAAATTAGCATTTTGTGATACATTGCACATAACTTGAAAATACTACCTACCTACCGAGTCAGACTACTTGACTGAATTTTTCAATTCTTGAGATGCTTGTCAAAGTTTAAGAACTAATGAATTTACCATGGTGTTCAAAATATCTACTTGAAAACAACGATGCAAGTACCAAGTCAATCTTTTTGACCATCACGATGTTCTTTGCAGAGATGCATTCCGGAATTCGAAAACGCGGCGTTCAACGTGCCCATGGAAGCGACGAACTCTTGCGGAGACAACGGCCCAATCGAGTACTGCATCCAGACGGGCGCCGGAATCAGGAAATCATGTGAGACCTGCCATCCGGGGACGCACGACGCTCGCTACCTCACCGACCTTCACAACAACGACAACCCCACCTGGTGGCAGTCAGAGACTATGTTCGAGGGCATACAGTGGCCCAATCAGGTCAACCTCACCTTGAAGTTCAGTAAGTTTCAAAGTATCAGGGGTTATCGAATCGGTTGAAACACTAAAAAAAGTGACTTCAAAAATATGTACTGAAAAATGCACTTAAAAGTAAAAAGCAAATAGTATTTTGACATTCGGACGATGATTTATATATAAATCGAAACGCGTCACTGAGAGAAAAGGTTATATTTGTGTAACTGTGTGTTAAATACACAATCCTTGTATCTGCATTATGGTCTTGTTCAACAGCCACCCTGATATTAATGCGAATTTATTTTTTGCAGACAAGGCGTTTGATATTACGTACGTGAGACTGATTTTCTATTCGCCCAGACCAGAAAGTTTCTTTATCTCTAAAAAGACTGCAGCCGATGGACCCTGGACACCATACCAGTACTACAGGTAAGATTAAATAATGCCCATTACATTTTTCCACACCCTTTTTATGTATGCTTTAATTTATGGTGTGATGCACATTTGTCCATTTTTAGACAATCGCGTCTAGATACTATCCAACCAAGATTTACTTCACGACCTACACAAAAAACATATCTTCGGCATTTCAGTTTTGTTCGTCTTGTAGAAACAAGGGCGTATACAACAGGGTGATAATTACCACCCCCCTCAAGATTTGAAACTCACTATATAATTTAATTTTTTTCCCAAGAAATGAATGGTTCATAATTAAATTTGGGTAACTTAGTGAGAAAACGCATTGCTAATTCATACGCATACTAAATGCGTGTGTAATTCTTATTTAAATCCACGATGACCTAGGGTCTAGTGTCACTAGCTCTTAGACTATAAATGCCATAGCTCGATAAAAATAAAATTCGGCAAGAAAAGCGCGTATTTATACGCATGAGTGAGACATGATTAAAATGATGTAAATGTTTCTTTACCCTCTTCAAAATGAGCTGGAGCACAAAGTATTGATCTCATTCAAAAAAAACATCACCATGCCTCCTTTGTGGCGGCTCAGAACTCAAAGACTCCACTGTTTCACTGGCTGTTAGATTCCTTCTTCATTATAATTACTACATATCCCTTTTTCTGTTGCCTCAACTACCTCAACGAAGGTATTACAAAAATGGTGAAAGCATAAACACACTCCATGCCCTTTTACCCCCATCCTTCCCCCCAAGACTGATGTCTAGATACGCCCTTGTATAGAGATCTGCCAACTAATAAAAAATATGTAGAATGTAGATGCTCTTACTGGGTGAAACTCTTCCATCATGCAGATAAAAAGTCGTGTAATAAACACGATTTGTGAAACTGTGTGTTAATTACACAACTTTTTATATGCATAACAAAATTATAAAGCTTATGAGAACTTTACTTCACATGACTCAATATTATAATAAACATGATTTTAGGGGACGGAGAAAAATTGTTTTTAGGCCTCACGGTTTTCAAAGGCTATATTTTGTATCTTGGGATAAAGTTGGCATTTCCATATTCGTTCTTAGCCAGTCTTATTGGCAATAAACCGAGCTTTATACCCAGCTTGAAAGGCGCGAAGGAAAAATTAATGTTTTTATCAAAGTGATTGAGCGGTACTCACAAAAAACATCCAATAACTCAATTTATTCCGAAGAGTAATTCGTCGCCATTTTCTTTCGATAATTATATGTCTGCACGTTATAGCTCAGTACACACGGAAGAAATTGCCGTGAAGCTGTAAAAAAATCCTTTCCTGTCTGTGCTTGTTTTCTGTATATCGCAATCGCGTACGAGCCGTAAAAAACGATAATGTGAAAAAGGCAGAAAACGAAAATGAAGATGTATAAAATTGTAAACACTTTTTATATACCGTTAAAGAATATTTTCAAACAAATAGGTATATGAATCATGCAAATTTTAGATGTTGTTACATGGGATGACTGCTCCATGCTTGTGTAATTTAAACAAAATGAAGTCATGAACATTATTCTGTCGCATTTCACGACAAAAATTATTTGTTTCACGAAAAATGTTTGACACACTTTCTAAACAAAAAACTGCATCTTCTTCTGTTGCCGGAATGTCGAAAGAATGCAAAATATCACCTCGCATTTTTCCCATTTCAAACACAATTTCCTCAACATTTGGTACTCTAGACTTTTAAAAAGTATATAATTAATAATATATTTAACAGTTAAGATCTCCGTATACCGGGCTATTGATAGATAGTGTATAAGCGGTTTGTTGGGAATGGAGTGTCTGTCTGATGGTGAATTTTATTAAAAGTGGGCGACTATCCGTATAGATAGGCTATAATCATATTCCGTAGGCGTCGAACAGATTGAAAATGCCCAGTACAGATGAAGATATAACAGCCAGAGAAGGAGAGAACATCAGGAACGTGCTAAGATAATTTTTCTGTGAGAACATTAAAACCCAAGGAAAAGCAGAAGTGAAAAAATCTAAAGAAATGTTTGCTGTATTCGGGATTCGAACCCGCTTCTGTAGCTTTCTTGGTGAAGCCCTATCCATTCCACTCTCGCACCGTGTGTCTAAAGCTGTTTTGTAAGGTACTTTGAATCGCTCCCACTCTAACCGCGCACTAATCTGAAGGAATTGCTGCATACCACTTTTTGATCTGTCATTGAAAATTGCCAGGCGAAGCTGCCAGGTCTGCCTTGGTTCAGATTTCTTCTCATCCTATTATCCATGGACTTGGTATGAGCTCATTCAAATCACTTGGTTTTGTTCCCATTTTATTATCTTTACGATTCAAAAAATACAATCATGTCGCTCTCCTTTAGTGATTAACTTGATGATTGTCACTTAGTGCAACGATGTGGCTAGAAGATGACGCAAAGATGCTTAATCTTTATAGTAGTCTGAGGAAAATATAGTGAGGGCAATCGTTTGTCGAGAGACAATAATATCCTATATATAGAAGTACCTAGAACTAGGAAGATTACCCTGAATCTAACATCACTGCACCAGCTGATGCTTTAAATGATTCATGTAATTCTCTCTCTTCTAATTTAAAAACCTTTACCTATAACGTCAAACGTCGTTGCTAAAGTATCGAAAAACTTGTCATTTTTCCATTCTTCGTCGACTAGAACACATAGTGAGACGACTAAGCCTTCTACAGTTGCCATTGCTACGTCATTGGATAAAATCTATCTACATAACACAAACATGTTTTTGCAGTGAGTATTGTTGCTGTTCAACAAGAAATACCGTTAATGATGTCTCTTTTAGTCATATTTAATGATGTCTTCTTAGCTTTTGATGATGTGATGCTTAACGTCTTAATATTATCGACCAAGAGAAAAGCTTCTTGCATGGGCGTCTGACTGGTTCTTGACATTTCCTGATGAAGTGATCTCCACCATTATTTTAATTTGAAAGCATAGACAGAGGAAATAACTGGTAATCGCAAGTATTTGTGATTTTTTAGAAACCTTTTGATATCTGTAATGTGAAACTTTATGTAATCAATCCCCTCGAGGCACTGCTTCTGTGAATGCAGTTAAAGGGGGACACTGGGGCACTGCCATCTTCTCAGTGATGCGAAAAGAGGATGTCATCCTACTTACGATGAGTAACATGATTACTATTACAACTTCGTTCTTGAAGTGTATATCCCAAAAATAACTTCAAGGTCTCATTTCCTTGTCCTCTCTATAAATCGCAAAGTACTGATCTGACCTTGATCAATTTTTCTCAGCAGTTTATCACTTGGGCAAGCTCAGAAATGCTATATAGTTTTTGAAAAAGCATTTTTGAGAATGAAATGTTTGAAAATTCCTTTTTTCAGGTTTTGTTAATGCTACACCTTCGTGAGGAACAAAAGGGCACAAGCACCAGCCCTGAAATCACAGCCGTTATCGAGTTCACTATGAATGTATTGTTGTTTCAGTGCCACCTGTCGAGATACGTACGGCCTACCTGACTTGACACACACCAACAGGGGGGAGGAGACGCGAGCCCTGTGCACCACCGAATATTCGGACATCTCGCCCCTAAGGGACGGCAACGTTGCCTTCGGTACCCTCGAAGGACGACCTTCTGCATACAACTTCGATAACAGCCCAGAACTGCAGGTAAGCAAACGTAGGAAATAACACCTGACGGTATATAATGTGTTATATGATACATCTGATAAAACTTGACCCGGACTGGTTTAGAGAAACATTTTTACGCATTTTAAAACAAATCTACTGTGGCCCCCAAATAACAAACATACTAACATTCACAGGGAGCCAAATCTGGCGAATACGGTGGCTGAGCGATGGCCATTATATTCTGTAAGGTGATTTAGAAGGCTGTACCTACGAGTCTAGGCTAAAGAAGAAACATGCATGTCTGATGCATTGTACAGAGCTTCCTTCAGGAGTTCCATCTATCGGCAAACAGTTGCACTTACTGATCGACCCCCATATATCTCACAAGGCATTCAAACGAATGTGTAGCAAATTTCGATATGACTACGTACTATGCACGGATGAATGGCTGGAAGCAAGTCTTTGATACGTGACGATCTGACCTTAACTGAAAACAGTTACATGGCTGTAAAGGAAATGCTATAGCTGGCTGTTCGCGAAACAGCTACAATGTATTTTGAATACTGTATTTAGAGCACGGCCATAAGGACAGACCACCCAGGCGGTGAAACATCGTAACCGGAACAAGTACATCAGCGAAACAAATCGCACAGAATTTTTTTGAAGAAAGTCGAAGACTCTCCTTGTCAAATTAGTGGGTTGTTTTCATTTTTTCAACTAATTAGCTTGTTGATTAATCATAATGGCGAGCAACATCACTATGGTGATAACAGACTTGCTTGTAGTGAACCAAATCCATCGCAACAATCGGGGAAAGTCGTCGAAATGCCAAAAAAATTGGATCATGAAATTTGGTGTTTTGATAAAGAATAGAAAATGTGTGAATAGTCATCTATATCTAAGAAGTAAGCAAAATTACCACGATCATAGGATTGAAGGTCTTCCAATAACAACACAAAAATTCCAGATCTTCCCCGTTCCTCACCCCCTCCCCCCATTTCAATTTTTGATCTCACCAACAAAAAATAAAAGTGACCCTAAGTAACTTTAAAAAACAAAGTTTTAGCATTTTTAATTTTTTGATTTCTTGAAGATCACTGAATCGATTTTTGAAAACCACAGAGCTTTTTCGACCCAGCCATAATAATTAAATATGAAAATTCATCAAAATCAGAATGGTACTTTTTAAGTTGATGGGCCAAGGACTGCCAGATCGACAGAAATTAGTCACATGGTTCTTCGTGACATCAAAAAAACACAAAATCTCGAATTCAAAATGTTTCGCGATTTCAAGACTTGTCCGCCTACTGGCAGATTACCTTTGTCCTCAACCACAAATTTCAGGTCGTTTCACGTTTAACTTTGAATTTTTTAACAAACAATCTCACCAGTGGTACCAACCATGAAAACACTATACTACTTGAAGCTACATTTATTGCGCGCTGTTATTAGAAGGCAAAAAAAATGGGAGAACCACCAACAGAACGTAAAAATTTACACAACAGACCGCCTCACCTCAAATAGCAAGTCCAAATACAGTAACGACGCAGTACATGGTCTTGTTCTCCCACCTCACCGTACAAGTGCCGTCGGTGGCGCTGTCCCAATAACAAGAACTGGCCGTATGCAATCCAGCGCCTGTCTTCTGCATGATGGAACACGTCACCACGTATTTGAACTGCTTCTTCATCTTGCTGAGCGCGCTCAGGCACTGCTCAGATACGGACGCGCTCCATTGGTTCACCTTGTCCTGCTGGTAGACCGCGCCGCTCAGAACGGTCTCGATCGTGTCCCGCACTATGTTGCTCACATCGTCTACGATGAACTGGTTCTCCTCGTCATCCATTCTTCGGGAATTTTGACAGTTGGTGTCGGCGTGGTTCGTATTGTGACATGACAGGTAATTTTGACTTTCGAACATGACGACCTGATCGAAAGCGTGCAGCTTTCTAGCGTTCTACTTCTGACGACGTGGGGTGAAGAGGTGAGACTGCAGCGACGAAACGATCGTAATAGTTTTTGAAGGAAACAGGCGCGATGGAAATCGCGTTTCAGAGTCGTAGAATGGTTTGTTTCTGGGGTCATACTACCTCTCATATATACTCGTTATCATCGAGCTGAGGCATGTTAAGGGTATGTATTAAACCTGCTATAGACATCGTCTTTAGCCTAGACTCGTAAGTATAGGTGTCAAGACATTTGTCTTCGTAAGCTGCCAATGGGCGACACTTGGAGATGAGTTGATGTTGCTATCACACCCTTAACTGCGTTACGTATATACCACCCGATTGCTCTCTACAGTTAGACCGCCAGGCTTTACTGACGAGTCTAGGCTAAAGACGAACCAAGCAGGTCTGATGCATAGTGGAGAGCATACACTTAATATCAGTTGTCGGCTTCTGATGTGAATGAGCAGAGATAACGGTATATCGTAAATAGTGTTTACGAAGAACAAGAGATGTCTCTGTAAATCAGTTCATCCTTGTTGACATATATCGTGAGGGGCATCTGTTGCCGCTTCAAAGTAGTCCAGGTGTTTGGACCTTTGACCTCGTAAGTTGCCAAGGGGTGTCCCCATAGAGCGCGACACTATACCACACTATAATCCAATTCCTAATTCAAGATAACATACTTTCCGTCAGTCATCACTCCCTCACGAGTGATCACAGCACTCTTGATGATATGTACCCATGCTATGGTGTGTTTTTTGTGTTTTAAGCACTTTGAATTGAAATACCTACAAAGTATTATGAAGTGTGTGTTTTATGGACAAAATACACCCCAAAAGATTGTGATTTATTTTAATTCTTATTTTATTTTACTATTTTATTGTAGAATTTGTAGAATCTGTAAAGTTATTACCCATCAAGGAAGCAATAAAAAAAATTAAAATATGTTTTTCATTAAAGTTTTTTTACGAAAAAAGTGTGGATTGCGTTTTACTCGATTTTTTAATAATTCTACTTTTACAAATTGCTAATAATGCAATTTTGACGCCATTTGATGTCAAGGATCCTTTGTTTTTTTGAATAAGGTCTTTCTAGTGCGTTAAGTTATCAATTACTATATTTCTTTCTATTTATTTCTTTTAAATGCGAACTTAAATGTAATAAACAGTAGTCAGAAGACTCGACTTTTTTGTCATTAAGAGCTAAGAACCTCGTCCATTTTTACTCCAAAATCAGAAAAAAATAAATAATATTTTATTCAAAAAAAATTATTGAATTGTCATTACATGTACAAATTTTCAAATTATTAAGACGTTTTGAGGTCGGAGAAAATTACATTGAAATATTAACATTGATAAGCTTATACATACATGCAAATAGGTGAGGCTAATAAAAGCATGTTACCTTACTTTGTGACATTTGAATTCTCCGCCTATGGCTATAAACATACAAGGCACGCGACCATCGACGTTAACCGCACGATAAAATAAATGGCAAACCTGAAACTTCTACAAAATTAGTGAATTAAAGTGAACCCATAAATCATAAAGTGGTGAAAGGTGAATAACTTCTTTGTAAAAATAATCGATTTTTGCATGAAGCAGCGAATAAAACGAAACATATTTCCTCGAAGAAAACTTTATGACGCCGAAACGAATACAAAAGTGATGATTTGCGACATTTCTGTTTTCATGTAACAGCGATATATTTTTCGATCAACACAACCTTGTGTGTTTGATATATTTCCTATTTATGCGTTCAGTTTGATGCCTGGCACAACCAGGAACTTTTTCCGTTCTGTAGGCCATCAAAAGGGTGTGTTCCAATGTTCGAGGCGTTTTGTCAACCTTCAGGTTATGTTTGCTAAATAGCCTGTTGCTATTGATTCAGAAAGTCATTAGGAACCCGCGAAGCTCTTTTTGCATTCGTCGTGATGATATCTCGACGTTTTGAGCTGACTCTACCTAGAATCAAAGGAGTTTAGCATGAGATTCCAATAATTCGTTTCCAGACCTGATTTTTCAAAATAAAGGAACGATTTTTTTTATGTCCGTGTGAAGCCCTTTTTGCATTTTTTTCAACATTTTAGATATTGCCACATGAATATTGATATTCTTGGACTAATTTCGAATGTCTTTTCAAATATTTGGTAACCAAAGTCACCAAAATATCAAGAAAAGAGCTTCACACGGACATAGAGCCATCCTTTCTCTATGATCTTCATAAAAAATGTTTTCGATGCGTTCAATATCAAACGCATGTCTTCAATACTTAATCCTATGTTCAAAAGCACTTTGCTTGCTGTTTGGATTTCATATTTCCGAAACCGTCAAGCACTAAGAAGTTGAATTAAGTTGAGAGATATATAAAATGGTGGAAAGCAAATGAAAAAAAAAATCCAAAATTATCAAACCTAGCGAGAAAAGTTGTCTGTATTCCTGCTACACCTTCTGAAAGAGTGTCTCCAACAACAGAAAATAAGCATATTGCTTTTACGTCAACTAAAAATGTATTTGTTTTATTTTGCTTAAAAAAAATTAAAATATTTTGTGCTGCGAATAATAATGCATTTTTGTTGGTCTTTACTCGTACGTTATCAGTATCATATGTCTTTCTTTAGGAATGGGTGACAGCTACAGAGATCATGATCACTCTAGACCGCCTGAACACATTTGGTGACGAAGTGTTCGGAGATCATCAGGTGTTGAAGTCCTACTTTTACGCGATAGCTGATGTAGCTGTTGGTGCTAGATGCAAGTGCAATGGACACGCATCTAAATGTGTTGCCTCGACAGGAACGGACGGGATATCTAGAAGGGTGAGTGTCATTCCAGTAAATCGCACTTCTTGGATGGAATTTTCTAGTCTGATGGTCTTTTGTACGAGTTCGTCAAACGAACTGGTCGTACAAAGTCTAAGGTGAAAGTAGATTCATTATTGATTATATTATTTTTGAGGACTGTATAGGACTTGTACGAGTATAGTTCTTTACTATTGAGTTTGAAATTGAGCTTGGAATGTGCCGGTTGTTATTGTATTACAGTTGCAACAACTCTCTTTAACTGCTACCAGCTATGATGAATGATGAGGATTCAAATTTTCTATTATAAATGCTAATTGTAGAAAGTTATAAATAAGTTGTTTTATGCTTTTGCGGTCTCCATGTTATTAAAATTATTCCATCACGAAGGGGGTGATTTTTCCAGCGACCCCAAAAATTCCCAAATAAGAAATTTGACCATCTTCTCAGTCGTTCCAGACCACTGTAGGTGGTCTTGACAATCAAAAATTATTCATATAGACAACGGAAGTTCTAAACACAACTTTCGAAGTAACTGGAGGCTTTGATCGAAGAATATTTTTGTGTTGTTTCATATGCCGAGTGACATTTTCATATATATTCAGGTATGCCAATGTGAGCATAATACGGCTGGTCCAGATTGCAATGAATGTCTTCCATTCTACAACGACGCACCATGGCACAGAGCAACTGGTCAGAATGCTCACGAATGTAAACGTAAGTACAACCATTCCTTATATATAATTTTTAATACAAAACATAGCGGACAAACAATAAAAACGGGCTGACAATTGTTCTTGTAGCTCTGAAGATAGACGCATAAGCATTTGAAAGCTTGGAAAGAATGAAGTGACAAAAGTCCACTCCACAGCTTATTCGTCGTACATACCAATTTTGACCCCGTACAATATTAAAGTCTCACACTTTGTGGCTATACGAGTGAAAATATTTGTAATAATCTGTTGTGAAACCTTTTTATCATTCATTAGCGTTGAAAAATTCTCATTTCTGCCTATAAATATGTGAAGTACGACATTAATCAGTACAAACATACCCGGAATACCACAACCAGAAGTATCCGAGGATATTAATGATCAGAACAGAAGAACAGCGTGACGCCCATTATCCGGTAAAGTGGAAGTTTTAATTTCCAGATAGGTCGACCATAAAATACAAATAGGGAGACTGTAAAAGGCGAGACCGCTACGAGGAGTACCGCCTTGAGGTACTACAATATACAGGATGATTTCACAAAAACCTTGACCCTTATTTTTGACGGTCCGTCAATTCATTCTGATGAAATTTTCATACTAGAACTGTTGTGGCGAGAACAGAAATACTTTGTAGTTTTTGGAAATCGGTTCAGTGATCGATTTGAATTTGTTGTTTTTTGAGCGTGGAGGTTGGGAGTGTGGTCATCAAAACAGATAAATATGATTCTGTCATTAGCTGTGGACCTCAGAATTTTTACAATTATTCCAAATTTTGACCGAAGCCACAAATGTGATAGTTGCTTCTTCTTCTTCTTGTCTCCTAATTTTTCAGCTTCTCTACCATTTCTTTTGTAATGGACATAACCTGGATTTTCCTTTACTATTTCTGATAACAGGTATACCAAACTTTCTAACAACGTTCAACCAGTGGGACAAACACTAGAGGAGCCCAATACGCAGCGTTACCAGGTCCAACACCTCGTTCTTTTTGGAGAACATCGGCATTGTGGAATGAGCTACAGGGGACTTTTTTCCCCGTTGGTTATAATCTGCAGCATTTTAAAGACAATGTGATTAGACATTTATCCTCTCACAGAGCTTCTATAAAAAAAAGTTCCTATTACGTGTATTCCTTCGTGGGCCTCATGTATCACCCTGTATTTACCTGTGATACTAACACATGCACATATATAATCTGGAATCATCTTTAACTCAGCACTATTTGTCTTCAGCACCTCTTTCATTTGGCTTTCTTCCGTCACAGCAGCCTGTTCTAACCTCACGTTGTTGGTGTTTTAAGCCTTCGAACAGTTTCGAACATGCTGTGGTTTGTTGTGTTTCATTTTTTGTTAAAAATATGTGGTTTACAATGCACTAGTTGGGATGGAATCACCCCATGGTACACCAGTTCACGTGAGTAATGCAATGACAAATTATGGTTTATAATTCACGTCATCATGATAGATTTTTGCAGCTAATTTACGCAACATAATATTCTTGAAGGGTATACAAAATGATTCTGAATAAGTATCCTATATTTCACAGGATGATTCAACGGGTGTATGTTAAGTAAAAAGTTAATACAAACGTATCCTCCAAAATGCTTCGTTTTCGAGATACAGGGTCTCAATATTTTATTTTTATTTTTGCTATTTCTGCATAAGTGTCGATGTCTGGACGAAAATTGGCACATGAGGGTTTTTTGACAGTGGAAGTTTGAATTTGATCTTATTTAGATCTTATTTGTATGTGGCGCCACCAACATGTTTTTTATCGCTTTCAAAGGCTTGTATTACATCTTCGTTCTAAAAAATGAATTCGTCAATAATTTCTAACAAATTAATAAAGTAAATAAATAAAAATCTCCTCCACCTTCACATCCCCAACCCACTGCTCAGCCATAACGAAATAACTTCTGAGAATAGTAAATCGGCCCATTCTCCATTCAAAAGCCCATAGAAAGATGATGAATAGGCAGTACCGAGAACGCGCATACCGTCTATTACAACAAACAGGAATGGGCGTAGAACGTAGAAGAGTGCATAAAGTCCTTCGGCACTCGACAGTGTTTGCTGTTACTCTCCAGACAGGTAGACCGTCGACTCTGCCCTTTTTACCAGCGGCATTATAATAGACTTGTGGGCGAGAAGTTTGTATTCTGAGAGAACGTTGAGTACAGGGCGAAGAACACTCGTTTTTGATTTGGTGAACGGACTCTCATACGAAGCAGTCGAAACTTCAGGAAACATTTATTCATAAGTACATGGTTGCAATAAGCGGCCTGGGAAAATACAATGAAGCTTGGATCGGGTTTTATTACAGTATTATTTGTTTAAATTTAATGGTAATTAAACACTAAATGATGTGTGATTATTTTCCAATAAGAAACGCCATCAGAATCGGATTTTACTCTAACAAATTACTTCTGTTTTCCTTCCAGAATGTAACTGCAATGGCTTTTCTCAAAGGTGTTTCTTCGACGAAAAGTTGTATGAGCAGACTGGTCATGGTGGACACTGCATGGATTGCTTGAATAATCGTGATGGTCCCAATTGTGAAAGGTGAGGAAATCAAGTTTACGCTTTTACCTGAATTTGATTAAATGTTTGTGCAGCTGCAGTGAAGCATTTATTTCCCACTCCGCGCCTCTCTTTCCCTCTTACTCTTCCTCTATCTCACTCTCACGCACCGACCTCACACACCTCACTCCAATTTCTAATTCAGGATAGTACACTTTCCGTCAGCCATCACGCCATCACAGCTGATATGTACAAAGACCTGGCTTGTTTATTTGTGTTTTAAGCACATAATTTGCAGCAAATTTAATCTTTTTTATTTCCATCATAATTCCTATGTATTTTATTTGATACATTGTTAAAAAAATCATATTTTTTTTAATATACTAGAGGAATTGCTTGTTTTCAGATGTCGCGAGAACTTCTACATGCGCGAAGACGGTCACTGCATCCCTTGCCAATGCGATCCGGTCGGCTCCCGGAGCCTCCAGTGCAACGCGGAAGGGAAGTGCCAGTGCAAGCCCGGAGTCACCGGAGAAAAGTGCGATAGATGCGAGGTAAACCATTACGACTTCTCCACGCATGGTTGCAAGAGTTGCGGATGCAACGTTGCCGGATCGTACAAAAACGAACCTGATTGCGATCCGTACACGGGAAAGTGTCGTTGCAAGGAAAACGTCGAAGGTAGGATATTTTATCAAAACGATTCTCGAGTGAGCAAAATCGATACAAATTATATTCTCCATATTTTATTCCCAATGTCAAATAAAATCCTCATTTGTTATTTGTTGTGCCTGAGTGATTTTAATGTTTATATTTCCCTTCAGGTAGACAATGTAACGACTGCAAACCAGGCTTCTTCAACCTGGACATGGAGAACCACTTCGGCTGCACGCCCTGCTTTTGCTACGGGCACTCTTCTCAATGTAGTTCAGCTCTGGGGTACTCGAAGGACGCCATAGAATCCAGCTTCTCTAAGAGCCCGGAGAAATGGCGATCCATAGACGAGAAGAGCAAATCCGTTGAGATTAAATACGATGCTATCAGTCAAAGCATTGCTGTACAATCGCTGGGCGATGAGAAGGTTTATTTTGCTGCACCAGATCGTTTCTTAGGTAAGTTATCAACTAGAAAGACAGACAGACAAACAGACAGACTGAAGGATGTGAATGACGGATGTGCAAATTACCAATGATAATGTCAAAAGCCTTCGATATATCAAGCGAGATGAATCGAGACTCTCCATCAAGCTCAATCGTTTCAAAAAATCTCCCGTATATAAGGAAATATAACAGTGCGTCGTAGGCTAATCGGAAAATACGTTGTGACGAAATCAACACACATGCAGCGATGAGTTTTCAAACTATTAAATTTTAAATTCATTCTGACATTCACATATGTTTTTGTAAATCCCAGTACTAGTCATACTGCTGAAACTGAAATATGAAATATAAATTTGCAGGTGATCGTCGAGCTTCCTATAACCAAATCTTAGAGTTCATCCTGAGAGTAGGTGACGATAGCCCACAACCAAGTGCCTTTGACATCATACTGGAAGGCAATCGAGATGCTGTTACCAACACCATATTCGCGCAGCAGAACAAGATGCCTGGAATTCAGGTTAGTAAAGCTTCAGTTTCGTTTTCGGAAAATTATATCATCAAGAAGTTAGGCTCTTCCTGAAGGCTACTGATTCGTGCGGAATTTTTGGAGTACTGGCTCTTGGGATTTGTATAGAGCCATGATTAATCTCAACCTACTATGAATCCTTCACAATTATTTTTTTTGAAAAAACTATTTATAAGAGGATTGGCTACCTTGGATTTGGCGGAGATATTCTTGCGTATCCAATATCAAATGCCAAAGAAAACACAGATATAAGTACTAGTGCTGCAGATTAGATCCGGATCCTTTCTCAATTCCGATCAGATCCGGATCGGATAAAAAATTCTCATTTTACACAATCAGGAACGGATCAATCCGTAAATAATATTCGTCTTTAAGATCCGGATCTCAGATCCGGGATCCGGATATAAGATCCGGTTATGGGATCGTTGTATTCAGTGTTGCCAATGTCTACTTAGTTTAAAACACACTCAGCCAAAGAATATGTAACATTGTTGATGGCAAAACCTCTCATAACGTCTTCTTAGCGGAGACGATTTATTATGTGAACTTGTACATCTTTTAAAACTACTGGTACTAATGAAATAAGTTCAAGACTCCTGTCGAGTGTAGAAGATGCAAATTTAACAATTCAAAACATGTTTTCAATTTTTGATCTTAGGTTTAAAAGCACTTGGCCCTGAAATGTAAAAATTATTGCAATTAAATCCCTGCAACAGACAGAAAAATTTGACAATCCGCGACAAGAAGGAAATACAGAAAGCTCAAGTGTATTGGATTTCCTCTTCCTGAAACCGTCACTTATCAAACCTGGCGAGAAAAGTTCTCTGTATTCCTGCTACCTCCACACCATCTGAAAGATTGTTTTCAACAACGGGAAATATCGTTCGTGCAAAATGGAGTTGCCTTTTATCGGGGAATGTAGGCAGACTGGTATTAAATGATGATTATATGAAAATAAGAATGTTGATTCTACGTCAAGTCAAAATGTATTTGTTTCATTTTGCTTAATAGGTAACTGAAATATTTGTTGCTACAAATAATAATGCTCCTTTGAATGCTTATACATTATCATGAATCGGATCCCAATCTCAAATCTAGATCTGAAATCCAGATCATCGATCCGAATCCGAAATCCGAATAAAGATACGGATCGATCCAGATCCGGTTCTATTTTGTCAGGATCCCCGATCATCCGTCAAAACTTCAGATCCGTACAGCATTAATAAGTATCCAACGTCGTATCATCTTGTAGCAGTACTCAACGATGTAATAGTATTTTACTGTTTGATATCCTGAAAATCATTGAAATTTCAACTCTTTTTTTAGAACCAGGTATACAAATTCCGTCTCCACGAACATCCGGACTACGGATGGCAGCCTAAATTTACATCAGTCAGATTCATATCGATTCTAACCAATCTCACAGCCATCAAGATCAGAGGCACATATTCGCCTCAAGGTGTTGGATTCTTGGATAACGTAGTACTGGAGACGGCCACCAGAGGCGTGGCGGGAAAGCCCGCTCTGTGGGTTGAAGCTTGCGAATGTCCTGCGGGTAAGAAAATAAACTATAGTTATGGAAAAGTTGCAATTTTTCTTAAATAATTGAAAAGTAACGTAAAGCTCACTTGATAAATATATTTTATAGACATTTTGGAAATATAACGGGAACTCGGTTCGAGTGCTGCTCGGCAGCCTCAAATATACATGAAACATACTCTATCGCATAACGTATCATAATCTCAAAAAATTTATCGGAGGTGTAGATCAAATATCGCCAAAATAAACCAAATTGTGTATATTTATTTTAGACGTAAGATTCTCACATAAAAAAGCAGTATATTGAAAATGTTATAAATTATACCTTCAACGACATCTTCCATTAGACTTGTTGGTATGATAGGATTACTTCAGAGACATGTTATTTTGGAAAATATAAATGAAAATTTATTAAGCCTTTTCGAAAAATACACCATACTTTATTGAAATTAAAAAATATGGTATTATTGCCAGCTTTTCTGAAAAATTGGCCACTATGCAATGTAACAAATTTGTGGACGTTCTTCAAGGAAACTCGATACCTTCTAGCTTTTTACTAGGTATAATTCTAGATACTCAACCTGTACGAGAAGGTTTTCAGGATAATAGAAATAGATAGCAGCAAATACGTATTGCCAGAAACAATTACAGGAGTGGATTAAACTTAATGCACACAATGAATGGTGTTTTTCAAAAACATTAATCTTTGCCTATCACCCTACTCAAAATGTCTCGATTTCACCAACTATGATAGTGACTGATGGATTTACACTATTTTTCAGGTTATGTTGGTCAATTTTGCGAATCCTGCGCTCCCAGTTTCAAGCATGTACCAGCTTTAGGAGGACCGTTCATGCCTTGTGTGCCTTGTGACTGTAACAATCACGCAAGTCTTTGTGACTCTGAGACTGGCAAATGTAAATGTGACCCGAGCCATCATACTTCTGGTGAAAATTGCGAACTGTGCGCCAGAGGATACTACGGAAACGCACATGAAGGTACATTTTTTATTATTTTTTATTCAGCTTCACCTTGTGTATGTATGTTTGTAACGGAATATTTGAATGCTGTTCAACCACTTCGAAACGTCAGAATATTATTAAAATTTGCACGGTTATTGTATTATAAATACAATAAATTAATAGGTTGTCCCATTATTATAAACGCGCAATAATGGCTTATACTATCTTCCTAACACATGGAATAGGTTTTATTTTTTACATCATCATTTTTGCAACACTCTCATAGGTACTACCTAAGCATTCACAAGTATACAACTAGCGTCTGCTCTGAAATGTCTGTTTCAACAGCTCCGTCCGTTTCACCTACTAAATTAAAATATGTACTTTAAATATAGTATTTTTTATTCGATCAGGTACTCATAACGATTGCAAACCATGTGGTTGTCCCGATGGTGGAGCCTGCAGCCAAGTAGATGAAGACAACATCATGTGTACAGAATGCCCAACCGGATACACAGGTCACAAATGTGACATCTGCTCTGATGGGTGCGATACATATTTATTATTTTCTCATTAACATTCATCCATTTTTGAATAAGTTAAAAATGTTTCTTCTCACTTTAACTTCACCTCTACTTTCCATCATATAGTCCATGGGAGTTCGGAGTGATATTTTTGAAATATCAATGTTCTTTACAAATACATCAATACAGATATAAACGACATGTTGCAGATACTTTGGGGACCCGACGGGAATATTTGGTCCGCCTACTCCATGCCAGATTTGTGAGTGTAGCGGGAATATCGATACCAACGCTGTAGGAAACTGTAACACGACAAGCGGAGTGTGTATCAAATGTATTCATAATACAGCAGGTTCTCAGTGTGAAGTTTGTTTACCAGGTAAAAATATAATTATTATACTAATATAATATAATCCGAACTTATGTAAATGTAATTTATCCTTATTCCGAACTTTTTACATCTCTAACTCATACGATACCTGATGCAGAACCCTGCATTTTTATTATTATTATAGAATTTTCAATGTTATTCATTCTACTCTCTCTCTCTGTGTTCCGTAGGCTTCTATGGCAATGCGTTGCTGCTACCAAAAGGCGACTGCAAACCCTGTCAGTGCTTCCCAATAGGAACAGTGGCAAACACATGGTCTGGAAAGCCGATCTGCGACCAAATCACCGGAGACTGCAACTGCAAACCGCACGTGGTCGGCAGGAACTGCGACACGTGTGAAGACGGATACTATGACCTCTTCAGCGGGGAGGGGTGTCATCCCTGCAATTGCGACCCCGTTGGTTCTGTCAATCAGACTTGCAATCTTCATACTGGACAGTGCTATTGTAGACCAGGAGTCACAGGGTAGGAATATGGTTGGATTTTTATTCAGAATGGTTTTTGGCGGCAATGGTTGAGGTTTTCTATGAAAGTTCCTCAACCTCAGTGTTGAATCTAAAAAGAAAGATTTCATTGGAAGTTCTAGATAGGCAACCCGCCTTCCATATTTAAATAGCAATTTGTGTGACTGGTTATCTATATCGCTATTAAAATATTAACTATAGACAACACGTCATCCACTTCTGAAAGACATCACGATGTAAAATCAACTTAGACATGTTCATATGATAAAAAAAGTGTTGAAAAAGCCCTTCAGCTGCTGTACAAGATGTGGAAAGATAATCAGCTACGTCCACAAGCTCGTGTTCTGATAAGCATCTAAAATTGAAAAACAAACTTTTGTATTAGACGATCTGTAATATCTACGTGTATCACATGTTGCCTATAGATAAAGAATCTAAGAAAATACCACGCAACCCGTCATACAGACAGGCGAGTTATGTGTTATCTATCAGTATCACATTATAGATATAGATTATGATATAGACAACCCTTATGCAACACAGGTTGCTTGTGCTGAAAAAACTGAAAACAAATATTGAAGGTTATTTTGAGAAACAAATATTTTGTATTCACTAAAGTAGATCATGAAATTTATGGAAAGAATAATCTGGCATATCTATCGAATTTTGACAACGACAAAGTTACAAAGTGTTTTGTATTTAATTCAGTAGATATTTTTATATTTTCCAGACTGCGGTGCGACCACTGCGAATCGCGGAAATATGGCTTCTCGACCGAAGGTTGTAAAGAGTGCGAGTGCGACCAAATCGGCTCTAAAGACCTACAATGCGATGCCGACGGTCAGTGTCCTTGTCTGGAGAACGTGGAAGGCAGGATATGTGACAGATGCAAGGAGAACAAGTACGATAGGCAGAGAGGCTGTGTAGACTGTCCTGACTGCTACAACCTGGTACAAAACGCTCATAAGTAAGTCAAGTATGCAACGGATTTTATCTCAATTTGGATCATCATCATTCTTGAGACGATTTGAGACTCTACATCGTCATTGACAAGTCCCAACAATACGAGTATCAATGTGTTGAAGGGCAAGTCATTTAATTTCCAAACCTGTTTGAGGAAAGCATATATTCCTGTCGCTGATTAAATGATTTCAAATAATGATTAGGAAAAGTGATAGCAGTATCATCTGAAATTGTGATTTTGATTCATACCTTCTCTGAAATACTCCCTTCTCACAGTGTCCACAGCAACAAACTGACCCGATTGAATGATATACTAGATGAAATTGAGCGAAGACCAACTGTCATCACAGATGAAGATTTTCCCAAAGAATTAGCCAACTTGGGCAGAGATATTGATGTACTCCATGACAAAGTTAGGGATGTCACAGGTAAACTGCACGTCTTATCAGGAAGTATATAATATTTTATAAACCGGGATTTTAGAGGCATTTATAGCTGCAATTGGCTAGACCCCCGCCTTGATCAATACCGCACCGTCGATACATTGTATGGGAAGTTTGCTTACGAATAAAAATACACCGCTTAGATTCAATTGGTGTAACTGCATCATTGTTATCATACCACAAGAAAGAGAAAATAGATAATCACTGTCTAAATTTCATAATCACTTCATATTTTTTTATAACACTGTCAACCTTGGACCAATATCTGTCTCCGCCTTATTCACAGCGCGATAAGCGTGGACGATGAGTTACATTACTTTCACCATTTATACTGCAAAGTCATACGGCAGAGTATACTGAATAGCGATCCCAAGACCATTGAAACATTGTGACTTCAACAGTTGTGTAGACAACGTTTCTGTTAATTCTCATTTCATTTTTCCATAGGGGATGATAGCATCTTCCAGCAAGTCCAAGATATCCACGACAGGACCAAAGAGATATCCAGAACGATGTCCCAAATCGACGAAAACATCGACTTTGTGAATCAAACCAACCAAGAGGCCGAAGTCAACATCGATCATATTGACACTATATTTTACGATGCCGAGGAAAAACTCGGAGATATTAAAGAATCGTTCGACGAACAAGGAAAGCAGGCATTAGAGAACGCCTGGGAGAACGCCAAGGTGGCAGGTCAGTAGCGTCGCGATCTCTGGTTATTTATGTATTTTATCACAATGCTTCAAAGAAATGTTTCTCCCGATTTGAATCTCGTAAAACCACAAACAACATTTTAGGCCAACATTCGGACACGATGACTTCGATAGCGCAGGAAGCCCGGGAACTGGCTGACGAACTGGATACGAAGGCTGACGAGATCGTGAAGGAAGCCGAGGAGGCGAAGAAGAAAGCTGGCAGCGCGTACGAAATCGCCAGAAACGCCACTAATCAACAATCTCACATCACAGAAGAGGCCAGGCGACTACGTCATGAAGTGGCCAACTTGGAGAATAAGCTGAACAAGACGAAAGCATTCACCATGGAGGTAATACCAACTTGCCATAAATTTAAGTTTTAAGGTCAAAGGTTAAAAACTCACATTAACACTCACCCTCTGAAATCTTCATCGTATTAATCATCTGCAACGTGTCATTTTAGGTGGCTAACAAATCCTTGGAAGCCAAAAACGACGCCCTCAACCTGCTCAACGAAGTGAAGAACCTGGAGGTGCCGCAGATCGACATACCGAGGCTGAAGCAACGTTCGAAAGACTTGCGCGAAGAAGCGTACATTTTGGGCAACAAAACTGAGCACCTGTTCGAGGACAGCGAGAATCTGCGGAAGAAGGTGGACGCTACAAACAAGGAAGGAGAACAGTTGCTCGAGCAGGCGTACAATCAACAGAGCGAGTTGAATGACTTGTTGAGCGATATCCATGCTACCAAAGAGAAAGCGGATACGTCTATCAACGATTGGAACAAGATCTTGAACGAAACTGAGAGCATCTATAACGATCTTAAAGGTGAGGCGGGGGATTCTCAAGCATTTCAACTCGATTTTCAACCACTGTGCTATGCACCAAATTAATTTCATCCATTTGCAGATTTCGATTCGGAAACCCAAAAGAGCAAACAAGAAGCAGACGAAGCACTCAAATCCATAAGACAAATAGAGGACATCATAATGGACACTCTTGGTCAGACGAACAGAGCTCAACAGACCCTCAAAGAGGCTGCAGATACAGCCCATATAGCTCTGGAGAAGGCTTTGGACTCTGTTCGTTTGGCTAATAATACCTCCAATGAAACGCAAGCTCTGAAGAATGAAGCAGAGATGCTTGGAAGAAACTCCACCATTCTGGGGGAGGATGCAGAGTTGATGAAGGACAGAGTTAGAGCGGCTGAGGGCGAGATAGATAAGCTCATCATGTGGACACAGGAGAATAACACCAAGAGCCAGGAAGCTTCAGAAAAGGTAGATTATGATCCTATCACCAGTCTAGAAGTAGTTATGAATTATTTTACGGGAATAAGTCACAGAGAGTCTTCACTAGGAAGAGTCAAATATCTTCGAAGATAATTTACTGGGCAATTTCATGTAAGTAATTGTTGTGTTTGACTTCAGGTCGGAAATGCAGAAACGAGGACCAAAGAAACATCCCAGAAAGTCACCGAACTCTTGTCAAACGTGAAGGACATCATCGCAGAGCTGGAGAACTCGCCGCATATCGACGACAGCGAAATCTATCGACTGGAAGAAGAAATAAGAAAAGCCGAAGAACAACTGAAAGACATGAAACTGGAAGAAAAACTGGCCGAACTCCAAAAAGAACACTCCGAACAGTCGAGCCTCATAGAACAGTACAAATTTGACATTGGAAAACTGCACAAGGACGTGGAGAATATCAAACAGATCGTCAACTCGCTGCCGAACGATTGTTTCAGAGACGTCGTGTTAGAACCTTAAAGTTTCAAGTTGGTATATTTTTACGATTTTTTTACTCTCATACCAAAGATGGACGTTTGTCAGTTCAATATTTATTTTGTATTTATGTACATACTGCCATTGTACTTCGTGTGAATTTTAGTTGCCAAATAAGGACTTCAGTTTCATTTACATTCACAGTTTGTGTAAGGATAAGTTGGTTTGAATATAAGTTTTACACAGCTCTCTTGTTTCATTTCTAAAGTTTCCAAGGGGGGTTATAAAAAAGAAAATAAGCACCAGACTTTCTCATTTCAATTCAGTTTTTATCTTGCTCAGGAATGGTCGAAAAACTTTGATAATTTGATACTAGATTAAAAAAAATCGGATTATCAGTAAGGACCAATTTTCTATCTCAGAGTTTAAAAGGTGCTTCTGTATTGTGCCACTGAAGTTTGATCTCGCTCCTCAAGTCCTGTGACGTCAGGACTCTAAAGCATATCACTTTTTTCGAGCCAAAGACAAAACTATCAAAAGCGACGCCACAGCATACAGAGTGAACGACGATTCTGCAAAATTTACTTAATTGATTTGAAGATCTCGTCATCCAGTCTAAAGCAAGATTTAGTGTAAAGCTATTGCATGGATGATTAAACTCTAATTTGCTAGATAAGTTGACAAATTTATTCACTAAACTTTCTGAATCTGTGGGTATTGAGGGATCTTAACCATCATTCGTTAAATGACGCTTTTCCACAAATGTGTCACTGTTCAGAATGTCTGCTACCTTCAACAGCTTTTCTGTGTTGTCATTTCCAAAGTTTTCAGAGCCTGAATGTAACATGAACAAAAGTATCACCTAAACGACCTGTCAAATTGGATCGAAGTTGAATCAACATAGTTTCCACCTTGTTGTCTTATTGTTCCAAACAAATACTCAAGGATTAAGTTTTCTAGTTAAGATAAATTGAATATTATAATTTTTCCACTCATCCAAAAAATATATGCAACCATTAATGGTCCCTCGCCAACCTATGAGACACTTTGTTGTTTTTCCGACATTGTCCCCTTTCCAGTCCAATACTTGCAAATTATCAAACAATGTATAACAGTCAAGTTGCTCGGTGCTTCCCCTGTTAAGGCTGTTGAAAAATATTTGGTGCTTCCAACATAATTCAGTATATCAAACAGATTTTTCTGATAAATTCCTCTGTTGGATAAGGTTCCTGGGGAAGTTTTTTGAACCGTATATAAAGACTTAGTCCTATAGTGTGATGCTAAAAATTTAAAACGGTTCTAATAGACAGCAAGGCAAGCGTGTATAATACATTTTTTTACAGCTTTGGGACAGTAAATTCCAAAGATAAGCATCGAGACTTAAAATCATTAGTATAATGGGTTGCGTTAATATAAAGCAGCGAATGTTTTTGAATGACAAACTTACGTTAATTTTTTGTAACTATTGAACGTTACGTTTTGGCGGAAAAGTTTTTGCATATTTCTCGCAACGATTTGAATAGTCAAAAAAAGCCAACGAGAAAGAAGGAAAACGCATACTAAAATGGAGGGAATCAATTATCATTTGTTTTACTACGAAAATGAAACAAACCAATATTCACGACAAATATATTTTACTGAAAATAAGAAGAATACAAGATCCACTGAGAAAATCGGCAGTATTTGTTAGATGACTGTGTTGTGTTGCGATGCTATTTAGTGAAAACTAATTATGTGAAGATGAAGATATCTTAAATCACACCTTATCAATAAATTAACATCATGGATTTTCTTCAAGCATATACCTAATATCAACTTTTAGTGACTATAAACTACACACTAACTAGTAGGAATTTCACAGCATATAACCAATAACCGCTTCGCGACATTTTTGTTTCTTAACTAGACAACATTATAATGGAAAGTTTGCTTGACATATTTTTGCGTCCCTAGATAGACATTAACTCTTCTTTCAGAAGAAAAATAATGACAATTCACAGGAGCAGCTCCTGGAAAAACTAAGATCTACTCAGACAAACTCTCCCTTGAAGTGAATTGGCACAAGTATGGGACATGAACGCAGAACAAGGATTATACGCCCAAGTCCCATATTGAGCATGAACTTATATATGAAAAGTAGTATTAATAAGCTGATAGAATAAGTTTTTTCTGGTTGGTTCCATTTTATTTGGATTCCTTGGCCTTTGCAGCCTTTACAGCCTTAACTGGCTCTCCAGTGTGGATGATGGGGATCGTTTTGTGTTCAGTTTTGTCATCATCGATCCTAGGAGCTGTAATGCTCAACACACCGTCAGTAGAGAGCTTGGACTCCACTTTATTGATGTCGAAGTTCTTTGGGACAGTGTATCTTCTGATGAAATGTCTGCAAGAAAGATTCAAATTGTACTTTTTTCAGTAATTGAAACTTTATAGCTTAAAAGTGTTCAAATTCAAGACAGCAGTCATAATGAAGTTAAAGACTACATGCGACTTCCTTGGTAGTCGCAAACCACATTAAACCACTTTTTTTTAAATCTTTATGACATCAACTTATGATCTGACTCTAAAACTACAGAAGAATCTGCTACATCACACACTTTGATGTAGACCATGGACATCAAAGGTAGGAAACAGAAGCCGATTTTTTTGAATGCCGGAAAAGTGAAGGACAACTCATACCTGTAAATGTGCCCATGCTCATCAGGCTTCTCCTCGTGCTTGCCCTCGATGGTCAGCACATTATCGCCAGTAACTTTAACCGTGATCTCCTCCGGTTTGAACTGCTGTACATCTAGGTTAGCTTGGAACTTGTCTTTGCCATATGTCACCACAGATCCAGAGTCGTCGTGGGATGAATGGGGTCTCCAGGGGCGCAGATAACCAGCTGGACATCTCACCACACTCCTGATGAAAGAATTTAGCAGTTAATAATACAGATCTACAGTCGGTTTTCAGAGAAGCGTTCTCATTAAGCTAACTGCCAAAAAGATTAGATTTTGGTACCATTGACAAACATCTTATAATTTCCAATATTTACTTGAACTGAATCGGCTTCTGTAAAATCAACATTAAACATCAAATTCAAAGTCAACCTACTCGACGCAATATTTTAGAAGGCTAAAAACAGACCTATCATTATCTTGTTCAGGATACCAATAGATTAAATTGTAGTAAAATTTGATAAAACTGAAACGGACCTAATTAGCCTTCTTTAGAGAAAAGCTGACTACGCCCTGAAATACCGTAACATATTGAAAAAATCGGTTAGTTTACATTTGTTTAAATACATTTTTGCATCGTCGCTGTTCGAAATTGAAGAAAACCTACTTTGTGAAATACTAATTTCCTCGTTCATGCGAGGGAAGTGAAATTACCAAATAGTAAAATCATAAAGGACTAAAACGTCTGGGTATAATGGCACAAAAAAAAACAAATTAGGTAACATTACTTCATTTTCCTCAGACTGCAAAACAAGTTTTTAAGAGTATGAACACAAAAAATGATAACATCGTCTAGACTACACAATTCTATAGAATGTGCAAAAAATGTTTTCTTTGGAGGCGTCAAAGAGCGCCATAAGAATAACAAAATAATAAGTCATACAATGAAATTATACTAATTTAGAAAAAGATTAAAATCCTTTTAGTTTAAGTATTGTTATGAAGTTTAGGCTTTTCTATTACTTATTAATGTTTTTAATTTTTATGCAAATTCCAAACGTTTACAATACGTATTTCCACCACCATATTCCCGTGCGAATCAAAATTCAAGATGGCCATTCAATGACCAACGAATATATCCCGAAATAATGCAATGATACTCGCAGGAAGTCGATATGATCCTCAAGATTCCATCATACGTTTTTCGGAAAACGCACGAGATTTCAATCAAAACAATAAAATACCGGTTGTAACCTTGAACTTATTCATACTGACCTAGGATAAGTGAGCGGCTGAAGAAGGTCTTCGGGGTCGAGGGTCAAGCCGAAACGCTGGTCCAGCAATCTGGAAGGGTGCATTAGGTGAGAATCGTCGAACAACAACGGGAGAAGAGACATCTTGATGGGAGTTTTCTAGTTTTTCGTTCGTCTAGGCACACACCAACTCGATTTGGAAGGAAATAAACCGGGAGGGTGGCTGCCGGCCGGCTTTTATACCGGCGTTTTGTGCGGAAACATGGGCGGAGATCGAGACTCATTATCGATTCACCAGTCGGTTCTAGATTTTTGGAGACGGTTGGAGATACTTCAGGGGAAGAAGCCATTTAGTCTGTCGAACGACATCAGTTTACTGACTATTTTTCTCGGATTTCATAATCCATATCAAGTGAGTTTTAGAAGTCATAGAAGTTTTGGAAAACTATAAAATATTGAGATTTTTCTAATCAACATATTTTAGCTCATTCAGTAATTTCCATATACTTATATCTTTTATACAGCTCCAAAAATTCGTTCAAATCTTTATCTCCGTCATTAATTATGACATTTTTGGAGTCGGTTGCGATACGAAATGAGTGTTCATAGCCCACTATCTGCAAAAAAAGGAATGAAAAGTAACAAACCTTGCCCCTCATAATACCATCGCCCACCCCCTGCCACTGGAAGTTCATCGGCCTGCCAGACAGGCTGCCCCAGTCCTCACTGGGAATGGCTGTTGCTATGGTTGCACGCCCAAGGTCTTCGCCATTGTTTGTCTGGTTTTTTAACAACAAACACAGACTAAGTTGTACGATATATATGCTAGTATTATAAGGATTAATTCAGGATATTGGACAATAACAGACAGGTGTGAAAATAACGGAGTATTCTACAAAAATGGGTCTTTGTTGTCCTAAAATGATTCTGACAGATCAAAGAAAATTGCACCAATTAATTTCTTTGGCCGGGACAGTCTCAGTTGATTTGGTAGAACAAAAAACATTTTGACAGTCGTTGATGATGTGGTACCTACTTTGAACGAGCGTTTCATTTCGTTTTACTAACAATGAAGTTAGCAAGAAGAGAACTAAAATAAATTGTACATTTCTGATATGAAAATTGATCTGAATCCCCCGTTGCATAGTGGAAAAGTGTGAATCTACTGCAACGAAAGTGAAACTTCCGCAGATTTTATTGATCGGGACCCTCCGGAATTGAGAGCACGTATACACACCAATAAAATTCACTCCTAGACGGAACGACCTTGAACAGGCCGAACAAGGTCAATATCAGTTGAGTTATTTTTGGCTCGGCACCGCAAATGATAATAAAATGATATCGCCGAAATTTAAATAAATTAATTGTTTGCATTTATGTTCATCTTATGAAAAATACCCGTTGTTGTTGACACTTATGATAATGTGCACTTAGGAACTTCTGAGAAATGTTATTTGTAAGGTCTTATTCAAGAAATCAGTGAGTGTTGTTCGATATATTCATATATAAATTGTTATTAACTTCTGGTATTTATAAACGCTCTAAATTGTAAATTACCCTCAGCCCTAAGGCCGCTGTATACGACACACTTCCCCAGGAAGTGGAACGAGGTCTCGTCCTCCTCCCAGCACTTCTGACAGATTGGGTCTTTGACCACTCCTATGAGTGTCATGTGCCTGTTCAATCTGCAGTGACCTATAAGGATCCCTACTAACAAGTGTAGTGAATCCCTCTTCCGGTTCAGTAGCCATAGCTCCCTACGTTTGTTGGGGCCTGCTATGAACCTCTTGGGTTACCTGCAGTCGTCTCTCTCCAACCATGCTTTCGCAAGTTTGTTATATGCCCAGGCATCTAGGTCATTACTAACCTGGCCTCTGCTAATGACCAGTAAGGGTCATGCATGCGCCTCTTGCTCTTATCCTTGCCAGGCAGTCTGCTTTCCCGCTGAGGGTCACGTTCTTGGATGCTGCCTGTCTATGGGAGCATTCCCGCACCACTGGATCCCATCTCTTTCGAGCGAGACCCGTCGGTGAAGCATACCAAGTCGTGGGGCGAAAATCTTATCTTCCCTCCCGTCCACTCTTCCTTAGAGGGAAGAGCGAACGAGAATCGAACCTTACCTTATCGTCGGCCCTTGCTACCCTGAGTGAGGAGGTTGCTTTTCGTCACCTCCTCAATCCTGGCGTGGCCTACCAATGGAGCTGACGAAGTCCACGGTAAGGTTTTCAGGTATTTTCCTTCAACCATATTAACTACTTCGATTTCTCTTTTAATTATATATTATCTCTCAGCTCAGACATGATATCTGTTTGAGATAAATCCAGCAGATGTTTACCCGTATTAAAAAAATATTTAGATAAAAAAATTATATCTTTATTGAACGCTAAATACATACAAAGTTGTTGATTGTATAAAATACAAAATATTATAATAGATTACAGCACAAGGATGTTAGATAACAAAGATGCATACTTGTTATTAGAGTAACAATGTGAAGCTGTAAAATTGTAGAGCGGCTGAAAATAATCCAGCCACACTGACACGTTGGATTATACATATTCACTTGTCTGTACTTTGAGTGGAAAGTCTAGCTAGAATAAGAGGCATGGGTTTCCAATATTTCGTTTACAACGCTCATTTTCCAAGAAAATTGAAAGATTTTTTTATATGTTAAAAATCAAGCATTTCATACGAAATATTGACGCACCGTATATGAACATATTTTTACTGTTGATAAAATCGTCCTTGTGACAATCTCTAGAATTTTGTAGCAAAAATAAAAAAAGGGTTTCACAAGAGCATCATTTGCAAAAAAGAGTTCCATTATCTAAAAAAATTAACGCTGCAAACGAAATATTGCAAAAACCCATGCAAAACGCCTTCTATTCTAGGTAGAGTTCCCTTTTAATGATTGCAGTAGGCACTGATGAGGTTTGTAGCTGATTCACTTAAAGGCAGTTTCTGAGGTTTTTTACAAAAAAGTGATAAGAATCGTAACAGTTGCTGCTTACAGACTGACATTCAAAAGTGTTCCCAAGGTTCAGTAACATGCAATGAGGACATAAAGCCACTCCCCCGTTTTATGATTTGAAAATATATAATTATTATGATTTTTATAGTTATGGTATGAAAACAAGTCTTTACGTTTCTTGCTATGAAAGTGACAAGATTGATTTATGGAGGGTAAGGAGATCCGTCACATATTTTTTGGAAGTGTCCAGCTGTAAGCAGTAAATCATAGTTCTGAATCCCTCCAGAATAGCGCTAGAGTGGCAAAGGAGCATGAATTGAATTTAGCAGTTGTGCTACACTAGCGCCACCATAACTTAACTACTTCCAACGGACAATTTTTGAATACACATAAACGGTTCTTCTTAACCTTTACCGTTGATCGAACACTTTTTTGGTTCGATCGGAATTCTTTATTCTGAATCAGCTTGACAAATTGCCTAACCTATATTTTTTTATGTCTAACGAACAATCACATGAAAATCTACATAGATGATGGAAGAAACTAATCAAAATTTCAGAACTCCTAAAAACTGTTGGATTTTCTTTTCTTTTTCATTTCCCACTTTCCCGCCATACGGATCCCTCACATTGTAATATGTAAAATAAATTTGTTATTGTGATTAATTGAAAAAATTGCTAACTTGTTCCTATATAACAACGAAAATGTCATAGAAAAATTAAATGGGGAGAGGGCGCTTTATGTCCTTATTGTAGATAGGGTGTTGCTTAATGATATGCCGTAATTCCAACGGCACATTCTTGAACCCAATTCAAGCAGAAAAGAACTTCTAAACATCTGTCCTGATAAGTCTGGTTTTGAAAACTAGACTTTTCATCTTCATATGAACTTTACGTAAGTAACACCCTGTATAGTCTCCTAACTCCGCCTTTTTAAAAACATCTAACCCTTCAACGTTTTAATATAAAACAAATCACTGACGTCTTTGGCAGAAGTAACAACATAACTGAAACAATAACAAGGAACAGTGAAATACTCCTAATTTATCCTCCATTTATGGTTCCAGTTCTACATTTGAAAAGCATTCTTCAGGCAACGCCTTAACGACTTTCTCAATGCTGTCCACCTCGGCTTGCAGCAGAGTTATCTGGATCCTGTATTGCTCCTTCAGTTCTGTTTGCAGTCTGTGCTCCTTTTGAAGGTTCTCCAGCCTTTCTTCGAGCTTTGCGTCTCTGATTTTCAGTTCCATTTTTTCTATTTCCTGTTCCAGCTTGTGCACGTCCAGTTCGTTTATCTCGGGGGAGTTTTGGAGCTCCATCATGATGGCTTGTACGTCTGAGAGCAGCAGGTGGACCTTTTTCGAAACGCTGTCGGTGTCCTTCTCTGCTCTGCCCACCTGGAAAAGGAAACACTGCTTTAGAATTATGCTATTCTGTTTTCGAATACCTTGTTCCCTTGTTTTGTATTTCTCAAAAATGTAAATGCATTATCTGTATTCCATGCTTTGCAAAATATTGCATACTAATATCTTGCTTGAACACAAAATTGTACCCCTAGAAGCACCTTAAACTCTCAATGTCATAATAATTAAGCTTTCAATCACACCATATCTAATTACAACAGTATTATTATTTCTAAAACAGAAAATATATTATTAAATGCTTAGAAAACCCCAGTAAGATAGACATTAAATAGATGAGGACCAAGCTCTCTACCTTGTAGCATATCACAACTAACTCAACGTTTTTTACAAAAATTGAACGTTTTTGGAACGTTACCTTCTGTTTGGCCTCTTCTACAAAGCTCTCGTTGCTCCTTGTCTGCTCCAAAAGGTTCTTCAGCTCTCCCTCCGTATTCAAAACCCTGTCGAACATAAGATCAGCCTCTTCACTCAACCCGGTCGTATTCAAGAACAGCTGCTCCGCCTCCATCTTTATCTGATCCGCCTTTTCCGAGGTGTTTTTAGCCAGTTGGTCCGCCTGTAATAATGGACCTTGGTTACAAAGCTAGTCAGGAACAAGGATGTTTAAATTATAAAAAAAAACACAAAAAACATTGGACACCCATGCAAAACGCCTTTTACTCTAGAGTCTAGAGATTCGACTTCGACCAAGAACTGAGCCAAAAATGCGTATGAATTTACACATGCCTGTTTTGCCTTGTCCAAAGCAGAGTCCGCGTTGCTTTTGCCCTCGTCCAAATTTGCCTGAGCGTTGGCTGTGTCTGCTTGGATCTTGCTTATTATTTCTTCGATTTCACTGATGCTTCTTAATGCTGTTTCTGCCTCTAGCTTGTTTTTTTTTGTTTGGGTGTCGAACTCTAAAATGAAAAACAAATTGTACTAACTCTGCAGTGACTGAAAATTAATTGGTACTGTGAAGATCATGGTGTTATAGATTGCATGAAGTCCTAGCATGGATACTTGGACGCTAATAAGAGACACCTGGGGAATGTTGCAATCACAGCCTTAGCTGGGATAGTTTTATGCTGCCTTGGGATGGAGTGACGTCTTCGATCAAGCTTCTGTGAATTAACATCAAGATCAACAATAACATGTTATGGCACGATCATGTTGCTGGCCTCTCAAGGTCGGCGTTCCAGAAGCTGGAAGTACAGGTTATATATCCTTGCAGGTTTTGTTTCTTCAATTTCTATAATTATAGTATCGAGGTTCTTCTTTGATGCATATCTCGGAATTATGTGGTCATATCTTGCATCCATTACGATGATGCCCACATATATCAACGTGGTTGTCCTTGTAGATTTCTCTTGGTACTGTTTGCAGTCTGTAGCAACCCATTCTCTCCTACCCCATTATTAGAATCTCAGTAGTTCTGAGTCAATTATGAAAAACTATTAATTTTTCTGGTTTTTAGTAAATAAATATCATTTATTCTGAAGAAAATACAAATCGTTACCTGTAAGGAGTTTGTAGTTGGTTTCAGCACCTTCCAAGATTTCATTCCACAAATTGATGGTTCCTTTAATCTGACTATCACAGAACACCAAATCGTTCTTCAGATCATTGATCTCGTCCCTTTGATCCAAAGCACTTTGCAAAATCTCCCTTCCAGCTGCACTATTTTCGTCCGCTTGTTTCCTAAGTCGTTCACATTCCTCGAACATGCCGTCAGTCCGGTTGGAAAGCTTGTAAGCTTCTTCTTTGAGCTCCTCAGATTTCCGCTTCACCTCGACGATATCACTCTGGGGTATCAGAAGGTTTTTAACTTCAGATAGTAGCGACAGCGCGTTCTTGTTGACTTCTTCCGCCTTCTCGCTCACCTCTTCGATCCAGTCTTTGGATTTGTTCAAGTTTAGTTCCGTCTTGGCGAGGTTGTGTTTCAAACTCCTCAACGCTTCCGACATCGACACCTGTTTGGAATACGCCTCTTTTATGTCGTTGTAAGCGGAGATTGATATATTTTTGGCATGTTGCGCTTTACTAACAATTTCATCCGCTTTTGTGTCTAAATTGTCTGACACATTTCTAGCTTCATGCGCTATATCAGTCATTTTCTGTGATTGCTGGCCGACGAACCTCGCTCTTTCACTGGCTTCTTCCAAAGTGTCAATGCCTTCGTTTTCATAGACCATCGTGATATCCATCAGCTTTTCGTTTATTTCTCCTAAGATTTCGTCTGCGTGGTCGATGTTGGTTTTAGAGACGTCGTTGGTGATTTTTGCGCTGTAAATACTTTCGTCAACGTCTGATAGAGTTTTGTGGAGTTCTTCAGCACGGTTTTGGATGTCGGTGACTTTGTTTGACCAGCCTTTTTCACCGGTTATCTCTTTAATCTTCGAATGAAGCTCGTCAATATCAGCTTTGGTCCTTTCTAGCCTCTGAGGAAAGTCTTCGTCAATGATAACGGTTGGTTGGTTTTCGATTTCATCCAGGATTTCGTCCAGGCGATCCAGCTTCTCCTATAATGATAATAAGGAAGATTTAAGCGAATTGAAATTAGTTCTTAGTGTTGCCAACTTTAAGAAGCTGAATTTTTACGAAAGTCTAGAAATAGGAATGGAAGTAAACAATGTAATGGATAAGGACAAAGATCCTAACCCTAACAGTCTACAATTTGCGTTAGCTTCTTAAAAACAACTCGCATTTTGAAACCCGGAACAATGGCTCAGTGCAGGATTCGAACCACAGACCTTCCGATTGCCGGTCGGACTCTCTGGTCAACTGAGCTAACTGGGCACTTGCCCACTCGTTGCAGAAGCGGAATCTCTCGAAAGCCATTCTTCTAAATTTCAAACTTCAGGTGTCGTGCGTATTTCGAGATACAGCAACGTCACTGTTTGGGTTGATTAACATCTCCAACCGCGATTATAGTCTCAAAATCCTTGTTCATTTCCACCACTATCAACCAAACTTGTAACCAACTATATTTAAATTTGTTGCAAACATACCAGAGAACATTCCTCTAAGACCCACCTCGTGTTTCCTAGTAGCCTTTTGGACCAGGTTGTAGCATTCAGGGCAGTCCACGCATCCTCTTTGTCTGTCGTACTTGTTCTCCTTGCATCTGTCGCATCTCCTGCCTTCAACGTTTTCAAAACAGGGACACTGACCAGTGGCGTCGCATTGGGGTTCTTTGGAGCCCATCGAGTCACAATCGCAGTCCTTGCAGCCTTCCGTCGAGAAACCGTATTTTCGGGATTCGCAGTGATCACACCTCAGGCTACAAGAATTGAATAAATCAAAGACAGCAAAATGTTGAATTAAAAAAAAATTAATTAAGTTTAGAAAGGTGTATTTTTTTCAGACGTTCTAGCACGTGCAAATGCATAAATATTGATTATTTTAGTTTCTGCTGCTCAAAATTTCACCTAAATATATTGCCAATTTTGAGATTGCTTGTCTATATATTTTATGGGCTTTTATGGAAACTAGACTAAGGACAATCAATAGACACCATTTTTTACAACACCTCGAACTAGCCTCTTAAAAAAATCTTTATTTTCGACCCCATGGTTACAATCTATAGTGATTTACGATCAATTTCACCCTTTCGCAGTGCTTATGAAACATGATAGCGTGAGGTTATTCTGAATCTTCTCGAAACCTGAAACTCACCCGGTAACGCCCGGCCTGCAGTAGCACTGTCCCGTTGAGACACTGCAAGTGGAATTAAGAGCTCCGACAGGATCGCAGTTGCACGGTTGGCAGCCGTCCTCGTTGTGCAGATCGTAATAACCGTCTTCGCATCGGTTGCAGTTCTTGCCGATGACGCGATGTTTGCAGCTGCAGGTGCCTGTGGTGGGGTCGCAAATCGTGGCCCCAGACGAGGACTGCTCGGTGCCTGGGGGGTAGCATTCGCAGGGCTTGCAGTCGCCCTTGGGCAGGGACAGCGCGTCGCCGTAGAAACCTTTGGAATATCAAACAGCCCGTTGTTGAAACATTTTATTTATAACGTGCATCTTATCAGCTTCACTTGTATGTATGTATGTTTGAACGGAATTCTCGAAAGCTGTTTTTACCACTTCAAACGTCAGATTAATTTAAAGTTTTGCACACTTATCAAGGGCCGATGACAGTACAATAGTTCATTAAGTATGTCCCATTATATATTTTTATAATAAATAATAATATGTTTAGATGTGATGATACGAATGACGTTTGATATTTCTTCTAAACACACTTTTATTAGTTTGGGTTGTATCGATGAAGACAGAATCTTTAAAGCATAACGTTACGGGACTCATCAATGGCCTCGTAAGTGGAGAGAATACCCTTCAGACCGGTGAATTCAGATCCATCGATAAACAAGTTTTTGTAGTGTATTTGAAAGGGAAAACTGGAATCTGCTGTAATCTAGTGTAAATATCAAAATGTTAAAGGAAAGACATAAATAAGCTACCTGTGTAAAGTGTTATACTGAGTAAATATTGGAAAAATAACTTATATGGCTATTTAACAGCGGTCTCAAGTCCTCCTACAAGTAGAAACTCTTCAATTAAAATGTTTAGCCATCAACCACTGCATACATAGAAATATTTTGAAATGTCTTATTTATATGGTTTAATAATTTTTTATTGTTAAATAGCTCAAAAAACAGAAATAAATTAAGTTCTGAAATAACTTTTCATCGATTTTTTTTAATCCTAATATCCAGAGTACATAAGGTCCAAAATAGAACTAACAAAAAGTCAACATTTTTTCAGGACAGTGCGCGGTGTTGTCATATTTTCGTTCTGACGTCACCACTAAGCGTCCGTGTACAAAATTTTTAAAAATTACGGTGCCTAGTTTGAACTCAAATTTTATTTGACTTACCTGGCAAACAAGTTTCGCACTTTTTCCCTGCTGTATTGTGAATACATCTCAGACAATCTCCTGTTGTGGCGTTGCAGTTTCCAATCGCATTTGGATCTACGTTTTCGTTACAGTTACAAGCCTTGCAAGGCGTGGGGGGGCCTGATCTACCTGAAAATTTGAAATTTGCCCCAAATAAAATATATCGACATAACTATATAAGCAGGTCAGTTGCAACTTTCTAAGTTCTTCCATTCAAAATCAACGCCTCTTTCAATGTAATTTCTGAAGTTAATCTTGTGCTTGTCTCTTTGGTTCATTATGTCCTCTAACGGTCGATAATTGAAACCATATACGAATTAATGAAATATATTTACCAACGTTTCGGCTGGTTACGCAGTCGTATCAAAATACAAAAATGAAAGAACTAGCGTCGTATATGGTTGGTGCATTTCAATGAAAGTGGAACGAGCAGTTCAATGTTATGTCTGATTTCTTCATCGGTGTCCACTTGCGCAGTGACATAACTTTGACTAGTGAATATTGCCTCTGAATTACCTGTGGGGTCCCCGAAGTATCCATCCGAGCAAGTTTCACACTTGTGTCCAGTATACCCGGTAGGGCATTCAGTGCACATGACGGTGCTATCGTCGATTTGAACACAAGGACCTTTTTCTCTGCAACCACAAGGCAAACAGTCATTCGGGGTACCTGCAAATCAAATTGCGTTTGTGTGAAACGTTAGGGGAGAACAAGGAATGGGTACGGGTCCCATTTTTCCTAAAAACACACTCGAGTTGGATATCAAATCAAAGGGCTTGACGAGGAGAATGTGGTGAGGTAAGATTTGAATAAAAAATACCATTCCGAAAGGCCTTAGTTTAAGATTATATCCACTAAATTTCCATGCATTGAAGATAGTTCAATTATGTTCAATATACATTTAATGAATTTGAAAATGTATAAAGTACAAACATTTCTTAACATGAGCTCCTCAAACTATTAATTATACCCACTAGTGCTGTACGGATCTGAAGTATTGATGGATCAGGGATCTAGGATTTGGATTTCTGATATGGATGTCCAAGTCCCGGATCCGAATGATGGGTCCTCAGATCTAGATTTGGAATCATATTTCCTATTATTTCTTTCAACTTGATTCAACTCCTTAGTGCCTGAAGGTTTCGGGAAGAGAAAATCCAATACACTTGAGCTTTTCGTATTTCCTTCTTTGCGTATTGTTAAATCTTTCTAATCTCAATTCCAAGGATTTAATTGCAATATTATTTGCAAAACTTGTTTGTTTCCCCATCTTTGTAATAATAATAATCTTTATTCCAAGAGACCATTGGAACATTATAGCAAACGTAAAATACCTTCATCGACTGATAACTTTCGGTGTAAGTACTTCAATTAATATAACACATACCTGAAAGAGCATTTCCGTAAAAACCTCTAGCGCACAGTTCACAATTATCCCCTGTAGTGTTGTGATCACATTTGCATCTTCCCGTCTCCGAATCACAGAAAGTGGAGTGATTATTACAGTCACAAGGGACGCATGGCATGAAGGACCCGCCTAAACCTGGAGAGTGCTTGAAGCCTGGGGCGCACGATTCGCAAAACTGGCCTACGTAGCCTGAAACAAAAATACACTATGACGTTTCCACTGTGTTCAAAACCTCAACCTCTTCTACGAACCTGCTGGACAGTCACAAGTTTCCATCCAGAGTGCTGGTTCCCCAGACAATCCTCTGATGGCGGTTTCGAGTTTGACTCTACTCAGAAAACCGATTCCCTCAGGGGCATAAGTTCCTTTGATTTTGATCGCTTTCAGATCACTCAGGAGCGATATGAAGGAAATCGAGGACAGTTTTGGCTGCCAACCGTAGTCTGGATGCTCGTGTAGACGGAATGCGTATTTCTGATCCTGAAATATGAACAAAAGATGTTCAAAACAATTTGTATCATTTAAGCGGTATTTGGTGCAGATATTTTCCTTGCAGTTTAAGCAACCAAACGCAATTGACAGTACGAAAAGTTGGAAAGAATCTGGTGTTGCGAATATAATATAGTTAAAATTCGCAATTTTAAACCCGGAAAAAACCCATTGTAGGATTCGAACCACACACCTTCCGATTGCCGGAGGGACGCTCTGGCCAACTGAGCTAACTGGGCCTCTGCCCATTCGTTACCAAATTAAATTGGCTCAACTAATTTTAGGTTATCATCCATATGCAAAGTACGAATAGTTACCTGGGTTGATGGTACTCGGTTTTGCTGTGCAAAAATCGTATTGGATATAACTCTGCCATTTCCTTCGAGTATGATGTCCATGGCACTTGGTATGGGTCGGTCGTCAGTAGTTCTCAAGGTGAACTCTAATAATTGGTTATACGAGGCCCTTTGATCACCTACGGGTGGCGAAGATATGAAAATAGTACCTTAATAATTCATGAGATCGTAGATGCTCTTATTTTGTAAACAAGCTTCAATAGCAAAAGGCACTTAAAAGTTATTTTTAATCAATACGGTGATTTCAATAACTCCATAGAACGAAATTATTTTTAAAAAGTTTAAAATACCAATAAAGTGTTAAATAATTTATTACTTTCTATAGTGCGATTTAGTATTCTGGGTGTTTGAATTATTCAAATTTAAACAATAATTTATTAATTAATTAGTTTGTGTGTCACTGCAAGAAAAAGAGTTTTATTCATGCAACTGTGTGTTAATCACACAATCCTTTTATCTGCATGATGGAAGAGTTTCTACAAGTAAGAGCATCTACAATCTACATAATTAGTTTAATTATGTGCATCTGCATCATTTCCTCATAACAATCTTCTTACCTAAGTATCTTTGAGGCGCTACAAAATAAGCAATTTCATCCCGGTAAGCCTTGACGCTCACGCTATGCGTAACAGATTCGTAAGCCACGTCCATCCCTCGACCGAATTGGTCCTCGGCTTTCCAGCCTTCTGCGCTTTTGGAGAAAAGCGATTCCACCATGAACTTGGCGTATCCGCGTGCCGATTTGCATTGCGACGAGTGGCCGTAACAGAAACACGGCGTACATCCGAACCTGTTCGACTTGTCCAGATTGAAGAAGCCTGGTTTGCACTCCCTGCACCTCTTTCCTGCAACAGAGACACCCCATATTTCAATAGAAGAAAGATTCGCAAACAATATACAGTTTTACCACACGCCAAAACAATTTATATTTCGCTAACTATGTTAGTCAGAGGAAGATTAAAGCAAAAATATCACAAATAGTTGTTGTTGCAATGTTTCAACATTTGTTACCTGTCACACGTCAGGTAGACACGTCATATTTAAGAAGCTAACGAACTAAACATATTCTTTGAATTGCTTATAATATCGAATTATAAATTTGTATCATCATCGTTGTCACTCAAAAATAGTCAAACACCACCTGAATATCTGCATGCATAACGATCATTATGGAAAATAAAATTTTATCAGCGACCTTGAAAACACTATATAGCATATTTTTGTACAAATTTGCGAAATATTGAGATTTTTTGGCCGCTTGTTCCTGATTTCTTGCGGATGCATTATATAATTCTGTTTTTTTGTTGGAGAGTTCTCTTTCCCTAGCAGTTAAGTTTTGATTTTCAACTATTCGGAATAACAGAAACATTCAAGGTTTGTTTATAAGGGGGTCAACTTTTAACCCAAAAACGTTCAACCCCCTAAGACACTCTCTTGATCGCCCAAAATTGTTGATTATTAATTCAACCAATTTTTGCATTTTTCAAAACCATATTACTGACATTTCAAAGCTTCATATATTAAAAACCGATTCGAAAATCCGCATTATGTTGATGAACATTGAAAATGAGACCGAAGCTACTTTCGAACATGCCTTCAACGTTTTCCTTGCAGAAGCACTCTCCCGTGTTGGTATCACAGCTTGGCTCGTCTCCAACAGATCCTTCGTCCGAGCAGCCGCACGGTTTGCAGCCATTGCTCGAAAAGTCGTGGTGGTCCGGAGCACATCTGTCACATTTCGCCCCCACCACTCCCGGCTTGCACTGACAGGTGCCCTCTTGATTGCATTGGAGGCTGCGGGAGCCTACTGGATCGCAATCGCAGGACGTGCAGTACCCATCTGAAAGGATATAGTCAGTAATGACAGATCATGCCAAAAACAATTCTCCTAGATAAACGGTTTCCGTAGATGTTTGTGTCATGAATAATATCAAACAACCAGAAAATATTCAAAGAAAGAATTAGTTGCGTCGAAGAGGAAACATATGCTGAACAATCTCATACTACACAGAGCTTCCAATGCCTTGAACGACCCTCTTCCATCACGTCATTCAATGTGATTATCTTCTGGCAACGTTTGGCCATTGAAAAAAATGATGGTCGAGAATGATTCTAAACGACATTGAGAGATTAAATAGTATAAAAGCCTCGACCCTATTTCATGGCGGATTTCAAAATCAAAATCATGTTAAATTTCAGGATATTTTGATTATTCAATAATTAATTAATGCCTTTTTGCACAGGATTTTCTTGGCAGGTTGGGGGGTTTCATAATTCCTTATACGCATATTAAACGCGGGTGTAATTTTTATCCAAATTGCGATGACGTAGGGTCGCGTGTCATTGGCTCTCAAACTAAAACATTATTACGAAATATTTTCAATGAGAATTCTATCAACTTTCCTTATGATTCTATAAAATCCAAACCGTTTGTGGAATGATATAAAAGACCGAACCGAATGCTTGCAATATCTCAATGCAACAAATGTCCTTTTAATGTTGTATGTGATAAACCTAAATTGCCTTATCAATAACAAAATGAAGCCGTTTATTTCCTTTACCTACTTTCCTATTGCAGTTAATTGACATTTATATGACATTATTTATAGCATAACTGGCTGAAATGTATTCCATAATAATACATGTCGTCGAACAGATACTCCAGGCAGTAGGTCCTGAAAAATTTAACTGCCTAGAAGAATGCTTTTCCGAAAATCATAATTAACAAGTTTCCACTGGATTAAAAAATAATTCTTCCTACCTTCTTTCATGTAATAGTTATCTCTACACCTCTCGCAATTAGGCCCATCCCTGTTAGCTGTACAATCCAGACAGTGTCCTCCATGACCTGTTTGGTCATAGAGTGCTTGGTCGAAGTAACATCGGTTGGAATAGCCATTGCAGTTGCATTCTGGAACAATAAATTTTTTAAGTGTATGCTCTCCACTATGCATCAAACCGGCTATAGACATGCATGTTTCATCTTTAGCCTAGACTCGTCAGTATTATAGCCTGGCGGTCTTACTATAGAGAGCAATAGGGTGGTACATACGTAACCTAGTCAAGGGTGTGATAGCAACTCATATCCAAGTGTCGCCCTCTATGGACACGCCCATTGGCAACTGACGAAGTCGAAGGTCCGAACACATGGACTGCTTTGAAGCGGCAACCGATGTCCCTCACGACATCGGTCAACAAGGGTGAACTGATTTACTGCGACCTTCCTTGTTCTTCGTAAAGACTTTTACAATGTACCGTTATCTTGGCTTTCCACTATGCATCAGACATGCATGTTTCGTCTTTAGCCTAGACTCGTCAGTATAGCCTGGCGGTCTAACTGTAGAGAGCAATCGGGTGGTAAATCAGTTCACCCTTGTTGACTGATGTGAGCAACATCTGTTGCCACTTCAAGGCAATCCAGGTGTTAGAATTAAAAATAAATAGAAATAAAAAATAAAAATATGTGATGCGATTTTTTAAAACTATTGTTTTTGCATTAAGGCACATAGGGCATATGAATTATTTCCCAGAACAAATATACGGCTGAATGTCGTTAACGAACGTTAATATAATAATAATTACACACCTATTTGGCTTTAATGAGCCGCGCACAGGGAAATCACCTATTAAAATCCACATCATTACTCAGCGATATAATTCGCGACCATTATCATTTCTTCCTCATCTCGACGTGACCATCCAAATTGACTTAATGCTCAAAATTATACAAGGTGATGAGGTTGAGTTGAAAGAGCAACTTTGTTAATAAAATACACGTAATATTAACAGTGATCAAGAGCTTCAAAGTCCCATCAATTGCAACAGCAGTAGCATTTTCGTCATTATTTTTCAGTATATCTCCTTAATCTGACGCGTTCCAGTATTTCTAAAAATGTATTTTTTCACCATTCTTATCGTCTGTCCTTCCTGCATAGCTCTGTATAGAATGCTTGCTGCCACCCCCTTACTATTAGAATAGCAGCTTGTCAAATAGGTGAGCAGTATTTCAAGCTAGGCCTTATGTTGTAGTTATGCAATATAGGGATGTTTGTGTGTGGAAATCTATCTTGACCTCTAGTAAATCCATACCTTACAAAACACCAGCTCTTCCAGCCTAATCCTCACCACTATGTCCTTCTTTCTATCTCTCATACATGGCAAATAAACCAAGTTTTTGCCGCCTACTGTGTATAATAACGAGCTACCTCGACCTATCAAGATAGGTGTATAAACGTGCTTTATCTTGGTAAGACAATGGTTCTCTAATAGTTTTATCTGAATGCCGCACATCCATAGAAATCGAACTTGTAAGGTTGTATATTTGCCACTGATAAGTATCTGACGGAGACCACTAAGTAGTTGGTGCCTAAGCCGTAACAAATAGAAACTAGAGTACAGGATAGTTATCGACAATGCGCTGAATAGACCAGGAATTGTGCAGGTTTAGATGTGCAAATTGTAAGACTTTGATCACACGCCCAATGTTAAATTAGATAGCGAAAGTGAGCATAAAATACGATGCGTTTAGCAACATCAACATTCATCTGTAGACATGCTTGATTCGTCTTTAGCCTAGACTCGTCAGTAAAGCCTGGCGGTCTAACTGTAGAGAGCAATCGGATGGTATATACGTAACCCAGTCGAGGGTGTGATAGCAACATCAATACTCATCTCCTAGCGTCGCGCACCTTACGCAGTCAAATGACACTATTTAGTGAGTTATTATAAATTTGAGAAAAAAAACTGGCAAATTCATTTCTTTTTTTTCACGCGTTGGTCAAAATGTCTTCCGTGGACTTCAATAATTTTTTAGGACAAACATGTTTGTAAGATTAATGTGTTTGTTCCCAAAAACTACAAACTAAAAAAAATACTAACTATTAAAAAATAAATAAAAAAATATTCTTATAAAATTATTATAGGAATGAACCTTATAAGGAATTAAGAATATGTGATCGTCGTTTTCCTAACCAAGGAGCAAAGGTGAGAAAGTCGTTATTTAATTGAAATGTCTAGGCTGGGATAATAATTTTACTTTACGACAATATGAATGGGACAGGCTCGTGTTTATAGCTAGAATATGACACATCCATCAGTCGGTTGGTGTAAAGGAAAATAATGAAAAATACATAGTAGTTAATGTCTATGACATATACCGTTTCAAATATTAGCGGGAATCGGAATTTCGTAAAAAGTCCAGTTTTCTCAAAGTTTGTGTTTCACTATATCGGAAACAGTGGGATTTCTGATAAATCATATTTAACCAGGACAGCTATTGCTACTCTATAAGGCTCTAATGTTAATACATTTTAAAGATTGTAAAAAGCAAGAGAGAAAATACCGTAAATGTCTCTGTATGATTATCAAAGTCCTATAATTTATTCATTATTTTATGAATTTAAAGAGATTTAGGCAAATATTTTGAATATTTCATTTCGATGTCAGAAGCGTGGCGGTGTAATTTCTATTTTTTTCTAGTTTCTCTTCTATTGAAGTTGTAGTAGAACTACGTTACAAGCTTAATTTTGAGCATAATAAAAGACCAATAGCACTCAGAACACAAGTATTAAAGCATTTTTAATTTTAAAAAATTGTGAGTTGTAAAAATCACAGCTATACAAGAATCACCCATATAGGAATAAAACTTGTTTGAAATACCATAGACATTTATAACATCCATTCAGTATTCATTTTTATTCGCTCCCAGAAATGTTTAGTTCTCATTTCCTGGATCATAAACATCTGAGTACAATTACTAGGTTGGAGAAATATCGGTGATATATTAGGGTGTGGCAGGAGACAGCAATCGACGTTATGTTCGTGTGCTCGGTCATTGTTTTATCGGGTATAAGTAAGTTGTTACAATAATGAATAATTAGAGTGGAAATACAATGGCAGTTCATGCATTTAATGCACTTGGGTGTGTCTCAATGAAGATTCATTACTGGTTGATTGAAGGAAAAATTGTTGTTCCAAGTCCCACTACTGCAAACTCGGGATTATTTTTTAGATGTTATAGACCTCTTTAACACGCTTTTCTTAGCTTGACCTGCATGTTTGTATCAATGTAATGAAGTTTTTTGGCATAGTTCCCACCGACTTGAAGAAGTCTGATTAATTCAAAAAGTTGCACAGAATTCACGATGACGATATACACATATTTGGAAAAAATTATATCCAAAATTTTCGAATGAATATTTTTAAAAAATGAAATGGATTATCAACTGTTTTTGGTCAAAAAATCTAGTCCTCTGTTTATACTTTTACATTCAAGTTCATTTGAAAACTAATAAATTTAAAATAACATATAGTCAAAAAAACAAAAAGACACGGTTTAATAGCAGATGGCACTGAAATGTAAAAATAATATTTATTTTTTGTCACATATAGGCTGCCATCGAATGGTTTAACTCGGTAAAAACAGCTGCAATCTATAGGATGAAAGATGAAGTTCATACTTGCATAAAGTTATATGTCATTAATTATTTTCCTTTATATATTCTATGCATCTAAAATAGAGGAGACAAAAAACACTGCGATTTATTTCAAAGATTTTTGTTGTTTAAACAAGTTGTATACCAGGTAAGGTAAAACTAATTAACATGTAAATGGATATCGGTATATAAGGATTATGTAGAAGATTAGATTATGCAACTAATTGCTACAACAACTATTTCATGAGAGATCAAGTTCATAGGTGTACCCTAGATTTTTTAATTTTGAAGAATCAAGCTTTTTTAGCTGTAAGTAAAATTCTAAAATATAATTTTTTTTGGCATTGATATATTGTTCAGACGTTTTCCATCAAAAACACATTTATGTTCATAAAGTCGTTTTTGCTGACAGTCTGTTTGTCGGCACCTTGTGATCTATGTCGATTTGATGTCAAGCCAAGTACCGCTATCCCTCCTTCTCTTCTGGATCTTAGCGTCTTGAGTTACTAGTTGGGAGACTCGAATCATTGTTAATATATAGGGGATACAACTTTATATTGGCAAGTGCAAAAAACCTGTTTAGATGTACCTAACAAATTATTTGTAATTCATTTTTAAAAACTACTTCATGAATCATCGAAGATGTTAAAAAATGTCAGGTGTGTTCAATTTCGAAATTACTTCATATAAATGCAGAATCAATATATTTGATCCATTTTTTCAATGAGATAATCAATGCGTGACTATTATCGAGTCAGCCTATTTGACTCCAGTTTTTTCTGCACTTTCTAGTATCTACGCCCCTGACCATATTATGGCCCTGGAAGCTATTAAACTAGGCCATTCAAGTTCCTAGACCGCCAAGTGACTTTTTCGCCAGTTTCCAGTTTTTGGCTTAACAATAATGACGAGGTTGTCGGTCGTCTGATTCCCAGAACACCTACGCGAATCGTGATGATATAACAAAGAGCGGGCTATGATCTGCCGTTAATTACATTGGATTCTAATTGATGGTTAACAATCGGCTTTTTCCTCTCTCCATGTTATAAAATCGACAGTGATCATACGGTGTTATTTTTTTTATCAGAACCGTACTTGAAGTACGATGCCATTTTAGGTCTCACTTGTCACACTACAGACCAGAGAAAAGTTGGGTAATTGTCTTGGGGTCTTGCAAAGAATCAAATCTCTTAAAATCTCTACAATTTTTAGTATTTCACATCTAAAAATGTATTGGCGTTGATACATAATCTTGGTGAGTTTAATCACTGTAATTTATTGTTCAGCAGAGGCCAGATCAGTAATGCCCTAGATGGTTGGGCATATAACGAACTGGCGAAAGCATGGTTGAAGAGAGATGACTGCAGACAGTCCAAGAGGTTCATAGCAGGCCCCAAAAATGTAGTCTGCTATGGCTATTGAACAGGAGGAGCGATTCATTCTACTTGTTGGTAGGGATCCTCACAGGTCACTGCAGATTGAACAGACACCTGTCGCTCGTGGGAGTGGACAAAGACCAAATAAGAAGTGCTGGGAGGAGGACGAGACCCCTTGTTCCACTTCCTGGGAGAGTGTGCCGTATACAGCGGCCTTATAGCTGAGGTGTTCAGCACAGCAGACATCATGACCTTCATTAACAGGTCTGGAAGGTTCTACAATAAGAAATTACCATATCTGCCCTAGTTTTAGTGATGGTCCTCCGGATCGGCAAAAAGGGCCAAAAAATGGCTTACTTGCCAGGCGTCGCCTCCCCATTACTACTACTTAATTTCTATGCCATAGGAAGCGAAGTGTTAATCTACTCAATGTCATTTTCTTATAAAAGATCAGCACTTTTAAGCTCCTTGATCAAAACATCTTTCCCTACATAGGAATATTGGTATACCAATTAGACTGCGCTTTGCGATTGCTTACTTAAAAAATAAATAAAACATCTCTATATGTATTATTTGCGTTTGTGCGTTAAAAAAAGACCGAGATAGAGGCATTACGGTACTGAGTAGCCGCGAGGACCTGGGAACACGGCTTATTAAGAGCACCAGCACTAAGCGCCATGCCATATCAAGCCCGGCATGAGATGTGAACAACGCACCCACCATTGTTCTCTCACAACGCTCTGTGTCCTTAGATCGATGGGATGTACCGTGATATGTGGATAGTGTTATGCTGCTATTGCTGTTAGAAAATGCTAAAAATAAACTATAGACCCGTTCACACACACACATGATTTCTAAATCGTTTAAACACTTTTTAACCATCAAGTGTATGCTCTCCACTACGCATTAGACCTGCTATAGACATGCATGTTTCGTCTTCAGCCTAGACTCGTTAGTATATCCTGGTGGTCTTACTATAGAGAGCAATCGAGTGGTATATACGTAACCAGGTCAAGGGTGTGATAGCAACATCAACTCATTTCCAAGTGTTAAGACCTTTGACTTCATAAGTTTTAAATGGGCGTCCCCATAGAGGGCGACACTTGGTGATGAATTAACTTTTTGACCATGTTTGACCGCCAATTCGTTAACGATCACGAATTCCTTAACTGGGAAAAATCAAATTAAAAAATAATCCTTTTTTCAGGATGAAGGCATTTTTGATTCGCGTTCACTACCGAAATGATAGTTGCAGTACTTTCGCGATTTTGGGATCTAAAACTGAAGCTAATCATTATAGTCACTTGCCATGTGTTCTTAAGCGATCTGAATAGACGATTCGTCGGAAAAACAAACCTAAAATATTAATAGTAAGATGTAAAGTTTAGATTTTTTGACTATAAACAGTGTTGCCATTTCCAAATTATGTATGTACAAGTGCTGCCGACTTATAAAAAGTAAAAGAAAGACCTTGAAGGTTCAGAAAAGATGAGAAGAGATTATGAGAAAATTTTTATGAAAGCAAATTGACTCGATGAAATCATAATGATTTGGCCACCCACTGTAACATCAACGACATCCTCCATTTATTACCGTGAGAAATGTTTGAGATCGCTTCTGTTTTGGATAACAACGTTCCATTGTTGTAAGTCGTCGCGGTAACTTGATACTCTGTGTTATTCATTCTCGTTCTTCCTAATGATGTCGCTTTTTGGAAGAGTATCCGCGTATGCCTTATATGACTGCCATGCCGATGAAGTGGACACAAGGGCGTATCCAGACCTTAGTCTTGGGGGAAGGGGGTAGCAAGGCATGACGTTTTTTTATTTGAAAGGCAATGTATAGGAATAGATACCAAATCAACAATAGGTTTTTATGTAATCTTTCGTACCTCAAATTTAGACTTAAACCATTCAGTCCTCGGGAAAAAAAACAGAATCAAATTTTTGGTCATAAATCTTAGGGGGGTTACCCCTGTTACCTCCCTTGTATACGTCCCCGATGGAACGAGAGCTTCCATAGCGACGCTACTGAGACATCATAAAGCATTTGGCAAAAACTGTAGAACTGTAATGTTTTATTTATACAGCTTTATCTAGCTTCTAATTGAAACCACAATAACAGAAAAATGTCTATAATAGCTGATACTACTCTCTGATTCAAACAGTAGTTTGAATATCCCCCCTATCATACAATCCATCCAATCTTCAGAATCCAATAAATGCCCACAATGCTCGAGTAAATCTCCATTTAGCATCGTGGGCTCCCATAATTCGTATTTGATAAACTTACTGGACCCCGTGTACCAAGGCGTGATCCCATCCCACACAGCACATCTTGCGCTCCTCTGGACCATGAAAACCATCAGTGAGAGTTCAATTAAAAGCACGTCAGCCATCCGCATTGTTAGAAGTGGTTAAAGGTAACGAAAAATCGCGTCAAGAGCGGTCATCTTCTTCGTCTTGCTGTCACTGCCACGCAGAGCTATTTCTATTCACAGTACACGAGGATTTATTTTGTTGAAGCGACGATCAGTGTTATTTATATATCTCATATCTAATTTCATACAATTTTCAGATATATATGTTACCGACAATGTACGTTTAGCAATCATAGCTTAGACTAAGTGTATGCTCTCCACTATGTATCAGACCTGCTATAGACATGTTTCGTCTTTAGCCCAGACTCGTCAGTATAGCCTGGCGGTCTTACTTTAGAGAACAATCGAATGGTATATACGTAACCCAGTCAAGGGTGTGATAGCAACATCAACTCATCTCCAAGTGTCGCCCTCTATGGGGACGCCCATTGGCAACTTACGAAGTCAAAGATCCTAACACCTGGACTGTCTTGAAGCGGCAACAGATGTCTCTTACGACATCTGTCAACAAAGTGGAAATGATTTACAGTCTGATGCATAGTGGAGAGCATACACTCAATATCAGTTGTCAGCTTCTGATGAGAATAAGTCGGTTTTATAACGTTTTTCTCACATTCCTTTCCTAGCCCAGACCAATTTATATTAAAAAGTTTCTATCCACGTTTATTTTTGTTTCCAGTAATCATAGAAATAATCTATATCCTGTTCAAGAGTATGTAAAACAAATCAATGATGAATAAACTGTACAGTTTTTCCCGGTATCCAGTAAACAGTTATGTAGCACATTGCGTTTCTACTTGAAATTCTTCGTACATTAGCTTGTGACACAGAGAATGATTAGTGAATTGATGCAAAATAAAACGGCAGATAGGAGCAGAGTTGAGTAAACCATAACTTTAATATCTAGCAATAGATGAAGTTGAGTAGATTTATTATTGTTGAACAACTTTCAAATTATGCACACATGCAAATTCTGAATATTCCTAAGCAATAGTTGTGTATTAAAAAACAATGTTAAATACGCGGGAAATGGAGATCCACAGATCCCATGATGGCGCACGCTGGTCTGTCAGCATGCCTGATTTATTTTTGACTATGGTCTAGAATGATCAGAATGCTTAAAAAACGTATAAAAACAAACGTTTTAAAAATGTGTGTCTTCGAAAAATATTTAAATAGTTTCCAAAATAATCGGGACCTTCAAAAACCTACAAAAACGTAGGTCATGAATTTACGCGATTTAACTTCAGGCTTGTGACGTTGCTGCACGTAGTTGAGCAGCAACTTGCAGTCAGCACTTTTTTCTGTTTTTTATATTATATTCCATCTAAACAAAACATGTTTATACATGCATAATACCCAAATAATCTTCAATCTTAATCATTGAAAAATGTTTTCCGGAGTCGCTCATAGTTTCCCCATGAAACTACTTTTCCGTTCCTTGGTTGATCTCCTTTGATCTGAAAGGTTTTGTCAGTACGCTACAATATCTCAATACAGATCATTTGTCATGTAGCAGACGCTGTCAGTATCTAAGTTTATTTATTGTAAGAGTATCTTTGAACTCGGAACGCCCGCCCGTCATTTCATAACTGTTCTTTCTAAATCGTTATTAATCGGAAAGGCAAGGAATTCTCGCGCGGTTTAGCGTGAAGACGCACGAGTGTTAACACATCTTTTACATCTCAGGTCTACAATAAATTCACCTTTTGATTTGGAGAAATTGATGAGTCTTTATGTTGTTTACGGTAATTTATAAATGGACATTCTGATTATAGGTCTTTTTACTTTATCGCCTTCCACGCTAATAGGCAGGGAAGTATTGTAGTCGCGAAAAAAATCGAATCGATGTTGGATGTTTCATGACATAAACCACGAAAAACCATGTCACTTACTTATGTCGGTCGGTCTGTTCGTCGGTCTGTATCCTGTCCGGTAATCTATGATCCCCTTATAACTCGGAGAGTGTTTTTATTATTTCATTTTAGATGTTGAACGTAATAGTAACCAGAAAACTCAATTCCTTGGTCAATAAATAGCTGAAAACCCTTGAAACTTTGGTGATTACATTTTGTCCAAAATTTTTTAGGTGTTTTTGGAAATCATATTTTGTTTAAATTTATTCAATTCAAATCGTTTTGAAAATTTGTTTCTGAATTTTTTGAGTAGATAATAAATCATTCAATCTTGAATATTTTTTCATGAAATGGTTTTTATATTTTTACCTATTTTTATATGAACAATTGGTTGGGTACATTTTTATTTGAAGCATTTTCGTAAAAGTACCTAAATTTTAAAGTTTGACGCTAGAATAGCCTCTTGAGTAGACGAGCAACTGCACATATGGCCTTAAACCAACCAAAACATGGATTATCCTAAATATCTACAAGCACACATTACGCTTTTTTGAAAATGATCGTCGCTTCAACATCCCTCCCTCACTTCTTTCCGGTAGACAGACCGATCGTTTTATCACAATTCGCACCACAAAATCCAGTCACCTGCGACGTCCGATAAATCTAATCATCAGCGATCTAGTGTGCGGCCCGCGGTTCCGCGACCCATCGCGGCGAAACAAACGAAACCGTTCAACACGACAGCGACAACAGACAATCACTGACTCACCGGCTCTGGCGACCCAGCCTTCTAGATGGAGGTGCCCTCGGTGTTCGGGATCCCGGCCCCCTGCTTCGAAGGCTTTTGGCCGACGTCACTTGTTCAATTCTCCCTACTACTAAAAAGTTTTTCCGAATTTGAGTTAATTTTAAAGTAACTATAGACGGAAGAAATATCGTGGATAGATCTAGTAACAAATGCAGAAGTTCTGACACACACAGGCTAGGAAAGAATGGTTGCCGATACATTTAAGAGACGTAAAGCGGAATACAGCCAGAAGGTGAATCTCATGTTTCTGAACCTGAAGAGTGGATGTACTCCTAACCAACTTTTAAAAATTCAGGATGTTTGCAGATTGGTCCAGTTGTTATCAAAATTCAGTTTTGATGATGGATCTATGAGGAATTCGTTAAACTATAAGTAACAGCACATTTTATGTTAAAAAATATACTCAAAGAAGCTGTTAAAACAACACCCTAGAGATTATATCAAAATAACAACTTGGCAAGTGGATCATAATTTGCATCGCAATGGCTCATTAAATAAAAACAGGAGTTAAAGTTATTACCGCATAAAACGCATGAGATTCAGTTCTTGGTGCAGTGTGATCATTTTCATTCGCCCATTAACTTCCATTTAATCATACTTACTACAAACACCTATTTTGTCTTCGTTTTATTACGTATGCTGTTTGTTGCGCATCATAAATGAAATAGTTATAATCATCATCATGTTCCTAAGCGATTTGCTATAAGGCAAAATGTATCATTGACATAAAAACTAGAGTTAATATAGATTGGGTACTTCCCAAATATTTTTTTCTAAACTGGCTTCATTGCGTGCATACGGTGTCAACCTACTCGACGCCATATTATGTATTTGTGAAGATGATAGTAACAAGCTACAAAATCCATATCTTGGACTTCAGTTTAACGCAGTTCAAGACTCAAACAAGAAAGTCGCATGATGGTATGCCGACCAAGACTCAAATCATCCTGCATCAGCACCAACAATTGTTTGTCCTGGAATGCCAGAAGCTGGGAGTTCTTTTCCATTCCAGGAAAACATACTATCCGGAGCAGCTACTGCTACTATACAAGGCCCAAGGCCCAGACCATAATTGGAGTACCGCTCTCATCTGTGGAGATGTACCCCAAAGCACTTCCTGAAGCTTCTGGACACAATTCAGAACCGAGCAATACGTCTTGTGGATGGGCCTGACCTCACAAACGACCTACACAGTCTGGAACAGACTAAAGAGGGCGACTGACCTACAGATATCATGGCAGATGTTCGACTGAGATGTTTCGCTTAATAACACCAAGAGTGTCACTACAGTAAACAATAGCCTCTTCCAAAAGTCGTTCTTTTGGAGAACCTCGTCATTGTGGACTGAACTGACGGGAAGTGTGTTGCGAAATGGTTACAATTTACAGCGTGTCAATGTCAATGTGAACGGACATTTGTCTTTTCGCAGCGCTTCTGGAGCGCTATAGGCTTTGCAATGCTTCTATCTACAAAGACAGAAAATAAAAATCTTTTCAATATCGTTCAATAATAGGAGAATATCATTATGGTTATTAAAGAAATATTCCATCTCCTTTTTGTAGATATTGCTATCCTCAGAAAAGTATTGTACATTATTGACAGTTTTTATGGCAAACAGCCATTCCCATATTCTTTAGAGAGCTTATCTTAACAGAAGAAAAGGCATAAAAGTCACATTCAATGGAAAGCACTTTGGCTTTACTGTTTGATAAATATATTGCCTATAAAATGGATTTCACACGCGATAAAAGCCTGCTTCCACACATACACATATGTATATACTTACATTATATACTTAGGGAATATTGCACACTTCTTGCATATCTACGTATATTTCTTTGCGACTATTTTTCGACCCATTGCATATACATAGAAGTTCGTTTATGTTGACATCTGTCAAATTATACACAATTAATTTAATAAAATAGAGATAATATTCAAATGTCCTTTCAAAATTTGTATGTACCTGTATCACAAAAAAAAAATTAATCTATACTCCTCCGTTCTTGAAATACGCATATAGAATAATAGATTCTTCTCAACAGGCCTTAGTAAATTAGTAGTAAATCAAGAAATGTTATTAAAATATTTTTTTGAATAGATTAAAATACAAAGTGGATCTCAATCAAAGATCAGAGATATTTAAAAAAACGAATCAAAATCAAATGAGGAATCCAAATTCGTACAAAAAAAAGTATTCGAATCGAAACATAACTTTCCTTCAAAATCTCAGCTCTGCACACAATAACGAAGTCCCTTTGGCGTCTCTCGTAGTTAAAAATCCGTTGAAGCAGAAAAGATTTATAGCGGTTTTATAAAGACATACTAACATCTCCTATTTCTAGGTAGTAATTACGTGTCATATAATCCTTCATGATACGTTTCCACTTATCTTCATACCGTTACGAGGCTCTTACATGTTAAATAAACTTTTTTCAATCCCTTATTTCGGCCGGATTATAAAAACAGTACAGTCATCTTGGTGAAAAATGCCCAACAAAATGAGAACAATCCACAGACTCAGATAAACTGGTCTATACAGGATAATAGACGACGATATTTATGTCAGTTATATTAGATTTTTCCCTTGTAGGCGCGCGATGATCCCATCAAAAACCGATTCGAACGAACAAGGTATCCTTGATCACCTAGTCACCACGGTGTGGTGGTCTAGCAGCTATTACATCAGCACAGAATGCTGGACATGCGGGTTCGAGTCCCATCTACCGTCAACACTATAATAGATTATTTTTCACCGTGATTTATGACCAGTTAACCTGAAACACTTCCCCGTACTAATGATTAACGAAAATTATACGAGCGTGGGTAGTAGATATCGGCTCTTATTTTTATTAAAGGATTACCAATGTGTTTACTTGCAAAGCAGATGTATCTCGGCCGTGGATCTTATTCACATCGTACCGTCTGTCTCACATCAAACAGAACCACAATCGGTTATCGAATGTATCGACTGCTGTTCGTTCCAAAACATCGACCTACAAGGTGGTCAGTGACAGAAACAAGACACACACGTTTCAGGTCTGTACGTGATGAACACCTGCTCAGTGTTTTGTCACTATCTGTGGTTATCTTTATCTTGAACATATATTTTAAAGATGCAATTACACTTTACAACAAGTTGTAAAACAAGCTCTTGTAATTTCTGATGAAGCATTGTTTTGAAAAATGTTCGGGTTTTAATTTTTTGCAACCTCCCTTTCCATGTCTTTGCGTTTCACATATTCTATATATTATCTACATTCCGAATGATTCGATATTTACAGTCCATGTTTCCCCTCCATAAAGGAGAGTTGCTAAAACATAATATTTAGCTAGCAATGTTTTAATGTTATACTTAGATCTTTGTCGCGAAAGTTAATTTTAGTGAAGTTGAATCGAGATTTTTCTATACTTATTCTTATTTCATGAAGTTCACTATCGCTCCAAGGTCTACTCATTTCCTTCATTTATAGTTAGGCTATTATTTACTGTATTTTTCTAAGAGATCACTACACATTTTGTCTTTTTGATATTAAGCGACGAAGCTGATCCGTTAGTCCCCCTAGATGTTCAATATTCTCGATGTGTCGTCCACAGATCTTAAGTTGTTTACTTGTGTTCCACCAAACGTTATCCCAGATTGCTCAATTTCCAAAACCTTTCTACGTATTTCTTCATAATATACATTAAAAAGTGTAGGCAATAGAACGAATCCCTGTCTTACACCACTTTGTATTTCGATTTCTTCTGATTTGTGGTTTTCAACACATTTTGTAGCTTATTTTAATCTAATACGGACTGGTGATTGCTTATAATAAAAGCTAATAAAAGCGTTGTTTTAAAAATAAATAGAACATTTGTTCTTATACTTAAGAGCTTGTTTCTCGAGCCGAATAATCCACGCATACATTAAGTTTCGTTGTTAAAAAACGTATACATATACTCATCTCCAAGCGTCGCGCACTATGGCGCTGCCCATCGGCAACTTACGAAATCAAAGTTCCAAACAGGTCTGATGCATATTGGAGAGCATACACTTGATATGCATGTATGCAGATGACGGGGTTAATAAAGGTTGAAATGCGGCCACGGGTATGGGAAGCAGACATATTAAATATCTGGCGTCGATAATGAAAAACGCCTTTCGTGGTCATGGTGCGACCACCCCATCCATGAATAAATTTATGTTTACGTCTGTGAGCGCGCATGCATACAGATTGCCCGCGCCCACGCGCTAATGCCGCGTCGTCGTCGTCGTCGTTTTTCTCTCGTTTCGCGCATACAAAAAACACACTAATTGACCATATCAATATGGTACAGTCACACACGGATTAAATAACATAAATTTTATCCCGCTAGTCGCTTTATACTCATTCGTAAAATGAACATCGTATAAACCACGAAACACATACATCGGTATGCTGATCTATCTGCACAAATTCGTTTTGGCGGCGGAGGAAAGCATCCAACACCCACACGTCAGGTTTTCAGGCGGAAATATTTGCCATCCGGATGATGGCATATTCAGCAGAAGTACAACAGTGCACGGAACAGGTCATCTATATATGATCCGATAGTCAGGCAGTTTTGAGAGCGGTAGCATCTCCAAGGATCAGATCATCACTGGTCCAAGAATGCAACGCCGCCCTCCAACGCTTAGCCCAATCCAAGTACGTGACCCTCATGTGTGGGTCCCTGGTCACAGTGGGTGCCAGGTATCGAGAGAGCAGATTGCTTGGCGAGAATGTGAGCAAGAGGCACATGCATTGGTCCTGAACCCTTGCTAGATGATTGGGCATATAACGAACTGGCGAAAGCATGGTTGGAGAGAGATGACTGCAGACCCATAGCAGGCCCCAACAAACGTAGGAGGTATGGCTATTGAACAGGAGCAGGGGACTCCACTTGTTGGTAGGGATCCTCAAAGATCACTGCAGACAGCCACCTGTCACTCATAAGAGTATTCAAATACCCAATCTGTCAAAAGTGCCGGGAGGAGGACGAGACCTCATTCCATTTCCTGGAAGAGTGTGCCGTATACAGCGGCCCTAAGGCGGAGGTGTTCGGCACAGCAGAGTTTGACAGGGAGGAGAGCTACTCCGCGGAATGGTCGGACATCCTGACCTTCATTAAAGGGTCTGGAAAGTTTGTCTCTAAGGATTTACCATGTCTGCTCTAATGTAAGTGATGGTCTTCGGAGTCGACAAAAAAGGCCAAAAGTGGCCTACTTGCCAGGCTTTGCGTCCCCATTACTACTACTACTTTGGCCACGCATCTACATCATGATCGGGGATAGTCTGCGACGGAAGGCGTCGAGGCAAACTCGAGCGCGCTATTATGAATAATGAGCATTTTGGCATCGGAGGCGTACATAATTGTATTTGTCGCTAGTGATTTTATCGTCTGTGTATGGTCGTATAATAAACTTACTTAGATAGGTTAATATTTGAATAGTTAAAATCTCTAATTGCAATTTAGTATATCAAAAACCAAACCCAAGATTTAAGATCAAGTATGCGAATGCGGCAAAATATACATTGAAGAAACTAAGAAACCACTGGAGGTAAGAATTGAGGAACACCGACTGAATACATAACGAGTAGAAATAGGAAAATTAGAAAATCGAAACGTTCTGAAACGCAAACATTTCAAGAGAATCGGAGTCCCAAACAGTATTACTGAAAAAGCAAATTGTCTATAAATTTCAATCAATAGTTCAAGAAGGCAGCTCTCATTGCTAATAAAGATCACGTTTATAGCAAAGCTAGCGTAGAAATAAAACCTTTATAAAATTCAATCATAAGAAAAATTACAGCTGGACCGAACAAACTCGAACACCAGCTTGACTCGAAATGACCACCGAACGACCGTACGTCAGCAGACAATAACGTGACTCAACTGGAATGCCATCCGAACCAATCAGGAACATGTTCTTAATACACGTAATTGTTCATTAGCTTGATCCTGTCGATTACGGAATTTTCCTTGAAAATAATGGTTTTTCATATTTGTCCAGCATTAATGAACATTTTGCTATTATATCAATATAATTTTCTATCAGAAAGGTATCAAATATGAACCGTACTAAAACGCACAGGCATTTGCGTTGTTTTCATCCGGCAGGCTGAAAGTCGTACCGTCGAAGAAAGAGGCGCCAGCCGAACTCGAAGGTTGGACATATAGAAACAGCGTACCGACATTAAGTGCCATTTAGCGTTAACGGTGTTAAATTGCGTATGAAACGAGCCTCATTGTTGCCCGAATCCGTGTGACTTCTGGCATCGATTCAGGACTCTCAAATATATTACTCAATGCTTCTGACCTTTTTGTTACAAGCCGGTCGACTTTCCAACCGTCAAAGCGGCAAGTGTATCGATCGCCGCGAGAAAGAATAGTCCCGCCTTTTCACTCTGGATTCCGTACAAAATTAAATTATTGTAGTCAGGTAGACTCTAGACATGCACCCCCCACGGCACTTGCCCTAAATCATATCGTCTTTGCAGGTTGTCTGTCCATCCCCAGGTTTTCAACTCAACATCAACTCGATTTTTTTTTGGTCTCAAAATCACAACTATCACACTAGGAAGAAGAATGTTTTTTGCGAAGTCCGAATTTTTTACGAGAATTTTCGTCGCACTAAAAGCAATCAGCACTTTAACAGTGATGCCACAGACTGGAGACAATTATTTTACGGTGTTGCCAAAATGATATATTTTCCCTAAAAAATATTTATCAACTAGGGGTTTCTATGGAATAAGAAAAATTGTCAAATAATTGATGACAACGCCAACAAATATGAAGCCATTTTATGGAAATATTATTCAGTGTATCACTTTGTTTTAAGATATGTACCACCTTTAAAACAAAACAAGAACCAAACGGGTGAAATCTGATACATCAGTATCTTGACTAACTAATGAGATGAAGTTCTAATCTTTTTATTCGGTAATAAATAAATAAATAAACATATCCCACTTTATAAGCGTCACCATCTCTTAAAATTCTCGTCCTAGAGATTATCTTGATAACGCCGTCGTGAAGGATTTTTTGTGTACACTGGTTTATGGTACCTACAAATACCTGGTTACGTATTAAAAGGTATCAAGTATCTTATAATGTAATTCCTCACTTCCTCAGGTTAAAGGAGAAACAGAATAAATTATGATAGTCTACTGGGCCAGCCAGAAAACTTCTTCCTGAGATTCAAATACAAATTATATTCAAATATCAACAACTGACGACTTGTGTCCAGTCTAGTCTGCAAATGAAATGATGTAAGCAATTTTTCTTTGTCGATTTACGAGGTAAATTAGAGGTTATGTCGCTTGCAGGGGTTGGATGGTGCAGAGCTACAACCCTTATGACTTTCGGCCCGTGAGATCGAATGCTCAGAAAACCAAACACTATGCAATTCTTCTAGGCAGAATCAAAACTAAAAAAAACAACATTTGTACCTGTCTGAAAAGTTCGTCAGGTCGTCATTTCGCCAGTACAAAAGTCGAGCTGATTCCTTATTCACTACATTATTTATTTTCTTTGCTGTCTCAAGGTTTTCACAGCTGCGCAGCTTGGTGAAGTTCACAACACGATAAACTAATTTCAAATTTATTAAACTTATCTTATCTTATGTTTTTCTATTCAGCCATACTATAATTTTCTACAGCAACTCATTTCCAAGTGTCGCCCTCTATGAGGACATCTGTCAACAGGGGTGCACTGATTTACAGCGACATCCCTCGTTCTTCGTACACACTATTTACAATGTACCGTTTTCTCGGCTCGTTCACATCAGAAACTGACAACTGAGATCAGGTGTATGCTCTCCACTATGCATCAGACCAGCTATAGGCATGCATGTTTCGTCTTTAGCCTAGACTCGTCAGTATAGCTCGGCGGTCTACCTGTAGAGATCAATTGGGTAGTATACACATAACCTAGTCAAGGGTGTGATAGCAACATCAACTCATCTGCCTTGAAGCGGCAAGAGATACGACACTAGGAGATGAGTTGATGTTGCTATCACATACTTGACTGAGTTATGTATACATATACCACCCGATTGCTCTCTACAGTTTGACCGCCAGGCTATACGGACGAGTCTAGGCTAAAGACGAAACATATATGTCTATAGCAGGTCTGATGGATAGTGGAGAGCAAACGCTAACAATTTTCAATTTTTCGTTGGTTAAACCTGAATACCATAATAATTATTTCCATAATGCATGATATTTAAACCATGTATATAAAAAAATGATTGTGAAAAAATCAATACAGAAGACTTTTAGAGAGATTTGATGCGGTTGGGCTGCACTAGAGTTCATTTCTCACAGCCAACTAAGAGCACTTACTTAAAAAGGCAATGGCACTTAGCTCTGTGCATTTGTGTGGACATCAAGTTGGACAGTAAACAGATCGCGCATCGGTAGGTCTCTTTGAGAACACAAATGAACCGTCTTGTATGTAGTAATGCAATCCTTGGTTTTTGTCTGACGATTCTGAGAACACAGAGCCGATGAAAAAGCCATACTCACACAAGGCAAGGGTAAATGATCTTTTCAATAGCTTCTACTGGGTTTATTTATATATCTCTATATGGATAATATATGTGCCGTTGTTTGGGGTGGGATTTCGACATTTGAGTTCTATTTACACAAATTGAAATTTAGAGCGCATACAGCCTGTTAGATTTGTCTTTCGCCAGCAAGGGTGTATCGAGACTTCAGTCCTGGGGAGGTTTAAAGGGCATGAAGTTTGTGTGTGCTTTCACCATTTTCTATAATACCTTCGTCTAGGTAGTTGAGGCATCAGGAAAAAGGATGTGTGGATAGTAAATATAATAAAGATAGAGAAGCTAACAATCTTTGAGCTCCGAGCCGCCGCAAAGGAGTCATCGTGACGTTTATTTAAATGAGACGAAACCTTTGTGGTTTAGCTTATTTAAAAGAGCGAGGAGAAACATTTACGTTCATCCTGTCTCTCTCATGCGTATAAATGCGCGCTTGCCTTGCCTAATTTTATTATTTTGATCGCGCTATCGAATTTACAGTTTAAGAATCAGTGACGCTTGACAACTTTGCCATTGAGCAAACTAACAATCAAAATAAAATGTAAAAATTAATATTTAGAAAAAATTACGGCGTCGAGATAAGACTTTAATTTATATTTCCCGTTGATTACGCTATATTTACTTCCTCCTCCAACAGGTTTCATGCTGTTATTATTTTTTATGACTTTTTGCCTTTTCGAAAGATATGCGCACTGGTCTATCATTGCACCACTGGAAAGCAAATGCGATGGTAATACAGCATGCTAATCAGCACGATTTGAATGTATGATTGAGGTTGATGAGCAGTGTCTCTAACAGAACCCCAACCGTGAGCTGTCGCGAAAAAAACCTAGTTCAAAAGCAACAAAAAGACCATCGTCAGTACTAGCTTCAGGAAATCACAAGGTGAACGCTCCTGCTATCGCGAAACGGCAAACGGCACTAATTGCCCTCCTTTATCGGACTATTAATTGCCTTGATCTGGCGGACTCAAACTCAACAGAAGAAATAACGGGGACACTTGCTAGATCAGTCAGTATAGATATAGATTCGCGAAAATGCACAGAAATAGAAATTCTCAATTCTAGAATCGGGATATTCTGGTGAATATATACGAGGGTCACACTGAAAGTCTTTAGATATTCCTAATCTATACAAGTTTAAACAAGTTCGAGCACGCAGCTATTTTGTCTAAAATTGTAAGTGCTTACACGCAAAGGCAGCGTTTGAATCGTTCAGTAGTTGCGTTGCCACGGTCTCGAATGCATTTAAGTGTTGGACGAGTTTCAACGTAATATCATATTGTCCTGGAAATTTATATTTTACATTATATTTAAAATATTACAGCAAGACTAGTCTTAAGATGAACTATTTATCGTTGTCTTCAATATCGGAAAATGAAATCATATAACATTCTGAATCACAAATAATGCGAACAAAATGTAATAGAGAACTAGAATCATCCTAGTATTTGTGTTTCACCTGTCTTTTTCTTACACGTTAAAGAATATGCTAAAGAAAGTTCTGCCAATACTGTATATTAGAAGCAGGAATGATGCTGAACTTGGACAAACTTGGAGTTCATTGAACTACATGGACTGGACTAAATTGCTACCCATGCTGAACACTTCCTTCTTTAGGAATTATGACATTTTTCTCCAGACTACCAGTATTGGTCAGATCGAGTGTGAGATAATCCTTATATGTGGGACTTAGTGCTTAGGCATTTCTGGGTATCAAGCTGTGATAGATATACAGTAGCTTTTCAAGAACTGGAGAGCTGTATATTAAATATAATTTATTGTAGTATATTTTATGTTAAGACATTCGCTATTTTATCCACGATTACCGGCTGATGCTATCGGAAAACACGAGTCGAGTAGTGTGACTCAATGAATTGAGATGCATTCCGATGGTCACTCTCCATCCATGATAGTAAAACATGAAAAAAATCGAAAGTTTGAAATTCGTTTGGAAGTCAAACTTTTGGAGCGCAGCTTATACACTTAAAGTGTCCAGGCACCGATTTCGGTACACAAAAGAATTGGAAACGCATTTTTAGCACAGCCTCATTGAAAAAAATGTTCGCGTCGACGTCGGTACCACTTTGGCACGAAGGTACGACTTTGGTATGGCAATACCACTACGCCGCATTCCTCTTATTTGGAAAGCTAAAACGCCGGCCAGCATGTGGTGGTACCACAAAGGGCTGAACAATTAATGTCAATTAGACGGTACCGCGGCGCGTACCGAATTTAATTTATGGCAGTGGTAAAAACACAGACTGGCATAGTGAGAATTTTTTATGGACGGTGACTTTATTGTAGGTACCGAGAAGTAGTTTTCTTAGAAGTGGTACTGATATGAAGTGCGAGGAAGAAAGATTAAACTGCAGGCTTTTAAGAGGCAAGTGGTTTGACGCCGGTTTCGCCCGATATCGCAGCGTCGATGCATTTTCTGGCAAGGTTGCCACACATGTGAAATTTCCTGACAAAAACACCACTTATGGCTGAGAAGATTCAAGAAGGTAGATTTCATCGCCAAATAACGACCACGTTCATAGCAAGATATAGAACCGATATGGCAGCCACTAATAATAAAATATTTCTAATAAAAATGTTTGCGATTACACCACCTCACTGCTTTTTGGCGTGAGATCTCAAATAAACGACGACGTTGTGAATATGTTTCAACCGCATGTCGTAGCTATGAGCAATATGAGTATGTCAAATATATGATAAGTATCTTTAAAGGTAATCCCAGTCGACGACTTGTATGGAAAATTCTGAAGAATCAGCCGCCCAAAGAAGACCAATAAATCAAATCGTCTGACATATAAATCCTGCCTAAAACCCTTATTAAGTGAAGAATCTCCGTCGCGCCAAAAAAGTAGCATTGCATAACGAATACATTTCAGTAATTGGCTGTTCAGCTTTTGGCGTTAACATGTTAAAGCATGCAAGTGCATAAAGGTATCGTATGATACTTCTTTGGAAATATCAAAGCCTGGAATTTTGCAGGCTATCCTGGAATCATAACTATTTCCGAAATCCGAAAAATCAATTATTGATTTAAAATTTATTAGCAGTTTTGGCTTACAGTCTTGCTGTATATACCTACACATAAACTCTGATTCCATATTAATTTATAAATGATAATTCGATTTATCTACACTACTTACGTTTACACTGATGCGCATGAGTGGCATTTGCTCTGCCCCATGGAGCATCATTATAAAAAGGAAGACATTCATTGCAGTCCCGTCCAGCTGTGTTGTGTTCGCACTTACATATCTATGAAAAGAAAATGTATAATTTACAAAACAGAACCGTTTAGAAGTTATATTTATAGGAACAATTATACATCCTGTATATTTAATATACTATTCAATAGTAACTTGCCTTCGTTTTGGCTCCATCAAGGGTTACTGAGTCGATGCACTCTGATGCATGTCCATTGCACTTGCATCTAGCACCAACAGCTACATCAGCTATCGCGTAAAAGTAGGACTTCAACACCTGATGATCTCCGAACACTTCGTCGCCAAATGTGTTTAGGCGGTCCAATGTAATCATGATTTCTGCAGCTGTTACCCATTCCTGTAGGAAGCAAACGGAGTGAAGTAGATTTGGTAGCCTCTACAGTATAAAGATATCGTTTTACGATCGGAACAAATGGCCTCTAAAATCACAAAATGGGGGAGAATATAATTGTTGCAGTTTGAGATTACGATCCCCGAATGGATAAATATCCACCTCTTGAACATATTACAAATTCAAAAGGGTTTTCTGGAATCTAAATAATAGCGCCTTCACATGCAGCGTATTTCATCTACAATACAACCGTTATGCAACCAGTATTACGCACATTTAGCTCGAAAGTTGCATCAAATTATTTTAGTAGCTGTGTGTATGTTATGCAACCAGTGTTACTCACCTGCAGCTCGGGAGTTGCATCCAAATAATAAGCGGACGGTCTTCCCTCTAGTGTTCCAAAAACGACGTTACCCCCGCGTAGCGGCGAAATATCAGAATATTCAGAGGTGCACAAAGCTCGCGCTTCTTCTCCTTGCCGGGTGTGGGTCATATCCGGCAGTTCGTAGGTGTCTCGACAAGTGGCGCTAGAAATAAAACAGCTTTGCTGTAGATTTGAAATTTTGAATGAATTTTAGAGAAATATCATAGAGGATAGCGGGTAGTGGAAGAAAGGAGTAATATTCATGCAAGAACAGCATAAAAATTGTGTCAAGAGAGGGGTTATCCATGATTATGTTGAATCGAATACAGATAGTGATTAGATGTACGGCTGTGGAACATAATTTGAAATCTGTGGGAACTCATCGATTGATCGTTTGTCACAGTTATGATCAAAGACATCAAAACTGATCAATAAGTCGACTATAAATAATACTTCTACGACTATAGGATAATGTATTCTGTTGGCTGGCAGTTTGTCCCAGGAAAATTGAAGGAAAGTAAGTATATTACTCGGAGTGAGTGGTTTATCACATCAGCATCACTAGTACCATTACAACTAGGAAAGGTGAATGGTTAATTGACTAGAAGTGAAGCTATATAAATGCCCGACTTGTCGTTTTTTCACATAAACTTCCATAACGCAAATCAACATAGCTGATTTAATCTATTTCTAAATTTCTTTCAGCCAACAAAACTACATTACACGGACTACAAGAAATAAAAAAAGTATTTTACCTCCATGAATGAATCAGATTGTTGTTCACTTTGAGTTTCCCAAAATAGTAGATAAATATTGGAAATCAATGACAGTATTTGTTTTTTCAATTGTCAAGAATGCTCGATAATAATGCAATCACGACGTCACATATTTAGTCTTTTCCATAAACCAAGTTTTCAAAAATAATAAATAAATAACAAAAAAGATTTCTCCATAACTCCGAGCTTCCATAAAGAAATTTGTGTTGGGCAGGTTACACCGGTGAGCCAGTTCATTGGTTAGAATTTTTACCGTGAACTACTGAACAAACAATGATTAGAAACTTTGAAATGTGAGATTCGAATAGGAGGCTGTGGTTTGGAAATCATTCTTTCACGTGGCGAGTGAATTCAGTTTCAATTCAATGACATTGTGGTGAGTTTTCACATCTTGGAATTCAAACATCACGTATGTTTAGTAGTAATTAGTAATTTGATAAATCCTTGTAATTACATTACATATTTTGTGTGTATATGGGTGATTATTGGATAGGTATATTGTAGCTATACTATAGTCGATATATTTGAACAACCAGTACCTACTGCTACATAAATAATTATGATTATCGTGATTCCCTATAGAATAACTGGTTTGCTACCATTAGATAGTGAAAATTACGACTGATGACTGATGTCAGGTGAGTATATATACTATTCTCAAAATTTTAAAATCTTAGAACCTTAAAATTTCATTCGCTGATGAAGGTGGCAATTCGTGATAATGGTGCAAACATACATAAATTGCATCATTTTGTTAATTCTTGTAGAAATAGTTGAATGATGACGATCTTAATACCTGTAATACTGGTATGGTGTCCAAGACCCCTCTGAGGTTGTTTTCTTGGATATGTAAAAGCTCTCAGGCCGCGGTGACCAAAACCATATCCTTACATAAGTTATGTCGAATGTTTTTCCTGTAAGAAAACCTCAATTATAGGAGAGTGGAAAGTTATATAGTTTATGAATGTGTTCCTATATAAATTCTCTATAATTTTGTGGCTCGTTTTTAGAAATGCGTTAACGCTCACTTAATAAGGTTTTTCTGTACCATTGGGACCTATTATAAGTCAGAAAATTTGTCTCCGTTTTACTCACAGCGCGATATGCATAGACGATGGGTTTTGAAGTCCGTAGGAATTTATACAAATGGATCATTTTCAAACCCCATTTTTTTTGCTTCAAGATTTGCTATAGATTTTCTACGCGAAACAATGCTTTTCTCGAAATACCAGTGAAAACTTATGGCTATTCATCTTTTAAGCGCTTTGCCTACTTGTCTCGTCTCGTCAATCCATAAATAAATATTCAGACTGTATGAAAGTACCTACTGCGAACACCAGACAGATGCGAAAGAAGAAATTTCAATCGATTCGACCACAGGTCAGGATGCATTCCGAGTGTAGCTGAATCCGATATCCTTTTTCATCCCGAGAAATTATTCGGTTTCTTTATATGGCTAGTTGCAGTAGCAGCATCTCCAAATGTAGCTCGAAGATATTATTGCTCTTTTGTTCAGCGACGCGACAAGACATCCAACCGGTGGGCAATAAAATTCAGCATTCCTTCTCTCCATTTGTTCGTTAGTCCAGTTGAAATATCGATTATACTATTTAACTAACAGGCCTGCACGCATCTGGTATATGATCGACACTTTTTTGCTTTATTGATTTCAAAATATTAGGTACCAGAAATAATAATTTCACTTGTGCTAAATTGTTTAGCAAAGAAATTGTATATGTATATATTTTCATTAATAATTTGTGAGCGAGCTCCCTAAGCATTTGACTTCATTTAGGCAAGCCTTTATCTGATAAACAATGGTCAGCCTAAGTATTTTTATCGCTGACAAATTGCAATCGAGTGCCAACTCGAATCGGGTACTTTTTGCAGTCATACCATTCCTGCTTGCTAATTGGCCGATTATCGAAGCTGCCGACTACCAATAAAAACATGACTTCTGTTCGATCGCGGAGTTATTCATTTTTCAGCAGACGAGTTTTTGCTAAACAATTCAGAAGGAAATGAAATGAAATGAAACAGTTGCCTAATATTGCGCACTACGATTTACTCTTGAAGTATTTGTTGTTTCAATTGATTTTTGCATTTCACAAGGTTGATTTCGAAACGTTATGAAATGCAGTTTCCCAAAACAATGTGAGTCCTATGCATTTTTATTATCTAGTTATTATATTATTTGATATAAAAAAATTATTTAATATCCAGATAAAAAATTGTGTATTAGGACGCAATTTCACAAATGAAACTTGCATTTCTTAAGATTTTTCATGTTTGAAGATTTTCTTATATTAAATAGTCAAGATGAAGAACAAGTCACAAAGCATTGCATGTTTCAAAACGTGTCAAAATGATTTGACCTTATATTTTCTGAACAATAATCTGAAGGCTTATAGATCTTTGCAAATTCTTGATCGTTTCAGGGAACAGTGGAAAATATAATAGTCAGGTATTTTCCATGGGGTTCAATAAAATTCGTTCTGTCTGTCTGATCCAATTTATGTCACGGCGGAGTCTCAGTAAGCGCTGCATCGATTTCTATTAAATTAGATGAGGGTTATGGTAAGCCTACAACCGATGATAACATCGAAACATCCACAAGCTTTTTTATGTCAAAACACTTATTTTCGGAGCACTTGAAAATAAAAACCTATTCTTCAATTTTCCAATTCAATTATTTCGTCTCTCCGTTCATTTCCATCGTACTCCGTACCAATATAAAACAATTTGCAAGAACCTAATTCCAGGAATTCTAAGTAAAGAGACTGATATTTTCTAACGTAGGATGTTAGCCTTACCGTGGACGAATAACTGAGTCAATCTACTTGACTATAACTTCTGAAAATAACTTGAAACCTACCAAACTTGAGCGTAAGGTTGACTTGGTTCGGCCATTGTATACCCTCGAGGATCGTTTCTGACTGCCACCAGGTGGCGCTGTCTTGATGGTGTCTGTCCGTCAAGTAGAGGGCGTCGTGCTGTCCAGCAACGCACACGTCGCACAGCTTCGTGCCAGCTACGCCCGTTTGCTCGCAGTACTCCGTCGGGCCGCTCTCTCCGCAGGTGTTGGTCGCCTCCATCAAAAGGCCGAAGGCTGCGTTCTCGAACTCGGGAATGCAGCGCTGCAAACAAATAAATAGGGTTTCATTATTAATTTACTCAATATAACTGAATATTATTTATGTGGATCGGTTGATTTGATTGATCAAATAATTTATCGGTTATGTAGTAGTAGATGTAATTTGCTGATATACTAATTTATGGATTTGTCATCTTACAAATATATGTACAGATATAGCTTACCTATTCACTAATTTTCAGAATTATTGGTTTTCCGATTTACCAGTTTAACGACTTTTTGACATACTGATTATTTGATTTAAGGATTTACCACTTTACTCGTATTAACCTATTCACCGATTTGCCGATTCACCCATTCATCGTGTTACGTATATACTGAAATACTGAAGGAAGCAATGATTCACTGATTTAGTGATTTACCGATTTACTAGTAACTTAGCGATTTACAGACACACTGATTCACTGATTCAAGGATTTAAAAATGTACCCGTTTACCGATTAACCGACTCATCAATATACCGATTTACGGAATTACCAGTTCACCAAATTACTGATTCACTCATTTACAAATTTACAGATTGGCGAATATACTGATTCTCTGATTGTCAGATTTACGGATTTAACGATTTACCAAATTACTGATTCACTCGTTTACAAATTTACCGATTTACGCACAAACTGATTCACTGCTTTACGGATTTACTAATTTAGCGATTCACTGATTAATCAGTTTAATAATTCAATGAATTGCTGATGCACCGTTTTACTAATTTACCGAGTTACAAATTTACTAATTTACTCATTCACCAATTTACTGATGTACCGATTCACGGAAATATTGATTTAGTGACAGATTCAACGATTTACTGATTTATCGGCTTAATCATTTATTGATTAACTGACCTATCGATTTATTGATTCTCCAATTTACTGATTTATTGATTAACCGTTGGTCTCACTTCTCCTGGTCTTTTTTATTACAGACATTTCTGCTACTGTTTCAAAACTATCATATGCAGTTTTAATGAACGGTTGGATTAACTACAACTTCCAATTAGCTCATTAAATCTTTTCCAAATATCATATTAGGTTTGTATCGATACAGAAAATCCCATAAAAATCATATCTGATAAATGCACGTGCGCCAAGGTTTCTTGACCCGCGCATTACCCGTGTTTCCGCGTATTTTCTCCGCCGATAAATTTATATGAGGATTTGCGTCCAGATCTCTTCTCAAGATTATTACGGCAGTTAACAACGTTCAAGTTGACTGGACCGTTTGAATAAATTCGAAGTAAATATCACGAAATGTCCATGTATCTTTTTTGAACGGTGCGGCGAACGGAAAATTGATATCAGGTTATGCGCGCAATAATATTATGGCTTCTAGCGGAAGAACGGCCACTAAATATAAATACTTTATAGGATGGATAATTGCAGCTGCTGTATCTGGCACAGCATACGGATTTATCACAGATTCTCATTTAGGAATCGCAAATATGTGTACAACGGTGGGATTCGAACTATGCATCTTCTGTTCGCCGGACAGACACGCCACCCATTGAGCTACTTAGGCACGTCTCTCAATCGGCGCTTCTCCGATATTCAATTTGCCGCATTTATTCATATCTATTGGGTGAGGCGACACTTCAAAACAGCAGGGGATGAAATATGCATTTTGTCTAGTTACTGGGGATGTTAATTTTGAACGTTTGTAACATAAAAATATTCAAATATCAAGTGCATGCTATCCACTATGCATTAAGTAACTCAGTCAAGGCTGTGATAGCAACATCAACTCATCTCGAAGTGTCGCCCTTTATGGGAACGCCCAATGGCAACTCACGAAGTTAAAGGTCCTGACAACTGGACTGCCTTGAAGCGACATTTGTCAAGAAGGGAAGTGATTTACAGCGACATCCCTTGTTCTTCTGCTCCTGATGTGAATGAGCCGAGCATCGTAAAAGTGTTTAGGAAGAACAAGGGATGTCGCTGTAAATCACTTCACCCTTGTTGACAGATTTCGTAAGAGACCCTATAGAGGGCGACACTTAGGGTTGATGAATATTGTTTCCAATTTCACCGTACTTTATTATTATGGGGATATTATGGGTATATATTTTTTTTAATGGAAAACCGAAGTAGGTCAGGACAAAAACAATTATGTGTATTTACTACTCATTCCGTGCACAGTCCAATAAAATATCAAAAGCAACATTAAAAAGTGTGTTTTTCGCGAATCGACCTCGAAAACGCAAGTAGACAAGTAATAAAACCTGTTATCTTAATCTTTAAATGCTCTCTTACACATGAGATGTCAAACAATATTCAATCACTTCTTGATTGACACTACGTTGATGGTAAATATAGAATCGGATATATGACTCGTGTTTGGAGAGGTCACCGATCCTTTTCCGCTTCTTATTTTATCCCAACTATAAATAAATCATCAATATTGTAGCTAGCTGTGTCTGCGCGTCCTACTGCTTTGATTTATGATTCCTTGATAAGCGCTAATTTGAAAAATGTAACTTTGCTTCAAACTTTCATTATCTTGAGATTTTTTGCGACTCACAATGTTTTGATTGATGTTATATTCGTCTTCAGGTGAAACAGGAAATTTTGAGATTATAGATTTTGTTTTTCAATGTTTCAAATTCAGTTCTAACTACCAACTGTTCAAGAATCTTAAAAAGTTATATCTAATGAACTATTCATTTTAGAGAACAATGGCAACAACAAAAGTATTCAATAAACATTTCAAAAAATACCACTGCACTGCCAATCAGCCAATTCCGATTTTTCTAAATACATTTTGAAGTTTGAGTGTCTTTTTATGTGTGATTAAATTTTCAAAATTCTAGTATTTTGATTTTAGATTTCGCTTATATTAACAAGAATTTATTCTCAAGGATCGATTTTTATGAAATTTGGTGTGAGGATTTCTTAGACCAAAAAGGTTCTGTTGTCTAAATAAATAGTTTTACCTTTCATCTGAGTACTCGAAAAAAATGCAGAGAAACTTGATTTATTCACATACATTTCATAATTTTTACCATTTTACACTATTAAAAATATGTTTTTTTCAGATTTTAAACTAGTTAGATCTTGTGTTGAAGTTGAATTACGGAACTTTTTCTCTTAGCATTTTTGCTGTAAAATGTATATTTGTTTAGATATATCAACTGAAAGGAAAAAACATATTTTTCATTTTTTCCATAATTATTTTTTAATAAAAATTTGACTACATTAATTTGAGCTCGCGTATAGTGAATATCCAGTAATATTTTGCACTCATTAAAGCATACATTTTTGGAACTGCTAATCTTCTGTAATTAAATTTCAAACTCCTGAAAAACGTAATATTATAACTTCAGAAATTACAAATATAGTGAGAAAATACTACATATCTTTTGTCCCGAACATTTTGCACATCAACTGGTTTCTTCGAATTCTTGTGATGGAATATGGCATAAAAATAAACAAGATGCTAAATTATATGAGCGCCCTGAAAATATTATATTATGTAAATTATCCCAAACTCTTTCCTAACCTGAGGCCTGTTGAAATCATCGTAGCACTTCGTCCCTCTAATCCCGATTGCCGGCGTCTGATCGGCCTCTTGACCGTTGCCGATTTCAATGCCGCAAAAGAAACAAAACAGGAGAAACATTGGCACACACATTATGAACGTAAACTGGGAATGCTGGTCACTTCGTTGGTCTCGTTCACACCGTTTGATAAACTGTCATTGCGAAATTGGATGCAGCGGATGCTGTACTGGCATCAGGTTTTGTGTTTCTTTAAAGATTAGAAGGTGTTTAATTCTATCAGTGATGATATCTTCAAGAGCACAGTTGCATTCGTTATTCTAAGGTATATTCATGAGGTATACTAAAAAAATTGAATCAATGCTAGTTGTTATATATCGACTAAGTATACTTCAATAGTGAGGGAAATTACGAAAAACATGATATTTCGATTCCGTCGGTCTGTCTGTATGTATAGGGGAAAAAAGCTTTGTAGTTTTTGAAAATCGATTTAGTGGTTGTCAGTATATGTATTAGAAAAAATATTATGGAATTGTTTTCATTCAATACGTGTGATTAATTACCATAGTAGAATTTTGATACGTTAATTTAAAAAAAAATTACACCATTAGATTTTTTTATGTTAAACAGCTGTGTAGCTATTGTTTCATTATATTATTATCTATCGAGAAAAAACATAAAGAAATCGTCGAAAAATTTTATATTTCATTATATTATTAGGAGTTTCATTATATTATTGAGATTACGAGGTGACAAACACATTGAAACTTCGTTTTGGTTTTTGGTTGAGTTTTTGTCGTGCAGAATGTTACAAAACATCAAAAAAATTATTGATTCTTTCACCGCCGCCAAAAATTCCCCCATCCACCCAACCCCGATTTTTGACCCCTCAAGAAATTAAAATTGAAAAATGATCTTGTGCTCCAAAAACGTTCAAATGCAATTTTGATTATTTTCAATTTTTCTCGTTCATTGACGATTACTCGCATATTTCCCGTTGTTTTCTAAGTCGGTTTTTTTCGTTAAAATTCATTGCATACTATGAAGCAAATGGAATTTGTAGAATTTTGAAGATTACGTTATTGAATTCTAAAACGCACCTTACTACGTTCTTATCTCTCACGGTTTCCGATTCATCTTTCCTGGGCACCTATTTCGAACAAGCTTTGTATTGCAATCCAATTTCCAATGAATTTGAGTCAAGAGCAAGCAGAAAATTGAAATAGGTTAGAAACACCGGTATTTTTACCGCATCCACACAGTTCCACTATTATTATTCACCGCCGTCGTCGTCGTCGTAGGCACAGGGTCATCGTAACCCCGAAAATAGCACCACTTTGCCCGTATACAAGAATAGTTCGCGTCACTCTCGGTGACTAAACGGGAGGAACTCGCGTCGCATCGAGGAGGATCTAGCGAGCACCGGTAACGCTGCGGCCCCTCGATAGCATTGGGCAGATCGTCACGCGCCGTATCTGCCCAGGGCTTGTAGTAGGGGAACCACCCATTAGCGGATTTCGGGATATATTCGAGGGAGGCGGTTCAACATATAGGGGGTACCTTGCAGCCTATTGTTGAGTACAACCACCATATCTAAATGCTCTATATAGTAGTGCTCCACATCAGATCCGGATCCAGAATTTTCAATTTGCACAATCCTTATATTCAGTGTTGCCTATGCCTACTTGGTTCGCAAAAGCTACTAAATTAAGCCGAAGAATATGTAACATTGTCGATGGAAATACCTCTTATGGCGTATTTATTGACAAAATTCTTAGTTATAAGTGAAGACGATTTACTATGAGAAACTGTATATATTTTTAAAACTACCGTTACTGACGAAATAAGTTCAAGACTCCTGTCTAGTGCAGAAGATGTAAATTTAACAATTCATTAAATGTCTTCAATCCTAGATCCTGAGTTTAAAAGCACTGTGCCTAGAAATATAAAAAATATTGGAATTAAATCCCTGGGGAAAGATTTGACAATCCGAGACAAGAAGGAAATACAGAACGCTCATGTGTATTGGATTTCCTTTTCCCGAAACCGTCAGGCACTGAGGAGTTGAATGAAGTTGAAAGATATATTCAAGAGAGATCTCGACAAAAATAGATTTCCATTAAAATGGTGGGAAGCAAATGAAAAAATGTATCCAAAATTATCAAACCTAGCGAGAAAATTTATCTCTATTGCTGCAACCTCCACACCTGCTAGAGGAGTGTTTTCAATAACAGGAAATGTTCGTGCAAAAAATAAGTTAAGAATGTTGTTTCTATGTCAACTTAAAATTTATCTCAAATCTAGATCCGGCTCCGAAATCCGAAATCGATTCCTGTATTCAAATCCTATACTCCAATTACTAATTCAGGATAATATATTTTCCGCTAGGCATCACGCCATCATAGGTGATCACAGCACTCGTGATGATATGTACAACGTTCTGGCTTGTTTTTTGTTTTAAGTTCTGTGAATTAAATTTTCTGAATTTAATATCTGCGATGACGATGTGTGACAATGGATAAACTATGTCTTGTGGACAATATGCATCTGAAAAGATTGTGATTTTTATATTTTTATTTTATATTACATTTTTTTCCATGATAAAATTATGAAAAAGTTTAAAAACATCGATTTTCATTAATTTTTATCACCTTTCATTCATTCATCATTTCTAATCTTATCAAAGAACTTAGATTTAAATTTCACTTAGCGCATGTTATTTTCTGAGCATTTTATTTCTGAAAATTCAGTGATTTAAAACACTAATATTTTTCCTAACTTTCAGATTAAGAAAATCCCTCCAAATCTGACGCGCTTGAATATGTCAAAATGGCGATCGTTTTCGCATTTACAAAAAGCTACGCCACATTCGCATTTCCTGTCTTTTAAATGAGAGTTTCGGGTTTCTATATTAGAGTCGTCTGCATTCCATATAGAACCTGAGCATGCTATTATCTATAGATTTTTGTCAAGTAACTGAAGGAACATTTGTCAAACCTTTCAAAACGTTTTTAAAGATGAACTGGCATAGAAACGGGGGCTGATTAAGAACTGAATACGACACATTGACAATATGTATATATGTTATCATAAATATACCAAAGTAAAAGCAATAATGAACAACTACATAGGTAAACTACATATTATCGTCTATACACATCTATAGCGCAAATCAAATTCACTTTTCTACATTATAAGACATGCTTAGCACAGTATCACAGCTGCTATCCCGATCTGATGATGATTTGTCAGTGATTTCTTCTCTAAAATCTTCCTGATCGCCATCATTATCAGTTTCGTCAATACTCTCATTAACAATATCTTTAATCTTTTCTTCTTCGATGGCCTTCCTTTCGAGGTCGTTTCCAAAAAAGCAAATTGTATCTTCATCAACTTCTGCATGTTGTTTCTTCAAAGCGCATTTCACTTTAGGCTTGAATTTAGTCTCGGCTTTCCGTTTGGACTGATCTGTATCTTTATCGTCATTAAGAATATTTTCAATACTATCAGTTTTACTGATTTTTATAACGGGTATGTTTTCAGACCACACCGATGAAGTTTCTGAATCCTGCCGTTTCCTGGAGCAGGTTGCTTCAGCCTTGTCTAGAGATGAATTCCTTCTTTTAGGCTTGGTTTCTTTTGATTCTTCAGTCGATTCTTCGTTATCTCCACCTTTCTTGTTGGCTACGTTAGAATTTTTTTTCATTTCTAACATCTTGTGAGCTAAAGCTTGGAAGTCGGAACTGCCGCAAGAATTGGATTGTTTTACGGCTTTATGCGGTTTGATGCCAAGATCGTAAGGTAAAGAGTCATGTTGCTCAGTGTCAGTTTCGTCTTCAACATTCGGTTCTTCTTCGGAGGTTGAAGATTTCCCTAGCGCTCTCTTGATGAGTTTGGAGAAGAAATCTGAAAGAAGAAATAGATTTATGAAAGTATCATTATTTTTCTGTCAATAATATTTAATTGGAGTCGATGAGGGGGAGGCAATAGAAGTTCTTACCCTCCCCCTCGAGATACTGTAATAAGTGAATGTGACAGCAGAAAATATTATTCATTAATATATTTTAAGCTTTTAGGTGTTGAACCTGAAGATAGAAAATAATTGTTGCGTCCGAACTTTACCTTTGCTTTTGCCCTCAGGTTTTTCTTCTTTAGGTGGCGTAACTTCCTCAGTATCTTGCTTCTGTGTTTCATCGAAGCTTCTGGCATTTGGTAGATTATTGAGTAGCTTTTTCCATTTGTTGAATGGAGTATTTGGTAGATCAGCAGATTCTCCCGAACCCCCCTTCCGTCTTCTGTCCGCTATTTGGAACATTTTGCGTCTTTCTTCAGTTCTTTCTTTACGAAGTTGAATCTAGAAGTGCAGTGTGTTGAAAATTATCATAATAGCAGTAGTTTTAAAATCAAAGTTTGGTACTAAAGTAGCATTTTTTGATATGAGAAAAAATCCTTCACTCGTAGAAGTAACAAGACATTTGTCGCTAGGTCTGGACTCTATGGCGATTGAGACATCATTTCTATGTTTTAGACATTCAAATACTCATTTGTTAGATACCAATCTCGCCTTTAAGCGGCGGTACCTTAAATCCTATGTAACTCATAGTTAATCAGGTATATTTGACAATTGTCGCTTCTAAACAGCTAGATTTAAACGTCAGACATACTCCAGATAAAACGATTGTGTATTTAACACACAGTTTCACAAATGAAACTCTTTTTCTTTCAGTGACGCGTTTCGATTTATATTTAAATCATCGTCGAACTGTCAGATTTGACTGCTGACAAGGCTACTCAGATTAATTGCCAACTAGATCCTATCATAGACACAAAACTAGAGCTCTCAAATCTAGCATGCTATTTATCCTGTCTCGTTGTTCTTCTATTAAATTATTTATTTATTTCTTTTGTCTGTCAACAAGACAAACAAAGGAAAGAAAAAATGAATAATTATATAGAATTATAGCTAGAAAGGATAAATAGTATGCTAGATTTGAGAGCTCTAGTTTTGTATCCATGATACGATCTAGTTAGCTGGTTAGCAAGTAATCTGGACAGCTTTTGTTAAAAGTCCAATCTGACAGTCCGACGATGATTTGAATATAAATTGAAACGCGTCACTGAAAGAAAAGAGTTTTATTTTCGGAACTGTGTATGAGATACCTTTTATCTGCATCAACAACTAAGAGCATCTACAATCTACATGTCAGACATAATCTCAGCGAAAAAGAACAGCCCCTATATAATTACCTTCAGCTCCTCATTAGCATTTCTCAGAGCATTCGTCAAAGAAACTAGATAGTATATGATGAGGATCAGCAAGACTAGCAATGGTATGACGATGCCTGGCGAAGCAATATAATCCAAAACTTTCTGCAACGATACAGGAACAGTGTTTCTGATGGTCTTAGTGAATATGTGAAATATCCTTTCATACTTTGAGAACGGTCCACAATGCCAAGACGGCTTGATCCAAACAATTGCGTAACCTACCGGTAGAACGCACAAGAACAGCATCATCAGTAATAGTGCGTAGTAAAAGTTGTTGGACCTGGAAAATGTCCATAATAGTTTCACTAACATAAAGCTATGTCTTCGTATAGTTCACCTTGATGCTCTGAATATAACTTCTGGAGGTGCATTACAAGTCAACACAGCCCAGGTTCTGAAGTACATCATGATGTATAGCTTGATGACGTTTAAGAGAACCAGACCTGGAGAGAAGAACATTCCCATCCATACCATTCCTTGGTTGTTAACCAGAGATAGTATATTTTCTGCTACTTTGAAGTCGCCATACTGTGGGAACTTTTTCTCAAGATCCCAACACCAGCACCTGGGGATTAAATATTTTGATCTCATTCCCCATCTCAGTTGTTTTTTCATGCCTTTTTTGTTTCAGTTGTAACAAATACAACTTCTTGAGTCCGATGGTTATATGACAGATAAACCAAAAGGAAGATACATAAATGGATTATATTACAAAACACTTACCTGTTCATGAACCTTACAAATAGTCCTCTGAAGAAATCAATAGCTAGTGTTGGAAATATTGTCATTATCAGATCCATGACTGTCAATTTTATCAACTCCTGCCCAAACATAGTTTCCCAACATAAACTCCTCAATCTTGCTCTCATCGAATAATTCAGACTAGTTTCAACGATAGCCTGAGATGTGGTAACTTCATATGTCAAATTCAGATTGGATGAATCATCGTAGGATCCGAGCAATGTCGTTTCATTGCCTCTAGCTACTATTGTACATATTTCTTTACACTGTGGTTTCAATGTAGTAAAATCAGAGGCATTACCTACCGCATTAGTAACATTTTCAAAGATCGTTGATAGCGTGGACTCAATATCGAATCTTTCATCTGATATATCTGTGAAATTTGTGAAGTTTAAAAGTACTGGCAACATCGTTGTTCTGAATAACTCATAATCGGAAGCATTGCTTGAATGTTCAGTTGTGTTGAAATCGTAATCGGTAAAGTTAGTGACGTTTCCATTACTTGTACTATTTTCAACACTGAATTGATCAAGGATGCTCGTTAGATAATCAAAGAAAACCTCCTTCAAGCTGAAAAACATATCACTGGCAAAATACTCTTCTGTGACATTATCGAAATTGGTAGAGATGCCAGTTATGGTAGAATTGATAGTGTCATTCAAATACTCGGTGACGTTTTGAAAATTGAGTTCTGTGACCAGATCCAGCAAAGTGGAAAGAACGCCGTGCGAAATATTGTTAGCGAGATCGTGGACCAGATTGGCTCCTTGAATCAGCTGGGTTTCAGAGTCGTTGCAGACTATGTAGCAATCTGTAACAGGCGCATAGAAAGGAGTAGAAGACGAAGGAGTACTGATCAGAGCTGTTGTAGTAGGGAAAGTTGAAGTGGTATGATAAGTTGAGAGCTTATTTGCATCTCTTGCAGCTTTCATTTCCATTGTGATGTTCTTGAATTCTTCCAGTTCTTCAGCCTAAAAATCAGAATATCAGGTATCAAGATGATATCCCAGCTTTTTCGCAAATGACAGCACTCTTATACAGATACTAAGGCCAAAGAAAATAAAAATTTATACAGACAAAGTGCAGTTCCAAGTACAATCAGAAAAAAAATCTGACAACCTTGGGGATGGAGAGACTCCCAATACTTTAGTCATCTTCCATGAAGTTTCAGAAGGCTCTGATCTGATTGGAACACTGCTGTTGAGAACAATTGACCCTCCCCTCATCGCTACACCTTTAAATGCGATATGATCCAAACATGGTGTATGATTTACAGAACAAAAATAGTGCAAACTGCAACTGAAAGAATATGTATCGTCATATAATTTACAAGGAACCAAAGAGATGCACTCAACAATAATATATCTAAATATCTATTTTTCTACTTACCATGTCACTAATCTTGTCTATTAGCGCAAAAATAAGCGAATAAAGATTGAGTAAATTCAGCACCATGATTCTGGAATGAAAATACATTTTATCATCTAAATAGATGAAACATGATTTAAATTGCTCACCTGGCAAGTTGCAACCTCAACTGCTTGCGCGGATGATATTGCTCCACAAATCCAAGAACCTCAAACAGCATTGGGAATACTAAGGTTATCAATGACATGACGATAGTAATTTCATTCTTCCTCCAAAAGGTACTGTTTGCTTCTGGCTCCGTAGATCTTTTAACCACCATTACCACAGCAAACACTGAGAACGATAGCAAGCCTATCACCACTGTATTCACCATCACTCTGAAGCAGATCACTTTCCAACTGCAAAAATTGATATCGATAGTGAGAGTGATAGTGATGGTATAGTGATAGTGATAGTGATCGTGATTGATATCATTGAACATCAAGTGTTTGGTCTATTGATCTTACTTCCTTTTGTCTCTCTTTTTCTCGGCTTCCTCAAGTAACGCCTCTTTGAATCCCATTATGATTGATGCTACCCTATTATGAGCTGTTTCAGCATTTCCTATCATATAATCCCAAGCAGTAAACAGTTTCCATGAGAACACGTATTCATCATCCTTCTCTGATAACTTAGACATCCTCGAATTTTCTGCCATCCTGAAAAAAAAATCTTCATTCTTGCTGATATAATAATGAAGAAATAATCAATAGCAAATATCACATGCCCGAAAACCACTAGTCACCTGTACCTAGTCTCTGAACGAGCGTTCTCTACCAGATTCAATCATTTCTGTCAAACAGACAAGTTACTTTTATGTCTGACTGGTTCTGGTATACTGAACACCAAATAAATTCTAGTTGATTTTACAAAATATCCTGTTATGGACAAACTGGTGAGCAAACTTCATAGAGGCTTCGTGTACAGTTGCGTCGCGGTAACGCTATATGGTTTGTCAGCGGTAGGACTGACAGTCTTCACTAAGCCTCGAGTTCGACTGCAAGAAGTACAAGGAGGTGGACCACAAGCACAGCAGGAAGAAGAAGAATGGTTCGATCTTGCACCGATCCTCACCATATGAAAATGTCAAGCATATATTTTATTTCCGTATAAAGGTAATAAATCGCTATTCATATTATTGGAGTATTCTGACTTCTTTCGGAGGTTTCTGGAGTATACATAACACTGTGGTGTGTGTTTTAGAAGTGATTCTGATAAGTTATTTCACCATGCATATACCATCGATATACTTACTTTCTTAGAGTAGCGAAAAAGCTGTAAGCGTAAACCATGAGGCCGGTTACGAAATAAGCAAAAGGCAGCCTATAACCTCCAGCGTTTGGATCGCTGTTTGTGTACCAGCCGTAGAAGAGCGGAGAATATTTCAGAACGCCTTCGAACTCCCACAGAGTCATGAAGTTTGTCGCGTTGTAGCGTTCTTCTTTTAGAATGAACTTTCTGCTTCCCGCGGCCTTCGGATCCGCCACCAACATCTGAAAAATATTCAATATTTTAGGATTCAGCTGGAGGCATGTCAAGTTGTTGTGTGAAAATTACTTTAATGACAGGTTGCGGTACGTAAAAATAGGTCAAACGAACAGTGATTACAAAATGGTGTTCCTCAGGGAACTGTACTTGGACCAGTATTGTTCGATATACATTTGGCAGATCTCTATGAACGGGAGGTGCAGGGAAATGTGGTAGGAGGTGAAGTAAAACAGTTTGAGTACACGTAGAGAAATATTTTGCTACTATGAAAAAATTGCTCGACAGATTAATTCTCACTATGAATTTTAGTATCCCCTTCAACTCATTCACCAAAAACTAGCCATATCATAACATTTTCTGTAGGTGATTACAACAGATCTATTCTATTGCGATATCTGTATATTTAGATATCTTTCCGTAATAGGTATTTTGAACGTTATTGTCATTGGGAATAGCGATACCAATTAAATAGGTAACTCTGTCTGCCTTCGATCGAAAAACGATGGATTTATTGAAGGTTTTCAAGTAATGACGTTGGTGTATACTCGGGTAGCAATACCTTGGTCTTGGATGGCAAACTCTCTGTTTCTGGAGAAAGTTGGCCATCCTGCAGCCAGGTGTATGACTGTTTTTCGTTAATGTAGTCTTTTGCGACTGTTGAAGTGGTGTTGAAGGCACCTAGCAAGCCATTATTAATACCCCAGTCTCTGACTACCCACTAGACCTTAGAAAAGAAAAGGTCAACTGCTTAGACAAGCCATGCTCTTCTTGATGTTTGTAGAAGATTCCATGCATGGGCTTGTCTTTATGGAACCTAAGAAGGAAATTTGCTTCAGCTGTTATTATTTTTATTTGGTATTCGGCATACTAATTTTCTTCAAATTTGTTTCAAACCTCCTTTTCAAATCATCGTTCCTCCTTCCTGGCTTTGCATTTTTAGGCAAGCCACTGAACCCGTATAATAATACCCGCATTGTCTTCGCGTCATTTCGGCGAACAAGGATTCTGTCGTACAATTTGTCGAAAACAATGTCTCGGTAATTCCAGGACTGCTGTTTCCTCCTCTTCATCATCCTGATAAATCCTAGGGACAACCGCTAAATTAGATATATTTGTGAGCAATCCTGTTTGGGACGTTCCCTGGATACCGATGGGGATATATCACGAGAGACACGCAACACTCCATCGGGAATTTGTATATAAAGCCTCTACACACATGGTCTAGGTGGTAGAATCCGATAATAATATTTCATGAATTAATACGCCTCAGTGTTTTCTAACAACCCTTTATTCAAACAAAACTATCCATGAGCGACGTCCTGCTGTGAACATATCTCTGGAATTCGAAGGCAGTCTCGACGTAGTAGATTCCGTATGGCATGTCAGGATGGGCAGCAATACCCATGGGGTAAGCGGTGGGAGGTGGTCCCTGTTTAGCCAGGTGTCTATCGTAAGCCTCATACGGGTATGCTTTGAACAGATCCGGTTTTGATAGGGATGCTATCCAGTATTCGACGGCTCGCATGTGGCTACAAACCCCTGCAATATTGAAGATAGTCATTACATTTGTTAAGTTGATCATTTTTACTTAAGAGGTAAATGGTTTGACTCCCGCCTGGTCTGAGACCGCATCGTCGGTTTGCTTACACTTTCAGATATAACGATGTTTGAATTAAAAGCCATCATTAACTCTCTCCCATTGCACTCAAGAACTTTCATCGATAGACTCACCGTTTTCACCCTATACGGCTGTCTCAAGTTCAATCGACCACCCGGTATAATCACTTGGTGGAAACTTAAACAATCAATAATTTCTTTATATACTAACATCATTTTTTCGTAACGCTAGTAACCTTGGAGCAATAGTTTGTCTCCGTCTTACTCACAGCGCGATACGCGTGAACGATGAGATAGGTTACTTTTACCGTTTGTGCCCGGTAGAGTACTGATTATATCGTGCTCCAAATATGTACGCGTCTATTATAAGAAAAATTATATTTTGGTAAGAAATCGCTAGAAATAACAAACTTTCACAAAGTAATGTTTTGAAGATCAGTTTTTCATTTATTCACTTTCAGGCAGGGATAACCAAATTGGGGACGCGGTACGTATCTAGACCATCAACCTAGGTGTAGATTTTGAGTAAGCAGTACAATATATAACAAAAACTTGATATTGTCAATTTAAATTTCTATAGAAAATTAAATTATATTATTCAACTACGTCAATTTTCCACATGAAAACGATCGATTTCCAAGAAAAATACTGTTTTAAATCATAAAAATACGGCTTAAATTTGTATGTAGTGATAAATACCCAGGGCTTTAAAACTGTATACTATGTTTGAGTCAACATATATTTATGAAGCAACATTTACCTAGACGAATGTCATAAAAAATAAAGTTCGATCTCGTCTTATCGATGAACATCTCCCGGATGTAATGGCAATCAACTTTACTTCAAATTTCAGAAATCTTTTTTGAACCAAAAAAATATTCTTAATATAAGAATAAAATGATTGACGAGAAAACTAATGGCATTATGAATAAAGCGTATGGTGCTCAATATCAATAATTGATATAATTTCTCACTATATATATTTCAAAATACTACAATAAAAGCGTATTTTTTAGTTTTTTAAACTATAATTTATTCACATTAATATTTAAAAAAGCCTGTTAGTCAGTAAAATACTCAGTCAATCTTCTCGGCATATTGATTCGATACTTACAAAGTGGACAACCAGGTTGGAGCTGCCCGCCATTAGGATAGAAATCCACATGTCCCACAGGTGACATCATACCCAAATGTCGGCCATTTGTATGAATGGCATCGACAAAATTTGCGTCTGAACGATCTAGCAGTTCATCCATGGACTCAATATGGGGCCACTCGTACAGAGGAGCTGCTGGATCCAAACCTGAAACACGTCAAAATCATACAAAGATATTATAAGCTACGTGTATGATGAATACGGTATACGTTTTGATAGCTTGATCCCAAGGCAACAATCCAATATTTGAGATCCAAAAACTAATGATGAGGTAACCTGGAGAAAGACGTATGGACTATCTATTGGTTTGGTAACCTTGATTAGATATTTCCCTGAAGATATCTAACCAAACTGAATCACAGTCTATCGAAAAAATACATCCATTCAACTTTAAAAAGAAAGATTATTTGACTCTTCTCTTAAAATTGTTATCTTCTGTGTAATATATTTACTTGATCCCATTTTACTACATTTCGCCTTCACCTCTCGTCTTCACGTTCTTGATTCGACACTGGATGTGTGTAGAAGAGTCTATTTTATATATTGAATTTCAATAATGGAAATGTTTATGTTTGTATATGAGGGCCAGTTTACGAGTTTTCGTTCGTGATCATGGGTGGCAGCATGTTCAATTAAATACTATGAGAGGGAATGAGATGGATTATAGCAGTATAAAATGCTGTTCTAGCATTCAGAGCAATAACGGATGAATAACATCATTGTTTCAAGCATTTATATCACAACCTTTGATAACAGGTAATACGATCTCACTTGCCTGGCTACCGATTACTTTTCCTTGTTTAGACTTAGAAGTTAAGTACCGCTCAAGAGGGCCAGGCGACTGAAAATACCCATTCAAAGAACGAGTTTAAACCAATCAGGAGCAGATTGGAAGTTTTCTGTCAGTGTTGCCCATATAGATGCAGAATAATTTTATTTCAAATACCTTTAGCCTGCTCATACTCTTATTCAACAAGGTACTAGTAGTAGAGATTGTATTGATTAAGTACTATTCTCGTACATTCTAAAAAATATACTAGGAACATCAAATCGTGAACTTCGCGCTTTTTTGCCCGCATTTTTTCACCTCGCATTCTCTCGCCGGTTAGAAATTATATGAGGTTTTACCTGTTATCCTGCCAACTTTTTGTCCAATTTTCCTCCACAATTGCTTACTGGCGTCGCCAGAAATGTGAGCTCCCATGCTATGGCCGACCAAATGCACCATGTTCAAATTAACACCAGCATTGTCCACTAGAAACTTGAGGAAGCGTCTCAGTTGTTTGGCTACAACAGGCGTGTGCACCCTCGCTTCTATGTAGATGCAATGTGACAGGACGGCCCAGTCAAGCACGATGACGTTCCAGTACCCACTTTCGGCCATGGCTAAAATGTTTCAATAATAATGCAATCAGTATCACTCCTAGAAAGATAGGAATATTACCAAATATAAAAAACTTATTTACAATCCACTGTACGCGCCCGATCTGATCCCCTTTGACTTTTCTGTTCTTTAAAATGGGACATGACTTGGAAAAGTTAATCTATGTTTAATTCAATTTGTCTCACTGTCCTGTTCGAGACTTTTTTGGTATTGCTTATAATCTAAATGTTCATATACACTTACTTTCTCTTATTTCCTTCAACCAAGGCACATCTCTCCCATGTGTCCATCCATGAATCAGAATAACTGTTGCTATTTCTGGATCGAAGGGAGAGTAGTCTAGTGTGCTTTGATTTCCGATTATAATTGGGTAGCCATATGATGAATTACGTCTGGAAATTAAGAACAAACGTTTGACAGGGGCAAACACGGACCGACAGACAGAAAAAAACCTAAACTCATTCGAGTAATAAACTTCATTTTGATTAAGTCGCATGTGGTACATGGAGCTGACAGCATTACTACCGTCTTGACATTATTGTATAAATTTTTAAAAAAATAGTTTTTCACCTTATGTCCTCTGATAAAAGCTACAGAGATAGCCGAAAAGTTAATATACTTCTTTTATTACTCATATGTGCTATCAATAAGCGACCAATACTGGCTACAGATACAGCCGAAACGTTAAAAAATGTCTTTTTATCAGCGGTCAGTACATGTCAGTACATGTTACCGAGGCAACTGCAACGTTAATAAATTTCTTTCATCCGTCATATGTGGAATCCATAAGAGGCTACTGTGGCAGCCGAAACGTTTGAAATTTTATTTTATCTATTCACTGTCTAGTGTAGTGTAGATATATGTTACAGGGACAGCTGAAACGTTAGTAAATAACTTTCATCGGTCATATGTGGATTCGATAAGCGTCCTGTATAAGCTACAGAGCAAGCAGAAACGTTATAAAATTTATATTATAAATCATATTTGCTGTAGATGAGTAGTCACTAAATGTTACAAAAGCAGCTGAAACGTTAGTAATTTTTTTCATCGGTCATCAAGATAAGCCACACACAACCATAGGATCATGTTCAGGAGTTTAATTGATTTGGATCATACGTTTTTAGGTGAAATGCAGCTTTTAAAATATCGATTTTACTTACCTGTGGTACAGATAGAATGAAACGTCATTTTCCGGCGGTGAATAATGGTACGGTTTTCCGGGGAAAAGGGGATAAATCAAGGCGCTGCTGATGTCGAAAAACACACACAATACCACAACTGTCACTAGCCACATGATCTGGTACAATAAACGTGTCGTAATTCATATTTTTTCATGGGAGTTCTCGCAGGTCGCCGTCTTTTTTGTTTATTTGATTTGTCCCACTTCCAACGCACTGTTTTAATAAACTATTTTATTGAAGGTGATTATTGTTATCAATATTCGCGAAGATGAACTTGAAAATCGCTTGGCATGACCTTACGTAAATGTTTTTGGACGGTCTGATAATTTGCAAGACAGATCAGTGAATGAGTGGGTCAACGTATGGTCAATGTTTTTGGAAATATTGGCCAATTTGGCAAACTAATTGTTTTGTATTTATATTATGGAATATTTTTAGTAAAAGGTTGTTGTGTCCGTTACAGGTAAACGATTTTCGGTGACAGAATTTTTATTTAGATTTTCATGATCCAGATGAGAAATAAAAAATCTCAAAACATATTTGGAGATAGTTGATGTTGCTATCACATCCTTGACTGGTTTACGTGTATAACACCTGATTGCTCTCTACAGTTAGACCGCCAGGCTATACTGAGACTCTAGGCTAAAGACGAAACATCTAGCGTACACTTATTAATCTTCTTGATAGCTATTTATAAAAAGATAGTAAAAAGCACTTCATGTTATTGTACAAAATGCATTACAAACTTATTAAGAATCAAAATGTTTTCCTCCATGTTTGTGACGTGAAAGTAACATATATAAATAATTTGACTTACCTCTGGTATGACTACGAAAGATATTAGAACTACCGATATCACTATATTGACCCAGAACAACCATCTCAAAAATATAAAATAGGAAGCTACCACCGATCCAAAATGTGATTCTATTTCTTTTATTTTCACTTCCCACGGTATAAACCACATAGATAGATTCATCATTTCTCTTTGCCACCTCTGCCATCTCTGAAAAAACGGTCTAATGAAAGCATAGAAATAGTTGACTAATGCTTAAGAAACATTTCGCCAGTTCACCTGAAGACGATTGAAGATCGAAACGTCGTGACATTCAAAATTATACAGACAATGAAAGTCCGAAACATAACCAATGAACTAATTTTATCCCCCTCATGTGTCAGTGCTTTTAGAGGAGACCCCTAAATGAAAGCCTATATCAAGATTTTTCAACGTTCAACACTGTTAGGTGCTGTTTCTTTTTTTTGATGAAGGATCTGAGTCAGTAACATCAAAAAGTGCTCACTTTAATCAACAGAATATGCCACCTGGCCAACATATCTCTCGTAGAATGGCTTTGCGCCAGCCTTTCTTGTAAAGCACCTTCATGCTTTTTGATATAAGCTTTAGCTTGAACCACAAGTTTCAGTTTTTTCCTCATGTTCCACGGTTGCATCTTGACATTGCTCAATACTTCTTTGTGCAATTTTATGTTCTCGAAAATCTCCTCTTGTGTTACCTCCGGAGCTAAGTTTTCATCGACAGTGATTGCGGTGCTGAAATGAAAGTACTCGATCATTTAGATCAGGTCCAAAAACCGTATTAGTATATTTTTATTTGAAATAACGGAGATTTCATCACTCAGGAAATCTGGTCAACGTGAATCGCTTCTAAAGCGTGATAAGATTTCTACCATTATGAGAAATGCATAGTAAGGGAGACAGCTTGATGTGTGTAAATAGCCAAGTAGTTTGAGTGTCATATTTCAACATCCTTACTCTCCAGATGATGTGGTGTAAACTGATGATCTCCTTCTGATGCTTTCCATTCCAGCTTTGTCCAGAGGAGAGCTCGTTCTTCTTCCGCTTCTACGTTTAGATCGTCTTGTTGATGCCTTCCTTTGGATTATAGCATTTACACTGGCAGAATAATCTTCTTGATCTGATTCTTCGCCATCTATAAAGGAATAGTTTACTTGTCAGAAGTAACACATGAATTTACTGAAAATGCCATAGTTATAACCTAATTATTGAACTTACTGTTAGAAAGTTCTGCCAAATATTTAACTGTAAATACCTATAATTATTACCTGATACAGGTGGAAAATGCATTTTGTCCATCTTGTGGGGATTGAAGTAATTTATTTTCGTCGATAATTCTGAATCATCTGCGAAGGTCACTGAAAATCTATCAATGGAGGGTTGTGGTGATGTTGGTTCTGCCTGAAAGAGTTACGTTATGTCTATTTAGAATAAGTCTGTATCTTCTGTGTAGTCGTTTCAGTTTAAAAAATACACATCAATTCAAGTAATAATCTAAATATACTTTTGCTGTCTACTACACACATGAAAAGAAATTCTCAATTCAAGAATTTCCATATTCTTGTGAAGATATACTCACGAGAAGGACTTCTAATCTCACTCTAAGACAATTTACTTGATAAAAAAATTATTATTGATTTGAACCAAGAAAAGTATGTTTTCGAATTCAATACTTATTCTAAAGAAATATACTCTAAATAAAAATTTAATTTTCCCCAAAACTAAGATTTCAGAGCTTTGCTAACAAATATTCCATATTTTTTTGGAAGGTTATCATATTTTCCAACGAAGCTCCGTTTACTTCAATCAAGAATACGAATAGCTTGCAATTCCCTCCAAGTAATTCATTTACTTGTTTGGCATCGCCATATTCGTCAATGGCAATTCAGCGGTACGCGCGTGGACGTTTCCGCGCCTGTTAGTTTCTCAAAAGTTTGATTTCGGACTTCCATTGTCTATAAAATTTTGAGTATCACGACGTTTCGATAGAAGATAGCATATCAGTCGAAACGCAGTAGATATATAGAAGATCGAATACTGAAGTACTTGAGAGAATTGGAAAATAGAAAGGAATGTTAAACACAACAAATATAAGAAAGTTGCAATAACTGAGCTATGCGATAAGAGGGAAGAAGTACACTTTGCGGCAGATATTTGTTAATGCAAAATACCGGAAAGGGTAAGCAAAGGAAAAAGATGCCTTTCCTGGTTGAGCAATTTATGCCAGTGGTATGGATGCATTTCTGTTGAGCTATTCATTCAGTGTGCATTCAAGGAAGATCGCGACATCTTGTATTAGATCTGTCTGTAAAGAATACAGAACTAAGTATGAGTAATTAAGCTCAAGTGAATTATAAATATTTTGTAAAAGCACCTCAATCAAAAGCGACACCCAACATCTATTACCTTCACGACATCCTTCCAACGAAAGAACCAATTTTATCAACCGCAAACGACTGACGCTCTAATTCTGCCGTATGTGAACGTTTTCCGCACAACTGACCATACGCCGTTCTATTCAAACTAATGAGAGCAAATTCTTTCGCCCGGCATGTGGTCAATTCCTGGCCATCGGGGGGAAAGGGGTGAGAAGGGGAGGAGGGTGGTAACAGCAGAAACACTATTATAATTTAATCAGAAGGTTAGAAAGGCTTCAGACACGCATTTTCTCAATCCGACGCCATCGCCACTCCCATGGATCGTGTTTTTCTGTTCGGGAAAGATGTTCTTTCGTGCGATGATGGGCACTAGAACGGGAAATTTCGCGTGCCGACCACTTGTAGATAGGGTAGAGCAAGATCAATCGATTGGATAGAGTATGCAGTGTCGTGGCGCCCAGGGCAAGTTCCGAGATTTACGCCCTCCTTGTCCTCCTCCTTCTATCTCCTCCAGAAAAAGCTGTAGGACAAAAATCTGAAGAGTTGAAAATCTCTCTGCTGAAACCACTTCCCACCACCCGCAAAAAAGAGCCCATTTAGCCCACGATTTTGAGCCCCCTAACACTACGCCGGAGGCGAAGGTCCTTATTGCCCCACCCTAGCTACGCTCCTGAAAGAAGGTTCAAGCCAGTTGTCTTCTGAGAAAAAACATTTCATTCATAAATACTTAATACTATAAAACGCAATCCATTATTGTTTGCGTACAACGCTCTCTCTTACGTTGGTGTAGCATTATGGCAACGCTGTTAAAAGCTGAGATCACCGCTCGGCAGTGGCGTACCATAGAGAGTTATGTGTAATATGCAAATATCTTTTAAAGTTTAGTTTTGCATGGAAATTCAATATTTATTATAAAAATGTTGACTGTTGTTTGCGATCTTCCAAATATTTAATGTTTGATTATAATATGTAGGCCGAAGAGTTTGCAACAAATGGGAAATTTTTTTGTCATATAAATCTTGGATGCGTGATCTAGGCGACTCCGCATTGTCACTAGTCAGGTCGACTTATTGCGAACTTCTGGTATTACGGTAAAAAAAACATGGACTCGTATAAGTGAAATCTATTATTTTTGATTTTTTAATTACTCAAAATTATATTTCTTGCTTGTTACATCACATATTAATAAGTCAAAAAATGAGATGCTTTACAGCCACAAAAAGCCACTACACTTCGTAAGCAAACTAGATTGCATTAATAACTAAGATCTATGACTAGAAATGCGATGTTTTAGATCATTTATTATAAAATAATAATGAGACATTTTTTAAACTCTAATTTATTTACACATAAAACGATAAATGCGGATTCAGTAGAGTCGATTTCTTGCAAAACTTGTACTGGCGACCCATATTCATGAATTTTATTAACACTGCTTAAGTATTAATTCAAAAAAACACACACAAATCTTCACAATAAACAAACGAAATCACATTAAACTAATCCACACTTGTTAGCAAAATATGGATGACAAATTGAAAATCGTTGAATTATAGTAGTACGTCGAGAAATTCAAGCAGTGTTGTCATAATTATTTCTTTTTCGTATTTATCCATGATTTTTCTTCAAAATGTTCTATATGAATCCAGCGGCAACAATGGTTTGATGATAGATTGCTTTCGAAAGTGAGTACTAAGTTTGTAGTTTTGAGAAACCTGTGTAGTGGTGGTGGCGGTATTAAATAAAAAAAAACGGAAAAAATAAGAAACTATTTTGATGTTTTTGCAGCCCTTGATTGTTTTCCAAAAAAATTGGGGTCATAAATTGGGGGAGGGGATGAAGGTAGGGGAAACGTTTTAGTTGTTCATGGGATATGTTGCATAACAAGATATTTCCATCCATATACTATTTATATTACTTTGAAAGCTTCGTAATTTTAATTGCTATACTATAGTATGTTTTTGGACCTCTCCTGCCTGGAGTATAACCAGAACGTTTTCAACAAACCCTGGCTGAACTTAATTCCAACGTCATCATAACAAAAATCGAAACAGAGTTCAGCGTTGAGGGTAGCAAAGTTTGTTGACATTGTCGCACAACGAGAATGATTTATTAGATAGGGTATAAACGTTCTCCAGAGTAGAGACAGACCATTAGTCCATTATGAGCTCCCTTGAGGATGTTGTGGAAAGTAATCCTTTTCCGTTTAGGCAAACAAAAAGCAATTCTCCCAGTCTGATATGCATATCGCTACTTAAACGCGCTGAATATTGGGGATCTAGAAAGGGGTGTCGACACAATTTTTTCGATTGATTGCGGTTGTTGAGTAGATTAAAGGTTTTGAGATAAGATAGTTAAAATGTACCCATACTGGAAATCAAATTCTTGTTTCATAATCGTTTCATTTGAGAGGGGACTCTACCTGAATAAAAGGCGCTTAGCATGGGTTTCCGATATTTTTCTTCCAGTGCAAATTTTGATAATTTTATTCAAAACATTTCTTGTGCAAAGCCCTTTTTTTGATTTTCCTATCATTTGCAAAATAAATCGTTACATTATCTTGAAAAATGAGCACTGGATACGAAATATTGGAAGCTTTCTTTCAATTTGAAAATTTGTACACGTATTTTGGACCAATGACAATACAATAATTTGAAGAGAAAAAAATAAATATAAATTTACTTATTACAAAATTTAAACAAAAAAAATTGGAATAACAAATTTTTCTAAATGAAATGGGCTCTAAGCTGTTTTCAGGCCAAATAATTGAGTCTTCCAGTTTCTATTTTTCACATTTCGGTTCGTTTTGAAACAAATAAATCAAAAATAAATTATAGTTTCGAAAAATAAATATTTCAATAGTAGCTATTTGGATAATTAGATTTAGTTAAAAAAATATAGTAATAAGCACTTCACGCTTTACAATAAAATTAATAAAAATATAACTGAGAAATTGAAAATTCTTGTTTACTTTTTAGTGCGGTTTATTTTGTTTTTTGAAACTAGCGACTCTTGCTGGATGACACCAACATTTTATATGTAAAAAGGCGCTGCTTAGAAAGACAATACTATTACCTGTAATTTCAAATGAATGATGTAAAATTTTAGATATATTTCATTTTGCTGTTTTGTCTTGCACTCTCATGAAAAGTAAAATGTATCCAAAGGGACAGATTTTAAGGCATCAAAAAGCATTTTGGCCCAAGTACTCATTCATATTGTTATTTATATATGGTTCATCTGTCTGAGTAAATTAATTTTTTATTAGTTTAAATTTGTATGTTTTAGTTCGTGTTTATAATTAATATAATTTAAATACCATTATCTAGCATTTTTCATCCCATCCATCAAATTCTTCAAAAGGACAGTTCAATATAACTACATGATCATGCAGGTAACCTTCACTGGAGTGGACATAAATTCATCGGATCTGACTAGCTTGATGACAGGACAGATAGGACAAGTTTATTCCATATAGGAAATGAGTGTCAGTTACATAATGGCCTGGCTTTAATGACTTTTTAAACAAAGATCAAAGGCTGACCAGCGGTAATTTGAAAACATTAATCCAATATAGTATAGTTGATGCGCAAAGCCAAGCCTCCATATAATGTTACACGGAGGACGACTACAAACGCTTACTGCATGAAGTTATCCTACTTTAGCTCGTTTTGCCTTTACGGAAAATGATATTCCAGGATATTGTGCGGAATATTTGCAAATCATTGCTTTGATTTGTCAAAAAAATCTGCTGCGTGGCTTTTGTACTGTCTAGTGATTAATTGTGTTAACAGCCGATCAAGAATCGATTCGACAAGACTGGTTATTGAATCAACATTATCCAAACAAGAGGCATAATGTTTACAATAAGACTGACTATGCTAAAAGTCGCTCGATACTTATTGTACTGTTATAGATCTGACAACACTGGGACGACCCTTTTAATTCATGTTACAAATCGTAGTACCTGGCCGTAAAAATTCAGATTCATGTATTGGATATAATGAGGCAAGTCATGTTCATTCAATATATTGTTTGACATATAATCTGGTCTTTTCATTTATTTGTGGAAATAAAAGTTGTCTTATAGAAAGCCAAACGTCCAGATTGACAAGGAATGAACCATAAGTGGTTTTCTTTCTCCAATTTTTCTCGTGGTTTCCTCGTGATCGTAGAGGGATTTTTCTGGTTGCCTTACAGTGCTGTCATCTCCAAGAGTCGCCCTCTATGGAAACGCCTATTGCCAACTTACTAAGTTGAAGGTCCTAACACCTGGAGCGCCTTGTTCTTAGTAAACACTTTTACGATGTGCCGTTATCCCGGCTCATTCACATTAAAGGCAACAAGAGATGTCGCTTCACCCTTGTTGACAGATGTCGTGAGGTACTTCAAGGCAGTCCAGATGTTAGGTCCTTCGACCTTGTAAGTTGCCCATGGACGTCCCCATAGAGGATAACACTTGGAGATGAATGGATGTTGCTATCACACCCTTAGCTAGGTTTCGTATATACCATCCGATTGCTCTGAGGACAAAACATGCATATCTATAGCATCTGATGCATAGAGGAGGACGTATACTTAAGTACAGTGTTGTTTTTTGCGTTTTTATCTCATAAGACAAACAGAGTTGTATTTCTGGGGTGACGATGTTTTTAATAGATAACCTCTCGCAAAGACAGAAAGCCTATTGTGCTCCAGAAGCGCTGCGGGAGGATAAAAGTCTATGAACATTGACCCTTGAACACTGCAAACTGTAACTATCGGTTCATTTACAGTCTGAGTTTGTTGTATGGTTTTGGGCCACTATATATCGAGCGCAAATGGTTATTAATGTGGACAATAGCGTGCGAAAGATAATGTCCGCGAGATTCCTGCAAGCGTAGCAAGCCAAGGCAGAATTTATTTTCATTGTGATTGCGAGTTCGTTTATTAAATGGAAGCCAGCTAGGGAGTCATTCCCTGAATTACAATGCTGGCTGCGGTATGGCTAGGGTGGATTATTCCGAAAAATTCTGAAAACTTCCAGACACGCACGCCTATTTAAGGTTGGATCTTTTGACACCTGTGGCCTGAATACCCTAATTTTATCCTATGCTACGTTCGAACATAGACGTAGTTTCAATCTTGGCATGTTTTAAAAGAGCTGATATTAGTTCGGATCAGTTTGGATTATACGCAAATCAAAACTGTCAAAGAACCAGGATTACAAAAAGATTCATACTCCAAAAATTGTGATTGAGATTGTTGGAATAATGAATATATGATCAAGTGGTCGAAAAACAATCATTGATGAAGGTTAAAATATAATGTTAAAATTTATTATCAAGACATCAAAATTATTTTCGTCGGAATTTGCAGCACGGCGATTTTCCAATTCGCCCGCAAAACAAGAAGTTCTGAGAAGTTATTTGACAAATGTCAAACAAAAGAAAATCGAGATAAGAAATGACAAGTTTGCGATATGATAGTCACGTTAAAGTAGACATGAAATGCAGATTAGCACGAGGCTATACACTAAAAAATAAGACTTTTGATGATGTTTTGTATTAAAATAAAAGTAAACCTTCAGTGCAATTAACCTACCTGGATTCTGAGCTCTACAGGTAGCTTGCTGGGTCTCGCCATTTCTAACCTTAAAATACCAGGTGGAGTCGTTTTTCTGACAACGGGTCGATCAGGCACTTCCATAGCATCTGATTTTAAGTTAAAACCTGAAATGAATGAATAATTTTGCAAACCAGCACTCCTATGATGAGTAATTTGCAGTGGCAGTAGCCTCAGGAAAGTATGTTCAAACTTACTTTCAGTTAGACAATTTCAATAAAATCAAAATTAATAATTCCAATTTCAAAAATTGTTCGAGGCTGATTATATGACCTGTACCATCGTAGTCTCTAACCCACCTAACTTTTCGCCGTTCAATTTAGCAAAATCTTGGTTTTTATGCTCCATGTCAGGAATTGTGCATACATAAACAAGAGTTTCAGTCTGCGGGTAATAAATCTGCATCATGGAGTTTTACCAAAATGCAAATCTGTCCTCGCCGCTATACTATGCTAATATGCAGTTTGTGCATACATATACTCACCTGTACACATACACACAATGTTTGGTTTCATGCAAATGAAACTTCAGCCTCTGCTAATATAGCGTTGCTCAGTAAATGTTGCATTCATCTTTGATTCCTTCTTGGAAATTTGTATAATAAGGGAGGTAGAAGCGTACTTGTTTTAATTTTGTTTAATTATGGAACCTACCTAAATTAAATGTAATATTTGTGTGTAGCCCCTGAACAACATCCATGGTGATTTTTTTGAAAAGTTCTTTTCCTATGAGTTATGCCTTTCGTTACGTTTTTATTTGGCCACCCTGTACAATCAATGTTACATACGCACTGGTAGAGAGATTTAAACAATGGAACATAGCTGAAGCTGTGCACACACACAAAAAAGATAAAATTATGTAATGTCTGTATTTTTCAAGTTACTTCTCGGGTGGTGTCACTCGCCCCCATCCAGTGCGAATAGATTTGGTGCTCCATGAAAAGAACTGGCAATGCGCAAACAAAAGAGGAAGAACAAAAGACGGCAGAGAAAAAAGCGGAAGCAGTCGAAACAAAAGAATATTCGCTCACCTCGTCCGGCACACTCCGATTCAACAAGTCACCGTAGCCGCTCTCTTTCCGGGTGCCGGAAGAATAATTAGGAGGGAGACACATTAGGCGTGCATTTCAAAGAGGAGCCGCACGTATGACGGCGGGCAATTTTGTTAGGTATAATAACGCCACACCTCGTTCATCAAAGATAGTCGCCACCATTGACGCCAACGTGGCGGGGGGTGAAACACAAGAACGGGGTAGTTGATTTGTTTTCACACAGTTTTTGAGTAGGCCATGGTAGAAACAATATTTCATTGATGACAGTTCGTTTGTCAGTTTTACGTGCGTCAATTGATGCCATTTGATTAATCAATCGGATTTATCAACGCATTTATGCGGTTATAAGGTTTGTAGAAAGTTAACAACAACGAGGTGGGTTAGAGACTTCGATAATACAGGAAATGATAACTCAGTTTGGAGGTGGTGTAAGAGACATCCTCAGGATTTGAGCTGACTGAGACTGCTTTAGTATCACATATTTAATTCTTTTATACTATTTTCTCCAGGAAACGATAGTAATTGTAGAGATATTGTTAGATAGATCTCGTAACCTATAGAAAATCTATAGAGAACAGCGGCGTCAGCACGGAATGCAACTGATACTGGTTCGAGTCTCGTCCGTAGCATGATTTATTTTTGATTTTGCACACCCCAATTTGTTTTTAATCACCGTTTCCGACATCTAAATACATAATTCGTAGTTAGCATTATATAACTACCAAGTGTACAAGAAATACCAAGTCTCTACACTACTACGTTCTATTATTTATCAAGCTGATTCCATGCTTTTAATTGTAAGGTGTAGTTTGACCTTGGGCGGTTTTAATAAGCGAAAGTGGTGGTGAAAAATTGTCGCTGCTTTGAGTGGCTTTTGCTTGGAGATCCATATCGAGTGGCCGATACATAGGCGTTCCCAAGAGGGTTTTTGGATTTGGATTTGAGCAGACACGAAGGCGAAGCTTAAATATCGACTTACCCTGTCTACTATAAATGAGTTGCAGTTTGTTCATACGAACTGATAAATACCAAAATGGAGAAAAGTTTTGCATCGAATATAAGTTACATCAAGTCATGCTAAAAATGTATCTATCCAAAATTATTCCACCCAATTCAAGTTCCAAATGTATGCATCAGAACTTAATTCGTCCAAATCGTACCGCAATCATAATTCGCCCAGTGAATGCTCGAAAGTATATATGGAAAGTTACTCATCTAGACTTGCAGATATTAGTTTTTATCTAAAGCTCATTGCCCAAAGTCGTACCGTGAATTCTTATATCTAAATATTGAGTTAGAGTTTGTTCATACGTCCTGATAATTAAAAACTCGATACCAGTTTCTGACTGGGTACTTTCCTCGCTGTAATTATACGGTTTTCAACTTAGAAATATCTTTATATAATTAATTCGCCCAATGTATTCTCAAAGATTATCTATGTAAGGTTAATCCATCCAAGACATGTGTTTGTCACATTGCAGTGGATTTTTGTGATAAGTGATCTGTTACAAACCAAATCAAAGGCCCATGATTGATCCCTAATGGATTATAGATCGATGCAGGCAACCCGTCATTCAGATTTGTACTTAAAAGTGTATGACGTGTTGTATATTAAGAGTGGATTTTTAATCTTGATCACCAGCCCGTTTACAGATACCTACTTATAGGTGTATAACGTGTTATCCATTGGTAGTGGATTTTGGAACAATTTTTTTATTTCCCTTTATGTCCTTGGAATGACTTTTTGAGGAGTTGTATCATAGAAAGAGCAACGGTATTAATGTGGGGATGTAAGTTATCGCATCGTCAGACTCTGCTCACAAAAATGATATAAATATTGTTGATGAACTCCATACCAGCTTGTATTATTTTCTAGACCAAAATAGCTACCCGACAAATATTTATTACTATCCTCAAATATCTTCATGTAAGATTAGTTATCCCAAACTTATTCATCTAAAATGAATTAGCCCAATGCATGCATCCATACTTTCTCTGAAGTTAATTTGCCCAAGTTGCACCGTACATTTATCTACATGAAGTTAATTCACCCAAGGCATGCTCAAAAACTTCTGTGTAAAGTTTATTCGCCCAAGGCATGCCTCAAATTTTTCTATCGGAAGTTCGGCAGTTATGCTAATATATAATAATCATTACACTGAAGTGCCGGAATTTATTTCATCGTAAACAAGATTTCCACAAATCTATGAAGTTTGGTGGGTGCATGCTTTGGGCGAATTTGCAGTAGACAGCAACATCAGCTATACGAGTTTGTGAATTAACTTTAAACAGAATTTTTTTGGCATGCCATGGGCGAATTGGCTTTGGATAAACACGTTTGCAGTACAACCTGGGTGAACTAACATTAAATACTAATTTGGACGAATTATCTTCAAATAGGAATTTGGATACTTGGTTTTGGTAAATCAACATTCAACAACAATTAAGATGCATGGATTGGGCAAATTAACTTCAGACGAAAACGTTTGCAGTACGTCCTGGCCGAATTAACTTTAAATAGGAATTTGAATGAATAGCTCAGGCGAATTAATTTTTGGCATACGACCAAATAATTTTTTTGTCATAAGACGATTGAAATGAAATACAGAGAGTGAAAAATTAGTTTTTTTATTTAGAATACAAAAATTACTAGTAATAGTCAGTCATGCAGATTTCAATACATAAATAATAAAATAAACTAACCTAACGCTTCACGCTTTTCATTTGGTCAAGTCTACTCGACACGGGCGTTTCGTTTGAATTTTCTCTGTGAATATATTTTCGTTCATTTCTCACAACATAATTATAATTACTTAATAATTATAAAATGTCTATTCTTCGGAACAAATCTAGATGTACTATAAAAGTTGTTGTAACCAAGCAAAACTCCATTACATCTTTGGTATATTGCATTGATTCTGGCGTCGAAATGAATACATAATGGTCTTAAATCATGAATGTTGGCATTAGCATTATCAGATTTGTTAAATGAAGTTAAGTCTTACGCCTATTAATTGTGCAAATTTCACCAAAAAATGGCCAATCTGTCAGACGCTTCACTTTAACAAAAATAATATCAAATTGAATAATTATTAAGTTGTTTACATGTACAGACAGACACTGACAATACTAACACCCAGCATCGACGGACAGGCATTAAATTATACATATTAAAATCTATCGGGTATAGCTTTAATATAATATCCGTAAATTATATATTCGTAATTTTAGATTAAATACAGTACATATATAAAATAATACTTCGGAAATAACGACAAACGTATTTCATGCCCTTTTCATAAATATATCACGAACATTTTGTTACAAATTGATTCAAATCCATTAATAGGTTTCAATAGGGAATATAAATTGTATTGTATCCGTACAAACGGTAATTCTACAACGATAATTTGCATCGTTCTATTTATGTACAAATTCAATTTGAGTTCTTAAAATTACAACTATCAACCATTGGAATTGACTGACAATACGTTAATAGCGACGTTAATTGCATTTATTTTAATGCACGTTCTAGAGGAAAATGACGTTTTTATACATTTTTTCCTAGAAGGTATCCTTCGGGATATGTCAAGAAACAGAACATAATAAAAGCTTTTTGGACAATGACAATTTTTTTGTTATTTGAGTGTATTTTCATAAAAAAACACTGCTTCGGATTTTCATTGTCTAGTGAATTTGTGCTTTACGACGTTTCGATTGATACGACGTCTTCAACTGTCTTCCACTAGTGGAAGACATTGCATCAATCGAAATCGAAACGTTGTACATAATTAAACTTTCCACTTGCGAAAGTAGCGAAATCATCCAGAAAAGGCTAACGGGAACATATCTCCCTCCTAGGGGCGGAAATTATTCACAAGACTGAGGATAAAGTGAAGGTTTTTGCCATCCACAGCTCTCACCTAGATCAGAGTGTGCCATCTTTTATGTCTGTATGTAAACATCGGATAACTTTTGACACTTGTCAACCGATTGACTTGATTAAACATGTTTTTGAAACGTTAATTCAGTACAAGATTTACCATGAATTGTTGCCTATTGTGGCCATCAGGCATCAGCATCATCTGACAACAATATTCGTCGTTTGGTGTCGAATTTTGATGAGCAGTCGATGGAAATCGATATCGCCGTATGTTACCTCCTTAAGTCTGTCGGCAAATCCGTGAAAAACCTCTGGACTGATTCCAACATAACAATGCGCCATGCCATACTGCAAATCAAACACAACAGTTTCGGCAACAATGATTGGCCGCCGAGATCTCCAGATTTGACCCTTCTAGACTTCTTTTTATGGGGTTATTTGAAAAGCAAGTGTGCTCAAGACAAAGATTCGTGCTGAAATTATCGCTATACCACCCGAGATGCTCGAAAAAGTAATGGAAAATAGAGCAAAAAGCAGCACATTTTGCTTTGGCCAATAAAGGCGGTCACTTGATTGATGTTCTATCGAAAAACTAGACCAAATAAATTGCAAAGAATCAAATTGAATAAAAACACCTCATATATATAAAAATCGTTTGTTATTCAATGTTTACATGCCGACATAAAAAATGGCGCAGTGATTTCACTGCTACTGTTGGAAATTATTGGGATTAATATCCTTTAGAATTTCGGAATTTTGATTGACGAATGCCTAAAATGCTCCTCGAATGGAAGAACTGCGATCGATACACATTCCATTTCAAACTTCACTAGTCTACTTGGTCCAAGACAAATGGAATTCAACATGTTTGATACCTTGTATATGTCGGAGGCATCATAATCCTCATTCAATCAGCACTGAAATTGGATATGCTAGAGCACGTAGATGGGAATAAACCAAACCAATTACAGGTCCTGCAGCTATGGAATATCTATTTCCATACAGACATTCGAAGTACAGTGCACATTTGATATGACATGAGAGAAATGTGCATACATCTTCATTCATCAGTTGCATGAATGTACACAGTCACAGATACAGAGATGACCAGTAGTCGTGGTTTCTCACTAATTTATATATTCCAACATATTGGCACCTCGAGTTATAGAAGAACTAATTATTGCTTTAAACAAATATTTATACAGTCCACTCGCCAAAAGTAAACTAGCAATGGAATTAAATATTTTTGTCACACATTAATTTCGTTCATATGTTCATATAGTCAATTATCTTATTCGTATGATAAATGAAATGTTTTTCTTATGATGTATAAGATGGTGGTGAAGGTTCAATTTTTATAATTGTACAGCATTTGATATTTAACTGTGTATCTCTGATAAACCACACATATTTCAACTCATCTCCAAGTGTCGCCCTCTATAGGGACGCCCATTGGCAACTTACGAAGTCAAAGTTCCTTACACCTGGACTGCCTTGAAGCCGCAACAGATGTCCTTTTGACTTCGTAAGTTTCCAATCGGCGTCTGCATAGAAGGCGACACTTGGAGATGAGTTGATGTTATACAGTTATTCAGCTTAATCGTCAGATGGCTTATGCGGTCCTCCCAGAACGCATTATAGAAGCTTGTCATGACCATACAACTATCTTTCAATCAGCCCCCTTTTCCCCTTTCTTCCACCACCATCTCAACAGCCATCAGAAAGTGGTGACTTTGCCCAGCTTCAGGCCGAGCAGCTTGCGTTGCTTCCGCGCGCTTAGCTTCGACAGCAGGTTTCTGGTGCCTTCGAGGATGGCCCGTTCGTCGTCATCTTCGTCGGCTTCCTGGTCCTGGCAGGACACGAAACCGCTCTCCGGACGGGAGATCGACGTTGGTTCCAACAGCTCAAACCAGCGCTCTACCTTGGCAGTAGAAGTTAGCTGTGGAATAGGTGATAAGTCGTTATCAACAAAACTTAAAGATTTATTAGTAATGTATACAAAATTAATTGTAGTGACTGCAACAAATGTAACACAGAACAAACTAGGAAATCTGTTAGGACTAGATTTAAGCAGCATTTGGCGCATTTAAGATACGACAGAATAGAAAAGTCTAGCAGACAGAAAACATGTTCAATATTGAACATAATATGAGCAATTTAAAATTATTTCGCAGTGTGTGAACTTCAAGAAGCTGCATGTTCACGTAAACCTAGAGATAGCAAGGAAAATAAATGATGTAATGAATAAGGATAAGAATTATATTCGTAAGTCTGATATTTACGTTATCTTCTTAAAAATGACGGGTCTACCTGATGTGTCTTTCTGAAGGTACCAAACGTTCATATGTTACAGTCAGCAACACACGAAAGCTATACAAGACAACAAACTAGCTGTAATATTTTAGTTTGTAATCTCTAATATAAACAGATGAATCCGCATTTGATTTTAGTTTTATCAAATATTAACGTAAACTAGTTTTTTTTCATTTCAAACCTGAATTGTTTATCATGCATACATGGCTCACTGAAAAACTGTAATGAAACGTTACAAAAAAAAAAATGTTGGATTATTACAATAAATCGTGCATTTTTGTACATCACTCATTTTTGTACATCACTTCAAATTCACACAAAACACAGAACTTACCCATTAACATCCTATATGTTTGCTGTTATTTTGATATTTTGTTTTTTCAGAGTGCAGAAGAAAATCTCAAGATTAATAATAAAAATATTTGACAATCTCCAAAAAAAATACCTTTCCCGATCTAGTGAACGCTAAGAATTTCAAAACACTCTCCCTAACTTGCAGCAAAGATTATTCGGAATACCTTCGAAACGTCAAAAGGCAAGGTATATCAAGACAAGCTTGAAAATAACAGTAAATCAGAACAAGAAATGAAGTGGCTGAATTCGCCTCAAGCCACTAGACTACGCTACCTCGGTTGCGCAAATATTAATGACGTACACTCTACCAACCACGCAAATGACCAATTATAAGTTGCTTGCATGTAAGTCCGACATTTTGACCAATACAATCTTAAACCGAGCAGACTGGTAGACATCGATTTAAGATTCTATCAGTCAAACTTGACACTAGATGTGTCGGATCTATATGCGGTAGTGTAGTCTAAAGGGTTGAGGTGACGGTTGGGTATGTCTGATATGTGGGTTCGAAACCCGCCACTATTTCTTCCGATTGTTATCAGATCCCCCATATTGTTCATAGCATTAGTGGTCCTCTCGCATTTAGATTTGCCATCGCTATGATTCAAGATTCACACAAATGTTAGATTTTTTTGAAGAATCTAAACACTGATTTGCTGACATTTCATACCATATTTAACTAAACAAAATGAGCGTACCCAGAGAAAATAACTTGCAAATCAACATATAGATATAAAAACAAATTTTATTTACGAAGTATAACAACAAAACTGTAACAACAAATATTGTATTGCATAACGAATACTGACTACGTCATGAAAATCATTCATTAGCAACTACATACGTACCAATCATATAATAATCATGATGAGAAGTTTCAATGAAGTTTATGTAAATGCCTGAATGAGATTAATAAGAGGGTAGATACAGATAGATATTTCAAATTTAGGGCAAAGAATAAATAAACTTCAGTATTTCTTCACGCAATGAATGCAAAGTATTACATATTTTTTCACATCCATCTTCAACATTTTCTACTTATACCTATAATAGCTGTATGTACAATAATATACGCATAACTTTGGCACGAAGTTAGAGTAATAATAATTCTAGACATAAAAGGGCAATCCGAACGTATAAAATTGTTCATCCACTTATTATTCTGACGACAGAGATCGTTCCTTCAACGAATACACTTTTCACTTTACAATGGAGTTCTGTTTTATTGCCATTTTTGTCCGCAGCACTAACAATAAACTCTATGATTTATTCATTTGGCATCTTTCAGCTACAGTATGAATGAAGTGGGTCTAGTTGGTTCTGGATATAATTTAGATCCATCCATTTTTAAAAGCAAGCGAAAGAGTAAACATTTATGTGAAAGGGATTTATCATTTGTATAATGAATCTTGTAAGACTCATTTCCTAACGCTGCCTATTAACAACTTACGAACGACCTTTGCTATATGTTGCTATCACACCCTTGACTGGGTTACGTATATATCATCCGACTGCTCTACAGTTAGACCGCCAGGCTATACTTACAGTTAGGTTCTTCTAAGATCCACATATTGTTTTGAAAAGTTAATTTGGCGCAAATTTGGAGCTATCATAAGGTTTAATGAAAATTGACCGCAACAGTCAGAATGTCGAATTATTCATTTGCAAGAATCTCATAAGATTGCATATGTTTCTTTGGAAACGTACTCTTGACGTTTTTTCGATTTGGATCTTGATTACTGTACATGTTTCTTCACTTGCATCATTAAATGAAGTTTTCCTTCAGGGTCCATTCATTGTAGAATCGTTTTCTAGTATTTTCCTTCTGCCTTTTGTTAACTATTCACAATGGTTTGTAGTTGCTCAACGACTCTTCAGATTATGATTTGGTACTTTCTCTCAACATTTGACCTGATGGTTAAAAAACGTTGTCCGTGTCAGATCATCTCCGATCTCCATCTTCAATAAATTGGAAGTTTCCTCTCTTAGTTGTGGAATATTTTGCTATACCCGCAAACATTGCGATTGGTGGCTTTGATTTGAGTTGTTCTGGTACTGCCGTGTCTGATCTAGTGATGTTGGTACGAACAATTCTATGTAGTACCAGCATACGAGTTCCTAAGCAACAACGGTGGTTGCAAAATGTAATTATTATTCAGCAAAGTTTGTGGGCCGCAGCTAGGAAAAATGCTAAACATAGTGGGACGTGTGTAACCTTGATGATAAGGCCGGTAACTTGTCAAGCTCCTAGGAAACCAGTGCTTGCAGTTAACTTTGCAGGTGCGTTGAGCATAATAATTTTGATAATCAGAAGGTATATAATTTGAGATATCGTAATTCTGCTAGCAGCTACTTTGTAGTGTGTCGTGCCCAAGTGGTTCTGTGCACTTCAGCCATCAACTGACTCCTATTAGGTACTTTCTCGCTTTTCGACCTGGTAACTGGAGGACCCGTGTGCGTCATATCGTCTCCTAACCTCAAATTGTTCATCATTACATCCGTACCATCATTGGAGTTTGACGGTACCGGTACTATAACCCTCATACGCCCATCAGAATCCGTAGTTGTCAAAGTCCCCATCTGAGCTTGAGGTTTTATGAACTGAGTTTGCTTCCTCTCGTTGGTACTTTGAGGCACAGGAGTTGTTTCTCTTTGTTGCCTAGCATTTTGTTGAACTCGCAAATGTTGCGATTGCTGGTTTTGATTAAGCGTTTGCTGGTACTGCTGTTTTTGTGTCTGGTTGTCGTTAGTTCTATTGTTTGCGTTCAGCGTTTGATATTGTTGATTTTGATAAGCACTATTTTGAGTCTGCTGATGTTGGTACGGACAATTCTGTGTCTGATGCTCACTGACCCTCAAGTTGAGGTTCGGGTACTGGGTAGGCAACTGCCTAGGCTCGCTGTTCCTCGCAGGACTCAACCTACTGCCTTGCAAAGAAGTAGTACCAGCATACGAGTTCCTAGGCAACAACGGTGACTGTGGCGCCATCTTCTTCTGCGGTGGTGGTTGCAAAGTGTAATTGTTATTCAACAGAGTCTGTTGACCATAGATAGGGGAAACGAAAGGCGGGGCGTAATAACTTTGGTGATATGCTGGGTAGCTGGTAAGCGTTTGCAACCGCTGCAAGAGTTGCGCTTCAAACGCTGCGCTTTCCCCAGGCGCGTAACCGAAGGGAAACGCAGCGGGATTGAAGGTGGTTCTGAGGGGTGAGGAGGGCTGCAGGCATGACGTCACCGCTGCCCGGTTTTCGATGAGGCCGTGAGACATGTAGCCGAATGGAGGCAACACCGGACTGCTGTCCACCGAAGAGGAAGGTTCGGAGGTGTCGAAGCCGTCGGACATTGCCATCTGGTGCTGATGTTGATGCTGTTGGGAAAGTGATAATAAAATGTCAGTAATGGGTAAGGGAACTGGCCACAGCTAAGATGATGGTGATGCCTTATTCGATCAACATACTATTTGTGCTTTTAATATATGGCCAGTTGAAACGGAATTAATAAATTGCCAATTAAAAATCGTTTTATTCATAATTTGCTTGGTAAAGGTGATGGTGATAGAAGATAAGACTGAATATGACACAATGCAGCAAAAGCTATTCGAATAAGTAGCGGGCAATCATGGTGGGTATCCGGAAAATCACACACTACAGGTAGAAGTTACTTGTTAAGACTTTCCTTTGTCTACAAAAATGCAGCTCAAGTTGCAAGACATTCACTGAACTAATTTGAATCTATATGAACAACCTTTAAGAAAAACTGCTTCTGTTTATGCGTTTACTGTTTTCACCGAAATCTGCGGATTTTCTTACCATATTTATAAATTGACTCATATGAATGATACAGCCTCTTCCTCCTGTTGTAGTGAAACATAAAGCATATCATAAATATGCTCCAAACATGGGAAATAAATTGGCAATTCTATTTCCTGTCGTGTTTTCCCCTTCGACGCTATTTGTGAAGAAGATCATAATAACAAGTTCTCATAACAATGATTCCAATGTCAAAGAAGACACGTGTCACATATTTATAGGACTGAGGGAAAATCATATATATGAGGATGCCTAATATGAATATATACAACCAAGCAAATTGCGAAAGGAACTCGAACTTTAGTATACATTTTCCATGGATTCCATTTTAAAATTGAATGAATGACATCAATGAGTTGTTTTGTGATACTTAAAATGGCCACCCACATGTTTCAGCGATTTCCAAATAAAATATTCAACATTAAACTATCATTTAGTGAAGTTGTGTGATTTGTTACAGATCAAATGCGTGGGAAGAAAGAGAATTCTAGGTCTCACCCTTCTCAAATACCACACAACATTTTATAAAGTATGCTTCAATACTGTAAAGCGCGATAATGGTTTCATTCAATGATAGCCAGAAACATTCGGTTTAATTTTTTTTTTCAGAAAGCTTCGTTCCACTCTAGATTAATTCATTCTTGAAATCTTTACGTAATGGATGGTTTACGTGTAGCTCTGTAGTCTGACAGTGCTACTAAATGTGGTGAAACGCTTCGCATACTTTCCGCGATTATGTTTTATGAAACTTCAATTTCAATTTACATGGTACAACTTGAGTCAGTGTCATAGATTTTGCCTGGAAACCACTGTATTTACAAACTAAGAAGCATGATAATTACCTAACATGTAATTTTCGAGAAGGCATCCAGCAGCACATTATTGTTATCCAGGTTATTGCTACAGACCTGCGCACAAAGAAATAAGCCGAAACACTCACAACACAGAACGAAAAACGTGTCCAACTCTCTTCGTCACATCAGCAAGATTTTTGGATTGTTCTAAGAAGCAGCGACGATGAGAGATGTTCGGAAAAAATCAATAAAAACCCATGATATTCTTCCGATAAGCTTTCATCATCAGCAAAAACAGCTTTGGAGTGTTATTGTGGTTATGCGTGAAGCGATTCAAATTAAAAAATACTTATAATGTAAAACATCAACATCGTCTTTCAAAGTTTGAAAAAATCATAAGTAGTCCGTTCACCATCGTTTTCTTATTGACTGAACGGCGACCAAATTTTTTTATTTGAAAACGTAGTCAAAAACGTTTCAGTCCTCAATGATTCAAAAAACGATTTTTTCTTCTATTTTATACTATATTTCTAAACGTAACACATTTTTCAAGGAAAGCTAGATTTTTGAAGATATGTTGTGGAAAGCACTAAGTCAATCTACTTGACATCATTCTTAGTCACAATGCATAGGCAGCAAAACAAGGTTTCAAAGATTCGTATATTTCTTCGAAAGTACTCTACTTGCTCTACTTGACGCCATTCTTCACATAGGCAATGCGTAGGCAGTGAAAGCTCCAAACTGAACCGAATACACATTAATTAACGCCAAACGACAATCGGCTTACCGACCCGCATCGACATCTTAAACCTCATGTCTGCTTGATTGAATTCGCATTCTAATTGCCATTAAGAATAATGGGGGACGCACTTCCTCCAAACCCAATCAATATACACCCCTTATCAACCCCCTACGCTACACCGTATCTTGTCCCGATTATGTTCCTCCCAATTTGCGTCTGATCGGCGTCCGGGCAGCGACTTTGCTGGCGCAGACAACTCATTAGCATAATGGAAAGACCGCTCCATGATTCTATCACGACCGGATAGGTCAAAGTACATGTTATAACTGTACAGCTGTGCAACTAACCATTGTACCATCAAAGTTTTTTGCAGCAAAGATCCAAGTATGGATGGGCTTGTTTCTTCTTTATGGAGCGGAAGCATCGACTGTAAATGCTGCAATTCGTTGAAAGATCGAATCATTTGTATAGTGTAGCTGTATAGAATTATTTTCAGAACCCAGAGAAAACGCACTATAGGCAGAAGAAGAATCTCACGGTTGCGAAACTTGAGAGAGTGGTTCGGATGTAGTTCTACCCAACTTTTTGAAGCTGCTACTTCCAAAGTAAAAATGGCGAATTCCGTTTGAGAGTAAAAAAAGTAACTTCAGAAACATGAACTAGAACGTCCATAAATTACTTAACTCCGGAACTATTAGCTACCAGCAGTATCAGCTGATTTGCTCAGACGTGGGAAATAACAGCTGATCATTTTCACAATTTCGAATAAGTCTATGAGCTGTGACTTCTAGTTTATGTAAAAGAAATCGAACCCTGAATCTGTTGTTCATCTGTACATAGCTTCTGGTTACAACAGCAGCAGCAGCACTGCCTCGCTTTGTTTCAGTGACAAAACGGTCCCAAATCGGCCGTTCGTAACTCTTGTCCAGTTTAATCAGCTTCCGAAGACGACGGTCCACATTACACGCGTTGGAAACGTTATGGGGATGGGCATTCCAGGAACACAACTTCCGGGATGTTACCCAAACATCCAGATTACGTTGGCCTATAACTAAACTGCTTTAGGAAATTGTACCAAGACGGCGCACATACCGACAAACATCAACCATTTTTTATAAATAATCTCGCACGCTGCGAGAGGACGAAAGTCTATCCACATTGAGCTTGACCTGGAAAGCATTAATAATTCTGGGAAGAAAATTCGGGATACCTGCGAGGCAAAACCTAATCGTCCCCCGATACGTTTTTGATATATTCTGACGACAAAACAAGATTGCTATCGGTTCTTTCTTGTCCAGTTCAATCAGCGTTCGAGGACGACCTGGGATTATACGGAAAGCCATTCCCCAGAGGATTTTAGTTTGAAACGAAATAGAGTGATAGAACCGGAGAGATTTGCAGTGATAAATCCCATAAGCCGTCGTACGTATAATATGATTTGCTCCGATGGAAAAGAAGAAGAGTACGGGAAATGAAATAGTGGAACTTTTCATACTGCAAAAAGGAATTATTACTCGCGGATTCAGTTTGGCCCAGTAACGAACATATAATTATTGAAAAATTCACTGGATTCCACGCGATGTTAATCATGGAAAACATCCTGAGAGTTTGGATCAGTAAAGATCTGTGACCGCGTTGCACTGACTGGTTTCTGCATCGTACAAAGCATTTCCTAAACTAGTAAAACACTCTCACGGATGTGGCTCGAATAGTGATTTTATTATTCCAAGCAGGGGCAGTCAGGACAATACAGACAAAAATCTGTACGGACCCAAACACAGCAATGCAATTTGAGATATGTGACTGTCCATAAGCATCAGGGATTTTTCCTCCGAATAAATAGAATAAATAGTTTGTTAAAACTAATGTTTTCAATGTCAAACCCCATCTGTAATTACTTACAGGATCTTTTATAAAATTTATTGAAAAAAGTATATGTTCGTCAACAAAAAAAAATGATTTCTCAGCAAGCCATGAAGCGCAATAAAAAAACGGCTAAAATAAAATAAAAACATTGAGAGAGGCACAACAGCATGCTTAAATGTGCAATAAACAACATACCTGCGGCATGGTCATATGTGGGGCTGTTTGTTGTTGCCCAGGTTTCTCACCCCCTTGGAGGTGCGCCACCAAGGCGGCTATGTGGTCCAACAATTCCCGGTTGTGCACCAGGAGTTGGTGGGTGCGCGCCTGAGCCTCCAATCTTGCACTCTGGAACAGAATGGTTACAGTCATGATTATGCTTCTTGCAGCTAAATCCGAACATAATCTAATCACCCTCTACTACTCTACTAGTCAGTTGATAGTCTTACCTGTTCCGCTTGCAGTTGCTCTCTGGCCAATTGCAACTGCGCCATGGCCGCCTGCGTCTGCTGGGTCTGCTGCTCCAGCTGCTCGCGCATCAACTGCAGCTCGTGGTGCGCGGACAGTGCCGTACCGGCCGGGGGCAAATTGGTGCAGCTGCCTCCCGTGCTACCCCCGCCGCTGCCCCCGTTCACGGTCGTCGACAGCAGCGCGTCCGAATGGGGGGAAGAGTATGTTTCGGCAGCCATCTGAAACGACAAGTTTTCATCACTGAATTCATTTTATTACCCAGGGACAGTTTGTTGATAGGGTTATTTACCTAGTAAAATATTGTGGTAGCTGTCTGCTAACAGATCTGCTGCTAATTAGTTATTTCACACTTGCATCGAGGTATTCTGTTTAAAAACAGAAATATACTTTTTCTGTCAAAATCATGGTATTATTGCTGCGCGAAAATTTCAGAGTCCACCAACTTGATACTTTCCCAAATGGTAGTTGGCCTCCCCGACTACTAAGATTTCAAAGCTTGAATATGTATACCTTAAATATCTCTACTTTCTGGTCTTAATCAAAATAATAGTACTACACGAAAAGTTCAGAGTCAACCTACTTGACGCCATTTTTCACAAATGTGGCCTCTCAGACTACCAAAATTTCAAAGCTGGAATATAATTCCGATAAATATGTCTACTGTTTTTTCAAAATCATGGTGATATTACTACGCGAAAAAGTTCAGATTCAACCTACTTCACGTCATTTTTGTAAATGTTATGAGGCCTACCAGACTACCAAAATTTCAAAGATCAAATATGGATACGTTAAATATGTCACCCTTTTTTTATCAAATTACTGGGAATATTACTACGCGAAAAATTCAGAGTCCACCTACTTGACGCCTTTTTCCAAATGATATGTGACTACTACGATTTCAAATTTTGAATATGTACGTCAAATACGTCTGCTTTTTGGTCAAAGTCAAATTAATATTACAACGCGAGACAATTTAAGAGTCCACCTACTTGAAGCCATTTTCACAAATGCTACGTGACCTCCCAGACCACTACGATTTCAAGGCTTAAATATAAATACTTCAAACACGTGTACTTTTTAGTTGCGTCAAAAAACTAACGCAGCCATTTTCTTAATCTAACTAATGGTACATAAAAAATACCAACAACGTACAACGACGTATTTCGCAGCGCTAACAGAGAAGAAAAACAGACCAGAGGAATTTCCCGACAGTATGTAATGAGCCGTGCAAAAACGGCAAATCATCTTCTGTCTCCTTTATTTCCTTGTAATCCACGTCCTAACGAAGTTTTGGCCGTTTAGACATCCGAATGAGCAAAAGACATCAAAGGAATGACAGAGAACCAGAAATTTGCATCCAAGTCGTTCGCCTTTTATTGAAGGGAAATGCAAGAGGGTATTATTCCAAGTCTGCGCATTTTTAGGTATCGAGCAATATAGACAGGGTGAACAATACTTTTTCGCCAATAGCGCGTGAAAAGTAAAAACATGAACAAATCATCCCTTCCCATCGCTCAGAGTATCGAATCTACCTCGCGTCATGTGACATTTTAATAAAAGTTGAGATAGTGCTGCCGAAGCCAGATGTTCCCAACTTCAAACGAGTTTTTTAATGAACGCATATCTGCTCGGCAGCCGCTTTTTATAGATTTTTTTAACAAGTAAATCTCAATTTTCGACGAACCGGGATGTTAAAAGAGGTTGTATCGGAATGAGATATAGCATTCTGAAACTGGTATCGCGAAATTGAAGGCTTGAGATGTATTGAACGTGTTTTAAACTAAGAGGCCTAGATAGATATAAGTTCATGTGAATTCATAAAGTTGGCAACGCGAGAAGAATGAGTGTACTTTATACTTGTAATAAAATAACTTAAACTTCATGGAAATATTATGGATTCAAAAATATCTGCGAAATCCTGATTTTATTGTAGTAAATGAGCAGAATGATCTTTTAAACTCAATTTTTATCGATACATTACTATAAGTTTCCAACTATTTGTAATATATGTTAACCTAATCTTGAAATATGCAAGTCGCCAAAAAAGATTTTTTCTAAGACAGACAAAATAAATGAAAATTGAATAATTTTATAGACGAATAACTGGACAGGATGAATATTATGCTAGATTTGAGAGCTATAGTTTTGTCAGTACAACGATGATTTAAATATAAATCGAAACGTATCACTGAAAGAAAAAGAAGAGTTTTATTTGTGAAGCTGTGTATTAAATACCCAATCTGCATATAGAAGTTCAATTTTTTCCTATCATGATATGGCCCAGACAATTTACGTTTCTTGAATGTATTGACAACCTCTCTTTCCCTGTCTGTGGGTTTCAGAACTCTGCATTTGTTACTCGATCCATACACAATATTCTTGAGAATCCTTCTATACTCACACATTCCAAATGACCCGATATTTTAAAGAATTGCAGCATTTACAGTCCATGCTTCTTCTCCATATACAAGAAAAATTTCGCTAAGCGATGTTTCGATGCTATACTTAGGTTTTTGCTTATTTTAATCAAATTGGATCAATATTTTTCTGTTCTTATTGTCCGGGTGTATTATTTTTGCAATTCACCATCTCTCCAAGGTAGGTTTTTTATAGATAACCTCTCGCAAACTCAGAAAGCCTATCTATCGGCTCCAGAAGCACTGCGAGAGGATGAATGGTCCTTTCTTCGATGTTCCAGACTGTGGAGGTCCCTTGTAAGGTACGGCGTACAGAAGATTTAGGGAGTGTTTCGGGGCGCAATCCCACACATCCGAGAAGTACTCCAGCGTTGGCCTTGTGGAGTAGCAGTAGCGGTTATGGTGAATACAACCTTTTGGAACGGAGGAGAACGCCCTGCTTTTGGGACACCGACCTAGCGAGGCCTACAACCACGATCGTGCCATGACAGGCTATTGTTGATATTAATTCCCAGAATCGTGATGGGAGATGACTCAAGTAACGGGCGTTCATCCATCTACTGATCTACTATTTTCATATTTTTTCTGTCAATAAGGCTAACATTTATTGGACTTTTCGTAGAAATCACTATAGCTATTTATTTCATGCGATGTTCCCAGATTTTGATACACCCAATGTTGTCTTGGCATTGATGGTCCATTCACCATTTTTTAATATTTATAAAAATGGTGAATGTTCAAAACAAATGGAATATGTGTAAGTTTTGGTATGAAACAAGACTCTATTATCATGATAATAGCTGCAATGATGATAATATAACATAAGCGTATAGCGTATAATTATTGAATCACGACGAAAAGTGCAGAAAGTAGCACCTAATCTATCGATTTTTCTGATAATAAAACAACGCGGAATCTCGCAGAAACATAACTTTCGAGATAATATTCGGAAAGTTGTTGCTGCAGTTGTAGTTTAATAACAACCTATACATTTTAAGCTCGATTCCAAAATCAATAACGGTCAATAACTATCATACAAAGCCACACATACAGCCTCGATATTCTGTTTGCAGCCGATTGCACCATAAATTGTTCTTTGTCCACTTTTAACTTTACCTCGATTTCGACATTGTTTGCTACCAAGAGTTTCGTAGGCCATAGCAACTAAGATACCTTCTTTACCGACTACCACATTTAAAGTGGCACGAAACAAAAAAAAGGATTCGAGTTTTTACCAGCGTTTCAAACCACTTTATTACACAATTCATTAATTCAGGTAAATTGTCAATCTGAGTAATTATTATCAAGATTATAATATATGGATATACAAGTATATGACTCTCTGTGGCTAAAAGAAAAATGTCATCTGAAACAAATCCTGCTCACATAAAAAGAAATTCTCAATTCAAGAATATCGATATTCCTTTGAAAGTATACTCACGACAAGAACATCTGATCTCTACTATTTATAAGGCAACCAGGAAAAGTATATTTTCGAATCCAAATATTCCTAAAGAAAAATATAATTTTCTTCACAACTAAGATTTCAATGCTTTTCTAACAAGTATTGTATATTTCTTTTGTAAGGGTACCATATTTTCCAACGGAGCTCCGTTCACTTTAATCAAGAATACGAACATGTGCATGTGTGATTCTCTCTCAGGATGAATGGGCTGTTAAAAAGTTGGGTTTCTGACTATTGTGAGGATCTCATACAAGTGTACAGGTGTTGATGTGATATGTGAGTTGTGTTTAAGTCCTATTACAAATGGTGGACGTATATCTTTTGACTATAATTACAGGTACATATTTTTTATATTGACTTTATCTGTACAACACCTTTCAAACTTGAATTAGGACAAATACTAGATGACGCAGAAAAATGTAAGAAAAAAGCCACACTGGTACAGTTTTGATATTATTTTGGTTCTTGTCTTTAAGGTTAAGGAAGCAACAGTAGCTTTGATAACAGCTCATCAAAATTACAGAATGTTTATACCAATAATAAATTATATAATGAAGTTGAACTATTTGTGCCAAGATCATAAAATGCTTCAGTCAACTCTATAGTATTCTTTCAGGAAAAAATAATGCACTTACCAATGGAGGTTTTCTATTATTCGTAGTAGGTGGAGGAGGAATGAGATCCAGCTGAGGAGGTATTCTGGAATTTCGATGATTTTCTAAGTCCTTCAAGCTACAGTCGTCTGTAGGTAGCGAACCCTTATCACTGGCAGACTCTGAAAGATCTGTAATAAAGAGATTCAAATTCAGTCCAAAATTAGTGATTATTCTGTGAACTGCGGATCATTTGCCTGTACAAAGACAGTCGTAAATATCTCGAATTCTAGCGATTCCAGTCGTTTCTAGGTAGAGAGCTCAATCGGAATTCGGAAGCTGTAAAACACTGATCTTTTCAATCCGTGGTCGTAAAATTAATCTCCGCAGAGTTGAGATGTACACGTGTCATGGAATATCTGATAATCAAATAATAAAAAAAATAGTGCAGTAGTTATAGTAGAATTTTGCCATATTTTATTTTTAACTATTTGTTCTTTGATTTCGGATTCCCTTTTTTATATAATTTTCACAAGATCTGGTACCGACCTAAAAAAGATTGTTGATCTCTAATTTGTTTGGTGCCTACTTTTCGTAAAGAGAACTTTCGTAATTATATATGAATAATATTTTGTTAAAATGTAGTAATCTGTATAGGTGGTAATAAAAGTAGTAGTTGCTGAAACATGAGAACATAAGTTAACTACGTCTTTCTCAATTACTAACAAAAACTGTATAGTTTTGATTTGTTTGAAACAATCGGAATGCATCGAAAATTTATTGTTTATGACTGTTTAAAATATGTCGAAGGCAAATGTATTAACAGCCACCTACGTCTAGCAAGTTCAGAGAATTATTAGGGGTAAAAAGTGACAGTGTTCTACCAGCGCAAAAATTACAACTATTTTTGTAGGAAGAAGTATCTAAATATTTAAATTATATCGAATTCGGACATTTGTACGATCACAATATTTCCAAACATAAATTTCATATCGATTCCATAAATATCGATTCAAATCATCCATCACTATCACAGAGTGAGTATTTCTTGGCGGGTAAGGACCTCTAGGGTATTGAAAGCGGTCACAGTGAGGCACTTTTAGTTTCTGACTCATGCCAAGAACTATAAAATACCTCGCTTTAGTCGTTGACATGAATTTTTGAAAGTAAACAAGTAGTAAATTAGACTTGCGAGAAGTAGGTGTTAAATCACCGGTTCACGTACATGTTTCTGTAGATTTATTTTGAACATTTCTATGGTTGTTGCGCATGACATGTACCATGCTATAAATCTAGAAATATCTCATTTATTGGTCGGTATTATGAGTTCCTTCTATGACAGATTATTTCTTACTGTTATCCGACATAAATTTGAAGAGAAAAGTGTACTGAGGTTTTGGGTGTTTCTGTAGTAGTGACAAAATACTCTACGAGTATAACATGAGAAAAGCAACTTTTCTTGATAAACACAATTACCAAGTTTATAGAAATGAACAATAAAATCAAGTCAACAAAATATCTATATAAATAGATTTAAATCCTATTTTATATTTGCATGATTAAGTGTGATAAGTAGGTAACTATTAGGTAAGATTCATGTAGCTTGGCACCATGTATGTTATTCGGTGTGAACTTCGTGCCAAAAAATGCCAATTGTTCTTAGAAAATAGAAAAATAGTAGTAAAATGTAGTAAACTAGATAGTATTTGTCGTATACATGTTCAAACTACTTGCCAACCTATTGTTTTGACAAAGATCATATTTTAGAGGTTACAGGATAAAATATTCTATTTATTTTTTTCAGGTTTTTGACCACGCAAAGCAAATGTGACAAGTTGAGGAAGAACGACACCACCTACGACTCAGACTCTGTACTTTGATTATTTGTCACGCCAATTTTGATCATGAAAAATTACAAATTCACGCCATTATCAATAATTAATATTTATTTGAACTCATACAAAATATGTATAAGAATTCGAAATAAATGAAACCGTTATTCCAACTATTGCCATTATTCTAATCTAGTTGGTTTGATTGACGATGGCGATAAACCTGTAAACATTTTAAAACATACACCAAAGAAGCCGTGAAAGCGCTCTTTAGCGTTATATGGAATCATCTCGCTGTCAGAAAAACAATTCCGCTTGATTAAATGCGATATAAACATATCAATCAGCCCGATTAATTAAATCGCTCGCTGTTTGTGTGGATTTCGATTAGTTGTAAATTATTTTAAGGAGGCCATACACTATACAGGGTTTCCGAATTTCTTATCGGGAAGAGAAAAGAGATGAGATAGCATATAACAGACACTATTTTAGTAATTGTCTTCTTCTTCAAGTGCCATCTATCTTGAAAGCGGCCGCCTTAAAATGATGGTTAAAAGTAGGTACATCCGAACCACTCCCTCAGGTTCCGCAACCATGAGATTCTTTTGTGCCTATACTCCTTTTTCCCTAGATTTTGCTTTGAATAATCAACTATAGAAGTTCATATTTTTCCCCAAATATTCCAATTTATGTTTCTTGAGAAGAGGAGAAATGAGGAAATGTAGCATTTAGCTAAGGGGCGTTTTAATGCTATACTCAAATCTTTGCTGCAAGAAACATTGTTCATTTTAAAAAAGCTGGATCGAGATTTTTCGGATCTTATTCTTATTTCGTAAGTGTATTCCTTTGTGCGATTCAACGCCGCTCAAAGGTAAAAGTATTGGTCTACTCTTCCCACATTTCGTCTAAAACTACGCTGACATTTAAGATTTTTCTCAGAGATCATCATAAATTTTTTCCTCCTCCAGAAATACTGTATCGTCCGCATCTCATATGGGGGTGGCAAACTGCAACCAGCCTTTGCACTTTCGGGTATACCAATCCAGGAAAAATACATCTATTTGGCAATTCCTGGGAACTTTCGTTTTCCTCATTGAAATTTGGAATGTGTACAAATTGAAGGAATCAAAATTTGACCTCGCAACTGTTACATCACAAGAGGTGTATGACGATCTTTAAAAAGTCGTAACTTCGAGAAAGGCGAAATTGGCGTTGTTTATTTAGACTGCCGAAGAAATAAAACAACTTTACAACTACATCTTGAATAAGCTTCGCCAAACGGTTTATTGTTCCCAATATGGAATGACGTCAAACAAAGGATATTGCGGTACATTGTTACAGTACACCGTTTTCAAATGGAGAGATAGAAGGAATTGCTGATATCAGAAAGTGGCTAGATGGAAAAGGCTTAGAACAACGATAAAATAAAAACTGAGAAAGCTATGGATACGTACAATTTCCTTTAAAAAGTCAAATTGGATACAAGTAAAAATATCTGACAACACAGTTCCATAATTTATTCAACTTTTTGTATTTTTTTCCTGGTTTGTGACAATAGAGGTGACGTGAAAAGTTTCATTTAATTTTGATATTTAATTTATTTAATAGATTCTTTGTGACTGTGGTGGTCGTGGCGATTCGAGGATTTGCAATTGCCTTTATAAATATTTTGCAGAGCTAATATTCTTTGTTTTTCTAATAAGGCATTCATCACATTGAAATATTATTTCAGTTACTTGAGATGCATTATTTTTTTGTATTTCTGTATATTTCAAATCAATCATATTTGAACAACTTTTCGTCATAACCTTGTCCTCAAAAACAACCAGTTTGCTGCTAGTCCAGATATTCTTAATCAGTATCTCAACTACCGTGATTCGGTTTTGATTTTTTTGCGAATTAAGTCATTAAAAACTTCATGGACTGCGATTCTACAAGTGCCTGCTGTTTATTCCTGAATTGCATTTCCAGTACGGAGGCAGAGCAATCGATCGCGGTCATGACGTCACAGTTGTACAAAAACGACAAGATTAATCCCGAGGAATTATAAATAAATTTAATGCATCGATTCTCGACAAAGTCTGGAATTTACGGTGGATCGAGACTACTTTGTGCACTGGCCAAAACAAGTTGCCAGGCTCTTGCATTAATTATGACTGATACTATTATGGCGAACTTTATAGGGTGGATATACTAAACTGTAGAGAAAGTTTAACTGTATTAAATATTCTATATCCCATTTTACTCTTATCAAACGTGGAAGGTACCGAACTCATGAATTAGAAAGTTAGACATTTCCACCGGTAGTGATTGAACCAACAACTACTGTAATCTGACCAATACCGGTGCATAGTAAAAGTGTTTACGAAGGACAAGTAATGTCGCAGTAAATCAATTTAGACAGTGCAAAATTGTTACTACAATTTCACTCCACGAAGGCGCCTTTGAGAAAATTGTTACTTGCTCTAGTGTTGGTGTTGGTTCTAACTAGTGATCAGCAACTATCTTCAGTACAATTTGCAGAGACACACGGAATCTGATGTCATCAAAAAGACTATGAAATATTTTATGTCGGATTTTACTACCATCCGTAAAAGCGAGATAGGAAGAAGTAGTTTCCCGGTTTTCTCTTTAACTTTTCTCATATCACACTGGCCACGTTGGAGACTTCTGCGTTCGCTCAATTTTCCACTATGTATGATCAATTTTATTTCTCACGTTAATAGGCGGGGAAGGTATTGTAATCGCGAATATTCGAGATATTAACTTTCACACTAGACTACGGCTATGGCAAGGACGCAAAATATTTGTAGCTTTTAAAAATCGGTGATATGACGGCAGAGTTATATACCGTCAAACAAACACTCAATTTTTGTTTTTCTGGATGGGTAAAAAATTTGAGGGTGGGAGTTGAGGGAAATGTGAGATAACTACTCTATGTGAATTAGTTTTCGGACTTTTGAAGATCACAAAAATATAATTCTACCTGTATTCATTTCCGAATATAATGACAATTTGTGGTAAGTGAAGAATTATTTATTTACGATATTACTTCAGCAGTTGACCACCCTGTAAGTATGGCGATATTTTTGTTCGAAGGATACGCAAAATTTTATGATTTCACCTGTATATTTTGAGAGAATACTTCTGAATATGCATTTGATTTGATTTGATTTCGGGGGCTGCCAATTGGCACAACTCCAACCGGTCCCACTGATGACGAACTCTTAAGGTGCAAAGACCAGTTAGCTTTCAAATTTTCCTTCTCAGACTATCAGACACTTTTTTTCCTATATGAGATTAAAAAAAATTTTTTTTTCACCTTCAGTTCATTGGATTTTTCCACACTTCTACCATAGACCATAATCATTTAAGAACATCGTTTCTTCTGTTTCCTGTATGAATTATATCATGATTTCAATGTTGGAAGAAGAAAACATGGCGTCAAGTAAGTTGACTCTGTATTTTAAGTATCAAAAGAAAATCTATAAATTTTTTAGCGGGTGCCGAGTTTTTCAGTTTCTTCCTCCAGGTTTTACATTATTTTATAGGTAAAAATGCATCAATTACTATATCTAGTTGTCACTTACCTTTTTTAGGCTTATCACTAGTAATATCACTGAGTCGATCGCTGAGCAAGTCCTGCGTGAACGTGTCTTGATCGTCCTCGTCCACATTTTCCGGAGCTGTGATCGACAGTTTATGGCACACTTCGAACGCCTGGCCTATTGTGCGCACCACTCGCATGGCCTGACTCTGCAACAAAACAAACCTTGTTGGAATATCTGCACGCCTCCGACTCAATACAACCCCTCTTTTTATGTGAAAACGTATACGCCATGGTGTTCAGTTTCATACAACAGAGTTAACTCAGTTGGTAGACCGTCTGAGCGACAATCAGAGAGCGAGAATAGAAGGTAGAGAAGGTGGGTTCGAGTCCCGCAGTAGGTCAGGTTCTTGCTTGAATATCTGCACGCATCCGACTCAATACAACTCCTCTTTTGATGTGAAAACGTATACGCCATGGTGTTCAGTTTCATACAACAGAGTTAACTCATTTGGTAGACCGTCTGAACGACAATCAGAGAGAGACAAGAGAAGGTAGAGAAGGTGGGTTCTAATCCCGCAGTAGGTCAGGTTCTTGCTTGAATATCTGCATGCCTCCGACTCAATACAACCCCTCTTTTTATGTGAAAACGTATACGCCATGGTGTTCAGTTCCATGTTGACGTTACGACCTGACTATTGGACCAAACACAATGGGCCCTTCATTCTATACAAAAGTCAACACGAATGAAATCTTTTTTATGAGTTTCTATTCTTTTAGTTCCGCATTGCGTTGCAGCCATAAACAGCTGAAGTCACGTCGCAAGTCATGACCTGCAACAATACTCCACCGTTTTACAAGTTAAGTAGCAATTTTGATTTTGTAATATATAGGAAACGGCCAAATTGATATTTCTTCTGATAAAGTAGTTTTAGAACGCGGTCGCGAGATTGCACTTTCGAGAGCTGTGTTTTAGTGACAGGTCGTTGATTTATAGGCCTGTATAGGTAGCGGTTTAATAATGTTTTCATTTCTGGAGAAATAGCTGGCGTGAAATTTCTAGTCAAATAAAGTGATACATGAAAGTTCACCTCGTGTATGTATGTTAAGCATTTTTGATAATGTATATATCTATTATCTGGAACCTCTTCGGTTGTCAACTCATCTCCAAGTGTCGTTCTCTATGGGGACGCCCATTGGCAACTTACTAAGTCAAAGGTCCTAACATCTGGACAGCCTTGAAGCGGCAACAAATGTCCCTGACGACATCTGTCAACAGAGGTGGACTGATTTACAGCGACATCCCTTGTTTTTCGTGAATATTGTGAATCAGTTCACCTTTGTTGACAGATGTCGTACGGGACATCTATTGCCGCTTCAAGGCAGTCCAGGTGTTAGGACCTTGGACTACGTGAGTTGCTAATAGGCGTCCCCATAGAGGGCGACACTGGAGATGAGTTGATGTTGCTATCACACCCTTGACTGGGTTACGTATAGACCACCAGGCTATACTGACAAGTCTAGGCTAAAGACGCAACATGCATGTGTATAGCAGATCTGATGCATGGTGGAGAGAGTACACAAAGATGAATGTTTCTAACCTAAATACGTCGCAGTACATCAATCGTAAAAATAGAGCAAACAAACGATTTATAAACTCCACTGATTTTTTCATCATATTCTGAGTCAGGCAATCTGTATAGTATAAATGTTTCTAACGTAACGACGTACTGATTGACGCCGGATTAACATCGGCGGAAAAATATACAAGTCGATATAGTTTGAAATCGACACTTATTGTTTGCGCAAGGTGTATCTCGTCATAAATGATTTTTTACTGCCGGCGCCGACTGTATAGCCGATTTATTTCCTACACTAAAACAGTTATTTTTGTCTTGGTTCTAAAAATATACACTAAAACACAACCGCAGAAAAAATAGCTTGGGTTATCGCTAAATTGGTAATTGAAAGATAGAGTAAATTAAAATCGAGTAAATATTTAGTCACCAATTTCTTTATCTGGTTTTCTACATAGTTCAATATGGGCTAAAAAGTGTGCAATTTTCATTAAGTATCTTTTCAATATTATATCTTGCAACTAACAACACAATCTGAACCCAAAACCTACCTCCAAATCGTAATCCTCAAAGCTACTACACCTCCTCAATAAACAAGCACTATCGTCTTTCACTTTCAAGTCACTAAACTCACACCCGTTCACTTTATGCTGGCGACGGCCCTTGCCGATGATTTCCGGCACCCGAAATGACAGTTTTTTCCTAGGCTTCTCCAGAGCCAAGGCTTCTGCACACCTGGGGATGTCCTCATTCGCGGCTGCCTGTCCCTCTCTGGAGACGGTGTCCACCGGGAGATCGTCCTCGTCTGTGATCTCGATCTTGATCGGATAAGAACCAACGGAATGCTGTTTTTGGAGCCCTAGCGGTTCGTGGGTGTTTAATCAAGGTGAGGGGACTGGTAGGTTGGAATTGATTGCCATTTGCTCGGTACTAGTTCTCGTCTAACTACGAGACATCATTTATATCGTGTATTCTCTGCAGCTCGAATGAAATTATTACTATGAGAAGAGTACCTCAAGGCTCTAGTATGTCTAGTACAGTCTTCCATTCTATTAATCAGCTAAAAATAGTGGATGATAGTTGAGACAATTCGTTGAGCCTTGTAGACCAAAAAAAGCGATTTATCTCAGGAGTGGTAGTGAAATACTCAACGTTCAGACTGAAGTTTACGAATACATTGCATGTAAGGCACTGTTCCTTTTGATTCAGGTAGGTAGATCGACACAATGCAGACACCACAGAATCTAAACAGCTCAAGTAGGTTTATCATCGACGCTCGATATACAAAATCGAAATAGAAATCCGAATATAGAACTTTCCTTGACATTGAAACTTTGAGGCACGGTAGTGGAATATTCCACTGTTTGGGGTTGACCAGAATCATTATGATTAAGCCAACTTCTACATGCTATCATACTTTACATATTCAAACGCATAACTGAATCAACTCATTCCCAAGTATCGCCCTCTATGGGGACGCTCATTGGCAACTTATGAAGTCAAAGGTCCTAACACCTGGACAGCCTTTAACTTCAACAGATGGCCCTTACGACATCTGTCAACAAGGCTGAACTGATATAGAGCGACATGCCTTGTTCTTCGTAAACACTATTTACGATGTACCATTTTCTTAACTCATTCACATCAACAGCTGACAACTGATATTAAACGTATGCCCTCTACTATGCATCACACCTGCTGTAGACATGCATGTTTCGTCTTTAGCCTAGACTTGTCAATATAGCCTGGCGGTCTAACTAGCTATCGTATGGTATATACGTAACCCAGTCAAGCGCATGATAGCAAAATCAACTCATCTCCAAGTGTCGCTCTCTATGGAGACGCCCATTGGCAACTTACGAAGTCAAAGGTCCAGTTAGACCGCCAGGATATACTGAGGAGTCTAAGTTAAAGACGAAACATGCACGTCTATAGCAGGTCTGATGTGTAGTGGAGATCATACACCCATAAATTAATGTGAGTAAAACTTGAGCAAATGGCAACCTATACTTCATAGTCCGTACAAATTGGGTGAATATGGATATGTTAAGACATCTCTAGTTTTGTACTAAATGATAGGTTACTACCAATAGAAAATATGTTTCACAGCCTGTAAAGCCCGGATTCTGGAGATTTTTTTTTATGGATAACCCCTCTCGAAGGCCTATAGCGCTCAATAATCTCTGCAGGAAGCTAAATGATGGTCCACATTGACCTTAAGCCGCTGTAGATTGTGAAAACAAACTATCCGGCAGCTCGTTCGAGGCCTTGTAAGCTCGACCTGGTGAGGTAGTTTTTGCTGAACTGGCGACTCTTGGTTTTATTATGAGGTCAAACATTTGCCATGATGGTATATGTAGAATAGGCACCATTCTTCGACGTTCCAGATTGTGGAGATCTTGTGTAAGGTCAGCCACATCCACTAGAGGTATTGCACATTTCTGTCCAGCAGCAGTAGCAGCTTCGACCAAGTAAGGACGGCACATGATCGTGCCATGACATGATATTGTTGATGTTAATTCCCAAAAGCTTGATGGACGATCATACCAGCACTGGGCGTCCCACCATCTCCATGACTAGCAGACTATCTTGACTCGCGCAAGAGTGATAAAAAAGACCATTTGGTCGCAGTCGCATTGGCCAACCACCAAGAAGTCAAGCAATATCATCAAATCTAGGCCGTAATCCACCATTGAGTACAAACTACTGTAAATACAGTCTAAAATATCTTAACTCTATCGACTTTCACATTACTCCATACGAACTATCCCTATAAACCCCCATCTCACTCAAGGAAAACCTCTAACCTTGCTTCTTCTTCTTGTCTTCAACCTGCGAAGTGTTGGCGTAGATGTGGTTCTTGTTCTGACCACCATGCTTGAAGAAGTAGTCGAGCGTCACCTGAGTCATGGACTTTCCCATTCCTCGTTTGTGTGCTTCGCTCACATCCATATTGCGGTGTTTCAGAGCATCGCTCAGGTTCAGCAGCTTGTGCCGCGCTCTTTGAAGCATGTCGCTGTGCTTCTTCTTGGTCACTGCTTCTACGTCCGGCATGTCGAGACTGGTGTGTCTAGTGCGAGGCTCTTTTGGTTTCTTGCTCATGGTGCTCCGATGGACGTTGGATCACATTTTCGCTTCTAAGATCTGCTGCAGCAAAGTGTGCTTCACCGCTTGTCATATGCTACCAGCACTTTCGTTTCATGTAATACTGGTTGCATAAGAAATGTTTGATCGATAGAGTATATCAGCTGTTTAGTGATTCGTGTATTGGGATCTCGAAAACTATAAGATAGGAAAAAGGTTAATTTTGGGTGAGATGATTCTATCAACATCTCCTTTATCGTATGACAGGAAATATATTTGCACCTGATACGTCACTCCACCTTGGGCTTGACCCTAGTCGTGAATCACTCATCTAAAGGATATCTAGTACCATCCAGAAATGTGCCGGCCTTCCATACAAACATTCCACACACATGATGTATGAACGTGTTTAAAATCTAAATACAATTCAGGTAGTTATAGGATGGATGTTTCGGAAGCAAAGCACTACGAAAACACATAAATAGCATCGTTACTCTGACATTAAATTTTTGCGTACGAGTATTTATTATTGCTAAATTACCGAAAGAAAACTCCATCAACATTCCAGATTATATTGGAAGCACTCAAACCAGATGGTGTTTATAAAACGCCGACTAGAATCTTCATGAGATAGGTATGTACTATGTTGTTTTGCTACACAGTCAACATCACAGTGTGTACCATTTCGTTTTTTCGTTTCTACGCATACCAATATTCGTTTGTCATTTATCAGCTCACTGTATCAATCGACAAGCTGTCAAACACTCTTAACCAACTCGTATTTACCAACTTTCCAAATTGCCACTTCTACAGGCTGACGTCGAGAGTGTCCCTCCAAAGTTCATCTAAGTCTCACAGTTTCTGAGGGCCAGATCAACGAGGTTGTTATTAATATCTACAGACGGATCTGAGAAACATAAGCGATCTGGTTGTGGTGTATACTTCACAAATCTACGCATTAACAGTAAATGGGACATGAATAAACATGACAACGTGACACAGCTAGAACTGACTGGCCAACATATTAGAATCAGCATAGACAGCAGAGATCAGAACTGGACTTCCACGAGGCACTTATGAATGATTCTACCAGCAACAATATATTATAGCTGCTTGACTGCTGATATCAAAAGCCTTGGCCCTGGGCCACACTGTATTCTGCCCATCAGTGCTATGGAAGTTCTATTGAAAGATAAGACTCACTTGGCTTTCAAAGATGACACCTTCGGCTGCATATTTGCTAGACATCCTAGTAAACAAGTTATACACTCTGTATATCTGAAATTAGCTTTCAACGCTACTTTACTTTTCAACAGTTCACGAACTGCCGTATATTCCAAGATGCAAGATTATAGATATCTTCTTTAATAAGCCATCAATTTTTATGGCTTCCGAAGGTGAAAGTCGTAAATTTCGATGTAAACGCTGGTAGTAAATTCTGTATGGACGTCATTTTGCCTTGCCGAACCATTGAACTACGCAAAATTTATTACCTAAGAAGCTGAGGATAAGAAAAATGTAATATTAACTTTGTAGAGGGGAAAATACTCAATACAATGCAAAAATTAGGGTGAAATGATACTGAGAATATTTCATAATATATTATTTATTTTCACATTTTAACACGCTTATATTAACTTGAGCTGTTTCTTTGTAACGGAATATTTGAACATAATTATTTTAAAAAAATTATGAATTTTCGTTTTATAATACTTGAATAACATATATATCAACTTCTCCTGTTTTTTTATATTTTTTTAAATAAAATCACATCAAATTATTTTTTTCCAATATTTGAACAAATATATTACCTTCACCTGTCTCTATTTTTTTAATTTGGAAAAGAAAATTGAATAAAATATTTTATTTTTATTTTGAATTATTTATAGAAGATGAAAAGAGTAATTACTATTTATATGTTCAATCTTCCTAGACTATAAAACATCAGAGTATTTGAGGAGAGATTTTCCCGCACATACTTTCAGAATATTGGCGCCAAATCATATGTTTAATTCCGTGACACTTTGTAATATTTCGTACTTTGCTCTCTGGTTGCATTCTTGTGTGTGGCAGATATTTGACGAGTCATTTTTCTGTTTAACTTAGAGTTCATTATCTGAAAATATACTGGGCAGCATTTTTGACGTCATATCTCATCAACATATTATTTGCTTCTTGAATAATGTTTTATTACTTGCATGCTTTGCCAATTGAGGAGTTTAAGTCTACTCGTAAATAAAGAATATTGACTTTCTTAAGACACGTGTCTCAAAGAACGCAAAAATCTAGCCATTCAGACAAAACTTTTCTTTAAAACCAATAAATACAAACACAAAACAGTTTTACCACTCGCAAAACCACTTTTATTAAGCCCGAAACATGTTTCGCTAACTATGTTAGCATCTTCAGAGGAAGCTTAGAACTATTGAACCCAGTAAAGGGTGTAATAGAGGGAGACATCGGAGATGAGTTGATATTGCTATCATACCCTTACTGGGTTACGTATATCACCCGATTGCTCTCTACAGTTAGACTACCAGACTATTCTGACGAGTCTAGGCTAAAGACGAAACATGCATGTCTATAGGAGATCTGATGATGAACAAAGGATGTCGCTGTAAATCTCACCCTTGTTGACAGATGTCGTAAAGGACATCTGTTGCGGCTTCAAGGCAGTCCAGGTGTTAGGACCTTTGAATTCGTAAGTTGCCAATGGGTGTCCCCATAGAGGGCGACATTATGAGATGGATTAATAAAAGTTTGGCGAGTGGTAAAATTCCATAGTGTTTGTAGTTGCGCTAATGAATCCAGTATCGCAAACCAGTAAATAGTTATATAATTTCATATTCGCATAGTTTTCAGCAAATTACGTAACTTTCCTGTGAGCAAAACTCAAATAAATCAAGCTGAAAATGCTGTCGCAGTATATTCGCAATATGCGCCTTCCTGCATGCGAAGCTCTCCAACAACCCCATGTGTGACGGAACTACAAAGCAGCGCCTGTCTCGGGTCATAAACACGCCTCATTTTTCCGACTGTCCTGATAGATATATGAACTTGGCACCAGAGTAAATCGCAAACGAGCCGTGAGCAGTTCTCGTTTTTCCCTTTACAACATTGTACTCACGTCAACTACTAAATGAGGATCAGAAAAGCTTGAATAGCACGACGCCACTCACAGAAACTCGATGTCGAAAGGTTGGATCATGCTCCACAATAATGAAAAGAAGAAGAAGAAAGTAAATGTCTATTTACATTGACCTTCAAACGCTGTAAACTGTGACTATTGGCAGGTGATTTCATAACGCTGAGCTATTAAGTATAAATTTAAGAGCCTATTGCATTTTCTAAAACCGTATTGTTGACATTTCAAAGCACCATATTCTCTGAGCAACTGGGGCGATTCCCAAAAACAAAGCTACATTACATAGATAATTGAAAGAGCTTTTCAGCAAGGTATCACTTCCCATCCGGAAAAATTTAGGGGATGAGACTCCCTCTCAAGGAGTTTGAGAGTATGAAAGGGTTTTCGGGTCAAAAGTTGTTTCCCTAGCTATTATGCCTTGCCAACAAGAACATATCATGGCACCATCATGTTGCTGGTCTTGCTAGATCGGCGTCCCAAAGACTGGGGGTTTTCTTCCACTCCAGGAAATTATATATAAGTCTAGTGCCTGACCTTACGAAGGATCTCTACAGTCTGAAACATTAAAAAAGGGTGGCTGGTCTGTCTTTATATGATCGTGGCATGACATGCCATTGTTGATGATAATTCCCAGAAGCCTGATGGAAGATGATTCAAGAATTGGGCATCCCCGCACCTCCACGGCTGGCAAATCAGCCTGTAATTTATTTGTCAAGCTACTTGTTTGAGTCTTTTGAGCACTGTGACTTCTCTTTTGCTTTCAGATCTATAATAATTTGAATTGGTTTTTACCGGATTATAAACTTTGGACCCCTGACAATCACCTGACTTCAATCTAATATTATACTGGCATATGACGAATTGATGTCCCATTAAATTCGCTATACAGTTACAAATGTTGATGTTAGCAAAACATAACCACTTTTTGGCAGACTTATAGAAATTAATTGTGATTTCTCAGATTGAAATCAATCCAATAGCAAAAACCGTGAAACTAAGGCGACCAGAATAGTCATGAACGATGTACGTTTGTTTGTCAGAATATAGCAAAATGGACATTTGCACTGATTAATTCGATATCACGTTTTGTTTATGAACGAAAGACACAGATCAAACGTCTATCTAATTCTTCAAAGCAACGCGTAATGGAGCGAAGTTGGAGATGAGCTCATAACGTCTACATATCAAGTTTGTAATCAAAATGTTAAGCTGAATTTGAACCGCATCCTTTTTCAAGGCAAAGGCAGAAAGCCAGTCACGCTTCATGAGCCATGTGAGAGGATAAATGTATATTCACATTTACCTCAAAACTGTAGATTGTAACCATCGGGGAACAAAGTACTTGGTAGCTCATTCCACAACGCCCAAGTTCTCCAAAAGAACGACTTTTGAAGAGGCCTGTTCGAGGTCGAACGTCTGCTATGATAATATCTATAGAATAAGGACAGATAAGCCGCCCTTCTTCGATGTTCCAGACTCTGTAGGTCGTTTGTAAGGTCAGGCGCATCTACAAGACGTACTGCTTGCTTCTGGATTGTGTCCAGAACCTTCAGGGAGTGCTTTGCGAGCAGGCAAGTGATGGTCTGATCTGGGCAGTAGCTGTTCAGAAGAATAGAATATCTTGAAACTGAAAGGAACGCCCAGCTTTTGGGACGGCGACTAGCGAGACCAGCAAAATGATCATGTTAATGTTGATGTTAATTACCAGAAGCTTAATGGTTCAAATCTTGAGCCTCCCCCAATTATTTATGCTACTTCTGGAGAGGACTAATTTGCTCAGCTTGTGCTTTAGCGATAACTACTATTACTACTACTAAAGATTACTGCGTTTTAACCGAATCTGTATCAAAAATAATTGCAAAAGTGGTCTACAATTTAAAAAAAATGGTGTCAAGTAGGTGACCTTATATCTCACGAGCAGTGGTATCAAATAAATGAAGATTTTTATCTGATTTCAGAACTGTTGATCAACTTGAAGTAAGTTTTGGAAAATATGGAAATTTTGAAATGAGAAAATCATGGGAGAAATTATAAGATTTCACTACTTCCAATATTTTTTAAATGTGATTCCAAAAGATCAACTTTTCCAAATTTCTCCAAAATGATGTTATCGCATGACAAGTACAGATATTGACACAATTTGTTTTTGCAATACAAATCCAAACGGTAAGCAAACTTTGGAAATAAACTAACGGTTCAACAGTGCATAAACTTGCAATAATAATGACATTGTTATCTCCAGGTATCATATATGTAAATTATGCTTATTCTCGTAATTCAGCATTCATACTCCTTGCTGTATAATCGTATCCATCAGCAATACGCAACCAAAACATAAACGAAGCAATTCACATCCTGAACATCGAATCTAATAAATTAAACCTAAAAATCAAGCACTCTCTATATCACACATCACAAACGACAGATTCCGGATATCTTCACTTGTCACTTGTTGCTCCGCGCGAACAAAACACTCCGAAAACAGTTGAAAGACGGATCTTTGATGTCATGGAAGACGCGACGCGCATCTGTGTCCGCGCCGTTCAAACGCGCTACTAACCAGAAAAACAGTTGAATATCGCGATTATTGGCGCGCGTGGTCCAGGTGGCCGTGGACACTCTGATTATAGACGGCGGCGGCGGCGGCGTCGCGACGTCGGTAGCACCTTTGCTCTGACGCCATTGCGTGTCGACGCCGTGCTCCAGGTGCGAGTTACAGGAAGTCTAGTCACGTAGCAGACTGGATAAATGCGACGTGATGCGAGGAAGAAAACTCTTTAGCTTGACGGTTCATAACCTAACTTTTATTTTCGTTGTTTAGCAAAGTTGTGCGATTATTAGACAGACATCAGACCGAAATTGTGGCATCGTTATTAAGGCGATACGTTCAAAATTTGAAACCATGGAGTCGTTAGAGCTTTAGTCGAACGAGCTTGGACTATTTGGAACTAAGTCATATCCAAGACAGCTAATGAAAACAACAACATAATGAATTACCGCAATAATATAGAAACAAGTCAAGAAGAACCTAGGCACTTACTTATTCTACCACAGTTTCAAGAAATATCAGATGCAATCGGAAGATTATGACTGTAGTGCAAAATACAAACACGATTTTCTAGAAACATTACACTTCGAAGTATCTTAACAAAAAACAAAACCCAAGACCAACATCAAGAAACCGAGAACCGCATCTATGGAGTACCCATCATCACATCATCACATCATCACATCATAACCCCCAAAAAAATGTGTTATATAACGATCAGAGGCCACAAAAACGTCCAAAAACTAACTACAAGCAGCATTTTTATTTTATTTATTACAGCTTTGTAACTCGCCACTATCCTCAAAACAATTGCGATGAAATGTGACGTAGTTCGTTACAACTGAACGCGCGAAACTAACTACTAAGCGATTAAAATGCGAGTTAAAATTCATTGGGTTGCGTTCACTGAGTAGCAATTGTTTCTCGGTTTATGAAAACGGAACATTTGAAGACGCCCGATGCAAAATAGTAAATTAAATCAGCGTAATTCTATTCTGTTTTCTCTCACTCAACTTGACGTTTACTACTAATAATGCAATAAAATCGTCTGGTTTATGGAACAAGTTGGCTTGGAGAATATCTAACAATTTACAAATATGCGAGAGTGTTGAGATAATCGTATAATAAGCATGCATAAAATGTCCGTTTGCTTTCGACTATGCATTTCAAATACTTGCAGAATAGATTGAATTATAGTAGGGATGCTTTTGGGATTTACGCAAGCGCGGAGATTAAGATATGGGGGCTACCTTGAACATTGTTGAGTACCTTCACCATATCTAAGCATCCCCTATGTAGAGCCTGGTTTGTAGGACAGCCGATATTAGAATAATAATAAAAAATAGTAAGTGTATGGTCTCCAGTATGCATAAGACCTGCATGTTTCGTCTTTAGCCTAGACTCGTCAGTATAGCCTCGCGGTCTAGCTGCTGAGAACTTCAAGGCAGTCCAGGTGTTATTAACTTTAACTTCGTAAGTTGCCAATGGGCGTCCCTATAGAGGGCGATATTTGGAGATAAGTTAACAAAAAACAACCCGGAGTAACACCTTTTTGCGTCTTTCTCTTCATTTCAATATTTCTCCCTCACACTCTCAGTCCGTCCTCACACTATGCTCCAATTCCTAATTAGAGATAATATACTTTCCGTCAGCCATCACGCCATCAAATCTGGTCACACTACTCGTGTTGATATTTACAATGCTCCGGCTCGTTTGTCTTTATCAATTTAATATCTGTAAAGTGTGAGTTTTTTGAAGTTGAAGTTTAATAACATCGTTTTTTATTAACCTTGTTCATACTTATTTATTATTCATTCGTTTATTATCTCAACTTTCATCGTATAAGGTGATTAGAAAAATCTTTTTCCTATATATCTTTTTTATGTTATTTTCTGTGAATTTGTTTTTCACATTGAGTGAGTCATTAATAAAAATCTGACGCGTCCCAGTATTTCAAAATGCTGATTGCCCATGTGAAGCAAAACCATACAAATAAAACGACTGAATTCGATCTGAACTAGTTGGGACAGAAGAGGTAGATACCTCTTATAAACAATTTCTAGACCTGTCCATGGTCTCACGTCTCTCGCTTCTAATTAATTAATGGTCTGTAGTTGGCTTGGCTACAAGTTGGGTCCCGTGACGTTTTAAAATTGCTGAAATAATGACGTTTCCTTCTCAGTTTGAATGAACACTGGCGACCTGACACTCGTCCGTTGAATTAATGAATGCACTGTGATGGCGGTTGGGATTTGACTTGTTTTTCTACTTCGTTTTCAGAAATAAAAAAGTATATTTAAATGAAAACTGAGGAATTAGTTGGCATGTGATAATATTCCGATAACAGCTGTGTAATCTACTTCCTTGAACATAATTCAGAATTATGAATAAACCAAGCGAATGTTGTATGAAGCTTTATGAACAAAATGATTTCTCTCAATCTATGCTGCGTTACGCAGATTATCAAATGGACTGTACTGGTGACGGGAGGTGGATTTATGAATATGACGTCAAAACTGACCAATAGTCTAGTGGATGACGTGCCAAAAATGTACCAAAACCAAAAAATCAACGTGATGATCATCGTTTTTTTTTCATTCGATTATGGTGGTTTAGTTCAGACGAACTCGTTCCAGAGGGTCAACCGGTCTATAAGTGATACTAATTGACCATTTTGAGGCGTCTATGTGAATCAATTCGTCGAAAAACTGCCAGGTTTGTGGGCAGTCAATTCATGTTTAACCACGATGATGCGCCGTCAGATTCCAGCATGTTTGTGACTGAATTTTTGGCCAGACACGGAACAATGGTCATCGCTCGGCCACCGTATTCGCCAGATTTGACACCCTGTGACATTTCCTGTATTGGCTCAAAAAGAGCCTATTTTGAAGGCGACAATAAAGAATTGTATTAAAATGCATATGGCATGAACATCAAGAGTGGTATTCTACCTAATTCTGTACAAGTGATCTATATATCATATATAATTTTATGGTGTACCGGTGATACTTTATTCAAAAGCATCACATATGGCGTCTTCCTGGTTTTATGACCCACGCCACCTCAGTATTTATGAGCATTTGCTTCGTTAATATTGACAGTAAATCGACGACTGCTAAAATATGGGTCAACAGTTGCTTCTCGACGGCTATTTTCGAACAACTAACCGAAATATAATCGGTCAGGAAGAGAGAGGAAAATACCTAGAGAGCTGTAACGTGTTGAAGTTGAAACGTTTAGATGTTTCCTAAATTTTCAACGCATCAAACTGACTCGGAAGCTGAGAGACACATGAATCATGAATACATGATTGCGACTGAAATTGCGCTATACTAACCTAAAAACTAAAAAATTGAAATGCGAGAGGTATGCGATGCTATTTATTAGCATGGTCAGATTTTAAATTTTATTCACATATTATTATATTGTTATAGATGAAAAGTTCCTGGTGTACGGGTAAGTAAGATATTCTGCGGATGTTTCTTTTTTACGATTTGTAAGATAAAGCAGTGGAAGTGAAACAGCTGTATATCAATTTTATGGTGCTCCGAATGCGGTGCTGTCATAAAAAGCTTTAATAAGGGGCACTATAAATTAAGCCCTTACGCAGAAGGAATTAATCACAATCTTCCAGTATGGGAAATTCCATTCGACCAAAAAGGAAATTGTTCACTCATTCGAGACTCCAATTTTAATTATTTGTGAAGTCAAAGTTTGGAGTTACCCATGAGGTCAATGTCATTTATCCTCTTGAAACTATTGCTGTACGGATCTGAAGTTTCGACGGATCTGGGATACTTACAAAATAGAAATGGATCTGGATCGATACGATCTAGGATCCGGATGCCGGATTCTCACATCTAGATTTGGGGCGATCTAGATTTTAAATTCGGATCCGATTCATGATATTTTTTAGGCATACAAAAAAACCATTATTATTTGCAGCAAAAAATATTTTAATTTTATATTAAGCAAAATGGAACAAATACATTTTAAGTTGACGTAGAAACAACATTTTTATTTTTTTATTGCATTTTCAGGAGGCGTGGACGTCGCAGGAATACAAAGGATTTTTCTTGCTAGGTTTGAATTTTTTATATTTGTTTCATTTGCTTCTTCTATTGAATTTATCACAGTGGAACTACAACAAAATTATCATCTACAGTCGAACTGACAGCCAAATAATACGTCGCACATATCAGAGTTATTCAGTGTAACTCTGTCTAATACAAAACAATCAGCTTAAATGTCGGGGGAAACTCGCGAAATCTACGTAATAATTAATGTAAATCTTGAAATTCGCAATCTCACTTCCCCCAGTTGGGGAAGGCAGCAGCTAAATCTGATTGTAAGTGAAATTTTGTGAACTTCTCAACAGAGTTACATGATCGTTCCGAAACTCGGTCAAAGCCGACCAGATATTTTATGGAAGCAAAGTTTCCTTATGCAGATTTGCATGGAAACTTCGCCTCGCCTTTCTGTGCGATTCAAGGGAAATTGGGACACTGTCGCAGATTTTCAGCGTCACTAGTTACCTTATATTTTTTCAATGTTTCCGGTTGACTTTTCACACAACTTGAGATCCTATCTACTGGTTGACAAGCTTTTGGATGAGCTTCTAAAACATATCCTTTGTTTGTACATGTAGTTCATCGTATGTTTGCATTAACAGCTATTCAAAATCACATACGATGTTAATTTCGGCAAAAAACTGTGAAGTAATTCTTTTGATTGGTAAAATCGTAACCAGAAGGTCACACATACTGATTTTTTAACTACCCGCGTCACTAAGGCATTCGGAATCGCTCATTATCAAAAATGACGATAGTCGAACAAGACGAGCAAGTTGTGATCCCACTTCTGATGTTATGAATCGCAAAATATTAAGATGCGTTTAATTATTCAATGATTAGTAATCATTTTCTCAGATAAACCTGGGACTAGGAAGATACACATATTGATTTTCAAACTCCTACGGTCACTGGGGCACTTGGAGAATGCCGATTAATTCTCCTTAATCGACCCAAAAGCAAACTCTGAATGACACATTATCAAAAATCAAACAGCGAGCGTGCCAATCCCACTTCTGATGTCATAAATCGCATCGCATTATATATACGGCGACTAACTGACCAAACAGACAACAAATACTCAACATCCCTAAAGATAACGATAACAACCAAAGTTTGATAATATTCGTTAAGTTTTATTTGATTTTGTTACAATATATAATAAATCCCTGCTTAGACTATATCGCGTGCTGGAATTCAGTCGAAGATCATCCTAATGCTTTGAAGATTTGTAAACAAAAAAGTGCTTCGTTTTCTATAAAATCTCACTGAATCGTAAAAATGCTTCACGCACAAAGCTTTTTGTTTTGGTTGTCAGAATAATAAATGGACTGCCGGAACTTCAAGGTAAGACGAAATTAACTGCCACAGAGTTTTAGAATTTATGATATCGATAATTTATATCATCGCGTTAGGAGGTTCTTAAAATATATCGCGTTATTTTTGAAGAAAGTTTTATCTGCTGGTTAATCGAATTTCCGTGTACACTGTGTGAAATATCTTGAGGCACTTGATTTTTCATGGACATTTTGATATTCGGAAGATCTACCAGAGTTTGATCGAATTTCACTACAATCCGTAAGTAGACAACTAATAATAATTAGAAAAAATTGTCGCCAGTGGGGATTGAACTCACAACCTCCTGCATGTTAGTCAGGCGACTTATTGTTGGGTCATGACGAACTTCATCAGATACAACGGTAAATACGCTATGATCTATTTTGAGTAGGCCATGGTGCATAAAATATTTCGCTGATGACAGTTTCATTGTCAGTTTTATGTGCGTCAATCAATGGATCATGGATAAGTTGATAACAAGTCAATCAGTTGTGCAAGTTCAAAGGCACTTTAAGTTTAATGTTCCATGACAAGGGCAAATTCCAACACAGCAAACAATAACGAGGTTGGTTAGACTTCGATAATTCAAAGTTTAGAGGTGGAGTACGAACAGTAAAAACCCCCGAACATCTTCAATAAACCACATGCCCGTGAATTTAAGAGTCAACCTACTTCATCAATTCTCAACTTACAGAACGACCGCATTATTCAAGCATCAAGCAATAAAAAATCCCCGTGTGGATGACCCGGGTAGCAGAGATTAAATACAAACACACCAGAGCCGCGAGACAGGTATTTTCCATATTTTTGTTGGCCGATATTCAATTGTCACAAACGCACACACGGTTTCTCAATCATATCGGCGCTGAAACGCTTTGCTAATTATTCAGATGTTTTTTCGTTGTCAGTTTAAATGTGTGACGAACAAAGCCTCCTCGCAATCGAAAAATCTTATGAATAATAATTTATTTATGACAAGTCTAGGAAAACGTCTCCATATTTCATTTTAGAATGATTTTCGTCTGAAATTACGTAACGTTTCGCTATCTATTGAATTTATGCCGAAACTGAAACAGTTTTAAATATGTATAGCCAAAATCATTCAATGATATACTTCTTGTAGTTTCGGGTCGCAATTACTTGCTCCTGGATAGGAAGAGTTGGCCATCTTGTAGCCAGATGTATGACTGTTTATTATTATTATTTATATGAAAGAAAAAGGGAGAGAAGACCAGATGACAGCTTTGTGCGTTTCCTATATATACAGATAGATATTTATAATTCATATTAGATGCGTAGACTTTTCAGCTACAACGTACAGAAAACAATTGACTTACCTTTTTGTTCGATTTGAATACTGCACATTTGAATACATTGGAAGCTCCATCTCTGGCTATATAACTAAATATCTTGAGGTCCTGAGAATCGTGCGACACGTAGAATATTCTGTATATCGGATGGTTCAAAAGAACCGATTTTCCATCGTCGATCCAGTGTTTCCGCTGGAAAAAACGCAGATATTGAGTGATTGTGAACTGATATCGAGATGTATATAAAAAGTTATATAGTTATCACAGTCTCACAAATAAAAATCTTTCTTTTAGTGACGCGTTTCGATTTTTATTGAAATCATCGTCGGACTATAAAATCGAAACGCGTCACTAAAAGAAAGATTTTTATTTGTGAAACTGTGTGATAACTGCACAACTTTTTATCTACATGATGGAAGAGTTTCACTAAGTAAGAGCAGCTACAATCTACATGATATCGAGATATCTGTTTAATGTGACTCTCCGGAAAAGTCTGAATGGCTCTTATGCTAAAAACCCGGTTCTAAACGATCGTTATAACACCAGTTGAATGTTTCCAGAGCACATTCACCACAATTTGAAACTGACAATTGTTTCCAGCACGTTCAGATATGATGGAGGTGCATTCATCTGTAGTACAGGAAGATTAAAGCTGTTCTAATCATCTCCAGAATATTCTAAGGTAGTTAGTAGAACAATATTTTATTTCAAACGCTGGAAAGTCTTGGAAAATAGTAAAAATACCAAAATCTAAAATGAACAGATGATCATCTTGGGACAAAACAAAGAACCTCGATAAGAATACTATAATATTGACTAAAGCATTTCATAATCTTGGAGTTAATAGTTCAACTCAATTATAGAATTTTGAACTTTCCAACAGCTCACCAATCCAGAAGCTGACAATTGAAATAAAGTGTATGCATCAGACCTGCTATACTGACGAGTCTAGGCTAAAGGCGAAACATGCATGTCTTTAGCAGGTCTGATGAATAGTGGAGAGCATACACTTGATAATTTTCTCATCAAGGTAATTGTCTTAGAGTGAGAATAGATGATCGTGATTATATGTTTGAAATAACATAGCAATTTCACAGAAACATTTGAAACGCCGTAAGCTTCGTTCGTGGTGGACTCCCTATAACTTGACCTCAGCCAAAAATAAGGAGCTTGTTGAAATCCCTTTCCGGTGGAGCCGGAAGTAGCGGGAAACAGAATGTTCCAGCTGAGAAAATCGCATTTGAAAACCTCTCACGCCTCTATAGCCTTAGCCATATACATGCTACATAGTTCATTATAGTTTATCAAGGATCGATCCACTTTTATTGGAAACGTCGGACGTCGGTGGAAGCGATTGATGGTAGATATTGGAATATCGACAAAACAAAAAGACGTCCCACTATCGGAGCTAGCCGAATATACATCAACAATTCGTTGAACCCTAATAAGAATGCAACTTCACACATTCAAAGCACGATGAACAGTGTGAAACTTTTATCCGAGATGAAAACGGACAATAAAATGTAAAGATCGAATTGAGATTCAGGGCCCACTGATGTGAGGGGGCCCAAAGAGGTACCGGGGGAGTCAGGGAGATCATTTTAACGCTTGGCTTACTTGCCAATGGCCACAACACGAAATATTAGGCATTTTTAAAGATCGAAAACTGAATTAGGGCCTTCAAATACATAGGTGTGTGAAGTGTCTCACCCAGAAAAAAAAATGTTTACCTTATTTAAAGGCAAAAAGTTAAAACTTTAGGACGGCTTGATTCACTGCATTGAAACTACGATTCTCATTCTACTCGACCCTAGAGAATGCAAGGCGGTGAATTTATATAAAAAAAACGCTCCAATCCTACTCACCTTCTTCTTTTTCCTCAGCGTCACTCGAACTCCGTCTACGGAAACTTCTATCGTCACCTTTTTCTTTTTGATACCTTTGGCTTTGAACTCGTACTGAAACAGAGAGAAGACGAACAATTTATTGGCCACGTCCAACACTTACTTAGTTTAAATTGGTGGTGTGTGTGGTGAGTTGATTGTAAATGGGCTTTTCCCACATTTTACTTTAAATGCCTATTCCTTCAATAGAAAATATTTATAAATATTTAGTATGTAAGTACTATACAAAACTCATGACATATTACATCAAACAAAATCTATGTCACTCATTTCCGTCGGTCTGCCTGTCTGTCTGTCTGTCTGTCTGTATGTCTGTATGTCTCTCTATTTGTACTGGGTCTGATAATCCTTTATGCATCTATAACTTGAAAACTACTTAAGTGTATGCTCTCCTCTATGCATCAGACCTTCCATAGGAATGCATGTTTCGTCTTTAGCCTAGACTCGTCAGTATAGTCTGGCGGTGTAGCTGTAGAGAGCAATCGAATGGTTGATACGTAACCTAAACAAGGGGGTGATAGCAACATCGCTGTAAATCAGTTCACCCTTGTTGACAGATGTCGTAAGCGACGTCTGTTGCCGCTTCAAGGGAGTCCAGGTTTCAATACCTTTGACTTCGTAAGTTGCCAATGGGCGTCCCCATAGAGGGCGACACTAGGAGATGAGGTTATGTTGGGAAGTACTTATTGGATTCAGATCAAGCTTTGAAGCTACTGTGACCAGGAAAAAAGCTTTGTAATTTTCGGAAATATGTTAATTACAAACCGCTCAAACCATGTTTTTAACTAATACTAACTACTGCACTGTTCATATATATCTTTTTTACACACAAAACCGAATCACCTGAATCCGTCTTTGACATACGTACAAGTGAAATGCGTGTAAAAAATATATATGAATAGCCCATTCCACTTTCTGTATTTTTCTTCTACTAACGAAAAGAATAGATAGCGTAATCGTAAAGTGTGACTTCCTTAACTTACAAGTAAAAGCTTTGAAAGTGTGCTGAATGAACATCTGCACACCTCCTAGAAACTGTGTTTTAAAATACCATGTTGTACGGCTGCCACAGGAAAAAAAACTTGAACGTGGTTAGTATGCATCAAGTTTAGGTAGAAAAGGAAATTATCATTCCTTTTGATCTATATGGAAGCACTGGTTTCATTCGAAAGACGAGTTTTTCTCCTATTAGCTCCCTATTGCCATGTAAATTAAGGTATTTAAATGTTAATTCTGATGAGGTATTGTCATCTAACAAGAACGACTTTTTCTGGTCGACTTGCCTGGTTTCCTAAGCATATTCTATTTTTGTTTGAGTTTACTTCTGTGGGGCATGAGTCCCTCGCCTCCACACCCAAAGAAAAAACAGATAAGGTAAATGTTTGCTGCTAAAGAAGAGCTGCCCGATGGTTACAATCTACAAAGTTTTGAGGTCAATGTGGATAGACATTTATCCTCCCGCAGCCCTTCTGAGGCGCCATAGGTTTCCAGCCTTTGCGAGAGGTTATACATAAAAAAATACATCAAAATTCAACTACCTACATTAATTGTGTCAGATATTTGTAATCGCATTGGGTAAAATTACATTATAATAAGAATAATTTCAAGACTGTATATGCTAATAAAATAAATTTATGATGATTTAGTTAATGTGAAATAACTAGCGGCCAAACAAATATACAACTTAACAGAGAGACAACCACCGGATGAGTTTCTGAAGTACGTATATGAGAGCTCCTTTAAAATGTACACAGATGAGATAGATATACAGAAAAATAGACAAGCCTGAATCTCTGCTATGTTGAACGTTTGTGATACAAACTTCGTTACATATTCTCATGTTTTATGTAAGAGTCCTGACGAAAAGAGCGCCTCACATATATTACACGCGATAACGAAATGCTAATCAAGTCTCCCTAAAGATGCTGGTGGTGTTACTTTTTCAACACGTTTTATCTTCAAGTGTATGTATGCATGTACCTACGTATGTATGCATCTTTCAACGTAAGTTTCAAGACGACTGATTGATTAGAAAATTTGCACAGCTATTAAGGACAGAAGAGAATACAGTAAATAAATTAGAATAAAATATATTTGAGTTTTTTCCAAAATTCGAACAGGAAAAAAATTCGGAAAAAATTAATTTCCGAAAAAAAAATTACAACAAAATCTCAATAATTGAGGATTGTTTTTGAGTTTTTATTGCAGTTTGCTATCAAGCTGATGATAGGCCAGCTAAGTTTATAAATGCGAAGGATGAGCTGTGAACTGTAGGCGAGAAAATTATAAATCGAAATAATAAAGTTACCAGCAGCATTTTGTCAAAAAAATAAAATAAACTTACCCGTATTCTACGCATCGCAGCCACAATTTCCACTCTGCTTGTTGGCCTGGGTACGTCGAGCATGCCGATGTACTGAAACAGAGAAACACCCATAATTAGTTTTAGGATACTTGAAATAATTTCTTATTCTTCAGCCTCTCTGTCTGGCCGGTAATTCTCAAACAGATGTTCAATGTTCATATGCAGAAGAAAAAATTAAGTTTCAATAATGTATTAACTGGATCACGATGATGATCAACAGAAAAATACTGGAATTTGACCTGAATTGACGTAAAAAATGTATTCCATCAAATTCCCGAAACCACGTGACGTCGATATTTCCCTGCTGATGCGTGGGACGTAAAATCAAACCATTTTGTATAATTTTAATCGCTCTCATTTATCACTTCCCATAGGAATGTTTGATATGAAAATACGAGTGGTTTTTATTCTTGATAGCCCATACATCTTACAGATTCTTATACAAAAACGAATAAATATACACCTGAACTAATAAATAGAATCACAGGCGAGCTGCAAACAAAGATTTGTCTGTGAGACACGCTCAAAAATAAATAACAATTTACAATTTATTTCGGAAGGTGACAGGGGTATGCTCGCAGCAATTCTAGGAAAATAGTAGTGACAGTAACGAGAAATTCTGTTTATAGTGCAGTGCATTGTCCAATTTCCAACTCCAGATCATAGTGAAGAATTTTCTAATTCGAAAAATTCTTATTGTAACATTGTTACTATTTTATTTATATTATTACTAATTTATTGTTATTAATTCTTATCTGAAAAACTGCTCTATGTAGCTTAACAGTGTAACAGTAACAATCATGTGTTTATTCACATATATGTATTGAATGTTTTTTAAATGAATATTGCCATATTATTATTCAAAAGTAAATAAAAAGGGCACCGAACCACTTTTCCATGTCCCAGCGACTGCTTCTTACACCGTAAGCTAATATACAGAGAAAAACCGACCATGATGATAAAATAAAATAAAATAAAATAAAATAAAATAAAATAAAATAAAATAAAATAAAATAAAATAAAATAAAATAAAATAAAATAAAATAAAATAAAATAAAATAAAATAAAATAAAATAAAATAAAATAAAATAAAATAAAATAAAATAAAATAAAATAAAATAAAATAAAATAAAATAAAATAAAATAAAATAAAATAAAATAAAATAAAATAAAATAAAATAAAATAAAATAAAATAAAATAAAATAAAATAAAATAAAATAAAATAAAATAAAATAAAATAAAATAAAATAAAATAAAATAAAATAAAATAAAATAAAATAAAATAAAATAAAATACAATAAAATATAAATTTCATAATGTTAATATTATTATTATTACGCCAGCCTCTTCCATTTATCAGAAAGGTTACATTTCCTACATCAAATTTGTCTACACCAGTGCTTCTCAACCTAATGCATCTTGCCCACTGTCCACTTTGAGATTTTTTTCCTAGAGACCCACCCATTTTTCTCCTTGTCCTTTTTTTCTGTCTTTTAGGACAGTTAGGACTATGGCACCCGGGCAAGTTCCGTGATTTGCGCCCCCCTTCTAGACATAACCCTCCTTCAACGAACATCCACCTTCTCCAAGTAATCTGGAGAGCCAAAAGATCCTCTCTAGTCGCTTGATGTGTCTTTTATATCATTATGTTTTACCCCACGTTGTGCCCCCTAAAACCTCACGCGATGTTCTGGCTTCTTAGGCCCTAATAGAATATCGACGCGCTCTACTCTTCTCGAAGTCTTCTACCGCCCCCCTAAAAGTCCCAAACGATCACAAGGGGGCGTTATCGCCCACGTTGAGCACCTGTGGTCTACACCAAACAGAATCAAGTTATATTCGTATTTCAGGAGCTAAAAACCCTCTCTAGTCGCTTTATCTGTCTTTCTTTTTCTATTACGCTACCCACGTTCTGTCTTCAAAATTTTGTGGCCCCCTAGAACCTCACGATCGATGTTCAGGCTCCCTAGGCTTCTCCATACCCTCTTAGAACATCGACGCCCCTTAATTTTATTGGAGTTTTCTACCGCCCCCAGAAAGTCACCAACGTCACCTAGTTATATTTTTATTGAGCTCGAAAAAATCTGATTTATTTTTATAAACACAAAGTTTTGGTCGCTGCTGGCTGATTTAAAATAAAAATGTTCCATTGGGAACATCACGTAACCTTGGTCTACTATACTAATCCGATAATGAACTTTTGCCAAACAAATGTTTACGATACAAATATAAATACAAGAATATCATTTTTAATACACAATTTTTGGCAGTCATAATAGTGACGATATGAATATAACGTTTCCCGTTTTAATTTTGTTGTGGTTACACACAGTTTGAAATAGTAGCGGATTTGAAAACGGTCTTTCTAATGAGCTTTTGTGTATATGGGGTAAGGTTAAATTTAGAATTCTAAATCATATTTTTTCGCATGTACTACGTTCAAACGCGACATTAATTTATGGATTGGACAAGAGCGCAACAAATATCTTTTTTGTAAGGGTCACACATGGAAAACTCTTCAGAAATATCAGTTTCCAGCAAAACTTTACTACAATTTAAACCATTTACAGGCATACAAAAAAGCATTTTATGGAATCGGAAAAAAGCTGGTCCACTGCGGGATTCGAAACTCACACCTTCTGATTGCCGGTCAGAGATCTTTACTAACACAAACAGTGGCGCTTTACCTCGAGATACGAACGACGCCTGTTGTTATGATTTCCCAAAATAACGCCTTTGTGGAGTAGAGAGGTTTTGAGATTATGGCGTTATGGTGTTTTGGTTTACCAATTTGGGTAGGATGGGGATAAATTGGTATATGATATTTACCAATTTTAGTGGTTTTCCAGGTGTTTTGAGGTTTTGAATATCATATTGACATCCAAGACTTATAAAAAAACATTTTGTAGCCCTTTGACGTTTTCAGGAAAGTGCGGACGAAGTGCCTGCTTAGCTCAGTCATCTAGAGCGTCTGATCGGTAATCAGAAGCTGTATGGTTCGGATCCCGCAAAAGGCCACATTTTTTGTAATTCGAATTCAAATATCGGTTTCCATCTTACTGATGAACGAGTAAATAATTGTCATGGTTGCTTGTTCTTCACTGACACAAAAAACTGGCGTCTTCCGGTCAATGCGCAGTTGGAGAGAGACGTATTCGAAGAGATGGATGAGTTTTAAAGCTAAAACGTCAATACAAAATACTGAAGGAGCGTGTTCTGGTCTCAACCCCCTTTTATGTATTTCTCACAGATACGTTTCATTAATCCCTGTGGTCTACATTCAAACAGTTTTAGATAATTTATTGGTATCACCAACCTTATAATCCTTTTGGCCTTTCACTGTGCCCGCCATTTGTTTTCTCCTGCATACAATAGCGTAGTTGTACGGCGCCATATTTATTTTTGGCAGGCGTACATATGTGTTATGACGTCACTTGCGACTTTAAATTTACACGATTCAGTGTGCAGGTGATTGTTTTATATTTGCTTATTACGCTATAACGCGTTGCCAATTCCGTCGCCAAGTCAAAGATCTAGTCACCGTAGACCAACCTTGCCTGACAAGGGTAAATTTATTATTGGCAGAAAACGAATTTTTGAATATAGTACCGGACAATCGTAATGATGGAATAAATCTTCATGATGAGAAATGGCCAAGAAAATGGTTTTCGTTTCTCTCACGGAATTTTGACACCTGTATTAAAAACTGACCGTGGATTTCAGAATAGAAACAAGTTTAAAAAAATATCGGCCTCCCAAAAGATTGTAACATGTTTACAGTGGGCCGCAACCTGACAAAAATTGATAAACAACATTCAAACTTCAAACAGTTGTCCTTTTTTAATTGCAAACTTTTCAAAATTATGAGGGATTGTGAAAATTCCTGAAGCAAAATTAGAGTATTTCAATGTTTTTTCTTCACTGTTTTTCCCGCCACTGGACCGAATTCAAAAGTTTAGATTAGTAGTAATCTAAATTTAAGGAGTGTCAAGAATAAGTAGTCCTATCACATTTATTCGAAATCCAGGGCTATTGGGATTTATCATTTTTTTTCATTGAAGCCATAATTTCGCCCCATTTAAAATGTTTGAATGTGATCAGAGACCTTTATAATTCCTAGATCTATCTATATTTTTCACTGTACCTGTATCTACATCTACGTCGCTCTACCACTAAGTCTATGCCTATGTCCATCTATATCTCTATATCTTCTAACTCTTATATCTCTATATGTATTTTTATCGCTATCTCTACCTCTAGCAAGCAAAGTTAGAAAATTCAATTTTATAATAAAACAAATTTTTCTTGTATCTGTATCTCTACCTCTACGGCTAAATCTACATCTACGTCTGTCTATGTCTTAATTTCTGTATCTACCTCTATCTCTAAATTCAATTACATAAAAATGTATTGATCCCCGTATCTGCATTCTGCATCTCTTCCTCTAACTCTAAATCTATGTCTACGTCTATTTCTATGCGTATCTCAATCTTCATCTCAACCTCTATGTCCTCTATATATTCTCTCTTCTATCTTACTGTCACTTATATCTCTATCTGTATCTTTATCTCTATTTCTATCCCTAGCACACAAAGTTTCAAAATTCAATTTCATAAAAAAATGTTACCCTACAAACACCTAAACAATAATGTGTCTCGATTCATTTTGAAAATACATTTTTTTTATTTTGTACCACGACAAAGGTGGTAGACACTGCCGATAAGCTGGTATATCGTTTTCCTTTAAACTAATATTATTTCAATAATTTAGATAGAATTAATTTATACTCAAGGATTCAGCAATAAAACTCGTTTTTCTGTGACGCATTTCGCTCCAATTTAGAAACATCGTCTCACTGTCGAAACTGTCTTGTTACCAAAGAGGCTACCCACGTTATTTTACAGTTTTTATAAACAGCCAATTTTGACAATCTGACAATGCCATGAAGGTTGAAGCGAAACGAGTCACTAAGAACCGAATTTTATTTGTGAGACCTTGTATTTGAAATAATGCATTTTAGATGATCCAAAATGACTTTGGAAGGTGACACTAGTAGAAGTACAACCACTGGACCGCGCGGTTTTGTGACAGGTGACTAAATCCGGTCTACCTCAAGGTTCGATGACCGCTCTTCTCATCTGATGCAACTCTAACCAATATCAGACAAAAACCAACCGATGTGCATTAACCTTGACTTACCGCAGCACTCCATTTCTTCGTCGTCTGGATACTTTTTTTTGACAAAGACTATGGGAACTAGTTCATTTAAGTAGGCAGGATTAGTAAAAGTGATTTCGCAATCGATTATCCATGCTTTTGATATTCAAGACGCTGTTCATGCACCGTGAAACGGGTACGCTTCATCATCAAACGTGATTTGCAGTTTTTGGGATGTTTACTCCCATTCAAATATTATATAGACTGCGTTGTTATGTATTTTTTCGTAGTCCCATTCTAGCTCAACAAAACCTATATTACGCATGAAGGTTAATAACTCGAATGACCTGTATCTTCCATCCATTTGACTTGTACAATACTGATCGCCAATATTTTGAGTCGTAAATAGAATAATAATGACGCAGATCAGTCCGCCACAACGACGCATCGTCGTTACTCCGCCATCTAGAGCGCACTAAACAAAATAGTCATCGTCAGTCCGTCACTGCTGTTTTCATGGCGTTGCTTCTGTTTGATCAGCAGACGCTGGTGTGGTGGACTGCTGCCTGTGATGCCAAGTCGTGCATAAAAGCCTTAAGTTACAGAAAAATGCAAGAGACTAATTCAGTTTTTTAAACAGTTTGTTTTGATTTTGAGACTGGTGAACCAGGATGAGGAATTATGAACGTTTTCCCCAACGTGAAAATTTTCTGAATTGTTGAAAATTCGATTCAAGTATAATGTTCTAAACTGATATCATTACGTCATCAATCTGCCCTACGCAATTTTTTTCCGAAGCCATAATATGATATGCTGTTTTGCTTATTCGTTGTTTTATATTCATAACGAAATCGGGTGACCTGGCAATATAATTAATTTTTATTTGGCAACGCTGGCAACATGCAAATATGTTTAGAGCCGGAAATTAGCCGGCACCCTCCAATATCCGCACCAGATCGCCCAGCCTCGAAGAATTACGGACAAATCGAAACACCATCAGCGCCAAATCAAAAATCGATTCATGAACGTTTAAGTCCACGTGATTTGAATTGAAAATATCTTAAAAGCTTTCCCTTCAGATTCCGCATTTATCGGATTTCAATATGGAACACCTACGTCTTTGATTAATAGATCATGTTTTTATATATTATTAGGAAAAGCATTTCTGACAAACTATGTAATTATAGAAAAATTTATAAAAAGAATGAATATTGTTGTTTTTATCTACTCAAGTTGCAATCTGATAAAAAAAAATTGTGAATAAAAGGTTTCGTTTTTTTCTCGTTGAGTAAGATTCAGTAATAAAAAATATATGTTCCCATCAAAAAACATGAGTGACATTGACAAAATCTTTGAAAATGCAGTCAATATCGAAAATAAAATCAACTTTCATCTGAATGTTTTCATCTGAAAATTCCCGTTTTCGCGCTATACGCCTTTCTCAAGTTAAATGGGCCACCTGGTATAATGAATCTTCTGTTGGATCAGACAAGAGAGCGGTTTAATGATAACATTATATAATTAAATATAATCATATAACACAATTTTTTATCGGTTTTGTTTGGTAACAAATAATAATTAATCCAAATATCTAAGCAAACATATACATACTAATATTATCAACAACTACATTGGGCCCAGCTGAACAGGCCGCAATATTGCTATAACTAAATGTCATCTAGGAACACGTAAATCAGAAAATAATAGTTCCGATAAACCCTAATGGACACAATATACGGCGTACGGTCAGCAATTTCATTTTAAGGTTAATTATTGGCAGAACGAGTTTACTTAGCCAGCTATCTATACAGCTAATGGAGTGGCTCTAAGTGTTATCGTATGAACCGTTCGACCATACAAGATATAGAATAAGCATTATTATTATAATCGCAGAGATGTGGATGTGCTAAAGTCGTCAGATTATTAGGTATTGAAATGCACACTTTTCAGCCATCGTTCCTTGATCTGACGCGCTCGAGTATTTCGAAAAATCGATTTTCTTTGACGATCAGAAGATCGACTATACCCCTACACGCGCGGCTCTATATAGAGAGCATACACACAAAAAGATATTCTCAAGTAAATAATTGCAATATTCTTGTAAAGATAAACTCACGATAAGAACATTTGATCACACTCTAAGACAATTTATTTTTATTAATTTTAACCAAGAAAAATATATTTTCAAATTCAAATTCTTATTCTAAAGAATATAATTTTCTTCAAAACCAAGATTTCAATGCTTTCCTAACAAATATCCCTTTTTTTGTAAGGTATCATATTTTCCAACAGAACCATGTTTACTTACGAAGATCTTGCGATTCGCTCCAAGTAATTCATTTACTTATTTTGCATGCCCATCTCCTTCAACGGCATTTCAGCGGTACGCGTGTGTCTGTTTCGTGCACCTTATTTTCCATTGGATGATGGGTGAGCTATCAAAAAGTTGGGGTTGTGACTATTGTGATGATCTCATACAAGTGTATAGGTGTTAATGTGATATGAGTGATATGTGAGTTGTGAATAAGTGCTATTACAAATGATGGACGTATATCTTCTGCCTTAGTTACAGGTACATAGTTTTATATTATGTTTATCTGTACAAAACCTTCCAAGCTTAAATTAGACGCAGATATAGATATGGAATAAGTTTGGCAGAGTGTTAACACTGTTTTGGTTCTCCTTTTTAACGTTTTTTAACGAACTAGCAGTAGCTTTGATAACAGCTCATCGAAATTACCGAATGTTCATCCTAATAATGAATTATATAATGAAGTTTGATTACCTGCGATTAGGTTAGATTTTCTCTGTTTTGTACCAAGATTATGATATGCTCAATTTGAGATTTTGGTACTCGTATACTGACTTCTAAGACTTTCCGAGATTTGAATTGAAAATATTCACTTAAATCAACATTATATGATCAAAAATGCATTATTCTTATTTCAAGATGAGATGGAGTCTTTGCGCATATAAGAAAATTTCGTATACTTCAATGAACACACATATTCTTGGTCTGAAAATTTATTTTTACGAGGGTCACGCTGAAAGTTTTTAGATACAGAAAAACTACAAGTTTTTTTTTAAATGGCGACCTCATAACTTTTCTTTGATCTCCAAACCAATTACAAACTGTAGCCCTATAAGGGACAGAGTCCCCAAAGCAACTCACTATACTTTCGTGACATTCCGCTTGTTTTAGTCCCTTTTTAAAGTCATACAACATCATGGCTCGAAAATCGCGACTTCTCGGTTCCATTTTCACGTTAAAATTCGGCCAACACTTACAGTCGAGACCGTTGCAAGGCAAGAACTGAACGATTCAAACGCAGCCTTTGCGTGTGAGCACTTACAACTTTAGAAAAAAATAGCTGTGTACTCAAACTTGTTCAACCTTGTATAGATTAGGAATATCTAAATACTATCAGCGTGACCCTCGTATGTGTGAGGATATGATGGAAGTACTCAAAGGGTGCAAGGTATCCCCAATATGTCAAAATCCCCTAATGGGCTTCCCTATTATTAAAATGTGCTTGAATTCAATTTAACTGGGCCATATCACGTGTGTTCCAACGTAAGCAGTTGCATTCGACAGGCTCGAGGATAATGTTGTGAAGCAGGAAACAGGGCACGTGCATTATTGAATGGAACAGCTTGTCGTTTCCGAGATTGAATTCCTTATTAAATCCTACATACATACATGAGTTATACAGACATTAGAAATGTGTCAACTACATTACAACTGAGCTGAAACGTGTTCGCGATCAGCTTATTTTCTTTTTGAAAGGTTCCTTTGAAATGCAGATACGTATGTTTCTGAGAAACGTTCATAGATGCACATTTGGAAGTGATTTATTTTTTTCGCTCAACTGCAATACTGGCAACTGTGAATATTTCCTACATAAAAATTTGAGGATTTCCATGCCAACGATCGTATAGAATTTAGAGATGCGAATGCAAATGCTTTGAAATGGCGATAGGAGGTTTAATTATTTTATTTTTTAATTATTTGCCACTGAACTCGGGAAAATAAAATTGACATGTACACCTACTCCAATTTGCCCAAAATCGATGTAGGAGTTACTAGCTTAACCTAATTTTGAAGCATTATTGAACCCAAAAATAATACGTCATTACGAATCAATATTCATTGTTTCACTTCCACCAAAATCCTGAATGTCATTTGAATCAGATAAAATTTTGTTTACATACAAAAATTACGTAATGCCGAGCCTCCGAAACCGCGTTACTAACAAAAAACAATCATGCGTACCTAATCAATACTAAGAGTAAACGCGTATAATCTTAGCTAGCCATGAAGCGGTCTTTCAAGGCCGATCTGCAGGTGACCAAACAAACGAGTTTTATGATCGGCGACTGGGAACCTCATCGATGTTGTTTCTTATGCCTCGCTTTAAATAATTGCTAATAAAAGTTAGAGAATAATCCAATTGGCGTGATTTATCGTGTTTGCTTTCCAATAATTGAATGCGAAAAGCGATTTTATCACTGGAACTGTTTAGGTTATGGGACTGAGAAACGTGGGCTTCAGCCCGACACCACGTCGCTACACCAACGCAGTGTGGCCGGCGTGAAGCAATATTACGTCATGAGATGCCACGCTGCTGTGAATGTGAAAATTAACGCATAAAAATGTTAAATCGAGCCTATAGAGCATGGATAAAAAATTATTTTAATTCGGGGTCCGTTTTTGAAAACAATATATAACTGTCGCGGTTCGTTACTACTTTTTTTTCAATTCGATTTGAAAAAACGGGATATAGCTACGCATTGACCCACACCTTACATAAACTTCAATTAAGAACTAGGATAAGTAAGACGAATGAAATAGAAAGTACAACTATAGTCTTAGAAGTTACCTAAAAGGTCGACAACAGAAGCTCGGACAACAGAGAAAAATACAAAAAATATTCCAGAACTTGAGAAGTTTAAAAGAAAGATCGGCACCGTCTGTGAAGTTTACAACTCCCTCGCATTCAAAAGGCGGCAACTAAGTTGTAGCTAGAGGCAACTTGACAGATAAATGTGCTTCCAATTCAAGCGAAAAGGAAAAGGGATGGCAAACATTTCGAAGTGGAAGATGAAACTTTATTGGCTGTCGCAATTAGAGGTAAATGCCCCAAAGGCTGGAATACACTTTCTTCTTTACATTTTGTTTATCTGATAAGTAGGCTGCATTTCTTCTTGATTTGATATATTCAGGCCCGACGAGAGGAGGGGGGGATGCCCCGCCTCCGAGATCTAGAGAGGGGGGGGCGTGTATCTGAAGGAAGCCCAGAAATGATTTAAAAAAATCAATATTTCACGCTGCAACACACCAATTCTTTTGAGGTCTCTAGTGTAGGATAGTTTTTTTGCTGTAAAACTTTTCAAAGTGGGGCTGAATTGCAGAATGACCATCAATCAACAGTATCAACCCCAATTGTATTTTCGAAATTCTATTATTTCTATCTATTATTTTATTTTCATCTTGCAATGTTCCAAATGCTCTTTGATTCCTTTTTTCCTAACCTATGGAAAAAGGAGGAACTAGTAAAGAAAATACCATCAACAGATGAGGACGAGGGAAACAAGAAAATTGGTGTAACGACTGGCGCGGCAGAAAAAGTGATTCCCGAGTTAAATTGAGGGATTAGGAAGAGTTTTCGTACAAGCTGGGACATGTTGTGTAAGCCCCAATCTTACCCAAACAAATTTCACTGGGATCAGTTGCTAGTAACGTTATTTCAAGACATACAATATTTTCTGATTTTCTCAAAATAAGATCCAAATGAAAGAGTTGGAAATGTTACAGAGAAAAATTATCAGATTGTTTATCCACTAAACTACACATAGAAAAAGAAATTCTCAATTCAAGAATTGCTATGTTCTTGCAAAAACATTTGATTTCATTCTAAGAAAATTTATTTGATGACAAAAATATGGTTTATTTGAACCAAAAAAAGTATATATTCGATTTCAATACTCATTCTCAAGAAATATGCTCTAGACAAGAAATAATTCAATGCTTTTTTAATAAGTATTCCATATTTTCTTGTAAGGTTATCATATTTTCGAACAGAGTACCGTTTATTTCGATCAAAAACACAAACAAGATAAGCTATCTCGATTAAAAAAGCTAAATGATTACGGCGAAGTCAATTTCTATAAATACCTCTGATGAAACTGATACTAACGAACTGAAAAAATTAACAACAAAAAATTATACCAAAACATGCACTAAAAAGTAAAAACATAATTACCTTATACCAGTATGATTATTATTGCAATCGGTTTTCGTTTTGTCAAACATTTTTCATATCTTATTTGGACTGAAATCTACCAGCCAAATCTAGCGGAAATACAGAAACTCGACGCTCAAAAGATACGAGCTCGTTTTATATTCATGGTTAGCTATTTCCTTCTTTTTATCGACAGATCTCAACATACATACTGTATGAGGTAACAAAATATGAATGGAAAAATAAGAGCTACATTTCAGGTTGATTTGAAAGGTAATGTAGACGCAAGCTTTGATTCCGATTTGAAATGAAAATCTTAAGGAAAAGATATTGTGGAGTAGGGAACTTGGATATTTGAGAGGCTTAAAATATCTTAATAGTATTGTAAGGTGATGTTTGAGTGTTCCTATGTGTGTATTCAAACCGCTCTTGTCAATTAATAATAATTAGAAAAATTAAAAAGGCAGCTGTAAGCCAAAGGTAAGCCTGCCTGGAATGCAGAAGGTTGTAGGTTCGATCCCCACTTTTTTCTAATTATTATTAGTTGTCCATTTACGGATTGCAGTGTTAGGATAGTATCACTTTCCTCTAGGGAAGAGTGGACGGGGGGAAAGATACGATTTCCGCCCCACAGCACATCAGTTTTTTAGGCGGAGATATTTGCCATCCTAATGGTGGCATATTAGCAGAAGTACACTTGTGCACAGAGCAGGACATCTATATATGCTCCGATAGTCAGGCAGCTTTCAGAGTGGTAATATCCCCTAGGATCGGATCACCACTGGTCCAGGAATGCAGCGCCACCCTCCAACACTTAGCCCAATCTAAGACCGTGACCCTCATCTAGGTCCCTGGTCACAGCAAGGTGCAGGTAACGAGAAAGCAGACTGCCTGGAGCTCTGAACCCTTGCTGGGTATTAGCAGAGGCCAGATCAATAATTCCCTGGATTATTGGGAATATAACGAACTGACGGAAGCATGGTTGGAGAGAGATGACTGCAGACAGTCCAAGAGGTTCATAGTAGGTCCCAACAAACGTAGGGAGCTATGGCTATTGAACCGGAGAAGGGATCCGCTCCACTTGTTAGTAGGATCCTCACAGGTCACTGCAGATTGAACAGACACCTGTCACTTATAGGAGTGGACAACGACCCAATCTGTCAGAAGTGGTGGGAGGAGGACGAGGCCTCGTTGCACTTCCTGGGAGAGTGTACCGTATACAGCGGCCTAAGGGCTGAGGTTTTCGGCATAGCAGAGTCTGACAGGGAAGAGTGCTACTCAGCGGAATGGTCGGACATCATGACCTTTAATAAAAGGTCTGGAAGGTTCGACACTAAGGAACTACCATGTCTGCCATAGTTCTATTGATGGCCTTCGGGATCGGCAAAAAGGGCCAAAGGTAGCCTACTTGCCATGGTTTGCCTCCCCGTTACTAATACAGATTGAAGTGTAATCCGGTGAAACTCTGTAATGCTCTTGTCAAGTTTGAAGTTCTTCTTGGAGGTAAATCTATCCCACACTCTGTTTGGCTGTATTTCAACAGATTTCAAAGGTGCCATCATTGTCAGACTTCTTCTAGAGAGTTGTGTGGTCTTTTATTGCGTCAAGTATGATGTCTCCCATTCCACTATTTGAATGTGTTCAGAATCCTTCTACTTTCCTCATTATTAAGTTATCACGTCCAGTTGAATCTTGTAATACATTTAGTGCATATTTCAATATCACGTCGCATCGATTAAATACATCGGTATAGTCAATTTCGGCAGAAAATTCAACAGATTCATAGCGTCCGAAAATGTATGATTCATCGACTATTTTTAATTGGCAAAGCGGATCGGCCAAAACAGTAATTAAACTCATACATAATTCAGAATTCTATTTATACTATTCCACCTATGATATATGCATTGGCATTTGTTTTCCATATGTACCTGTATAGCAAATTTTCACTTGCCACGCATACGAAAAGCTTTGTTGCTTTCGAGTTTGAGATTCGCTCCTCCAGAAGCGCTGCGAAATGATTATATCCAACAGTTCTTTGATGTACTACAAGAACAGCATTGGATAAATATCAGATCCCTGAGAAACACCCGCAATGATCGTGCACTCCACATCACCACAAATAAGAAGCGATCCCTGCAAAGACTATCCAACCAGTTTCACGAACGAAAACAAAATTATTGTAATGTACGAAGCGACCTCAGCATTACGCAAATTCAACGGTTACATTTCAAGGCTCTCACGCTGCGGGATTTTGGCGGGCTTTTTTCAAGGTGGAATGTCAAGAGAGTCCACGACCTGTTAAATCGACTTCGAAAAATATATCCGCATATGTTTCTAATATTATTGAAATAAAATCTATAAGGTAGTCGCATTCGAACAAATTTTAAAAAAAAATTAGTTTATCTCTATGAAATTTTTAGAAACTGCTACTCTAACTGCAATGATTATTTCTACATTGTGTGTCTCTGTTGGCTCGATAGATGGCGCCAATGCTTTCGAGCATCTGCTCACTATCGAAATTGTGTAAGTATTCAAAAATATTTTAATAGATCGGAAAATATTTGATTTGTTAAAATCAGTCATAACGTCTTGCGTTGATCCAACAACCATTTCTTTACGCAAGACTTCAAAAGGACCTTTCAATACAATCTTGAATAACTCTTGATATAACAACAGACCCACGACTGTCGTTATAACCGGGTTCAACTGCAATTTGAGTATCTTCGAAACATTCGAAATGTGTATAAATTTATTATGATTATATTCCCGAATAAGTCGTCGTTATAAGTGTGAGAAGGCACGCGAACGCAGGTGGATTCACATCAAAACGAAACTTGGCAACACCGCACTATCCGATCGTGGACTTCTTATACAGCCGCCTCCACGATGGACGCAACGAGCTAGCAAAGGGTCTCTGAACTTACAGGAAGCTTCTACATCAATTTACATACGGACAAAGTGTGCCATTGAACATTGAGGATGAACATCGACGATTATATGCTAATCCGATTTACATATTACGGTGGTTCCATACTTTTTTCGGTACGATGATGCTATAATAGGACGTCGATAGTGTAGGTATATTTTATTTAGTATTATTCGATTGTTAACAACGAAAATCGACTCGTGAGAATTAAGAATCTAAGATATAATAGTCAGCAACTCTTTGATTAGTTCATGTAGATTGATGATGCTCTTACTTTGTGAAAGTCTTCCAGCCTTGCATAATATTTATCGTGGCTAGCTATTTTTCTATTAAATTATTTCTTTTTTTTGTCTGTCTTAGGGGAAACTATTTTTGACGACTGCATTTGCAATAGTGTCAAGGGACACCCCTACAAAAGCTTATCCATCGCCTTGCTTCATGTGATAAACTAGTTTATTTCTTAAGATATCTCACGTTATTACTCGCGTTTTTAGATATTTTATTCCATAAGCTATTTTATTCTTCCTAATACTAAAAGATCAAATTTTGTCAAACAATTACTAGATACTAATCATAAAGTGGGCAACGAAGATAAAATGAGTGTATTTCATACTTGCAATGAAATACATGATCTAAACTTCATGGAAACATTAGAGATTCTAAAATACCTGAGAAATCCTGATTTCATTGCAGTAAATGAACAGACTAATCTTTTAAACTCAATTTTTATCGATACACTACTATAAGTTTCCATCTATTTGTATTCTAGGATGACTTACTCTTGAGATATCTCAAGTCATAGAGTGTATTAAGAAGAATGAAATAGTTTAAGGAATAAAATATCTAAAAACCTGAAATATCGTTTTGACGAGGATGGTTTATCTTAATACTAGTGCAAATGCAGTCGCCGAAAATTATTTTCCAAGACAAAAGAAATAACAAATAAATAATTCAATAAAAGAATATCTAGATAGGATAAATAGCATGCTAGATTTGAGAGCCCGACTTTTGTACCCAGGATAGGATCTAGTTAGCTGGTTGGCAAGTAATCTGGATAGCCTTTGTTAAAAGTCAAATATGACAGTCCGACGATGATTCGTGAAACTGTGTTTTAAGTACACAATCCTTTTATCTTTGATTATTTGTCTCCTGTAGTTATTTTTTACTTTGGACAGTACAAATCACTGTCGAATCCAGAACCTCTTTGCGCCGAAGCAGAAACTGTTTTCGTGATCTCTCTTCATACATTTTTGCTCCTTGGAAAAACTTCAGCGTTTTACAAAGAGTTTATTCTCCAATAATTACCATGTACAGCGTTTTAAAAAGCAATGTGAATAGACATTCATCGATTTCCCAGCGCTTCTGGAGAGTTATAGGATTTCTCCATAAAGAAATTCGTTGAGTATATCTAACAATTAAGCTCAGCGCATTTTCCATTTTCGTTAGTAATGTTCTTCTCGTTGTAGATTATTAAAAGTACCTCACCATAACTGTACGTATATTGTATACTCATATATACCATAATGTATAAGCTTAGAGAGTTCTTGTCTCTGTTACACACAATAGATTACAAGTATATATTACGATGCAATTTATTTATCGAAATGAATACGGAAGAGCAAGCACATCTGGCCGTAAATTACTAAATCAGTATCGGGTTGCGTTGGGTCAGTCGGAGAATGTGGGTGCGTCACTAAACATGACTCCAAATAAATTATTATTATCAATTAGTACGAGCCATTTGTGGAAACAAAATTGTATTATCATTGGATTTTTATTTGTTCAATAAAAATCGAATTTTCTCGAACGCTGTACGTGGCTTTAAAGGAACTTATATTATCATAGAACGTTTTGTATTCTACATTTTTTTTTTATGCAGAAATAACACCATTTTCAATTATATATCCATCGGATGAACGATGTAACAGCTGCTGGAAGTGCAACATAACAATTATCATCCCATTAAACTTCACATACATTTGAAATATCGCACACACTGAATGCTGTGCATTATCAAATAACATCCTGAGTATTGTTAACATGCACTCACTTTATTGCAGTTGCGCTCAGTAAGCAACTATAATGTATCGTGTAATTTCAAACAGACTGAGCTGAAATTAAGTGTATGCCCTCCACTATGCACCAGACCTGCCATAGACATACATGTTACGTCTTCAGCCTAGACTCGTCAGTATAGCCTCGCGGTCTAACTGTAGAGAGCAATTGGGTGGTATATACGTAACACAGTCAAGCGTGTGATAGCAACATCAACACTCATCTCCAAGCGTCGCCCATTAGCAACTCACGAAGTCAAAGGTCCTAACACCTCGACTGCCTTGAAGCGGCAACAGATGTCCCTTACGCCATCTGTCAACAAGGGTTAACTGATTTACAGCGACATCTCTTGTTTTTCGTAAACACTATTTACTATAGTAGGTCGGATACAAACTGGGGAGCATACACTTAGTATCAGTTATCAGCTTCTGACGTCAATGGGTCGAAATAACGTCGTGAAACGACATGTTATTGTTGTTCAGGATGAATCGTCTGAAACAATCAAAGAATGTTCGGTTCGAATCCCGTAGTAGGCTAGATTTTTATTTCTCAATTTCGGAATGCGGATTTGTACACCGGCTGCCATTTTGCGGTTATGCACCAAACTAATTGTCATAAAAAGCATTTCAGAAACAATAAATGCTACAGGGTTTCACATTGTTTTACAGTACTTACGCAGTTTGAACAGTAATATTGTGTTAGTACCCACCTGTAACAAAAAGTATTCTAGGTTAAACTGTGATCAAATGATAAATCAAGTAACATTGATGAATACAACTTGTGATGAGTATGGATCGCTTTATGGTGCGCAAAATGATGACTAGCAATACGTGGGTAGATAAGTTCTATTTAGACTATGTACAGTTACTTTTGATTAGCATAATACAATACGAAAGCAACCAGTTCCTCTGAAAGTTATCATCTTTCTACCTTTGTTGCTATGCAAAATGTAAAATCAATCAACCTCACACAATCTGTATATATTTTTAACAGAAATTGACAAAAATCAAACAAGACGATTGGTATTTATTTTAAAATAGTTCGAAAATGCCTAACTTTTGGGACGTGGGTCTATCTATAAAATAATTATAAAAATTAAAAAAGCAACTGCATTCTCGTAGAGACATGAAATCGTATTGAGTAGATCCAAGTATCTCAATTTTCTAAGCTATTGCATCTGCATATTCCCCGAACTATTTGCTTTGCAGTACGGAATGTCAGATCAGTCAAGCAAACACACCTGGGTGAAATGACTGTCAAGTACATAGACCCGGTCAAATGCAGGCTCGTGATGCACGTTTCACTGACTCGCAAGGCCAGCCGAGCGTGAATCAGTTTGCTGTAGTGTTGATGTGTACTGGAGGTTGGACTAAATACGCCAGTGCCGCTCAGATCTGGTTAATGAGCTACAGAATGCTACAGAAAATATAACCTAGTCGGCCAGTCTCAAAATCAGCGGCGGCTCGTCTTTTCTCGTATGAACTGGTTACCCATGCTCTGTGATGATGATCGACTGGAACCCATCTTTGTCAGTGCACTGGTCGATGTGTGATTGTGTATTTTCCGTGACATTTTGTGAATTCATTTCTATTCCAGGCATTCCATCTCACACTGTCTATGAATTTCAAAAAACAACATTATATGACTTTTTTTCGGCCAATGTGCATATTACAAGTCAAACCTGGCAACAAGGTCCCGCAAACAATGTTGTTAAAACATCCTAGTAGCAGCTATATTTGTCGGTTGAAACTTGGATGATGATAATAATAACTGTCCGGAAATAAATACATTTCACTTCTCATAGACTGTTGAAATGTTCCTGTATTTTGGAATCGAAATCCCTTCTGATGTATTTATGGAGGCGGAGCATAATTATTATGATTACGCGCATCAGAAGCTCATAAAGTAAGTGGTTTTATTGCTGGCTAGAAGCTACGCGGTAACCGCGGCTGCCACATGTTATAATTTATAACGATCATCATTCATAAAAATAAAAGTATTAATGAAAGGCGGCATAGCATAACAGTTACTGTTTACATATAAACGCAATAAAAAAAATTTAACCTCGAATTCGAGATATTATTTCCCTGTTTCAAAATATATACATCTCGAAAAACCATGACACTCATGTCCATCTGTCTGTTTGTCTTGTGGAGTAGTAGAAGTCTCCCTTCACTCATTCTATCCTCCAGTTATCTACTAGGTAAGGCGTCCCCTATGATTTACACCCCGATGAAATCTACGAAGATGGAGTGTATGCAGAACAATACTGCTATTCAAAGCTTGTCCTATTTTCCAAGAAAATCTAACAGACAGTAAAAAAAACATCGTCCACACTCAAAGGAACATTTTCTTGGAAGTATCTCAAAGTTACGCTGTTGCTCCGAGGCAGCGGAGTTTCAAATGTTGACAGACAAGGATATAATTGGATTTTTAACGATACCCCGAGTTTTTTTTGTATAAATAGCATTTTAAGACGCAGCTTAAAAAAGGAAATACAGCAGCTTGATTAAATTGGAACTCTCCACTTTCCCTTTACCCATATGTGATTGTGGAGGAATTTCTTCGGGTAGGTAAAGTTTTGCATACTCTATTGGCTTTGAAATTGGGTAGATATACTCAGTGTTTTTGTTCCATTTTTTTCAATAGACAACCTCATCAAATGCTGAAACGCCTATCGCGCTCTATTAACGCTATAGGATGATAAATCGTCAAATCCTTTTTAAAAGCCCAGATAAATACAAGGGGCTAATTTGTTTCATTTATTAAGAATGTTGATAAGTATCATAAATTATTATGAAATAACGATTCAACAACTTTGGTTGGATTTTAGGATTGTTGATCATGTTTTTTAAATATGAGGAATTATGGACATTTTCGGAAACGTGAACGTTTTGTGTATTTTTGAAATTTGAAAAAAAATCGAGGTTTTCACTGCGTTGAAGCGTTTTGGAAGAGGCTTGTTCGAGGTGTTGGAAGTTCAACCTGCTGAGACTTTTCTAGTGCTTTTTAGCTACAAAGTGGGAGATCGCACAAATTATATTCTTATCACCAGGCCACAAACATAATGTGCGAAGATGGACGTTAAACCGAGAAAATGATATTTTACAGTGTTATGCCAGCCCGTTTGCTTTCCATTAAAGAAGACTTATGTCTGTGGTAACAGCCGATAAAGTTTCCAGAAACAAAGAATATGATCCATAGTCTAGGGGTAATACGCTGAAAAATGATAAACTCTGTAGATGCTCATATATTATACAGAGACGTCTACATAGTTATTAAATAGGAGACAACTGAGTCATTCATCTAAATTCACCTAGCCAAGAAATGGAATCACATGCGCTTAAACAATTTTACTAACGTATCGTCTACCTCTACAACCTTTTCAGTTCCGTCGGTCTGCCTGTCTATCAACTTGACGCCATTTTCTCACACGATTCAGTGGTTATGCTGAGAACTGGTTTATAGAAAAATTGTAGGAATCCGAAAAATCATATAATTATGTAACCTAATCCCGGCGTGACACGACGTTCATCAATTTTCGTTCTTCAATCATTTCAACCTTTCCTGGTTACGTAAATTCTGTTAAGAATCTTTAGTAGTAGGTTGAGACATTTTTACAAGCTTTTAGTTAGCTTCAGTGTATGTAACTATGTTAAAAGTGTATGCTCTCACCTGTACAACAGACCTGCTTCAGACATGCATGTTTCGTCTTAAGCCTAGACTCTTCAGTATAGCCTGGCGATCTAACTGTAGAGAGCAACTGGATGGTATATACGCAACCCAATCAAGGGTGTGATAGCAACATCAAGCTATCTCCAAGTGTCGCCCTCTATGAGGACGCCCATTAGCGACTTACAGAGTCAAGGCTCCTAAAACCTGGACTGCCTCGAAGCGGCAACAGATGTCGCTGTAAATCAGTTTAGCGTTGTTGACAGATGTCGTGAGGGAGATATGTTGCCGCTTTAAGGCTGTCCAGGTGTTAGGACCTTTGACTTTGTAACATGCCAATTACAGAAATCACATTCTTTAATTTATAAGATTTTTTCCAAAACGTACAAGTATCACCCTTGCTATACCTCCAAAACGACACTACATCATCATTCTTATCCGTATTTTCAGCGGCCGGGCTGTGTGGCGCATTTTTTGCACGTGGTGCGCGGCCCCAGAAAATGATTCTTGCCCACTTGAGCGGAAATTATTTGAGCCTCAGTAACCGGGCCATTGCGGAGGGTTCGGAGGATTTAGATAAACGATGGAGTCATTTGTCACATTATTACTGCGGTGCGGCACCAAAAAAAATTGTTACTTTCCATCTGCTTAAAGTGATAAATGTCCATCATAAAGCGAGCCTTTACCCAGCTAATGTTATATTATTTGTGTCGTTCCGTTGCGTGGGCTTATCCAGACTTTTGAAGAGGCTCACGATTGGCCAGAAGAGCTGCGAGAAACTAGAACGGTGAGAAAAACCTTTCCAGTGGTGGTGTGAGGCGTGTTCTTGATCACCCTCAACAGCATCCTGAAAGGCAAGGATGATCCTGTCAAGATTTCTTTACCACCTTATGTCTTCCTTGTGTTTTAAGATCCAGCTCAGATGATCAGATCAGATGAACAGGACCAGGATCATCCTGCCAAGACTTCTGTACCACTTCATGTCATCCTTATCTTTCAGGATCTAGCTATGATGATCAAGATGGCCGCGGGTCAGCGATTATATTTTCAAGGTCATTCTGGTCAAGATCGATATCGTGTCCATTGTTTTATTTTGCCAATGGAACGTTGAAATACATGAAGCCAGCTCGTTGAACCTAGAAGCGTGAGTACATTCTTCGACCATATGCTTCCCAGGTTATAGTAAGGCCTGTTATAGCTCATCCTTAACAACATCCTGAAAGACATGAATCATCCCGTTAAGACTTCTGTACCACTTCATTATCGTTGAAAGAAGATGGTCGTCGGCCAACGGGAGCATTTTCAAAGTAATCCCAATCGAGATCCATATTAAACGTTCACCCAAGTTCACAGTCATGGCATCGTGCCCATTTTCATTTGTTTCCTTTTTGCCCATGAAACGGTGAAAGCTGATACATTTAGCAGCTCGTTGAACCTAGAACCGTAAGAAAAATCTTCGACCATAATTCATATCTGTAAACTCATAACGCTGAACAGAATCCGTACAAAGAAGGCAGATAAATTTCCTTTACGGTTTCTTTATAGGAGCTGCATCTCGGTCCGCGTACGAAAGGCGCAAATAAATCATTGCAACAGTACACGTCATTCCAGTTTTTGCTGGATTTATAGGTCAAAGTTTGCATTTCGAACCATCAATCAATCGCCTATTTGCACAACAGTGCTCTAGGTGATTGAATATATGAAATAATCGCTCAAGAAAGGGGCAGGGTACGATGTAGGTAGATAATTGTTAGTATATGGCTTATTAGGTAAAAAGATGAGAGTAATCAATTAAATTTTTTATTGATGACAGACGGGGCTAATTTGCGGAGAACAAGGGATGTCCTAGTAAATCAGTTCACCCTTGTTGACAGATGTCGTAAGGAACATCTTTTGCCATTTCAACGCAGTCCAGGTGTTAGGACCTTCGAATTCGTGAGTTGCCCATAGAGGGCGACACTTGGAAATGAGAGTTCATGTTGCTATCACACCTTTGAGTGGCTTACGTATATACTACCCGATTGCTCTCTACAGCTAAACCGACATGCTATACTGACGAGTCTAGGCTAAAAACCAAACATGCAGGTCTATAGCGAGGCGACACTTTGAGATGAGTTAAAATTATAAATATTTGAAAATTTAGTTATTCCAAATACATTTCAATTTTTATCCTTTGAGAATACTTGATACCTGTTAAAGAACCCTGTATATTTTATTCTTTTTTGTGTTTTTCCGAATTATCTTGGAGGTGAATATGTATGAAACCAGTCTATAAAAAACCATTTTGTAGGTGTTTCAATAGTCTATCAGGAGTAACCCAGAGGTTTCGATGAGTTGCATACTAGCTTTGATCCTTATAAACCAAACTAACAGGCTTGAACCGTATTATTTCTGGTATATTTAGGAGCTTCCCGTTTTCAATTTTCAGCATCCCAGAGTTGTTGATTTATGAGCTCCATAAGGAGGCAGTCTTCGTAAACACCGGCTAATAGAGACAGAGCGGGAATTCTGATAAAGTCGGAGCGTTCTGGATTCGAGTATCCTTGAAGGATGGGGTGCGAAGTGCATAGGGAAAGCTGAATGTTTGTCTATCTGACGGGAATATAAATGGGCAGAATGCTTGAAAAGTTACGCGGAATTGGAGGTGAAAACTTTGGCAAATTTATACGATTGGCATCGATTCTATTAACTGCGTTCTGCGAGACTTCACCGTAGCTGATTGCGTCTACCTAAAACGCAGGTGTTCGTGGGTTTGATCTCCACCACTGGTGACAATCTTGCCTTTATATTTTTTTAGTTTAGTCCCTCTTAAATTAACAGTACCTAAACATGCCGATACTCATTACTGCTGAAAATCTGACAACACTGCGACAACCCTTTTCAGTCATTCCACAAACTCTAGTGGCAGTAAAAAATCAAAAAAATTCAATTTTGTGTGTTATTGCCACTAACAGAAGGCTCTGAAGTTTTTCATGAAGTTTACTTCATGAAACATGAAAAACGAATTGAAAATTTTTCGCGATGACAATAGTCAGAATTAATAGATTTGAGGTATATTATCACCCTGTCACCCTTTCTGACCGGACTAAATGGATAAATTGCGAAGTAAGCTGACGCAATAGCGTTTGTTGATCCCGTTTTCCGTTTTGGGATTCGAAGTGGGATGGCAACCGAGACCCGAAACAAAAACAGTATCTGAAGTGTCTTTCGGTGTAGGGCCATGCGAAGTTTGATTATATTTGCTTTGCTGTAGGTACTCGGTGGACCACGAGGGGTTAATTGCTTTTCCGGCGAAACTTCACTACATGCAAGTTGATGAGTTTTACCACTTAATGGATTTTTTATCCCGCTTCTTTAGGTCATTGTACATCAATTTCGACATTTACTTACCACACATAAGCATTGGAAGTATTGCGATCTTGTTTTTCGAAGTCCATTTAATGCCTTTTTTGATGTTTTATGTAGAAAAACAGTGCCTTTTTATATGCAGATACCCTCTCGCAAAGGCAGAAGGCTAGAAGCGCTGCGTGAGGACGTGAGGATGCGCTCGTTTGGACCTCATTGTGTTTGGTTACTGATTACTCTTGGTGTTATCTGTTGTGATAGTATCTGTAGAATAAGGGCAAATCAGCAACCCTCCTTCGATATTCGATACTGTGGAGGTCCTTTGTTAGACCTGCTCGTTTCTGGATCGTGTCTAGGAGCTTCAGGAAGTGATTCGGAACGCATACTCACTCATTCAAGCAATGCTGGTCCGATCTGGGCCTGGGAGGAGCAGTAGCTGTTCCGAAAAATACAGTTTCCTGAAGCGTAAGAGAACCCCCTGCTTCTGGGAGGCCGACCTATCAAGTCCGGCAACATGATCGTGCCATATGTTAATATATGATTAATCATATTGATGGTAATTCCCAGAAGCTTTACGGAAGATGATTCAAGTATTGAACGCTCCTCAATCTCCAGAGCGGACAAACCAGCATGCGGCTCCTTCGTCAGGGTTGCTGTCTGAGTTTTCTGCGCGTTAAACTGAAATCTATTCGTAAATCCAACATTCCATATTGCTCTCAATATACAGGGTGTCCCGCTTAAAGTTAACCCCACTTTCTTTTCCTTATTCTTTGATCATTTTTGCCGCTCAAATAATTTTCTTGATTAATTATTCACGAATTTTCTGATTATGAGATCTGATTTTTTGTTGGTTGTCAATGTTTTTTAATGGAGTTCCCTTTTTTGTTTCAGTTTGGTGTGGCGTAAGGTGCAAAAGAACATATCAAAATCCGACAAGCAGAAGAAACGCCGTCTACATCTGCAAAGTGCTGAAGCAAATACATCCCGATACTGGCATTTCCAGTGAAGTGATGAGCATCATGAATAGCTTCGTGAACGACATCTTCGAACTTATAGTAGTTTCAAGTGAAGACACAATCAGCCAGATGTTCGATTATCTCTTGTCAGCAAAAAGAAAAGGTTCTTCTCAGTACCACCAATATTTGTATTGATAAAAAAGAATGTAATATTCCTAGATTCATTCATACATGAATACCCTGTATACTAGATCGATAAATGTCAATTGAATATCTTGATTTGCTCAGTATTATTCCACGTGATGAACTACTCTTTTTCGAACAATTAGAATGTGCAATTTAGCATAATCATAGTAGATGCTGATCATAACATCAGAATAATAATTTTGATACGGTTGTTTAGTGGGTATGTATTTGGAGGTGCGGAATGCGAATATGGCCATTTGAAAAGCGTAACTCGTCAGGTACGCGCTCAGAGGGCCGCCAGGGGCTCTCCCTCAAGTCCTGGCCCAAAATTGAGACCGGATTTGTTATTCAGCGCCCTTCAATTACCCAGATAACGATTTTTTGTCTTTTTGGAATTGGATTTTTCGACCAAAAATTTCTCCTTATTTCCTCGAATTTTTACGATTTTTGAATGTCCAATTTTGAACGCATTGCGAATCGAATTTCCTTTTATTTCTAAACTCTATCCGATGTAAAATTGTCCGCTGAATCCAACGGTGTTCACAGATTTGCGCTACGACGTACTGTTTTCTAAGATAAACATATTTTCTGAGAAAACGTATGAGAAGAGAGGTACAAAAATCGATCTTTCTCAAATAGTTGAAAAACACGTTTTCTGGGCAATTCTGGAGCGCTGATCACGAATTAGGTCGCCTTTTTTGCGTGAGATGTGTAAGGGGGGATCGAGGAGCTACCGGGGGAACCATTTTAATGCTTGTTTCGTCTGCAAATGTGCACCCCACGACAGATAAGGCTTTCTTAATGATCGAGGCGAATACAATATATGTCACTGCTATTAGGCAGAGTCCAAGCTGATAGGAAAACGCAACATGCATGTATATAGCAGATAATATATATATTGATTTTGAGAAATCCAAATTGTTTCAGAAAAGCCTTTAATAAGTTCTTTCTCATGACTATTAAAGTTTTCTAAACAGATTCTGTACCTATAAGGCATAATTGCATTGCTTTCTTGTTGTTGCAGACCACGTTTCTGTCAACAATTATCAGTAATTTGGATCGCATTTCTGGAAAGAAACCAACAAAAGATATACTTAATGGTAAAATGTTTATCGTATAATTGGAAAATGTGAATGGTATTTCTTGGGAAAACAGTACCGAGAAAAACACAAGATAATTTTGTTCATTGTATTAATAGTGAGTCATAAATCAATAAAATGTGATACAAGCCTTCATCTAACTATTCAGTCGTGATTGAAATATACACGTTTGTCCTAAGGAATCCATTATGTCAGTATATTTATCCACTAATTATTAGAGGAGATTATGCTTGGCCATTTCATTTCGACAATTATGCAAAGTAGGTACTCATGGGTAAAGGTTAGTTTTTCGCTTCACAAGAGGAAGTTTAATTATCATGATGATGATGTCAATGCGTAGTCAGTTCAAAGTTTTTGCAACTTCTGGTGGGGAGGGTGGATCCTCCACCCATCTCCATCGTTATGTCTCTGACAGAAAGTTGGACACGGCGAAGTCGATTAACATGAAGTACCGTTGGACAAACAATAAGTGTTCAAAGTGAGGAACAAGTAGTGAGGTAACGTTCGTAGGTGTCGCGTTACAACTTCCTCCGATCGAGTTACATAAAGGCAAGACGCTAGCCACTTTATGATACTGTAATGTGAACAACGACCGCTCGCCAGTACTTTCAATGAAACTGGAAGTCATCTGACGACCTTGGCGTGCCATTCGCCCAACGCTATTAGTCCGAGAATATTAGATATTGAGAAGTTATAGAAATCCTTGACAGAAATTGATTTCTTGATTGGGAAATGGTCTTATTTAATGAGGTTCTTCCAATTTTCCCGATTGAGTTTTACATACTGGATTGATGTCCACATAATACAAGCATCTAAAGCATAGGTAACAAGATAGAGCGAACTTGTGAGTGCCTTCAAAAACAAATTCTGTACTTTCTATGCACTTTTCTTCAATTCAAATTCCAATAATAGATAAAAATATTCAATAAACTGATATCACTGTTGTGATTTTGAAAGACAAGGTGTTGAAACTTCTGCAAAAGCCTATTTTTTTGAATTCGTACAAATTTTGTCCTAAGAATCTGTGATCGAGCAATAATGATGTGCTTCCAATGCCATATAATTCCTTTTCAACTTACGCTTTTTGCTATAGTTGGTTGGGCTATCCTTTGTTCGCAATAGATCAAGCACTTTTTGCTCCGGCATTCATTTCATTAACAATCAAAAAAGTATATACCATGATACATATTAACTAATATCCTACTAAAAGATATATTGATATCCAGTAAGCCATGAAGATGAATGCATATGATTCGAAAGCTAGGAATTGAATAAAAAGAGCCTACTTCGCAATTCTATTCGCCGTTTCCCCAATTGCAATAGAATATAACCTGACTGGTTATTATCGATAATTCCCACGTCTCAATGATCACTTGCTATATATCTGGCACCCATGTGGAACAGTTTCACCAAGTAAGAGCAAATCCACAATCGCCATGATCTCCTACTGCACCTGAACTATGTGTACCGTAGGCAGAAGGCAGGGTTCATTTGATCCAGTCACGAACAAAGGAAGGATGATGCTCCTGCTCGGCAGATGCACCGCCAGCTTGGCGAGAAGCAATTGTTTTTTCTTTGGTATAGTGTTTTATGACAACAGGCAAAGGCAGCAGAAGCATGCGAGAGGCGAAGATGAGAGATGAGCACAGTCGAGCTTAATTGCATAATCACGCTGCGCTATCATTTTATAAATTAGAAAATGTTGCTTAGCTCATAAATGGTGGCCTCCAGCTAATAAAATAACTTAGGCACTATCCTACACTGCTGCACAAAAGTGGAGAACGGCTTTTATCATTCTTTTCACTTATTAGGCAATTGATTGAGGTGAGATGCTATCCCCCTTTCGTTTTTTTGACGATTTTCGAACACCGACTTTTGAACCTTATCTCGAGGCGAAAACTAATTTGCCCTCCTATTGCTGGGACTCTATTTGATGTAAAACTTTCTGCCGAATCCCATGGTGTGCTTAGGCGCTACGAGCTTCCGTTCTCCCGAAAAATTAAATTTTCTGAAATGGGAAATGGGAATGCCGAGGGGGGGAGGTCAAAAATTTATTTTCTCCAAATAGGTCAAAAACTCGTTTCCTGCTTAATTCTGGGGCGCTAAGTACGAATCTGGCCTTCATAACTGCGTCGGATGTGAGAGGGCCCGAGGAGGTTTCGGGGGAGCCAGGGAAAACATTTAAAGCGTTTACTCCACCTACAAATGGGCACCTCACAAAATCTTAGGCTTTTTTAAAGATGGAATTCGAATTCTAAGCCCTCAAATACATAAACGTGTCAAGTATATGACCGAAAAAACAATTTTTTGCCTCATTGGAGCCATGCGTGCTAAATTTGAATTCATGTAAATGGTACTTAGATATCAATCTCACCCTCGGTTATCAATCTCACCCCCAAATAACGGTATTTGCACCGTTACGAATGCTGTTTCATCGAACTAGTCCTCCATCAGTGAGTACTGTATAGGGTCGATTATTTTGAGGTTACAAAACAGGTAGAGAAAGGCATCGAAAACGACAATGTTTCGGTGCATCCTAATCATAAAACGATGCCTACTCAACCAGCGCCTTATAATTTACGATGTCTTGTAAGAACCGCCACACCCACCAACATATTTTATGCATGAAGGAGATATTCTATTCGGCATTCATTCGAATATTCCTGTACCAACGTGATCGAATGTAACCAACCAGTTGAGTTGTGCTTCGACTGTTCCAACTTTATAGAGCTGACTACTCAAATACCTCACAGTAATATTCATCATTAATCAATGGCTATTACAATAAATGTATTGATTACGTAGACCAAGCACTTTTTAACCGATTTCATAAAAAGAGTAGGATGATTTTTTTCAATGTTTGTTACCTTAGAACTCAGTCACCGCAGTTGCATTGATGGCCAGAAGCACAACCAGAAAGTTAAGAACAAACTCCTCTCATATTCTAGCTCGTCCAAATCATTTTGGTCGGAAGCCAAGACTGTTAACCAGAACTTCTGCAACTCGTCCATACCATCACTAAAGAGATGGGTCCATCGCATCTACCCCGAAAGAAAAAGCAGACATCATGAGGCAGGTATTTGCTGCCAGTTATGCATTAAACGTTCAAAGAGGCACTCCACCAACTACACTCAGTGTGGGCTCAAGAAATCCAGAGATTAGATTTCAACACACAGATATAAAACGCTTTTTAGGAAAACTGAACTCCAGGACAGCTAGTGATTCAGACCAAATACTATCAATTTTCCTAAAACGTATTGCCCTACAGGGTGAAAGATCGGCCGAGTACAACCTACAACGATCGCCAATATGGTTTTCGCAAGCATAGATCTACGGGAGATCTTCTGGCCTATGTCACACATATGTGAAGCAGAGCAATAGAGCTTCACAGAGAGTCTTGATATATCGAGCTTCCATGAGAGACTTTTGATCAAGCTTGTTGTTTATGGGCTGCCACCGGGTCTGTGTCAATAGTTGGATCGTTTCCTGATTTGTGTGGTAGATGGATACCACTTACTATCATTGCAGATGTTCCTCAAGGATATGTCCTTTCTCACACAGACCTGGTGGCAGTTCTTAGGCAGCAAGCATGAACAGAAGTATCTCATGCCACACTATATCGACCCTTCCGATATATCGAGAACAACAACTCGAGACTCCATAAAGCTCAATTGCTCTGGTCCATCTTTAAATGATGTAGGCCAGAAAATATCTTGTGGATCTATGTTTGCGGAAACCAAGATCAAAATATCGAATTACATTAAAAATAAGTAACTTTTCAAAACTTGCTTCACACTATAAGAACAAGGCTTGCCCGACGACGAATGGGAATATCAAGAGTACGCAAAAGTATGAAATTATAACAGTGACCTCACCATAGATATCGAAGGTATCATTTTCATCATTTCATCGGAACTCGATGCACAATCGGTAAATGCATGTTAGGGAGTTTATTACGTGTTCGGACTAGGAAAAAGGAAATCGCTGAATATCAAATTACTTGCAGATTAAAGCCAGGAAACATTCCACTCTGCATTCTTGGCGTTTTTCTCTGCGCTTTATCAAGTTCCTTAAACGGACGTACGTTGAATGAGGAGAGTACGAACGTTTGTCTAATTCAAGGTTAGGCAAGCAATCTGCAGTTTTACAGATGCGTGGGAATTCGTCATTTAAAACAAAGACTGGAAGTACGGATTTGGAGCAACAGCATTCACTCATTCATTGTATTAGAATGTATAACACGCTTTATATTAGCTTCACCTGCATGTATGTATTCATGTTTGTAACGGAATCTTCGAAGGCTATTTTCACTCACTTCAAAACGTCAAATTTAAATTTTGCACACTTATCAAGACCGATGACAACAGTATAAGTTTGCTCCATTATTCATTATTATAAAGCAATACGTTTAAATTGCTGAAATTTAATATTTCTTCTTAACACATTTTTATTAGATTGACCTGTATCTATAGATACAGAATCTTTGACTCATCAGAGGCCCGTAAATGGAGAGAATACCCTTCAGACCCATTAATTAAGATCCATTGTCAAGTCGTATTCACGTGATTTCAAAGTACGAGGATTAATTCATTAACGAATAAATGAAGAACCGCCTTATTGAGTTATTGAAAAACAAACAAATGTTTTATTCAGCGTAAACGACAGCGTACCTTGCATGTACTGAGTAAATCAACTTGACTTCATTTTCAGTTCATTACATAGAAAAAAATTATTAAAATACGGTTACGTGAACGTTACAAAGAATCAAAACTGTAGAATTGCTGTGAACTGTCACGGAAAGGGTCGAGTTTAATGCTGTTAGAACAGCTGCCCTAAATATTTTGTGGGTTAAGTCGAGATTCACCCAGTTTTCAGCAAACATATTTTAGGTCAGGTTAATACAGTTGTTTCGCTTACAAAAATGTTAGTCGTGATTTGTGAAGGAGCAAAATTATTTTGTTTTAAAGGACGTCACAAATTAAACAACTGTGGAACAAAATAATACTTTATCATCAAGTGACAAATGAATTTTGTAGTAAAAAATACGAAGTTATTTTCGGCACTAATTAAAATACCCCAAACCACTATAATAGCAATTTGAGGAATCAAAAGTAATAAAAAGTTAAAAATGTATCTTTTTGTTCTATTTTTATAAGTATTTAAAATGCCAATGTCGACAATTAAAAGGCTAAAGACTACAACTTACAATGGTGTATTATATACAAACTTGAGATTATCGTAAACAAGTTCACGTAGAGTATATCTAAGCATACGTCTACTCTACAATAGAATACTTCAACAGATGTAATAAAAAACAGCAGATGGTTCAATGCATTTCATGATTTTTGAAAAAAAAACTAAAAACAATAATACAACATTGAACAAAAAGAAGACATAATTTTATTAAATGCCATAACAAATAATTAATCGAATTATATATGATTCAATGTATTTTATACTGGCCGCTGCTTGAGACTACCTACGTGACTGAAATATCGTTACTAACGTTTCGGCTGCTTCGTCAGCATTTTGTAAGAAGAAAACATTCTACTAAATGGGCCATTAAACATAAATATATGGACTAAAAACATCGGAGTACCATATTAAATTTTGTTACATATGAGATATGTGGTATTCGACATTGAAAACAACAGAGGCTTGTTGCCTTTGAATTAAGTCCTGTTTTGTATACATATTATTAGTAAAGTCTGTTATGAGATAATAAACTGAATGGATTTAATTTATGTACAATTCTTGCTGTCAAGGTTATTGTCATGTGATGAATGCAGAAACAGTGATTAAATTGACCAGAATATTTCATGAGGAAAAACGTGTTATTTTATTTATTTCTTTGTACGTTAGGAATAAATAAAAATGTATATAGTACCCAGACCTCTCCTGCGACGCCCTCTTAGCGACAGTGATAACCAATAATAAAATAAACTGTATTTACCATATTAAACATTCTATAAATGTTTTACCGATGTACCACTCGGTTACAAAATTTCGAAATTCATATGTCAAACTGTTGTACTAAGCTATCAAGATTAAGTATTACTGGCAAATTTATATTATGTGGAACGAACTTTTTCCGATGGTGCAGAAAAGTAATCCTTCAGGTACAGAATAACAGTAAAATTAACAGTCATTCGAAAATCAATAATTCCATTGTCATGATCAAGTCACTGACTCAAACATCAGACTATCGGATGTGTTGCTAATTGATAGATTCAACACTACACTACCAGCTGTTGACACAACACAAATATATGAATCAAACAGAAATCAGATTATGCTTTCTCAAGATAATAAAAAAAACATTGTAAATCGTGCCTCAGATTTAGCAAATCGACATATGAATATCTATTAAGTGACATGTATTCACTGATCGATTTATTCACCGATTCATTGAGTCATTGATTAAATGATTCATCTACTATTCTATTCATGGTTCATCTTATATGCATGGATTCATATATACATAGATTCATAGATTCGGGAATTCCTAGATTCGTAGAATCATAGATTCATAAATTCATAGATTCATAGATTCATAGATTCATAGATTCATAGATTCATGGATTCATAGATTCATAGATTCATAGATTCATAGATTCATAGATTCACAGATTCATAGATTCATAGATTCATAGATTCATAGATTCATAGATTCATAGATTCATAGATTCATAGATTCATAGATTCATAGATTCATAGATTCATAGATTCATAGATTCATAGATTCATAGATTCATAGATTCATAGATTCATAGATTCATAGATTCATAGATTCATAGATTCATAGATTCATAGATTCATAGATTCATAGATTCATAGATTCATAGATTCATAGATTCATAGATTCATAGATTCATAGATTCATAGATTCATAGATTCATAGATTCATAGATTCATAGATTCATAGATTCATAGATTCGTAGATTCGTAGATTCGTAGATTCGTAGATTCGTAGATTCGTAGATTCGTAGATTCGTAGATTCGTAGATTCGTAGATTCATAGATTCATAGATTCATAGATTCATAGATTCATAGATTCATAGATTCATAGATTCATAGATTCATAGATTCATAGATTCATAGATTCATAGATTCATAGATTCATAGATTCATAGATTCATAGATTCATAGATTCATAGATTCATAGATTCATAGATTCATAGATTCATAGATTCATAGATTCATAGATTCACGGATTCATAGATCCATAGATTCGTAGATTCACATATCTTCGATCCATATTCATATATTTATAGATTCAATGTAATATTAATTGATTGATTCACTGATCGGTAGACTCACCTTTGCCTGGAAGGTGATCCCATGATGGTACGCCTCCTCGGGATGCAAAGGAATACGCGTGTCGTAGTCGTCATTCTGCACCAAGTCGTACTGCCTCTTGGACGGCATTGCACTCACATTGCGCGACTACGGCACTACTTAGTGGAAGGCAACGCGCGCACTCCAACGGCGCTACTCAGGACGCCTCGCGACAAACGCGCGAGCACTGATCAGTGCAAAAAACGAGCACTACGGAGACGGAACGAGCCACACGGCGGTTAGTCATTCTAATTGGTGATGAGTACCTGGAACAGATGAGACGACTTTGAATATATTTGCATAAGGAATGCAGTCATTATGTGATGGAAAATAATAAATATCAATGATCTTAGTGGAACTACTCAAATGTGTTTGCTTTTCATTTAAAATATAGTCTAAGATGTGGCGGCATCTGAATCAACAAGAAACAACCTGTATGAGGAAACGAGTTGCTTAAAAAAATCAATTCATAGCTTTTATTCAATTTATTACTGAAACTACTACTACCTGTAGCTTCCGCTAGCTGTAGGAAACCATCTTTATCTCAAAATAGTTTATCAAACTACCCTTTATGATTCATTCTACTCCAGAAACCAAGCGGAACTGTACCTCCACAGTGACAGTAATTTCATAGATGCCAGAGACAAGTGTGTCTGGAAACACGTAAAATGCGAAGCAATTTTACGAGGTCTTAAAAGACGTCTGCATTCTAAGGAAGCTTTTACTAGCTCAGAAACCGGTATAAATGAAGCTGAATGATCCTTGGGAAGAGAAAAGCGTTTTCGAAGTAATTACCCGACAGTTAAGGAATCGTAAGGAAATATAAACTGGGTCGACGGTTTCTTCTTTCTCCCTAATGTTGTTTGGCAATCACTCCAGTTATACCGTAATAAGGCAAAGAAAGAAAGGTTTGTTTCTCGTGGATTGTGAAACAGGAATCGACTTGTTCTCAAGTTACACTGTTTTCATATTGGTAACTTTACCTTTCACAGTGTTATCTGATACCATGTTAGAATGTAAAATTCTGCGTCTTGCAATGATTTTTTCAAAATTCTGGTATATGTTCAGTCGCAATTATAACTTATCATAAACTTATTACCTCAATCAATGAGGCCAAGCGAAAAGCTAGACCCCATTTGTTGCGCTGGTCCTAAATTTTTTGGGGAAGCTTTACAAAAGGCTGCCAATGCATAGATTGTACGCCGTCATATACCAGCATAATTCTGACTAATTTTTTGACCAAACACGAAATGGTCATCGCTCAGCTACTGTATGCGCCAGATTTGGGACCCTGTAACATTTCCTAAGGATGTTGTCCTTTTCAACCAATTCTGGTCGAATTTGATCAGATGGTACTGTATTGAATACTCTGACGACATAAACTTCTGTAATTTAGACAACAGTACTCACACTTCAAAACCTTCTATGATGAAGAACCAATTAACGATATGACAAACTCAAAACTTCTTCCGCAAACAAAATGCACACACTCCCAACTAATAAAACAACAAAAGAACAATGCCCGATATCCGCTCGAGTTCTTCTGATAAACCGAACAACGGAACGCACCACAGACCACAGGTCACTAGATAGAACACACACACATGCTCGCTGACTCACGGCACGCGATTACCGGACACTGAAACAACCGAACAGATCCAAAGCCGCCTATGTCGGCTGAAAAAGGACCATTTTATCATCGTGAATGGGAAAACTGGTGGGTTCTCATGCGTATAAAACAGTTCTCACACACTCGGTCCGTATCGCAGCTGGCTTGCCATGGCAGGGTTGATTATTGCATCAATCCTGCTAACGCTGCGTTTTTGTTTGCGTCGTCATGATCAGGTGTGCGTGGTCGACGCGACGGCTGGAGTTTTGTTTGATAAGCGGCGTCCGTGAACGATGGAACTTATGGATTCATTATAGTCCCTAATATTCAGGGAGGAATTGCCCTATGTTTATAAGAATTTTTCCCCTATATTTTATTCATCATGCAAATAAATGAGATGGCCAAATTTTGTAACGAATGAAATTTATAAAGAATTCACTATATTTGTTTAGTCCAATTTTGAACTTTGAAACACATTTTTTTTCTACGTGAGTGCTCGATACAAAAGAAAAAACGCTTTAGGGTATGTTTGTGCAATAGGGAGAGGTATTTTCAAGGTCTACCATATTTTTAATGGGAACATATTTTTTATTGGAGAACTTCAATCTGAACGTTTTCATCTCTCACCGTTTTCGCGCTATACCGTTGTCTCAAGTTAAATGGATCACCCGGTATATCACACATCACACTACAAATCCTGGAGCTCCCACGGGATAGTGTGATTTATCGAAGAATTGAAGGATGATAAAGTAGACCTATCCATCAAACGCGCCCTGTGAAAGGACCTTGCGTACGCGATATAACAGAAACTCAAGCAGAAAGACGTTTATAAAAACGCGTTTTCATAGAGAATCTGATAACTTTACACGTATACAATCATGGAGGGTATTTATAATCTAGATATCATAACGCTACACTTTCATGCGATAGATTTGCCTCAGCAATAAGAATCTGGATCAGATTTTGGAGCTGTTGATAGGTACTTGGTAGATGCAGTTATTGGTTTCTTGATGAATCTACCAAGAATCGTGTGAATGTGACAAAACAAACGAATACTGTAAAACGTTGTGGGGTCATTGACAAGGAGCCACACGGGTATCGACGAGGCAATTTTCACGACCACGTTTATAGCAAACCTAGCGTATACATAAAACCAGAATGGCAGCCAAGAAAAATGAATAAACGACAGCTGGACCGAACGAACTTGAACACGAACCCGACACAAAATAACCACTCAACAGTCTCTAGCAATCTTCTAAGAAAAGAATGTCGAACCTAGGCGGTGTTGATTAAACAATAAGTTCCTGTCCATTTCTCTTTAATTGCTTAAGGTGATAAGAGCACCTTAGCGTAAGAAAAAGTGTGTTTACAAACCAGAAAAAATACCTGTGACTCGTTGAATAGCGGTTCACCTTGACCATTATCTTTGGTCTATTGGCTTCGAATCCATTCCAGTGAGGTTCAAGGACCGAAAGAATAGGGGACAGGTAAAAATATCTGTTTAGAATTTCGGGCTGACTGGTTGTAGTTTTGAACAATATAGTGGTCAGACTATCTAAATAGTTCAGTAATTAAGTCCAAAGCCGTTGACACAAATTCTATACAGGCGATAATTATTGTTAGTTGACTCTTAGTGAAAACTTTCTACGAACATCATAATTGATTTGTTCTTCGACTGATTTTATGCATTTGAGGAGAATAATGACGGAAGAACATTGTGCAAACTTAAAGAACTTACGTTTCACATGATACAATATTCGAGAAAGGAAATAAAATTTCAATGGTATCACAATCTACTTGAACTTTTCATACAAATAACATAGGATGCAAAGATCCTTGATAATTAAAGGACGAAACAATGCGTTAACCATTCTCCTTTACGCTCAACAACATTGTATTTACTAAACAAAAGCTATTGAATCAGCAGGTAATAATTATATTGCAAACTGCACATATGGTAAGCATATTTGTTCGATTAACCCATTTCCATGTGTCTATTATTTGTTTTCTCGTGCTACTATGCATATTTTTTGACCTGTACAATTTCTTTTGCAATTTTGTGTTCGCATATCACACAAAAATATGACAAGATGCTGTGAAAAAAATGACGTCAAGTATAGAAACAAAAATTTGAATCGGATTTTAGATCTGTTCACGTTTATAGTTGAAATTGAATTGGAAAAATATTGAAAACTATACAATTTTAAAATAAACAGTACGATAATTCTTAGCCCGTCTACAACTTGGAAAGTACTCCTTCTTGAAGTAAGTATTGGAAATATTAGAGACTATGGAAATTACTTGAAAATTGAAAATTTTTGTATTCTTTGGAATTATTAAAATTATAAGAGATTTAAAGCTTTTGGATATTTATTATACTCAATTTCAACTATTTTTTCCAAACTGATACCACTGTGTAGGAAGTATAGTCAGTCTACTTGAAGCCATTTTTTAATTTAAAAAAGCGAGATGTAGCCTTACATCGAGCCAGTTCTCCTCTAGATGTCTAATCATGAGTATTATCTGAGGTAAGAAATCTATCCTGATAGAAATTATTTTAGAAGCACCTTTTATCTCCCTTGCTATTATTAATTAGAATATCTAAAATACATGAGCTGTTTGCAGTGTCTATCTCGTGAAATGTCATTAATAGTTAACTGAACTCGATCGAGATTTGATGAGGAGAATGTTGAACAGGGTTTATTTTGTGTAACTTCAACTAACGGCTAATCAACGCTAACGATTATTTGAATTTCTACTGACGGTATTAACATCAGCAACTCTTTCTGGCAACGGTCTTGAAGATTCAAGTCTTTGTCATTTTTTCCTGAATCTGGATAACTTTTAAAACTACTTACCTCAAATTTATTATCATGACGATAAATGATAGTGGAGGAAGTCTGAAAAAACATAAATTAATCTAGTTTTTTTTTGAAAATTAAAGATTAAAATCTTTCTTTTACGGAACCGAGCCAATCCCAGTTATTGTGTAATATTTTTTATGAAAAATGACAGCGAGATTTAGGCTATGTTCGCCCGAACGCTAAGAGTATAGGAGTGAGTGAGACCAAATGAAAGTATACTAATACGGACGGTCTAGTATCATGGCCAGTGAACGAACTACCTTAATAACGTCCACTTTAAGGTACAATTAATTGAAAAAGCTCCAGGTCGAAGAACTTTCGAAACAGTTTGCATCGACTCGACTCATCTGGTTTTTTCATAATAGCGGTAATCACGCATGGAAGACATAAAATGGATGGCCATCTCGATGAAACCGGTAATTTCGCATGGAACTGCAGTCTGGAACACATTTTTGTACCGGGTGATGGACACTCCATTTAGCTGCGCCACATAGGCGGTACTGTTTGGAATTTGTAGCCAATTTAGAGCGTAGTTACCACTTTATTTTTACTAGACACTTGTTTCACTAACAATGTTAGCATCTTAACTGTAAACTGAACAATGCAATAATGCCCAGCACGTCTTCGAAATTGAATTCACAAAAGTGCACACAGACTACAGATGTACCTCGCAATACTCCTGGAGGGTCCTGCACTCCGAATCAATTGCTAATCCTATGAGATGGTGTATGGACAAGCACGCTGAGATCATGTTTATCAAGGGGAAACAGATCAGAGACCGAAATATGACGGCGTCCTTCAGTAGTAATGCAAGTAATGCTGCTCGTCACAGCAACCCCTAAGAATTGAAGGCGTCTCACCTGCAGATATTACAGTTTGACTACCTTTGTCTTTATAGTACAATAATGACGATAATTCTCCCAGATCCCCTTCTATCTACGCACATGCCTATAACAAGTACCTTCATCTTTCTGCACTACAACGTCTCATTATCTGCGAACAGGTTCTCCGAAGTCCAGTTTTTCCCTATACATGATAATTGATGTATGGAACTGAGAAATAAGGCTAAAAATAATGCATTCATTCTAAAAACTGACGCAAGTAGAGTGTTCGAGTGTAAATATTTAAGCTGGCAGGAGTGTCGATAGTTCATGAACAGGTACTATGTTTCATCACAAAGGAGTTTTTAAACCAAACCGCTTCTAATAATGTTTAGCACAGTAGCGTAGGAAGACTGGCTGAAGTTATGCGTATTTCACAGGTAGCATAAGACCACTGTATTCTTCAGAAAATGTAATTTTGATGCCGCTTGGGCTCAAACCCACGTCTCCAGCATCGCACTGCAGTGACCAGACGATTTAAGGTACGCTCTCGTTGCGCCATCCACATGTCTGAATCGCTCTCACTCCAATAGTGCATCGATTTGGAGTTGAGGAGTTACGTTTTTTTATGATCATATTCGCATTCAGGGCCACCAAATAAACAAACGTTCCAAGTTTAGTTCGCTGGTCTCCAGCAGAGGCCGCTCTCGAAGGATTAGTGTCTCATTATAATAAGACCACCGAAATACTCGACACAACAATGTATCAGAGGGCCCTGAATCCAAATTCAATTATTAAAATAGCCTAAGATTTCGTGAAATGGCCATTTGCAGGCGGGCAAGCTTTAAAATGACCTACCTGGCTCCCCCGGAACCTCCTCGGGCCCCCCCAAATTCGATACAGTTACAAAGACCAGAAGAAAATAAATCTTCGGTGTTCATCGCCATTTCCATCTATTCAGAAAATATTTTTCCTCCGGAAAACCGAACCTCCTAGCACACATCTGAGCATACCATTGGATTCAGCAGAAACGTTTACATCGGAAAGAGTTCAACAATGGGAAAACAAATTGTTTTATGCTTCGAGATAGAAGTCAAAGTCGGACGAACCTTTTAACAATAAAGGTCGATTTTTTCAAATCATTTTGACTTTTTAATGCGGTTTGGAATTAAACAAGCTTCTTTTCCAAGTAAAATTTGTTTCATTAAGCAAATTGAATCCTCAATCCTAGCATGCCATTTCCACTGTGGAACGAATACAAAGCGCTCAGTGTAAACAATGTATTGTACATCGAAGAATCGGATTCGAGTCACATTCAATGTTACATGGTTCAGTGAAGTATCCAGCATTTATTAGTCGTGACGATGAAACATTTATGAGCTCCTCTACAAATGCTAATAAACGCACGACGACACGCCACGCCGCAACACACGCTTTGCTAGAAATAATGATGAGTTTCCGGTGATGGTGATGCTCTGCTCTGCACAATGCTTCTAGCAATGAATTATACTTCGATTGCTCACATCCGAATAAAACGTCATGTAGTTATGTTTCTCGAACTGTTTATTCGCAAATTATTACAGAATATTAATCAACCCCTACACTTCAAACTCACTACTCATAAGTATGCCAAGCTTGGGATAAATGTATTTTATATTTTACTTAATTTATTTATTTTGTCTGTTGGCGTCTATAGGCTTTTAGGCAAGTGCCGAGCCTGCCAAAGTGTTGAACCTGTTTTCTCTGAGTCCAATGAAATGAAACATGACCACGTCGAAGGAACAGGTTGAAACTAGTCAGAAGATTTACTGTGGACTAGAGTTCGATCAGATAACAATCGTACGAATCGCTAATATGGACCTTGGAGGATAACTAGAAGCGATAGGTCATTGCACCAGAAGGAAAAATGCAACAGTAGCGAAAAACGGCAACGCCGCCCCGCACAGCATCTCGAGCGGCTTTTGTATGCACGTGGTTGATTCTGCGAAAACTAAAGTCGGCCGTGAACTGCCTCCACGCCTTCTCTCCTGATAGAACAACCAACACACGTTGATTCTGCAGCATTCTTGATGCTTGTTGCTGAGAACACACGCTGATTCGTTGCTTAGCAACTTTCGAGGACAAAATGACGCGATCAGCACCAGTGACATTCAATCTCAATCTCAAATGAACCGATATAGATGTACGTGAAATAGAGTGTCAACCAACTTGACGCAATTTTTAAAGAGGTAGAATACCGCTTTCGTAGTTATCAATTATCCCTATTCAATTGAAATGCAGTAATCTGTAGTAATGTTTTTTTAACTATACCCTACAAAGGTTGGGAACTCGGAGAAACATAGAAACGAATTATATAAAATTGTTAAACATTTCCTGTGGTTTTAATTAACGGCCAATAAAAAATGTAATATGAACAAGGAAAACCACTACAGATGAAATTTCCAGAAATTTCATGAACGAAAAATATCGCTTTGAATTCTAAAATCTCGGCATTCATGATTCTTACCTCGCTAATGTGCGGCGGAAAGTAAAATTTATTCCAGAAAGATTGTAATCGCATCTTTAAGCACTTTTAAAAACCTAACTAGCACTTCGATTATTGATAATAGTATGACAAAAGAAATCTATATCCACATAAAACAACTTCAGGTAGTAGATTTCGACTACATATTCGATATCTTACCGTACTAAAGGTTGAAACCCATTAACAAATATTTGGAAAACGATAAAAGCGGCAGGTGTAGGCAGTGAAACAAATATTTAGGATCTAGAGTGCACCAAATTAATGAAAGACGTGTTTGTTCCTGTGTTTCGAAACTCTTTCAGAAAATAAGTGTATACTCTCCTCTATGCATCAGATCAGCTATAGACATGCTGTGTTTGGTCTTCAGCCTAGACTCGTCAGTATAGCCTAGGCGTCTAGTTGTAGAGACTGTAGAGAGCAATCGGATGGTATATACGTAACCCAGTCAAGGATGCGATACTCATTTCCAAGTGTCGCCCTCTATGGGAACGCCCATTGACAACTTACGAAGTCAAAGGTCCTAATACTTGGACTACCTTGATTGATGCATAGTGGAGAGCATACACTCAATACCAGTTGTCAGCTTCTGATGTGAATGAGCCAATATGTCGGTAATACGTAAAAGTGTTTACGAAGAACAAGGGATGTCGTTGTAAATCTCTTCACCCTTGTTGACAGATGTCCTAAGGAACATCTGTTGACGCTTCAAGGCTGTCCAGGTGTTAGGACATTTGACTTCGTAAGTTGCTAATGAGCATCCCCATAGAGGGCGACACTTGGAAATGAGTTGAGGTGAATGATATTCAATCCCAAAAACTTCTTCCGCGTTCTACATTAACCTGATAACTGAAAAAAACGTCACCGCCTTTTGTCCTTAAAAGAAGAAAACGGTGACAAGGAGCAAAAAATAAAATGGATCCAGGAACGTGCAACTAATCAATCGGCATCAAACTTGCTCGTAGGGCCGGCCACAGTTTTTAGAAATACAAACTAGCTGAAACGTAATGTGTGTTCGAAAAACTGGCAAAGGACTCAAAAAATGCAGGCCAGAAAACGACGTAATAAAATTACATCGGTTTGAAGACGAAGAAAATAACGCAAACGAAGACAAAGATATAGACGAGAGTAAGCTGGGGTATTTAACTTAACTTTAGGGATTTATAACTGGGAAATTGTAAATTGGAACTATAATTGGTTCATAGGCATTGAAACTTTGGAGGTTACTATTAACTTGAGGATATAATTTGCAAGGAAAATAGGTATTGCTGGCTGTTTGTAGCTACAAGGTAAAATACAGAACGCTCAAACATTTTTGGACGTTTTAGAGAGCAGAGTTTGTTTAGTTGTGAGTTATAAAGCCACACATACATAAGAAATTCTCAATTCAAGAATTGCAATATTCTTGTAAATATATACTGACGACAAGAACAGCATCGTTCCCGATATAAGACAATTTACTTGATGAGAAAAATGATGGTTCATTTGAACCAAAAAAAAAATATATTTTTTTATGGAATCTGAAAAAAAAACAGTAAAACCCACTTTCTTTTAACTTGGTGACTCAATGATGCGAAATACTTTCCATTAAATTTAAATTCGTGCTCACGTCGAAAACGCATTCTAGCCCAACTTTTAAGTTGCCCATTCTATTTCTAAATATAAATTCCAGTCTCTGCCTCAGCCGCGCAACTTTTAACCTACTACTTTTATGATATTGTGGGAAGTTCAGGCTAGCCACACAAAAATCCCTAGCGTTTCATTTTTCTAAGCTATTTCCTTCCCAGCAATCTATTATATCTGACATAGCATGAACTGAGAGAACAATTCACTCATAAAGGTCAGGGTTTGGGTTGTTGCAGTACCTGCACTGCGTTTGATGTGAGGTTTAGTGAATTTGTCCTGCGAAGCATTGTGAATATATGGGCTCAATCTTATAATAATGTGATTTTCTGAAAAAAAAATTATCAAAATAATGGGGGAACTAGTATTTGTACACAATTTTTAGAATGTCCGATAGAAGACAACAGAAAAGCAATTTACCGAGAAAGCAGTGACTGCTTTACTGATTTTATTTTGAATTTCAACATACATCAGACTCATAGACACAGTACATGCGCAATCGGGGTCATTTCAAATGTTCCCCAAGATTTAATCCATATAATTTGTACCATGCTAAACGCCTATATTTTGAGTCATAAATAAAATGATAATGACTCAGATCACTCCGCCACAACGACGTCTTGTCATTGCTCTGTCAAAGTATGACAGGAGGGGGTCAAAAATACGGAATGTGAACGGTCCCTTAGGTCGATTGACTCGGTTTTTTTTAACATTCCGATCAGATTTTAGCACTGTTTATCCAGTTCAATCATGATTTTGAAAAATATGAGAAATTATGAACATTTTCGGATTTTGAACATTTTTAGAATTAAAAAGATTATAGTTTCCGAAGTATAATGTCAACCTTGTTGACGCCATTTTCTTTTTTGAGTCTCGTAACAGTTCCGGAACAGAAACACCTACGAACTAAAAAAAAAAGTGTGTGATCAGCTTTACAATAATTCGAATAAGTCAAATAGGTTACGAATGGTTATTTTTGAGTTGTTGTGTTTCCGCCATTTATTGGCATTTCACAATCAACGAGGTTCTCGCAAGCTATGCCGCTATTATCGGCAAATCGGGTGGCAAATTGATTTTAAGTTTCTAAATTTGAAGCCGATTTTACGTTATTTTACCCCTGCAGAAATAAGTATTAAAGTTCATATCAGGTTATTAGAATTTTGGGAAGTTCGCAATTTAATGTTACTTCTGAAAAATGAATCATGTTATTGACTCTCTGGCCATTATAGTTTCTACTAGCCGTCAATTATAATCGCATACGGTTATCTAAAAATAATTAGTAAGTAATTAATAATAATTAGTAAGTTAAAAATGATGCCACCAAATTGAAACTAAAAATAGAGAAAAAAGTATATAATTTAATTAACATATCGCCTTTTAGCTTTAAAAGTACAATAATTTTGATGAGTGTTCCATGTAGTGCCTACTAAATCAAAGAAGGCAAACTTTAGCCTCTATGATATTTTATAATATTCTTGCATCAATTTTATAGAAACGGAAGACTCCTTGTACAAAAACATAACGTTAGGTCGAGGTTAAGAGCAATAACAATATCCGTCCAAGAATATTCTTCGAAATACATCTTGGTCATAAATTATCCATCCAGTTATCCTTGAATATTAAACAATTCCTTTTATGTCTCTCACATTTTCAGCAAAATATACCTATGCGTCGTCTGTTCGGTGAGGAATTATTCCTTAAATTCGGTATTTTAACGAACTCAATAGTCGAGTAGGTATCGAAAATTCAAATATGCAGTCAAATTACACTAATAAAATCAGTTTGAAAGTACAGAAATATAACGACAAAATCAACAACAGCCCAATAATTATTTTTCACAGCCATGACATAAAGTGCCATTAAATAGGAACCTGTTATGGAATACTGAACCCTAACAGGTAGAATTCTTACCAGATATCCCATTAAAATTGAAATCCAGCTATCGAAACACTTAAAGTCACTTTTCCACCACAAAGCTCTTCAAGCTACCGCACTAGAATGTCTGCAAAACTTCGGATTCAGCGTAATCCTAGGACTGAAAGTTTGTTTTCAGTTTTATTTTTGTTTTCAAGTGCAGCGAGCTTGATCGCGTGTAAAAAGACGCTGTAAGCGCCAGTTAGGCCGAACGCACACCGCAGGGTCTGAACGTGAGCACTGCAACGTTCCTGAAAGCGGTTTCAGGAATTATTTGAAATGATCTCAAACAGGTTCATGTGCGTTTATTTCTCATTGTTGTGTTCTTGTTGCCATCTGATGGTAACTATTTGAAACAAGATTGAAGTCGGTAAAGCGTTCTACAGTTTTTTATAACTGCATCGTTGCCAAATATAATATAAATTTCTAAAATCTAGAAAAAAATATCATTTGAGATTTAGGCGAATAAGATGATAGTAAGATTTAATGTAAAACGTTTAAAAGCCATATTGAGTCACTTAAAATTACTTCCTGTAGCGGACGCCTATTTTTCTAACCTATCTAACTTTGATGAGTGACAAGATAATTTGAGGTTATCACCACGACACCTCATGTCAATGGTGTCACCTTATGATGAATTAAATTCTTGAATAATGATGATTTGATAAGATAAAAATAATTTCATTCGCGAAAATGGTGGACAACAAAACAACGGAAACGTCTGAGAAGACTGAGAGTAAGAAAGCTCAAAAAAAAGAGGCGAAAAAAGCGGAAAAAGCTGCAAAGAAAGCAGAGCATAAAGGACAGCCTCAAGATCAGTCCATAGTCCCTGAAGAAGGTATGTTCATAATGCGTTCTAGATGCAGTATTCAGTACTTATTAATGTCATTTTAAGGTGACGTATCAGTTGGGAAATATGGTAAACTGCAATTGCAATTTGCTGTGCAAAAGACGTTCACCTATGTTAAAGATCTTAATAAATCAGTATCTGGACAGGTAGTTTGGGTGAGAGCTAGGCTTCATACTGTCCGTGCTCGAGGAAAGCAATGTTTCATTGTTTTAAGGCAGAGAGAATACACTGTTCAAGTCTTGGTGAATGTTTCTGAAACCATATCAAAGTCTATGGTGAAGTTTGCTAGCAAGTGAGTACACAAATTGAATGTTAATGGTGATGCTGTGTCCTGTCCATAGTTCTTTTGAAATTAAATGTGCTGTGTGTTTGAAATGGATCTAATAGCATCTATCATTCAATCAAACTTCAACTTGAAATCCCATATCATATTAAAGTAGATTGTAGAAACTCTTACTTAATGGAACTCTTTAGTCATTATAATTAAATTTTGTAAATGGTATCTATTTATCAACCTATGAGTATCATTTTTGCAATTCAATTGCAATACAACCACATATTTCACAGCTGCCTTTTTCCAAATACAAAATAGATATTAACATTGTAAAAGGCTCCTAGGACAACAAAAATGTTGGTAGAGTTTGCTCCATAAATGACATAACAATACATTCATTTCAATTATTAGCTGTTATAAAGTCCATAGATTAAAAAAAACAGCTACTAGATAGACAATTTGTATTTAGAAATCCAGGAAAAAACTGGCTCAGTGTGAGATTCAAACCACATACCTTCAGATTGCCAGTTGGATGCTCTGACCAAGAATTCGAACCACACATCCTACAATTGCCAATGAAAATGCAAATTGTGGATCAGCTTCCAGCTTGTGAATAAACTAAGCAATTGTCACAGCCATTAGACAGGTTTCAGAAATTAAAGAGCCTTTCATTGTTTCAGCATATCTAAAGAAAGTATAATAGATGTAGAAGCAAAAGTGGTAGAAGTTCCAAGTAACATAGCAGGGTGCTCCCAGCAAGATGTGGAGCTATTGGCTTCTCAAATATGGATAGTTTCACAATCTTCTCCACAGTTGCCTTTGCAAATAGAAGATGCTAGCAGACCAGAAAAAGCAGAAGTAATTCTTGTATTGTTAAATTTTTTAGGATTTTTCAATCTAATTTTCCTTTAGGATGATGGAGATAGCCTCAACATTCGTGTCAACCAAGATACTAGATTAGACAACAGAATTCTCGATCTCCGCACACCAACAAACCAAGGAATATATAGACTAGAAGCTGGTGTATGCCGTCTTTTCAGAGATTGCTTAACCAAAAAGGGATTCGTAGAAATTCATACACCAAAAATTATTTCTGCAGCATCTGAAGGTGGCGCCAATGTCTTCACTGTCAGCTACTTCAAAGGTAAGATCCATCTTTGGGTTTTACGAAATTGTCTACTTCCATTAGAATTTGCAGTTTGAGTTTTTCCTTTTATGTTTCTATTTATAGGGTCTGCTTATTTGGCCCAGAGTCCCCAGCTCTACAAACAGATGGCGATAGCTGCAGATTTTGATAAGGTTTTCACTGTTGGTGCTGTGTTTAGAGCAGAAGACTCTAACACCCATCGACACTTGACTGAATTTACAGGGTTGGATCTAGAAATGGCTTTCCAATATCACTATCATGAGGTGATGATCACTATTGGCAATTTGTTCACAGAGATTTTCAAAGGCTTACGTGACCAGTAAGTATTCAGATTTAGGTAGATACACAGATAAATCGTTTCAGATGTTACACTTGACTCCTCAGTTATCTCCTAAATACAAATGTACTTTAATGACCATTCTGCGTGTCAACTTGCAGATTCCAACATGAGATCAGCCTTGTGAACCAGCAGTACCCAGCTGAACCGTTTGAATTCCTGGAACCGCCATTAGTACTCACATTCGAGAAAGGCCGTAAAATGCTGGCCGAAGCTGGAGTTGTAGTTGGAGAGGAGGAAGACTTGAGCACTCCAAATGAAAAACTTTTAGGTAATATTATTCTGTCAATTCTTACAGCAATCAGTAAGATCTTTATTCAATAGTCGTTCTTATTAGTATACTGATAAGAGCGATCTTCCAACGCCAGTGGAAAGACTACCTTGAGTTCAACATTACAAAACTGCTTTCTGTTGTGGATGAGTTTATGGACTACACCATAGATAAGATCAAATGACTATAAAGTGTCCATATACTATTATAATTTACTGTATATTCTAAACAGGTCGTCTGGTGAAGGCGAAGTACAGCACAGATTTCTACATCCTGGATAAGTTTCCATTGGCTGTGAGGCCGTTTTACACCATGCCCGATCCGCAGAACCCCAAGGCATCAAACTCGTACGATATGTTCATGAGAGGGGAAGAAATATTGAGTGGTGCTCAGAGGATCCACGATCCAGAATTTTTGACAGAGAGAGCCAAACATCATGGAATAGGTCAGTATTATATTTTTTAGTGTTAGTAACTTGTTTATTTGGTTGCGTGAATAATTTACACACTCCATACATGTACTTCTAATATATTTTTAAACATAAAAAAGTAGAAAACATACACTTTGAAAGTTCTGTGTATTGAGATGTATCAGTATGATGGATCTGTTTGTGTATTGTCTTTTTTTTGACCTAAGCCTAAACCATACAATTTTCTCATTGATATTGATATCTGTTTTCAGATATCGGCAAGATTGCAGCCTACATTGATGCATTCAAATATGGTTGCCCCCCTCATGCCGGTGGTGGCATTGGTTTGGAGAGAGTGGTTATGCTGTATCTAGGTCTAGATAACATAAGGAAGACATCTATGTTCCCTAGGGACCCCAAGAGAGTGACACCTTAATACAAAATAACAAAATGATTGTCTTGGATTTTATTAAGCTTGAATAATAATTGATTTTGTCTGTTTTCCAGCTATGCTGTTTTATCTGATAACTTTTTGAATTGTTATACAAAATAAACATATATTACATTTCTAGAACATTGTTTTTTATTTACTCCAGATCATACAACATGCAACAATGTAAGAATTTGCGGATTTATGAAAAACTGAAAAAATTATTTAATTCTCAAAAAAAACAGTTCTCCACTACTTCCCTGAAAATAATTCACAAGTGGTTTTTACAATGAACACAACACACAAAAATGATGAATTGCAGAAATATTTTTGAATAATTGATATAAATATCATCTGTGAAGGGAATAAATTAACATTAAATCACTAGCCTTAGATTTTTAAAATTGGTTTTATTTGCTGTTGATTGATGTCATCAATACATATTTTTATTGGAACTGAGGTTTTAATTCGAAAATAAATTTTGTGATGTGGACAACCATAGAGTATTAATTTTTTTAAACTATTTAACAACATTCTGACAAATTTATGTAGATACATAAATACATATTAATAACAGTCAAAGCTTGTTACAATAGTTTTTTCATGACCCAATAACTACTTAATGAATCCTACATACATGAGAAAACTTGAGATAACTTCTCTAAACTAAATTTGAGACTAGAAGAAATCACTGGTATTTGAGTAGTGAAATCTACAATCTATTTTCTCATCTAGGAAAAAAACACTGATATAAAAAGATTGGTATTTATATACAAATTATGTCAAATAACATCCACAAAACATTTATCATAAATATATTAACTTTAAGTCATCTCTTCATCTACTACACTATGTTTTTTTCTCCGAGCCCTAGCTGTCTTCTTTTTGAGATTCAAATCCTCAAGGTGTTTCTCCATGCACACATAATCTTTCGGTCTCCTAACCATATTTTCAGGAAGTACATCAATATTCAATTTCTCAGGTAACATGTATGAGGCTAACCAACTTACTAAAGGTGTGTATCCAAAAAAATAGTGGCACTCTTTGTGATAAAATACAACTCCATCATAAGGCAATTTTTGGTCTTTTACTATGGTCTGCTCAGACATTATCTCTTGAATCAGTCCTTTTTCAGCAGGAAAGTGGTGCAACAAGATGAACTGAAAGCTCCCATGTTGAACTAAATCCGGCATTTCACTGAACTTTGTTTTTAACCAGAAAAACCTGAACTGAGCTTCACTCTCCAACATAGACATTGAGTTCCAAAACAAACAGTCTAATATGAATATCACATTGGTTGATTTATTATAAATGCAGTCTAGAACTGTTGTACCAGTAGGTGAACTAATATTTCCTCCTGGAAAACCTGATTTAAGATTGAAGTAATAGCGGCCTTTAGTATTATAGCAATTTGTCTGTGCTTTGGTTGCGATAAGAAGAACTCTACATCCTTCTGGAACAAATTTAGTTAACCAATTCTCTTCCAGATCGTCTGGAACCTCAGTGAGCCATTCTGAAAGCATGAGCTTAAAAACTACCCTTTTTCTTTTATTTCTTGGATTGATTGAGTCCCATTGCATAGTGTCCTCATCCAGGCACATATCATTCAAAAAAAACTCACATACTCTTCGATTTTGATCGGTTACTTGGTGCCTTCTGTCTTTTTGGTCTTTGAGAAATTGTTCTCTTCTTTCTTGTTGGGATATCTCCTGACTTTTTCCCCGGCATTTGTATAGATTTGAATGTAGTGAGGTTGTCTCTGATGCATTACTCTGTTCCATTTTTATTCTAATCGTTTATGCGTTGTGCAAATAAAGAACAATTTATCACAAGTTGTACTTAAAACTTCGAATCAATGTTATACTTAAAAATACTACCAAAAGATTTTTGGTTGACATTGTAAATAACAGATCAGTAGAGGTATGGTATGTGAATGTGATAACAGATGACAGATTTGGTTTAACGTTTTGCGTTCATAGATGTCACCAGTGTTGCGAACTATTACGAAATACAACCGCCAAATCTATGCTTAAAATCCCCTAAAACGGTTATTCTTCCGCTAAATAACTAGGTTTATAAAAATGCATTTGCTGAATCACTTGTTAATGTTTACTGTAAAGATATAAATAATGATCTGTTATGCTATTGATTTCTTTTCTTTTTTATCAGGGCCACAAAACCTTTTAGTTTTCTTACGTGTTCTATTGCTAAATATACCGTCTTTGGATTCGGAAACTGGCTGCTATACTCTATTATTTCAGTGTATAATATAGAAATTTCACTTATATATCTGATAAATACTGTTAAACTCTTAAAGTTAATCAATTGACGTTCTGAAAACGTTCCAGAGGCACATACATATTGTTAGTCTAAGAGCCAGTGACACTGGTCTGCATATAGGGGAATAAGGAACCCCCCAGTCTGCCAGGAAAATCCTGTACAAAAATGTATACACGATTTCTAGTTCTTAACTGTTTGACGTCACTTTTGAAACTGCGCTTCCCTCCGAAAGAAAATCCTATGTAATTTTTTACTCAATCCGACATCATGTTAAATTTCAGGATTTCTTAATAATTAATGCACTCTTGCATAGGATCTTCCTGGCAGACTTAGGGGTTCCATAATGCCCTATACGTATAATAAACGCGTATGTAATTCTTATCCAAATCCGCGATAACGTAAGGTATCATTGGCTCTCATACTATATGCGTTTTCTCAAAGTAATCATACTATAGTAACTGCAAGGAAGCAGGAAACTGATAATACAAGCTTTTACACCGCTACCGACTTATCACTACTTGATTTATCACTCGATTTGAATTTCAAACCACTCTGCGCTACCCACATTCGCAACGGAAGCCCAAAGCGCAACACGACACAAAATCAATAATCCACCGTTGGCCCTGCGCACCCTAACATCGACTTTACATACGCAGATCTTCTTCTGCCATATGTTGTATGTTGTGTTTCGGATACGAAATTCAAGTATTGTGTAGAACTTCCGGCAAGCAAAATCACTACATAACAAAATCAAGTGGCAATTTGGCTGTGATTATACAAAGTTTTCGTTTGTGTGAAAGCCCGAAACATTTTACTGGGTAAGTTTAAGACGAAAAGGAAACACAGGTGAACGATGATCATTCTACGAATGTTTTATTGTAGTTCCGATGAGATATCCCGGGTTAAATTTGAGAGGTGAGGTGCGTGAGAGCATTTCTTTCGATGATGAGGATATGAGTGATGTTGAGGACGAGGTTTTCATCAGAGATGGAAAGAATGGATACAAAGTAAGTACTCGATATGTTTATAATGATTTATTTGGGTAATCCAACAAAAAATAAAGCGATAAAAGCGTAACCAAGTTTTGACACGCCAATTGGCTTGCAGTACAAACAGACCTCACTGCCAGTAGCAGCAGGTCATTCGCATCAGGTGTTTGTCCCAGATGGTGTTTACAATCAGTATCTGTAGATAAAGCTTTGTCAACTGAATATGTCAGACAAACTACTATCACTTTTTTCATATACCTGGTGTGTTTTTGGATAGAAACGCTCAAAAGAATGTTCTTGAGTGCAATCGCGGAGAGTTAATGATGGTTTTTATTTCCGGCATTAACAACGTTTTCAAGGTTTTTTAAAGGTTAATCATGTTTTTTAATGGAAACATATTTTTTATTGCATAATCTTAATCTACGAATTACATGCTTTGTCAGAAATGCTTTTCTTCTCACGAAAGCTTAAATTTTGCAAAAAATAAGATATGTTCCATCAAAAAACATGGTTGACCTTGAAACACCTTAGAAATGCAGTCAATGTCGAAAATAAAAACTCATTGTTTTCGCGCAATACGGCTTTTTCAAGTTCAAAGAACCACCCGGTATAGATAACCTCTTGCAAACGCGTATCACACTCCATAAGCGCTGCGAAGAAATACATGTCTATTTACATGACAACACTATAGATTGTAACTGTCGAAGAACTAACTTCCCGATAGCTCATTCCACAACGTGACACAACGTTGAGGTTCTCTCCTCTAGTGTTTGCTGTACTGGCAACTCTTGGTTCAGCTCGTTCGAACAATTGACATGATAGTTACTAAATAGGGATGGATCATCCACCCTTCTTCGATGTTCCTGACTTTAAAATTAAGTTGTATCATTCTTGGAATAAGATTTGACCAAAAATTAAAAGATTCAAATATATTTTTTCAGCTGGCAGAAGACTTCAACGCAAAACGCCCTCTTATGGCACCGAGAAGAACAGGAAAGTCTGATATACACAGTAGACTCAAAGCGAGACCACCTTGCAGAGCTTTTTGTAAACCGTGCTGTTACGTCATTTTATCTCTAAGTATTTTGATTGGTAAGTCCAAAATCGAATGCGTTTGTTTTAACAGTGCACTTCAAACTTGTTTTTTTTGTACATACAAGTCAAATTTAAATTGAAATCAGGACGTCCAATATTTTTTTACCATAAATTAACAAGTGACATGTTATTTTCTTTCAGGTCTTATAGTTCTTGTAGTAGTAGTGGTTTCTATGTTCCCTCTACCGATAGACAAAATCAGGGATTGGATAATACACAAGACGCCGAAAGAAGAGGCCAGGGTTAAACTATTGCCTTGTAATAATTTGAGGATAAGAGATGTTTGGTCAGTCACTCTACCTAAACTCACAACGGATTCAGCAATACGCACATTAGATATAAACGATGATGGCTTCGAAGATATTCTGTTCAGTTTTGGTACAGGTAATCAAAAACATACGGCATTCAGGCTGAATTCTAAAATAGAAAATGTAATAAAATCGAATTGATATTTCCATTACCGAACTGATATACCTTCTGATCAAATTTGACCCCGACTCAGATATACATACATATCGGGCTCCTTTTCCAATACAAGAATGATATTTCCAATTTTCTATGCACTTTTTGCCCACCGCAATGGTCTTCAATTCCTTCAGCGATTTTTTATGAGATCAATCAGCTCATGACGTGTTCCCTGAAGCGGATATTTGAGTTTCGGAATAAGTCACAGGGAGCCAAATCTGGCAAATACGGTGCCTGAGCGATGACTTTTGTTTTGCATTTGACAAAACAATCACAATCATGCTGGATTGTGACGGTGAACAATCCATGAATCGGACGTTTAAGACGAATTGCTTCACATAGCAAAACACTTCAGTCCGTTTCATCAGATATGGTACAAAATACAAAAATAAAAACGGAATTATTACTTTGATGTTTCTTTCATTTGTTATATAATGATTATTGGCATGATAGTCATTTAATTAAAACAGAACAAAATTTCAGGTAACAACTACAACGTCATTCCCCCAGACGTTTTTTGTCCTGTTTTCATGGGTGTACCGCCCCCTTGCGAAGGGGGCGTCATAGCTTTAAACGGAGTGAACGGTGAGATAGCTTGGAGACGATGGCTGAACGATACTATATTTTCTTTGCAATGTTCTGCTGATGTGAATGGAGATCTTATTAACGATTGCTTAGCTATAGGTGAAAAAGGGGTGAGATATCCAACTGATTTATTATCAAAATTATATATAAATACGATAAATAATAAAAGTAAGCAATATCTATTTTTTCAGACAATAATAATGATCAATGCAAAAAACGGGTCAATCATATGGCAAATCAATAGTGGGAAATCAAACATCTTCGTGGGGAATTTTATCCCAGACCAAGACGGGGATGGAGTATGGGACATACTAACCTCCCATTCTTCCTTAAATGAAGAAAAGGATGGACATATCATTTTGTTTTCTGGAAAAAGTGGAAAACAACTACGGAAGTTGGATACTCCAAACAATGCTAAAACATTCTACATGCCGCAAATCCTTAAATATAACGATACCAATTTATTTGTTCTGTATGGCACAGGATCGACAACGGGACCAGGAAATTTGAGTGTTGTACTCTTGAAAAGTATTGAAAAGTTGGTAAGATATCATGGTTCTTCCATTCTATATGAAACCCATTTCACGTATATGTGCGTCACATTTGTTATTATGGCAATAAACTGAAACTAGTCTTATATTCAAAGAGAAAGTAGACCACTTTTGGACGTCACTACGAAATGTGGCAACGCTCTCCCTTCTCTTTAGGTCCTGCCGCGAGAACTTCTCCTTTATCAATCTTTTTTTTCCAGAAACGAACTTGCACAGTAATCACAGATAGAAATTCTAGAAATTAAAATAAATAACATAGCAATCTGGGATTCAAACAAAACATACGCACAGTGCACAGTACAACCGAAACACATAAATATAAGTAGACTGACTCACTCAGAGAGAACACAAAACAATTTTGCGAATTGATATCATGAAAAGATACTCCTCTGTATTTTGATTTTTCTTGTTTGCGTTTTCTACTCCACCAAACACAATTTTTATTAAATTTAAGGGATTAAATCATGACCTCAACAGTACGGAATGCTAGAGACACGAGTTCAAGTCCCATCTACCTCAACACAAATTTATGCATTTTTCTCTTTACCTGTATTTTTAAATTTCAGACAAATTCGTCAACGACGATATTGCAAAACAAATACGAAGGTATACTAACTCAATCAGTGTTAGTGGACATAACTGGCGACGAGATACCGGATATCATAAACTCGATGTACAATTCTACATTGGTCGCCATAGATGGCAGCACGTTCAAGCAGATTTGGAACTTCACAGTTCCTGGATCATATTCAGAAACTAACCTCAGTCCAACGCCGGGATATTTCAATTATGATAACGTGACAGACTTTTTGATTGTTTATCAAAAGTACGACGATATTTTAAATTACAACTATACACAGGTAAAAGTCCAAGTAAACAGGTGATAATCGAATTAGAGTTGCTAGAGAACGGCAACATCCCGATAATATTTTTTTGAAGTTTCTAAACGATCTTTCTGGTTATGAACTAATTAAAAAATATGATTATTGTTAATGAAGCATAAAAAATGAACGCTTATCACTCAAATTTTATTGAACTGATCTTACAGAAAATCTGAGCTCATTATCAGAATAACAGATATTTTTAAATTCTCTATGCCCTTTGAGTGAATAAATAGTAAAAAAAAATATTTTTAGAGAGTTTTATATTTTTTCTATTTATGACATAATTTTAATCTCAACGATTTATTCAATTCATTTTAGACCTTCATAATAGATGGAAAAACAGGTCGATCCATATACAATCCTATATCTGGCAGTATAATCACTCAAATGAGCGCTATGGTCATAAGTTCCGAGTCTCATGGTTATGACATGTTTCTATTCTGGACATCTGAATGTGCGAACATCGAAATGTACAAAAAACTCGACCTACCAAAAGGTAAAAAAATATTTATTGTAAATTGGATTAGATTATATTTGTTTAAACAGGGTGCTGCAACAGGTATAGCCTATTTTGAGTAGGCCATGGTAGAAACAATATTTTGGTGATGACAGTTCAATTGTCAGTTTTACGTGCCTTAATAAATACAATTTGATCAATCATTGATAAGTTTCCAATTAATCAACGTATCAATGTGGTTGAAAGGTTTATACGGGCAGATTCCTCTCGAGTTTAATGTTCCAAGATACGACAAGATTCCAACCCGACAAAGGGTTAGAGACTTCGATAATACGGGAAATGTCAAGTAAAAGTTTAGAGTTGATGAACAAACTGAAAGTACCCCCTAGTAGTAGCAGTAGTAGTAATGGGGAAGCAAAGCCTGGCAAGTATGCCACCTTTGGCCCTTTTTGCTGACCCCGAAGACCATCAATAAAACTATGGCAGACACGGTAATTCCTTAGTGTCGAGCGCTGCCATTCTTCAAAACTTGGTCAGCTTGCTGACTACCGTGGCTCTTTAGATGCAGATCCACCAAACCAAGCACCGGTACTAATCACCGACCTGTAGATTCAACGTAGTATCTGAGGCTTGACCCCCCAGGTTTGCCTACATCCCAGCATGACTGCCACATGATAGCGATCGCCTTCTTGTACAGAAGGTCGATATGCTTATTCCATGACATTCTACAATAACCCCTAAGTAATCGACACAGCGAGCAGCACTGGGACATTCAATGGTACTGCAGATTTCTGAAAGAAGCTTACAAAGAATTCTGTTTTCTAATTTGGATTTGGAGGAGTTAAAATAGATGAAGGTTTATGGAGGAGAAGGACAAATGACGAAGTTATGGAAATGTATGGTCAACCATCCATTACAAAATCGATCAAAGCCCAAAGAATTCGGTGGTTGGGGCACGTAAATCGCATGACAGAGCAGAGGTGTGCAAGAAAAGCGTTACTGGAAGGGAGATGTGAAAATAAAAGAAGAGGAAGACCAAAGAAGAAATGGTTGGACAGCGTCACGGAAGATCTAAGGAGACTAGGGGTACAATCATGGAAGGATATTTCTGCAGACCGGAATGCTTGGAGAACTTTGGTGTATAGGATGGAACAGGAGAAATAGATTTGTTAATGTGATGTTAAATTCTAGGAAGCCATGGGCCTATAAGGCCTTGTAGAGCTGTAATAAAAAAAAAATAATTGGACTTCCACTCATATAACATCCAAGTTGCTCACAGGTTGAAAGAGACCAATAAAATTGACGGTGAGACAGTTTTTGAAAATCTCCTCTTTTGTTTCATTTAAGTGGATTTGCTAATAAACAAAATCAACGTCACTGCGTCCACAACCGCTTCATGGAAAACTATTGGACGATCTTATACTCACCGCTTGGTGTGGTGTTTTCGCGTTTGATGTCGATAATTCTCTCCAAGCAGCACAAGTGTTCATGTTTTTTTTTTCTTTGGGAAAACTCAAAATAGATATAGAGTGCAAACTTTGACCCTCTAAATAAGTCCAAATATGTACTCATTTACTGATTTTCAAATGCAAATAATAAGATTGTGTAATTAACACACAGTTTTTTATCTGCATGATGGAAGAGCATTCACATTATTTTTAAATATTTTTTCAGCAGTAAATTCAGATGCAGTCTATGACGAGTGCAAGAGGCAATTTAATACATCAAGAATCATCAAATTGAACGCATTGAGCCAGTTCCATCAGCCACCAGGCTTTGTCATTTACAATTCTGGTAAGTAAAATTATTACGTCGGTTGTAATCAGTACTCAAAAACATGAATTGCATCTGTAGTGTTAGCTTTTTGAATGTAAACTGAATATTATTTAGGGTCAATTTGAATTGTAATTTATTTCCTCGCAGCGCTTATGGAGCGCGATAGGCTTTCTGCCTTTACGAGAGGTTATTTCCGCACTTCATTCATAAAATCGGTTTCAGTGGATAAAACAGCCACGGAGTTCAAGGGCTTCAAGTCAATCACTAAGCAGCTGAAGGAATATTATATAGCACATCCAAAGTTCCGAATTCTATCACCAGGACAGTCTGAGCTTGGAGAAAACTATAATGTGGATACAAAACCTATTGGAATACGAAAATATGGCTCTTCAAGTTTCAGACACAAGCCAACGAATAATGTGGGATCGTTGAAAAATTATATTCCTAGTGTTATACCAGAACAGGTTTGTGATTTTTTTTCCAACACCTACAGGGAAATTCAATGAGAGATTAGATTATTCTGATATTTATCATAAAACAATAATGACATTTTTTTGTGTACGCCACTGAACTAGCACAAATCAATATAACCTTGAATTAAATTATCCATGACACGATAAATCCGGATTCAAAATTGATTTCTTGGAAAACTTGCACTGGCGACCCATTATTTTAGGTTACACTAACACTACTTAAGTTTTTATTCAAAAAACATACATACACACACAAACAAAACTCAACAATAAAGGAACGAAGTCTTTCTCTATTAAATAATCAGAAATTTTGGTTCTTGAATTCCCTCCAGATTTTCCAAATTCGATACTTCAATTCCATAGAAACTATTTTTTTTCCTCTGTATGTGCTTTCACCTTTGTAATTTATAGGATACATCGGAGTACGATTGGTCTCAAAACATTAACAACTTGGACAAAGTAGACCCGGATTTCAGCGACTACCCAATAGAAGACACGGTACCTTACAACCAAAAGCAACTGCTTCTCAAAGACTCCAAAAATCGAGATCCCAGAAGCAGGGACGACAAGAAAAACCCTAAATCAGTCTCGACGAAAAAGAACTTATCCGCAACACAAAGCATCTACGATTACGATAACGTCCGATTGGCCAGGAAGAGACTCATGGATGACGTTGATTACGTGCCCACTGAGATCCTGAAAGACACCTTCGTGAAGAACGAGGAGACCAGGTTAGTATCAACAGAATATTTATACAATTTTTGCGAATACTGTGGACCGATTTTTTTTTATACCAAAAATACCATTGACAACGGCAACAAACCCAGATGAAAGGTATTTTATTTAATACAAATTTTTGATAATGAAATTTTGTACCAGTTCGTACGTTTAAAAGGTAATAATGCGAATCATATGTAATATTTCTTCTTAACACGCTTTAATTAGTTGACTCATCCAAGGCACCATTAACGGAGAGAATACCCTTCAGACCTGTTAATTAAGGTGCATTGAAGATACTTATAATCGAATATTGACTCTACTAGGTTGAGGAGGTCTAGATTCGAACAGAGAGACGTGAATACTCACGATGATAAGATCAAAGAGAAAGAAGATATACAGAAGATCATCCAGAAGAAGTTGGAGGAAATGAAGGCGAATGAAACTATGAACCTTTGGCAGTTGGAATCGGAAAAGGAGATGCAAGACTGGTCCAGTGGCAACTACAGAGGAAAACGAGCAGTGAATTATACGTTCGAAAGTGCTACTCAGATTACGTCAGTGGGTAAGTGGCTTACTATGAACTTGAATTTTATAAATCATGTAATATTTATTCTTAGACTTTGACAGAGGCTGATGAAACGTTTCCTAGATAAAAATTTGAAAAATACTGAAAAAGAGGGCGACGTACCATCAAAGCAACACTGTCAAAAGCTAAGAGGCGACTCGACAGTGGCGTATCATAAACTGTTATGTTTTATACGCAAAAATCTTTTAATGCTACATGAAAATTCAATATTTATGATAAACGTGAATATTGTTCTTGTTATATGAATATTGTTATAATTTTGGACTGTTTCAATTTTCAAAATTTCATTTTATAGAAAAGCGATTACCAAGAATTTCAATGTAATATTTTGCTGTTTAGGTGCAATTTTGGACTCTATCAATTCCACCAACCAATCTAACATCATAGACTTAGTATTCATCACCTACTGGCAGCCAGTGAGTCTACAACAACAGAACAATCTTAAAAACGACATCCAGGAATGCATCGAAAATAAAATATCACTCAATTCAAAAGGTGTGTATTTATATTTCACGAAAAATTAAAAATTTTGAAAGCCAATTATTTCCTAGCTCTACATAAAAGATATCACCATTGACCATATTTTTGTTGATAAACAATTAAAATATCAGACTTATGGAAATAAGTGATATGGTTTTTCGTTATGGATATTGAACAAACATAACATATCAAAATACTATCCCATTGCTGCTATATGAGTTGCTTAAAAAATACTCGTATCAAGAACAACCAATAGAGTTGTTGTAAACGAAGTCTTTAACTTTTTATTTGAATATGAAACATTCCTCTACCGAAGATCCTATTTTGATTGAAGGTCCCGCTTCCGACTACCAGAAAAACACAGAAAAAGAACAACGCGCACTGTTCAAACAAGAGTGCCTGGAAGAACAATCGAACTTGCGAAACACGTTCGGCTACTACGACCGTCTCCACCAATTGCGTCTCGGACAAATGACAATCTACCGGATAACAATCGAATGCGAGTGCCAACTAGCCAAGAAGAACGAACGATGCGCGAAGTTTCTGCCAAGGAGAGATCAAAGTTGGCCAGAGTATTTGGGGAGGGTCGGGGATGGAGTGTTTGTTCCTAGAGGTTGAATTTCGTGATCGCTGCCAAATGTTTGTGAGGTTTATTTGACTGTTCCTGAGAAGAAAAACAAAAAATATAAAGAACATGACAACTGGTAGTTGTAGTTCAAGATTTCATTGCAAAGCATTATATACGAGGTGAATTTCTTGAAGCGTGACGGGCTAACTTTTTGGTAAGAAAGCTGCTACTTCCAAAGCAAAGTCTCACACAATGGTCTGAATAATATTAATAATAATCATCATCGTTATGTCATGGACAATGGAACCTCCAATGTAATATTTTGCAGTGAAAGATCTTTTCTACATTCAAAGCATCTTGATTCAATTTTACTGTCTACTTATAACTTATCTTTATATAATTTGGATAGATGACAATGATTTTCCTCCATTGCAAGTACCTTCGTAGCTGGAACTGAATTTGATGATATTTTTTTCAAATATGCATAAAAATATTTATGTATATATTGTGATTATTTTTTCCGAAAAGAAAATCACAATACCTCATACTATAACTAATTCAGCGTAATTGAAATTGATTTAAATATGACATAAGACTACTTTCATAATTTTGACAATGTTTTGACTGCTGTTTTCCCTGACTTTGCAAATATCGTAGAAAAACTTGTATAAAAGTAAATTTGTAAATACTCAAATTCTAATGTATATAAAATCTATCCTGATTTCCGTTTATTCATATTCCATAAAATATTCCAAAGTATACTGAGAAAAATAAAACGACTGTTATCCAATCAAGCGTAATCGTCTCATATTATTTATTTTTGCATTGTTCTGTTATCTGTTTGGAATTATTTTTTATTTCCAAGTTCAAGCTAAAATTTTTCTGAAACCAGTTTCTAAAATGTCCAAAACTGTCTTCAACTTAATTTACAATATTTAATAAACTGATGCATTCGCATCTGAAATACAGATGCAACCTACTTGACGCCATTTTTTCTGCATAGGAAAATATTTCTTGTTTCTGTTTGTTACTTTCTTTGGTTTTATGATTGTGTATTGACTTCATGTTTTAGCTAAATACTTGACAATCTTTCTCAAGCCAAATACCTTAAAGCTTTACTGAACTATAAATTCATCCATTTCCTTAAAGGTTATTAAATATTATTTTTCCTAATGTTATATACTCCAAATTGTTGAATTACCTGAGACCATAGAAATATAATATAACATATATCTACATATTTATATCAAGACAAACACTCGATATCACACTACGTGAAATCGAAAATACAAAAGAAATGATCTGTCGCCAGTCTTACCACAAACACTTTTATCCAATTTTAAATCATATTTCCTGAATTTATTCAACTTACGAAACTATTTGCCAATTTAGTTCAAATCAAATTGCCTTGTATTAATCCAATTAAAGCTTACTGATATTTTGCACCCAACAAATTAAACATATAGTGGCATTTAAAACTTGCACGAGAAATACTAAAAATAAAATTTACAACTTTAAAAATACTTAAATATCAAGCTGACATCTTTTATTAAACCGAGAATGGCTACTTATCATTTTATATGTACCCACTGGCGAACATATTAATATCTTGTAAACGTAAATAAATATGTTATTTTTTATAATAAAATGTTAAATATCTATCACCTTTTTTTTATTCAAATAGCACCTTCTGTCTAACATATAAATATATATCAACTCATATTCAAGGGTCACCGTCTATGGGGACGCCCATTGCCAACTTACGAAGTCCCATAAAGGGCAACACTTGGAGATGAGTTGATGTTGCTATCACTCCCTTGACTGGGTTACGTAAATACCACCCGATTGCTCTCTACATTTCGACCGCCAGGTTATACTGGCGAGTCTAGGCTAATGACGAAATGTATGTCTGATGCACAGTGGAGAGCATACCCATACCCATATGGAGTTAAATTGTCAATCTGACGAAAAGGAACTAATGGAATTCACACATTTGAAATATTTGAATTTGAATATGAATTTTCAAAAAATGGACCCTATGACCCTTATCTAAAAGATCGCCGGAAAACAGCTGCCGAAACAGCTGAGACTTTAGTAATTGATTTAATTAACGGCTAGGAATAAATATAATGACTAGAGAGACAGTCAGAGGTCAGAGGGTTATTTCCATTATTAGGTTGTATTACATTTTTCAAAACTGACTGAAAACATTCGTTATTTACCATTTTCTTGAACCAGATTTTAGTCACACGATAGTGTTCCGTTTCTATTCCTGTTAGAATGTAATGAGCATAGATCAAACTAAGCTTGGTCGCCTATAGCAACAGTCATGTCATATATTGACTTTCTTGACCCAATTTTTGAAATTGAATGATTTACAATTTGAGCTCTATACCTTTCTTGAATATTATTTAATATGGCTTCTCCCAAATGTATGCCGTTCAGGCCTCACGATTTTATGTACGGTAGGTACGAAATATCGATTTAAATGAAATTTGACTGTTTAAGAGAAGACGTATTATTTATAGATCCCATTTTCACTGTCTCTGGACCTGCAGATCATTACAAAGCAGCGATCGCTGCAAAAATGTCCACAGCAAAATTCGTAAGTACAACTGGATAAAGTATTTTATCGAAATAACTTATAAGAGCGATACTTCCATCTATGAAATAGCCATTAAAATGTTCAAAGTATTTGAAAAAATGAGAAAATTCAAAAATGTGTCCAACTGCAAACGAAAGCAAACAGCAAACATTTTTTTGGGTTTTTATAAGAGTTCTATAATTTTTTTGGTAATTCAAATATTGATAATCGAAAGTTTTACATACTATAATTTTCTCTGTACATGTTGCGAATGATAAGCTGCTATACATCAGAAATGTCCACCCTCTTTGCACCTTTAACACTACTCTTGAATGTAGGGGTGTAGGTTAACTATTCCAAAAAATCATATCTTGTCCTAAATATATTCGTTAATTTGTCATTTTACCGTAATAATAAAACCACCGAATTGCACACAGCTATGTATTCCAAGGCGCTGAATACGAAAATGATCATTAAGAAAACCTTATATGTCGTGGGGTGCCCCCCAGAATTACTCAGAAGACGAGTTTTTGACCCATTTAAAAAAAAACACTTTGTGACCTCCCTTCGCGTATGCGTTTTCTCAGAAAATATGTTTTCATCAGAGAACGGCCCAAATCTGAGAACACGTTGGATTCAGCGGAAAATTTTACATCGAAAAGAGTCCAGAAATAAGAGGAGGAACTGTTTTCTGACTCGCCATATGGTCAAAATTGAATGTTCAAAAATCGTGAAAATTCGAAAGGGGATGATACCTTGGAGAAATTTTCGATGTCAATTCGATATTGAATTATCCATGTATAAAACGAAGAAGTAAATAAGTGAATATTTTCATTTCCAGCAAATATGTCCAATATTCCCAAACATGTTCTCGGACCTACCTTCTCGACCCCGCGTTCAATACGTTCGACGTCGTCCCACCCTGAAACCTCCGCCACCCTTCAAGCTTCGTCTGCCTCCAGAGCCACCGGATCCTCGTCTTCACAGACAACCTGACGTCCTGGGAGCTGACAGACTCAAGTTCTTCTGTCCCATTATCAATTTTCCTACCAAGGTATGCAAATCCTCAGACTAATCAACATAGAAAGTTGTAGTGTTTGCATTTGAAGCAATCCATTAAGTATGGAATGGAAACTATCTAGCTAATTGACAGAAGTACACCATAGGTCTCACCACACGAATATTCTGTGACATTTTCAGGAAGCACTACCCTACCTTGCATTCCCCACTTACAAAATAGAGAAAATACAGAAAAAAGTAAAGATCAAAAAAGTGCCTGAAGGGAAGACGTTAACGTTCGACGTAGGAACAGAGACAGACTATAGAGAGTCTGGTGCCCAGACAGACCCTTGGGAACCACCTTATGTGATTGTTGGTGAGGGAGATCCGGAAGTACTCAAACTAGAGTTTCTCAAATGGGGTAAGTTTTATTTTAATCACAACAAAGGTTTCTGCCTTGAAAGAAGAAGAGTTTAAATTATGGAACATTGTATTGAACACAATTTTTACAACAGGTAGTGGATTACCAGCCGGTGTCCATGAAGTCCAACTCATAGAAAGGGCTAGGATGAAAGCAGCTTGGGAAAAAGTAATACAACCCAACATAAACGACGAAAATTCACTGGTACAGTTCAGAGACTATTTGGAAGCTCTCGAAAGAGATGAATGGGCCTTCAGAGAACAGGTAAGATCAATCAAACTGTAGTTTGAAATGTCTAGGCAACGTTGATATTCCAAAAACATGGGTCGCATTGTTTAGAACTTAATGCGCTCTACTAAAAGTTCGAAAGTATCCATAAGTAATAATATGAATAATTTAATTCAGGTCTAGGTCATAAATGAACATTTAAACATGTAGCTTTCCATTCAACTTCCAGTTCAATGCAAAGTAATTAATATTTTAGGTATTGTCTCATTTACTTAGTGTAGCAAAACTTTATATTTTCAATTAGGAAATTGCAGAAATCCAGGAGCTACGACTACAGCTACTTGAAAATATGCTGAATGAAATTCACGAAAAGTCAAATACACGAATTGAAATGAAAATGAACAGTTTCATAGAAAGGCAAAACATGCTCAAAGAAGAAAAAATAGGAAAAATCAGGAAGCAAGCTGCTAGAGGTACGATTTTCTGTATTTTATTTCACCAAATAAGCTACAATACCGTGTGTTTACATCGATCTAGACGGTATTCCAATAGAACAAAGTATTGTCCATACTCTTCTCAAACTGCACGTATCTGGAGACATTTGTGTTATTTTTCGGTCAGTCCAGATCTCTGACCACGTTTTATTGAAAGCGATGAAAGTATCGAACAGATATATAGGAATTTGAAGTTTAGTTTTTAGACCAAGCTTATTCACGTTTCAGAAATGAGGAAGTTAGAGGCTCAGAAGAGAGGATTCAATCCAAGATACCACCATGTCAACATAATTGATGAGCACGCTGATAAGAAATCAGAAATTTATGGTCCATATATCAGGCATGGAGAACATCCGAAGCGTTGGCACCAAGTGATAGACGAGAAGATGAAGACGTACAGATCTCAGTTTATTGGTAATGACATCATTCATCTTCTCATCTCCAGGTGTCGACCTCGATGTCCATCGGCAACTTACAAAGTCAAAGGTCCTAACACCGGGACTGTCTTGAAGGCAGTCCAGGTGTTGACTTAGTTAGTTGCCAATGGCGTCCATGTTGCTATCACACCCTTACGTATATACCACCCGATTGCTCTCTACATTTAATCCGCCAGACTTTAATGACGAGTCTAGGCTAAACACGAAACATGCATGTCTATAGCAGGTCTGATGCATAGATGCACTTAATCTTAATCTTAATTGTTTAACTAAATTCAAATTGAACCAGACTAGGCTGGATTGAAGAACTATATGACTCCCTCTATATATGGTAAAATGATTTTTATATAATATCTCAGTCAACATTCTTTACACAAATTGAAAAAGGATTTTTCCCAATATTCTCAAGGTGTTGAAAACTTCAGTACCTTACCAGGATGGTTAGAAATAGCGACTAAGAAATGGAGAAAGGAGCTACACAAGAAGACCATACAGAAAGGTTTATGTATCAAGGAAACCAAATGGACGGCACCGGTTCTCAAAGAGCTCCACGAAGAACTCAAAAGTAAGTTTAGCCTTATTAAATATAATTCAAGCCAAATTGTTCTGTTCCGACCTTTCCTTTACTTTATTTTCATGTTTCAGATCTACATAAGGATGTTGATGATCGACCCTTAGCTCTAAGGACAAGAGTTGAAATGCCTATACCAGAACCAGTAACTCCAGAAGTCGAAGGTATTCCTCCAGAGGATGAGGAGAAGTACCAAGCTATCATATTGCTACAAAAGATCATTAGAGGCAGAGCAGAACAAATGTTGGTAAGGTTGAAGCGGACAAGCTATATCTTAAAAGCTTGGCTTGCTTGGTTGGCTATACCTTTTGCCAAGTAGCTAGGCCAAAATCAAGAGTTCTTTGTCTGTGGGCGGGGGTGAAGCACACGTTCCCAGCATTCCATGCTGTTGTTTATTTTCTTTGCTATCTTCAGGCTTTCGTAACCGGCCAGCTTATCGAAGTTGACGATACTACGAACTAATTTTAAATTGCTTATATCTAGGCCTAATAGATCTTCCAGTTGACAAAATATATCGCAATATTGAATTTCAGATATACGAAGGTAGAGACACCTGTAAAGAGCTCATTCAGGAACTGAAGTACTCAGTAGGTTTGCTGAAGAAGGACAAAGAGATACGTAGCAAAGAGAAACAAAAAGTGAAACTACAACAGAGGGAAGAAAGCATTCAACTCAACATGGTAAATGATTATTATTTGAACAATTTTTAATGTAACTTATCCAGTTTTTCAAGCCTAAACACAGTGAAGTAACTTCTGTAGCTTATCCCATTGGTTAATTGGTTGTTTTCGTCTTCAATTGTCCTTTTATTAACGTTTATCAAAACCAGGAATGGGGAACTGGTCACACTATAAACCTGATATTCTTCAAACCTAGAGATGGATCACACATTTTTTCTCTAGGTCTTCCTATAGTTTGTTCCCGGTGGGAAGGATTTTGTATTATTACCTTGAGGTTGGACTGTATCCATAGACAATTGCAGGTCAAAAGGTTGCAAGGCATGCTGGGTAAACTTCAAGGCGTTGTGGTTGGCACGTTGTTGGACTTTTTGAACAAAGAATTGCGACGACTGTTAGAGGAACGAAAAGCCCATGCTATGTGCCTGGTGAACGAGAGAGAAAGATATATCAGGGAGGCTGCCGAGGCTGGCAGGAGACAGAAGGAGCTGAGAAGGCGCAGAGAACACGATGAGATGTTTAAGCAGATCGTCAAAGTTACCCAGGATAGCGTCGATGTATATCTGCAGGTGAGCAAAGCTTTTTCAAGATGATCTTCGTGGAAGTTTTCAAAATCAATTTCTGTTGTAGGATATCATCACTGAAGGTATGGAATTTGCTTCTAAGGAAGAAGCTACGGAGTACATCACGAAGCTGGGTCGGAAAATAGAAAGGGATACTGACGAAGCATATAGCAAGTAATTAAATCATTTATCTATAAGAACAAAATCAATTAGTAACCATTATAGATGAATTTACAGAAGTGACTAGAAGTCACGGTATAGAAACAATACACACAGCATGCCTTTATGATTCTACTATGCAGTCTATAGGAAAAAAAGATTGTATGAAAGGGAGAGATCTTAGTGCAAGCTTTCCCCATTATCAAGGAGCCTCCCAAATGAGGATACATATTTGCTCCAAGGTGTTCAACTATCGAAGCTGACTATTTGTTTTACAGGCGAGCTGAAATATCAATCGACGAGCAAGATGAGCTGATTGCGGACATGGTCCATCACTTCGTGTTACCAGACGTCCAGAAAAAGATCGCTAGGGAACGGATAGTAGCTAAACAGAGACAGAAACTGAAGACAGTCCATGACACGATCTACAATCGCTTCGAAAAGTTCCTTCCTAAGGCACCACCACGTAAGTATACTGAAAAATTAATCAATAGTAGCAGTGACAATCGGTAGGTTAAGACACGAGTTCGAGTCCCGTTGGCAGCAAGAATGTTTCTGGATGTTTCTCACTCAGAAATTGTATCTTTATTCTACAGGGCGTTACTTAATGATAGGCCGTGATTCCAAAAGCACATTGCTGAACCAAATTAAAGTAGAAGAATGTATCCTAAAAAAAAAGAATGACAGGTGCAAGAGTGCATGTCTTTCCCAGCTATTTTTAATACCTAACTAGTTGTTTATATATATAGTAAGATTTTTTCCCGATCTAAGGATGTCGAACTTTTTTCTAGGCAAATATTTTTTGAATTTGCTTACAGGTGAACCTGAACCTATTGAAGTAGTGACCGAAATCCTACAAAAGGTCCGAGAAGACGCAATAAAAATAGCAGAAGAGAAGCAAGATAGCGAAGATGAAGAATCCGTGCGAGGCATAGTGGAAGAGATCTTCCACCATCTTCCCTTGACAGCCGAAGAGCCAACAGAAGAAATACACGATCAGCATTACGATGAACTGCTGGAAATGTACCTGGACGAACTGGCACACGAAACTGACGAATACCAAATGCCGATTGACACTGCAATTGGTGCTTCTCCATTTGAACTGGATATTGAAGAACATGAGCATGATTTTGCTTACACCAGTGATGGGTTAGAGACGATCACTGAAGTGGATGACAGTGATATAAGTCAAGAGAAAACTAGAGAAAGCATGTAATGATGAGTGTATGACAATAATTAGGTCATTTGGGTCAGTTCTATGAGATGATCAGATACAGGATTCATTGATGGTCAGTGTATTTATGCTATAATAAGTAGGGTGATGATAAATTTTGTTTAATATATGTTCAACAGACCATTTGAATTAAATAAATGATGCAGATTCTATAAATGATTTATATTAATAGATGCATTAAAAACATATATCTGAGAGATCAATTATTATGTTACATATAAACTTAAGGATAACTAAACAAATAAATCAATCACATTGCCATATTTCCCAGTCTCTTATAATCAATTTTTTCAAGCTGTACTAGCGGCCTCAGCTGTTCAGCAAATATCCTCATGTCTTCTCCAATAGCATCTTGACCAGAAGGTGCCAGCACAGACAATTCAACCAAATAACTTTGCGAAATTGCCTCTACACCTTCTCCAGGTTTACTGCCGCCCATTTTGAATATCTTTGACACTGTAATCTTCATTCTTCCTTTTCTGAACATATACCCCCTTGCTATGTACTCGAAGTCTAATCTGCACCCAAGCTCAGTCAAGAAATCTATTATTGTTGAGCTACAAGCCATATCGATGCTGGATCTGACCACCGTTGGCCTGCTCTTATCTCCCAGCTCTTGCTGTCCCACATAGCGCAGTTGGAAAGGGGCGTCGCTCACATCTAGGGCTCTCCTAACGCGCAATGGTAGTACCATAGGAGTACCAGTATTGGCTGCCCTTAGAGTGAAGCATAATTCGTGATCGTGGAAGGACTCGGGACCGCTGTCAACGTTGTCGCACAGACCCCGCAATCTATGCAGCAGTACTTCAACGTACTGGTCTAGAACAGACCCTTGTAGCAAGTATTCTTGATTTGGGATGATGTTGCATTTGAGTGCTGCACTCAATGAGTCCATTGCGGTGCCTGGGGCTGAGTGAGTTGACATTTTCACGTGTGGGTTGGTCTATACTCTATGGACGTTTCTTTTGAAGCAATATACTGCAACTGCCAGCAAAATAAACCAACACAAACATAACCTCTAAAATGAGGAATGTCAGAAGTTAGGACAGCAAAATCATAGAAGGAAAATAAGTGGAGATGAACTGAACCTGCAGTGGGCGATTAATATGTTCTCGGATAACAGTTTCATTCTAAATTTTGTTATCGCGGATTGTTTTCTATATAGGTAGTAGTGCTATATTGGTATTTTGGTTTTTTGGTTGCTGAATTTTGAGTATCAAACAAAACCATATCCTGAACAAGGAATTGGTGGCATCTTATAGCGTATATTAGAATATGGCGGCATATTCTGCCTGCCTACATAGTCACATATATCGTATCTAGCGTCACTCTTTAATCGTGTGGTATGCAGTAATCGTTTTGTGAATAGAAATAGGAACAAAATTCATATTTATTTATATTTGAAGTGCTACTTAACTGATAAACTTGAATACTACTTATGTTAGAAGCACTATCTACTTTTATGCTATTTCAAGTGAACTACTGCACTGGCAACCTTAAATAATACAACACTGTGAACTAGGCTTAGAATTATTTATGTATAAAGTGTATTACTATTCGAAAACATGTGGAGGGATGAATTTTAAATTTTGACTAACAGTACAGGTATGTTCAAATTTTTCACTGGCCTAATAACAAGGTAAAGCTTAAATCATCATAGTTAATTTTTGTACCAGGCTAATTTTATTCACAGGGAAGTAAAATCTTATAAAACGTGATGAGTGATTTCAAACCAAAGTTTGCAAAACCTTCAGATACATCAAGTTATTTGGATAAAAATGAATCTGTTGGAATAGAAACCACAAGTTTCATATACAACAGATACATTTCCCAGTCTGTTCAAGCACAAAGACAAAAATTGCCAATCTTCAATAGTAGAAATCACATACTTTATGCCTTGGAAAAGTATCAAACTTTAGTACTTGTGGGTGAAACTGGATGTGGGAAAAGCACACAAATACCTCAGGTAAGATATTATTGATACAGTAGAATTTCAAAACATACTTAAATTAATAGATAAATGGGTTAAGAGAATTTAATCTTGATTGAGAATTCAAACTTTTCTACTTCAAGAGTGATAAGTCCGATCTTTTAGTATTCAATAATTTAAAAAAAATCTATCATTACATTTTACATAGCTTCCAGATGTACATAAAATATTTTTATACAGAAAATACTTTGCTGTTTACAAATTACATTGTTTTTCAATGAATAGTGACATGTTCCTAATAAGGCATGTTGACATTGAAAAATTTAAATGAACCAATGGTATCCTTAGTAATGAGGTCATCACTAATTCATCATTAAATGAAAATAAAGTATATAATAGATATATGTAAAGAGGCATGAACAAAAATTCAGGCTCATGGAATAATTTTTATTTTTATAGAACATCATAAATTCTGTAGTATCTCCAATGATAATAAAATTTTGAGGTTTCTGAGTGTTAATAGATAATAGAAGATTAGTATTTAATATTATCCAAATCCACAGCATTAAATGATCTCAATTTGATCCTTATCATTACCAACAATAGGATGGGTCTATAAAACTTTATATTTTTTACCTCATAATAAGCAAGCCCAAAAACATGATATATTCATAAGTGTTCACTTATTTTATATATATAATATGTAAAAAAAAACCTCACTTGATGTTTTCTTTTATTTCAATTTGTTCTCTTGAACACTACAAATTTTATTATTCTAATCTTGATGAGGTTTCCATGCATATTCATTACAATTTGTCCCTGAAATAACAATATTTGATAAGAGTCCAGACATTATTTTGTCTACATGTTTTACATTCAATATTGCTGTATGTTTACCTGTATAAATTTCCATTCTGACTTTTTGTTACGGATAACCATAATTATCAGTTCATTTTTCTGTATTTTTCACTTCAAATCCCATAGAAATATATTTCATATGCAATATATTTTGCAATTAAAATATTTCCCCCGCCTATTCATGTGTAAACTGAAAGACATTCTTTTTAATGTACCAGATTATCCATTTCAATATTTTAAAAAAGTGACACTATTTCTGTGGAATCAGAAAAAAGTTGGCAATTATTCTCTTGTAATGCAACAATCATTGAACTCAATTTGAGTCGCTGACCATGGTAAATTGGTTTTAGTGGTGTATTTTCCTTGTTTTATTGTGATAGCTAGTGAACTAAATTATAAATTTGCACCAATAACCTTTTTTAAATAAAAATAGACGTGAGTGAACCGTATTGTCATTACGAAATGTGGCAACGCTGTCCTCTTTCTGTACCTATCTGAAAAAACTAACACCTTTAGCTGAAAATTGAATACATGTAATGTTCACATGTTAGGAGGTAATTTCATCAGCACGCCTCACTGATATTAAACGTTTTCTTTTTCATTTGGAAACAAGATAACATATCCAATCAGTTTTGTTATGACTAAAGTTATGAAAAATGCATGGTTTGATCGAGGTTTGTCCTCGTCTCAATATCGTACTGGGTGTCAACGATAACGCGAAGTAGCATATTCCTGTTATTTAAAGATATCAGGGACGTAGATGGGGTAGTGCAAGTAGGGCCTGCGCCCTAGGCATAATTTGTATGGGTCACAAAATCGTGGGCTGAATTGGTGGGAAATGGTAATGGTTCAGTAGCGACAAGGTAGGGGGCCTATGTCCACAAAGGTGGCGCAAGATACGGCACGTTCCCTAGGCGCCACAGTCCCTAGTTACGACAGGGATACAAAAATTGTCAAATGCAAAATTTTTAAAATAGAAACCATATCCATTAGTTAATTTTTCCAATAATCGACAACACCCAAAAGTCGTAGTGAGAGCAGGAGAAGTAATAGAGGCATCCTGATTCGAAAAAGGGTAAAGTATGTGTTAGCCTCCGAACATGACATTTAAAATATGTCTCAAACGGTTATATTCAGGTATAAAACATATAAATGAAAATGAGCTTATTAAACATATAAGCTTCACCCGTTATAGATGAGATAGTAACATGAAGTGTCGATTCCAATCAAGATTTTTCAGTTTTTATCATTATCAGTTTCGGCTATCAGCCTGTTTACCCAACAAACCTTTAATCAAAATATGGTCGATAAGAAGAACCCGCTGTTTTAATAATTAATATCTTTATTCCGATGATTTGATTGGTTCAATTTACTCTGCTCATTCTGTCTGTAGACATTCATGAATCATCCAAAATCCACAATACATATATACTAGACATTATACGTATCCATTGTTTATTGATAAAAACATTGTGAGTGTGAGAAGATGAAGCCTGTTCAGCAGCATTGAATCTGAATTGAGTAAATGTATGTATGACAATTTCTTTTTATGTAGACTGTAGATGATGTTACTTTGTGAAACTCTTTCATCATTCATAGTGAAGATGTGTAATTAGAACACAACGTTTCTCAAATAAAAGTATAATACATGTGACGGTTGTTACGCTATATTGGGTGGTATATTGTCAGACTCGCATTCTTTGCAACAACTACCCTGGTAATTGTATAATTAGCTGGATAATTACAGAAATTGATGCAGGAGTTTTAGAACACTATCTTCGATTAACCTGAAAGTCCGAAAAAACTGTAATGTTCTCATAGTTAAAAATCGACAGCACTCGCCTTCAAAGTGTAGAAATAGATTTTTGCCGCATTTTATGGTCTTTTTTTTAAGGGGTTAATCTATCAGTATCAGCAAATATTGCTTAATTATTGATTGAATACCAAACTGCAATTTATCCTCTTGAAGAATTACGTCAAGTAGGTTGACTCTTGTGTTTCACGTTCCGCGGTATAATTTTATTGGAAATTATCGATTCACTTGAAGTAAGTTTGGGAACTTTTGAAAAACTCGAATATAGCGAGAATTCTTAAAAATATAAAATATTTGTTTTTCAATATTCAATTCCAAAAGATCCATAAATCCAAAATTTGCTCCGATCTTCATTTGTAAAGTTATATTGTTGCATGTGCATTCAGTTGGCCAAAAGTCGAAATGCAGATGTAAAACGAGTTAGTTTACATGAAGCTATGACATCTTCTGAATGCGCCCGAAAAATAAATTTTATCTGCATTTGGGATTAAGAGAGAACTACTACCTAAAATAACAGGCGTTTTGCATAGGTTTCCAATATTTAGTTTCCAGCGCTCATTTTTCAAGATACTGGAACGATTTTTTTGTAAATGATGGAGAAATATTGGTTCTATGCTTCTGCAAATTTTCATGCATGATACATGGGGAATATTTTATCGGCATTGAAAACTCATTTTTGGACAATGTAAACAGAAAAACGTCAGCAAAATATGAATTTGCCTCTCAGCTCTCAGCTTTGACCACCGTAGACTTTGATTGCGACTGGGACGCGTTTCATTTGCCAAACAATTCTTGGTCAAAAATACGTTTTTGTAATCAATTTGCTATAAGCTAATAACCGACCTAGATTATTAGTCTTTATCACATTCGCCATTGCAAAAAATTGTCTATCCAGTTCATCAATATAGCAAAAGCCACCATTGAATTGATTTTGATTTGTGACGCAGTGTGTTCTAGTTTCATGCTCTCATTATAAATTATAAATAATCACCGTCGTAATCTGTTTCATTTTGGTTATTCTAGGTGTGAGAAAAAACAGTGAAATGTTCATCTAGTACCACGCAAAATAATGATGTTCGGACCTCCCTCCCAAATCAGCAAATTACTCCTATTCTTACTCATCATCCTGCTTTACTATTTCGCCTACATGGACTGCAATTTATATATTCGAATCCAACATTATCCGCTATCAAATGACGGAAACAGTTCGTTATTTTACAAAGATATAACGTGGGTCGGTTGTGAAATCAACCCCCTGTGTGAAGTCACCACCAAAGCTATGCTTCTGGACCATACAAACTACTACTTATTCGGACCCCTTGTCAAAATATTCGATAAACTCGTTGGGATAAGTAACGTTACCTGGATAACCCCCAACTCTATCAGCGTGTTTCATATATTTGTGGCATTCACAAGCGCGAAGTTCATATCCAGCTACAATTTGGCGTATAGAAGAATAGGGATAGTTTTGTTTGAGCTTAGAACATGGTTAGATGACCTTGATGGCCATGTAGCCAGAACAAGAAAGCATATCGAAGGAGAGTATAGTGATGTTGGTTCTTCTGGGTATTACATAGACGGTATTTGCGATGCAATAGGCTCAACAGCATTGTTAGTAGGCATTTTTGTGTTTCTGAAAAACAACCCACCTAGAAGAGGGTATATCCAACTCCCCACAGTGTTTGATACCAAAGAAAATACAGCCAGTTATAATCAAAATGTAACAATGAGGAAAGCTTTTAAGCTAACGTTGATGCTTACAATTCTTCTCATTCTCAGCTCAGCTGCTTGGAATAGATACATCGCAGTATATCAAGACCTTTTAGAGTCAAATTCTAGTCCGTTGCATTCGGCAAAGCAAGAAGTCGTTTTTAGGAGTATATTTTTTTATACTGTTGCGTGGTTATGGAGGGTTGTCAATGTGCACAATTTGACGCACGTATTGTTGTTATCCATATTTTGTGATAAACTGTGGGAGTTTTTGAGAGGCATTAGGTATTTAGGCTTTTGCGTTTTGTTGTCTGTTGTATGCATCACTGAATTGAACCTCATGGATGTCAAGAGTTTCTTGTTGCATCAGAAAGATGTTGGCTAAAAGAGTATTTGTTGAGGAAAGTTGTAATAAGTCGAATGGTTTTTTCATTTTTTAAGTATGGATACAGGGTAAAGGAGAGACCTGTCGATAAACAGAGGAGTTTTTATAGTTAATAAATTAATAAGTTGAGTGAACTAAGAATGATAACAATAAAAGAATTAGTTAGTAATAAATGACGTGCTTCATAACGTCTTTAGAAGTAACATGATTTTAGAGATACGTAGTTTAGTATACAGAGAGAGGAATGTAAATAATGATTTTTATTTGACTGATGTGCCGTCCATCATTGTAAGAATGTCTGTGATATTTTTTCAAAACCTGCTCATATAGAAGTTTTTAGTGGCATTAAAAATGTTGATTTTTAAATCATACGAAAAATGTTTTATGTCGATATAGTGATACATTGAAAAATGAAAGAACTGTCGATTCTTATATTTTCTAAATATGTGGGAGTGATGTTACTAGGAGGAAAAAAGGATCAGTTCAATGAGTTTTTATTTAGAGTGAGAAACTCTTGACACAAAATATACTTTCCAGTGTTTGTTTTTATTGAAAAACTGCACATCGAATTCCCAGAAATAATACATATGGGACGTTGTTCTATGTATAATTTTTGTTACCCATACTCATTTACTCATTGAAACATAATTTGACCCTTTCCTCTAATTCACTCCTGAATCAAACGCCTTAGTAACGCTTCTAATACGCGCATTTTTATAAATTTACTTTGATTATAATGTTTAAATGTTAGACATACCACATCTGCCCATATACAGGGTGTCCCAAAATTGCAGATCTACCACGCATCATTGTGGTCAATCCAAAATTTATCTTATAATGAAAACAAAATGGTTTCCTGTACTTTCGGGACAACCCTTTTTTAATTGTAAACGCCAAAGAAGCAATAAAATTGTATTGACTGTTATTGTGCCTAAAGTAATGCCATAGTATTTGTATAGGCTAGGTTACCATAACTTCTGAAAATTATCCAGTGTTTCATCATGTTCATTTTCTGGCCGCTAATTAAAACCACAATACAAAATATGAAATATTGGAACTTGAAAATACGACATTAATAATTTAGTGCTTGAACTGTCGTAAACATATTTCAGTCAATTGTATGCGGTTTTGATAAGCGATCAGTAGAAAATACTATGCATTAGTCTAGATTTTGATGCCGTAAACCATTTTAAATCCTTCTTTAGTATTATAGGTGAACACTTTGAAGAATATCAATTTAATTTTTTCCTGTAATAGGAACTTTATTGTCCCATAAATGATAAATATCCGCATAAATTTGCTTTGTCTCTATTCAAAACTTGTATCTATTCAGACTGGGTACAATGAGGAACAATGTTTCACAGGAATCTGGGTTTGATTGCTGTACGTTGTAAATCGTGTGTTAAGAAAGAAAAAATACTTAATCACTTCCTCAAAGCTTTACAATCAATTGCTCCATGTGGTAACATTGTTTTTTTTTGTAACGCTAGCAACTTTGTCTCCGTCTTGCTCACAGCGCGACTATGAGTTAGGTCACTTTCGCTGTCGATCAAGACGAGACTATACGGATTAAAATTATGCATTTGCTAGACTTGATCAACAAGCGGTTTTTTCATTATTTTCAGTTAAACGACTTAAAATCCGTAACGCGTAAATGCTAATAATTTGTAAATATATAAGTACGTTTAAGTATGAAGTGCCTCCAATTGCAATCTAAATTTAACCTAGTGTGTGGGTGATAACCAAGCATACCCCACGCTTTTTGCTAATCTAGCCGATTCTATGTCACCCACGTAAGTGTTTATCTAAACTGTGATAAAATATCGCATTCCAGAAAATTATGCTGCATCGAAACAAGGGCGTAGGTACCGAGGCAAATGTAGATTCAATGTACACACAGATAAATATATGGTTACTTCTCAAACCTGTCATATGGTTATTAATTCATACAAAGTTCTGTAACAGGTATCATCAATTTGCAACGATCTATCTGGGAAACTGCACCTTTCAACCACATGAATATTTTGGTTAATCGGAAACTTAATCAGACTCAGTGAAGTTCGAAAACTTAATTTAGTTAAATGAATCGTTACTGGATAATTTTCAGGATTAATTCAGAATATAGCTTAAGCTAATTGTTCCGTATTAGCTTTTTTAAATGAATTTTACTTTGTTATTTTAGTATTTACTATCGTATTAAGATATGTACTTATTGTAATCAGAAATTTTAAATGACTTTACATTTTATCCGCACTATTACTAATTTAATTGTTAGATATATTCAAGGCAAAGGTATTTTGTTAAATATTTGCCATTGGAACTTGACATGAGTACAAAATGAATTTTGTTTTGTTTGAAATAATTTATAATTGTTATACTACGATTGCCTGTTGTCAGATATTTTTTATCATTTTTATAACACATGTATATTTATCGTTTTTTGTATTTCAAATGGTGTTCGGAGAACAATAAAACAGCTTTGAATCCAAACTAGTATTTTCATTTCAAGGAAAGTATACTATCGCAAAAAAGGAAGACGGTTAAAAATAATGGTTTCGTTAGGTTTTGAACTTTGAGTTCATGAAATTAATTACCGCAGTGGCAATGGGAATAGCACAAAAAAAGCACGACTGTCGTGACTAAACTGATAATCGTACCTGGTACTGCTCGAATACAGGGTGTCTAACATTGTATTGCGGATATTTTTAGAATAGATTCTAGATGTAAGCAGAATGACAAAAGTTAGTACGTGTAGATAAAAAGTTGTGTTAATGTCACACAATTTCACAAATAAAACTCTTTCCTTCAGTGACACGTTTCGATTTTTATTACAGTCCAAAATTAAATTATTTTTCTTTTCTTGTGTCTGTCTTAGGAGAATATTTTTTGTCGATTGCATTTACACTAGTGTTAAGGGAAACCCCTACAAAACCTTAACCCTCTCCATCAAAATGTCCTTAAATTATTTCACGTTTTAAGGTATTTTATTCCTTTAGCTATTTCATTCTTCTCAATACATTCTATACCTTAAGAGTTAACAAGTTAACCTAGAATACAAATGGATGGAAACTTATAGTAGTGTATCGATAAAAATTGAGTATAAAAGATCAGTCTATTCATTTGCTACAATGAAGTCAGGTTTCGCAGATATTTTTGAATCTCTAATGTCTCCATGAAGTTTAAACCATGTATTTTATTACAAGTATGAAGTGGAACTGTCTATAAATTACACAATTTTTTATCTACATGATGGAAGAGTTTCACCAAGTAAGAGCATCTACAATGTACATGAGAAAAGTTAGTACATAGATCCAGAAATTGTTAGTCTAAAAGTTACTGTTTCATTAATGTTAAATATGATGTTCTATCGATTAGTTCTCAACGAGGTGTATTAGTAATCAGCAGAAATGTTCTCTTCGTCAACAGTACATGATAGAAGCAGAATGGCCAGGTCAGATAGGCGTCTGCGAACCCAGACGAGTGGCTGCGATTTCTTTGGCCAACAGAGTGGCAGAGGAGACCGGAACGTTGGTACAAGGTGACATGGTGGGGTATGCTGTCAGATTTGACGCATGCACTAATAAGCCAAAGATCAAGGTGAGACATAACTGGAACGCCGCGACGTTCATATTCCAACATGCGCGATAAGATTCATAGTCAATCTATAAACAAGATAATGAGCTTTTAACTGATATATCATTGCATCTCCTTCGAACCAAAATATTGTTGCGTAGCGAATTTTATTGTCAATGTTATGTTCGCCATTCCATCGCTTCAGTCATAGCCTCGATACCTTTCACTTCTTTTTCCGGATCCACCCTCGAACCTCACCATCAACGATATTGTGTAGATAATATTGTTCGTTACGATAAACAGCAACTGTCAAAACGAGATTGCGGTTATGTTGGTCTGAACGCTAAGAGTAGAGCGAGTGCGACACAGTAAGAAAGATAGAATGAGATGGAGAATAACTAGCTACTGAAGTTGAATTTTTCCAATTATTTTTAACATGTGATTCTTTTGTAGTATATGACGGAAGGAATACTTTTGCGAGAAGTTATGAGCGATCCGTTACTGAATAGCTACTCTGCTATTATGTTGGATGAAGTGCATGAACGTACTGTTTACACGGATCTTTTGATGGGCCTTTTGAAAAGAATACTCAAGGTAATTGTTTACTAGCCAAAACAAAACGGTGTTAATCAAACCATGCATCTATTATTTGCCGGACAGACGCTGTGCCGACTGAGTGTACGTCTCCGTTAGTAGAGTTAGACTAAGTTATTTCCGAGTTTTGAGTGGTAATATGTGCAATTAACTCTTACCACGTAAAACACAGAACAATTGGAATTTAATTTTATCTCCATCTTATTTTAGAAACGTAGTGAGCTTAGACTGATAGTCGCTTCAGCGACGTTAGACGCTGAAATGTTGCAGACATTTTTCAATAATCCTACTGGAGACAAGAAAAAAGATACGGCAACGATTATGTCCGTAGAAGGAAGGCAGTATCCGGTTGACGTTTATTATGTTGCTGGTTAGTACAAGTTTATCTAGCAGGATGTACTGAGAAAACGAAACCTGGCTTCCACAATTCATGTTGCTTATGAAACTCATTCACCCCACTACGAAAAATGTTGGAATTTTTTTAAACTAAGCTGCGTTATATGTTTTCAGAGCCTGTTCCCTGTTATGTACAAGCATCAGTTGACACAGTGTTGAATATAAACTCGTCAAAAGACCTAGGTGATATCCTGGTATTCCTGACAGGCCAGGAAGAAGTGGATAGAGCCGTAAGGCTGCTGAATGAACATGCGGCTCTTATAGAAGAATCTAGAAAGAAAGAGAAAATGTACGTCTTGCCGATGTACGGGGCGTTGCCGTACCACGAACAGTTGAAAGTGTTTCGCCCTGCTCCAAGTGGTCACAGGAAAGTCGTGGTGGCCACCAACATAGCTGAAACGTCCGTTACTATACCTGGAATTGTGCATGGTAAGAATTCTGATACTTTGATTTGCAGAACTTAAAACACAATCAAAAGCATAGAGCGTTGCAGGCTGTGATGGCTGACGGAAAGTATATTATCTTGAATAAGGAATTGAGGGATTGTTTGCGGGTTTTGGTTTCGATGTTTCAGTTTGAGGATCATCGAGATTACAATGTGCTTATTTTTGTGTTTCAGTTGTTGATTGCGGATTTGTTAAGTTGAAATGGTTCAACAATGACACGCATACAGATAGTCTCATAGTTGTGCCTGTAAGCAAATCTTCAGCAGATCAGAGGGCTGGCAGAGCTGGAAGAGAAAGACCTGGAAAAGTTTACAGGTTTGTAGAATGTACTACAATCATGGAAAAATATGATTTCCTCAATGACAGTGGAATTAATTTCTTAGAATATCACGCTCTTAAGAGCTTTAAATTGATGGGAAAAGCGCGTCAACCTACTTGACACCATTTTTTAAACTGAAATTGCGTGTAAATATAGACTTAACGCTAATTTTTTCCAGACTGTACACGGAAGAAGATGCTTCAAAATTGTCCGATGAAACTCCGCCCGAGATTGTACGCACCGATTTGACGTATCCAATATTGCAGATCAAGGCATTTGGCATTGCCAATATACTGAAATTTGACTTTCCCAGTCCACCGCCGATGAAGAATCTGAAGAGTGCCTTAGAAATTCTTTATGCTCTAGATTGCATCGACATACAGGGAGAGCTGACGAAACCACTTGGATTCAATATGGCAGAGTTCGCTTTGAATCCCTTATACACCAAGGTCCTGTTGAGTTCAGGTAAGCAGCTATGCATATGTACACATTGTGAAGAAAATAAGTTCGCCTCCAGAATTCATTAAATAAACTAAATGGCAACGTCGCTTTGTTGAAGAAGTAATGCACTGCTGACTATATGTCATCTAGTATGATCACTGAAACGAATGTACATTCCACCTTTATCTTTTTCAGGTGAGTTTAGCTGCTCAGAAGAAATCCTCACGATAATATCCATGCTTCAAGTAGAAGCGGTATTCGCTAAACCGTCAAGTGGTAGCAATTCGATTAAAGCGAGGATACAAAAGCGCCTGTTTGAAGTGGAAGAAGGTGATCTGATTACATACCTCAACATATACAATGGCTTTGTACAAAGTGAGATGTCACAGGGATACTGTCACAAAAATTTCCTCAATTACAAAAGCTTGCAAAGGGTAGTACAAATCAGAGAGGGACTGAAGAGAATGTTGCAAAACTATGATGTGCCTATTGTTAGCTGCCAAAGTAAGTAGTAAGATTCTTTCATCAAAATGTCCTTGTTACATAAAAAGGAATTTACATCTTGTAGATTGTAAACTCTTCCATCATGTAGATAAAAAGTTGTGTGGAAACTACACAACTTTTAATCTAAATTTACATCTGTGAAGCTCTTTCTGTTCACATCACACAAATTTTATCTGAATGATGGAGGAGTTTCACCAAGTAAAAGTGTCTACAATCCACATGAATTGTCATAATTTTTTTAGGGTCCACTGAACCAATACTGAAATGTCTAGTGAAAGGATTATTTCCCAATGCTGCATATTTGCACTATAGTGGGGTATACAAAACTGTAAGAGGAGATGTTGACCTTTTTGTGCATCCAGATAGCGTTTTATACACCATCTCACAACCACAATGGTAAATATTTTTTTATATAATTTTAAATTTCATTCACTGACTACTTTTATTTTAAGGATCATCTATTGTGAGGTAGTCCATACAAGTAAACTTTATATGAAAGACATTACAGTCATCAAGAGTGAATGGCTGGTAGAGTTAGCACCACATTTTTATCATAGAACAACACATTATGATTAAATAAATGAAAGATAGATCAAATTTATGTAATTTATTTTAAGCACTCAATCCTTTGTTTTTTTCTTTCATAGTAATCCTGTATATTGTCATATTTTCGTTTGTACAATACTGTAAGGCTTGCTTCATCCAGGTGTTTGAAGATACCTTCATACTTATCAAATAATTCCTTTAAAAATTCTGATTCTATTTCAACAAACACATTACTATTCAATTGAAAAGTTCTTAATCTATCACTAAAAACAATAAGGGCTGATTCACTGAAACAGAAAGTGAAAACAGGTGCTAAACTCAACTTTGAGATTAGCTGAACTTCACAGTTATTGTCATTAAAGTCTACATGGTACAGTTGTAATGTATTACATTTATATAATTGCACTGCCATGAAATTCTCACAAATTTGCACATCAATGACAGGTAAGGCAGATATGTCCACTTTTTCTTTGTCCATTACTTCACTGAATTCTTGCAGTATATCGCTCTCTTCCATATGCATATTTGTGTTTATTCGTTTAAGTTGTTTTCCATTGATAAAGTCCCAAAACCTCACTGTACCATCTCCAGAAGCAGAAATGAGCTTGTTTCTCTCTACCTTGATGCAAGTAACAAACTCTGTATGTCCCAGACAAAAGGTAGCAATGTTATAACAGTTTGGGAAGTGTGATACTCTGATCTTTTCATCTCTATCACAGGTTATTATATATTTCCCATCCTTTGTAATTAGCATATCTAAAATTATGCTCAGGTGGCCTAGAAGTAGTTTAGGCTGAACTTCACCTTCTAATTTGTACAAATAGACATCACCCGTTTTGTCTGCCACTATGATATCGTTGGAAGGGGTGAAACGAGCTTTGCTGGGCACCCTGCTTACTGTGAAGTTCTTCACGAGTTTTAGGTCATTGCTGTAGACTACGATCTGTTTGTTTTCTGTAGATAGCAATATATATTTATTATTCTGGGAAAAATCTACAGAATTAACTGTCTTCGTGGCTTTTAATAGGATGTTTCTCTGATCTTTGGTTAAATTGTCTGGTAGAAGAGGTGGCGGAATTTTCAGCTCAGTATACTGTTCAAAGCTAAGGTTACACAGCAGTATGTTATTTTCCGTCGTCAGCAGAAAACTTTTCTCATTTTTCGCTATTATGACCATGTTTTTGATATTGCAATTTCATTGAGAACATAAACAAATCATACACGTGGTGGTTGAATTGAACCACAGAACACAAATAGCGGCAATAGGGATAAACTGCATGAACATGACTGCAGTTAATCGTGAGTTAACCTCAAATTGAAACGTGACGTGACCAGCAGCAGAGGCTTCAGAAGTTTTGTGACCTAGATGTAAATGATTTAGAAATCTTGTAAAATCAGCCGCCATATTCTAGGTAAGCATTCCGGGCGGTATTCAACATTTAGCATTTTTACAAGGGTATTCGTCGAAGTAGATAAAATGAAAAATAAACAATATTGTTATGCTTTGTAAACGAGGAGAAAAAGGGATAATCGAAAGTACCTCCACATTATAGAGGATTGAATTTTCTTCACGTTTCATCGTTCTTTCTAACATTGTCATAGTACTCAAGTTCTTATTGATAAAAGAACGATTGAACTGTGTTTGGTTTCATATTATGATTAAAGATTTGTTTAATTTTATGCCAGAGTATAAGAGGTTAAATGAAATACCAATAAAATATGAACCATATATTTGAGCAATAAAAATATACATCATTTCACTAAAATCTGACTAGGACATGATTTCCGTTTAAAGATCTACTCACTAATATTTGTGATTATATCGAAATGCAAAATAAATTCTTAAATAACTAAATAAAGTATGGAATCTTACAGAATAATTTATTATAACACAGCCAGACCTAGTCTCATACAATTTCCCAATCACTGAATGAATTTTCTGGATCAGACATAGCACTATTCTTCCTATCTCTCATTAGCTGTAAATTGTTCAGCTTCCAGTCTGTGGGCACATTGATTAAAGCTGAAACGTCAATAAAACACCATTAATGAATGAGGCGTATTGTGTATGAATGAAGCAACATAAATTTAAAAAATCGAATGTGCGAGGACAGTTTCCTGCACACCTTTCTCCTCTATGCATATGGAATTGATGAATATCCAGCACAGGGAATACTGGCCAGAGAACTGATTTATCTCAACACAAATCAGCTCCGTTACTGATCTCCGTAAAGACCCACTTGATAAAAATAGCACAAGATCCGTGATTTTGTATTAGTTGTTTAAATATGTTGATTATCATCTCATCATCAACACTTACCAGGAGTTTCAGTCAGTTTTAATGTCTTAACAGACGGTGAATTTGATGCCGATAATGTTTTCGTTGTTTCTGGACGCTTTGGCTCCAATACTATATTTTTCTGTTTCGCATATTCCATTTTGGCGTGTTTCAATACTATTTCCTCGTCGAGAGTTTCTTTTCCGTCAATCGTATCACCTTCACAATCACTTTCTGATCTTTGCTGATGTCTACTGGCAGTGGAAGTGATTTTTACTTTATCCAAGCTCAAAACATCAGCCAGAATCTTCTCTTTGTATTCAATATCATACTTGATGGACTCAGGACTCCTCAGATCTGGCAATATTCCTACTGAGCTCAAGTTCATCAAAGTTGGTTGAGTGTAAGTGTTCAAGTCCCTTTCCTCAGAACTGTTGGAGCTTATGCTGGTTGTACTTGCTTCCATAACAGATTTCTTTTTTTTGCGCCTGAATTTCTTGAATAAAATTTTGTCGTCATAATCGTCACTATCTATCACATTTCCTTTAGTTTTAACCTGAAAAGACATAGGCTGATTTGGTATGGAATGCCAACATTTATGCTGAATGACTATTACATTACATGATATATACAATTACAGTTTATACATTCAGAAGCCTTCATATAGATTTTTTTTAAAACATTTCAATATCTTTGAATACAATTTGAATTGTCAAATTGATTGATATCAGTGTATGGGAAGTACAATTTCAACCTACTTGGAACACCAGGCCTTATTTTCTCTGACTTTAATTAGGAACATTAAAAAAACCTCTTTACTCCATTATTGAGTAAGTCATCTTCAACCAAGGCTGAAACTCTATCTTTTACTTACCTCAGGATCATATCTCTGAGTTCGAACTGGACTTTCAAGGGCCTCCTCTGCATTCATGACTAATGTCTCATCAGTATGGATATTTACAGCCCCAGATGAATTGTCGTCCATAACTGACAGTATGGCTGGTACTACATTTGTTGAGTGCAGCTTGGAAGCTATGTCTTTGATTGATTTAGGCAAAAATGCTGAGTTGCACATACTATTTGCTAAAAAATATATATATATTCCAGTAGTATGACAACAAAACACTATTCCCTGAAGTCAGCTGGTTAATATTTAATGTCAATATCCTTGATATTACAAAATTTAATTTCTTTATTTTGGTACTTGGTTAAAGACAGCCAAAGTAGCTAAAATATTAGAGATTTTTTTTCAGTATTCATATGAGGTCAACAACTACAGGTGAATAAAAAATGTCCACAGTTACATTGCACAGACTTATCTTAGGTATACCACTTCTGATTACAAAATGTAGTAGCTACAGATCATACAAGTGAATACAGCACAATCTTGGACAAATAGCTAGACAAATCAATAAATGTACGCCACATAATGTAGATGAATTCTTTCATAAGTGAATAAAACTCTCACCATTAATTGGTTCAGGTCGGTGAGATATCCTTATGAGACTCCTTTCTTCTTCCAAAATGAAAATTTCATCCTTATGAGCAGCTACATGCAAAACACTGCAAAATAAAATCCATTTCCATTTGAGCCCAAAATATAACATATGGTTAGTCATATTGAGAATGTTTCTTTAACATTTTAACAGATTAAGAACATCAAAAAAACAATATCTATATTGTTATATTGATTGCTGGGAGCTAACTGAACAAACAGCTTTTTAGGTGTGATCATATCAGAATTGCTAAGATAGCAGTAAAATAGGAGTAGGAGATATATCTACCTTCTCAGGTGATTCACTGTAGACAAAACTGTCATTTCTTGAGGATCTAAAATATACACTACATCATTGCTGTATGTGACAAATAAGTTATCATTGAATGGTAAAAGAATCCCAAAAGAGGGCTCCTTAAAAGGCTTCATAGACAGTGCATTTTTAGATATAGGATTGAGTAGCGCCACTTCTGGACATTCCTTTGTTAATAATTCCTAGAACAATAAGACATATGATTTACCAGAATCATCAATATATAAGGTTGTAAGAGTTATTATTATTATAAAAGAAATTTTCCAAAATAAACCAACTACATATTACCAATAGAAACACAAGTGACACAAGAAATGTGTTTGGTTCCATCATACCTTGAACAGAAGAGTTTTCTGAACATTTCCCTCTACATCTGCTACCCATATTCTAAGTCCTGGCCTTGTGCAGTAGAGATAAGTATCAGACACCTTGTAGCCATGTTGAAAAACAATTCCACCAAATTTACCCAAGCTGAAACCAAAATGAGTGACCAATTACATACAAACTAATCAGAACTAATCAAATTGATAGCTGACAATTTTTTTAATTAAAGTGTTTGTTATTGAATATATTTGTTCTAGATGATGTGCATATGTATTGTTAGAATATTTTTTCTATAAACACTGCTAAATTAATCACTGATATATATTTTATTATAATAAACCTTACACTTTTCTATCCTTTTTCCCAACTTGTGAAACTTTCCATTTATCAAGTTGTTGGCAAATTATACTTCTGTAAGTTGTAGATACCAAAAGTCTTTGTTGATTGTAACTCAATTGCACCACCTCATACGTCTCATTTAAAATTTCTGCAGACTTGCAAATATGCTGAAAGAATGTTATTGCAATATGATGTTGTTTCATGTATACACTTAGAGGTTCTCACCATATAGAAATCAATTTCTGTTAGGACAATGCATCCATTTTTATCCCCAGAGAATAGCTTCATTCCATTTTTTGACCATTCCAGAGCACTTATTGGAGCTTTGTGCAGTTCTGTCACAGTATACCTCTCTACTTGTTTATTTTTGGGTTTCAAATTTTCTGGGATTGATTCGGGGTGTGATTTTGGGATTTGAAAGACACTAATGTTCCCTACATTGTTGCCACATGCTACCATATAGTCCACTGTAGAAAGTATTTTTAAAGATGTGATCGGCACATTGGGATTCTGGAATGAATATTAGAAGAGTGTATAGATAGAACTATTCTAAATTTAACTGTATGCTCTCCACCATGCATCAGACCAGCTATAGAAATGCATGTTTTGTCTTTAGCCTAAACATCAGTTGCTGCTTCATGGCAGTCTAAGTGTTCGGACCTGGACTTTATAAGTTGCCAATGGGCAATGCCAGTGTGAAAGTTGATGTTGCTATTCTGAATTTGCCAGTGTTCCAAAATGTATTTGTTCAATATTGTGTTTGTTTTATTTAATTGTCATCTTGTACTGACTATTTGTAGAAACCACAACAGACTAAAATAATAGATGACTGTTATGAACAAAATTATATGAAACACTAAAACGGTTTTCTGTCCATAGTTTAAAATATGAGATGTTATCTTTAAAAACATCGTCTTCTGCTAGAAATGCCTCATACCAATAGTAGTGATATAGCAAATACATGTCATTACATATATTAGTACAAACCTCACATCTAAGCCTCTGCATTTCTTTCTTTTTCCTATCATACCAGTATACTATTCCTATGTTTGTTCCTAAAGCGATGAACTCTGGCAAAATATCAACACAAGTGAGTTTTATTTCTTGCTGAAATATTCCAACTTGTGATTTTGCTGGCAATTTTGCAAATAGGTCTGTAAGTGGTGCCCATTCTCGTATCATAGCTCTATTATCACCGATAAAAGCCATTTCACACATATTTAATTGAAAGAAGAGAATTTCTTATGTGTTATTCCATTTTCGCATATTTTCATAAATAAACTAAACCGCTAAGTCCTAAAGCGATTACAGCAAAACATGTACAACTAGAAGATATCAAGATATTCTGGGAATTCTCAATTCATTGACCTTTTTTGAATGTTTATAAATGTAAAATAAGTAAATAAGTCAAAAGGTCAGAACATCAGTTAACGTCAATGTCACACTGAGTTAAATAGCAGATAGTAATACATAAATGTTTAGTACATGTCAACCTGTAATATGGTTAGCCGCTAAATTGAGTCGTATATTCACAGTCGAATTGGGCATAAAACACCTGTACTATCTGAGTCACAAAAACACTTTTACCATCTGGATCACAAACATCTTCACCATCTGGGACACATGATACAATACAAATAAGAAATTGATAGTGATCAAAAATAGGAAATATTTCAGATATTCAGAGTATATGTTTTGTGACTTCAACAATACTAAACAAAATAAATTACACTATTTTTTGTTTAAAGTATGATAAACAATTTGAATATAATTTAATGTGGGCATTTCATAAGTAGAGCTATACATAATATAAAATGGCAGACGATGCTAGAAAATTTTTACAAGATTTACTCTTGAAAGTGAATGGTCTCTACTGTATTCTGATCACCGACAGAGATGGGGTTCCTGTAATAAAAGTGGGTACAGACAAGACACCCGAACATGCCACAAGACCAAACTTTATCTCAACATTTGGATTGGCCATCGACCAGGGCAGCAAATTGGGTCTGGGAAAGACCAAGACCCTCATTTCATCATATTCACAGTATCAAGTTATACAGATGAACAAGTTACCACTGATTGTTACATTCATCACCAGTGATTCATGTAACACGGGACGTGTTTTATCACTGGAAAGGCAACTGGAACCTATTTTGTCTGAAATGGCATTATCTGTATCTGAAGCATAATGTTTACTCTTAGTAGTACAAGATCATACAAATTTGTAACAAATCAACTTTATTTCCATAATAAACATTTAAGTATAATGTATCCTATTCTCTCACTAAAATAACTGGAAAATTATTTGTTATCAAGTGGTCATCTTGGAATACAATCACAATATTTACTTCAAACTCTGCAACAAAAATAAAATCAGCTAAGAGATTGTACATAGTTTGGCACACTCACCTATTTTGAAATTAGTTGTTATCAAAGTAGGACATGTAAAAAGTCTTGGGAACACCATATATATAGGAATTGGAATATTTAAAGGTACATCTCCATCTCCGATTTGTATATTTTGAATCTCTGTAGCTGTAACAAAACAGGTCATTCATATGTTTGAAAAATAAGGCAGATTTTACCTTCTCTAGCATATCCTTCAGCACATCCACATGTTTCTACTCTTACAAGTTGCAACTCCAGTGACCTGATAGGGATGGCACATTTCAAAAAAATTACTTTGCCTTTCAAAGGTTTGGTGATGTTACAGCATACAGTATCTAAATGCCCACGTAGTAAAAAATCTGGAGCACCTACAATATGCATTTGGATCAACTATTTGAATTCAAAAAGAAAATGGAATGAATCTATACCTGATGCTCCTGTTGATAGGGTACTGGGACTTATCTCAAAAGATACAGGTTTTTTCTTGTCTCTTAAGGGCAATTGTGGTGTGGCATTATACCCAGGTCTATACTGCATCAAGAACTGCTGTGTTTTTTGTAAATCTTTTGAAAGGAATGATCTTTTGATATCACATCTCAAAGCATAGTTTATGTTCACATAAACTCCATGATAAGTTTCATATAGAACGCGATTGGGTTTGGATCTCAAAGGAATCTCAAATGGAATTTGTGTAACACCTGAGGGTAACCTTCCTGGACCACTAACTTCACATGAAACAGACACCAACTGTATAGGCTACAAAATAATATGGATCTTAGATCACGTACACCAGAACTGTATTTAATTAAGGGAATAGAGTCTACCTTGACTGAGTTATAGAATGCTTCTATTATACCCACAGTTTTGGAGCTAATCTGCAGGTTTACAGCCCCTTCCATAGTTAAGGTAATTCCTTCATGTTTGAAATCTGAATTCGATGAAATAATTATAACGCCAGACACGTTTTCATTTTCGTGGTATATTTTATCTGCTCTTTTCAGTCTTATATCCAATGTTATAGACATTGTATGATGATTAATTTGCAAATGCAAATCTCCCAAAACAGAACCAGATAGACAACAGGCAATGAAACAAATCGGCTGTTTTCAGTTTCGTGATACAATCAAAAATGCTATTACGAAAAGATACACTCAGTTAAATTAGATCGCCACAAACCAGAATGATCGACTTGTTTTGGTAAATGAACACATTCTAATAAATGATTCGGTAAGCTAACTGACTCTGTAAAAGTGAATTGGTTTTATGAAACCAATTCATTACCTCCCATGACTATATTCCATTTGGCAGTTGCTCCATATGCTAATAAATAGCTATACAAGGGTTCTACGCTATATTCATAGCTGTATGCCGATTTTTATAGTTTTGTTTTTAGTAGTAACAATTGCAAACTATAATTATATTATGTGCATGTAGGCTTTTTTTAAATATATATTAAAATATTTTACGGACGTAATGTAAATATGAATGCAGAGTTAACAGCAGATTATTACGTCTCGATAAACACGTATATGTTTATTTATTATTTGGAATTTCAACCACTGTTTAAACTTGCATTTAATAAAAATAACTAAATAAAAAAATAATAAACCCGTATTTCTGTGATTCAATGATCGATTTGAACTATTCATTCGAACTATTTGCATTCACTCAAAATGACAAGAATGACAGAACAACAGGATTTACCAAACATGTGAATGTGGTGATTACTGATTAGTGCAGGACGAAGTGGAAAACAAAACACTTTTGCCATTTTTCAAATGTGGTTTGTCTAAATTAGACAGTGTCATAATCGGAGAAATACATAAGGATTACAACAAATAGTTAGATGGAAAATTGAGGACGATGAACGTAGACGATGACACTCTCTACGAAGATTCGGGAAACGAAACAAGTGGCGATGATGTAGACTTTGTCATAGACGTGGATAATGCATCCAACAAAGAACTGCAAAGTTACGACGATGAGTACCAATACGAAGTACTTTCCACTGACGATATCGTTCAGCATATGGTGGACTGCATAAAAGAGGTAAACACGGTCGTGCAGATCCCATTGACCACTACAAGGATCCTACTGAACTACTTTAACTGGGACAAAGAAAAGTTGATGGAGAGGTTTTTTGATGGTAATCAGGATGAACTATTCAAAGAAGCTCATGTCATTAATCCTTTTAAAAAGGTCAACGCAGTCAAGCCGAAGATTTCAAACAAACTGCTTGGCACAGAAGAATGTGATATATGTTTCATGGTCTTCCCTCCAACTCAGATGACTGGGTTGGAATGTGGTCATAGATTTTGCTATCAGGTATTGTATCACACTTTAGGTAATACTCAGATATATTGAATTGATTTAGGAACTTATAATTCACATATAATTAAGTTTAGCTTGTTTGTGTGACATTATCATCTAAGTGATAGTATTTCATAGTTCTCACCATCATTCATTTGAATTTTTTTGCTCATAAAGGTACTTTGGTATTATATGTCCTCTCATCTTTTCACTTCTTAGCTGGTTACTAGGCTTTACTATCTTTTTTAGATCCCTGCATTCACACAATGAATTCTATATATTATTACACAACATGTTATAAGTTTAGTGTCTTGTTGATAGTCATGTTTAAAACCTTTGAGTTAATATTTTTGAATTTTTTAATAACATCATTATTGATAGATATATTTAAAAGACATTTCCAACTAACACTGAAGTTTTTCATAGTGCTGGAATGAATATCTTACTACAAAAATAATGGAAGAGGGAGTGGGTCAAACAATCGCTTGTGGAGCTCATAACTGTCCCATTCTAGTGGATGATCAGACAGCAATGAGGCTGTTGAAAGATCCAAGGGTTAAATTGAAATATCAACACCTTATCACCAACAGTTTTGTGGAGTGCAACAGACTATTACGATGGTGTCCCAGTCCCGATTGCAGTTTTGCTGTCAAGGTAACCTATAGAATATGCCCTATGATTGAATTGCTTTGTAAATGGAAGCACCATTATATCCCAAATGGAACCATGTAAGCAACTGCATGCTCTGTAGGTACTCCATGAAGCTTGTGGATTCAATGTAGAAAAATACCTTCAGAGTCTAAAAGAATTCTTAGGCATCACATGATTATTGAAAATCAATGATTTTTTAATTGTTTACTGGCATAAAGCAATCTGTGGGAGACATGCTAGTCGTCTATCCCCTTCAGCTGTAATTCATTATATGATTCACTTTTCCCTAGGTATCGTATGTAGAAGCGAAACCTGTTGCGTGTCGTTGTGGCCACGTGTTCTGCTTCGCGTGCGGTGAGAACTGGCATGATCCGGTTCGGTGCGCCCTCCTCAAAAAATGGCAGAAAAAGTGCGACGACGATTCGGAAACTTCAAATTGGATAGCAGCCAACACCAAGGAATGTCCGAAGTGTAATGCTACTATCGAAAAAGATGGTGGATGCAACCATATGATTTGCAAAAACCAAAATTGCAAGGCGGATTTCTGTTGGGTGTGTCTCGGACCATGGGAACCACATGGTAGCTCATGGTATAACTGCAATAGGTGAGATTTTTTTATTATTATTTCATAAAATCTTTAGGGATGGTTGATTTGATGTGATAGAGAAGGGAAGGTACTGAATTTCCATTTTGTTCTTTTAGATATGATGAAGACGAAGCAAAGGCAGCGAGAGATGCACAAGAAAAATCTAGAGCTGCTTTGCAGAGATACCTGTTTTACTGTAATCGTTATATGAACCATATGCAGTCTCTCAGGTTTGAACATAAGTTGTATGCATCCGTTAAAGATAAAATGGAGGAGATGCAACAGCATAATATGAGCTGGATTGAAGTTCAGGTATATATAAAGTTTTTTTTGTACATTTTTAATTGAATGACATGTAACAGATCCCAACAGAAAATGCTAAAAGATAGATGAAACACCAAATGTACATCAGATAAGCAAAAGTTAACCTATAGGTTGATATTAATTTGAAAACAAAAAATGTATGCTACACTACAAATGTTGATATTTATAGGTTAATTTATTATATTTTTTGTTGCAGTTTCTAAAAAAAGCTGTAGATATATTGTGTCAATGTCGGCAAACATTGATGTACACATACGTCTTTGCATACTATTTAAAGAAAAACAATCAATCTGTGATATTTGAGGACAACCAGAAGGATCTGGAACGTGCCACTGAGCTGCTTAGCGAATATTTGGAGAGGGACATCACACAGGAGAATCTCATTGATATTAAACAAAAGGTAACTAATTTTTGATTTGGCTTGAGGAAATTTAGGAGATTGTGAATGCTGTTAGATTCAGATAGAAATCTTGCTGTTGTAATCCTATGTCTATCTGAATCTGGACATATGTGATGTGTTGCACTATATTCAGTAACATCATCAGAATGTAAAATTCAATGGCTACTTGAAGCAAGGTGTTTAATTATCATTTCTTCAGTATATATCAATGGATATCGGTACTTTTGTGAACTGTGAAATTCAATAATATCCATGTGTCTGCACTTTAAAGTGTACTGGGTCTGGATAAGGGATATTGCCAGTTATCTCTGTCTTAATTTTCTCGTGACACATCGTTTTGATGCAGGTGCAGGATAAGTACAGATATTGTGACGGCAGACGAATGGCGCTGCTGGATCACGTGCATGAGGGGTACGAAAAGGACTGGTGGGTGTACAGTGAATAAGTGTTGGTGCAGCTGTACCCATTGCGATGGGGGGTTACTTTTTTTATTTTGAAATTGTGACATTTATTTATTAAAATGAGTATATTTCTTTGATCGCGTTTTATTTCTCTAATTGAATATATGCGGATTTGGCTCAAGGTCGAGATGAATAAGTTGCTATTATTTATACTCTTCTGGCTGACGTTTCGTTTTTGTGGCTAGTTCTCTGATTGGTTCGGACGGCGTTCCGGTTTCATTTCTACGCTCGGTTCGCCATACACGTGGGCGATGGAAGCTGCCTCTTCGAATTTTCGTGGATACCAGTGCGGTTCCTTATCCGTGACCTTAGTGTTGTCCCACAGTATTTTATGACACTGTCTACAAATATCAAACAATATCAGACCTATTTCACTTTATTAATATATGCAGTACATGTATGTTAAACGCTTGCGTAATTATGAAATGCCAAACCTGTTTTCCGCTATTTTTCTACCAAAATTCACTTTTTAAGTCCCGTTCTTCTGTGAGCCAGTCACAAGAATGCATCCGATTTCTGATGTTAGTTTATTGACAGTAACTATTAGTAAAACAAAGAAACAGTCATGCGATAACTCTTATTTTTATTTCGGTACAACTTATTTACATATAAACACGATCAACACTCAACTCACATTAATCAGTCTTTGTTTTCTTTTCTTCTGGTTCGTCCTCATCGCGACTCTCTTGATACTTGCTTGTACACGATTGAGGTTGTGTGTTCTTGTATGCGGGCGTGATCCAGTACGGATTTTCTTCAGCTTCCTTGGCATATTTCAAAATCGCTTCTCTAGGATCCTGGTCATCCTCAACGCGTTTACTCAGCCCGAGGTTTCTGAAATAGATAGTAGATTCTGGGTGATTTGATTATTCATATATTGGGCGGCTGTATTCAACCATGTGACGCTCCTTTAAACTTACCTGATGACGTAGCTGCTGAGTGTTCCCCCACTAGAGGCGACTCTGCCTCCTTGTCCGGACGTTATCGGTAGATCTGGTCGTCGAGACTTCACGGGATCGAGTCGATCTTTTTCCATTTGCTTTCGACTCGTCTTACGACGTTCTTGTCTGAACAGAGGTAACGCGTGCGGCGTTATCACCTGAAAAAATAATATTACGTGAAACAAATTCATTCTTTATACTATTGTTATAGAATTATGACATGAATAACGCATCGACTTAATTTTTAGAAGTCATATTACTACTTTTATGAATTTGGGTTTTGTGTTATGATAAAACCCTTAAAATCATACGTCTGTGTAATACTGTAGCTAAACTTTTGTAATCTGTGACCAAATACCAATCAACCTCAAAGAAAGAATTGTTTGATGAGACTGCTTTATGGGATGAGCTACCGGGATGTTTGTTTCCTGATGGTTACAATCTACAGTGTTGCAAGGTCAATGTGAATAGTCACGCATCCTGTCGCAGCGCTTAAGGAGCGAGATACGCTTTCTGCTTTTTCTTGACATCATAAAAAGTACAAATACAAACCTGTTGTGTGCTGACTATTTCTGAATGTTGTGCTCTTCTGTGTACTTTAATGGCACAGAGTGTGGCCCCCCTCAAGCTACGTTTTTCGTCATAGTAGCACTTTATGGTTCCATTGCCAGTGCCGACAAAAATCTGATTGAGTTTTGGGTGCCAAAAGAATTTGATGGTATGCGAGTCTGACACTTGCATTTTACGAATCGGTGTCAAATCTGAAGTTCGATAAAATAGGGCCATCCCAGTTGACTCCCCTGAAAATATAAATCATTTGTGAGCACAGAATCGTTGAAAACATGTCTTGCCTCAAATAAGGATTATATTCATCCCACTTCTACAACTTGTTTACATGCCATCTAACAAAATCACATATCTTTAGTAAACAGTTGAAATATAGCAATATTTGCTGTTTTTCTTACACTAAAATTGACAGGTGACATCACAGTATTCAGTAAGAATCTATTTCATAGTTACCTTTTTTTAATGACATTCCAGTAACAACCATAGCATCATTGGGACTAAAAATAGCATCAGTGGTATCATATCTTGTAAACAGTCCATCCACAGTACTCAATGCTTCTTTAAAATTTCGAATGTCCCACAATTTCATAGTTTCATCACAGCTCCTAGTCAAAAGCAAATTTCCCATATGTGAAAAGCATATACTGGTTACCTCCACTGGTTGATGGGCTTTACGGATTTGCATAGATGGTGCAACTGAACTTTTCTTCAAGTCCCATAACTGCAGTGATCCATCTGCACAACCACAACAAATTACCTGAAATATGATGAATTTATTGCTAATTCCAACATAGTATTGATACTTATTTCTGTTGTGTTGTTAAAAGCTTTGAAAAAAGTAGAAGTAATATTTAGATGGATCTTACCTTCCCATCATAGCTGTAGTTTACAGCTGTAGGGGAAACTTTTAAGCCGTTCTGAGCTCTGCATTTGATCAATTGCTTATGTTGTTTTCCTCCATCATAAAAGCTCCATGTTCTACATGTACCATCTGCACTTGTGGTTAAAAATTCTTCTTTAGTCACTGGATTCCATATGCCTGCAAAAACATTTCAAATAGACAATTATTTACTTCATGATCCTTATATTCCAGAAAGGGTTGGAAAATGCACACCTCAAAAGTTCTTTTTTTAAATAATTCATTCTCAAATTACCTGCAAGCAACCCAGCAGTGTGTCCTTTAGTCCTTGCTTGATCTGTTATATACATATCTCCTTTGACTGTCTCCAACTTCTCAAATCCATCCCGGTCAATAACCTTTGCCTGGCTAGCTCCAGATATCACTAAGAGCAAATCCCCTGTGTTGGAATAATGAAGTCCCCTAATAGGATGGTTGTCAGCTGGTTGTAATGTTCTGAAGCTTCTCATGCTACAGTCCATTCCAGCAAAGTCCCAAAAACTAACATCATAGTCGACAGATCCTGAAGCAAGCCTTGCCCCACTTGGATCAACACTTATAGCTGTAACTGCTTTTGTTCCATGTGCCATCTGAACTTCATGAGAACAAGGTATGAATAATTTTACATCTTCTTCAGTATTATCATCAGATTCTTCCTCTGCACTTTCATCTTGCTCTGTATCAGTTTGTGGTAATGGAAGCAAGTTTTGAGGTATTGGAGGTCCGATTAAATCATCATCTTCACTGTCCTCCGAACTCTCAAGTGGTTTGTCTTCCTCTGGTTTCTTTGTTACTTGTTTGGCTGTTTCTTTGACTTGTTTCACCATTTCTGCTACATCAAAGGTTTTCGCCTTTTTACCAAATGTAGAAATACCCATCAAATCTTTCATTCTTTGGGATTCTGTGTCATCTTCTAACACTTCTATCTCCTTTGGTGGACCAAAAGTACCTATTGTACCAGAAGCTTCAATTTTTTTCGAATTCTGGCCAAAATTGACGCTGATTTTACCAAAACTAATCTTTTTATTCATGGTGTCGTTGCCGAAATATGAACAAATGATAATACAGGTTTTCTTTTTAACAAGGCATCGTGAAATGATTCCATTTCAACATATAATCAAAGTCGTCTTTATTCATTGTGATAGGTTTGGATTTCCAATTTGGTAGTGGGTTCATGCCGAACTTGCACTTGCCAAAGGCACAACACGCACTTACAGGATAAACAAGTAACAAGAGCACTATCAAAAACACATATACCTGTATTTTACTATTTTTTATTGAAACAAATTAAATTTTTGCTGGTGCTCAAATTATCTATTGTCAAATGTCAGTCACAGGTAGATCGTAGAACACAGAGTAAGAAGTGGTAAAATAATAGAAGGATAAAACTACAGACCAGTAGTGATCGGAGCATAGAAGTCATCTTGCAGAAGGTGAACATAGTTAATCAAGAACAACACAGAACAGGGGGGGAAATAAGCAATAGTAAGGGAATCAGCAATAGTAAAGTGCCACAACTGAGAATTCAAAATTCAATTATATTCGTTATAGGCAATCCCTTGGATTTCATATGCGTGACTGAATAGAATATTTTGTGCGATATATTTCCACTCCAAGAATGAGGAGAGCCAATATGTTGCTCCCAAAAGTGGAATTCATATAATGAGCTTTTTGCAAGCCTTAGATAAATGCTTGTCCACCTTCATAGTAATTTCAAAGTCAATCCGATTTATCCAGTTATTTCAGACACCCCACACAGTTTAAAATCTACACTCATCTTCAAGCGTCACGCACGATGGCGCTGCCTATTAGCAACTTACGAAGTCAAGGTCGTAACACTTGGACTGCTTTGAAGGAGCGTCAGATGTAGAGGTTCGTTACGACATCTGTCAACCAGGGTGAACTGATTTACAGCGACATCCTTTGTTTTTCGTAAACACTAATTACGCTGTACCGTTAATAGAAAAATAAAAGAACAATCAGCGAAACACACGTACTGCTATATGTACAACAAGAGTAATTAAAACATGGATAATGTTACTCGCAATATTGGACTGATTAGACGTTCGTGATTCTATGAACTCCAGATAGTTATCGACTCTGGTGTAGGTTCCATTTTGATTGGTGATGATGCCATATTGAATGTCGTTGCACACCAACGGTCCTCCATCATCACCAAATGCTCTAGCAACTTTACCATCGATGTGGGCACATAATATCTTAAAAATGGAAGTATTCACAAATCACAGTAAAAAATTAGTAGGTGTTACTGGTTAATCAGCCGCTTACTACAATTCTTGCGGATACAAAAACACGATCTGACAGATGATATCAACAACATCTGCCACAAATTTGAGGTAATTTTATAAAACGCAACATTTTTTTCATCAAATTTTGAACAAAGTTTATGAACTCACTGAGTGTTCAACCCCTCATATCTGTATAGTGTTTAACTCAAACATAGTTATCATTTATTCATTTGCCTTGATTGTACGGTGAAACTGGTAGTCAGATAACTATGATAAGTTAGGAGTTAGTGAGAGCCGGTTTTCATTCGTTTTTGAATTAGGTTGGTAATCGTAGTTCCTTATAAATATACTTACAGTTTTTGGATCGTGTCTGGTTTTAAAAATACTTATACATTTCTCAGGGGCGTCCATATTTTGAGTAGCGCATTGGAGGTTTGTGATCATGTCAGTTATGTTAGGAATCAAATCTTCACGTAGGAGGTGTTTGATGTTCTTCCCCCAACCCATGATTGTAGCCCTGAAATTAAAGTAACTTGAATAATAATAACTATAATTAATATTATTTGGCCCTAAATACCGCAACAGGTATATATAGTTGGCACACATCACAGCAAAAAACATACAGTGGAACCCAGTTATAACGGCAATCGCGGGATCGCAATTTTTTGACGCTATATCAAACTGACATTGTAAATAAGATCAATTCACACATTTTTGAATATGGCTAGTATATGTTAAGTTAAAACCTGTTTTTCCTTAGCATTTTCCCCTTTTGTCTCTGGTATTCTCTGGCTGTTCGAACAGTACTTATACTTACTGTAAGCACGATTTGTGAAAATCTGGCTGCATTTTGGATTTAGGCAGCCGAACATAGGATATTCCTGGTCCTTCACTGATAGGTCGTTTCAATTTGATGAGCGCCAGACTATTTCTATTGTTGACCGGGTCGAAATTCTCATGCAAGATACATCTTTCAACGAGTCGACCTTTAGCATTGTCATTCTTAAGTAAAAAAAGAATATCCATCTGACTAGTCAACATCACTGGAACAACGCTAATCGACAAGCCTGCGAAGACGAATCGAAGACGCATATCACAACAGTGACCTGCTGTCAATACCTGAAGAATCAAAGATAAAATATAGATTATCCATTTAATTCGAACATTTGAATGATCACATGTCCTCTTACAAGTAGATACATTTCAATTAAAATTTATCAAAAATGTTCCGCCATCAACCGATATTTTATACATAGAAATATTTTGACATGTCTTATTCATATGGTTTAATCATTTTTTATTGTTAAATAACTCAAATAACAAAGAAATAAATTGTACTCTGAAGGAACTTTTAAACCATAAATTTTCATCCATCTCAATGGGCAGAGTACATAAGTGTTCAAAATAGAACGACCACAAATTCTACAATTTCTGTAGACATTGCGCGCTGTTGTCAGATATTCTTTGCGACGTCACTACTAAACGGATCCATTGCAAAATCCGTTTATTTCATCACTTGTGGACAATAGTATCATTTAACCATCAAGATCTGAGTGTCAAATCGCATATTTTATATCATAAGATATCGCTAATAAAACGCACCACTTGATCAATGATTGTGAGACTCACCCATTTACTGTTCAGAAGAGTACCTCCACATCTGTTTTCTTGACGCATACCAGTTATTAGCACTGCAAAATCATGTTTCGTTGCGTTGCATGCAGTACCGCCGATTAATCTTTCCTCTAATGATACCACACGTTGATTGCACCACAACCCCAAGAAAATGACTGTTTGAAATGATCGGTTCAAAAAAGAATTTAACATTTTGATGTCTACATTCTGACATAGGAGTTTGTAGGTTATAGTCGGAATCAAATGAATCAGGCTACAGACGTAAGCTCGTGCCCTATACACATTTTTATGTATCAAAAACATAGTTTTCTTTGAAGAAAATAGGAATAATTACTGTGATCTGCGGTTTACAGATGATATATTGTCTTTTACTCACATAAAGAAAAATGGAGTCGTCCGTTCCCCAATCTCCCACCCCCAATTTTTGACGCCTCCAAAAAATATTCAAAAATGAGGAGGGGCCAGAAACGTCAAAAACGAGGTTTGAGCATTTTTATATATTCTTTGTTGTTTCTTCGAAGATAACTTTGCCATCATCGAAACGATTTTCGAAAACTACGATTTTTTTCGCATTGCCATAGTAGTAATTTAGCGTCAGAATTTTATCAAATTCCAAAAATACTTTTAGGGTTATAGAGAGACCAAGACGGAAAAGGGTGACATAATTGCTCAAAAACCATTTTAAATGAAGTTTATTGATTGAAGTTCCAAAAGATTTTACCACGTTCGTTTTTCAATAATATCTGATACGCCTATACAGGTATCAGATGAAAAAGTGGAATGTCATTTGTAGCAACATTATCAAAAGATCAGCAATGACTTCACTCGCACTGTTACCTACACCCGTTTTATCTTTTATGAACCCCAAATAGTAATCAACTCTGGTGTCGATTGATGGAAATTCAGTTGGATTAAACATTGATCCACACGAAGTGACTCCAAATTGCATGCCTTTACACATGAAAGGTCCTCCGGAATCACCAGGGGCAGCACTGGTACCCCGATTAAAAAGACAGAGAATCTGTAAAGGAATATGTCCTTCAGCCAAATATTAGGTTTAGTGGAAGGCTTGTTAGAAATGATGGCACCTCACTCCGTGACTCGACTATTCGTGTTCCCGTATTTGTGTATTTGCCGTACAATCGACATCAGTGTCGGCGACAGTAGAAAAACTACTAATATGGAATTTTTTAATTAATCATAATTATAAATTCATGTATCTTTTAGTGCATGAACTGTCCTGACCAAATACAAGAACTTTGTATAGATGTGATTGCTCTAAAAAATCTACTGAGGATTTTTATCCCCTAAAATTTTCCAGTGTCGTTAAGATTCTTCTAAATTTAGGAGAGATACGTAGGTGACGCAGGAAGCTTTTAGATACAGAAAAACTACAAGGTTTTTAAAAAAACTTTATTCTAGTTTTTCAACTAAATTTCCCCTACCAATACATTTACGCATTCGGTAAAACCACTTGTCAAATTCTTGTGACCAACATTCTTTTGAAAGGTTGCTAATTTCGTCCTCAAATGCAGCGATTGCCTCATCATCGGTGGAAAAATGGCTACCTCGTTAATTTTCTTTGATCTTAGGGAATGAGGAGAAGTCGCACGGAGTTAGGTCCGGAAAATAAGGTGGGTGAGGCAACAGTTTGACACCCTGGTCAGCAAAAAAATCGAGTGCTCTAGCGGCGTTGTGGGCGGGTGCGTTGTCATGGTGCCATAGAATACCCCGCAGACCAGTCCTTGGACGGCTCTTGCATAGTTTTTAGAAGACTACAGGAACACATTTGGATATATATATACCATTCAGAAGTAACTGTCCTTTGATTTTCCAAGGCAACCATTGTGATGTATCCACTTTTAGAAGAAAAAAAATCGACCATTTTCTTTCCAACACTCTTGGAACGACGAATTTTCGTTAGAGGCTGCTCATTTTCAAAGCACCAAATTAATGACTGCTGTGTTTAGTTTCGGAATCATAATGATATAAACATGTTTCGTCCCCGATTACGATATTAAAAGTGTTTCTACTGTGCCCATTATCAAATTTTTCAAGCATAAACTTAGCCCAATCAATTAGTCAACAAATGTGGCATTCATCTGGAACACCGCTTCCTTAGACGAAGGTGATCATGAATGATTGTTCGGACCGCTGCCGATCCAATCCTCAGAGAAGCCTCTATCTCGGTGCAGGTTATATGTCGATCTTTTTTACCATATTTTGCACAGTTTCTACAGTTTCCAGAGTAACAGCAGTGGGCGCTCGACCTGTGCGAGGTTCATCATCGAGTGAGACCCGGCCCCTTTTAAACTCAGCAAACCAATTAAAACATGTAGCCCTAGAAGAGGCAGAGTCCCCGAAGCAACTTAATAAACTTTCGTGACATTCCGCTTGTTTTCGTCCCTTTTTATAGTCATACAAAATCATGGCTCGAAAATCGCGGCTACCCGGTTCCATTTTCACGTTAAAATTCGGCCAACACTTACATGCATTCGAGACCGTGGAAAGGCGACTACTGAACGATTCAAACGCTGCCTGCCTTTGCGTGTGAGCACTTACGACTTCAGACAAAATAGCTACATGCTCAGACTTGTTTAAACTTGTATAGATCAGAAATGTCTAAAGACTTTCAGCGTAACCCTTGCATTTCTGCTGAAGCAACACTGCTGGCAACCTGAATAACTGTTTTACGAAGACTTGAGAAGGTTAAAAAACATACTCACAGTATTTTGATCTTGAGGAATATTTTTGTCGTCTCCAGATACACAATCCCCAGAAGGCATTACATTCAGATAAGTGCATTGTAGAACAGAAGCAGTCTGGCGTATCCCCTCTTTCATAAGTCCCCAACCCATTTTGACACCTCTGAAAAAACAATACTGATAATGTTCGCTATGCTGAAATTGACATTCGTTCTAAGGAAATGCATGTTCGTTGGGAGGAATGACATCTAGTATTGGACAGAAAATATTTTCTTGTATATTATAATATGTCGGTGACCGTTCGATCATAGAATGGCACATGTTGGTAAGCTAACACTAAGCAGTACCTTTGCCACGTTGCACAGGAGTGAAAACAAATATCTATAGACTCCACTATACTTGAAAATGAGCACAACTCTTGGAAACTTTCGATACCACCCCATTACAAAGGAAAACAACACATTTTCATTATATACCAGATACATATCTGCCCAAAGAAAAATAAAGATTTATAATTTTACATTTACTTTGAACAATACTCCTTTAGTTCACCACTCACTCTCTGTTTTGGTAGCCGGACATAAGACACTGTCGAACTTTCGTTTATGGGTTGTGTCAGCTTCAAGACAGCGATGTCATTGAAGAGGTTGATGGGATCCCAGTCTTTATGTAGAATAGATTCATCGATCGCGACGACCTTGGTATTATTGTTGAGTGGTAACGATATATTACTGGTTGAAGCGCCAGCCATCACAAAAGCAGTTTCCAAATGGCAACAGTGAGCAGCAGTTAGTACCTAGTTCAAGATATATTAGATAGAAATCAGTAGTTCCCAACGAATGCTAGCTAGGCACTCAAAGATTGCATCAATCATAAGATCTCAGGAAAAGGATTCACTCCACCCAGCAACACGGCCCGAAAGTTCTCTATATAGAGGTGTATGAATACGAATTCGAAAGATTCATACAACGTAACCTTTGCTCTGGTGAAGGTGAGAATAAACCTGTTTGTATAACATTTTCAACTTTGACTTGAGGCGCTACTAGGAGATTTAGTTATAATAAAATTTCATTATAAAATAATGATCTTTCACATCAAATCGAGAACGCTTAACTGATATTGTTTTGTAATACTAATAGTGACCTACCCAGAGAGCACTTATTAGAGATCCTGTACACATTGGTTTTTGGTCTCTCTTCAGTATGACGACTGCAAAGTGATGATCGAAATCATCACATGGTTGCCCTCCAATTATTCTTTCCTCAATCTCATCTAAGACACAGCATTTCATGCAGAAAGTGGTGAAAATAATTGTTGAAAACAATTTTAACATTTTGCTGACAGTATTCTGACAAGACTCGGTTGCAACTATAGGTGAGAATTCAGTTTAAGATTATTTATCAACACTTTTTCTAGGTACTACATTCGTCTTACCTTTGCTCAGACAATGAAAAAGTTGAATTACGTTTTGATTGCCTCTGTAGCCTGAATCATGATAAAATTAAAAAAAATATTGATGAGGTGTCGAACAGTGATCCTGTCAACTCGTGTACCTGCTGGAATTCTAACACTCATTTAAGATTTTTCTTTATTAATGTAATTTTTTGGCGTATGATTCCTGGACTATGTTAGAATAAAGTCAGTTTAAGTCAAGTTTATATGTCACCCATCTCCATCTGTGATATGTATGTTTTATGTGTGCCACACAGAACATTCATCAGTCATCACCTAAACAAGTTTTTTTATTCCAGTTCTGTCGCTTCGTGACAGTCGGTGATTTGAAGGTTATGTTTTGTACACATTAATTGATTCAAAAGATGAGTGAATGTTCAGAAACTAGTACAGGTAATTTGTAAATTGGATCGTGTAAAATATCCTGAATAATTGTTTTTCTAGAGGAAAGTTTAAAAACGTTCAACGAAATTCACGATGTAGAACCCAACCAAAATCAAATTAGCACTGACGATAAAACGATCCAAGATCAGGCTGGAAATCACAGTGCTGATGACCAAGACCGATTTAGAGATCAAAGCAATAAAAGTGATCATATTAAGGATGACGACCTGAAAAAAATACATTTGGAACAACCTGTTGATGTATCTAATTATAAAAGCCCTGAGACTAGTGAAGCTAGTGCCTATGACCCCAAGGATATCCATTATGAAGGCGAAACCGCGATCTATACTGACCCCAACACTGGTACCCAGTATCAGTGGGACAAAGAAAAAAATGAATGGGTGCTGAAAAATCTCACATATGGCTTTGAAGATGATACTCATGTTTACACAGATTCAGATGGAGTTAAATACTTCTGGGATAGAGAAAAGGCAGCTTGGTTTCCCAAAGTGGATGATGACTTTATGGCAATGTACCAAATGAGCTATGGTTTCATAGATAACACTAAGGTATTGTTTTTGTTTACTAGAACTGAATAATCATAATTTGGTTATCTCTACTAATATATGGTAGAGTGGAGGAAGCCAAATATTAAAACTGAATTAAAACCAAATTTCACCAATATTTAGGCTAATGTTTTGTACAAGATGGTAATATTTACATAATTCACGTTTTGAAATACGGAAAAAGGGCCCAGTGTGGGATTCAAACCACACATATTTCAATTGCCGGTCGGACGCTGTGGCCAACTGAGTTAACAGGGTACCTGTCCACTCACTGTAGGCTTTGTTTGTATCTCGAGGTACAGCAGTGGCAGTGTTGGGGTTTGTAAAGATCTGCAACCACAATTACTGACAGCAGACCTCTGCATTGAACGATCATACTTATTTGCTTTTTCGCAAGGTGGAAAGTGATACACAATCCGCATTTTGAAATCCGAAAAAATTGTTTTCGAGGGATTACACTTAACATCATCTGCGCTTTGCAACAAGTGGATGGATGCTCAGTTGGTCAGAGCGTCAGGCCGGCAATCGGAAGGTGTGTGGTTTGAATCCCACACAGGTTCAGATTTCAAAATGTAAATTATGTATCAACTTCCACCTTCTGGAAAAAGCATGTAAGTAATTTTAAATGGTGTTTTTTGTTGCTAAGGGGAGATAAATTGCACCTATTATCTTCAATAAAGTACAAAAAATATCAAATTCAAAACTGAATAAATGTTACAGTTACTACTAATACTTTATGAGGTGACAGTATTTTAGGAATTTCACTACAGGCAAATCTATGAAACATACAGGATAGTGAGTTGAATCATTTTGTAATGTTTGACAGCAGTGATACAATGTTATATGTTCATTTACATACTGCTTATATTATTAAAACTCTTGAGCCTACCTTTGCCTTACAAAACTAATGTGAGAATGTTAAATATAGAAATATCAATCTATAATGTCGCAAACAAACACAAGCTCAAGCAGAATCAACATTCAGTTTGTGAGCTCTGCAGTGTAGCATACACAGACATTTTTGATGATTCTTTTTGTTTTGTTTGTTTTCTCTTTGTTTAAACATCACTGTATAGGCATTTATTCTATCTCTAGGTAGAGGTGAAAAAAGAAGAAATCCCAGAAGTAGAACCAAAACCTAAAAAAGTTAAGGGGGAAAAACGGAAAGCATCTGAACCACAATGGTTTGAATTAGAAGAATCACTGAACACCAATGTGTATGTTTCAAATTTACCAACTGATATTGATGAACAAGAATTTGTAGATTTGATGCAAAAGTGCGGCCTGGTTATGAAAGATATACAATCAGGAAAATTCAAAGTTAAGCTGTACAAAGAATCTGGTACAGATATGTTGAAAGGCGATGCATTATGTACTTATATAAAAGTAGAGTCAGTCGATTTAGCTCTGAACTTACTTGATGGCTATGAGTATAAGGGCCAAAAAATCAAAGTGGAACGGGCAAAATTCCAAATGAAAGGAGATTTTGACCCGAAACTCAAACCAAAAATGAAGAAGAAAAAAGAGAAAATAAAAATGAAAAAGCAACAAGAAAAGTTGTTTGACTGGAGGCCTGAAAAGAAAATAGGAGAACGTTCTAAGCACGAAAGGATTGTCATAATTAAAAATCTGTTTGACCCATCTATATTTGACACAGATGTGGGTCTCATCTTAGAATTCCAGCAAGACCTGAGAGAAGAGTGTTCGAAGCATGGAAAGGTGAATAAAGTAACTATATTCGATAGACACCCTGAAGGTATAGCTCAGATTAATATGGGTACACCTGAAGAAGCAGATGAGGTCGTAAATCTACTGAATGGACGGTGGTTCATGAAGAGGCAATTGAAGGCAGAAATTTGGGATGGGAGGACCAAATTCAAAATTGCAGAGACAGATTCGGAAATATCTCAAAGGATAAACAAATGGGACAATTTTTTAGATGATAAAGATAATTCAGAGAAACATCCAGAAATTCCCAAGGAAGAAGATAGTCTGAAGAACAGTGAAGAAAAGAGTGAGGAGGATTCTGAGACAAAATGTGATGAGCATGAAGGTCAATCAAAAACAGTGGATAGTGATATCTGAAAACTAATATGTTTATTATAAGTTATGCATTTCTGGGTCTAGGTATCATATTTATTACTAATATAATAATATAAACTTATTCTCAAAAATCATGTGCTATTCAAGAACCTAAATAGCACCAAACTTTATGATCATAGTCAATTTTTTAATCATACATTTTGGGTATTATTGAAAATATCAACTCGGTATTATATATTTTGACATTTTAGGTATGTTTGATAACACCTCCTCTATATCACTTTCAAATTCAGATCCAGAATAATTTAAATCAGAACTGTCTACACTGTTGTCCCAATCATCTGAACTGGAATCGGAATCTTGGCCCACTACATTCAATATTATGTTATTCTCTCTACCAGTTATTATGACATTAGGAAAAACCTGAAACCAAAAAACCTCCATTAATAATTATGAATGAAATGTTCTCTCTACCTCTGTTGAATAGTTTAAGTTATAATCCTCCTAATGTTCAAAAAGTATGAATTACTAAAAACCAAAGAATTCTTCAGTAGCATTGAGCAAATTTTAATTAATTTCAGCAGAACTCCTCATCAAATATCAGCATAAATTACCTGTTTATTATCAAGTTGTAGTGGATTATTTTGCAAGTCAATTTTGACTTGTGGCATTTCAAATACAATGCATTCTGGTACAGAAAATAGTTCATTATTCTGTAGGTGTAGGTATCTCAGTGTCTTGATCTTTGATATTACATTTGGAATAAAGCTGAAATTATTTTTATTCAGATTCAAGTGGATGAGAGATTGTAGTTCACCAAAGTTGTCTGGTACTATATGCAAACTATTATCCTCAAGAGTTAACCACCTATAAAGAAAGTTTGTGTGAGACAGCATCAAATGAAATAATATTCATAAACATGTAATATTGAAACGTAAAACAGATTGTTCAAATAATGAAGCTGAAAGTATTTCATTGTAGTTCAAAACCTGTAATGACTTAAGGCACTCAAAAACATGTATTTTTGGGGGTTGGGTTCATAAAGTTTTTTTTCTAATTCCTCAAAAATTACCCCGTCATTTTAATGAAATCAATGCATTATGGAAATGTTCAATACTAAATGAAATACTTGAACCTGTTAAGCCATGTATGTTAAATATTCTATTTTAATGTGAAATAGCAAATAAATCCATCATAAATTTATAAACTCACTTTAGATTTTTCAAACTACTTATGGTACCTGGTATCTTATTAATTTTGTTGTGTCTAGCTCCGAAGGTTTCTAACTTTGTCAAATTTCCTATTTCATTTGGTAGTTGAGTTAGACAGCAACTGTTGCACCACAGGGTTTCTAGAGACAATAAATTGCCCACATGACATGATAAATCTTTCATAGGGTTGTGGTTCAGGTTTAGTGAAATAAGCTGTGATAAGGTCTTCAAAACTTTGGGGAATGAAGTGAAGTTATTGTATTCTAGGCTCAAGTGTTGCAAAGTTTTCAACTGCACAATATCATCAGGAAGCTCTGATATATTGTTATGACTGATATTTAAGTAATGTAAGCACTGACAGTTTAAAAGCACTATTGGAAACTGAATTAAATCAAAATCCTCTAGTGTTATATTCCTGGCATTTGTTGATTGTGCTTTTTCTACAATAGCCAACACTCTGTTTCTTTGGATAAAATCATAAACTGGATTCATTTTACGTGTTTGCTGCCCAGATTCAATTTATTATTCTACGATTGCTGGTATTGATTGAACAGCGTTTCACATATTTGGATTACTAAGTCTTGCTCTGTTTTTATCTTCGAATACTTTATACTGCCAAGTAGACGTATGAGAACATATATAAGAAATGAAGTATGAGCCACAGCATCACAACAAAAAATAAGTGAAATTATCACAAAACCTACAAAGTATAAATACATAGTACAAAACTACTGCAGAACAGAGAATAGCGTTCTAATGGATCTAGCAAAAGCACAAATCAATTACTCAGAACATCAAATAATGCTCTTAGGCCGGTTACAAACGGCATGGCCAGCGTTTCAGTAAGCGCCTAACGCCTATAGAAACCACGACCATACACACGACATGTTTTATCTTTGATCAAGTGAAGGCGAGAGTTGAAACGTACAAGTCACAGTAAAAATTGAGTCTTGCTCCAATGATGAAGGAATAGCAACTTTTGCTCTACTTTAAAGTTCATTGCATTATGTTTCTGTAAAAAAACTATAAGTAAAGATTATACCAGGTAGTGGACTAATTCGCCCAGCCCATGCATCAAATACCAAAATTCTGTTATTGTGGTTGATGTATTGCAGATACAAAATAATGGGGGGAAGGGGGGGAGAGGGAATTGCCACTATCTTTTTCAATTTATTTATTTGAATACAAAATAGATGGCGAAGCAACCTCAGCGCGCGCTTCGTGTGCAGCTGTGGTTGCTTGAGGGGGGGAAAAAACCGTAAATCCGACAACACGGCTCGACCTCTCGACCATTGACGTTTGCATTAGTGGCATTTATTTTTCATTTTGACAATCAAGATACCGGTTTTGATTGATTTCGTGGTTTATTTGAAAGTGAATATAGAAATATGTTATATGTCTATGTTAATATCAAAATATTAGAGAAAAACACATTGTAGCTCTAGAGCCTGACAGTATGATGAGGTATATATAGTAATCTATCTGTGTACAGTGTTTTAGTGCGTAAATAGTGAGAAAATAACTTATATGGCTGATTAGCAGGGGCTTCAGTGTCAGTTAAAAAAATTGTAAGTACAGTAAAAAATCCGAATGTATACATTTCCTAAGCAAAAAACCGATGTTATAGTTCGAATTACATGTAAATCTACCCATTTGAGTAAAAAATTCAATAATCGACATACCGCGCTAAGTTACGTTGTAACCGAAATATGGCTTACCTTATTTATACCTAGAAGATGGCAGATGATACTAACTGTAGCCTGTTATCAAACTTTCACCTGATCCATTATATCTATGCTATGATCTAAGTATAATTGTGTTGTGATTCGAGCTTGTAACCTAACCCTGTTGAAAGTTATTTACACCCCAATATTGTGGCCAATCTACTATATATAAATCTATATATTATGTTGTGTTTAAAACGATCGAAGTTATTGAAATAAGCCGAATATTTCTAAATGGTACTATAAAATTACATACAAAAATGGAAGACGTCCCACTAATAATGAGAAAGCTGATAAACCTACTGAGTGAACGAGAACTTGAACCAAAAGGAGAATTGAACGCATCTGTTCAACAAACATTTGTAGAATGTTACAAGTTTGCAGTGTCAGAAACGAATAGTGAATGTTCTGTAGACAAAAATAAACTTACAGAAATAGACAGTGTTGTAGACTTCATCTATGAGGAAATAAACACAGGTCATTGGAGTGAAGTACCAATTTATATGAGACAGTCCTACACAGCTGCACAGTTTATAAAATGTCTCATTATTCTAAAACATGCTACAAATTCCTCAACCCTAGTTTTAACAAAATGTTTAGAATGCATCGATATGGGATTGTTGATGGGATATCCATTAGATGATCATAAAGAATTGTTGACAAATGCTGCAAAATTACTTACTATAGAAATCAATAAAAAATGCTGCAGGAAGTCACTCAGCACTGCTACTATTAAAAGAAAACTTGAGGGAACACCATCTTATGATAAAATCATTGGTGAAGAAGTAGATGTTGTAGAATGTCCGTCTTTAGAATTGTTCAACAAAAAGTATTTCTGTGCACAAGTCCCAGTTAAAATTAAAGGTAAATATATTTTACTATGATCATCTATGAAAGCTCATTATTTTATTTTTATAGAAATTGATCAAAAGATTAAAATATGTGGGGGAGGGGGCAATAGATGAGTTTTCTAGGGGTGAAAATGAATTTATAGAAAAAATATATTTCATTTCCAATCCAGATTGCATGGAGCACTGGCCAGCTATGAAGAAATGGCAGAATGTAGATTACCTCCTAGGTATAGCTGGTGAACGTACCATACCCATTGAAATAGGAACACACTATGTAGATGAACAGTGGTCACAGAAACTTATGAAATTGAAGGACTTCATATTGAAGTACTACATTTCAGAAAGTGGTGATATTGGATACTTAGCACAACATAACTTATTTGATCAAGTAATTCAGTTTTTCAACAATATGTATATAATTTGTACAACAGTTCAATTTCAGATTGCAGAATTGAAGGAGGATATTAGAATACCTGAATACTGCTGTTTAAGTGTAGATTATGAAAATGATGCAGGGACAGAACCTGATATAAATGCCTGGTTTGGCCCAGCTGGGACTGCGTCACCTTTACATCAAGACCCTAAAAATAATATCCTTTCTCAGGTATAATATTTGTACTCCCTTAAAAGCCATATCAATAGACCATTGATTAACATTTGAAATCCATTTCTGACTATCTCACTCTTGCAAATACTATCCAAATATTTTATACAATACTTGACAGAAAATAAAAGTATGAATGTCATGTGAAGGCTTCCAATTTTTTGTTGGTGTTCTATAAAGAACAAGTAGGTATTCGAACTAATTGCCACAACAGTATAGATTAATTCTACCCAACATTCAGCAGCAAAATATACACACACCACTGTATTTCAACATGTATATATACACCACACTGCTTGAAAAACGTCCAAAAGTAAACCTTTGTTATTTTGGACTCTTTGTTCATTTTCAGGTGTTTGGAACAAAACAGGTTCTCTTATATTCACCAGATGAAACACCATATTTATACCCCCATGAAGAAAAGTTGCTGTGTAATACTGCACAAGTGGATCCATTGAAACAAAATCAAGATAATTTTCCAGAGTTTCACAAAGCAAGAATGTACAAATGTTTGTTAGAACCAGGAGAAATGTTGTTCATACCAGTAAAGTGGTGGCATCATGTCACAGCTCTGGATAAAAGCTTTTCTGTCAGTTTTTGGTGGATGTAATTTATTAATATTGATTTCAAAGTATAATGAATAATAAATTTTAGTCTGGTATTTATTAGTATTATTTTTCTGTTAATAAAGTTTCCCTTCAATAATAATGAATATTTTCATCTAGATTTTTTAAAATCTAGTACACGTGAGTCCTGAAATACAGACATTTCAAAAAAATATGTAATTCGTACACTAAAAGAAAAAATTTGGTATTGCATTTTTGACCGTCAACATCTCTACACATTCTAGCCGGACATCTCCAAACCCAAAGATGTCTGGATAAATCCAGACAGATAGAAACCTCATTTTCATGTATGCAAATCATTTACTTCAAATTTATCAACTAAGTAACTAATTCAAATGACTTTTTGTAAAACATGTCCACATTTTGCTTTATCAAAATCATAATAAACAGTTGTTGTGTGCCACTTAGAAATGAAAAACAGGGTTACAGTTTACTTTGAGTAACATTATTCCAGAATCACATAATTTACAAATATACACTGAATTAAAAAGGTCGATTGACGATTGTAATATATCCTAAGTGATTAGCATATAAATTAAACATAAATCAAAGTCACTTAACCAACAACAAGTACATCATCGCTGGGGAACTCGTAAAAGGGTACCTCCAGATTGAGAGGAGCAGGGCCTTTCCTGATCCTACCAGAGGCATCGTAATGCGAACCATGGCAGGGGCAGTAGTAGCCTCCAAAATCTCCTGCGTTCGCGATGGGCACACAGCCCAGATGGGTACACACTCCCAGGACTACTAGCCATTCTGGTTTCTTGACGCGTTCGTTGTCATGTTGGGGGTCACGCAATGAGGTCACTGCTACCGACTGTTCAGCTTGGATTTCGTCTGCTGTTCGATGGCGGATGAATAGAGGCTTACCTGGAACAACAATAATAATTAAGATAAAATTTGCAATTCACCCACAACATTTAACAAATAAGTTTGGAGGGTGAAATGGAACTACTAGCTTTCTGCCTCATGAACAACTATTTTTAAGAGGAGGAAGAAATGCTACCTATGCCTTGTCAGTGAGGCAACATATTCGTCGAAGTGAGTCACATTGGTGCCACCAAAAGTCAAATGCTACTGACAAGTGTTTACTGCAAACCCAGTGTGGAAATCAAACAAATATGGCGGACAATAATAAACAATTTCGTTATACTATACCAAAATGGTCTTACCTCTCCATTTAAAGGTAACAGATTTTCCTTCTGGGATATCGGCCAACTTGATTTCAATTTTAGCCAAAGCCAATACATCAGCTGATGCACTCATTGAACTGACAAAATGCGTGACTACCGACTTTGCGGCGTATGCTGATCCCACGCCAAGAGCCCCAGCAATTAGATACGCGAAATTCTTCCTGGCATCTTCAGTTTCGATTGCCTTCAGTTCTGGGTTTTTGGTGCTATCCCTTCGATAGTTGTCCCAATTAGGAACCTGGATGTCTGTGTGTGCCCACCTGACCTGGCTGGATACCGCGGGGCCCACAGAGATGGTGACATTTCCGTTAGGTAGGGCTTTGGTTAGAGCTATGAAACTGTTGTTTGCTGGAGGAGCTAGGACAGTTGTGGTCTTCTTTGGCAGCACAGCGATCTGTTTACCGACGTTCAATTGGTTGCTAACCACCTGGCTGACCGCCTTAAAGTAGCTGGAAGGGTTTGCAGGCTTCAACATTTTTGTATTTTGGAAAAATCTATAGATTATGCAACTAATCGACAATTTCACGTACTTTCGAACCTGTCGATGTGCCAAGTGAATGACACAGAACAATAAAATAGTATGACGTAATCATATCAGTCACAAAACATAAATATGTGTTGTCATGCCATAGCCTAAAACAAGTAAAGATGCAAGTGTGTTTGAAAACATTTGTATGACCACCATCTTCTAGGTTAGTTAGATAAATTGATTACGCAATTTTTTCCATTAGTAATATTAATATCTGACACTCGATATTATAGAATATATAGAATGAACAACCTGATGGTAGCTGAAAAATTCGTTTACAATCATGATTATAATGCACGCATAAAACACATACACCTTTGCAAATAGGTTTTTCTATGGGGTTATCTTGTAGACAGTGACATAAACGTCAATATCATTAAGATTCTCAAAAAAAATTGTATTGTGCTTCAGAACCAGTTTTTAGTTGGGAAATATTGATCACCCCTGGTATATTGACCTGGAAGATGGCAGCTTAATCTCTTTATACGTACGTATGCTCCTTCTGCCGAGTTCTTGCTCCTTCTATTCCGTAAGTCTTCTGACTGGCCACGTGGGCCGGTATTTGACACCAACTGTCCAACTGACACAAGGACTAACCAATTTTGCAGAACAAAACGGGCTTGGAATTTTATAAAATTGACTGAACAAATACCTAGTGCTCCCAATATTTTTTTCAAAAATTATGGAAGCCAATATTAAAGACACTATCAAAGCCCTTATGAGCTTGGGTTTGAGTGAGCAAAAAGCTAAAGAAACAGTGAAAAATCCTACTGTAACTAAAACTTTGCTGACAATTCTAAATGAAGTGAGTTTATATATTATCAAGATTCCTGACGTAAATTCCTCATGGTACCTGTTCTTTCCATAGGTAAGGGGTGTTCACATAGAAGATGGAATGGGAATGTTGTTATACCAACTTGGAACCAAAATCAAACCCCAGATCCATCATCATTTGCCGCTTTTAGTGAAATATATAGCATCCCATAAACTAGACTCGACTTTGAGGGTCGACAAGGCCATCGAATTTGCCCTCTCCCACATCAACAACATACCAACAGATGAACTAGAAAAGTTTTGTGGGATTGGAGTGGTAGTTACACCTGAGGATATTGAGAAAGCTGTTACAAAACAAATAGCTGCTCATAAGACAGATATAGTTGAGAAAAGATATAGTTTCAATACAGGTCCACTGATGCAAAAAGTGAGAGCTGATTTGCCTTGGGCTGATGGGAAATCTGTGAAAAATGAAGTAGAATTACAGGTAACCCAATAAACAATTGTATGCCTCAGAAAGATCACAGACATTGTTGGAACACTTATGATACCTCAGATATTTTTCTAATTTGTATATAGAAATTTTGCAGTGGAATCTTTTTATGCAATATTGCAAAATAACCACCAAAACATATCAAAATGTTTCAACAGAATCATTTTTGGAACATATAAGGTTGTAATGTTTCAGAATGTACCAAATGAAAAACACTTTATTTTGTGCTTTTCTTTATTATATATTAACCATTTTGGTTGTAAAGTAAACCTTCATTGGAATGCAATTGATGATTCACCAAAACAGTTTGCTATCAAAATTTGCATAGTAAAAAAATGCTGGAATAAAGCTTTGATTAACATGTTTACACATAATTCATAGGTATCTAACCTTTTGGGTCCCAAAACAGAAGCTGATTTGAATCCAGCTACAAAAACCACTAAGAAAGTGACTAAACCTGCTAAGACAGAAGCAAAAGAAGGAAATAAAGGACCAACTCAGTCAGAAAATGGTATGCATTTCTGCAGATTTCCTTTGTCATGAAATAAATAAGTTTCCTCAGATTCTAGTGCCCTACAACAATGTGTAACCATATTGGATGTGATGAAAAAGGTAAACTTTCACAAACCAGGCGAAAACTATAAAACCGATGGATATGTTGTTACTGAAAATACTCATAACCTATTGAAAGAACATTTGAAGATAACTGGAGGAAAGGTTAGGACAAGGTTTCCTCCAGAACCGAATGGCATTCTCCATATCGGACATGCTAAAGCTATTAATATAAATTTTGGATATGCTGCAGCACATGACGGGATTTGTTTTTTGAGGTATGATGATACTAATCCTGAAAAAGAGGAAGAGAAGTTTTTCACTGGGATCAAGGATATGGTCAGTTGGTTAGGTAAATATTTTGTTGAAGTATGAACATCTGTAGTCATTTATCATCTGTACAGGATCCTGTTTTTGCTTAACCATTCATGATTTCATTGCTTGTTCCAACAGGATATACTCCGTATAAAATAACTCACTCTTCTGATTATTTTGATCAGCTGTATAAGTGGGCTGTACAGCTGATACAGAAAGGATTGGCATACGTTTGCCATCAGACTGCTGATGAAATGAAAGGTTTCAACCCTGAGCCTTCACCTTGGAGGGACAGACCTGTTTCTGAAAACCTACAGTTGTTTGAGGTAATGGTGATCGATGAACAGTAAATAAATGAATTATATTATAAAACATATTCAATTCAATAAAGCATATTTTGTAGGACATGAAAAATGGTAAGATTGATGAAGGTGCAGCTACTCTAAGGATGAAGATAACCTTAGAAGAAGGCAAGCTAGATCCTGTAGCATATAGAGTGAGATTTACACCACATCATCGTACTGGAGATAAATGGTGTATTTACCCGACATATGATTATACACACTGTTTGTGTGATAGCATTGAACAAATCACTCATTCACTCTGTACTAAGGAATTTCAATCTAGGTGAGATTTTGGAATGCATTGGAATCCGGTGAAAATAATATCTGATTAATTCTAGGAGATCCAGCTATTACTGGTTATGCAATGCATTAAATATATACTGCCCTGTACAATGGGAATATGGCAGATTGAACATCAACTATACTGTTGTATCAAAACGGAAGATCGCCAAACTGATAGAGGAAAAAATTGTTAAAGGTGGGGTCTTATTAAAATATATAATTATCTGGAAAAGTTAACTTCTGGTACATTTTACAGGCATTCCTTGAACCTCAAGTACGTTGTTTGTATTTAGAGGCACAGCACTAGTACTAGAATCTCATTGATACCATTAAGAGATTTAAAAACATATTTGACTGTACTGTATTTTTGACCTTTATTATTTCTATTTATCAGCAGATGCTTGATTTCAGACTGGGACGATCCAAGATTGTTCACGTTAACTGCTCTGAGGAGACGAGGTTTCCCTAAAGAAGCGATAAACAATTTTTGTGCGCAATTGGGTGTGACTGGTGCACAGAGCACAGTTGATCCTTCTATGTTGGAAGCATTTGTTAGGGATTTTCTTAATAATATGGCTCCAAGGTATGTTCTAGAATTTTTCCATTTTTATGATGGTTTTTTCAATTAAGTTTTGCACACACTTATTTTCCAGGCGTATGGTTGTTTTGGAACCGCTCAAAATTGTGATAGAAAATTTTCCTTTTGTGAAGCCTGTAGAAATAACAGTTCCAGACTTTCCGAGTAAACCAGAACTAGGATGTCATAAAGTTATATTTGACAGGGTGATCTATATTGAAAAAAACGATTTTATGGAGGTTAGTAACAATAGCAGATCTGCTCTGTCTTTTTAAGATCCATCTAAAATTATGCTAAAAGCCATAGTTTGCAGTGCAATCCTTCGAAATCAGAAGAAAAATTTTTTCGTCTTAAACATTTATTTCCACAAAATAACACCCCCTTGAAAGTATTTTCTTTTGTATCCAAGAGCATTGAGTTTTCATTTTTTCATTAATTTGGCGGCATAATAGAACATAATTACTAACATATTGGCTTTTTATCAGCGTTTATAAACAATTCAAAATTTAGATTAATTATGGAAAATCCAATTAATTTCAGGTAGCCGAAAAAGGGTATCGTCGTCTGACAAAAACTCAGCCAGTGGGTCTACGACATGCAGGTTATATCCTGGAGGTGGTTGACGTAAAGAAAAGCAGAGAAAACCTTTCTGAGCTGATTTGCAAGTGCACCGAGGTGGACAAAGCCGCATCCAAGCCTAAAGCATTCATACATTGGGTCAGTCAGCCAATAGAAGTCGAAATCAGACTATATTCCCCTCTGTAAGTGTTATCTCCAATGTCTATTAACAAAAAGAATTGTTTAGATCAGTACATTGTGCCAAAACTTTGCGGTCTAAGGTTGTCAGGCTTACAAAAAAAACAATGTTAGTACATGAATCTGTGAGCAAACTCCTCTTGCATCGTCACTGCTATACTAGACAAGGCGAGTGTTAAATGACTTGCAGCTGAAAATGTTATAAATAAACACTGTGTTTTCTCTTACCTGCAGTAATTATGATCTCAAATCTTCAGTCCACTTCATTTTTTGTCTTTAATATTTCATCAATATATTTTTGCTTCTGTCCAGTTTCAAGCATAAGAATCCAGAGGATCCTAATGAAGTTCCAGGAGGTTTCTTATCTGACTGTAGCTCAGATTCCTTGAGGGTGTTGAGAAGTTTTGCTGACAAGTCACTCAATGGAGTTAAGATGTATGATAAATTCCAATTTGAGAGAGTTGGGTTTTTCTCAGTGGATCCTGATTCGTCTGATCAAAAGGTGAGGAATTCCTTGGAAGCTTCTATACTGATACTAAAAGCCGTTTTTGTTTCAGCTGGTTATCAATCAAACTGTTAGCCTGAAGGAAGATGCGGGAAAATGATTATTCTACTCATTTTATATCGTTGTAACAATTATTTTATTGCTCTAACATTAAAAATAAAGTTTTTGAAATATAAATCATTTTTTTAATTTTTCTTCCTGACGATTGCTTCGTAATAGGTTTGTTGTGGAAAAAAATTAATTTTGATTTTTTGCAGTCAACAGCAATAATACATGATATAATAATCGATGATTTTTCTTATTATTTCTCAACTGTCCACATTTTTATGGCGAATAGATAGTACTTTATAACTATGGAGGATTCTAATCACTGAAGTGACATCAGAATATCTAAAATTTTGCACTCCTCCAAAATTTTAATAGTCAAAAACTAATTGAATCGTTTGTGTAGGAGAAATTGAACCCTCAAATCAGGTGTAGCAGTTTTCTCGATTAAAGTTAACATCTGGCAATACCGCATATCACAGAATTGCTCTCCCGTCAATGAATTATCTTGGAGTATACTACATTAGTTATTGAACGTTTCATGACCTTATAGATACTGTGCGTAGAAATCTCTCGTACCTTGCGAAATGTGACGTTATCGAATGTCGAAGTGAGTGTGCTATGGCTCATCTATGGATATGTGAGTACATCTCGAATCACTCTCGTAAGCACGCATCATATAGCCCCGCCCACCCGAGCATCCAACACTGGCACTTCCTTGTACAGCATCCATTTATGAAGATTTTAGTAACTTTCTGTTCTGTGCCTAAAAATAATGGTTTATAGAAAAGTGGCTTATAGGTTATGAACTTTTGTCAAACATTACGTAAACTTGCGATATAACAAATACGAGACTAATCAATGGAACGAAATTAGGTAAATATCTGAAACACGTAGTAAACTAATAAGTTTCTTAGGAAAATGATCTCTTTCAGATGTCATTAACAATTGGTAGTTTGATAAAACGATACTGTCTGGTGACTGTACTGCCTGCATTTGTGGTGACCACAATTTACGCAGACTATTCTCACACCCAGTTGTACAAGGCAAAGCTAAAAAGACAAAATGTATCCGATTATTCGTAAGGACATCGGCTGGGCGATCATCCCTGCCATAGGGTATGCAATTGGTTGGTACCTGGACCGCAGAGAAACTGAAAGGATGACTCTGTTCCGGGACAAGAGTGCTCTATATGGTAGAGTGCTTAAGGAAGGTGAACAGCCCAGTTGGCCATGAAATAGTATGATCGATGTTTGTGTTTAGATTGTTATATATTGTTCAATAAACCAGATTTCATTGAATTGAGACACAGCGATATCCAAACACTATTCACAAGAAACAAGGGATGTTGCTTTAAATCAGTTCACCCTTGTGACAGATGATGTAAGGGAAATCAGTCACTCTATCAACGCAGTCCAAGTGTGTGACCTGTGACTTTGTAAGGCTGCCAATGGGTAGCACTATTGTGTGTGACACTTGAAGATGATGTTGATGTTGCTATAACACCCATGACTGGGTTACATATATACCACCCAATTGCTCTCTACAGTTAGACCCCCAGGCTATACTGATGAGTCTAGGCTACAGACATAAAAATCATGCCTATAGCAGTTCTAAGGGGTAGTGGAGAGCATACACATAACGAAACATGTGCTAGGTTTAAATAAAGTAGATTGTACATGCTTTTGGTGAAACTCTTCCATCATGAAGATATAATAATTGTTTATTTAACACATGATTTCACAAATAAAACTTCACAGGAAGAAGTAAGTAGCTGAGTAATTTTCACTTTTCAATAGAGCACACAGTAAAAAAAATAGTTGATATAAGCCATATCTGGTAGCCTAATGGAAATAACATATTTTTTCAATTAAGTTAATATATTCGGTCAGCTACAGTAAATGTTATTACAAAATCACCACAAGACAGTACAAAAATTACATAAACACACTGCACAAAAAAATCCACATTTCATTTTAGACTTTTGACAAGACAATTTTGCTTTACAGAATTTCAATATACCTGTATGCATATCAATCAGCAAAAATATTTTTATTATGTTGGTGGGATTTCTTTTTCCATTCTTGTCAGCGTGATGTTTCTATCTGTGTCACTAGCTGGACCAGAGAACTCTCCAGTTCTTAATCTAACTCTCAGGTCCAAGCATCTGGATTGAAAAATAAAATATGATCAATATTAGAGTCAAACAGACTGATACCGGCATTTTTTGGCTATACTATTCGATTATATTCCATTTATATCACCTAATATCAGTCATCAAAGACTGCATTTTGTCCTCCAAGTCTCTCGTTATCAGCACCTGTTGGTCTTCCAAGGCATTGTATGTAGCTTTGGCACAGTTAATTTTGTCCTGAAGATCTTGTCGAGTCTTCCGAAGTTGTAGAACTTCATCTTTCAGACCATGTTCAACTTCATCTCTTGCTAACTCAAAGCCAGGTCTAAAAAATTCATTTTTTCATTGTGCATAATTATTGATGAAATAATATATCAGCATGATTGAGAGGTCAATGTAACAGTTTTGGTATTGAAATGCATTAGAATTGGTGATGCGTTTTACTTTATTCAAAAGCATTGTCAGACCTTCTCATACATTTAAAAAATACCCCAAATGAATACTATATTGGATTAAGGTTTTTTAAGTGCATTATGTGGATACCCCACATTATTACCTGTATGATCGGTTTTCTAATCTGGTCTCTGCTAGCTTCAAGGCATCCGTCTTGGCTAATAGAGCTTCCTCCAAAGTTCGGATTTCTGCTAGAACCTTTTGCATCTCTTCTCTCATTTTCAATTCTTGCCATTCTATTTCATTTCTAGAAAATACCGCTCATATGAATTATATGATTGCATTCGAGACAAGATATGTGTTTCAATTGGAAATATAGATATGTGAAAAATGACTGTATACGAAGATCGGTAGATGGATCCTAGTATTGGAAGAGATGCACTGACACTGGCGCAAATAATTTTACCTGCCACGTTGCGTCTCGTAGATGCGCTTACGCAGCGTAAAGTCAACCCGGTCCCTCTGGGCGAGCATGTCATTGCGCGCCCTCTCGCGGACGACGAACATAGACTCGCGCAGCTTGAGCGTGTCCAGCAACTCGTTGTCCGCCAGTTGCTTCACTTGCTGCGAGTGCTCCAACCATTCTTCGTACGTGATGGACCCTTTGCAGGCGCGTAACGGGTCAATCTTGAACGTGATGTTGGCGCAGTTCTTGTCCAGCGTCAGTTGGTCCCTGTCGATTTCGGACGCCTCGTTCTTGTCGTTTATCTCTAGGTTTAGCTTGAATTTCACCTGGACAGAGGAGAAGTGGTGAAACAAAATGGATTTATACTGCCACGATGTGCTTTTCAGAGTTATCCTACTGAGGCAGCAGCAAGCCATTACAGAGGACATACACAGTTCAATAAAAAACTAACTTCCGGGATCAATTTTGTATGGAATATATAATCAGCACCATCTGATATCCAGTGATTGAATTATATAGTATCTTTAAATCATATGCATTTTATTTAATAAAGACACATATAATGATCTAAAATGTCTTCCTCTTCAAGTGCCTCCTCCGAGTGGAAGGTGGACAATTAGACTATTATGACTGACTAAAAATAGGCTTATGAAAGTTACTGGGTTTCCAGGACTACAAAAATGAACACTTCTTAGCACATACCTCTTCCAGTTTATTCAGCTTCTCCCATGCAGCTTGACAGCGTTCCACCAACAGCTTCTTCACCTGCTCTACGATGCACAACTCCTTTTTCAGCTCTACATCGCCGTCATCGTAGGTGAGTTCAGTGCCTTGTCTACAGTCTCTCATCGAGATACATTCCGAAATCACCCCCAAAGGGATTCCCAACGCGTCCAGCTCTCGTTCCGTGCCGAATTTTTCGTCTTTCAGTGATGCTACTTCTCGGTTGATCCTGTCTAAACAGGCCATCAACACCTGAGGAATGCAGTTCAGATCAATAAGTGTTCTACTCGGTTTTATATAATCTGTATGAACGAAAATATAAATCTCTATATTATATAAAATATAATTGCAAGCATGGTATACTAGTACTCATACTCACTTCCTTCCATCTATCCAACTCAGTGACTCTGTCAGCCAACCTGACGTTGTTGTGGTAAGTATCCCATTCTGTTTTGATCTTGGTCTCGTTTCTGAGTTGTCTGGCCTCATGTCGAAGATTGAAGGCATCATTCCTCCTTGTATCGTTTGTTTGCTGGTTCTGCCATTGCTTGGCGTACCAGTCTGCTAGACCAATGTGGGTAATGGGCTTCTCGAACGTTACCACAGACATTTCTAGTTAAAAAATCTAGAACAATTGTCCATGATGTAAATAAAAAGCCAAACATTTTGGAGTATATTGATTCAACAGGGTTCAACAACAGTGTTTCTGACGGTTAGTTTGGATGATTTAAGCTATTGCACGATATTGGAAAACACGGCTTTGGTTATGTGATAGCCACTACAGTAATAATTTTTTTGTTAGTCCAAAACTAAGCCAATACGAAAAAATTTGATCTCGTAGAACTCATAGAAAAATGTGCACGGTAGATCGGTAGACATTGGATCTGGCGAATAAAATATATATACTTTTGCTTCAAATTGATGCAGCGTTTGCAAAACTAAATACTAAAAAATGTAACCTAAAAAAATCCATTTATTTCATTCAGAGATGATAGATCTACTTGATTTCATCCATAGCACAGAATATATAAGGTACACAGCCTACTTAAGAATATTCTTAGGCTGTTTCATTTTAGGATAGGCAACATCATACACTCGTCCGTAGGTGTACGGTTGCCTATTCTAAGTTTTATTTGAAAACTGAAAAAATGCAGTAATGAAAAGTAAAAAGCTTCCAGGAAATAAACGTTATAACAATGTTTTTTGCAAGAGATGAAATGAGTACATTTCATTTCTCTTCCTATAACATATAATTATTTTGTATATTTCCCCAAATTCCAAACCTTGGTACAGTTTTCAAACTCCCGAATTTTTCAGATATTGTATAGATATACAATACCACTGAAAAAGTGAGGAATATACAATTAACATCTTGCGCTTACCTGGACGTACGACGATGATGGCGAAAATACTGATGTTCAACCGATCTTTCAAAGAATATTGACAAAACTGGTGACCTAAAATAATGTGTTTTGAACCTATTGAAATCCAGCGCGTTTCCAAAGAAACTAGCAAACTCAGCAGGGTGCTGCCATTGCAGCTTTTATTGATTAAACACTTTACTGGGCGATATTTGAAGATTTTAATGCATGTTTTCCACTTTCGATGCCGGGGGGAAAGCGAATTTTTGGATATTTTACAAGTCTATTTAACACTAAAATACATTTAGTTAATTTTTGACAATTTTTGTGTGTGTGGAACAATTCGCATATTCCTCTGATGCATCGCCACTGTCACCAATGTTCAACATTCATTAATTACAGCCTGGACCATATTTTGAGGGGGTTCAAATTTTGTAAAAATGGAAAAAGTGAGGAAGATTTGGAACATTTTACAATGCGGATGGGGTTTGAACTCGCGTGTCCTCAGCATTTTTGTTGAAACCATAGATAGGACGTTCTTGATGCCTTTTTTTTTAGCGAATTACTCAAAATTTCGGTAATATTTTTGAAATTTCCCCACCAATATTAAAATTTTCACATGACCAGAAGGTGAAAAGAAGTTTATCACACTTGTATTCGAGCTTATTTTTTATTTACATGAATACAAACACATATTATGTACAATTAAATGCGATGTTGCCGGTAGCAAAATCAAACTCGAATTTGTATTCTATAAAATTTGTGTTTTTGTCTGGAAACAAGCAGACTCCTTGTCGCGTGTACATATCCCACTGTACATTTTCTCCGATTTTTATTTGCGAAATTGGACCAGTTGTGATGATACTTCTTTCTGTTCCATCAAGATTCCAATCCACCCATAAGGCAATCCCGTTACAATCCAAATTTCTGGAAGGAATGGTACAGTTTGTATAACTATGTGAATATCATGTAGATTGTAGATGTTCTTGCCTGGTATCATGCAGATAAAAAGATTTTGTAATTAATAAGACAGTTTCACAATATAAATCAAAGCGAGCCACTGAAAGGAAAAAAGTTTTATTTGAGAAACTGTGTTGATTACACAATCTTTTTATCAGTATGTGAATATGTCAATAGATATTCAGCCATATTAAAGTAGAAAAGTATATGTTCTAAACATCCAACAACACATAATATTCAAATTCAATATTTTTAAATTAATGCTGTCCCTTACCCTTGTAGTTCAAATGTTCCACTTTTTGAATATGGCTTATCTGGAACACTCAAGAGGTCCAGGTCAATCATCTCTTCTGTTCTACTGAGTGCCACACCAGGATACTCCCATAAAGGTTGAGGTTCCACATTGTCATCACTAATGTTTCTTGATCCCTGTAAAAATAGCTATTAATCTAATATAGATTGTAACGAGTTCAAGTGTCATTAGTATTAATTTTAAATGAGACACCCTACTTGACACCATTCTTTAGTTTGGAAACAAAATTGGTTTCCGGTAGACAAAAACCAAAATAGGCAATTTACTAAAGATAATTTCATTATCAAAAGTTTGATTTCGGACTTCCATTGTCTATAAAATTTTGAGTATCACGACGTTTCGATTGATGTGCTATCTTCAATCGTCTTCAGGTGACGATTGAAGATAGCACATCAATCGAAACGTCGTGATACTCAAAATTTTATAGACAATGGAAGTCCGAAATCAAACTTTTGATAAATCCACCTTGTCTACAAGTTTCAAACAATAATTTCATTGTTTAAACAATAATTTATCCCCGCAAAGACAATAGGATTTATTATATCTTCTAATCATACATCCTTTGTAAGTTACACATTACCTCAATGAGCTCATCAAAATCTTTCATTGAAAATCCTTCACAGACACTGAGAGGAGATCTAATTTTATGAAGATCAAAGAAATGCATGGCCATAGCTTTGATACTGGCCCTCTTTGGAAAGATCTGCACATCATTGGATAAATAATTGCATACTCCTTTCATCAGGTATATAAAAAGCAGATTATCCCAGGGCAAGATACTACTAAGAAAATACGGTTCCCCAATAACCATACTAACATCATTGAAGTTAATTTCACATAGCTTTTCTAGGCTTGGTATCACCTCAATGTTACCTAACTTGTTGAACTCAATATACTCTTGGAGTACTCTTCTAGACAAGTGGTTTGTTTCCATTATATACATTTTACTAACTCCCAGCTTGACTGCAGCTAGGCTACAATAGAAGCCATCACTGAGGACTAATATTGTACTTTCTTTACTGGCATATTTTTCAAGTAGGGCAAGGTATTTTTTATTCCTCCTCATATCATTCATCTGACCTATTCTTGTCCTAGAGAATGCAACATGTGCCCCACATTCACAAATTGGATTCAAATAGTGGTCATCTGTTATCCTCAAATTATCAACCAAGTTGAACCATAAGGAGTACTCATCGTGGCAACTTATCAAGCTGATCTCTTGGCCTTTCTTAACTGGTAGTTCTTTTGGTAAGTAATACAGGGCTTGCATCCAGTGATCTCTCCAAGGGACCTTTGCATTTTTATCAATTTTTTTGAGGGGATGACCCCACTCTGGAGCACAACTGAGTATATGCTTGCCTTCAGTGTCCATTTGGAGATCCCACCACATGAAAACTATCTGTGCTAAACCATCCCTTTCTGATTTTGTGGTGCTTATTGTAGACCGCTCAAATATGAAAGGTGTCTGCCCAGACCAGTCGAATTTCAATACAGGCATAGGTGATATGATGGTATTTAAAGAACTCGTTGGTAACTGGCTGAGTTGTATGTCATGTACTGAAGCCGATCCGGAACATTTTCTGATAGAATCTGGTACCTGGACCAAAATCTCACCATCATTATCAAAGACATGTTTAAGCTTGTTCCAATTTTGTGCTAGTGGGCATTCTACCACTTGGGCATAGATGGTAGCTGACTGGGGTATGACGATACAGTCTTTCTCTAGAAGCTCTTGATGAGCATGTTTGAATGTTGATAACGCCCCCTCTCCTATGAGCTCAGTATCAAACACTTCTGTTACCAAGATATTACACCTTTGTTTGAGATCTTCGCCTACCTTAAGCTCTGTTGATCTTTTATGTAGCACCTTGATCTTGTCCTTGAAGCCATTCCAAGCAATGATTTTCAAAGCACAGTGGCTCATAGCTTTGAATGCTTCACAGGCTGTCACTGTATCGGCCCCATTCCGGACTGCCATCATGGACAAAAGCCCAGTGCCTGTTCCGATGTCCAATACATTGGCTTTTTCGCCTTTCGAATGCTTCATTGCGATAGCAGCTTTTAGGGCAGCTTCATATAGCTGGTTCCTCTCAGTGTCGTGCAACATGTCAGCGAACGCAGATCTTGCGACTTCTTGATGAAAATCATAATCTTCGCTTTGTACTACCCAATCATTAATGCCTGTCATGGGGTTCAGTCTTTGGACGAAAATACTCATGTTTCTGCTTATTCGATTGAGGAGGTAACGAGTCAGAAACATAGATGTAAGGTGAACATTGATAAGTGATTATCCTTTTTACTTAGGAATATTTAAATAGGACTTGCAAAATTCGACAGAAAAAAAACATCAACTGTGTTGTTTTGCGTTCTAACCTAAAAACATGAATAGTCCGTTTTATAGGTTATATTTACATTCGAAAAATGTCAGACGTCAGGCATCAAAGACACACAAAACACTGCCAGACTGAACACTTCAAATTTTATAAATATGTAGGTAGATAATATGTTTTGTGTATATGTAGTAAAATAAGTTTTTTTGCCTACCTAGATGTATGTGATCAAACTATAGTCTATATAAATACAAATTGGATGAAATAAGTATAAGATCAAATCTAAGTAAAAAAAGGAAAACAATTGCTACGAATAAGAATAGAACCCCGTGTGCTTAGATGAAACCTCATCATTGAAATAATTTCCCACCACTCACACAATATCCTATAGAGCAAAAAAAGTTCCTAGTGAAACAATTTTCCTCTCATTTTCCAGTATATTGAGCCCCATACATACTGAGCCTAGCTACGGCCCCGCACATGTGTTAGGATTGATTCTATATTAGCTCATAACCATCCAGCCATATTTTTATTTTCAATCAGTTTTGCATCAATTTCATCAATGTTTACTATTTTTCTTTCCTCACTCGTGTGGCTAAAGCCTATACTTTATATAAACGCGAAATGATATTAACAATGTATAAAATAAATGCAGGTATACCTTACAATAGGATTAAACAAAATAAAACGTTTTTGCTAGCAATAAGAGAAGATCTTGGAGCGACCATAATCACCCGACCGTATTTGATTTTTTGATCTAGTCTAGTTTCACTTTTAAAAAGTAACTTCAAAGTGAATGTTCGTGTAAACAATGAATATAATCATATAACCATAATTGCCAGCCGATGCAATTCGGGTTGCATAAAGGTGACAGTACAAAAAGTAATTTTAGCCCACGATCTTGGCAAGGTTTTTGTTCAGGGCCTATTAAAAAATTGAATGAAGTATAGATACATAACTAAATATGAGATATCTTATGTTCCTTAATTCAAAGTGTTTCAAGGAATTTTTTGTTTGATTTTTTTTATTCCCCTTTATATTGTATATAATCTCAGCAGGTGTTTTAAAGAAAAGGTATATAATGCTGCAAAAGTTCAAATTGAAAATAGTCATTAGTGGAATATGAGTGAATTGTACATCAAAATCTCTGATTTTGGATTAAAACAATGATTATGTATACGTTTTCTTTCTATGAATCATGAAACCAGACAGCTTATTTGAATTTTCCCGCGGATTTCCCCGGAAACGCCCCACTACAATAGCCCGGCGTCTTTGCTCTGAAACGCAAGTTTCATATCCGTCCTCTTCCCTCTTCCCATTTCGTCATCAGGCGTCTGACTGTTAGGTAGTTCTGTGTTAGCTCCAATGAATTTTTCAAATACTAGAAGTAAAAATGGATAGTACCGCGAATATTTTGCAATTCTGTAGACTTTGTTTAGTAAAAGACGGTGTCAATATTCCAATTTTCGATGAACAAGGTGATATTAGGCAAATATATCTTAAAATCAGTTCGTGTCTGCCGGTGAAGGTAAGTTGGCGTCACCCGCCATGTTGCAATTTGCGTTCTTGAAACTTGAAATTCGACAGATTTTTATTTTTGACATCGTTTCTCTGTTTACCAACAACTTTTTTTGAAAACTTTTTTCACCGATTGTTGATTTCCGTATACTGATATCTAGCACTGTTCTGATTTTCTCCTAATTCTACTACAATAGTTTAAAGAATGATGGCGTGTACTGCTCTCTATTGAACTTTATTTTTGGCTGTTTCAAATATTTCAAAATTGTATTTTGGTGAGGGGTAGCGTTATTGATTTTAGTTATTTTATAAGTGACAAAAAATCGTTTGAAGGGTCGAGGTATTCTGGGCTCGGGTCGATCCAGGCCAAAAATCAATATACAGGGTGGAGCTCAGTGGTGGGGAAGCGTGTCGACGCCATGGCGTCCTTGATTTTGTTCGCAGTTTCTTTACACGACTGTACTATTATACCGGACTGCTTTATAAAATGTTTTCGATGAATGTCAACTCATTACAAGGAATTCTGTTGTAGTCATCCGGGCATATGCTCAGATTTATCAACCTTAATCTTTTAATTGACTGAATCGTCAAAGAAATAATTTTCTATGAAGTTTTTACCAGATATTCATGTTCATTAACTGTTTTTGTTGTGCCCGGTTTTCAAGTAATTCATGGTACACTATCAAATTCTTATTATATTTTCTCAGCCATTAGTAAATAAACTTTCATCTTAATTTTCGCCTAGCTTGTTCCCCCCTCCAGTTATTTTCCGAGGAAGGGCAAATAAAAGGCTTTGTAGAGAATATGTACAGTGCCACCAAAGTATCTCACGCTTTGACACCATAGGCGTAGCTTGTAAAGGGGTTCATTTGTCTCAATTTGATTAATTCTTATAGTTTGGTGGAACAAGTATTTTAGAGAAATATCAAGGAGTGAGCTCAGAAATGTGTTTCTGGATGTTTGTCAAAATCACTTCTCTATTCGACCTTTTTGCATGGGGATTTCATAAGTCCTGACATAGATTGAATGTTTGCAAATTACGTGTTTGCGACCCCTGTAATATTCTATTCAGGAAATAAAGTACTTTTTAATTAACCTGCTTCAAGAATTTGAAAAAATCTACATATTCTAAGTGGTACTTCAAATTATTTGCTAGGTTGCTTTTTAAATTCACTTTTGTCTTTTTATGCATTCTGTATTTGATGTGCCCAATTTGCTTGACAGCTCAAATAGCCGATGTTTGTGATTGTTTTCATTTGGGCGCATACCAACAAATGGAGTTTTTCGCAGAATTTTTTCCTGCTTTGATAAATTCTGTAGCCCATATCTCCTTACAACTGTGTATACAATGTTTTTCTAAATCTTATTTCCAAAACAATTTTGTGAATAAAGCATACATTCACTTGAATTTTGAAATTGCTAGACAAGTTGTGCACCAGTGATAAACTTTCATCTTAAAATATGATTCATGTAACTTTTCAATCTATGCAAGAATTGCAGATAAAAAGATAGTGTAATTAACAGACAGTTCTACAAATAAAACTCTTTAAGTAAGGCGTTTCGATTCATATTTAAATCTTTGTCAGACATTGTTTTCCTCAATTCACTTTATTGAAAAGTTAGTGGATTTGGTCCTGTATCATGAAATAATGTGTATGAACAATATATCTCATATATCTTATTCCATTGTTCCAGGTAGCGCGAGAGGATCACCTTCCAAAAAAAATCTGCGATGGCTGTTCAAACAAACTTGATAATTTTTACGATTTCTGGCGAACGAGCGCCGAGTCAGAGAAACAGTTGCTGGCATGGCTCGGTGCTACAGGAAAAGATGCCACACAGGTGAATGTCAAAGAAGAAGAAAACTTTGATGAACCTATAGCTAGTGATATTTCTAAGAATGATGAGGAAGAGAATAAGTGCTACATGTTCGAGCAGAAGGTTGAAGAGGTAAAAGATCCCGTCTTTCAGTTGTAACTATTTTTGTTGTACATGAAAGTCAACTTCATTTGACCAGCATTATGTAACAGATATTTTATGTTTGAATTATTGCATTTATGAATTTGTGGTTTTGTTTGTTTCAGGGACCTCCTGTTGAAATCAATGATGAACCTCCTCCGTCAAAACGACCAAGGCGGACAGCCGCAGTCAAAGCAGCCATTGCCATGGATCAAAATAGTGACGACGATGGAGACTCTGGCGAGCCGATTACAAAGGTAATTATTCATTTAGCTTTTTCATGAATTGATTTAAATACCATGATATACATCTTGTTGCTATCTATTCTACTTTGATAAATGGCAACAAGTTCTTTTATGTGTGGATAGTATTTCTGATATTCATTTAACTTCTATGACTGGTAACAGAAAGTGTCCTAATAATTGGTTGGCAATAATGGTGCCTACACTTCGCACACATAGTAATATACTATTTATTGCAAATGTGGTTAGTATTTATATGTTTGTTGTTGCAGATGGAAGATGATAGTGATGAGACTGATGGAGATGACAGGGAACCTTCATTCGTGGATGTACCATCCACGAGTGCAGATGATCAACCAGGCCCTTCTGGCGTAAGCAAAGATGGATCCGACGCACCGTGAGTAGTTTTTTTCTGTTTTATTTCAAATACCCATCCCATTCACTTGAATGTACACGGTCAGCTGGGTTTTTTGGTCACCTCTTTATTTTTTTTGTGTTTTCTTTGAAATTGTATTATAATTTCTCCTTTTTTTTTCTTTTCTTTCTGTGGCATAACTTGTTTCGTAATCAAACAATATTTTTGAGAGCATAGATAAACTCCTTGTCAAGCGTTAAAGGACTAAATTTTGATTTTATTAGTGTTTTCTATTTTATGGATGTAATTCATGACCCTATTCAGGATTTTTTTTATACCAATTAACCCAGGTTTTGTATTATTCATTTCAAAACCATCCCCATTAGGATGTACTGATGGCCCTCATTTTAAAATTCTCAAAATCGCAAATTCCTCGTACCCAATAAACATTTTCTGTTGTTTCCTATTCTACTTTTATAGGTAGTAACAGAGGTGTGGCTAAAGGTGCTGAGTGTTTTTAGTTTTTTAACTGGTGGATTTTGATAATTTTATAATGAACCAGGGGTTTGAATTTTTTAGATCAATTATTTTCCGTAAAACAAGTACATTCAGGGTATTTAACAGCAAATGGAGAAATAAAAAATGGAAACTGCATATCTGTCTATGTAATGACAATGTATACAAAATTTTGGAATACTGTTCAGGTGGCATTTTGCAGTTTATTTGGCAATGACAGAAATTTGAGTTTCTCTTGTTCTATGGTAATCTGCTTTTTCATGGGCTGATTTATTTTGTAGGAAGATGATTACTTATCATTTTCCATATTGCATTTATAGGCTACGTAAAACATCTGCGTTTTATCATTGCAAGAGAAAACTGCCAGTTCTTAATATTTTTTAAGAAACTGATCGTGTTCACTGTCATAGTACTAATAATTGCAGCTGGATGAAATTTGCATATTCTGATGCAGTACTTTCTGAATTTGGATTATTGTCTTTGAGAATCATTGTTTTAATTTATCTTATGACAGTAATTTACATCTGCTTGTTTATAGCAAATGTAATTTGAAATTTTTACATAGAAAACAGTGATTGATTTCATGGAGACAGACTCAAAATTTAAGGAGTAACTAAAAATATATTTTCAAATAGAGATACTAAATTATACCTACTTTTTTATTTCTCTTACTGCTGTTGATATTTTCAAATTTTAATGATATACATATTTTGTGGTGGAAAAGTTTGACCTGTGACATTTTGATTTTAGACTGGCATATTCATTCTGATATAACTTTATTTCAATCCATTGAAAATATGCAACATGCCAAACTATTCTGCTGCACTTTGTGTCGTTTTACTCCTTTGACATATTTTGTTTTGCTTCTGATATTCATTTATATCAGATATATTTCATTTATATTTTGATCCAGTGTATTTCAGTTTATCTCAAGGACGATTTGTTTTTGAGAGAATTTTACTTTTTATTTTATTTGTCCTCTCTGTTTTCGGAAGTGGTATTATTTAATCCACTTCCATTTAGCTACAGTGAACTTGCAACCAACATATTAGGCATTTATAACTTATAAATGCCATTTGATAATGTGCTTCTTCCCCAGTACATTTTTTTAAATCAATTACTGCTCTGTATGTTGCATTTTTGCAATGTATAGAATCATTATTTTGATTGCTAGTGATTGATCCTATGAATACAATGTGAAATTGCAGCATTTAAAATATTTTTGAGATGATCTTTGTAAAAAGTGTTTGGTGTTTATTTAGTGGTAGATGGTGGGAACATTGCTCATATTTAAATTTTTTATTCACTTTTCAAGTGAACTTAATCCAGTCAACAATTGTTTGTTTTATTTCCAATGTTAATATTGGACAAAGTACTGATCTACTTCATCAGCATTCTGCCTTTATTTCCATTGTAATAAAACTGCACAACCTGCTACTTATTTTTGTCGAGTCATTTTCATTGTAAATACTCAGAAGCACATCGAATTACTTTGTTCAATGTCTTGATTTCCATTGAAATAAACTTACAAAAATACGATGCATTAAAATTAAAATTATCCGATTCACTCGCTATACCTCTGAACCTTTTGTGTACCGATCAATACTACCGCACCTACGCTGTACGAACCGGTTCAGTGATCCGGCAACAATGTATCCAAGGCCTTTGGCCTGCCGTAAGCGAACGCTAACGTGAGGGGAAGGGAATACGCAGCGATGCCATGCCGCCAGCGAAATTATCGATGTTTGTAACGCGGCGTTGCCAGATTGTGTTGTTTTTATCGTGATATCTGAAATATTTTTTTAAATTAAGAACTTGTTACATATAATATACACACTTCAGCATTGTTGTTACTTTAGGAAAGACGCCTCATATTGAACGTGTCTTTGACTTTCTATGATTGAAATTTGTGTTTCTCAAGGACTGTGATTATATATTTAATTGAAATGCATGCAGTGCGACTATTTGAATAAGAAAATATGCAGTGATTAATATGAGATATTTGTGATTCTTTTTGAACGTATATTTCAGTATGTTGATACAGGTCTGATGCTGGTTTTTATGTTACACATAAATTGTGAAATATGATCTGATGGTGGGAAATTTGGGATGAAATTGAGCTCAATTTGGGTGGTGAACATGTGGTGAGGCGGTGGGGGGATGTTGATGTTGTTTCTCATCTCAAAATAAGGTGAAATGATGATGTCTTGAGTCCTGACAGTTTTAAAAATATATTTTATTCTTAAAATTGTCAGTATAGTCATTCTGCTATTACATTCTTTCTTTATTCAGAGTTGGTGAAACAAATATTGGTACTGTATAACTAACATCAGTTGGTAGATTATATAATTTTAGGTGCAAACAGTTCATGGCAACTGGTACCTTAAAATGTTATCATATGCCATTTCGTGTTTTTATTTGGTGGCAAAACAACACTTGAACATTTGATTTCTTAGTGTTCACACTATGAGGAATCATAACGTTTCTAAAATGCGCCTGTTTCTGTTTAGAAGTTAATTGATTGTTTTAAACTTGACAATAGTCTAGTCCAAATAATTTATATGATACATGTTTGTGTAATATATAAATGTGGATAAGTTATTGTTATCGTTTATACCAATCAGATGACTGGTCACAGGAATAGTTTTATATAATAGGTAGTGGCTGGCCAGCATTACATTAGCTGTAATAGGAACGATCATTTTGATAGAAATGTACAGGTTTCCAACTGAAAGGCTTTAAAGAAATATCTTATGTCGTGCAAGTGTTATGGTTGCATTGAATTTCATTTGATAAATAAGCTACTGCATAGACAAGAATTAGTTTATGCGTTTCAATTTGCAAATGATTTTCATTTTTTACCCTAACCTCAGTTGCGTACATATTTTATATTTTACAAATCCATTCAGATGTTAAACTTTAGCTTTTTGAATAATTTTATTAAGTATTCTGAGTGATCACTCATTTTTCACTAGTCATTCACTTCACAATTGAAAGATTATTTGTACTTTTAAATATAATTGACACGAAGACAGAAGACCGTGCTAGGAGTTTTTGGATGCGGGCGTCTCCCTTACCCTTTCAGGAATGGATCTTTGAAAATATGAACTGTTTAGCCAAGAGGACAATAAACAATTTTTTTCTAAAATGACTTTCCTTTCATTACATAATCATTGGTCATTTAACATTTCTACTACATGAATTTGCAAATAAAGAGTGTAATACTGAAATATTTTTTGCATTAAATTCGTTACATATTTGAATTGAAATTCTATTCATTGTGATCTAAATAATAAACTGCATAGATATCGTCAAACTATTATACTCGTTATTTTCAAACTTTTGAGGTGTCGTAGTAAAACGAATGGTTTCTAATTTCAATTCTGCGTACTTTTGGTTATCTCTTTTTTTATCCATATTTGAATCAGAATATTTTTGACAGGAAATAGTCCGCAACTCTGATATTGTAGAAAAGTCAAATATCTGTCCATAATTGAAACATTCGTTTTATGACATCCTACATGTGAAAGTGGAATATTGCACATACGTCAGCTTTTCAGAGGCAAGTACACAGTTGAGAGTTCCAATGTTGACCTGAATATAACCCAAAAAAGGCATTACCGAAATTATTTTTCCTCTAAAAAATATTGGATACACAAATTTAGTTACTCTGAAAAACTATTAATCAATGAAATCATAATCTTCGGAAAGCTATTTCATATTTTGTACTGTTTTGTCTTGAATCTGTGTACTTGCCTTCATGGCATCACTTTAAAAAAGTAATAAAAAATTATAAGGATAATTAACAAAAACTCCGAAATGTGTCCCTGGGTTTTTTGGCGCAAGAGCCACAAACTACACAGTATTACTACAGCAAATGAGAGGACCGGCAGCAGAGGCACTGTGTTATATTGTTAGATTCTTCAGATTAGCTGAATGTGTCTTATCAAAAATGAAACAAATGTGAAACGCGTTTTAAACGTTGTCCCTGGCAAATGGCGCGTGGCTCTGCTGTTTCTCCTCATACTATGATTTTATTACTCGTCAAACCAATTTTTCAACACTTCGACATGTGTTCCTCCAACTACATTAGCATCTTGAGGGAGTGGTAAAACTGTGTACTGTTTGTGAAAGTCTTGTTCCATCAGAAAAAGTTGCAGCCGAGATAAGTAGTTCGGGTAAGTGCTTATAAGGATTTTATAGGTCGCTGTTCATTTTTTGAAAAACGATGCATTGTTTCTATACATTTTTCAAAATAAAAAAACAAAAATACTGAATAAATATGATTAAAATGTCATTTGAAACTCAGGCAAACTGAAAAGAGCGGAACAGATGGCCTGTTGTGTCCCAAAGTTCGATTACGTGTCATTTAATAAAAAATCGGAGCAAACGAAAGAACGAAATGTTGAGCATAGCAATAGAAAAGTATGTTGCCATTATTCAAAGCAAAAATATTGAATCTGGAATTAATTGGAAAATGTTCCGACTCCTTTAATTCATTTCGTAGTTTGCCTGAACACAAATTAGTAATGTACAATCCAGAATTTCAGATTATTATATTTATTATTGACAACTGATCACTTTGATTAGTTCGTTTTTAATGAGACTTAAACAGGCCACATTGGCAGCTAATTGAAAGGATTGAATTGATCGCTCTTTCCTTACATTTTAGCTGTGCAGCTTTTATAAAATTGCATTCCTTTTCTTCATATTTCGTACTTTAATAAAGGCTGCAAAGTGCAACAAATCTCTGTTTGGATCAAAAGTAAAAGGTGAATCAGTGGGACAACTCCAGCACGAGTTTCAGAAGTGTTACTTCAGCAATTTTTTTGGTTACCGAATACTTGAACTTGATTCTCTCAGAAGCACCTTGAGATATACTCAAAAAGTACTGTGTATGATATATACAAAAACGGACTAAAATCTAAACAAATTTAACAGCAAAATATTCTTAATTTCATTATCGAATAGCATTGTTGGATACGAATATGAATTTGAGATAATACTTCAACAAATTCATACCCACATAATAAACTATTGAATTTTGTTAGAATGCGTTTTTTTTTTTTTAATATTCACACATGATTTTTTGAAATTTGAGGTTAATGTTCAGTATTCCTGTGAGAGGTTGATCAAAGAAATCTTCGATACGAGGAGCAGACCGTTTCCAGATAGACTTCATCCAGTGGAAAGGATCAGAAGGCTTGATGTTTCTGTGGTTGCTTAGTTTTAATACATATTCATATCACTTGTTAATTTATTACGAGAGATTAAAACATTCTATACATGTTCATTTGAAATTTTATCGCATTGTGTCAGGATACGTTCGTTTTTGAAGGAAACCACGCCTAGAAAATCATCTTGCATGGTAATTGAACTGCATACTGCAAAGGAAATTATATCTTAATGAAAGATCATACAAAATCAATGAATAGCAGTTCATGAATGGTGTTTAAATTTGAATGCTCTAGATAAAAATTTAAAGTATAGAAATAAGGGACAGCATTTGCTTCAATTCAACACTTTTTACTTTGACATAGGAATAAGGAATGAAATTGGTCTCGAACAAATTCGTTGACAAGCGAACTAGACTACACTTCGTATTTTTTTATAAGCCCCCAGTTTGTTCAGGAAATTATTTGACATTTTTCATAATACATCTGGTAGATATTGGGTTCAATATCCGTAAGTCTATGATGAAACTAGACTTCAGTAATGCTGTTTTAAATGTTTAAAATATATAGGGTTTAGAAAAACATGTTAAAAAAGTGGTGCTATACGAACATTTACCGACTTATAAAACTGCTTCAAACTTTGTCTTGAAAATTTGCGTTCAACAACGTTTTGATTGATGAGGTAGATTCATGGTCATCAACTGATACATCAATGGCAAACCTGAAAAAAAAAATCTTAAAAAAATTAGTTTGGGGCAGTGTTATTGAAACTACGTCTACATCGTCTATGAATTTTACACCACAAATCATCGCCTTAGCCTGTAGTAATTAAGTTTTGAACGAGGCATCGAACCGGACTTTCGTCTCCAGTGGAATGGTGCATGTAAAGGTAGGTCTGTTGAATGGAGAACAAGTATCGCCAAACCGTCCTGGAAGTATGAATCTATTGACCATCAAATTTGTGATACTATTTTATGCAGTCTTTCGATGCTTGTGTCACTTCCAGTTCTGTATGTACAATAAAGGGGGTGGTGGTGGGGGGTAGAGTGCGAATTTGCCGCACTTGAAGTCAAAAATTGCAGTTTTTTATAGTGTGCTATTCTGATTTTCGACTGTCAAATCGTCAATTCGTTTTGGAAGTGATCTGCAACAGTTGAACCGAACGACCCTTATCATTTTTGCTGATAATTAAAAATTTCCATACCAGTCTAGAAAAAAGCTTTTGGTGCTGTGCTTTCATGCAATCGTAAAAAATGTGTATCAAAAATATTGAAAATTGTTCCTCATAATTCATTGATTGATGATAGTTTCAAAATTCGCTTAAAATTCTCTCAAATTTATTCATTCAAAATCCATATGTAGTGTTAGCAACTGCTAATGAGAAGCGGACAAAATTAGCATTCAGATGAGACATCCATGAACATTTTTCAGTCCATCAAAGACGATACTTGCTTTTTGTGGACGGTCAAAACGCAAATGTTTTTTCCTGATATAAGGATCAGGTCTGGAGCGATGTTGATTGATTTCAGGTGAGGGAAGCTAGAAGGATTTTTGATTTGATTACCCGTAGTTTTTTGTAGGTAGAAATTTTTCAAGAATGTTAATTTATTTAGATTTGCCCCACACCTATAATAACAAAATATTAGGGCGGTATAAAACAATTTGAGTTGGGCTTGATACATTTTGTAATGCTCTTTTATGATGGAAATCTGAGATACATGAAACGCAAAAACACCAATCCTAGAGCAGAACTTCGAAAATGGTTCTTCATAGCTTTCACTAGTTGAAAACGTTCTTTAAGTTGTTAGGCCGTACGCGCTGACCCACGTCACTGAATTTCAATTTAGAAAAAGTTGCATATATTTTCGGACTAATGATCAGTGGTAGCCCAAATTATTGGTAATGAATGTAATGATATTCCCAATCGTTCCGGCCCTGTATAGGATACAACAGTGCATGAAGTGTATATACCGCTTACCGCTGGAAAAAAGATGTACTCTCTCCTATTGGCGTACAATGTAAAAAATTCTAAATTATTCTTTCTCGACTTCAAAAATCATTTAAAAATAAATCATTGAGACATTTTGGTTGCTACTTTGTGGTACCTAATTACAAATTCGCTAGGTTTCATCTTATCCTAACAAAATTTATTTTTACCAAAGGGCGAGATTAGTTCATGCCCAAGCAATTGGGAAAGCAAACCCTAACTAAAAGTAATGTGACTGCTAATAGTGATAATACGATTTGAGAACTGACTGTTCACTGAATGAAGTTTAAACATCTTGTGGTAGATACATTCGAATGCGAGCTAATTTTGATGCATAGTTCGTCTAGTAATTTTAGAGAGTTGTTATTAAAATGTTGCAGGGAAGCTTAAAATAACTACATGCAGTGTAAAAAAAGTCATAGAGACGTCGAAATACAAAACTGTTGAGAAATTTCATTCATAGACATAGGCTGCAGACAAATATCTTTTATATATGATTCCAATTATAGGTAAGATGAAACAGGGAGACAAATCACAGGATATGTTTTGGAAGCTCAAATGTTTGTGTCCAGTTGACGTATAGCGCAACACCTCTATCGGAAACCAAAGCCTTTAGTATTTGAATGATATACAGATATATAAAATATGGACTCGATTCTAGTATGACCTTCATGTGCTTTAAAAAAATATGAATGTAACATTTGAAAAAACTGTGAATCAATAATTTGTACACCAAACGGATAGATCTAGATTCTAGACATTTCATTGCGTTTTATATTCAACTAATTCAATGTATCTGTATTATTATTGTTTTTTTTCAATAGAGTAACTTCACGATTTTGAATGAAATTGATCAAATTATAAAAAGCCACACAAATGACGATGAGGAAGTATGTTAGGCATTTCGCTTTTTGAAAGTTTTTTTTATTTATTCATGTTACAATGTCGCCGTTCTTGATAGTTGGCGTTCTAGAAGTTGGGGGTTATCTTCCGCTTGAAGGTTCTATTCACACCAAAACAGCTACAACTACTTAACAAGGCTCAGGTCAGACCATTGCTGCTCGCATGTGTGGATGCGCTCCAAAGCTTCTGGATATAATGCAGTCGACACTTGAGGTGGACCCTCGAGGGGCTATTTTGGTGCTTGCTGCATTGAATACATCACAATAACTCGTTAGACTTTTTCAATGCTTGTATTATGATTCAGCGCCCAAAAAAATAAGTTCACCGTGATTAGTTCGCTTTTCAAAGGTGGGAAAGCAGAAAGGAGGCAGGCAAAAGAGCAAGACTCAGGACTACTTATATAAATTAAATTCCATTTTTTCAAGATTTGTTCAGCTTCCTTTCAATGTTCAACGAAAGATCCGGACTTCAAGCGCGAATTCCAATGTTGCCCTTGTATAATGAATTGTCACCCTTCAAATTCATTTATACTTTGGGTATAATTAAAGGTTCGCACTAGGCGAAATTGATCTGTAGCGACTGACGAGATACGACACAGACAAATATTCAGATATATTTCTTTGGGAATGTTTTAAATAAAAAGTGCTCAAATTCTATTCAAAATTTGCAGAAGAATTAATTATAAAAATAGGTATATATAAATAAAATCATGGAAATAATAATAAAATTTAAAAAAATTCTGGTGAGACCGAGAACAAAGAAGTGTAGCTCTATTGCTGCAGCCATTTTGACTAATAGAGAGTGCCTGAACATGGAAATTTGGAATGATTATTCAAATACGAAAAAGAAATTCCCTATACGATCAACTAGAATTTTTAAACAAAGCTTGGTTTTTGAATTGTTATGTTGGCATTTTTCAGCCAATCAAAAAACCCTTAGTTGTTCGTATGACTAATGCGTCTAAAACATTCTTTCAAAATTTGAAGTCAATTCGATGTTTCGTTTTTGGGTTATGGGTTATTTTAATTCGTTTTTTTCCAAACAATATCTTTCAAATTTGCTGCAGCTCTAACTTAAAAACGAAACATCCCGATTGAAAAAAAAAGTCGCTAGTTTGTGTGCCAGCCATGGAGATGCGGGGCCGCCCGATACTCTAGAATCATTCTATCAAGCTTCTGGGAATTAACATCAACAATAACATGTTAAGATACGCTTATGTTGTCTGTGTCGCTAGGTCGGCGTCTCAGAAGCTGGGGTTCTCTTCTGCTCCAGGAAATAGTATTCGCCTGAACAGCTACTTCTATTCTACAACGTCCATCGCTGAAGTACGGCTCGCATGTGTGGGGATGCGATCCAAAACACTCCCTAAGGCTTTTGAACACAATACAGAAACCAGCAATGTATGTAGTGGATTCGCACGACCTTACAAAGGACATTTACAGTCTAGAAAATCGAAAAAAGGATGCTGATCTTTCTCTATTATATAGATTAGCTGATAAATCGTATTCTTGATATGTTGGTACAAAAACAACAAAGCAAATTTACTAGGCAAATACGTTCAGAACAAAAAACAGTCCGCGGACGACCCCAAACATCTCAAAATTACTTCCACACACCTCGTTTGAACAAATGTCAATAAAATCGGTTCCAAAGTTAGCTTAGATGGATTCACTAACATGTCAACTGCTGTTTATGAACGCTCTGTAGAATTGCGAACGACAAACTGTCTGCGAACTGCGGACGACAGGTTTATAAGACCGGCTTCACACCTCGAGCATTTGTAACGATTTAATTTGATTTTCAGATGTGCAGTGTGCGCAGTATGTCTCGGTAAATACGAACCAGACAAATTCAGTCATCACGAAGATGACCTACCTAACATGATATATTGTAGAATGTGCGTCGGTTTCTTCACCTTGCATCATCCTTGTCGCAACGTCAACAAAAGATGCGCATTCTGCGGAAGGTCCCCGAAACAAGGCGTCAACCACAAATGCTTTTCCAAATACACGGAGCTTGACTTGAAGTACGTCATCAAACGGCATCATTGCAAATCGTGCAATAGGAGGCTGGTAAATGGAACGTGTGGATACTGCAAATCAAGACATCCAAGACCAAGAAAGAAAACTATGCAGTACAACTGTAAACCCTGCAAGATCACTTTCACATCACAGTCGAAGTACAAAAGTCACAGGATGATGTACCACAGACGACACCACATCTGCCCAAAGTGTGGAAAGGAAGTAGTGCATCTAGCGCAGCATATCCGGGGAGTCCATGGAGAGAAAGATCTGCAGTGCAAGCTGTGCGATAAGACGTTCTCCCATCGGAAGCATTTGAGTAGGCATCAGTTGGTCCACACGAATATCTACAATTATCAGTGCGATATGTGTGATAAGAGGTACAAGACGCCTTTTTCGCTGAAGGTGCACAAAAGGACTCATGATGAGGTGAAGCCTTTCCAGTGTTCCGTGTGCTTGAAGACTTTCACCACAAAGCAGTGGAGAGATAATCACCAGAAGACTCACAAGTGATCGACTTCTTCGTGTTGATATTGTATTGGAATGAAGCAAGCTCAAACTCTTTAGCACTTTGATGGTTTAAGATGAGGTCTAACGATGCTGTTGAATATGGCACAACGCATCACACATTACTTGCATTTTTATCACTGAATCTGCGTCATTATAACACAGTTGCTATCGAAATAATGGAGAAGTGATTGAACATTTTCAGATTGGCTTGATACACGTTTTTACTCTGTTGGAATTTAACATAAGTGATACATGTCATGTGATTGAACATTTTCAGATTTGCTTGATACACGTTGTTTTTACTCTGTTGGAATCAACAATTATATGTAGGTATCATAGAATACAAGAACATGTGATACAGTTTGGCATTTTTTATTTTATTCTTTTAGAGCTGTTAGTTATCATAGAATACATGCTTACTATGGAAGCGTAATCTCAATGAAATCATATACAAAATCGAAAGAAAATTAATTTTGTAAGCTGAAATTGAATCACTTAAAGTCAATGTAATCTTAGTTCAGTTCGGCGTAAATTTCATGTCGCTATGAATCCTAAGGATACTAAAGGTACATAATACTGCCAAATCCAAAGAAAGTTATTTTGGAAGCTAAAATGACATTGCATCAGCTGGGCGTACATTTCATGTACAGCACATACCAAAGCGAAAGAAATCGAGGTTTGGAAGCTGAATTGATATTGAATCAATGTTTTTGTGGTCTCAGCTCAGCCTCGGCATACAACCGTATAAGCTGGAATGACATAGATTATTCAATGTCAATGTGATATTTAGCCAAGCTCGGCGTACATTTTATGTCGCTATGAATCCTTAGGGTACTAAAAGTACATAAAACAGCGGTTTAATGCTCTGGAACCACATTATACAAGCTGTAAAGAGCCCAAGGCCATCTTTGCTTAGTCTTAGGAGCTAACGCGGATGGAGATCAAACTTTCCTGCTCTACTACCTGAATTATCTTGTTAATATATCTTGTAAGAACATACATAGACATATTGAGAAAATCAAACAAAAAATGGAGTTAGAAACTGAGAACTCTGAAAATGGCCAAGACGTTACAAACCAATTGAAAGACTCCAAAAATACCATTAAAACAGAATATTATTGTTACTGAGCTGGTGAAATACTTGAAGCATTTTGAAAAGTCTATGTTCCCGGTCGTGAGAAATGACTTTCGAAAACTAGTGTTCGATATTGCATTGAAATATAACGTACAAAATCGACCAGATGGCGGGAGGCAACTGGTGTACTGGTTTCTTGAAGAGACACAAAGTCAAATTGACCCCATGCTCTGACAAATGGTCTAGTTCCTGAAAAACTTGATCAGTTTTTCAAACAATACACAAACATATGCACTGAGGCAGAGTTTACTCCTGATAGAATCTTCAGCCTTGACTTGACCTTGTCCTGGACATCAATGAACGAGAATGTATCTGGAACCTTGCCAACTTGTTAGGTAAGCTTACAGTTCAACAGCTAAAGCGAAAGATGTTATACATGGCTTCAGCATTTGGCCTCTGGATAGAAAAGTATTCGACGATTAGGACAGATGAAACATCGTCCATTTGCGAGGAATAAATAGGGATACTGACCAACTGAATTTTCAAATTCAAGCGTCTTTATTACGTTTAAAAACTATTGAATAACATGTTATGTCATATTTGACCAACTATCTCTTATGTCATAAGTGATGAATAAATGACCAATCTAGTATTGTTATCTAAATTATTGCAATAGATTACTATCACGAGATTACATTTTTCTCAAGTTTACAATACATTCCTTTAATTTAGTTTCTTCGGTTTTCGGCTGCCCCGCATATATTACAGCAATATAATTTTCAGCCTGAAAGATTACTACCAGCGACGCAACGAACACCTGAAAGCAGCTTACGCTGCGTTATGCAAGGGTTTGAGCATGAACCAGTGCTGTAGGAATTTCCATCTCTCCAAATCTGTTTTCAAAAAGTACGTCAAGGAAGCCAAAGAGAAGACGATCCAGTTAGAAACCAAGAACGCTAAAAACGGACAAGATCTGATGAACACGCCAGAAGACAGTGAAAATAACACACTAGTGGAGAAAAACTATAAGACTATTGATGTCGAGTTGGTCAAATACTTGGAGCAGTTTGGAAAATGTATGTTCCAGGTGGTAAAAAAGGACGTTAGAAGACTAGCATATGATATTGCGTTGAAATATAACATACGAAATAATTTCAACAGAGCCGACCAGATGGCAGGAGGGAGCTGGTACACAGGTTTCTTGAGGAGGCATAAGAACAAATCGGAGATTCTACCACAGCAGACACCTGCAAATGGGCTCGATCCGAAAAAACTTGATCAGTTCTTCAATCTACTAACAAATATATGCACTGAGTCTGAGTTGACTCCTGATCGAATTTTCAACTTTGATGTGACTTTGTGTTGGATATCTAAGAACGAAACTAAACATGGAGGAGGAGCGCAAGCTCCAATGATTGCAGTTTTTTGTTGCGCAAGTGCTGCTGGGCAATTCATACCTCCAATAGTGGTGTTTAGAGGGGACAAATGCCAAGATGAGCTTCTTTCAGGGCTTCCTCCTGATACCATCGTCGCCTTCAGTGAAGATGGCTACCTCAAACCTTGCCAACTTGTCAAGTGGCTGAATCACTTCATCAAGATCGTCAAGCCTAGCAAGAAAGCACCGGTTTTGCTGTTACTGGACGGAACTGTTACTCAGATTAAGAACATTGATGCAATTGACTTGACAGAGGAAAATGGAATAAAACTGTTACAACTTCCTGCCAAAGATAAATATAGTAGAATTAAGCCATTGAGAGAGGGAATGTTGAAGAAATTCCAGCAGGTCTATAGTGAAACCTTGGAGGAATGGTTGCGTGCAAACAAATGTCGCTCTGTTCCCTATTCTCGAGCTGCCACATTTATTGGAGAGGCTTACAAATCAACAGCAACAGCAGAAAATGTTGTGAATGATTTCCGTACCAATGGTCTTTGGCCACTGGATAGGCATGTATTCGATAGATGTGTGGAAGCTCTCACACAAAAGAAACACTCATTTGGACCTACTGAGCCCAGGAATAAGTAGAGAGACTTGCCTTGGGATTTTCAAACAATACGTACGAAGTACGTTTGAATAACTATTAAATCACATGTATGCGTCCTTATTTCAAAATATTGTATAGCGTTGTATCTCTTATTTTATAGGTGGTGCTTATGAAACAAGTATTTCATTGAGACTCAGTTTGTATAAACTCAATGATGAGTTGGATTTTCATTTTTGTATTGTGAAAGCTATGTTTATTTTGTTAATGAATAGAAAAAAGGATTGCGTTTAGTGTTGATTTATCATTTCAGTCCTTAGTTGTATGGTATAGAGGGAAACTTTCTGATTTTATGAAGGTGGGGGACTTCTGATGAACATATGCGATTGAGGAATGTTGGTTCCTAGTCCGATTGCCTCTACCAACTAGCAGCAGTTCCAAAATCCGATCTAACCGTTACGTGGGGCCACAGTGACAATCTACTTGACGCCGTTTTTTCTTGAGACTCTTCACGATTTCGTAACCAAAATTTGTGGAACGGTGCTTATTGGCGACAAGCGAACCAGAATCGGTATATTTATCCATTTGAGGGCATACCACCCATCCTACCAATAAGGCCTTTGTTTCCGGATCGGATCTAGCACATGTTCGGGGGGTTTCGCCCCCTCCAAAATCCCTCTTAAGCACTTTTCATTTCTTGCACATCCCAATAAAAATAAATTATCAACTAATAATACCTCACCAAAAATATAAAAAGAGAGAGAGAGAGACAGAGAGAATAACTCTCTATATGTTTGTATAGTGGATCAAAAATTATCTATAGCTACTTAGAAATAATTTCTATTTGACCTAGTTAAAATCTCTCGCATCCATTAACTATATATAATTTCCTTTTCAGATGTTCAGGCACTAGTATTTTATGCCCCACATGCCTTGGTCAATACGAACCAGATCAAATACAAGATCATGAAAGTACCCTTCCGAAATATGTGTATTGTAATAGTTGTGTCGATTTCTTCACTGTACACCATTCATGTTCAAGGAACAAGAAATTGTGTGTTTTTTGTGACTCCTACCCTACAGATGGTGTAAATCATGTCTGCTACCTTCACCATACTAATTCGGATTTTAAAAAGCTGATAAGTTCAAAGTATTGCAAACAGTGCAAGAGAATGTTTATACGGGGAAAGTGCAAAAAATGCAAATCACAATCAACCCACAAAAAAGGAACTCCGAAATACACTTGTAAACTTTGTGGAACGGTGTTTCAATCCATAGGCCGATACAGAACACACAAATTCCAAGCCCACGATGTGTCCAACGTCTGTCCCAAATGCGGCAAAACTGTCAGACGCATTTGGCAACACTTGCAAGGAGTACACGGAGAGAAGAAATACCAATGCGAACAGTGCGACAAGATCTTTTCGAATAAACGATATCTGAACAGACACCAATTAGTGCATACCAACGTCTACAAACACCAATGTGACGTTTGCGACAAAAGGTTCAAGACACCGTTCTCGATGAGAGTCCACAAAAGGTCTCACGATGCACTGAAACCATTTGAATGTGCTGTCTGTCTGAAAACGTTCACTACAAAGCAATGGCGAGACAACCATCAAAAGACCCATGCGTGAGAGTGACATCATTTTTCCGGTATACCACTGACCTGGTTTATCAAAAATTATATTGGTATCATTGTATCACTATTGTACAGTAAAGTGTCTTTATGCTTCGATACATCATTTGCTCTGCTTCACCTTACTCCTATTTTTTATAAAAAATTCCCATTGTTCCAATGTTCGGGATCAGCTTTAATAGCACTCCATAAGGATTCCATTTTTTTGACTTATGTTGTTTGCAGGGAACTATTGCATCATGTGCACATCATGCGGGAAGTTTTTTTGTTGGCATCACATGCTTTACTGACATCTGTACCTTGTAGATCTCAGTATACTAGATCACCATAAAGATATATTTACTTCCTATTGAGGCCGAAAAATATCAGTTTCTAGCAACGATTCACCTGAATATTTTATCAATTCCATCATTAAAAGTCCAGTTACTTTCGCCAGTGCACAAGAAGAAAATTATTAGCTTTCTGTGTTAATCGTAAAGACTTCAGATCCGAATGCTTTTATACAAGCGATTACTCGTGCTTTCAAAACGTCTAAATTAATTATGATGAATTCGAGGGAGAAAAACAGTTTTGAGAACATAAGGCCATTACATTACTCCAGAGCAAATAAAATATTCTTGAAGTAAGAAGAATCTAATTGTTATTTAATGGTCAACATTTAATTTGATTGAAAACTCAGTAAAGATTGGCTCCTGCGATGTTTACATTATGCAAAAAATATATACAACTATAAGATCGTATGGACTGTACATCTACCATTACCCAATGTTTTAAAAAAAAAACGGATACAGAGGGGTATGCTACAAGTGCACAACATTCCAAAAGGCATTTGTTGGAAAAGTCGAGCTTCATCGACATCTACTTCCTATCCAGGCGTATTGGGTTATTAGGAAGATATTTTAACTTCTTATTGTGGCATTGAGCTTACGATGTGCATGTTGGATAAACAGCAAGCATTACTGCTTTGCAAAAAATATCTGGGAAAAGTACCACAAGGCGATCTCGAGAAAACAAATAGCCCAGACAAACTAGCACCTGGCTGTGTAGTTTGTGAGCGGTGTTCTATATAGAACGAATTTATTTCTGGAGTTCCTATCACTGACGATGCTGCTTTCGAATGTTTCGTGGCTTCTGAGTTTCCACATCAAATGGAAATAGTCGGTGAACTGAGCCGTACTTTATGTAAGAAAAGCTTCAATATACGAGTTAGTTGAAGTATTTATATGGTATGTGTCTGTTGTACTTTGTTTATACCTGTTCATACAAATCAATACGCGTTGTGCCGCAGTTTGCTATCCGTATCAATAGAATTCATAATATATCAAATTTGGAAATTGTTCGCGACTATAACGTATTGTTGTGGACAGCAAAGTCATCCAAAATAATTTAACATATAGAGATAGCGATATTACTCAAAATCCCATCATTTGACCCGATTGACAATTCACGTTTCTGATGTTTCAATTTCCAGCAACTCATGGCAATACTGTATGTGCACAACCTGTGGTAGGCTGCAGAGACATCTGTGTCGGACACATAATAGAATATTAGAACATTATGCAGATATATTGAGTTCCTATTGCGGTCGAAAAATCACAGTCGCAGTACATACAGAAGATCAGCAGCAAAAAGTATATCGCCCTTGTAGTTGTCCGAAAAAAGTGCCCGAAGATAACGATAGGCATCAGAAAAGGAGTATTGTATACAATACGCAACCTTCAAATATCAACATCTATGAAGAGCCTAACAAGCTAGTTTTAATGCAAAGCCCGGAAGCAGATCTTACGGGAACACCAACCATGAATGTGATAATATGTACCATGTGCGGCAAGTGTTTTGAAAATAGGAAAAATTTGTATAAGCATCATCGGAATCTGCAGTCATACTGCCTGTACTACTGCGAGGCCTGTGAGATTTTCTGCAACCTTAGTCACGTTTGTGTCAGACTCGGAAAACTATCTGCTTTTTGTGTTAACTGTAATCAATTTCTTGAATGGAATGCTTCTACAAATACTCACCTTTGTTTCCACAATCTATCTGCAAGACTTCAGTGGCGTAATCTGAGAAGATTCAAGGATGAGCTCAAATCTACATGGCCTGTATTTAAATTGAAATGATACAAAATATATGGTGTTTTTTAAGTTTTTATATTTGACACATTTTTTATTTCTCCGTTTCCGACTCAGAAATCAACTTTTGTAAATGAGTTGCATGATGGTCTATCAGCTGCCCAATACTTCATCTTCCATCAAGCTTCTAGGAATAGGCACCATCATGTTGCCGGCATCGCTAGGTCAGCGTCATAGAAGCTGGGGGTTTTCTCTCCGGCACAGCTACTGCTACTGAACAGGGCCCAGACTAGACCAGTAGTAGTAGTAGTAGTGGGGAGGCAAAGCCTGGCAAGTAGGCCACCTTTGTCTCTTTTTGCCGACCCCAAACCATAAAGACCATCACTAGAAAAAAAAACTACACTATGGCAGACCTGGCAACTCCCTAGTGTCGAACCTTCCAGATTTTTTAATAAAGGTCACGATGTCCGACCATTCCGCCAAATAGCACTCTTCCCTGTCAAACTCTGCTGTGCCGAACACCTCAGTCCTAAGGCTGCTGTATACGGCACATTCGCCCAGGAAGTGGAACGAGGTTTCGTCCTCCTCCCAGCACTTCTGACAGATCGTCTTTGACCACTCCGATTAGTCATGTGCCTGTGAGGATACCCACTAACAAGTGGAGTGAATCCCTCTTCCGGTTCAGTAGCCATAGTTTCCTACGTTTGTTGGGGCCTGCTATGAACCTCTTTGACTGCCTGCAGTCGTCTCTCTTCAGCCATGCTTTCGCAAGTTCGTTATATGCCCAGGCATCTAGGGTATTACTAACCTGGCCTCTGCGAATGCCCAGCAAGGGTTCGGGGCCAATGCATGCGCCCCTTGCTCCTATCCTCGCAAGGCAGTCTGCTCTCTCGTTACCTAGTACCCCGCTGTGAACAGGGACCCACATGAGGGTCACGTTATTGGATTGGGCTCAGGATTGGAGGGCGGCACTGCATTTCTGGACCAGTGGTGTTCTGATCCTAGGAGATGCTACCGCTCTCAAAGCTGCCTGACTATCGGAGCATATATAGATGTCCTGCTCTGTGCACTGTTGTACTTCCGCTGAATATGCTACCATCAGGATGGCAAATATCTCCGCCTGAAAAACTGACGTGTGGGTTCCTAGCGCTACGCTTTCCTCCACGCCTCTGCCTTCCAGGCACATTCCCGCGCCACTGGATCCCATCTCTTTCGACCGAGACCCGTCGGTGTAGCATACCAAGCTGTTGGGCGGAAATCTTATCTTCCCTCCCGTCCACTCTTCTCTGGAGGGAAGAACGAACGAGAATCTCCTATCGAACCTAACCTTATCGTCGGCCCTTGCCACCCTGAGTTAGGAAATGGGGAGATTCCGTCCCGCATTCCCAGACAGGCCGCCATGGTGCCTCGCTTGATCCAGAAGTTCAGGGGCGGCAAGCCAAAGAGAACGTCCAGGGCTGCTGACGGCGTGGTTCTCATCGCTCTCGTAATCCCCAGCGCTGGAGTACTGCCCGTATGTGTGGGGATGCGCCTCATAACAATCCCTAAACCTTATGGACACAATCTAGAAACGAGCAATACTTCAAGTGGATGCGGCTGACCTTCATAGTCTAGAACATCGTAGGAGGATCTGTATTCTATAGATATTGTCATGACAGCTGTTCAACCAAGCTGTCCCGCACCAAGAGTCACCAGCACACCAAACACTAGAGGAGCCCAACGCGTACTCTCCATGTCGAACTTAAACGCCCGCAACAAGCCTGTTCCAAAAGTGGTTTTTTTGAGACCATCAGCGTTGTGGAATGACCGGGGAGTTTGTTCCCTGGTGGATACAATCTACAGCGATATAAGGTGAATGAGGTACATATGAAGCGTGATGGAGTTTCTGCGTTTGCGAGAGGCTATCTATAAAAAAATACCTATGCACTTGAGGGCACTTAATTCGAAAGCGATCAAGTTAAAAGACCAAAAGGTCGTCGAGTGCCCGTCTGTAGGCGAGGCAAGCGCTAAAATGATTACCTTGCTCCCCCAGTAGCTCATCGCCCCCCCTCACACCAAGCGCAGAAACGGAGACCAGATTCGTGATAAGCGACCCAGAATGACTCAGGAAACGATTTTCTATTGGATATAGCTCAACAATTAGAGGGAACACTGTGTTTTGCTTTGAGATTGGTGTCAAAATAAGATCACGAATACGGCCTCCATTTTCGACTCAGGCTTGAGGTGGGGCCTTGAAGGTCCTCTGAGCGCTTACTTTCCTTGAAATGGGAATTCCCTGACTAGTTTTTAATTGATCATATTCGGATTGAGTGCCACCGAATACATAAACGTTCTGAGTTTTGAGGGACAATCAAAGGATTTGTTTTCCGGTACCGTTACAAAACTCGGCAAAAAATCTGGAAAATTGCAGGCCTAGAAAACCTCTAACCGATGTATCAAAACAAAACTGTGATATGAGTACTGATCATACTACCATTATTTATGCAGCACAGAGAGACTATGATAGCTATAATCTCTAATGGCAATGAGCATGTTAATTAGTTGAATATTTTCAGATGGTCGTGTGTCGGATGCAGTGAGATATTCAACAGTAAAGCTGACCTTCAGTCCCATCTAAGCAGTATTCAATGCCAATTCCAATACTACTGCAGGCCGCACAAGTTGCATTTTTTCGAAACGTCGATGCACGATTGCACCGTTAAGCGACGGTGTGCGTTCTGTTTCAAATGCCTCAATGACGAGTACAAAAACCACGCCTGTTTCCACGAGTATACATCAATGGATCTAGTCTTCTGTGAGTTCTGCAAACGCAGTCTGACCCAGAAGTCGATGAACAAGCATTTGAAGATTGCCCACGACGTGAAAACACCGAAGCTGAACAAGCTGCACGTTAGAAACGGGGGAAAGTGCAGAAAGTGCAACGAACGCTTCAGTAGTACCAGAGAGTACTACCAGCACAGATACAAGAAGCACTCGAAAAGGAAAGAAAAGCTGGACGTGGTATGTTATATTTGCGGCAAAGTGTACAGTACGAACACCATCGCTGAACATATAAAAAATATCCACGCCAGGAAGAGAAACTATAAATGCCACGAGTGCGGGAAGTGTTTCGCGAATAAGTATAAGTTGGACAGGCACATGATCGTGCATACTAACGAATTCAAGCACCAGTGCACGATATGCAACAAAATGTTCAAGATGGTTTATTCGTTGAAGGTTCATACGAAGATGCACGAGAACAAGGCTTCTTATGAGTGCATAGTTTGCGGTAAGAGCTTCAGTACAAAACAGTCCAGGGATAATCATTTGAAGAAGCATACTGGGCTAGAAAAATCGAAAAGAGCGTAGATGTGATATTTTATTGGTTTAAGGTTTTTCGTTTTTCAATGTCGTTAAAAGGTTCTTCAAGAACTAATGATATGCTTTAGCGTTCAACGCAACTCATAGCACAGCTATAGTTTAGGGTTGAGTATTTTCTATTGGTTCAAGGGTTCATCTCATGCAGTGTCTGGAAATCAGTGAACATTTGGAATTTGAAGTCATGCCACTAAGAATTTCGACAAAAACTGATTTTTACATTGTTCGTAATAATATTGAAAACAATATTTGTATATCGATCATTTTTTGCACTAGTATCAACAAGATTTAAGTCTAGAGACCCATGGTCATTTTTCTGTACCATATGGTGGGTTAAGTGGTGTGGGTAGTTCATGTATAATAAATTGATTTTTACATAGATTCCGAGATGTCAATTGCTGCATGATATTAATGATATTTATTGATAATTGTATTTTGCTGCAGTTTTCCATATTTTAATTTTTTTCCGATTTGAGATGCTAACAGAACGATTTTCGAAATTCGAATAGATTGATGATGATTGAAAAATCGTACATCAAAATAAGCTTTTTTCGAACTGAATTGTCTTCAAAAATCTCCATGAAATTTTATTTTACTTGTGAATTTTGAGGCCTCTGTGATGTACTAAAACTTTGCTCCAAAAATCATCTCATAACTATTTTTTTTTGAAATTTGGAAAGTGATAATTTATATATTTTTATTATTATTCATATTTAAAATATTATTCTACAATATGTAGTAATTTCTCAAGTGTTGATATTCTATTTCTTTTTCTTTTACATCACATTATGCGGTCTGTTTTCATGATTGTTTTATACAGAATTACATATACAAATAATTTTATAATTTATGTAAAGTTGCAACAACTACTTTGTTTTGATTTTTGAATGTTTAATGCTCTGCGCTAAAAGTGCTTTTTATCTTGTTTCTGAAAATGTCGTATCAATAAATTATTTCGAGTTATAATCTGGTGTTTTTTATTACTTTCATGTAGTAACTACTATCTTTTGAAATCCAGATTTATATATGCTTAGTTTGGAATTTACTTATGTGGATGTAGCTGCTTTATATTTAACGTAAAAGCCAAAAGGTAAGTAGCTAAACGATAATATGTAAATGTAAATGAATTGTAGCAGTTTTTACACAATTTTATTCTCAATTTTTGGCACATGAATCGGCAAGAAGTTTTGTAAAAAAGCGAAAAGATGACTATTACTTTAAAACTCAATTAGTTTTAATTTCCTAAACTGCTTGAAGAAAACCGCCTCTCAGCATAGAAGAGACTAGTGTAGCAGTACGATACTATTTAACGTATTTAACTGGTCTTTTTGCATTTCAGAATCATATACCATGAGCCAGATGACATAAAAGTAATTTCGAAAAAATTGCTAGACATTTGCAGCTCTATTACGATGTTAAAACGTTGTGCATTCTGCCATAAAAAATTGCAACTGATCGAATCTCATATTTGTCACTCTCAAATGAAGGAAGAAAGGGGATGCCCAGATCAGCCTGTTACTGAAGATGGAGTCAACGACAAGCTCATCAATGGATGTACAATTCAGTATAAATGCCCCCTTTGCAAGCTAAGCTTCGAATCTCAACATGAAGCTAATCGCCACATGCAAGAAGCAACATGTACTTTCCTGCAATTCTGTAAATCCTGCCAAACATTCTGTGATACAAACCACAAAGACTGTAAAGGACTGCAGCTGTTGTTTTGTGTGAGCTGCAGAGGTACGTTGCATGGCGATAAAATAGCTCAGCATGAATGTTTCCACACTCTGACCAAAGACCAACAATACCAAAATGCTGAAAGTCTGAAACGTGACAGTACTTTTATAGTATCCTGTAAGCTTTGTGGGAAATCATTACCGTTGTCTTTCAAGAAAACCCACCACACACGGAACCACTCTAAGAAAACGCCTCGGAAAATGTCGCATAAATGCAGCTATTGCCAAAAGACCTTTTCAAGCTTAAAGGACATTAGGAAACACAAACGGGTATTCCACGAGCCGTTCCTATGCCACGTTTGCGGCAAAAAAATGCTGTCTAACGAAACAAAATCTCACGTAGACAGCCATGAGAATGTGAAAAGGTACAAGTGCTCCATCTGCGATAAGTCTTTTACGTTCAGAGACTGTCTTCGAAAGCATATCGTGATCCACTCCAACGAGGCCAAGTTTGTTTGCAGCTTTTGCGGCAAGCATTTCAAACGTAGGGATAACTTGGTAGTCCATATGAGGAGCCATGCAGAGATTAAGCCTTTTCAATGCCAGATATGCGAGAAAACGTTCACTACTAAACAGTGGAGGGACAATCATATGAAGACTCATAAGGCAGATGATGCTATGAATATTAGATTATAGAAATGTTACATAATAAATATGTTCATTGTTCAACTTGCTTCATTTAGCATGTGGATAAACAGTTTAAATATATATACATTATATCCTAAGCAAGTATTCTTTGGATTGAGACATAAGACATATACAGAAATGTTTCCCCTCACTATGTCCACGTTTCGAAGTCTCTTTTACGTCTCTAAACAAAAATTTGATAAGACTATACATTCGTGGTTGCTATGCTAAGGAATCTAGTATGAAAAAGTTTAATTAGAAACGTCAAAAATATAATGTAGTTAAAACATGTTACGTATGTGAAACACTGGCATTTTCAAATAAACTCAAGTCATAATCAACTCATCTCCAAGTGTCGCCCTCTATGGGGGCGCCCATTGGCAAGTTACAAAGTCAAAGTTTCTAACATCTGGACTGTCCCATAGAGGGCGACACTTGGAAATAAGTTGATGTTGCTATCACACCCTTGATTGGGCTACGTATATACCATACGATTGCTCTCTACAGCTAGACCGCCAGGCTATATTGACGAGTCTAGGTAGAAGATGAAACATGCATATCTATAGTAAGTCATAATATTAAAAAACAAAACATCTAACGGTCACAGGAGATTGACTTAACGAACATAAACTGCAAAATAATTAACATTAATCTTCGACTTGTTTTGAGACAGTAGGGCCAAGCGTGATTAGTGCTCGACTCAAATGATCCTTTTCTTTTCAGAATTTCCTTGAATCCAAAACCTCAACTGAAACGAGTAGTATTTGGATGTTATTCTTGTAAAATGAGGTTCAACACTCCACATAAATTGCAACTTCATCGAGAAATTCATAAAGCTACAGAACTAACCAAAAACAAAGCACAGGTAGATGTTGATGAAGCGATAATAAAATATATTATAAAAGATGTAGATGGCATTACAGCTGAAGAAGCAACATCAGGAATGCAAGGGACCTTAGAAAATACGGGAATAGGGGAGAGGAAACAAGCAACAGACCTTCGATGTGTTAATAACACGCACATGCAATCAGAAGTAGCGCAAATAAATGATGAGATAGAAGCCACCACAAATGAAATTATAAACCATACAAAAGCGACATTGGGCAGTCTAGGGATATTTGATGAAGTGGACATAGAAGATCAGATAGACGCGATAACGAATAATGCTATTGCAAAGGCGGAACTGGTTTTACTTGAAGGTAATACAGTAAAAATGCAAGCAGCGTCAGATAATACGGAAGTATGGATTAAAAAGGAAGCAACTACCACTCGTCCTCTACCAAATAAATATTCATACCTAGCAACAAAAACAGGGGATTCATTCGAATGTTCCTATTGCAAATTTGTCTTCGAAACGGAAGAGCAACTTTTCCAACATATCGAGAGCCTTAACGTTATTGTGCTCGAGTTTTGTTTCGAAACCGTAGGGTTTGTTGGTGAAAATCATACGAATTGCTTAGGCCATCATATTATTTACTGTGCTGTGTGCCAAGAATATCTAACAGAAAAATATCTTCCTCATCACAAATGCTTTCATTTATTCACGGAACAAGAAATTGAACGTTGTAAGCTGATTGCATTGCAAGATAGAACGTTTATTTCTGAATGTATATTCTGTAACAAGTCATTACCACGAAAGTGGCTGCCTAAACATATCAAAGCATGCCACGCAGATGTATTGGAAACTCATCCTCATGCTTGTTTCACATGCCAAATGCTCTTCAGTACTCCGACTGATCTAGCAACTCACAAATACCATTTTCATTTGAAAAAATTGTGCGAAGTGTGCGGCGCATATCTCGCGGCTTTTTCCATTCACCGAGAACGACATAATCTCCTTCAGCTTCCAAGCGAAGTCTAATGAAATATCTCGCTACATGTTATGCTGAACAGGTAAACATTGGAGTATGTCTATGACACGTGATAAAAATCAATGGAAAGATTATGTTTTACTATTTCCAATTGACTTTGGAAGAAGTATAGCATGATATTCCGGATATTCTATGAATAAGAGTGGATATGTATCGTTTTATATTCAAGCAGTCTCCAAGACGAAGCATGAGCTAACCACACGATTTGCCATCTTTTACGCCGGTATGTGAACATTGAATAACATTGAAAAAACAATCGATTTCTATATACCTATTAGGTATGTTTATTCTGTTTGGTCCTTATCAATTTACTTGGTCTAGTTTTTGAATACAACATCAACCCGTATTTATTGGCCAAAGCGAAATTTTGCCGCGTTTTTTCGAACATCTCGGGCGATATAGCGAAGATTTTGGAACGGATGTTTGCTTGTCAATGGCTTGAGGCTTGCTGGCATACACTTTGCTTTTGAAATAACTCCCCAAAAATTCGACACCAAACGGCGAATAGACTTGTTTGATGATGCCTGTTGGCCCTGATATTCACGACGATATGCACATTGAGAACACAATTGAACGACTGGTTAAAATTGTGCTGAATTGATATTTCAAAAACATGTCTAATCAATTCAATCGGTTGACAAATGTCAAATTTATTCAATGTTTATATACCGACATAAAAGCACCGTGTAAATTATTCTTGTAATTTTAGTGTTAATACAAATATTTTGCAATGCTATAAGGCGACCAAAGCTGATTTTAATGTTTTTATCTTTGAGGCATAGGTTATATTGTTGTATTGTAGGTTTGTGTAATCTTTATTTGTTGAAATTCACATTTTGTTGCTGTATCAAATCAATATTACCTTGTACTCGTATCATAATAAAACCACCATTTTTTTAAATTTGTTTCATTTCATTCAAAAGTGAACCGAAAACTTATTATTATTTTCAACGTGATATAATTTTCATATCATTCAACTGCTTCGGATTGTACCTGCTTGTCAGCAATCCCATCAGTATAATAAAGTTTATTATTATATATGTAGCTCATGCTCATAATCTTAGATTTTGTTCGAAAAAATTCAGTTCAGCACCAAAAGTTATAAGAAAGGAATCCAATGTAAATGTAAATCCCGAATTGTGTGAGAATTGTGGTAGAAGTGTGAAGCACAAAAAAAACATGGGTGTCCATAGAACATTTCCAACAGTAATCAGAGTTTATTGGCACGTAAAATTTTCCCAAGTGTGAAGAGAATTTCACGTATTTGTTACAGAACTAACGGTTCATGTAAATATTTTTCTTCTTCCTAAGCTTTTAATGAAATATATTTTAAGGGTAATTATGTTCAGTTATTTTCATTTTTACAAGTTACCTGAGTTGTTGATCACAATAGGGGTTAATCAAAATCACTTCAAACAATGATTCAGAATAGTTTTTGAAACATCTGGCGTAGGAAACATGTATGTGATTTATATTCACGAGTCAATTTTATTTCCAGAGGTCCAAAAACGGTGAAGATCAAAGAGCTATCGTGTCTGCAATGTGGAAAACTTTTCCAGTCTAAGAAAAAGCTCAGATGCCACGGCAGAGCCCATAGGAAAAAGAACATACAATGCGATTTGTGCAATAAAATGTTCTCGTTAAGAAACATCATGTTGAAACACAAGCAGTCCGTGCATCTAGCTAGCTACGATCAAAAATGCGATATGTGTGAAGCTAGCTTCAAAACAGTCCATACATTAAACAATCACAAGCGAATAAGACACATCAAAGATTACTCATTCACTTGCGATAAATGCAACAAAGGCTTCTTCCTCAGAAAAGAACTACGAATCCATCATCAAGTAGCTCATGAAAACGTTTTCTTCAAATGCAAATATTGCGAAAAACCGTACAGATCTCTGCAGAGTTTGAACCGTCACGAGCTCCTACATGATCCCAACTACAAGAGGCAAGAATTTCTTTGTCCGCATTGCCCCAAAGTGTTTCATGATAGAAGTAGCTTCGCTAGGCATAAAGCTGAACACACATTAGGCAAGCAAAACTTCATCTGTGATATTTGTGGTAAGGTTGTGACTAGTCAGTTCAGCCTCAAGAATCATGTCAGAACACATACAGGCGAGAAAGCTTTTGTATGCAACATCTGCGGGAACGGCTTTGCTACTAAACCTACGCTGGTTACACATATTAGGATACATACAGACGAAAAACCATATATTTGTTCTGTGTGTCAAAAGAAGTTCAGACAGAAGCCAGCTTTAAATATTCACATGAGGTATCACACCGGTGAGAAGCCCTACCACTGTGATTTTTGCAGCAAAGATTTCATAAGCAAGACCGTTCTCAAGAATCATAGATGTAAAGGTCGTTGAGCAATAAAGGAGTTTCAACAGTTAACAAGTTTATATTCAAGATGTTCCAGATTGTTGCTACGTATCTATTTTTATGTTTTCTTCCTATTCTACAGCTGGACGAGTGAACATGTAGCGGTGGCTGGTGGCACTTGTTTTTTTGGAGCAGGTGCACTCGAAAGTTCAAAGGCTATTTGATAGTAAGAAAATGTGACAGAATCTGCAGTGGGTCTGTCCGCGCTTACCGCAATATCAAGAAGGCATCAAGCGCCACCACATACCTCCTCCTCAGACCCTCCCCAATTGTGCTTCCATTTTCCAAGATCCATGGTTGCAGAGAAAGTAAATTATTGAATTTGGGTATAATGCAACCCTTAGTACCTGTCACACTAATCCATTATCTCATTTTCGAATTATACTTCAGTGGAGGAAAACGTTAAAATATAAGGTGTGCAAACATTTCAGTACTGATTATCCTATAGTAATGACCCAGGTTTGACAAGATTCTGTGCGATTTGTCGATGAGGCGTAAGGCTAATAATCAGTTTCTTAATCCTACATTCGCTTAACAGCAATCTTATTCCAGATTTGTTGCGGGTCGTACATCGTCCGAAGAAAAAAGATGCTTGACGTGTAACAGAACTTTCACCAGCAAACTCCAGATGAAGCGACACATTCATCGAGCGCACAAACGAAAGACGATACCCTGCGACGTGTGTGGCAACCTTTTCGTGCACAAGTCTCAGATGCAGAAACACAGACAGGACGTGCATTTGGCAGAATACAGTCACAAATGCGATCTGTGCGATCTGTCGTTCAAGACGGACAATACTTTGCGGATGCACAAACGGGCTGTTCATATCAAAGATTACAATTTTCATTGCGACAAATGTGGGAAGGGATTTTTCCATATGAAGCAGCTCTCGAACCATTGCCAGGTTAGTTACACGTACCATTATGAAGAAGGAGCTTTCAGAATGTGTTGTGATGAAAAAGTATTGAACCTTGAGGATCGTCAAGTTTTTTTTCACAAATTTTCATGCATTATCGCTGCTAATGTCCTACCCTTCGAAGGTTCGATACTTTTGAGCACACCTTGTGTATACCCCAAAATTGCAATATATGCAGCGTTTCTGTCTAGACGTTGTAGGATATTTACCCCTGAGCTTCTTCAGCACGGTGGTCTGTTATGCCCAGTCATTTAGAAACCAGATAAAGTTATGATATTGAGCTGTGATGACTTCTAGATCTCAAGGTTATCTATCAGTCAACAGCTTGAACTCTGTATAATACCGATTACGCTGCACTGATTTACAGCGACATCTTTTGTTCTACGCAAACATCTTTATTGACAGATGTCGTGGGCGGTATCTGTCATCGCTATTAGGCAGAGTCCAAGTTGTTGACTTGAGTCTAGGCTAAAGACGAAACATATATGTCTGTAGCATATTATACGTATGGTGGAGAACATAACTATGATGTTTAATTCATTCCAGGTCGAACACGACAAAGTTCCATTCACCTGCGATGTGTGCGGTAAATCCTACAGATGCGAACAAAGCCTCAAAAATCACCTCCCCACACACGATCCTAACTACAAAAAGAAGGAATACTACTGCGCGGTGTGTTCAAGGGTATTTGCAAGCAGAACAACCTTTGGAATGCACAAACGAGAGCACAAGATAGGCAAACTGACTTGCGTTTGCGAAGTGTGCGGTAAAGTGGTTTCGAACCCGGGCAGTTTGAGGAATCATATGGACATCCACAAAGGCGTGAAGTCCTACAAATGCAACATTTGCCAAGCTGGCTTCTCGAGCGCGAGCTGTCTACTGACCCATAAGAGGATCCATACTGGGGAAAAGCCATACGCGTGTGTCTTTTGCGACAAGCGTTTCAGACAGAAACCTCCGTTGACTATCCATATGAGGACGCATACAGGGGAAAAACCGTACCAATGCGACCTTTGTGACCAAAGGTTCATCAGTAAAAGTGCAATGAATAGTCACAGATGTCGCGGCCCTGCTGATGATTGTGGTAATGAATATATCTGTTCACATGATAAATAAATAAAATGTGGTGACGACATTGTATTATTTTTGATGCGATAACTGAGTTTCCAACATTGAATCACGTAATTAAAGGTTTTCAATATTTTGTTGTTGGCTTCAATGTATAGAGCTTCAGTAGTGTTTTTTATTTAAATTTTTTTGTCTGGGTGAGTGGTTTAAACATCCATTACTATTTTGAATATATGAGGGTCATTTCAAAAGTGAGCTTCAGATAATAGCTTTGCGCATCTATAGATGTCTACTTTACAAAAATCCATGATACTAGTTTGTAGCGGTTTGTTGTCATTTTGAATATTTTTTCTTCTTGTTAATTGATAAGCTTAGTTAACTTCATCATTATGTTCTCCTATAAACTATAGGGCGTAGTGAAAATGTCTTTGGGAGCATTAAAACTAAAGGTATATAGTTTATTGACCAAGAGGAACAAAATAGACACTTTGAACAAGCGTTCCTGAAATATTCCAATCTGAAACTGGTAGAGGTCGATACTTTTTGCTAGCATGAGAGGTAACCGATATTAAAAATATGTCACTATTCCAAGGGCCTTTACTTTTAAGATGATCCTTCCATTGTCACCACATTCAAAAACAGTATAACATATAAATGATATAACATAATTTTCCTTCCAGATTCCGAGAGTCTAGTGCATGCCTGAAATGTCAGAATTGCAACAAGGTTTTCGACAACGAAGAAAAAATAAAAAATCACATGCGTCGTGTTCACAGAACCAAAACAGTTCCTTGCGATACTTGCGGGAAAATGTTTAGACTCAAAAGTGAGATGTTGGTACACAATAAGAACGTCCACTTAGGCAACTACGAATACGAATGTGATATGTGCGAGGCGCGATTGAAGACGGAGAGGACGCTGAGGTTGCATAAGGAAAAGGTACATTTGAAGAACTATACCTTCTGGTGCGATAAATGCGGTAAAGGGTTTTTCATGGTGAAAGACCTACAGACGCACACAAGGGTGCATCACGATAAGGAACCTTTCCAATGCGAAGTGTGCGGCAAGCCTTACCTTTCAGAAGGCAATTTCAAATTGCATGTTCTCACACATGACCCTGTTAGGAAGAAAACGTATCATTGTCCTCAATGCAACAAAGTGTTCGACAATAAGTACAAGTTCCATAGACATAAAAAAGAACATTTAGCTGGCGGTCGGCCTAAGGTGGAGTACGTTTGTGAAATTTGCGGGAAATCGATGGCGAGCAAGTGCATCCTGAAGAATCATATGAACATCCACAAGGGAGTGAAGTCTCATAAATGTGATATATGCCAAGAACTTCTTTCTAGCAGGGGTTGTCTGCAAACGCACATGAGGATACACACCAACGAGAAGCCCTATGGGTGCAATGTATGTGGGAAAAGATTCAGGCAGAAGCCGCCTCTGACGATACACATGAGGATTCATACCGGAGAGAAGCCGTATCGATGTTCTATTTGTAATAAGAAGTTTATTAGTAAATCTGTTTTGAACAACCATAAATGTCATGGGCCTGAGTGAATAAAAATCATTTTTCATATTTTACTGTCTTGATGTTATATTTATTTATGAAGCTAGGGTCACTAATATGCATATGTTTATGGAGTTCGAGTTTTGTGCTAAGGTTCTTCCAAATATGGACACTAAAATCGATTCTCGAAAATTGTAAGAAATCGATACGTATAAGAATAAAAAATACTGAGAGAAAACGTGGCTTATATCAGTAATTCAACATGCTGTTCTCACGTGGTGGTATCTCCCGACAACGTGATCACTAAAGGATTAGTGGCCTGGGAGCGTGTCCTTCAGTTCGGTGCGCGGTTGGAATGAGAGCGATTCAAAGAGATTACAAGACACCTCAGACCGATTTGAATTAGATTAGCGACTATGGTTACAGTATGGAATGCTGGGTATTTCTCTCACAGCAGTCTGAGTCTTTGATAACAATGTATTGTGATACGGACTCACTCATCTAACCAATCTTTATGTACCTAAATCTGCGTCAGAGAATAATACTGATAATATCATAATACTTTTCTATAGTACATGTCATTATGTCGCATTTTTTTAGCTCTGCTGGTAAGAAACGCCTTCACAGTTCATCCCCTTTGCAATGTTCAACCTGTGGCAGAACCTTGAAGAACAAGAGGAGTTTAACCAGTCACATTCGAGACATACATCGAGACAAAGCAGTACCCTGTGACATATGTGGCAAGCGATTCAAGCTTAAAAGAACCATGGAAACGCATAAACAAGGCGTCCACCTAGCCAACTACGACCACGAGTGTGATTTGTGCGGAGCTAGATTTAAAACGAAGGCCACACTGAACAACCACAGGAAAAGTGTTCACATGCGGGACTACAAGTTCCATTGCGATCGGTGCAATAAGGGTTTTCTAGTCAGTACTCAGTTGCGGATACATAATGAAGTGCACCACAATAACAACCCCTACAAGTGTGAGATGTGCCCAAAGACCTACCTGACTGAACATTCCTTGAAGAACCATATGCAGACTCACGACCCCAATCCTGTGAAGAAAGAGTACAACTGCCCGCTTTGTGGGATGAAGTTTTATACAAGTCATACCTTCTACAGGCATAAGAGAGAACATAAAGCGGGGGGAAAGATTTACTTCATTTGTGATATGTGCGGAAAGCCGTTGAGAACAAGAGAAGGATTTAAAATACACATGAATACGCACAAAGGAGTTAAACCTTCCAAGTGTGATATTTGTGGAGTGGTGTTTGCTAATCCTGGTACTTTGACGGTGCACAAGAGAATCCATACAGGCGAAAAACCTTACTCGTGTGATGTTTGTGGTAAGCGGTTCAGACAGGGTCCTCCGCTAAAGATTCATATGAGAACTCACACCGGTGAGAGACCTTATAGGTGCGAAATTTGTAACATAGGTTTCATCAGCAGGGCTGTTTTGAATAATCATAGGTGTTTGGGGCCTAATATTGATGGGCACAGCCAAATAACACATAAAAGGTAGATGCAGATATAATAAGTTTAGTTGTCCAAATAAAATTGTTTAATTACTAGGTTTCACGAAGAAAACCTTATGTTACATGTTTAGATTTAATAGTCAACCCCTCATTTATCATAGTAAATTCAATTTTCCACCTTGCCACATCTGTATCATCAAGCTTTAAAGAACCGTGGAGAAGCATCATCTAACTAAATTTGACCACGAATACGATTTATGGGGAGCAATAGTCTATCCACAGCCAAGATAGAGTTAAATGAAACTAATTCGGGAGCATGATCCTCAGAAATTGAGTTGGTATTTGTTATTCGGGGTTTCTTGTGAGAAAAGTCTAGTACATGTACGAAACTGAAAGTAATACGGTCATGACCATTGTTTTAGACTTTGAGGATCATGTGCCTAACGCATCATTGTGTTTTCGTCCACTCTATGTATTATATGGATGGACTGTAGACTCAGAACTAAGCATGTACTTAATAGTCAGAGAAACAACATTTTTTGCGATTTTAATAAATACTCGTTTCTTATTTGTTTCGGAAGAATTGCAATATGAAGAATTTCATGAATCTTGTGAATAGAGTCTGAAAATATTCATTGTCTTAAGAGGCATTAATAGCTAGCTAGCCGGTGGTTTGATGTTTCCTTTTTCCGATACCGCAGGGTTGATGCATTTTCTTGGCAAGGTTGACGCATATCACTTAGCTTCATTTTCGCACAGGAAACATAAAATGGAATATCACTCTGACAAAACTGCACAATCAATGTACTAACATTGTTTTTGTAATGCTGGTAACAGGGGACAAATCTATATCCATCCGTCTTACAGCGAGATACTCGTCGATTTATAAATAGTTTTTATGCGGTTATTTGGTTACCTATAAATGGCTCTTAAGATACGAATCGATTGTGGAATCAATCAATTGTTAACCCAACACCAAAAAAATTTATATTTGCAATAAAGAGAAGAACTTGAAGTATTTTTTATATTATATCCAAACACCTCCCATACAAAATATCTAGTCATTGAGGCCCGAGTCATAATGAATAGTTATGATATAAACTCGAAGAGGCAAGACCAAAAAAGTGTTAACATGTTACTTGTACCGATGATGGAGGTTTTGTAAGTATTTTGTAAATGTTTATAATGATTTCTCTAGAATGACGTCATTATTTTCAGTAACGCACGAATACAGGATGGAGGAATTTCAACATACATCAAATGTTCTCAGTGCGAGAAAACTTTCGAAAATAAAAGCAAGCTAGCAAGGCACAAACGAGGAGTACATAGAAGCAAAGTTATCCCATGCGATCTTTGTGACAGAAAATTTTCTGTAAAAAGCAAAATGGAAGCCCACAAGAAAACCGTACACTTGGCAGAATATACCCACAAATGTGATTGGTGTGAGGCTAGATTCAAAAACAAATACGCGTTGGCTAGACACGAGACCATGGAACATACGAAAAACTTTGATTTTCATTGCTCGCGTTGCAACAAGGGTTTCGTGTCAAAATGTGATTTGAGAATCCATGAAGAAATACAACACAATAACAAAATGTTTACTTGCGAGACATGTTCCAAAACGTACCGCTCTAAGCCAGCTTTCAAAGACCACTTGATGACCCATGATCCTAGTTATAAGAAGAAAGAGTACCATTGCAAAGAGTGTTCCATAAAGTTCACCCAAAAACATAAGTACTACCTACACAAAAACGAACACCAAACAGGCAGCAAGCTGCAGTATATATGTGATGTTTGCGGTAAATCACTGGCATCTAAAGAGAGTTTGAGATGTCACAAGGATATGCATGATGGTGTAAAACCGTTCAAATGCGAAGTCTGTGGTGAAGGATTCGCTAACCATGGCACCTTAGCGACCCACAGAAGAATTCATACTGGAGAGAAACCTTATGTGTGCAATATTTGTAGTAAACGGTTCAGACAGCAACCTCCTCTCAAGATACACATGAGGATTCACACTGGCGAGAGGCCGTACCAGTGTCAAATTTGTCGGATGTGTTTTATCAGCAAAACTGTGTTGAAAAATCATAAATGTCACGGACCATCTAATGGTTCTGGAACCGATACTGATGCTAGTGGAATGGAATAGTGAGAAGTCAGACTAATAAATAATCACACTACGCATTCCATCTTTATTATGAATAAATTGATCTTTATTGAGAAAGTCTCCATTTTTACTTCGCGTACCAATTAGGGGAGAGATAAGCGATTAGTTATCAATTTTCTCATCCTCGTTAATCCCTCTAGAACTCGGAAAGTACCTCATTTTTTTATGACGTAGGTAGGAGCAGTTCTATAAATCGAGTAATATCCCGAACTTGTTAGACATAAACGATTGTTCACACATTTGCTTTTAAAAATGAATAGCTGAAGACTTAAAATTTCACGAACATTAGAGTACATATATATTCGATGCACTTCAAACGTTTCTATATTTTGAGTCGAAAATGAAATATGAGTAGTGTAGCAGACCATTTATTCCAAATTCAAAGTCTAGACTGTACTGCGGCAGACGGAATCAGTAGTGGACTGCTGCCTGTATGTCAGGTCGTGCATAGAAGCGGAAAGTTCTAATTCTCGAATTAATATTTCAAAATAATGATTCCTACAAAATTAAATTGTACATCAACTCATCTAATTATCGTCGTCTATGGAGACGCCCATTGACATCTTACGAAACCAAAGGTCCTAGCACCTGGACTGCCTTGAAGCGGCAACAGATGTCCCTGGCGACATCCGCATTAAGGGTGAACTGATTTACAGCGACATCCCTGGTTCTTCGTAAACACTTTTACGATGTACTTTTATTTCGTAAGGGACATCGGTTGCCGTTTCAAGACAGTCCAGGTGTTTGGACCTTTGGCTTCGTAAGATGTCAATGGGAGTCCCCATAGAGGGCGACACTTGGAGATGAGTTGATGTTGCTATCACATCTTCGACTGGGACTGGGACGTATATACCATCCGATTCTTCTCTACAGTTAGACCGCCAGGTTATACTGACGAGTCTAGGCTAAGGACGAAATATGCATATCTATAGCAGGTCTGATGCATAGTGAAGAGCATACACTTAAATTGTACCTATTATCCAAGTATATACCAGCTTTGGAGATGGGTTGTTTCTTTTTGTAGAAACCTGAATTTTGGAAATACCTTGTCATATACTCATGCTCTCTTATTTTATGCGATATTGTGAATTAAAAATCAGTACACTAAATTTAACTACGCATATTTTTCAGCCAAGCCAATGCAACTTTCAAATGTCTGCAATGTACAAAGGTGTTCGAAAGCAAGAAAAAACTGGGAAGACACAAACGCGGAGTGCACAGAAACAGAACAATTCCTTGCGACTTTTGCGAAAAGAAATTCATGGTGAAAAACATAATGGAAAAGCACAAAAGGAATGTCCACTTGGCCGAATATGCCCTACCCTGTGATATGTGCGACGCTAGATTTAAAACTGAGCTTACTTTGGCCAACCACAGAATATCAATACACTTGAAGGCCACAGATTACTACTGCGAACAATGCAACAAGTGTTTTCTACACAAAAAGAAACTACAAACTCACATCAACGTCCATCATAAAAACATCCTCTTTAGTTGTGACAAATGTGATAGAAAATACCGCGACGAGTCGTCTTTGAAAAGTCATGTCGCTACTCACGATCCGAACTACAAACGGAAACTACGTGGATGCAACGAATGCAATAAAACATTCAAAAGTCACAACGCTTACAAACTCCACATGAAAACGCATAAAGGAGGCGGTGACTTCAAGAAAACGTACGTTTGTCACTTGTGTGGCAAGACCCTCAGGACAGTTGAAGGCTTCAAAGCACACTTGGATAAGCACAACGGCATAAAAGCTCACAAGTGTGACGTTTGTGGAGAGTCTTTCTGCAATTATAGCACCTTGAGGACTCATAAGTTGATCCATACGGGGGAGAAACCTCATGTGTGCTCGGTTTGTGATAAGAGATTTAGACAGCGACCGCCGTTGAAGATTCACATGAGGACTCATACCGGGGAAAGACCTTACAAGTGCCAGATTTGTAATACAGGTTATATTAGTAGGACTGTGTTGAATAACCATAGATGTCGTGGACCTGTTGGTGATACTGAATAAAATTCAATGTATCAATACAAGCTTCTTTTTTGTTATTGAATTTGAGATATAATAGCAACCAAATTACATTGAGAACGAAGTCCGCAGATTTTTAGCCATGAGATACATCCTCTTTTTCCCAAGAGTTTGCCTTGAATTATTTGCTGTAATTTCTCATATCTGTTCCAAATAGTCCAGTTTTCTTGTTTTAAATATTTCCAATTCCTTATTCATACCATGCAAAACGGTTTGATTGGTTTGGTCTGGTTTTTTGGTAGTGGCTCCAGTCAACGTCCATGACTCTACACCATACAGAAGCACAGAGAAAACATAACATCTGAGAAACCTGATTTTTTGTAGACAATGCAATTGCTGCGCTTTTAAAATTTGATGAGATATCAAGGAATAGCGCTCTGTGTTTTTCGATACATCGAATCCCTTGTGAGAGGAGCCACTGCTCATTAAACATAGTACCTAAACATAGTGCTCACAGATTACTGACTTCATTTATTTTTGTCATAAAATACTGTAGTCGGTACATACTTTTCTAGCTGTATTTTTTTTTGTAGAATAAGTCTAGCAGTTTTGGCAATACCTGCGCAAGTGGAAGTGAAAGGAAAATACCCAAGTGGTTTGGGAGAGTGCAGATGTATGGAGTGCTCCAAAGTTTTTCGGTCCAGAAGATATTTAAACAGCCATAAAAAAGCAGTTCATGTTCCTGATATACACCCTTGCAATGTATGTGGAAAAACCTTCAAACTACTAAGCATATTAAAAAATCATAAGGCGTATGCTCACACAGACGAACGAAATTACAAATGTGATACGTGCGGGAGTGAGTTCAAAACCAAGTCGACTTTGAAAGTACATGAAAAACGCGTGCATCTGAGAAAGATGGAAAAGTTCTGTCAACAATGCGGAGAAGGTTTCATTTTGGACTGCGAATTGCGCGATCATCAAAGGATCAAACATGACAAGATTCTCTACAGCTGCTGCGACTGCGACAAGAAGTTCGTGTCCAAGTCCGGTCTCTGGTTGCATTTGGAAAACCATCGAGATACCACGTACAACTGTTCATTCTGTATGAAAACCTTCAAGTTCAGGAGGCAGCTACGCAGACATGTATGCAAGCAAAAAGATAGCATGAAATATGTTTGCGATAGATGCGGCAAAGAGTTGACATCGAAGAAGGCGATGAAAAATCACATAAACATGCACAAATATGGTCAGATGAAGTATGTTTGTGACAGATGCAGCAAAGAACTGACTTCCAAGAAGGCTTTGAAGGATCACATGAATGCTCACGATGGAATCAAACCGTACAAATGTGACGTTTGCTCTGAATCGTTGGCGTCTTCGAGTACTTTACTCGTTCACAAAAGGATACACACTGGGGAAAAACCTTATGCTTGTTCGGTGTGTGAAAAACGGTTCAGACAGAAGAATTCATTGACTCGTCATACGAGAACTCATGGGGGCGAGTTGCCATATAGGTGTAAACTATGTTCAAATAATTTTGTCAGTAAAGCTGTGCTGAACAATCACAAATGTACTACGTTAGAATGTACCTGACTTGTGTGAATCATTCAGGGTATAAGGCATTTGGCTGTCCTAACCTGATAAAAATTTATAGCACAAGTAATATTAGTCATATTACATTTTCAGTATGTGGGCATCAGGCATTTACAAAAATATCATTTAGGGCCATTGTTTGGCCATTCACTATAGTATCCTTCATATATGATAACAGAACATAATCTAAATAGCTGTCCTTTCTAAAAACTATGCTTGGATTACTTTGAGCAGATTGAATGCCAGCAATTATTGTAGTACGCAGTATTAAGAAATATGTTATATTTATTATATACAATTTATAAATTAAGAATAATATCCTACGATTCAATTACTTATTTATTTTTTTGTATAATGCCTCATTCCAACTAGAGGAATATTTTCCTTTTCCTTTGCGTTACATAGTTTTGAGTTTTCAAGTCTACTCCTTATTTCAGAATAAACATGAAACTTTTGTCTATGGATACTTTGAAGTTGCAATGTATGCGACGGAATGTATGGGACCTAATTTACACTAGTGACGCGTATGTGAAAGCTTAGAGGTACATAGTGCACTTGCTCACTTTTTTGAGAATATTTGCAGGTGTCCAATTCAGAGAAAAGTCTAGAAAGCAAAAGGTGTTGATAGTTAGGTATTGTCAGAGAAAAATGAGTTTATCAGTTTCACGATACATCAATGTTTGATGCACTAGCACAAAAATATATTGTCAATGTTTTTATCATATGGACTTAAACAACACATAATTACTACTACCAAAAACAGACAAGATCACATCCAGCTATGAAAGGCGTGACCTTTCCTGCTCTTCTAATTATATACCTATTACTGTACCCTACTGCTTTTTAAGACTGCTAAACTCACATTGTGTATAAGTGAGAAGTGGAAAACGCACAATTATAGATATTGACTTTCTTCTGAAACTTAAAAACCCTATTGCATTCAGTTCATAAAGGCTTATTTGCTTCTGTCTGATTTAAAGGAATAAGTATTTTCCCGAATTACTCATTTTCCTTACTGAGTATCATCATCCCAGATGCACAGTATTTGAGCTTAAATTAGGATTAAAATTCAAATCTCTACAATAAAAATGACCTGGCTTAGTAACTATCAAGATCTAATCGATGTTTTCAATACCTACCGGTAGACCGTAATTTTTGTTGTTTATTGCTCATACACTGGTACAATATTATCGATATTTCCAACAATTAACTTATCATTAACAAACACCTATTTTTAAGCGACCGTTATCATTTTTGTATTTTCATTATCTGTAATGTGATCAAAATTTGTTCTGTATAGTGATACTGATACGCTGTAATTTCATCTATTTTATTTAATATTATATATCAGTTCAGTTTATATTTGAATAAGACGTTTATGATGCGTAATTTATTTATTTAACCTCTATTTTCAGCATAAAACTAGAGGCTTGGATCGTACCTGTAAAAGAAGAACTGGAATTCAACATTGACAATCGCTTGAAATCGGAAGTGATTCAATGTATGAAGTGTTCAAAAACCTTCAAAACTAAGAAGCGGTTACGTTATCATGAAGAAGTAGTTCATAATCCTGAGATATACGAATGCGGGGTCTGTGGGAAGCCTTTCAAGACATCAAGATCACTAGAAGATCATGAGATATATGCTCACACTGATGACCGTAACTACAAATGTGATTTGTGCGACAAACATTTCAAATGGAAAAAGTATCTGAGAGATCATAAGATAAACACGCATTTGAAATATATCGACAAACGAGGCATGAAATCAGACGGTCAACATAGTGACAATGACGAGATGATATTCTTCGACTGCAACGAATGCTCTAAAGTGTCTCTAACGAAGAGACAATTATATTACCATAGAAAAACAGTTCACGGTCCAGACATCTACTCGTGTGATGTATGCGGGAAGACATTCAAGCTATCAGACTTTCTAAAAAAACATAAAGAATCTGCTCATTCAGACGAACGTAATTACAAATGCGACGATTGTGAAGCCCGGTTCAAAACGAGGACTGCTTTGGTTAAACACAAAAAAACCATACATTTGAAGTCGTACGAGCATTTCTGTGAACAGTGCAAAAAAGGTTTTTTTTCGCGCACTCAACTGGTTGACCATAAAAGAGTCAAGCATGATAAGATACTTTATAGTTGTAGCGTATGCAAGAAAGAGTTTGGATCAAGATCTGGTTTGTCGCTGCATATGGAAAAACACGAAGATGCACAGTACAGCTGTCCACTCTGTATGAGAGTGTTCCAGTTCAAAAGACAGATGAGCAGACACACATGTAAGCATAAGATTCAAATGAAGTACGTTTGCGATAAATGTGGCAAAGAGTTATGTTCGAAGATGTCTCTGAAAAAACACATAAATATACACGAAGGAATTAAACCGTTTAAATGTGATGTTTGTGGTGAGACGCTGGCTACTTCATCCAATTTGAAGATCCACATGAGAATACATACAGATGAAAAACCCTATGCCTGCACAATCTGCCAGAAGCGTTTCAGGCAAAAACCTCCATTGACTCTTCATATGAGAATTCATACTGGGGAGCTACCCTACCACTGTGAAGTGTGCAATAGAAATTTCATCAGTAAAGCTGCATTGAAAAATCACAAATGCAGAGGACCGATTATAGAAACGGACACAGATGGGACAGACAGTGGATGAACAGGTGTTGTACATAGCCTGGCAGCGATTCTTCGTTCTCGCTCAGAATTAGAAATATTTGTATGAATAAATAAATATTTACATACATACATGCTTCCTATCATCTCATCATGTTTGATAACGAACAGGTTATTTTGAACTCAACAAAACCTGTTGTTGTTTCTCATCATTTGCTCTTCTGTAACAAACATTCTTCAACTTCATCTCCAATTGTCGCCATCTATGCGGACGGCCATTGGCAACCTAAGAAGTCGAAGGTCCTAAGACTTGGGCTGCTTTAAATCGGCAACAGATCTCCTTTACGATATCTGTCAACAAGGGTGAACGGATTCACAGCGACATCCCTTGTTCTTCCTGAACAGTTTACGATGTACCGTTATCTCGACTCATTCAGATCAGAAGCTGACAACTGATATTAAGGGTATGTTCTCCACTATGCATCTGTTATGCATGTTTCGTCTTTAGCCTAGACTCGTCAGTATAGCCTGGCGGTGTGACTGTAGAGAGCAATCGGGTGGTATATACGTAACGTAGTGGAGAGTATACACTCGACAAAGATTCTTATTCTAAGGAAGTCTTCAATTTGGGATTACTAGTTTCGTGACTTATGTCGTATTTAATTGTAGGATAATAGGCAATCAACTGAGTATTCTAAAGAAACTATTGTTTCAGGATAAAGCTAGAAATTTGGACCGAACCTGCACATGTGGAAGAGGGAATTCTCAATGGATCTTCAAAGTTTCATTGTATGGACTGCTCCAAAACATTCGAGTCTAAACGTACGTTGATACTTCATAGGAGAAAATTGCATCAGCCCGAGACATACGAATGTGTATGTGGGAAACAATTCAAGTACCTGAGTTTACTAAAACATCATTCATATGTTCACAGAGATGCTCGCGATTTCAAATGTGATTTATGTGAGTGCCAACTCAAGACGAAATGGAGTTTGAAGAAACACGAACAACGAGTGCATTTGAAACATATTGACAACCTTTGTGAGTAAGGCGGACAAAGAGTCAGTACAGAAAGTCATCTGCGTAAACACCAAAGTACGGAGCATATAATATACAGTTGCAAAAGTTGTTCAAAAAAATGTGAGTCTAAGAAACAATTGTACGATCATGAAAGAACAGTACACTGTCCTAAAAAGTACGAGTGTGATTTGTGTGGTAAGAAGTTTAAACTAAAAGGTAGGGTGAATAGACATAAACAAAACGTTCACAAAAAGGAATGCAATTTCAAGTGTGACCAGTGTGATGGTAAATTCAAAACCAGTAGCACATTGGCAGAACATAAAATGCAAGTGCATTTGAAGAATTTTGACAAATATTGTGAGCATTGTGGAAAAGGCTTTCTGAGAAACAAAAAATATCTTGAACATATCAGGCTCAAACACAATAAGATACCTTTAGAATGTAGCGTATGTGATAAACAGTTTGGTTCAAGCTCTGAGCTTACCTTGCACATGAACAGACATGAAAATGTCCAGGTCACTTGTGCAGTGTGCAAAGAAACATGCTTGTCCAAAAGAGAGTTTCGCAGACACGTGTGTATCGAAAATCGAAAGAAATTCATTTGTGTATATGTGGCAAAGAATTGACTACAAAGACAACTTTGAGGAATCACGTAAATACACACGCAGGAATAGAACGCGAATGGTATAAATGTGACGTTTGTGGTGATACATTAGCATCTTTGAATGGTTTAACTGTTCACAAGAGACTTCACACCGACAAAAAGCCCTACGCTTGTACCTTTTGCGAAAGACGCTGCAGGCAAAGAACTACGATGACTAATCATAGGACGCATACTGGCGAAAAGCCCTTTCAGTTTGAAGTTTGCGATAAAAATTCCACTACTAAGTCTGATTTAACGAAACACAGATGCTGAGGACCAAATATGGACTGACACCGACACGAAATATAACACAACAACAAATTCAACTCATCTCCAAGTGTCGCCCTCTACGGATACGCCCATTATCATCTTACGAAATCAAAGATCCCAACACCCTTGACTGGGTTACGTATATTGTTTTCTACAGTTAGACCGCCAGGCTATACTGACGATTGATTCACGAACTTCTCTTACTTAGTAGTCAACTTCGTCTGTGGCTAAATTTCCGCTTAAGTGTTCTAGGTTATAAATATTGTGATACAAACAGACCCAAAAAAACTACTTTTTTCTTCTCGTTCTTCTGGGATACTTTGTTCATTTATTTCATTATTAACTTTAATCCATTGTATGTTTTCCATTTAGTTTTTAATCATGAAACATTCCAACATTCTAGTTACACTATAATGCATATTATATATTTCTTTGTTAAATTTTGTTGATGGAGCAATAAATTTTATTAAATAAAGCTTTGTGGTACTTAGATAATTATAATGACTCACGAGTAACAATAGCAACCTTTTTGATAGTCTAAACGAAATGGAGTTTGTTGTTCTCTTGAAATCATTGAGAAAGAATACTCCTTAACCAAGTCTATTTAAATGCACTTTTTCAGGCTGAAACTGGAAATAGGAGACGCTGTACTTCAAATAGGTTATGGGAAAGAGCCTGTCGAAGGATCGTTTCAACCTGATACAGATGCCTTAGTGGGAAAGAGCCAACATTTTTTACACCCAAAAGATCACAAGCAAGCAACAAAAATTTCATGACCAGAGCTCATCTGAGAACGCATTTAACTGAACATGAAGACAATATGTACAATTGTCTATTCTGTTTGAATTTTTTCAAATCGAAAGACATGCTCAGAACGCACATATCAAACAACCATAGACCCAGGTATGTCTGCGATAAATGTGGAAAGACATTGTCTTCTCCATACACCCTCAAGAAGCATATGAATTTACATATAGAGCTGGTGAAAAATCAGCAGATAGGCAACCCGAACAGTTGCTCGTACTGCGCGCAAGTTTGCAAGTCCGAAGAGAATCTCAGAGAACATATTGCGCGTAACCACACTAACCATATTTGTGATAAATGTGGCAAGTTGTTGTCTTCATTCGACAGTCTTACTCATCATATGTATATTCACAAAGAAGTGAAACCATTCGTCTGCACTTATTGCGACAGCCATTTCGGACGGAAATCGCTTCTTACTTACCATATGAGGAAGCACACTGGTGAGAGACCGTTCGTTTGTTTAGTGTGCTCTAGGAGTTTCTTTAACCAATCCAGTTTGAAGAGACACGTACGTCGTGGATCTTGTACAAACGCCCGTGCAGTCAGTTTCAGTAGCAATGATGAGCAAATTCAAGCCAACCAAGTTGTTAAAGTAGAACCATTGGATGCTTCTATGTAATTTGAATTGGATTCTAGCATGGTGGGTGAGTAAATAAAGAAATGGGTCGGATTTCTCAAAAGAAAATTATTTCAATTTTGTTTCCTTCAAAATAATTCCCTTGGGAAGCCACACAAGTTTGTTGACGGTTAATCCACTCTTTAGAGCAGTGTTGAAACTCTGAAACTGGATTAGCCTTCAGCATATCGGTTACAGCTGTTTGAATGTTTGTAAGTATACTAAAATGATGTTTCTTGAGATGCATTTCCAATTTCGTGGAGTGGAAAAAATGACAAGGACTCAAGTCAGGTAAGGAGGTTGAGGAGGCGCAGGAATGTTTGGTCTGACCAAAAACAGGTTTGTCAAAATTCTATTCGATAATCTTGGCGCAAAGCAAGAAATATCTACGGTGTGGTATAAGAATTCAGTAATTTTGATGAGCTGTTCCCAAAGCCACTGTTGGTTCCTTAACCTTGAAAAGAAGAACAAAAAAGTTTCCAAACTGAACTAATGTCACATTAGACTTGTTTCATATTGTGTTACTATTTTAAGAAAATTACTCCAGATAGTCACTTGATTATATATTTTTTTCAGAATAAAGTTGGAGGATGAGAATTCATCGTTATCAATCCAGGAAGTGGAAATCAAATCTGAATGTATAGAGTCACCGTGGAGTTGTCCAGAATGCTTTGAATTATTTCATACAATAGAGGAATTGTCTGACCATCACAAACAGGTTCATAATTCTGATATATATCCATGTGATGTATGTGGCAAGATATTCAAGCTTCTTAAGATGACGAAACAGCATAAATACTTTATGCACCCTAGCGAATGCAATTATGGATGTTCAGAGTGCTCAGAAGTATTCAAAACAGAAGAGCGATTGTCTAGCCACGTGAAAAAGGCCCATGCATTCTCATGTAACGTATGTGGGAAGAGATTCAAGCTACTGAGGATGGTCCGTGAACATAGAGTGCTGGTTCACCAAAAAGGATTTAATTTTGAGTGTTCAGAATGTTCTGAGGTTTTCAAAACAGCGAAAGGTCTGTTCAGCCATAAAAGCATGATTCATTCTGCTACAAACAACCCTTGTGATGTCTGCCCTAAGACTTTTCGAACAAAAAAACTTTTATCTCTACATAAAAGGCGATATCACAAAGACTACATTCATCCGTGTATTGTTTGTGGGAAGAGATTCAAGCTACCATATTTAGCCGAAAAACATAGGAAGCTTGTTCACGCAGTTAAGCGCAAGTATGACTGTGATATGTGCGGAAAGGCATATTCAAGCAAAGATGCTCTGAAAGTACATATAGACGAGAAGCACGATGATCAAGAGCACAATTGTACATATTGTGAGAAAATTTTCAAATCAAGAGTGGCCATGCAAAAACATACGTACCGCATGCATAAAAAAGATAAAACTTCGAATGTTGGTGAGGAATGTGGCAAAGCAATAACCACGATGCAATCCTTGAAAGATCACACGAACACGAACAAAGATGTCAAACCGTACGAGTGTGAAATGTGTGATGAGAAGTTTTCTGATCTTAATAATTTGAAAACCCATGATATGATCCATAGGGATGAAAAACCTTTTGCTTGTACTTTTTGTGGGGAAAGCTTCAAGCAAAAAGTTCCTCTGAATATTCACATGAGGATTCACACCCACGAGGAACCTTATAGCTGTGAGGGGTGCTACAAGATTTTTATGAGCAAAACCGATTTGAACAGTCACAAGTGTTGTCGACTGGATTGTGCTTCTAGTGAAGATAATTCTGGAAGTGAATGACAAACCCAAACCTTGATTTGGAAAATGTAATATCTGCTGAATATAAACTGTCATAAATTGTACATTTGATTTTAATAAAACTTTATAATTAGAAATGAAAATATATAAATCTTATGTATAGTATAATAGAGTTTAAAACTGCTAACGAAATTTTTATTCTTGTTGTTTAATTCACATATGTTTTTTAGTTATCGACCAGTGAAGTTGAACGGATCTTTCATATTTTGTTACTATTTTAAGACAATTAATGTACTATTTGGAAGATTTTCGAACAGTCATTTGATTGCAATTCTTTTTATCATGAAATTCAGTTAAGGGCGTGATAACAAAAACTCATCTCCAGGTGTCGCCCTCTATGGGGATGCCCATTGGCAACTGAAGAAGTTAAATGTGCTAACAAGGCAGTGCGGGTGTTAGGACCTGTGACTTCGTAAGTTGAAATGGCCGTCCCCATAGAGGGTGACACTTGGAGATGAGTTGATCTGCTGAATATATTCACAATTTGTACATTCTACTTGAATAATACTTTTCAGTTGTTGGAATTGAAACTAGATAAACCTCATGTAGAGTTATAGAGTTAACTATTTGAGGAATATATTCCGTTATTTAATTCCAATTATTTAATTATTTTGGCTTGGCTTGGCAGTCTTTTCCAAGAATACTGAGTATTGAAAATTGTGACAGTTAACCATTCAATGTGAATGATATTTTAGTTATCAAAATTGAATTTCTTCGAATGTTGTACTCCGGAATGAGAAATCGAAAAATAACGCAACAAAACATTAGTATTTCGTACACATAAGTAGTTTTAGTTATCGACCAGTAAAGGCTGAATGGATCTTTCATATTGTGTTGCTATTTTAAGACAATTACTACAAATTTGCATGTGTGTACTATTAAGAGGTTTTTCGAGCATAGTCACTTGATTGCATTCCTTTTTCAGAATAAAGTTGGAGAACGAAAACTCAGCGTTACCAATCCAGGAAGTGAGAATAAAATCTGAATTTATAGAATCACGTTGGAATTGTCCAGAATGCTTCGAAGGTTTTCAAACGATGGAGGACTTGTCTGACCATCACAAACAGATTCATAATTCTGATATATATCCGTGTGATGTATGTGGCAAGATATTCAAGCTTCTTAAGATGACTAAACAGCATAAATACTTCATGCACCCAAACGAGTGTAATTATAAATGTTCAGAGTGCCCAGAGGTTTTTAGAACAGAAACGCGATTGTCTGGCCATATAAAGAAGGTCCATGCATACACATGTGATGTATGTGGGAAGGGATTCAAGTTACGTAGGATGGTACACGAACATAGAGAGCTGGTTCACCAAATCAAATTCAATTTTCAGTCTTCAGACTGCCCTGAGGTTTTAAAAAAGGATGACTCATCCTCCCCAGAAAAAAACCCTTGTGATGTTTGTCCTAAGACTTTTCGAACAAAAACACTGTTATCTATCCATAAAAAGCGAACTCACAATGGTTACATTCATCCGTGTATTGTTTGTGGGAAGAAATTCAAGCTACCATATTTAGCAGAAAAACATAGGAAGCTTGTTCACACAAAGGAGCGCAATTATGACTGCGATATATGCGGGAAGAAATTCAAGTCACCAAACATAGTGAAACAGCATAAATTGTTTGTGCACAAGGACGAACGCTATAAATGTGACATGTGCGATGCAACATTAAAGTCAACATCGAGCTTGAAGAAGCATATTACATGTAAACATCTTAAAGATTTCGAAATATTTTGCGAACAGTGTGGCCAGGGTTTCGCGGAGAAGAACGAGATGCTCGATCATCAAAGAAGAAAACACGACAAGATCATGCTGAAGTGCAACATTTGTGAAAAGACATATTTAAGTAAAAGTGGTCTTCAAGTACATATAGAAGAGAAGCATAGTAACCAACAACACAGATGTCCACATTGTGAAAGAGTTTTTAAATCTAGGGTAGCCATGCAAAAGCATACGTATCGTAGACATGCAAAAGAAAAAAATTCATATGTTTGTGATGAATGTGGCAAAGCAATGTCCACAATGCAATCTCTGAAGAATCACATGAACATGCACAAAGGTGTCAAACCGTATCAGTGCGATATCTGCGATGATAAGTTTTCTACTCTTAATAATTTGAAAACCCATGAAAGGATCCATAGGGATGAAAAACCGTTTGCGTGTTCTTTTTGTGGGAAAAGCTTCAGGCAAAGAGCCCCTCTGAGTATTCACATGAGGATTCATACTGGCGAGAGACCTTATGGCTGTCCAGTATGTCACAAGGGATTTATTAGCAAAACTGTTCTGAATAAACACAAGTGTCGAGGGCCTGTGGGTGAATGCAGCGAAGATGATTCTACATATTTGTGATTAAATCTTCAAATGAAGAAATAAGGTCTGATGATAATAGTATCACACATTGTATATGTCATTTTAATAAAACTATCGATTTATTAAAAAGATATAGAACGTTTTTATACTCGTAGAGGAGATATTCTAAGTGAATTTCAGGCAGCGTTGAGAGCGGTAGCATCTCCAAGGATCTGATCAATCACTGGTCTAGGAATGCAGCGCCGCCCTTCAACGCTTTGCCCAATCCAAGAACGTGACTCTCTTCTGTGTCCCTGGTCACAGCGTGGTGCCAGGTAATGAGAAAGCAGATTGCTTGGCGAGGATGGAAGCAAGGGGCACATGCATTGACTCCGATCCTTTGCTGGGTATTAGCAGAGGCCAGGTCAGTAATGCCCTAGATGCTTGGGCGTATAACGAACTTGCGAAAGCATAGTTGGAGAGAGATGACTACAGGCAGTCCAAGAGGTTCATAGCAGGCCCCAACAAATGTAGGGAGCTATAGCTATTGATCAGGAGGTGGGATTAACTCCGCTTGTTGCTAGGGATCTTCACAGCACAGGCATTTGTCACTCATAAGAGTGGTCAAAGACTACAATCTGTCAAGTCCACTTGTGTGTGTGTGTGTGTGCCTTATACAGCGGCCTTAGGGCTGAGGGTTGCGTCACAGAAAAGAGGGCTACTCAGCGGAATGGTACCATAACCTTTATTAAAAGGTCTGGAAGGTTCGTCACTAAAGAACTACCATGTCTGTCCTAGTTTTAGTGATGGTGCTCGGGGTCGGCAAAAAGGCCAAAAGTGGTCTACTTGCCAGGCTTTGCCTCCCCATTACTATTACTACTAATACTACTAAGCGAATTTTGAGTCATTTTTGACCTCCAACTTTTGCTTGAAGTCATGTGCTATGATAAATTGCATACCATCTCGCTGAAACCTAAAAAAAGGTATTTTTACTGATGTCAGCCGTGATTATAAAGTCCTATATCCTTCTTGAATTATGAGTAGTTTCGGACCTTTCATGATGACGCTAATTTATATTTAGTTTTCAGAGCAAATCTGAATTTTAAACTTTGCTGTATAATTAACTAATGCAGTTAGTTACCTTAGATCCTAATATGCCTTGTATGTAGAAAAAAGCAGTTTAAAAAATAAAAAACCTAAGTTGAGAGAATAAATGATTTCAGCGCGGTAATTGGAGGGAATAGAATTATAAAAGCTAAAGTACAGTCGATTATGACGAATCTCTCACATTGTATAATTATCTAAAACAAGCAATATATTTTTATTCTTGTAATATTCAGTATTTTGAACACAGTCAATCCATTATGGTTCTTTTTCAGAATAAAGCTGGAGAATGAAAATCCAACGTCGCCATTCCAGGAAGTGAGGATCAAGTCTGAAAATATACAGACACAATGGATTTGTACGGACTGCTCTGAAGCATTCGAAACGATAGATTTGTTGTCTAGCCATTATAGGCAGAATCACAATTCTGATCTATATCCATGTTATGTATGTGGCAAGATATTCAAGTTCCTTAAGATGGCGGAACAACATAAATATTTTATGCACCCAGACGAGTGTAATTATGAATGTTCAGAGTGTCGTGAAGTGTTTAAAACAGAAGAGCTGTTAGCTAGCCATCTGAAGAATGTTCATGTATTCCCATGTAATTTATGTGGCAGGATATTCAAGCGACCACTTAAGCTCACCCAGCACAAAGAAGCAGTTCACTTAAACGAAGGCAACCACGAATGCTCAGAGTGTTCTAAGATCTTCAAAACAAAGGTGCATCTATCTGCTCATAAAAGGATGACGCATCGTGACTGTGTACATCCATGTGAAGTATGCGGAAAGAAATTCAAGCTACCGTATCAAGCCGAAAAACATAAAGAGCTAGTTCACACTGACGAACGTAACTATAAATGTGATATGTGCGATGCTTTATTGAAATCAAGCATGAGTTTAAAAATGCACATTAAACGCATTCATCTAAAAGATTACAAAATATTTTGCAAGCAGTGTGACCAGGGTTTCATGACAAAGCCAGAGTTGCTTGACCATCAGAGAAGGAAGCATGAGAAGATCTTGTTAAGCTGTAGCGTTTGTGAAAAAACCTTCCTAAACAAGGGTGCGCTGAAAATACACGCAGATGAAAAGCATGGCAATGAACAACACGTTTGCTCACTATGCGAGAAAATATTCAAATCCAGAGTGAGCTTGAAGGCTCACTTGATTCGCAAACACAAAAAAGATAAGAGTTTTGTTTGTGATAAATGCGGCAAAGAAGTTCGTTCCAGTGATGCACTGAAGCTACATATGAATATGCATGAAGGTGTGAAACCGTTCAAATGCGATGTCTGTGAAGAGAAATTCACTTCTAAGAGCAACTTGAGAACACATAAGCGAATTCATACTAACGAGAAGCCGTTCGCGTGCAAATTTTGTGGAAAGTGTTTCAGACAGCGACCACCATTGACTATTCATATGAGAATCCATACTGGCGAAAGACCCTACAAGTGTGAAGTATGCTGCAAAGGTTTTATAAGTAAGACTGTGTTGAAGAACCACAAGTGTCGAGGTCCCTGTAACGAATCTAGTGGTGATATGTTTGAAAAAGAATAAATTAGTTTAACCGTGAATCTGTGTTAATGTATATAGTAGTTTCATGTTATTATAAATAAAATGATTCGATAAATTCTTGCCAAGTTACATTTTTATGGTTTTCATAGCAAATCAATAGAATTTTTCAATTACTATCTTAAGAACAGACATCAAACTGTTGCTGTGTCAATGGCATATATACTTCACCTACTATTATCACATCTCGTGTTCCGCAGGGTTCTGTTTTAGGCCCCCTTCTGTTCTTACTATATACAGCAGATCTTGGAATAACGTCCTGCAACGTGCAAACATATGCCGATGACACTCAACTTATGCATCATTTTTCTCCAGAGACTGTCCCAAATGCATATCAGGCAATAAACAAGGACCTTGGAACAATTTATAAGTACTCCACAGAAATTAGACCCCGAAAAATGTACTGTTATCCTGTTTTCCTCAGAAAATATTAAACCAAGACTTAAGTTCGAATTGAATCTGAAAATTCATGGCAGATCTCTCCAATTCCAAAATGCTTCAAAAAATTTAAGTTTGCTTGTGGATGATGAATTGAGGTTTAGAGAGCACGTAAGTTCTTTGATTCAACGAGCATATACGCGTCTTAGGCTATTATATAGCAATAAACATGTTTTGAACAAAACTTTGTTTATTTTCCATGGTTGGATCAAAATACTGCACATAGGATACCTAAGATCCAGAACACTTGTTGTCAGTACATTTTTAACGTTAGGAAATATGACCATGTTTCAGCAAAGATTCACGAACTAAATTGGTTAAAAATGGATAAAAAATATATGTACAACTTTCTTGTTTATATCCAAAAGCTACTCAACGCATCAAGACTGTGGTATCTTCGTGAAAAACTCGTTTTTAGGCATAAAATATATGCAATTAATATTAGACATAATTTGACCTTAACAATGCCACTGCATTTGACTGCCCTATTCACCCGATGTTTTACGTTAAAGCTGTGATAGTATATAACTCTTTACCAGATAATTATAAACATTTATCTTGTAGTCGTTTCCGCAAAGATGTTTTTAACTATTTATTGTCTAGCTATTTTTTTCAGTTGAAGAGTTAATTGGAATCAAAATTTTACTTTAGTGTGCTTGAGGGAACCGAAATGGAAAAGTGGACGACGTTTGCTTAATTTGTGTTATTAATAAAGGTATTACACTGCAAACAACTCGTTTCTTATTGACTATCCAGGTTCTAATTCCAGATTGTAATAGAGCGGATTGAATTAAAACTACTTTTATTAATGTTATTTACTAAAATATTTATTTTTTAGAAGGAGTAGTTCGAAAGACCAAGCTAACAGTAATAATCTTAAATAATGAAACTGAAGTTACCAAAGGGCCAAAAACAAGTGAAAAGGGAGATATGAAAACTGAAACAACAACTTTTAAAGAAAAACTGAATGAAGATGAGCATACTGGAATGCAAGAGTCCGAAGAAAGTAATGATAATAACAGAAAGGCTGAAGTACCACAAAAATCAACCAATGACATTGGAGAAGTTGGAGTGCCAGTACCAAGTGACGTAATCACAAGCCACATTGAGGAATCTATGATTCCAAAAGCAACGCTTGGTGGAGATAATGTAACTGAAGTGAACGAGTCTGCTGATAACAGAAATCCAATATTCAATGAAAATAATATAAACGAACCACCACAACTCAGTGACGCATATGAATATGTGAAATTCAATATTAAAATCACTAAAATACTAGATCGTGATAAGGAAATCGAAGAAACTGGAATAAAAGATGGAACGAGAAATCAAATTACTTACTAGGTATTGATCCGATGGGGGGAATGTAATTTTTTTGATGAATCATTTTGTGATTTTGTTTTTCTATTGATTTGTTGATCATATTTTCTAGCTGATGGTCTATAATTACGTGATACATTCAGACTAGTCAAAAGCAGAGCCATGCTCTATGAGATTGCTCTGTTGGGCAAGTAGATCACTGTTTGCTATCATTCCTTCTATGTTATGGAATGATTTTATCAATATGTCTGTGTATGAACTACATAGCAACTCTGATCGACATATTCTCGATCTAGTTTAACACCTTTTTCAGCAGTTCATATGGAACTTGATCTTAGTCATTGCTACTTCACAGGATGTTGAGTGTGCTGTGGAATGAGGTCTAGAAGCCGTTTTGTTTAATTACTGATCACTGTTTTGGTCATGGCTACTATTTGTGTTCCATATTCGTATAGGAGTGGTTTCATAAAACATGAAAAACATGTTATATATTGAGATAGTTCTGTTTGTTGCAAGTATGGTTTTGTTGATTATTAATAAACGTTTTCGAAAAATCATATATGCTTTTTTAGCTTATCTCCGATAATATTATCGGAGATAAGCTTAAAGCTTATCATATGAATTGGGTTCCTCATCAAAAGGCACTAAAGTAACTTATGGACACCTATCATAACCTATAAGTTTTTGAATGACCAGCCGGTATGCCATAGATAATAATTCTATTTTGATTTTAGGTCGAGCAAATCTACTAGGCAGATATTACCTTGCACCGTATGCAACGAAAAATTCACTCATGAACATGTACTTCAGCTTCACAATTTCATGAGCCACGTAGCAAATGAGTACAAATGTAATTTCTGTGATCGATCTTTCCGCTTCAATAAAACCCTGTCTCTTCACATAGAAAGCGTCCATGGGAATAGCGGCGTACTTTCCTGTGAACCATGCGACAGGACTTTCACATTTTTGAAGCATCTGAACAACCATCATATCGTCGACCACGATGGTTTTCGATACACCTGCAAAGTCTGCAACAAAGAGCTGAAAAGTAGCGACCAATTCAAGATTCATCAGTCATACCACGAGGAAGTCCGCAAGATATTTCCTTGCGATGAATGTAATTCTGTCCTGTCTTCCAAGAACACTTTCAGAACCCACAAACGTAGGATGCATTCGAACTTGGGCAAGAAAGTTTGTGACGTTTGTGGGAAAGCTTGTTCTGATATGGCGACCCACAGGCGGATCCACACGGGAGAAAGACCGTACAAATGTGATGTGTGCAGTGCCAGTTTCTATCATTTCAGCAACTTCAAAGGCCACCAGCTGATCCACACGAAGGAAAGACCGTACGTTTGCGAAATATGCGGGAAGACTTACAACAGTCGCAGTAATCTGACGAATCACATACACAGTCATCAAGTAGAGAAGAAAATTACCCAGACGAAACCCACGCCTAAAAGGAAAGAAGCGCCGAAAAGCGGCACTGACAGGAACAAGAAGGTTCAATGTGAATATTGCCGAAAAATGTTCAGCAAAAGTTTCATTAGCGTTCATATACGTACACAACACAAAGGCGAAAGACGGTACGCATGTAACATTTGCGATAAGAAATTTACCCAGTCGGGCTATTTGATAATACATAGAAGATTTCATACCGGCGAAAGACCTTATAAATGTGAGGTTTGCGATAAAGGTTTTGTTAATAAAGTGAGATTGAGGTTGCACAAGTGCGTGAGACCAAAAGATGTCGTTATTGTCAAAACGGAGATTCCTTGATATGTGACTGATGACTATCTGAGGCAAGACTAGGGATCAGGAGGTAGCGAACCGCAGTTCTGAATTGCCACTAGACAAATTATAGCTACTAAGATTAAAAATTGGATTAAATGTCATAATAAATCTTGCCATTTATCTCTTTGTTTTCATTTTTTCTGATTCCCGCTTATGTTGTGCATGTGACTTGAAAATAGCAAGGCGGCAAAAACAAATTCACTTGAATCTTCATACTTCTTCCCATTTATATAATATTTGATCGTGTTGGTTCAAAGTCGCCAGCGATAGAGAAACTAGGAATTTATTGTAAAGTTTCGATAAAGTGATTATCTATTTTCTCTTTCTTGACGTATGATAATAATGGTATAGAACAAGCTAATGAATTGAGCCTCTAAGTATGGGAAGACGTATTATGCGAAGTTAATCCAAGCTGTGTTAACGATCTTCTTATCTGCGTCGAGCCACTTGCAGCTTTACCATCTAATCAAAGTTGTCCCGGACTGGTCAGTTTAAACCAACGAGTTTAAACCGAATCTGTACTTTTTTTCCTAGATTGGTACAACCGAATGTGTCATACTTGTGAAGTTTATGTCAATTACTGTGTGTTTGACGGATGTTCATTTACGACGGAAAGTTTGAATGGTGATTTTTTTGCTATAGGAAAAAAATTGGGATCGGTGTGATAGCAGAGGCTGTAAACATCTCTTATGGATCGACTTAAGACATTTTGGTTGATGTTTTGGGTATGAAGCGCGGCGTACCAAAAGAACTAAATTTTTTGCAATGTAGTGCAAGGCGCACAAGAAATGAGCCAAAACCAAATAAAACACGTTGGTCGAAAATCATTATGGTGCTCATCGTTTTCTTTGATTATCTTGGTTTCGTACACCATGAATTTGTTCCAGAGGTGCAAAAGATTAATGAAGTATACTACTCTGATCGCTCAGTCATCGTATCCACCAGATTTGGCTCCCTGTGGCTTTTTTCTGTAACTCAAATATCCGCTCCGGAAACGCGCCACGATTCAGTTGACGTCAAAAAAAGATCTATATTAAAGTGCGCTAAAATGTTGTTCAACCGGTCCAGGTCAAATTTGATCAGATGGTACATGGTAACCAAACAACGCGACCAAATAATTATCTTTCCAACTCTTCAACCTGACACGTATGGCAAGGGGAAATACCTTGTATAATAATTTTATTATTGATTTTAGGTCAAACAAATCTGCTACTGATAGTTTGCATTGCAACGTATGCAGTGAGAAGTTCAAAAATGAACATTCGCTTCAGCTTCACAACTTCTCAAGTCATGTAGCTAACATGTTCAAATGCAATCTCTGTGATAGAGCTTTCCGTTTCAATAAAACTTTATCTCTTCATAAAGAAAGTGTCCATGGCAATAGCGACGCACTTTTCTGCCAACCGTGTAACAGGACCTTTACATTTATGAAGCATCTGGATACACACCATACCGTCGACCACGATGGTTTTAGATACACCTGCAGACACTGCCACAAAGAACTGAAAAGCAGGGACCAATTCAAAATTCATCAGTCATACCACGCCGAGATCCGCAAGATATTCCCTTGCGATGAATGTAAAGTGGTTCTGTCTTCCAAGAATACATTCAGGAATCACAAAAGGACACAGCATTCAAAGTTGGGCAAAAAAGTGTGTGACGTTTGCGGAAAAGCTTTCACGAATATTTCGGCTCACAAGCGGATCCACACAGGCGAAAGGCCCTACAAATGTGACGTGTGTACTGCGAGTTTTGCACATTTGAGCAATCTCAAAGATCACAAACTGATACACACGAAGGAAAAACCGTATGTTTGCGAAAAATGTGGGAAGTCTTTCAATAGTCGCAACAATCTAAAATGCCACATAAAAGTTCATTTAGGGTGGAGGAGGAACACCAAGAAGAAAATCGATTCCAAAGGGAAAATTGATGCGAAAAGCGAGACTGACAAGAAGAAAAAAGTCAAATGTGAACATTGCCAAAAATTTTTCAGCAAATGTTTTGTGCCCGTGCATATACGCACACAACACCAAGGCGAAAGACGCTACTCTTGTAAAATTTGCTATAAGACCTTCACCCAGTCTGCAAATTTGATAATACACACAAGATATCATACGGGCGAAAGGCCTTATAACTGTGCAGTGTGCTATAAAGGTTACGTTACTAAAGCGAAGCTGAGATTGCATAAGTGTTTAGGGCGAAACAACGTTGTAACTGTAAAAACGGAGATTAATTGATATGTGGCTGACTAATGATGATATTAAAAAAAAAAATTTTTACGACTTGCAGACATATAGAAAATATTGGAGTTTACTCAAGCGAGGTAGATTAATATATGGGGAGATACCTTGCATCATGTACATGTACATCTTGGCACGTAGACTGAGTGCGGTCGGTGAGTTTTATTTGTTAAACTGTGTGTTAAGTATACAACTTTTTTATCTGCATGATGGAAGAGTTTCACCAGGTAATAGCATCTAAAATCTACATCTTGGCTGTTATGTTATTACTCATCAATAAAACTATAAAAAAGTTGAAAAATATCGTTTTTATAACCGATGTTCAATTTATTTATCTTTTCTACCTCTAGGAATTTTTTTTAATATGCTTTTAATATGCCTGCTATTATATGTGCCTTTTATTTCACATTCAGTGATTAAAAAAATATGTTTCCTTCAAACCGTTAGATCAAGGTAATCCCTTCAAATAATCGTTAGATTCTGAATCAGTACAACAAGGAAATGAAGCTGAACCATCTGTATGAAAATATGCGCTCAAGTATTTCAAAATTGCGTTTTTTGCATTTTCAATAAGTTGCCACAGGCTTGCGTTACATCCGAATTGTCTATCTATTGAATGACTTCTTCTCTTAACATATCAGTGTTTATTTTTGAGAATCTGTAGGGGTCCCCCCTACCGGTAAACCGTTTTTCTTTCTACCATCACCATCATCATCCAATAGTTCCTCACAACGCTAGTAAATCCCCATTTAGCAACCTGGGCTCCCCAATATAATAATAACATATGAGGATAAAAGCCATGAGACTTTGGACTTTCTATATTATTTATTTCTCGTGATGTATATGTGTATTTTTCATTAGTTACATTAACCTGTTACCGTTTTTGTATTGTATTTATTTGTATTCGAAAAGTGGGTGTTATGTTTTTCAATAAATAACAACCTGTTTAACCAACCTGAATTTTAACCTATCATGGCCTGTTACATATAAAATGCTATGCAAGCAATGCCATAACGAATTTTATAAACGATTGATTTATTTTGTAATACTCTGTACTTAATATTCCCCCACTTCTGATATGACAATAAACTTGTGGTAAATTTTCATCGTATTTATTCAAATTGCATCTGAATTGGGAAGTGAGCAAATATTATTTCGATTTTGAATTTTTCCCTGTACATATCTAGTATAGTGAAATGACCTGACAGTTACTGACATAGAGGTGTACCTCTATATAAACATGATCAATCTGTTAGTTGCTTCTGTCAGATGATTCTATCACCTTTCATTATGCATTCTATCCAGACCTAAAAAACGATGAACGTAGCCAGTCATTCATGGATTGCTCATTGTTTGCACATTGAGAGATACTTCTTTCCTGTGGAATGTAACATTAGGATTCAAATAGTCTATTTTTCGTCAAACACATTGTTTAATGATAATCATCACATTCACGATACATTTTAACTCACCAGAAAGCACTGCGACAAAATGACAGTCGACTAAACGTTTCCGCGTCGGAACCTGCTGTGATTTTTGTGATTCTTTTTTATTTATTTGTTAATCCTCTTGCGAATAACAATTTATTGAAACAAAAAAACTGTGGTAGACAACTGTTACCACTGTATGATCCATTTAAAAAGAGTCTCTATATTGTTTTATAATCTCATTTTGATTTTAGGTCGATGAAGTCATCTATAGATATGTTGCCTTGCAACGTATGCACTGAGAAATTCAAAAACGAACATTCTCTTCAGCTACACAACTTCTTAAGACATGTAGCTAACGTGTTCAAATGTAATCTCTGTGATAAAGCTTTCCGCTTCAACAAAACCTTATCTCTTCATAAAGAAAGTGTCCATGGTAATAGCAATGTTCTTTCCTGCCAACCGTGCAACAGGAATTTTACATTTTTGAAGCATCTGGACACCCATCATATCGTCGACCACGATGGTTTTCGATACATCTGCAAAGTTTGCAACAAAGAGCTGAAAAGTCGAGACCATTTCAAAATTCATCAGTCATACCACGACGATTTTCGTAAGATATTCCCTTGTGACGAATGTGGCGTTGTTTTGGCTTCCAAACATTCGTTCAGAGGTCACAAACGTAGGCAGCATTCAAAGTTTGGCAGAAAAGTTTGTGATGTTTGCGGAAAAGCTTTCACGAACATGGCGCTTCATAAACGAATCCATACAGGAGAAAAACCGTACAAATGTGATGTTTGCAGCGCTAGGTTTGCACATTCAAGCAACCTCAAAGATCACAAACTGACACACACAAAGGAAAAACCCTTCGTTTGCGAAAAATGTGGGAAGTCTTTTACATGCCGCAATAATCTAAAATCTCACATAAAAGGTCATTTTGAGAGGAGGAAAGATATCAAGAACAAAATCGTTCCCACAAGCAAAAATAAGACGATCAGCGAAACTGAGAAGAACAAAAAAGTGAAATGTGAACAATGCCAAAAAATGTTCAGCAAATTTTTTATAGCCGTCCATATACGCACACAACACCAAGGCGAACGACGCTATTCTTGTAAAATTTGCTACAAGACGTTCACCCAATCTGCAAATTTGATAATACACACAAGATATCATACTGGCGAAAGGCCTTATAATTGTGCAGTGTGCTATAAAGGTTACGTTACCAAAGCGAAGCTGAGATTGCATAAGTGCGTTAGACCGTTTGATGTTGTAACTGTTAAAACAGAAGTTCCTTGATATATGGCTGACAACATTGGAGTACACTCAGAGTTATACTAGGAGATGAGCTCTTGTCCTTTTTGCCAGATATAAGATTTTCAGAATCACCAATCTTTGTATTAACGAAATATTAGATAATAAATGTGATATTCTTGGATACTTTCATAAATGAATATTTGTATAATGTCAATTATATCTTCATTTACCTAGTACTATTTTAGGGGATCGACTGTTTTTCATACAACTAGAATGTGCAATTTAGCATAATTATGGTGGATGCTGACATTTATTATCAAAATAATAATTTCGATACGGTAGTTTGTTTAGAAGATTGTTTTGTATTCGATGGTCCTGAATGCGAATATGACGATTAGAAAAGCGTCATCAAGTAAGCGCTCAGAGGCCCGCTAGGGGCAAAAAATTGAGGATTTGTGATCAGCGCCCCCCAGAAAAGTTTTTCTTTTTGAACCTAAAATTATTCCTTTGGATTTTTCGAACCCTTTTGATACCTATGTCGAGTCGGAAAACACTTTCACCTCATATTTTTGGACTCTATCCGATGTAAAATTTTCCACTTAATCTAATGGCGTTCTCAGATCTGCCCTACCACGATTCGTTCTCCGCGAAAAAATATTTTCTAAGTAAGCAATTGACACCAAATGAACATTACTAATTTGACAATTTTCCAGGGTCTTACTACTTAGTAACGTGTGTGACATCAAATATGTCATACCTGCGCCAAACACCATGGAAGACAAATGGCCTTGTGGCATCTGTGATGAAGTCTATCAAAGCCTTGCAAAGCTCAAAAAACATCACAGAGAAAACCACGAACCTGAGAATGAAAACCGATGCCATTTGTGCGAAGAGACGTTCAGAACACCTCGCCAACTTGCTATCCACAAAGAAAAAGTGCATCATACTGATTATAGATACTACTGCGACCCTTGCAAGAGATACTTCGATTGCCCGAGCAATCTGGATAAGCACATCATGATCCACCATAAAGGATTTCGTTATGAGTGCAGATTTTGCAAAAGGAATTTCAAAGATGTCCGACTCTATAGGCAGCACGTTGCAACTCATTCTAAGGATTATGTCGCTCCAGGATATCGTTGCGACCAGTGCGATAAAGTTATGCACACCAAAAGTGGACTAAGGAAGCATAAACTCGCGCATACCGGAGCCAACAAAACCTTATGCAATGTTTGTGGAAAGTCATTCCTATGCATAGCGGACCACAAGAAGATTCACACTGGCGAGAAACCGTTCAAATGCGAATATTGTGAAAAGAGGTTCAGGACTTCCAGTAATCTTACTATCCATAGGCGTGTTCATACCAAGGAAAGACCATACAGTTGCGATATTTGTGGTAAAACGTTCACCCAGCGATGGACGCTTGTCATTCATATGAGAAATCACAAAGGGGAAAAACCGTACGAATGTGAAAAATGTTCTAGGGCGTTTTTGACCCGAACTGTCATGAATAAACATGTATGTACGAAATCAGGGAAGCGGACGATGGAGAGGGGAAGTCCAGAAGAAATGTGATGTCATTAAAAAAGTATTTTTTTCATCAGGTATTAGCTGATTATATTCTCAACACTACCTAACCAAGCATAATGATGACAATAAGACAGACTAGACTAGAAAAGACTGATACTGATTTTACTGTTGAAAATCTGACAACACTGTGACGACCCTCTTCATTCGTATCACAAATCGTAGTAATCGGTTGGAAAAATTCAGAGAGAATTTAATTGATTTCGTTCCAGTGCTTATCTTTTTCTTCATTTAGTGGTGAAAATAGCAGTAATGTTATCCAACGTTTCATTTGAAATGGCAAAATTATCAAATATTTTATCCTTGTCATGTTTGTGACCCCGCTGTCAACCATTTGCGACAATGTTCCCCGCTCGTTCCCTTTTCCCACCTCGCCTAGAATCAGTATCATAGCTAGGGCAGGGTAACCAGACCAGGTGTTAGGGGCGCTAAAATCGTGGGGAAATCTCTTTAATAGGAATTTTTTTTTGCTATTCAGGTTTTTCTGGGGGAGTAAATGTCTAAAGGGGCGCAAATCACGGGAAAAATCGTATAGAAAAGCTGCCTGAAAACTGAAACATGTCTACAACGCCTGTAAAAAAGTTCAAAATATGTAAATATAAATAGTTAGTAGTAACTGTAAGTAGACTTGAAAATTGTATGTTTTATTTGGTATTTTGACCATTTAAATACTTGTAATTAACTAACTATTTTCATTTATTCATTTTAAATCACTTTTGAATTTAACTGATGTTTGAATTTACTTTTTGTATTCAATTAGTTTATAGTGTCGATAATAAACGAGTTATCTTCTATGAAAATTTGGTTTTATTTCAATGCAAATTTTCCACATTTTTTTGTCATAAATGCCATAAAAGTTAACCTTTGGGTCTATGAGCTTTTTGGGTTTATGACTCCTTACAACTAAAGTTGTATTATACTAATTTATATAGATTTAAATATCAAAAACTGTGGAAAATTTTAACCGGCTGAATACGGTATCTTCACCCTCTATAAAAAACGTGGGAAGTATAGAATGTCTAAAGACAATAATTAAAGAGTTACCACGATTTCATATTTTTGAATTAATTTTAGGAAACACACTATTGAAACAACTTGCCTGACATGTAACGAAGTTAAAACTGACGACAACCATCAGTGCTGGAGCAACCCCACTGTAACGGGTCTTCTGAAGTCCATCCGAAAAGAAGGATATCGGTTTTACTGTAAACCATGCAAAAAGAAGTTCTTCTCCAAGAAGCGATTAACCATACACAACAAAATCGAACATGAGGGACTCACTTATAAATGTCAACATTGTCCCAAAGCTTTCCAGGATAAAGACACTCTCAATGAGCATGTTTCTGCCCATCAGACAGAGAAACCTAGACTGATGTCTTGTAGTGTCTCTAAAAATGTGTTTTCGACCTGTGTGAAGCATTGTAAAGATAAAACGCATAATAATAAACAGTGACATTCGATTGTGTTTTGACCAGTGGTATTTACATGGAAAGTTTAGTTGATATTGTCTCAAAATAATCATTTTGCGGCTTTTCTGGAAAATAGCTTGGGATTGCCTAAGAAATTTTTTTTTCAGTTTATTATCCAGTTCACTATCTATTTAAGGTAGGTTGATGCTATCTAAACTAGAGTTAGTTTGATTAACGTAGTATTGTTGTATGATAGTCTTTAGAAAGGCACGGAGTTGAGTGACAAGACCTTCGAATTCCCTGCTAGGTGGATTTTGTCGAATTCGGAAGAGATGATTTGCATAGTATTTGCTTGAATATTTTCTACTCACGGGGGAAAAATGTGGAGTCTTATCTATGGTTTTTCTTTATTGGGTGGGGAGGGGGGGGGGTGGGTTTTGACTAAAAGAGGTTTATACTGGAAGTGTGGGGGAAATCGGAGCAAATCAGGACAATGCTAGTGTAGCCAGGTTTATCGATCATTTTTTCTGCCCATGTGAATGAGATATTTAGGTTGGCCATACTTGTTTACTCTTTAGCTGACGGTTGTATTTAAGACAATAACGAGATGTTGAGTTGTGGTTATTATTTTCACAGTAAATGAAATAAACCTCACAGTTTCCACAATATTATGTTTTTTCCATATCGCAGTTCCTACATTTTTTATTCTTGCGTTCACTCGCTAAGCATCCATATCTGAAAGCATTGCATGAAGTCAGTAATGGATGCCCCGTTATAATCTGATGAAGAATATGCTATCAGATGTCATTATTAACTATTCTAGTCATACTTGTACTTTTTCACGCTTGACTTAATAGTTAATTCGAGATTTTATTCGTCCAAAGAAGTATCCACCCCACAAACTAGCCTCCGGTGGTTGGCGAGGTAATTTAGGACATACGCAGGTAAATTATAATTTACAAAAATGATATTCTACCAGATTATTCGCAGTTATCGCTGAATCGAGTTCAATCTTTACGCGATTTCTGCCAACAATATTGATTTCTATTATATTTCTTAAGCCCAAGCAATTCATCTCCCAATTTCATTAGATGTAATCTTCCGATGTACATAGCGATGCTCTATAAAAATAAAATTCGGACCTGTGTGATTCAGCCTAAATTCTTAAATGCTATTACTATTATTTTGTTGACAAAGCTGACATATTTTGTGTATTAAATTTTACCTAGTTTTTTGTTAATGTTATATCCGTTGCCTGTAGATTGAGAGTTATCAGAATTATGTGAGTCGTTATCCACAAAAAGTATAACGACTGTTTTTTGCCGCCGCCGTTGTTTTGGCCATCAGACACTTTTTGTAAACAGTGCCGGGGCAAAAAACGTCACTCTAGCCAGTTGATATAAAAAAGTAATGTCTTACTTACAGTATTTCATCAGAATATTATTACGCACTATAACCGACTAACTGAGCGCAAAGAGAATATGTACGAACACCTCGAGTGTTAGATTGAGACTGACCAGACTCATTCAGGTTTCGTCATTTGGAATTGACACCATAAATAAAACACCTGATTGAGTGTATTTTCCAAAAAATTATGAATCTTTACTGTAGTTTTGGAAAATATAGTTTCACTATAGTTCAAGCAAGCAATTTTATATTTCAAATCAATAGAATTACGGGGTGTCCAAACAAAGGCGTTTCAAGACCTCAGTTTTGGGGGGGGGGGGGGGGTAAAAGGGTTTATGCTTTATGTCCACTTTATTTTGGACACTCTATATATTTAATTGATCCTATACGCATACCGGTTGGTGGTGTAACTTTTCTAACGTTTCGGCTATTTCTACAGCCTTTATCAAAGTGCGTTGTCGCCACAAGTAGAGAACTAATACAATGCTGTGCATAGGTATTGTTGTTTCAGGTAATCATGTGATAGCAATATATTAGCGACAAGTGGAGCAGAATATTAACGTCTTAGGAAGTCACAATGGGAAAGGGTTTGCATCCCTAATAGTAACTGAGTCAGACATTAATGGACAGCGGCCCTTGAGATATGTTGGAATCTGAATCGCATTTTAACACAACTTATTTTTAGAGTATTCGCGTCGGAAGATGAGATGGTATGTCTTGAATGCCGAAAAGTGTTCAAAAGTCGACGGCATTTGTACTGGCATACCAAACAGGTGCATCATCGTCACAATCCCGTCCCTGTGCTGTGCAAAATATGCCAAATGTCTTTCGAAAGCAGGATCTTGTTGAGGGACCACGTGGAGGTGGCTCATATGGACGATCAAGGCAAATACAAGTGCGACTTGTGCGGCAAAGTCTGTACCGAGCTCATGAAGTTACGGCACCACATTGACAGGTTTGATATTTATCCTGCGTTTTTGTACTTTCTTGTTTCGTACACTCCAAACTCGCCTAGAAGAGTTCCATCAAAAACTGAAGATAAATGTGATAATAGATCAGCCACCCTGATTCACTATTCTAGACTGTGGAGTTTCTCTGTGAGCTCAGGCGCATCCACCAGATGTAGAATATTCGGGGAAGTGATCGAAACATGAAAGTTCCATACCGCTGTACAAACACGACTTATTCCCATACATAAATTAACAGGTTCCATCAAAAGATCAGAAAACATATCTGCGAAGAGTGTAATAGAGGCTTCAACTGGAACAAAGACCTCGAGGAGCACAACAAAGTAGAACATGGTGGCTTCCGTTATACCTGCGAGTATTGCGAGAAAGAATTCAAGAACAAGTACAGCTTCCGAGCACACGTGGAGCAACATCAGGCTCCCAAAGAATTTGTCTGCAATGTATGCAATAGAGTACTCGCTTCTCGCGCATCGCTTCACACTCACAGATTGGTTCATCGGGATGAGCTCGACATATGCAACGTTTGTGGGAAGGCGGTGAAGTGCATGAAGTCTCATTTGCTAACTCACTCTGGTAAGATTATACTCCGGGTGGTTTTATTAACGATTAGACTACACTACTCTAGTGGTATATGGATTTTGAGTGGATATATGAGATGGGCATTAGAAAAATTTGGAAAGGGTCGATTATTGAATAAAATATACAAGGTATCGAAAAAAGTGGCATCCTGTAAGGGGATGCCCATTGGCAACTTACGAAGTCAAAGGTCCTAACACCTGGACAGCCTTTAAGTTTCAACGGATGTCCCTTACGACATCTGTCAACAAGGTTGAAGTGATTTACAGCGACATCACTTGTTCTCTGTAAACACTATTTACGATGATACATCACATGATGATATGCTCTCCACTATGCATCAGACCTGCTAGACATCGTAAATAGTGTTTACGAAGAACAAGGGATGTCGCTGTAAATAAGTTCACCTTTTTTGACAGATTGCATAAGAGACATCTGTTGCCGCTTCTGGACTGCAGTCCAGGTGTTACGACGTTTGACTTCGAAAGTGGCCAATGGGCGTCCCCATAGAGTGCGATACTTGGAGATGAGTTGATGTTGCTATCACACCCTCGACTGGGTTACGTATATACCATTCGATTGCTCTCTACAGTTAGACCATTAGGCTATACTGACGAGTCTAGGCTAAAGACGAAACATGCATATCTATAGCAGGTCGTATAGTGGAGAGCATACATTTCCAATTGATCGTCAAGCAATCTTATTCCGTAGAAGAAAAACAGCACGAGTGCGGGTTCTGCAACAAGAAGTTCGCCTGGCGGACTAGCCTGGTGGTGCACATGCGAATTCACACTGGCGAAAAACCATACTCGTGCGAATACTGCAATAAGACGTTCGCACAGCGACCCGCCATCATCGCACACACCAGACACCACACTGGAGAGCGGCCCTACAAGTGCCAGGTGTGCCAAAAGCACTTCGTCACCAGCACGGTACGCAAAGGGCACAAATGTAAAGGACCCAGCGAATAGACGAGGAAAATAAAAGGACAGTGTGCTGAATGAATCAAGTGCACTGTTTTCAAGTTTCAAAATTTTTTAATTATAATTTCAGTCCCTCGTACGGATTGCAGTGGAATTCGATGAGACTGGGAATAGAAGAATATATTTGCTTGAATAAATGTATATAACATGGAACATGGTTTGGATAATTACAGATACATGAATTCAATCTAAATAACCGAAGAACCAGTTAACAATTACAATAAGAACAATTAGCCAATTAATTCGAAATAATTTGATATTCGACTTGTTTTAGATATACTGTTTCAGTCTGAATTCAACCATTATCACACTGTAGTTATGTACATTATATATTATATTTTACATCATATTCTCTTATTAGTGTTTTATTTTCCCTCTTTTTCACATATATACGTTTTTTTAATCGTTGGGTGAAGTACAGATTGCCCTTGGAAAAGTTATTTTTTTGAGCCTACACACATAAAGAGCAGCGAATAATTTATTCAATAAATAAAAATGATGTTGGATCCGGTAATGATCCTTGCGGTACCCCATATTTGGTGGATGTGTAAATGCCAGTGGTCTTGGATGTATTAGTAAAACACTTGATAGACGCGATTGAGAAAGTCAAGAATACGTTCAGTTGGCGTCAAAAACAATGAAAATACTACGATAATGATGAAAAAAATGGTAATGAAAACAGTTGAAAAAGGGAGATATTGGTGACAAATAAAACATAAGACAAATGTATCACTTTTAATTCCTTCTACCTTAGATAAACTCAAGTAAATGGACTGATATACATTCTTTATAACGCTATTGATCATTATACTAATTTATTTATCAGCGCTTATTTCTAGGACCAGCCGATCAAAGGAAAAAGCAATCTGTCCATTGTGCTCAAAGTCCTACAAAACCTTGGAGAAGATGCGGCGTCACAAACGAAGAATCCACGAGTCATCCGCAGACGATTTCCGTTGTGACATGTGCCCTAAAGTATTCAGTCACAAATACAAGCTGTCATCGCACAAGTACATCGTCCATAAAAACAAAGACCGATACAAATGCGATATGTGTAGTAGCACCTTTTCTCTAGCGTTTCACTTAAAGACACACAAGGAACGATTCCACGAGAACAGTCACAGATTTTATTGTGAACAGTGCAGAAAGGGCTTCCAAAATCAGAAAGTACTCAACGACCATCACAGAATAGAACATGGCGGATTTAGACACGAGTGTGAATACTGCGGCAAAGCTTTCAAGAACCTCGCTTATTTCAAGCTACATATCGCTACCCATTCGGAAGACTATGTACCGATCAAGTTCCCTTGTCCTTCTTGCGATAAGGTGTTCTCGACGAGGCAAGCACTAACAGTCCACAGAAGATCGCATAGAGGTAATCACAAGACTGTCTGCGATATCTGCGGTAAAGCAGTGACTAGTTTAAGACGCCATCTACAGGTGCACAATGGCGAGAAACCTCACCAATGCGAGTTTTGCGAGAAGGCGTTCGCCAGCATCAGCAATTTAAGTGTGCATAGGAGGACGCATACCAAAGAGAAACCGTACGTTTGTGACACGTGCAGCAAAGGTTTTGGACAACGTTCTACGCTTATTGTGCATATGAGATATCACACTGGAGATAAACCTTTCAAATGCGATATTTGCTTCAAGAAGTTTGTCACGAAGACCTTGTTGAAGGATCACAAGTGCAGGGGACCAGATGGATGAACTTGAAACACCATTGGTGGAGAGTTGAAAAATTGCGCTTGTTGGATAAAGATGGGCAAACTTGAAGTTAGTAATGGTTGACTTGTGTGTGAAATCGGTAGGGCAAGTTTATCGTGGTAATATAATTATTTGGGTATGATGATATTGAAGTTTTATATTCAACATTCCCATCTCCAACTCATCTCAAAGTGTCGCCATCCATGGGGACGCCCATTGGCAACTTACGAAGTCAAAGGTTCTGACACCTGGTCTGCCTTGAAGATGTCTCTTGCGATATATGTCAATAAGGGTGAACTGATTTACAGCGACATCCCTTGTTTTCCGTAAACACAGAAGCTGACAACTGATGCATAGTGGGGAGCATACAGTTAATATCATCATGTTCGTTTCAATGCTGGTTATCAGGGTCAGCCAAAAGGGCCAAAGGTTCCGTATCCCCACCAAGACTACCACTACTACTATATTGCCATTATATATCTCTTAGACTAATGCTTATTTATTTTTTTAGGCGGGAAATAGATGTTAAATTCAACCCCTTAGTGAGCTGCACAGTCTGTTCCAAAGTGTATCCCAATGTAAGGAAAATGCAAAAACACCGATCTGCCGTACATAACGCAATCAAAGGAGATTTCCCTTGCGAAGTGTGCGGTAAAATATTCACGTACAAAGCAACTATGAGGGCACACATTAACAATCATCACAAGAACCAGTCAAGGTATACTTGCGATATTTGCGGGAAAGGCTTCCCTGTGCCATCTATTCTGTCAAATCACATCAAGTCCTCCCACGAGTACCATAAGAAAATACCACAGTTCTTCTGCAGCAAATGCAACAAGTCATACATTCACGCATGCCAGCTGAAACAGCATACCGAGGCCATACACGAAGGGATACGCTACGTGTGTTCCAAATGCGGCAAGGCTTACAAACATATATCTGTCTACAAGAGACATGTTGCTACCCATTCCAAAGATTTTGAGCGCAAGTTCCGGTGTTCCCATTGCGATATGCGTTTCTCGGCGAAAAGAGGTCTCAAGGGCCACGTCGCTAGAATTCACTCGGAGTTTAAGGGAACGGTATGTAGTTATTGCGGGAAGCTGGTGAAGACCCTCAAAGGACACCTCAGAATTCATACAGGCGAAAAGCCGTACCAATGCGAATACTGCGACAAATCATTCGGGAAATTATCCAGTTTGAAGGACCACGAGCGTGTCCATACGAAAGAGAGGCCCTTTGGATGTAAAATCTGCCACAAGTCGTTCACCCAGAAAAATACGCTGACTGTGCATATGCGAGGACATACTGGAGAGAGGCCATTCCGATGCCAAGTCTGTTCCAAAGGTTTTATTACCAGTGCAGCGCTAAGGAAGCACAGCTGCAAGGGACCTCACAACCCAACCTAGCTATTAGGGCCAAAGTTCGTCTGCAACATATGCAATGAGTCATACATGGAAGCTTTTCATATAAAGCAACACAAGGCTACACACGAAGCCATACGTCACGTGTATTCAAAATGCCGCAAGGCTTACAAACGTAAATCTGTCTACAAAAAAGGCCTAATTTACTCTTAAAAATGGTGACAGACTGCAATTATATTTTTGGAAAGTGAACGACTGCAATTTTTTTCGTTGAAACCTATATTAAATGAAAAAATCGCCAGAATATCATTCTGCACACTTATATGTCACTTTTACAAATGTCATTCGAAATTAGGTTTGTCAACACCACTGATAAACCTATAAAAATACTAAAATCTGCACTATCATCCATTTTTTTTAATGTTTTTGATAACCAACTCAAACCATTGCTTCTTATGAACTTCATTTGACATCTGTCATGTTGAAGTCTGATGCATTTCAGTCGCTGTATACAAAGCGCTAGGAAAAGCTGCTGGAAATGTCATTCGCCGAAACTGGGTAAAGCACAAGCCTACAGTTTATATCTGGTAATACCTCTCAAATATATTCGTAATCGAATACTTTTTCATGAGATTTTTTTTTCAGAAAAATGAAAATGAACAAGACAGTGCCTTGCACAGTTTGCCTCAAGCCGTTTCGTACCAAAAGGACAATGTACAACCATCGTTCTTCAATGCATAACGCTATCAAAGGCGAGTATCCTTGTGACAAGTGCAGTAAGATTTTCCCCTACGAAAAGGCTCTGCAGATGCACCTGAGGCGGTTCCACAAGGACAAAGATAAGTACAAATGCGAGCTGTGTAGTCGAGGTTTCTCAGCGCCATGTTACCTTACAGAACATGTCCATAGAGTGCACCAGAATGTCTACAAGTTCGTCTGCAATATCTGCAAAAAAGGGTTCATCCAATTGAAAAATCTTAAAGACCACGAGAAAGTAGAACACGAGGGTTTTCGGTATACTTGCCACCAGTGCACAAAGTCTTACAAGCAAAAATTTAGTTATAAACTGCATATGAAAACGCACAAGAAAGACTTCATACAAGAAGAGTACCCATGTGAACACTGCTCTTCCATCTTTACCTCAAAGTGTCAATTGGCAATCCATATTAAAAGGAGACACTCTGAATGGAATGGTACCCCTTGCATCCACTGTGGCAAGCTAGTAAAAGACATGAAAAGACATCTCAGGATCCACACCGGTGAAAGACCATATCAATGTCCACATTGTGACAAGTCCTTCGCCAGTCGAGGTGGCAGGAAGAATCATGTGAGGGTGCATACCAAAGAGAGGCCTTACAATTGCGATATTTGTGATAAAAGCTTCACGCAGCGTAGTACCTTGGTGATACATATGAGGTACCATACTGGAGAGAGGCCTTACAGCTGTCATATATGCCTTAGGAAGTTCGTTACGAATACTTTCCTCAAAGATCATCGATGTAAGACACGTGATGGATATGTTGGTGAGATTTGTACTTAGAGTAAAGTATCTATTATTGTTATATAATGAATCGAAATAAATAATTCGTCTCTCCTTCAGACTATTATTTCCGACCAAATGGCATACATTGACTGACACTGTTCAGCAGATTCTGGGCATCTTTTTCCATTTGTTTCAACATTATAATTTTTTTAGACAAATGGTAAGGATCGAGGTAGTATCTTGCACCGTTTGCTTCAGAACGTTTCGTACCAAAAAACTGATGTACAACCATCGCTCCACAATGCATAATGCAAAAGTCAAAGGCGATTATCCTTGCGAGAAATGCGGGAACATTCTGATTGGAATGGTACGGCCTGTGTATACTGCGGCAAGTTAGTTAAAGAGATGAAAAATCATTTGAGAACTCATACTGGCGAAAAACCGTATCCATGTCCAGAATGTGAGAAGTCTTTTGCTACTCTCGATGCCAAAAAAAATCATTTGAGGGTGCACACCAAAGAGAGGCCTTATACATGCAAAATTTGTAGTAAGAGCTTCACGCAGAGTAGTACCTTGGTGGTACACATGAGGTACCATACTGGAGAGAGGCCTTACAGCTGTCATATATGCCTTAAGCAGTTCATTACTAAAACTTTACTCAGAGATCATCGATGTAAGACGATTGATGTTTGATGTTTGGAGGATATTTGTACTCAATAGAGCGGGGTCTTGCATCATTGTTATGTAGGATAGAAATAAAGATTTGGCTTTTGTTGAGACTCTTATTTGAAACGTAATGTTTCGATGTTATTCTAAGGTTCGAAGCATCAGGTAATAACCACCTTATCCGTTTTTAGTACAGTCCTAATAGATGTTTCTGTACTACTTTTCATAGGATCTTCTCTTATATTGATGTCAATCATACTCAGTAGCTAGTTTAAATGACACAACATTTTCTTCTATCAATTTGTGCTTGGAGATGATCTCAACAGACTGTTTGTTTTAGAAAAAGCTCAAAACCAGAAGTCCCTTGCACCGTATGTTCTAAGTTATATCGTTCTAAGAAGATCATGGAAGAGCACAGACGTATGAGGCACAACATAGTACAAGGAGATCACACATGCGACATATGTGGAAAGACCTTCTCTAAAAGGAAATCTCTTCATTCACATGTGAGCAAAGTGCACATCAACAGAAACAAACACAAATGCGATCTTTGCGACAAAGGATTTTCGATGCCATCCCATCTTCAAGAGCACAAACTCAGGGTTCATGAAAATGTTTATAGATACTCATGCGATGTCTGTAAGAAAGGTTTCAGCCACCCAAAGGAACTGAACAATCATAAAAAGACTCAGCATGAAGGTGTAAGATTCGAATGTACTGACTGTGGGAAGATTTATAAAACACAGAGTATCTATAACCAGCACATAGCTACTCACGACGAAGACTTTTCTCAGGAAAAACATCGTTGCGACCAATGTGAAGCAGTCCTCACCACAAGGAGGGGTTTGATGAAGCACATTGAACGCCATCACTCTGGATGGACTGGAACTCCATGCAACTACTGTGGGAAATTGGTGAAAGAGCTGGAAGCACATTTGAGGATCCATACCGGGGAAAAGCCTTACCAATGTACTTTCTGCGGCAGGTGTTTCGCAAGTCGGGGGTCTCTGAGAACCCACCAAATGCTTCATACGAAAGAAAAGAGGTACTCTTGTGGAGTGTGCCAAAAAGCGTTCACCCAGCGCACACCCATGGTGGTCCACATGAGGTCTCATACAGGAGAACGGCCATACCAGTGTGAGTTCTGTTCGAAGAGGTTTGTTACTAGCTCTAAGTTGCAGAGGCATAAGAAGAACAGTTGTCAAGGACCAACCGGTTAAATTGAAGCTGCCTCATCTTGCTGGTGAAAAGGATTTATGTACGATGTTGAAACGATATGCATGAACAGGCATATGTGGACGTATAGGGGTGCAAAAAACATGTTCAGGGTGTTATAAATCTTCTGCAAGTCATGATAGTACAAGAAATCACTTGTGGGAGCATACTATAAAGAAACCTTATACATGAGACATTTCATGAAGAGTGAGATAGATATACATAGAAAGAGAGAGAGAGAAAGTTGTAATGGATGGCTTGATCAATTTGTTACCAAAACTTTGCTCAAGAATCATTGATATAAGATATTTGATGAATATGTATGCGAGATTTGTAGAGATTTTTTTTAGATGGAATTGAAATAAATTTTTTTTCGATGATATTCTTTATTTCAAGCTCATATTTGACTGCTGCCTGGTTTGTTTGCAGTTCTCAGTTGAAGAGAAACATAAAAATGGCTGTAAATGTCCAAATCATTAAATTTTTAATTAAATGGTACTGAAATAAATATTCATTTTTTTATATCACTTTATTTTAAGTGGATTTCTAACGCTAGGGGGTAGGGGGGAGTTACTTGGCGTAATAGTGATAACAATTCAATGACAGAGTGGAACATAGATGTTTCCTCTTTAGCCTAGACTTGTCAGGCTTGGAACAGCTTGGACACTGCCTAATAGCAGCATACGTGATTCCTACGACATCTATCAACAATTTGTGCTAATATAATTTTCTAAAAGTATTGCTTTATTAGGATAATGAATTGACTATTCTCTTTTCAGGTTATTTGATATTTATTCGCCTTCCATCGAAGAAATCAAGAAGGCTTTATTCAACAAATACAAAAAACTGTTTACTTGTGAGCTCTGTAAAGAGTCATTCACGCAGGAATTAAAGTTGGGACAACATTGTGTTCGGGAACACGGTAGGTACTCGTAATAAGTGGATCTATAGATTGGCAGACCTTTTGCCGGGCAAAGTTCAATTGTCTGAGTAGAATAATCATAAATAAGATAGTTATTAGCTGTCTTTTGTCGGATGGACTGGTTACACATGTTCTGTAATCGTCCAGTTGCAATGCTCCGGTCTTTTTTTGTGAGATTATATTAGTATTTATATTGCAGGTATTCGATTTCAGTGCAGCATATGCGATAAGACGTTTGCATATAAGCATTACGTTTCGAGACATGAACAGAGTGAGCATTTCAAAAACTTTACATATCATTGCAAACCTTGCGACAAAGGCTTTTGGTGCGAGAGTAAACTTAAAAAGCATAACGCGGTTCAACATGATGGAAAGAGGTTAGTAAACATTTTTATAAGTCAGATTCACTATTGAAATTTGTATATCTGCTTCTGATTTCCATTATCTTATCAAAATTCTGAAGACAAATTTATATGAACTTCACGAGTACTGAGTCAGTCGATCTAATTCTATTTTTTTGTACTTCATTTTCCATTTCAGGTTTTTATGTGAGATCTGTAGCAAAACCTTTAAGAGTGAGGAACATTTCAAGATTCATTTAAAAGTTCACGACGAGTCGTTCAAGCGTGAAGAGTATAAGTGCGAAGAATGCGGTAAGGTTTATACTGCCATCCAGTCTTTCAACTTCCACAAACGTAAACATGCCGGCAACATCGCAAGTATTTGCAATGTGTGTGGAAAGAAGGTGACGTGCATCTCAAAACATATGCGGCTGCACACTGGAGAAAAGCCCTACAGGTAATAGGCGTCATTTTTTTAGTCCTTCCTTGAGGCTTCTTTGAGGTTTAAGTAACGTACAAAAACTTATCCGGTTTTAACCTTTCAGTTGCGAATTTTGTACAAAGACCTTTACAGACTACAGCGGTTTAAAAAATCATAGACGGGTACACACCAGGGAAAAACCATACAAATGCACGGAATGTGACAAATGCTTCACCCAAGCAAACACTTTGAGAATACACCTACGTTATCACAGAGACGAGAGGCCCTTCCAATGTGATATTTGTTCCAAGAAATACGTTACCAAAACGCTCCTGAAAGGACATAAATGTGGCGGACCTCCAAAGGGCAAGACTTGAGTTATCTATATCGACAGTTATACCCATTCATACAATTGGGATGTGACATGAATTGTAGCTCACATCAGTGAAAGCTGCCATTTTAATAATATTCGTTCTCTAATAAAATCTGTCTATCCCAACTGACTTTTATTCTTTGTCGTTTTTGATTTACTACCTTCAATCGTCTTCAGGTGAACTCCTCTGGCTGGCATGTCGTTCGTGTGGCTAGTTCTGATTGATTCGGACGGCGTTCCGGATAACTGACGTAGTTTTCTAATAATGGGGTGTTAGGTGGCTACTTCGTGTGTATAAACTACCACGTTTATAGCAAACCTAGCGTAGAACAAATATGGCAGCAACTCATAAGAAAACTGAAGAAACTACAGCTGGACCTAACGAAGTTGAACACGAAGGTGACACGAAATAACCACGTTAGCAGAAGTAATGTCATTTACACCGTCCGAGGAGTGATACTATCCTACAAATATGTTTTCATTGTCTGATGTACTGGAACAAATACCAAATAGGAAAACATTAAATTTTTCAATCGAAAAATGCAATTAAATTGATAAAGGTGCGTAAAGATGCCAATGAGCAACTCCACCTTGGGCGACACTTGATGAATGTTACCAAATGTCATTTCTAGTCTTTTTCGAATTCGGACTTTGGTCGATTTTTTTTATGTGAGAAATACCGCTTCTCTTCAATGTTCTACTCTATTTGGTGGAAAATTTCCTGTTGAATCCAATGGTGTGATTAGATTTGCTCTATGACGCGTCATCCCGTTCTCAGGAAAACATATCGCGCGTGTGTCGATCTATGAAGGAAGCCAGAGGATACGTTTGAACAGTTAATTTATTGAAGCTTGATGGATTCATATGCTTGAGTTATTTCAAAAACTTACAAATCTTGTCTTCATGTTCTATGTTTTCAGATTATCTTTCGACAAAACATGCTGCGGTATAGTATTTCAGAGCAGAACAACGCTATGGAGACACAAGAAAAAACATGACAAAGAAAAACGAACCTGCGGAGTCTGCGGGAAAATAGTGTTTGGTGAATATTCCTTAAAAAATCACATTTACATAACGCACAACTTCAAAACACACGTCTGCGAGATATGCAAGAAATCTTTCCGTTGGCATTCAAAGCTGAAAGAACATATCAAGTTCCGACACTACAACGAACACAAGCCCCATCAATGTGGATTATGTTTGAAGGAGTTCGAGAACAGAACCCATTTGGCTGAACATACCAGAGTTGTACATGAAGGCTTCCGATACACTTGCTCTGTTTGTCAAAAGACCTTGAAATCCAAGTCCCACTTTAGGTCCCACCTCAAAACCCATGAGGAAAACTATGTGGAGGAACAATACACATGCAAAGTGTGTACAGCTGTTCTAAAAACTGTTCAGGGCTACAACCATCACATGAGAACTCACGAGAATAAGACTCAAGGAGTTTGTGATGTTTGCGGTAAGGTTATGAACAAGAGTTTTTTGAAAATGCATATGAGGATACACACTGGAGAGAAGCCTTTTGACTGCGGGGCTTGTGGTAAAGGATTCGCTACAAAGGTGGCTTTGAAGACTCACAGCAGGACGCATACCAACGAAAAGCCTTATCAGTGCAACATATGCAACTCTAAATTCACTCAGAAGGGAACGTTGAATGTACATATGAGGTATCATACTGGAGAAAGGCCATACGCTTGCAGTTGTTGTAGCAAAACGTTCGTCACCAAAACTGCGATGAAACGACATAATTGTAAAGGAAGTTAGACTTTACAATGTTATTTGAATCTTACAAATAAAGTTCTATATATTTACGCTTGTATTTTCTTTTGAAATGTCCTCTGAAAGTGGATGATCTTACAGAAAATATATTAGCCATTAACTGCGATGGTTTCGTCATATTTACTCTATTTGTCAAAAAAAAGAAATCATAATTGAAACCTCTTTGCCAGTTACAGATCAAGACTTAGTGGCAGAAGTTTTCCTTGGTAAGTTCTGGAACAAATTTTGTATGATTGTTGTTTATTATGTAAGGAGTTTTGATTAACAATGTATCGACACAATTGTGGAATGAGTATCTACGAATGGAGTTCAGTTTAACGCAAAGAAGACTCAGCCAACAACATGGACAAAGAGGTCGCATGCTGGTCTGCCAGCCCTGGACATGGAGAGAAGTCCAAAACTTGAATCATCTCCCATGTTGATGCGCTCCGGAGCTCTCCATAGAGCTTCTAACAAAATCCTGAAGCGAGCAATACGTCTAGTGGATGCGCCTGTCCTTACAAAGGACCTCCACAGTCTAGAACATAGAAGGAGGGTGGCTGATGTGCAATGAGACAACCACAAGCTACCCAAAAAATACAATTAGGTAATTTGAACTTCCCTTTCGGAAATTGATAATCTAATATTTCAGGTCAACGAACTTCTTGGGAAAGTATATCAGCTGTTGCGGCAAATTATTCAAAACCGCAAGCATTTCGAAACACAGAAAAACTCACGAAAACCAAAAAGGTCCTTGCGAAGAATGTGGGCAAATTCTACCCGCTGATCGACTCAATGTACACATGCATAAAATTCACAAACGTTCCACTCACATCTGTGCGGTTTGCCAGAAATCGTTCAGTTTGCATTGTGAGCTAAAAACGCACATCGAGTTCAGTCACATCAATGTGGAAAAACCACACCAATGTAAGTTGTGCACCAAAGACTTCGAGAGGAAAGACAGTTTAGCTGAACATGTCAAAGTTATTCATGAAGGCTTTAGATACAACTGTGCTGATTGTGGGAAGGTCATGAAGTCTCGAACCCACGCTATCGAACATGCCAAGATACATGGAAAAAATTATGCTAAGAAAATATTTAAATGTGAGCTGTGTGAGGCTAGCATGGGGACGAAACATGGCTATAAGAAGCACATGAGGACACATGACAACAAAAACCAATTCGTTTGCGAGGCCTGCGGGAAAACCTTCTCAGGAAAATCCAACCTCACCGTTCATATGCGTAAACACACTGGAGAAAAACCGTTCGAATGTGAGACTTGTGGAAAAGGCTTCCCCACTAAGTTGAATATGCAAAATCATCACAGGACACACACTAAAGAGAAGCCTTTTCAATGTACTATCTGCAGTACTAGTTTCACCCAAAAGGGAACCCTCAAGGTGCACATGCGGTACCATACTGGAGAAAGGCCTCACTCGTGTCATTGTTGCAACAAAAAGTTCGTTACGAAGACTGCTTTGAGAGGACATAACTGCAAAGGAATTTTATGATTGTATATGTACGGTTAACCTTTTTAATAAAATATATTGGTACGTATTTTAAGTTTTAATCGTGATGAATACATATATACAATATAGTTGGGAAAGCTGCAATTAAGTAGCAAAGTGTACTCTTTGCACTAGCTCCCTATGCATCCAAATTTGGGGACCCAGTGGTTCAGAATGGACAGGTAGATATACGAACAAATAGTAGAAAACAATTGTAGCTCAAAATTAATTATCTTAATATCTTAAAGCATGAAAGATCTTGAAAACGAAGAAAAAGAAAAAATGGTTTAATAGAACAATAGCTAGACAGGATAAAGAGAATACTAGCTTTAAGAACTCTTGTTTTGTATTCATGACTGGATCTAGTTAACAAGATAAAAAAGAGAGCGGAAGGTATAGATTCCGAATTTTGGAAAAGTAAAAACCTTTTGTGGAAATTTTTACTGTCAAGATATTTTCATATGCTTCAAAGTAGTACAACATTAAATAATTTTGTACAAAAACTGGGAATTGCGGCTCAATTTGTTCATTGGGCCGTGTGTGACTGTCATCACTATATAGATATTACTAAATTATTACGTTTTAGATCAACCAACAACAAATCTCAAACCCACAGAACCTGTTGCGGCGAAGTCTTCAAAAGCGCATCAACCAACAACAAATCTCAAACCCACAGAACCTGTTGCGGCGAAGTCTTCAAAAGCGCATCGTCTTTGTGCAGACACAGACAGAACCACAACAAAATGGAGCGTCTTTGTCAGATATGCGGAAAGACTTTCATCGGCGAACACTCACTGAAGAGTCACATGGCCTGCGTTCACACAAAACCTCACGTTTGCGAGATCTGTAAAAAGGCCTTCAGGTTGTACTCAGAACTCAAGGTGCACATTAGATACATTCACTTCAACCAACCGAGACCTCATCAATGCAAGCTTTGCGATAAAAGTTTCGACAAGAACACCCATCTGGTCGAGCACGTTAAGGTAGTCCACGAAGGACTGCGTTACACTTGTGACACTTGCGGTAAAACTATGAAATACAAGACACACTATAGAGAACATATCAAAACCCATAAAGATGACTACGTGGAGAAGAAGTACGAATGCAAAATATGCCAAGCTGTGCTGAAAACGTCACATGGCTTCAGCCACCACATGGCTAGGAGCCACTACAACAAGACCCAGGTGGTTTGTGACGTGTGCGGTCAGAAGCTATCTGACAACGCCTCGCTAACCATTCACATGAGGAGACACAACAATGAGAAGCCTTTTGAGTGTCAGGTTTGCGGTAAAGGCTTCCCATCTAAAGGGACGTTGACAGTGCATGGTAGGGTGCATTCCAAAGAGAAGCCCTATCAGTGCAGTTTGTGTCAATCGAGGTTCGCGCAAAATGGGGCCCTTATCATTCATATGAGGTACCATACCGGGGAGAGACCCTACGCTTGTGATCTTTGTGATAAGAAATTTATAACAAGATCGGTGCTGAAACAGCACAATTGTAAAGGGTGTCCTTGAGTGGTTGAAGGCTCATTCATGAAATTTTTATCTTGGGTTATTTTTTAACGACCTTATTGTTGATAATAGTTTTAACTTCAAGGCTGATGCTAATACTAAAATTACGACTAAAGAAGAGTTTCATGAACTTCATCCCGCTAGACAGAGTCAAGTAGACTTAAACGATTATCAAATCTGAATCTTTCATTGCTAAAACTGTTGAAATATTATCATTAAATATTAATTTTCATTAAACCATCGTTTTATTTAAACAAATAACCCCAAAAAACCCTAATCAAGACTGTAAAGTGAAGTTACGCTTCGAGATATTAACTTTAAAACTATTTCAGGTTTGTGCAATTTCAAAATTTCTACAAGAGATGCTGCGGCCTAGGCTTCCGAAGCCTCAAGTCATTCACTAGACACCAAGAAAGCCATGACAGTGGAGAGGTTGGATGTCCAACTTGCGGCAAGGTTTTCATGAGCATTCACGCGTTGAAAAGTCACATTGCTTGCGTTCACTACAAACCCCACATCTGCGAAATGTGTGACAGACAGTTCAGACACCGATCCAAACTGGAGATCCACATTAAGTCTTTCCATTACAATGAACCAAAGCCTCACCAATGCCAGCTTTGTGATAAGAGCTACAACAAGAACGTTCAACTGGTAGAACATGTCAAAGTCGTCCACGAAGGCTTGCGTTACCCTTGTATCATTTGCGGAAAGACATTCGCATATCAGGCGAAATGGAGACAGCATATAAAGGAACATTCGGAGGATTACGTGAGGAAAACTTACATCTGCGAGCTTTGCAGCACTGTGTTTGAGTCTCGACATGGGTACCGGCACCACATGGCAAAGCACCAGAACAAGACTCAAGTCATCTGTGACACGTGCGGGCATGTGGCTTCTGACATCTTCAATTTGAGGATTCATATCCGTAGGCACCACAGCAGCAAAGAGTCTTTTGAGTGCAATGTATGTGCGAAGGTGTTCGCTACCGATACTGGCTTGAGATTGCACAGCAAGATTCATAACGAGGCGAAGCCAGAACCGGTGGAGTGAGTGGCAGAGGTAGCGAATATCGGTAGTTAGCATATTGCGTTAATATTATAACTAAGTATAGTAAGGCTATATAACCAATGTTATAGAGTAAGTTTCTTTGTTAAACTTCATAGTAGGGTATGATTCTTTCTTTCTGTATTTGGCAAATTATATTTTAGCTTGGTTGAAACTGTAACCGATGTAGAAGTTTATTATTTGAATAAATTTAGTGGGGTATGATTCTTTGTTATTTGTTGACAAGTTATGTTTCATTTTGGTACTGACCATAAGACTATAACAGGGTTGTTTGATTACATGGAACCTGCATCTGGTTTGTATTAAACGTGACATACTCAGTAGTCCAAGAATTTCCGACAAAACCCAAAAACTAATATTTCTTCCACAACCGAAGAATTATATATACTACAGATCAACAAGTACTTTCTATCACCACCACCCAAATCCTCAGCAATGGTAAGTTTGTGATAAAATCCAAAACAAGAACGTTCGATTGAAAGACATTCGCCTATCAGCTCAGATTTGAATCGAAAAAAAAAACATGTTTGTGAAAGCTTATTTTTGCAATCAAAATATGTGATACTAGATTTTGCAACAGATAATAACAACAAACTTTAGGTAAGTTATTGTAAACCTATTTCTTTTGGTAGATATATGTATAGCAAAACTTGGTAATAATGTCTTTGGATTAAACGACACTTCTTTCTGGCGTCAATTTTCAAATGGTCGCATTCGAACTTATTAATACCCAAATACTGTACAAGGAGGAACTCGATTTTAACGTCATTAACTCAACATTTACACTTAATGCCTTTATTTATGGCTACAGTTCTCCTCTCCTTATTTGCGGTAGTGGATGGATATTCTTCCGATATATTCAAAGCACTACCTGAACCTACTGGACACAATCCAAAAACGAGCAGTGCGCCTGGTGGACTCACCTGTTCTTACAAAGGTGTTCCACAGTCTGGAATATTGAAGAAAGTTGGCTTATCTGACCTTATTCTATAGATACTATCATGACAAATGTCGTTGTCAGTACAGCAAACACAAGGGAGGTCAAACGGGCACATCCTCACAAGGTCGAGGTTCCAATACCTTGAATGAGCCTCTTCCAATAGTCGTTCTTTTGGAGAACCTCGCCTTTGTGGAATGAGCTGTCGGGGAGTTTGTTCTCCGATGTTCATTGTCGATTTTCGTGGTCCCATGACTGCCATTATAACCAGGCTTTACTGTGTATTATTCCAAATAGTTTATGGATAATCGTTAAATAATTTTGAAACGAGATTCATTAAAAGTTTCTTATTCATTCAATTGTACGCTTCATATATCAATGTTTTTAGGTCAACCTCAAAGCAGATGGATTGCAGCAAAACCTTCAACTGTCATGAGTGCAAGAAGTCTTTTTCATCTTCCTCTAAACTAAATCGTCATAAAAACACCCACGCCGAACAAAAATTCACCTGCGAAATGTGCAATAAAGTATTCCACAAAAAAGCTAACCTCAAATATCACCAGAACTTCAAACACTTCCGGAAATTCACCTGCAAATGTTCCTACTGCGACCAAGTGTGCTTGAGCAAAAAGGGCCTGAAGGTGCACATCGACAACGTTCACCTGAACAAATACAAATTCGGATGCGACAAGTGCCCCAAAAGTTACAATTCCAGGAGCAAACTGGCCAAACACATCAAGTTCGACCACGAAGGGCTGCGTCACCAGTGCCCCTTGTGCGACAAAGTCTTCAAAGACGAGCGACACTTCAATATGCACACCAACTCGCACGACCCAGGTTACAGCAAGCCGCAGTTCACTTGCGAGGTGTGCCACAAGGTTCTCGGCATGAAATCCTATGATCGACACATGAAGATGCATTCCGGAGACAATTATACGAATATCGTTTGCGATTTGTGCGGTAAATCGATGTCAACGAAGAGCCATTTGACCAATCACAGACGAACGCATACCGGCGAGAAGCCGTACGAGTGCAATTTCTGCGGGAAGACATTCGCTAGGAACGAGACTTTGATAGCTCATAGAAGGACGCACACTAAAGAGAGGCCTTACGTATGTGACGTGTGTTCGAAGGCGTTCACTCAAAAATCTGCGTTGACTATACATATGCGGTATCATACTGGTGAAAGACCTTACGGGTGTGCGATATGTTATAAGAGGTTCGTTACGAAAACTTTGCTCAAAGGGCATAATTGTGATGGTCCTCCTGGTACCTACAGTGAATCTCAAACGTTGGTGCGTTCTCTTACTAGTGATATGTGAAAGAAGGAATCGCAGATCTGAAGTTGAAAATAGACTTTGATGTGAATGTTATGGTTGTTATTCCATGAAACTCATCTTTTGTAGAGTTGCATATAAAAAATTATTATGACAATAAACTGAACAAGTCTGCAAATCCTGAATCTATCCACAGCACATTTTTTTTCGAATAATTAAAGTTGCTGACGACAGTAGATAGATTTTAGGGGTGACATAAAAATAAATTCTTAATTCAAGAATTGCGATATTCTTGTAAAAATATACTCACGGCAAGAACTTCTGTTCTTACTTTGAGACACTTTACTTGATAAGAGGATGTTCAGTCAAGAAAAAGTATATTTTCGATTTCATTCTAAAGAAATATACTCTAAAGCAAAATATTTTTTTTTCACGTGAATTATACAGATAAAATACTTGTTTACTCAACACACACTTCCACAATTAAAACTCTTTTTCTTACAGTCATGCGTTTCGATTTATATTTAAATCATCGTCGGATTGTCAGATCTGACTATTTACAGTCCGACGATGATTTAAACATAAATCGAAACGCGTCACTGCAAGATAAAGAGTTTCATTTGTGACACTGTGTTAAGTACACAATTATTTTATCTGTATAATTTTCTTCACCAAGCTTTCAATCATGTTCAGAATTAAATCAATATTTTCTCTTTTTGGTTTAGGAGCTCTAAAACTGTCATTTAAAAACAGTCAATCGCGTTGAAATTCCTTGTACCACTGCTTTACGGTACCGAAATACACAATACACAATTTTAATAAATGGTACTTTTAGGTTGCATATAAAGAAGGAAAAATCAGAGCACGCCACTGAACCGAAAGTGAAGTACTACAATTGTCCCGACTGCTCCAAAACATTCTCATCTCCATCGAATTTGAGAAAACACAAGATAGTCCACTCTGACAAAAAGTTTGCGTGCGATCTATGCGACAAAGTCTTCCTACAAAAATACAACCTGGAGTACCACAAAAACTTCAAACACTTCAGAAAGTTTATCTGCAAATGCGACTATTGCGACCAAGTGTGTCTCAACAAGAACGGTCTCAAACTTCACATAGACAATGTCCATCTGAAAAAGTACAAATTTTGCTGCGACAAGTGTCCGAAAGGCTACAACACTCAGAGCGAGCTCACCAAACACATCAAGTTCGACCATGAAGGTGTCAGATACAACTGCCTACTTTGCGGAAAGGAGTTCAAAGACAACAACCATTTCAAAGTGCACATAAAGACGCACGATCCAAACTACATCCCACCACAGTTCACGTGCGAGATATGCCAGAAAGTCTTGTCGATGAAGTCCTATGACCGACACATGAAGATGCATTCTGGCGAGAAGGACTCGAACGTAGTTTGCGACATCTGCGGTTTGGTCATGTCAAGCAGGAGCCATCTGACCAACCACAGACGGACGCACACTGGAGAGAAACCTTACGAGTGTGAGTTTTGTGGGAAGACCTTCGCCAGGAACGAGACCTTGGTGGACCATAGGAGAGTCCATACTAAAGAGAGACCCTACAGGTGCGAGGTTTGTGCTAAAGGGTTCACACAGAAGTCTGCGTTGAATGTACATAAGAGAATACACACTGGGGAAAGGCCTCATTTTTGTTTTTTGTGCACCAGAAAGTTCAATACGAAGCACTTGTTGAAGCAACATAAGTGTAACGGTAGACCTGAAGAGGTTTTATGAAAGTATTTTGTGTAATGAACGTGTTGTTTCACCGTTCATTTGGTATAGTTGAAATTTGTGGAGTGAGGTTAGGGTGAGGGCTGGGTCACTGGCCCAAATTTCTAAACCCACTACGAATTACTTCGGAGGGCTTGTGTATTTCAAGATACTTCGGGTTACTTTGAGATATTTAGAGGGACTTTGGAATACTTAGAAATACTTCGAGATATTCAGAGGGACTTTGAGATAATTCAGAATACTTCGAGTTACTTCAAGATATTTAGAGGGACTTTGGGATACTTCGAAATACTCCGAATTTCTTCGAGATATTCAGAGGCATTTTGAGATGCTTCGAGATATTTAGAGGGACTTTCGGATATTTCTAAATACATTGAGTGACTTCGAGATATTTTTAGGGACTTTGAGATACTTCGAAATACTCCGAATTACTTCGATATATTGTAAGAGTCTTTGAGATACTTCTATGTACTTTAATAGGTACTGAATTTTATTTGTATTTTACGGACAAACAGAGTAGGCCAGTACAAAAACAATTATGAGTATTTGCTCCTCCTTAAATTCGTATTATGATAAAATATTACAAGCAAAATTTCACTTATAACCAAAATGTTTTTCACGAATCGAAATTTCAAATTTTGTTACTGTCGTATTGTTTATACTGTTGAGGATTTTTGTAAGGTTTTGTATAGACAGTGGCTTGGATATACATCACGGTTTTCAAGAATTTTAATAAAAATTTCGAGAAGAAATTTCTAATATATATATTTAAATTAGTACAGGATGCTCAAATATTTGCTTTGAAGGAATTTGAGGGACATTACTTTTAATTATTTATTTCTGAAGCACGAAGTATAAGTAATTATTGCAGTAAATCATATACTAGGTAGTTTTATTAGTGTACATAATTAGCACTAAATATCAGAAGCGTAATATTCGGAAATCACGTGCAATTCGATTGTTAAGCTAACTCAGAAACTCTTTATATAAAAATAAGCGATTAAACATTTAATTTATAACGTACCAAATTAGCAATGAATGTACGCTCATTTAGTACTGTATTTTCGATAAAACAATGGTTATTTCATGGCACAAAACGAAACCAGCGCATTAATCAAATTCTGGAAAAATTTTACTCTAAGAACTAAGTTAACACTTCATATCTTCAAGCAAATTTTGTTTGTTTACGATCTATTCAATGTATATCTGATAACAAGGTATTAGTTAGCATCTTTTGATACTTTTTTTTTGGAATAAATACACTATTGTCTGTTTTTGAGTCGTGTTGTGCATGTAATAAATTAGCACTTAAAGTGAGACTACGGTGTGCCAGTCTAAATCTTAAGCTGGCAGGCTTTCAGAAAAATAGTTATAAAGTTTCATTTCCTCACTAAATATGCTCGAATTTGGGACAGTTTTTATGATGAGTGTTTTTTTTTTGTGGTGCTAATTTAAGAGACTTGAGCTATTCGGTTCACCGTCCATTTACTGGCACTGACTATCGAATGCTCATGTTACATTACCTCAACCTCGTTTCTCTTCTGTGCCGCTACTGCCTAAAGCGCACCGCAAACGTGGCAACGTCGCGGTGATGCTTCCACCACCGATCCCTTCCGTTACCGATTGTGACGAAGCCTGCGCGCTCCTCGAATTCGCAGCGATTGCGGTGTTGCTTTTGTTGATATTTAGCAACTTTGATATACGTTTTATCGTTGATGACTGTTTGTTTTGTTTCCGGTGTTATAGACTAATGTGAGTGGACCTGAAATAGTGTCCAGTGACGTCAAGAATGCTAGTAATGGCTTGTTTATTGCAGAGTTTACCTTTCACTGGTAAGTGAGGTTAGTTATACACTCATCGTCAACGGTGGTGATACAGCTGGGAGCTTAGCAGTGGCGTGTTTTTTACATTTTCACGGAGATTTAGTTTACGCGTTTCATGAAGTGAAACGTGGTACGTAAACAAACAAGTGAACAGGGAACAATGTGGAAGTAGATACGTGTTTAATGGGTATACAGTCTGTTGGGATGACAGCAGGCTACAGTTTGTTCACGATTTTCAACCAAATTCATCACATTTATATATTTATGGAAATATTGTGTTATGATAATATAATAAGTGTATAAGTTGTTATAAATTATATAATGGAAGATATGATAGTGACAATACACGTTTATCAACATTTTTTATTAATGCCTATTTTTGTTGTTGAAACTGTTTTGGCATAATTATTTCTTCTCAATTTCTCTGAACTGGACGATTTTTATCCAAAAAAACATCATTACTAGATTTCTTTGTTTCTTAGACATTTTTAAAAATATAGCAAGAATTTAGATTTCATTAAGTCATTTTTTTATATATATCTGCATTTATGTGAAATGTAATTGAAAAATGTTTCTGAAAGTAGGAGAAAAGTTTTTTTAAAATACAGGTGATGTTAGAAAAGGAGTAGATTAACTTGAAACCTAACTACGTACCAGGGTGGCGGGAAGAGTGAAAAAAGGGATTAAAAAGCGCACATCATTCATTGGCGACCCCATAGCATTCTAATTTGTCGATACTTGATGGCACTTGTTTCATTTCGGATAATAGTTTTTAGAGAAGAACTTAATGAGCCAAGAGCAAGATCTTGTTTTGATGTTGTTGAACTGAATACAACAAAAAATACTGAAGATACCAATAATTCCAAAATTTTATGACGCATTGTCCTGTCAAGGTTTCAGAAAAAAGTTGAATCATATTTTGAAACCAATTGGTCAAGTTTTATTCTTGTAAATTAAGAGCCTCTATTCATTTATTCATTTATTATGGGTATGGGTAGAAAATCTATTTTCATGACGTATTAAATAAAATAAAAATTACGACAAGGCGCTAAAATTACAAAGCGTGACTTCCAATATCTTGGAATTACCCTTTTTAATGTTAGAAGGATCTAAATGAGACAATACGCTAAGAATGCTATGTACTAGTTCAAATTAGTCAAATGTATGAAAATTCTAGCTACCCAATAGAAAATATATCACATAATTATCTCTAAATGTTTGTAAAATATTTTAAACATGTTTGTAACTATATTATGTATCATGTAGATCTTAGATGCTCTTACTTGGTGAAACTCTTCCATCATGCAGATAAAAAGATTATGTACTTAGCGCACAGTTTCACAAATAAAAAAAGATATTTATTACTGAAACTGTGTGTTGACTACACAATCTTTTCAACTATATTATATATTTTTTAACAGGTTTCGCTTTGTGAATAATATTACTTTCTATAAACATTGTTTAATCAAAGATATTTGTACGTTATTATGCATCGTGAATAATGAATTTCATAATGATAATGATAATTCAGAATCAGTCATCAATAGATATGATTTATCAGTTTTATCACTGCAGACACTTTTTGGAGCGCAATTTTTTGCTGTGCAATTATATACTGAAGTCATAATAAGTGTAATGTTGATTGTTAGTATTTTTTCTGATACATGTCCATATGTACATAAGCAATTTTTATCAATATAGATACCTATTTACAATACAATTTTATATATACCATATTAAATACAAATATATACATTTATCATATTGTCTTATTTTACTCATCATCATTTTCTTAAATAAAATATTGGGACTTCAAGTATAGTTTTATTCCATTATCCCCTTCAAGCAATACAGAAAAGAACCTGCCACGGCAAGCTTTTAGGTATGATAAATACTTTTGCTATCTGTGTAATTTTTTAAATAAAACATTAGGTACTCCAATTTTAGTATCATTTCCCGATCCACGTTAGGCAGTACAAGACCAAAGCTGACAATAAATGCTTTCAGGTACGACATGGCAGTACAAGATATATACGACGACGATGACGAATATGAAGATCTAAACAACATCCAATGCGGAATGTGCAACGTCATTTTTCCAAATAAACAGAAATTCCTGGACCACTCTTCAAAACTTGTCGGAGGTTTTTACGTATGCTGCAAATGCAAAGCTCGCTTCAAAGACGTGGACGCCCTCTACAACCACTTCGACTCCCACAGACAATCAAACAGCAATGAGATTCTACTCAACTACGACGACCAAGAGGTGCTGATGCAATCATCTGAAGCAAACGATCAATTGTTGTACATCTTAGATGAAGAGACGCAATGCGTCAATGAAGTTGTTGTGGAAGAACAGCAAAGACCCACCAAAGCTATGGAGTTAGTCAACATTGAACATGGCTACGTGATGAACGACGACGAGAAGATAATCGAAGAAGAAGAGCTGGAAGATGAACACGGGAACATCGTAATAAGACGTCGGATATTATCAGGAACTCCAAGGAAGGTGTACAGACGCCAATCTCAGACCCCGAACAAAAGACAACCTCAACCGAAAAAACGGCATGAAGAACCTGACTTCTCAGCGACGAACTATGAATACGTCGAGGCCAATGCGGTTATAGAAGTACCTCATTTCAAATGCATGAGATGTGAGCAGCTTTTCATCAACAAATTCGGCTTCTTCAGACACATCGAGAAAGGCAAATGCTACATAAACAACTGCGATGTTTGCGAAGCGACGTTCACTAAGAACAGCGATTTCTTTGATCATTACATGGAAAATCATACAGATCGCGCTGTTTGCAATTTTTGCTTCAGAACGTTCATGTATGAGAAGAACGTCAAAGAGCACATGTTGCGCCATCTAGATCAGTTCAGGCATCGTTGCGAGGACTGCAATAAAGGGTTCTACACGGTGCGTGAGTACAGGAACCATTACAAGAACAGGCATATGGGAATCAGGCATAAGTGCGAAGTGTGCAGTAGAACTTTTGCTGATGAATACTATTTTAAAAGGCACCTGGCCACACATGCCAAAGCTACTGGGCATGCTGATGGTACAGTCATATCGGATTAGCTTCTGTGACGTAAGCAGTAAGGAACATGAATATAGCCTTCACACGAAGAGTGAGTCTGGCAGCGACGCAAATTTGATCAGATGGCAATTTTGGTACTCAGTACAACCACAGATTAACTGCAGTAACGTTAACTACAAAAATCGTTAACGATAACTCCAAATTTTTAGTAATAGCTTCACTTCACTTCAAGAAAAAAGACTTATGTCAGTTTGTGAAAGATAAATCAAAAAACATCAGCGACGTAAATTTGCAAAGACTATGCTTTGGACGGAATGCCACAAAAACCTCTATCTATTCCACTAAAACCAAATACTAAAGGCTCTCATGGTTATGATATTCATACTGAACTGTTTGTTATTTTTTTATTAAGCTTAACCCAAAGGATTTTGTGTGACTGTTTGAGTAATCATGTTGTGAAATTCCGAATGTAGATTTTTTCAAAAATAAGAAAACTAGAAGCAGAGTACTTTCTTGCACAATAATGAACAAAATCTTATTTTATGGATCATACAGTTACTGATACATTCAATATATAAAATTAAAGTAACAAAATCACTTATTTACCTTTTTTTTTGATATCACCACAAACAAAACCTGTCATGACGTATACTTCGGGAATCCAGTCCGAACGAAGTTATCGATGCTGAAAATTTTACATGAAATATTACACATGCTCATTGTCAGGATATGTATAACCTTTCAACCTCTATAACCTTATCCGGATTGTACACGTCAGAACAAATTTGGCTTAACATTAGGAGTTTTGAGTGATGAATGTAGATATTTCATAGATAATAGCTTGTAACATCTGTAAATATATGTAAAAATACAATATACATACATAGTTTATGTGAATATTTTTAAGACTATATAAATAGAACCATTAGTATGACATTTATAAGCTCTGAGGATCTGTATTATCTTTGTCATTTTTTAAATTCGTTTAAGCATGATTTCAGTTGTAATGTACTTTTTACTGATGTGATTGAATAAAAAAGCTATTATGGTATTCAAACGTGTTTGCTTCTGAATTTGGTTTCATCTTCATCTTAATCCTTATCTGGTAACTTCTGTGAGACTTCAATCATTTTTTCAAGTAATCTTACTTATCTCTCTCTCTCTCTTATCCAATCGGTACTCATCTTTATTCGTACATATGCCTGCAGTACTCTCAACCCAAATACAAACAGTCTTTATCATTTAGATCATTTAAGATGTTTTTTTTTAATTAGAAGTAGTCAGGTTCTGGGCTGGCAGGAAGATTTGAAATTGGTAGGTCCTCTTGGAAACTAGAAGAGCCGAAAAAGCAAACCGTACTAAAGAAGTGATTGGTAACAGTGTGTGACCTTGAAAATTAGTCTCGACTTAACCTCACTTCGGCCATGATTGTATTTGGATATGAAATACTAATAGAGTATATTTTCAGGACTTCTGTCCCGAAGAAGAATAGAAGGATCAAGAATAACGGTAACAGGAAGGAAAATAGGCCTTTTGTATGTCTAACTTGCAACGTGAGCTTCACTACCGCTGGGCAAATAAAGAGACACCCAAAGAATAACTGCAATTTTTTCTGCAAAAACTGCAATGTTACGATGAGCACCGAGTTGGCTTTTTCTATCCACGCGATTCAAGAAAAAATCGCAGAACCTCGCAGGAAAAAATACATATGTGTAGAATGTTTTATGAAATTCCCCAATAAGGATCAGCTAGAGACCCACAAACGAATACATGAAGTAGGCAAGGAATTTGTTAATGTTAAAAACATAAAGAGAGAAGATTCCTTTGAAATTGAAGAGGAAGAAATTGGTAGGGGACAGTTGATAGAGAAAGACACTGATTTCATATGTGATAGATGCTATGATGTTTTTAGGACTCAAAAAGATCTTAAGGAGCATATGGACTTTCACGAACAACTATCAGCTGATCTTAATTTGAATCTGAATGAGTCAATTGATGATACTGAAATCGAAATGCATTTTGAAGAAGAAGTTAGGCCTACTGATAATTCTCTTTCAGAAACCTTGATTGTTTCTCACTGCTATTTATCCGCTGACCCGAATTTGGATCTCAACGAATCGATAGAAAATATAGAAATCGAAAGAAACGTTGGGAATGAAGCACAAATCGTCAGATATAATGAAGAGGAGAACAGAAGTGTCATTACTCATACTACTGAAACTAATAGTAAACGAAAGACGTCAATTGATGAAACTAATGACATAATCGATGCTATAGACGACTTTTTGCATCCAGACAACAATATGTCTGTTGAACCAAGCTCCACAGATGTTACTGTTAGTGAAATCAGTAAGATTTTATCTTCGGAACCAGTAGAGCAAACAAAAGAACAATCTAATAATCAACAAAACAACTCCACTGTCTCGCTGCCTAAAAGAAGAGGGCGGAAAAAGAATTCACTTACGTTGACATCTGATCAAAAATCACCCCCTGAAACGCGCAACAGAAAGAAAAGAGGAAAACGTGCTGAAGTTGCTTCAGTAATAGAGCAAAATGTCAAAACGGATGCAATTCTTGCTGCGACTGTGTCAAATCCGAAACCTGATTCAAAATTAAAACACGAAGATGAAAAGCCAAAAGTTACTGTTACAGATAATACAGTTAAAAAACAATCCGCAGTGGATAAAGAAACTGTAACTAAGAAGAAAATAAAAAGAGTAAAACGCCATTCACTTCCAAATGTAACAAATGGAAAGGTTGGACAAGAAGATGTCAGAATATCGAAAGATAAAGTGACTACACGGAAAAGAAAATTTCATGAGGTGGAAAGGCTTTCTCTACCTGCTACAACAGATGAAATGTTCAAAAGTGAAAATAAAGAATCAAAAACGGAAAGTGATACTCCGCTGAAAATGGAAATAAAAAAAGTGAAAAGAAATCCAAAACTCAATGTAACTGACGAGAATGATAATAAAGAAGAAAAACAGACGTTACTACTACTAACGAGCAAAGATATTAGAGCCAAGAAGGACACGGGAAAATTGGGAACAGAATCACTACCTCAAGCAAAGACGATAACAAAACCAGTTGAAGGTGACTCGAAGAATATTTCTGTAACCGCAGTCAAAGAAAAAACAGCTGACGATGGAGCTCAACCAAAACAAAAATATGTCAAATTTAGACGAAGAAAGGGGGCCAGAGCTTTAGCTTTTGCAGATGAAGTTTCGCAAAATACCGAAAAACGAAAAGCAATTACTAAAGAAAAACCACAAACGAATGAAATTCCTGCCCTTACTAAGGAATTCGGAATAGACGGTGCCAAAGCAGATCCAGACGGTGATGGGTTTTATTTGGAAGAACAAGAAGATTCTCGATATGTTATTCTATTGCCAAACGAGAAAATACCCAAAAACCACTACAAATGCGTGAAATGTAAGAGGATATGCATGTCTATACCAGACTTTGATATTCATTTAAAAGAATTATGTCATGTTTTGATCACAAGGTGTAGTATCTGCTCGAGCGTTGAGTTTGAGGGAAACATAGGGTATTATAGGCATTTTCTAGACAATCATCACAAGAGGATTTGCAGGTACTGCTTCAAATACGTCAGAAATCCGAAGCAGTTCGAAGATCACATTCTGGAACATCTCAAACCTTTTAAGAATGTCTGCAAAATTTGTCTGGCGATTTTTGATACTTTTAAAGAGTTCAATTCCCATTTACTGAAAGAGCATTTGAATCTGTAGCTTGTAGAGTTTATCATTAATGTAGGGATTACTGATACTGTGACATTGTTAAGTTGTATATATTTTTTTAAGCTCAAGATCAAGATGTTTTATCCAGTTGATGTGAATCAAATTTTCAGGAAATGTTCAGTGTTGCACAAAGTTGTGGGTGTCTGATGATATAAAACTAGTACTGAATTTATAATTGATCCACATATATGGTGCTGGTAATATTTATATTGTATTTATATTTTTTTTGATCATCTCATTTTTATACTTTGCACCATAACTGTATGAAAGGTTTGTAATATTTATAGATTCAATCGTTTTTACTAAGCACATTATCTTCATAATTTTATTCGAATCTCCTTTTGATATATTGCAGTTCTAATATAAATCTATGATTTGATCTTTCCGATAGGTCTTTCGAAATAGATAATATATATAATTATAAAATATTGGTTATGATTATAGTCATATAAACATACATTATTTTGCTGCAATTTACCTAAATATTCAATCTATATCTTAATTAATCTGGTAAAATGAGTAATTTCAGAATTTTGACAAGACATGTAGTATTGATTTTTATTGATCATAAGCTTTCTTTACAGATACCAAGCTGGTATTATACGATATTGTCCATTTTACAATGTACCATTGAATTTTTATTGGAATAAAACGTATTTCTTAACCAGGTGTTTCCAATGTCTTCCTATCACGTAACTGCTAACATTAATGTTTTTTATGAATATATATAAAATATTTGTATATTGTAGGTCTGAAGAAGATATGGAAAAATTAGGTACTACCAAACAACTTATCGTGAGGATAGTAAGGCTTCAAGAGGACCATTCCCTTGTCTTCAAAGACGGTCATTACAGGGTCCGCAGAAAAAAACACATTTGTTATGTTTGTATGAAAAAATTTTATTCTTATGCAGAACTAGAAGATCACAGAGTAAACCATGCATCTTCAGAAAGCGACGAAGACAGTATAATAGAAGAAGACATAATAGAATCATCCACCAAACTAAAAACAACGGAGCCTAGCTCAGAAAATATGGAAAAAAAGAACGTTGAAGGGGATAAAACAAATACTAATGAATCTGAAACGGTGGATAGCAAGTTCAAATGCGACACTTGCAACGTTTCCTTCTATACAGCTGACGAAGCTAAGGCTCATCCATTCCGAAAGACATGTAAATTCTCTTGCAGGGTATGTAACAGGATATTCAGTACCCTTTACGCCATGGTGATCCACATGTTGCAACACAAAACCAACGAAGAGGTAAAGAACGACAGCGGTTGTATATATAAGTGCGATATATGTAATAAAGCATTCAGTGATTGTTTCCAAGTGCACAGACATCAAATACAGTTCCACAAAATAAAATCTAAAGCTCGAAAGCGAGCGAATAGCAAGAAAAATAAGGAAGATGAGAGTACGACCTCGCAATTCAACTCATTCACTTGCGATTTATGTTATGACGAGTTTATCAGCAAAAAAGACTTTGAGGCTCATCTGGAGTTTCACGAGCAGCTGAAAAATGATTCAGGTGACCCCTCAATGGGAATTCATGCTTATAGTAAATCTAAGAAGGTATCGGAAGCTGAGTTTCCAGGAACACCTACAAGTGCTGCTCAGCAGTCTATTCATAGTAATGACACTATTGTTATTGAAGACGATGAATCCGAAGCCAAAGATAATGAAAACGTTGCTGATTCTGAAATTAAATCCTCCTCCGAGAGCATCCAAAATCTAACAGAGTCGATTCTGAAGGACATGTTGGGTAAACAAGAGTCTAAATCGATACTTCTCCCTGAACCTGTCGTGAAGAATAAAAGTCAGCCTAACATTTTGAGGAAGAAATCATCGCTTCCACCAATTGAAGTGAAGCAGACGGGACCTTTGAGTTATCAGATAGTATACAAGGAACCACAGGCTAATGCAGCGACACCATCAACTTCAAAAAAGACCAGAGCACCAAGAATTAACAAAAATACCAGCCAAGTAACCACCCGGAAAACACCTGTGAAAATTCTGCCTCAATTAACGCCTATCACTTCTGTATCTGCTCCGATTATAACTAAAAATGTTACTCAAAGCGTTCCTCACAAGATTAGTTCTATAGCTGCTCCGATTATAGCTAAAAATGTTAATCAAAGCGTGCATCAGACTGTTAGTTCTATAGGTACTCCGATTATAACTAAAAATGTTGCTCAGAGCCTGTCTAAGAATATTAGTTCTGTAACAGCTCCAATTATAACTAAAAATGTTACTCAAAGCCTTCCCAAGAATATTAGTTCTGTAACTGCTCCGATTATAACTCAAAATGTCACTCAAAGCGTGCCTCAGACTATAGCTTACATCACAGCTCCCCAGATGCAATCCATGCAGAGCACACCTTCTACATCTGCGGTGAATCCAAGTGATCAGAGCAATATAGCTTATGTAATTATACCACATAATAATCCCAGACCGGAAGGCTCTAGTCTCACACTGACTCCACAAATGACAGATGCCATTATCACCGCATTCAAGAGCCAAACTAACATTGTGTCCTCTCCAGGTTCTAGTTTTATGATTTCTTCAAATGAAATGACGCCTGTTTCGCAAGGAACTGTGCTACCAACAGTTCCTGTGATCAGTAACGTGACATCTATGGCCACTAGTATTCCTCAAACAGCAGTCAGTACTAAACCTACAGTATCTGGTTCACCAATGTTATTGTCTCAGTTGGCTAATTTGAACTATCGTGTTCCTATACAGCCTAAGACTAGGAAAGCATTGATAAAGCATGTCAATAGGCCTATTCTCTGCAAGCCAAAAAGTGGTTCTACCACCACCGTATCATCTGGAACCATCAGTACTCCCACTGTGTCTGCAACTCAGACTACTCCAGTTGCAGTGTCTAGTACTGAAATCACTCATAGTACAACAGTCTCTTTTAGTATTACTAGCTCTACATATACAAATATTACTGCTAGTACTTGTCATACCATGAGTGCTATTCCTAGTAAATCAGCGGCTAGTACCGTAAGTGGAACCTCTGGTAAATCAGCAGCTGGTTCAGAGACTATAACTATACTGATAGATAGCGATTCAGACAATGAAGGTAGTAGCGGTGATAAGAGTACTTCCAAATCGGGGCTTATTTCTGTGAAGAGATTGGAGGACTTGATAGAGAAGAAGGAACCAAAATTTACATGTCCAAAATGTGGATTGAAAGTAGAGAAATTGCATGACATGAAAAGTCATTATTTAGACCAACACAATCTTTATTTGTGTCATAAGTGCGGTTTCGAAACCAAATCCGTTACAGACTTTGGCAGCCACAGGATTAGCGCTCACACTTGTACCAAATGTCTTTCGTTTTGTAACGATTTGTCAAAACATACATGCAGTAATGTCAATTGAAATTATTTCGAGTGGTGTACGAGATACGAAAAAAGATTTTACGGGAACGATATGTGACAGTTTATTGCTAGATGTGTTTTCGTCAGTCCAGGGGTTGGAATCTTGTTTAAGGGCATGATGCAAAACCGTGATGACTTCGCCTCAGTCAGATAAAGTGCTCAGAAAAACCTGGGTATTTCCTAACGTTTCGACTGCCTCCGATATATTTAATATATTTATCCTATTAATTATTTTATATATATTTGATTAAAATAAATAACCAGAACGTTGATTTTTACTCAAATTCCTGGAAAAAATTAGCTTCCACAACCTTCTCCATATGAAATCGTTCTAAGCTAGCTCTTCAGCCTTAACCAAACATGTCTACCCCCCTTCACCCTTTAATGACGAAAACTCATATAGTATAGTAATAAACTGCAAAAATTTCGATCCGGATTTTTTTCATGGTAGAATCAGTGTAGCCATTGTGAACAAGGGATCTCACCGTCTGAAAAAAATGCAATTAAATATGACGGAACGCTCCACATACAAATTATTATTTGTTGAACTCAGTGTTACGATAGTTTCAATCATATTGAAAATTCTCTGGTTTTTGGTAACTATTTTGATCATTGTCTCAAAAACAAAAGCAAAAGCTATGTCCGTCTTAGGTTTAACATGATATGACTATATATCAATAAATAGACTTGTGATAATTATGCGAATTGATAATATTGTTCTAGTTTACCCCTAGTCGCACATATTTTCAGGAGGGGTGTCATTGTATTTATTGTATTGTACCCAATCAACATTGTCAAAATATAATAAATTATTTTTAAGTTTAAGAATTTGTGTATTTCTTTCAATTTATTAATTTCATGCGGTAAAATAACTTCTTTTCTTTTTTTTCTGAGTTTTCAAACCGTTAAATTCAAAAATTCGCATTTAGAAATCCGAAAAGAAGACCCAGTGCAGGATTCGAACCCGCATCTCCCGATGTCATGTCGGGCGCTCTGACCAACTGAACCAACTGGGTAGCTGGTCAGTCGTTACAGAGCGCGGATGATATGTTAGGCAGAATCCCCCACAAAGCCATCCTTCCGAATTTCAAATTGCGCGCGTCGTTCGTATCTCGAGGTGCCGCAGCGCCAGTGTTTGGGTTGGTAACTATCTCCTACCGCGATTACTGACAGCAGACCTCTTGTTTCGAACAGCCATAGTCTCTCACTATGCAGAGGTAATCGTAATACACAACTTGCTTTTCTCCGCAAGATGGAGTTTTTGATACATAAATTCGCATTTAGAAATCCGAAAAGAAGACCCAGTGCAGGATTCGAACCCGCATCTCCCGATGTCATGTCGGGCGCTCTGACCAACTGAACCAACTGGGTAGCTGGTCAGTCGTTACAGAGCGCGGATGATATGTTAGGCAGAATCCCCCACAAAGCCATCCTTCCGAATTTCAAATTGCGCGCGTCGTTCGTATCTCGAGGTGCCGCAGCGCCAGTGTTTGGTCAGTTGGTCAGAGCGCCCGACATGACATCGGGAGATGCGGGTTCGAATCCTGCACTGGGTCTTCTTTTCGGATTTCTAAATGCGAATTTATGTATCAAAAACTCCATCTTGCGGAGAAAAGCAAGTTGTGTATTACGATTACCTCTGCATAGTGAGAGACTATGGCTGTTCGAAACAAGAGGTCTGCTGTCAGTAATCGCGGTAGGAGATAGTTACCAACCCAAACACTGGCGCTGCGGCACCTCGAGATACGAACGACGCGCGCAATTTGAAATTCGGAAGGATAGCTTTGTGGGGGATTCTGCCTAACATATCATCCGCGCTCTGTAACGACTGACCAGCTACCCAGTTGGTTCAGTTGGTCAGAGCGCCCGACATGACATCGGGAGATGCGGGTTCGAATCCTGCACTGGGTCTTCTTTTCGGATTTCTAAATGCGAATTTATGTATCAAAAACTCCATCTTGCGGAGAAAAGCAAGTTGTGTATTACGATTACCTCTGCATAGTGAGAGACTATGGCTGTTCGAAACAAGAGGTCTGCTGTCAGTAATCGCGGTAGGAGATAGTTACCAACCCAAACACTGGCGCTGCGGCACCTCGAGATACGAACGACGCGCGCAATTTGAAATTCGGAAGGATGGCTTTGTGGGGGATTCTGCCTAACATATCATCCGCGCTCTGTAACGACTGACCAGCTACCCAGTTGGTTCAGTTGGTCAGAGCGCCCGACATGACATCGGGAGATGCGGGTTCGAATCCTGCACTGGGTCTTCTTTTCGGATTTCTAAATGCGAATTTATGTATCAAAAACTCCATCTTGCGGAGAAAAGCAAGTTGTGTATTACGTTAAATTCAAGTCAAAACACACATATCACGTGTTGAATAACTGTCGATACCAGTTTTGGTTTCGAATTGTCTCACTGCAAATTTGTACCTTTGAAATGAATATTTAAAAAAAATACAACATTCAATGATTATTTCGAATCTGCATGCAAACATACACACATTTTCAATTCAAGAATTGAGATATTATTGTAAAGATATACTCACGCCGAGAACATCTGTATTGACTCTAAGACAATTTACTTGATGAGAAAATTATGATTTATTTGAACCAAGAAAAATATATTTTTGATATACCAATACTCATTCTTAAGAAATATACTGTAAAAAAAATATGATTTCCTTAACTAAGAAAAATACTCTTTTAACAAGTATTTCATATTTTTTTAGTAAGGTTAGCATAGTTACTAACGGAGTGTCTTTTACTTTGATCAAGAGTATAACAAATTTTCGTTAACAATATAGTATGCTATAGTCCTGCTATGGACGTGGGTGTTTCGTCTTCAGCCTAGACTCGTCAGTCTATACTATCCTGGCGGTGCAGCTGTAGAGAACAATCGGATGGTATATACGTATCCCAGTCATGTGATAGCAACATCAACTCATCTCCAAGTGTCGCCCTCTGTGGGAACGCCAAGGCAGTCCAGGTGTAAGGATCTTTGACTTCGTAAGTTGCCAATGGGCGTTCCCAGAGAGGGCGACACTTGGAGATGAGTTAATATAGTCTTGGTTCCAAAATATATGCTACTACGCGCTACACCTCTATTCGCTACAAGTAATTCATTCATTTCCCATCGCCATATTCGTCAACTCATTTAAGCGGTACGTGTCGTCTATTTCAGGTCTGTTTTCGCATAAAACAAACCGAGTGAAGTGCAACCAATAAACGTGTAATATGAAATGTCTTCACTTCACTCCACTACACGGTGGTATAGTATGTCTTCAAGCATCAATAGTAAGAATTTGCTTCAATAATATTTATTTTCAGGTTAGACCAGATTAAAGACGAGGGAGATGTGGTAGATCTGACAGATGAAAATCAAGACCCGAAGGAACAAAGTAAAACCACCTGTCAATATACCTGCTTGATTTGTTCCGGGCAGTGCCACAGTCGTGCTAGCTTCTTCGAACACACATTGGTGTGTCCCAAGAAGCCTTCTAACAAAGAGGTCGTCATTGTAGACTCCGATGATGACTCCCAGCCCAGTATTACTAACCAACCGCAGAATATCCCAGATAACCAACAAGTGATGCCAAAAAATATGAAAATACAAACGAAAACTGACTCATCAAAAGCTTTAAGGAAATCGAAAAAAGGGGTTCAGAATAGCAGTACTCCGGTAGTACCGGATCTAGTGGCCTTACAGAACGAATCGACATTTGCGGGGTACTTCTTCGTGTCTGACGACGGCGTGTTGACAGCTGCCCCACCCGATTTCAATCCGGTGGAAAATAAAGCGGCGTTCGCCGGATGTCTGGTCGTATCTCAAGATGGTACCATGAAGCCTGCACCACCACCACCACCATCTCCACCGCCAACTATTGCCGCGCCCTGCAATTCTCTGCATTTCGTTGTGCCTAGCAATGAATTGACGAATATTGAAGCCAGTCACTCCCTGGCCTTGCAAAGTCTCGAATCTGGAAACGCTTTTGTTCAACTGGGTCAGTATACATCATATTCTAGGCAGCTGGGTAATATTGGATTTAATCAATCGGGACCTGAGACGATGGCACTACTACAGAGTTTAGGAACCAATGGATCTCAACCTGTGCAATATCAGTTGATTCCCCAGGGTGAGTAATTTTTCGGGCTGCCATTTTGTAGAAGGGTGTACCGAAAATTATGAATGTTGCAACATTGCCAGTATTCCTCAAAAGATTATGTTTGATCGCCCTCATAAAATACTCACAGCTTTACACCAACTCAAATTTGGAATAATTTGGTATAACGACTCAATTTTTTTTTTCGAAGCTCGTTTATTTCAGTACATTTTTTGGATGGTACTCATTGTAATTTTATTCGTCACTGAAGATAATACTACAGTCTTATGCTATCTACGTATGTCTATATCTACACAGACAGAAATGAGGGTTGTGTTTATGGTATATACGAGTTTTAGAGATCATTTGCTTAGAAGACAAGTTGGACAAATCAGCATCCTTAAATGTGTACGGGAGTCTTAAATTTCGCTTCTCTGCTAACTTGTTCAATTGGAACGGACCTCAAAATCTCAAAATCGGGTAACAAAATCTAGAAAACAAAACACAACTAACGTTTCGATTGCCTCTACTGATTTTGTCAGAGCACGAAATACAAAAAAATGGCGTAGGTTAAACGCTGTATTGAGGTAATCAACGCAACGGTATCTGTTTAGACATAGAATATTGGTTAAGAACTGAAAAAATAATTATATTCAACTAATATTAGTACGTCCGAAGCAATAATCATCAATCTCTCCTTGTTTCAGAACTGATGGAAAAGCCACAAATACGGATGAAAGCATTTTCAAAAATAGAGAACAAGTCATCGTCTCAGCGTGAAGATGTCAAGCCACAAATCCATCAACCTAAATTCAGATTCAATGTCTCTCAAAAACAAGCGCTGAAAGCAAATACAAAATGGCGACTAAGGATGAAATTAGAAAACAACACAAAAAAATTGCAGACTGGAAAGCAGACAAAGCCAACTTCATGCAGAATGCTAAACTCCCTGGTAACGAATGTGATGAGTCTAGGACCGCCGCCAATCCAAAGTGATAGTGTTACACTGCTTAACATCGGTAGTGATGACATAGAAGTGGCAGATGCGAATGACATAGAAAGTGCGTTACCCATGTCACTGATCATTAAGGAAAAGAATAAAAGTGGGCGGATCCATACAGACGTTATTAACCTGTAATGGACTGTTTTTTCAAGAATTTTTTATTTCTCCGTTGAATTGAGTTGAACGTATTCGCTCACCATATATATACAGGTGTCCCAGATTATTCCAGTTATAAATATATTTATATATGCAGAAATACATTCCTATGTTTTTGTTGTGCCAACGAGTTTTGGAAACTCCTAAATAATAATCTAAATGTTTCTATTTTTTACGATTTTTTATAATAGCTGTCATCACCATGAGACAAAATTGATTTTGAGATGAATATATTTTGTTAATAAAAGTATCATATAATCTTATTTTATTATATTCACAAATGTCCATCTTAATCAAAGTATTGAGGCTGTACAAACAATGTTTTCTTGACAGGACTCGAACCCGCGTTTCCAAAATACTATGCTTTCGCGCCAGGGTGATCAAACGTATATCGTTTAGCACTTTTTAAGGTATAATTGTAGCAACTACCTACCACCGTAAAATGCAAATATAAGTTATTTGTTGGTATAAAATTTGAATGTTCAATTCAAATTAATTAATTTTGAATTTGCACTATTTGAATGGTCCCAGTTTGGTTGGTTCTTTTCAGTTCCAACCACATCTGCATCTATAAATAAATAGGTATATATAAAAAGGTATATCCGCGGATTCAGCAATTACAGAAAACTATACCAGGAAGTATGTGCGAGTATAAGCTTTGATCCTCTTCAGATGGCAACAAAAGAGTAATCTAGACCTCGCGCAAGCGCTGACCCCAATAAACATTGATGTGTCGTATATTCTAAAAAATACTTTTTCGTCATCATTTTCCTCACGCTAAACAAATTGTAAATTCTTATCAATTAACATATGATGAGGTAAGTTCATGTGCTAGATATTGATATTCATCATCATTCAGAGTGCAATCGACGGGGCAAGCACGGAAACGACTAAACTACGCACTAAAAAGGTCTCCCTGGATCCTCCGTTAGCTTTGCATTGCTTAGAATGGTTTGATTTACGCTTTGATTGGATCTACGTTCTGTTTATTTATTATTCACACAAATTTGAGAATTAACCACACGTAATTTTCAGCATGATGTATCAACAAGACTTCACGTCTCATTTCAATTTGGAGTCGACTTTCCAACCATGTAAATATTTCATGGACTTCACTTACCAAAAGCCTTGTGCAGACAACATTCTTGAAACGTCAGCGTCTGCTGTCGACCATCTTAACGATACGGATGCTGAGCTGCTGGACCTTTTAGCCACTCAAGAAGATTGCTCCGCCATTTTGGAAAATATCGCTTCTAACGAACAATTTCAGAAGTTGATCAATAATGAGACTGACTTTGCTCTTGAGAACTTTATCGACAGCAGTTGCACTGTGGTTCAAGGCCATAAAGATGACAAGAGGGATCACAAAGAGAAACTACGGTTAGTATAATAAATTATTCATTGGAGCAAATATCAAAAAATACTAGGCGTTTACAAGATTACAAGTTATGCGACATCACCTTAGTAAGTGTATATAGTTTATATATCAATGCAGCACCACCCTCCGATGCTTAGCCCAATCCAAGAACGTGATCCTTATGTGGGTCCCTAGTCACAGTGGGGTGCCAGGTAACGAGAAATCAGATTGGTTGGCGAGGATGGGAGCAAGTGGCACATGCATTGCCCTGAACCCTTTTTGGGTATTAGCAGATGCCAGGTCAGTAATGCGCTAGATGATTGGGCACATAACAACTGGCGAAAGCATGGTTGGAGAGAGATGACTGCAGACAGTCCAAGAGGTTCTAGCAGGCCTCAACATACGTAGGGGGTATGGCTATTGAAGAGGAGAAGGGATTCACTCCACTTGTTGCTAAGGATGTACAGGTCACTGTATATTGATCAGGTACCTGACACTCATAGGAGCGGTCAAAGACCCAATCTGTCAGAAGTGCTGGGAGGAGGACGAGACCTCGTTTCACTTCCTGAGAGGGTGTGCCGTATACAGCAGCCTTAGGTCTGTGGTGTATGGCACAGCAGAGATTGATAGAGAAGAGTGCTACTGCGGAATGGTCTGACATCATGACCTTTATTAAAAAGTCTGCCCTAGTTTTATTGATTATCGTCGGGGTCGGCAAAAATGACCTACTTGCTAGGCTTCGCCTCACCACTACTGCTACTAGTGGATATATCAAACCGAGAAGTCTGTGATGCTAAAATCCCGCCAGTTTTTATTTCTTATTTCGAGTGTTCGTTATTCTAATTGAATCAAAGAAAACCTAAAAAATTAATGGCCGAAAACATTGGTAAAAAAATTGTATTGAATGAATCATCCAATTATTCTCAACCTATTGTGTCAAATTTTGTAATTATAAGGTGTAACAGTTTTGAATTGATGGAAAGGGATTACAATTACTTTGAATGTTAAATGTGAAACATATTTTAAATAAGGCCAATGAGCTGTAACATTTATAATTTTTAATCAATTTAGAATCTGAACTATATGATAGATACGTTCTCTCAATATTTTTTTTCAAGATGTGACCAGTGTGGTAGGGAATGTTCTACCAAGAAGCTATTAAAGAAGCACCTTCTTATCCATACACAGGAAAAGAAGTTTTCTTGTGAAGACTGCGGAAAGAAGTTTAGGCATAAATACGAGATGACTGCCCACAAGAGGAGTCATGGCACTCCAACATTCCAATGTGATATTTGTTCTAAGATGTTCATTCATAGGTTAGCATTTTTTCCTTTATTAGTAACCCTCCGACATCCGCTGTTGACTAACTTTAATTCTTGAAAAACAATTTGCTCCGTTGATCTTGCATTGTCCAGCGACTAATTTTGTTAACCATTTATGGTATATATATATATATATATATATATATATATATATAAACGCGTCACTAAGAGAAAGAGTATTATTTGTGAAACTGTGTGAAAACTACACAACTATTTATCTACATGATGGAAGAGTTTCACCAAGAAAGAGCGTCTACAATCTACATGATTTATGGTATGGCGACATTTAATTCATAGCACTTCATTCGCTTACTATCCTGTATGTCTTGTCTTGATTTAACTGTCGATGTTTAAAAATAAGCGAACATGGTTTCTCATAATTTTTGTTAGCGGTACAGTATCATAATTTTGGATTCAAAATCGGGCAACCCCAGATCTTTAAAAATCCATCTCAAATCACGTGAACTTCAGCTCAACTAACCTGATTATATTTATTGCAGATCACACTTGAATGCGCACAGGAAAAAACACTTCGGAGAATACACAGCATTCTGTCAAACCTGTCAGATGGGCTTCGTGTCCACGGCTTTATACAGAGCGCACAGGAATGCATACCACGACAGTGCGCAAGTCATTTGTGACATTTGTGGTGCGAAACTGAGCACTCTCTCAGCTTTGAAGGAGCACAAAGTCACGCATGACCCACAACATGGCAAGGAGAGGGTGCATGTCTGTGAGATTTGCGGCAAGAGCTATCTGACAGTGAGGAATCTAAGAAGCCATGTCAAGACCCACTCTAACCTCAAAACGCACGTCTGCGGTATATGCGGCAAGTCAGTTAGCAGTAAAGCAATCTTAGAAACTCATATCAAGATGCATACAGGTGTGAGAGACTTTCACTGTTCTGTTTGCAACAAGACATTCGCGTCCAAAGAGTACTTACAAACCCATCAAAGGATCCATACGGGTGATAAGCCTTTTGAGTGCCAGGTGTGCGGTAAGACTTTTACACAAAAAACCTCTTTGACTGTCCATATACGGTATCACACAGGGCAGAAGCCTTATAAATGCGAGTGCGGCAAGGAATTTACAACCAAAAGTCATCTGATGACGCATTATAAAACCCATGATATAGGTGGCGTTGATATTGAGTACATTTCTAGGCCTTTATTATGAAATTAAAAGTTGATATTGTTTTATAAATTGGTGTTTCATTCACTTACCTTACCATACAATGTAATTTTTCCAGGATCCGTAACTCCAATATAAAATTGATGTTACATGCTTTATGCGCAAAATCGTTAAAACATAATTCCAGAGTCAATAAGCGGTTTTCTGAATCGTGCGCGGTATACGTAGCAAGGCGGTTAGCAGTAAAGCGATCTTAGAATCCATATATCCATATAGGTGTTACAGACATTCACTGTTCTGTTTGCTACAAGACTTTCGCGTCCAAAGGATACTTACAAACACACCAAAGGATCCATATGGGTGATAAGCCATTTTAGTGTCGTGTGATCGGTGATAAATTGTTTTCATTTATTCCACTCAACCTGAATTTTTGTGCTTATATAAAATTGAGATTATCATTGAAACATCAGTTAATCTTGAATCTGTGTGGTGTTTGTGGTTGCTGTGCCAAAGGATCCAATATAGTATATTCTTATTTACTGGTACGTTTCCAGCAATAGATAACAATGACATACATCTTATGATTTTCTGACAGCCAATTTTTTCAGATCGTCATTTCCCTCAGAGCGAGAATTGGACCGCTGTTTGGTTGATCTTCCCGATGGCAGACAAGGTTACAAGTGTAAAGAATGCTCCAAGACCTTCATGTCGAAATACTACTTCAGAAGTCACGTGACGTGTCACACAAACGTCTTTCCCTATAGATGCGATCATTGCCCCAAAAAATTCAAACGGAAACAAGATATCATCACCCACAGCAAGACTCATGATAAAAACAGATCCGTTTTTCAGTGTGATCAGTGTAAAAAGGTCCTAACGTCGAAATCGTCCCTTTTGATACACCAAAAGCGACACATGAAGTTGTATAACATCTTTTGTGACTATTGTAAAAAAGGTTTTTACTCGAAGACTACATTGCGGCTTCACATTAACTCGAAACACGAAGGGAAGAAACAGTTCATATGCGAGATCTGTGCTAGACCATGTTACGATAAGTCCAGTTTAGAAAATCATCGAGCTAAACACGATGACGATTATGGCAAAGAGAAAAAAATCAAATGCGATCTCTGTGATACGAAATTTATCGCTGAGAAATACCTAGCCGTTCACATGTACAAGCTTCACAACGACGATCACAGATTCGTTTGTGATACGTGCGGTAAAAAGTTAGGTTCCAAGGTCAGTTTGCAGGAGCACAAGATCGCGGTGCACGAAGGCTTGAAGCCCCACAAGTGCGGAGCTTGTGGACAGGGTTTTGCCAACAAGACCACTTTGAGATTGCACGAGCGGAGACATACAGGCGAGAGGCCTTATAAATGCACTTATTGTGAAAGAGCCTTCACCCAGAGCCATAGTCTCAAGATGCATCTCAGGTTGCATACTGGCGAGAAGCCGGAAATGTGTAATATATGTGGTAGTAGCTTTGTCTCCAAGAATCTATTGAGGTCACATATGAAGATGAAACACAAAATATTTGAAATAATGGTTTCAAAAAAGGAGGATGGTTTTTAGTTCCTAGGTTAATCGAGTTGCAAAATATTTAACGACTGCATTTCCCTATATTTTCGGATAACCCTTTATACTCTATACAGTTTTACCGCTGGCCGCAGAGCCAGATATGTACATATGGACCGATATTCAGGCGGCTATGAGGCCAGTAGCATCCCCAAGGATCCAATCCAAAAATGTGACCTTGTCTCTTATCACAGCGGTGTACTAAATAACGAGAAAGCAAATCGCTTGGCAACGATAGGGACCAGGGTTCAATACATCGCGGCATCATTGATTACAGGTGTTGGATGTTGACCAATGGTAAAACTGTGTAGTTTTTTTGCTTGCTGCGCCGAAGGATCAGGTATCACATATCGTCGGATATCCCAAAACAAGCCGATAGAATTAATAGATATGTCGATTTTCAGAAACTGTGTGTCCATAGAAAGGCATTCGAAGCCAAAGATCATGACTTGACATTCCCTAGTAATAAGTACTGAAATTATATTGAGATTAAAGCGATAGATACTTTAAGAACGTGATGCCAACTGCAAATCTATAATATAAAAATATGTTGGGAGTCTAAAATTCTTTCTAAAAACTATTCCTGGTATGAGCCCATTGGACATTTTCCTAAGCCACATCATGCATTTTTGTACAAATGATTATTATTTAATAAATACAGTTATGAAAGAAGTGTATCTTTTATATAATGTACCAGGTGTGTATAAGTTAACGGGTGATCTGAAATAAGGATAAAACATGGTTTCGAGGGAATGTGGCCTTCGGTTTCCGCCTTCACCAACTTTTCCTCGAACTGCTGCTTCGTATCTTTGATGTCCGTTTGCGGATTAGTAAGTGAATCATATTCAATAATAAATTTTAATCCAGGAACAATTGTGAATTTAAGTTAATACAGATGTGGTCTTGAACTAGACACTAGTCAGTTCAATTCGACGGTCTAGTGTTATAATATTCGCCACTAATGCAACTAATCATTTTTCATTTACAAATGATACTGTATTTGAAGGTTGGACGTGGCACTGTCTTCTAAAATTAAAAGCTATAAGAGCCATTTATCGGCAATGGTGATAATCCAAAGTGTCTTGACGTGGTAAGATGGTTTGACACCGAACCAAGTCCGACACCGTAGCGTCGTTGCATTATCTGGCAAGGTTGCCGCACATGAGAAATTAACTTACACATAGAGGTACACCGCTTGGCTTCATTTTGACTAATACGTCTTCTTATACATTTCATACTTATAGGCTAATTCAATTAGCTCGTTCTGTATCAATGTTATCACACGTTAAGAAAGATAAAATATATAATCATTTTGTCGAAATTCTCAAATCAACTGTAATCTTAGAGTATGTGATAGACTTCTCATCCTGAACAATTCTTTTCTAAAAGTATTAGTGAAACCCTCAGGTTGATGTAGTGAATAGTTTTTACACGGTATCTATTTTACAATTGGATCCGCCTATAAATGGCTCTTGATAGAAAATCGTTTTTTGTGCTTAACGAATACTCCTTGTAGGGCCCGCAAGCTGAAAAGAAAAAGAAAAGGCGAAAAATCGCCTTTGCCATGTATAATATGTTCGAAAGTGTACAAAAATAGGGCAGCTCTGAGAAAACACATGATTATCCACAACGACAAACGACCATTTCAATGCGATATTTGCGACAAGTCATTCAAGCGAAAGTATGAGATTAAAGTACACATGAGAGTACATGAAAATAACTACAGCTATGACTGTGATATTTGTCTGAAGAAAATGAAATCCAAGAGTGCATTCATAATACATTTGAAACGACATAATCAGGAATACTGTGCGAAATGTGAGGTTAGTGAATGATATAAAAAAATGGCAAAGTACTATATAAATATTTGTTATTTTCTGTCTGTCTACAATCGGTATGATATCGTTTTTCAGTCCAAGAAAGACAAACCTATTTAATAGATATTGCTATCCCCATTGACAACAACATTCAGAGCACCTATGCAATAGGTCGACTTGGCATAGCCTGTCATTTCCTCTCCTATTGGAAATAATAAGTATTTACTCCCTATAGCATCGTTCTGACCTCAAAGAGTATCACCCTTTAAACATTTCTTTTGAAAAATTAAATAATAAAACATTATGAACGTATTTGTCATATTTACTTTTTGAAATTTTCTAAAGCTAATGGACAGTAACTTAGCTCATATTTCAGGTATGTGGGCAAGGATTTGTGACCAATCAAGAATACAATAATCATGTAGCTGCGAAACATGGCACTGGACTCCACATATGTTACATTTGCGGGCGGAGTTGCTACGACAAAGCAGCCTTGCAAAGTCATGTCGCCACACATGCTGAAAATTACAGAAGCAACTCTAGCATCAAGTGTAATCTTTGTAACAAGACGTTTTTGCAACAGAAGTACCTTAAACAACATTACAATCGAGCTCATAAAGGTGAGATGCTAGAACATTATTATTTCATAGTATCACTTGGTAGATAAACAAATCGCAAGGTAGATGTCAGATGATCTTTATCATATATTGGTAATTGTCGTTGAATTACAAATCTATTTATTGCTTGTGTATTACCCGTAATACTGTTATTTTGTACTTACAATTTACTCCCACTATAATGATGGGCGTAAGAGTAACCATCTGACTTCACTTCGCCTTATTGTTATGGTTTAATAAATAAATTTATTATTATATTCGTATAGACTATGAAAGTCCGAAATTATTCCTTGAAACAAATCCTTCCCACATTGTAGACGGCGGCAAGAAATACGTATGCGACCTCTGCGGCAAGAACCTCTGTTCCAGCACCAGCCTACGCGATCACCTGCTGATGCACAACAACGAGCGCCCTCTGTCGTGCGAAGAGTGCGGAAAGACGTTCACGCTGCGCACCACCCTTAAGTCGCACATGCGGACCCACACCGGCGAGCGGCCGTTCGTTTGCGAACAGTGTGGCCGAGCATTTACACAACGTGGGCCCTTGCAGGTCCACATGCTCTACCACACAGGAGAGAGGCCGCACAAGTGCGACATCTGTCAGATGGGCTTCGTCACCAGGACCCTGCTGCAAGTGCATATCAGGAAGCATCACGGCGCGTTGACGTAGTAATCGCGGTTAAAGTCGCCGCGTGATGATCACAAACGAAGAAACATCTTCAGTTCCCGTTTTAACGCTTTAGCCCATAAAGCTACATTATCCTATAGATAAACCGATCTAAATACCAAGGAATGCTTTGACTGACCCCAAAAAAACTGTCACAAGAGTGTATCTACAAATAGTATGTAGCTATAAATAAATGAGTATTATTCAGGCGTCGTCTCCATCTTGAGAACGATCGTTGTTGAAGATGCGAATGAAGAAATTCGAAATTAAAGTCTACGATGGCGCCGCGTGTTGGTCACCGCTGGAAGCTTCAAGAGAGATTCTGCATTTTGTTGAAGATTTCGGTTTACCTAGTTTAAAAATTAGTTTATCAAAACCAATAAAACTAAGTTTTAACATACATTTTGCATTTATATTGCACTTTCCAATCTGTCTCGCTGTCATTTTGGAATGGAGCAGTGCCATCTGTAGGCGAAATTTCAAACGCAGATTATGCTATTCATCTGTTATACGTAAATAATTTTATTTATAAGAAAGAACTATTTATAATTTTTGAAAGTATTCTCATCTGCAGTCAATGCGTTTTATCACCTATGATGATGTACACCAAATAAGATGATCCATATTCAAAGCGATCTACTGTAGATCTGCACCATCACTTCAAATGTTTATATAAAATACTGCTATCATTCTTTGTTTAAGTTTCTGTAAACAACGGTTTTTTAGCTTACTTATGTGTAATTGTCGACATATTACTTTGTTTTGGATATGTTACATATGTATTCTAGGAAAAAAGCAATTTATTTATACTATGTTATATCTTTTGTGATTAATAAACATTGCAGAATAAACTTTATGAGCATTATTTCACGAATATTTTTAACATTATACAATAAAGCAATACAGATGTGTTTGTTAGTTCTCAATATACCTCTAGATACAACTTTGATTGATACTGGTTTCATAGTTCACTAAATTATCGTAAAGATTATAAGAAATGATTTTAACATAGTTCTTGGATGTTCTTTCAAATCCATCGATTTTCTGGTATTCGTAATCGTGGGATCTTCTTCAATGTTTTTTTGATATTTATGTATCGTTTTAGCTTTATGATGTGCTATTTACGCGTCGTAAGCTGATCAAGATTCTCATGTTTCCGTTGATCAGATCCGGAATAGCAAAAATATGATTATTGATATTAACATTTTGCGGGATACCTGTTAAGTCTCCCCCCCCCTCCATCATGCAAACCGGCAGATTGACATACCTCCGTCATAGGAGACACATGGGGAATATACACTGTCAATATCTGACGGGCTCGAATATTTCCATGTGACTGGTTAGAATATAACCTTTATTTCTTTCTACCATATGATCGTCGAAATTCAGTACGATCCACTCGTTATTCTTAAGTTATTGTTAAAATTGTATGGTAAGTACCACCACTAACGATAGAATTTATGTGTGTTTTAAATTTATCTAGTAACAACTTTTTATTCGGATGTAATATTATAACTATTGTTAGAATCATAATGATTAAAACCCAAACATTCATTCAATCAAAACCCCCGCGCACCGCCCATGGTCGGCACGCCGGTGATCAATCGTCGATCGACATCATTCTGTGCCTACTGCTCGATTTGAACGGAGCTGTTGTGGTTATTTTTGCCTACATCTCATCTTTCACTATATATTGAGATAAAGTTATCAATTATTATGCCAGCTTTCAGAAATGTAGGTCTCAATTTTTTTGACTCTTTTCGCTTTAATTCCCAATGCAAACATTTGACAGTCTGAAGATGCTTAGAAATTTGAAACGAAACACATCCCATCCCATTTGAGACCTGGTGCAATAATCACACTTTACCTCAATGACGGTGAAGTTTCACCAAGTACGAGCCTCTACAATCTACATGAATATATATTTTAGGAAAAACAAGAAGAAGAAGAAGTCATTGAGAGCTAATAAAGAGGTGAAATCATGTGACGTGTGCGGAAAGGCTTTCACAAATATCAGATACTTGAAAAAGCACCTCACGACACATAGTCAGGAAAGACCGTTTTCCTGTGATGTCTGTCACAAGAAGTTCAAGCGGAAAAGAGAAGTTGTGGTTCACAAGCGAATTCACGAAGGTGGAACCCAATATTATTGTGATATCTGTTCTAAAACGTTAAGCTCACAGGTTAGTATCAATTTGGGATGTCTTGCAATTGGCAAAAAAGTAATATATTGTCGAACACAAAATGCAAGGTACACATCATGAAGTGCGTTTAAAAAAATATAATCAATACGTCGAAATGCCACTTTTCAGCGTGTAATTAACCGATCATCCCTAATTGTGACGCCCTCTAGTATTTACTTATAACCGATTTTTTTAAATTTTAATCGGCTTTGTATAGATATGGTGGAGGTACTCAACAGGGTGCAAGATATCCTCCATATGTTAATCTGCCACTCTTGAGTCTACTACTAAAGAGTACATGGATATAATAAACGCAATCTAGATTGAACACTAATTATAATTAAATATCGAGTCGTCGACTTTCTAAATCCAGCATGAGTGTAGACGCTTTCAATCTGCATCCCACAGGGCTCGTTCCTGATCCATCGACGTCGACACCTGCGAGTGTTTGTGACAAAGTGCGAGTTGTGCGGCCAAGGGTTCGTGACCAACAACGAGCTGGTGAACCACATGGGGTCGAAGCACGGGGCACGGCGCCACTTTTGTGACGTTTGCGGTCGCGCTTGCTATGACAAGCACTCGTTGCTCAGCCACATGGAGACCCACGCGGAGGATTACGGGAAGAATCCGCAGTTACGATGTGCGGAATGCGGAAAGGCCTTCACTAGGGAAAAGAATCTCCGGAGTCACCTGAGGAGGATACACGAGAATGGGGGACAGCGGTTCGTCTGCGATCATTGCGGCAAGGAGGTATGTCACCACTGACTGATTTTTATCGGACTTTACTGCAATCAGTAAGTTTCAAGAGACATGTATATGTTTCCTCAAACCAATGTAGAAGCGAAATTCGTGCGGGATATAAACATGTCCTGATACGATCATTTTGCCGACTTTGCTAGTCTCCGAAGCTGGGCTGTTGAATAGGAAACTGCCGAACTGAATAATATACGAAATATGCATGACTATAACAGGTCCCATGTATAGTGGAGAGTTCACACTTATTTTTTTATTTTGTCTTCAGGTTCACTCGAAAAAAAGTCTCAGAGACCACCAATTGATCCACAAAGGCGAGAAGCCGCTGCAATGTCCAGAGTGCAATAGATGTTTCACCATCCAAACGTCATTGAAAGCGCATCTTCGCACTCACACCGGGGACAGACCTTACGTGTGTCAGGACTGCGGGAAAGCTTTCACGCAGAAATCCCCCCTGAAAATCCACATGCGGTACCACACTGGTGAAAGACCGTACACATGTGATTTCTGTGATAAGGGATTCGTCAGTCGGGCCATGTTGAATTTGCACCGAAAAAAGACGCACTCTCTAGCGTGATTTTTATACGTAATTTTATATTTTTTTGTATGATTTTTTTCGATGCAATAAACGATTCTTCGAATGAAAATTATGATCAAATTTATGGTGTAGTAGTATTAACTGATGGAAAAATCGCGTCAAGTAGAAAGCAATGGGATATCTTTGGATATAAAGATTTGAATCGAAATTTTGGACAGTTGATTCTTTGAATTTCAATAAATAAAATGTTAAACTACTGAAAGACCTTGATTCTTTGAAATGATTCATAAAAACACACACACACACACACATATATATATATATATATATATATATATATATATATATATATATATATATATACCAAAACAAAATGATTCACATTACCCACTAAAAACCAATGTTAAAAGATATCTATTGATATATGACACGAATGTTAATTCAAAAAGTGGCAGGCGATGATATGTTGACAAATATGTCAAATTAACTTGACAATCACATGGTTGTGAAGTATTGAAGCACTTTATAAGTTTCCTTGTGTTTTCAATGTGTGACTATGGTAAAGTTATAATGACAGTGGCGTTACAATGTTCAGTTTGCAAGCAGGAGGTAGAAATCAGAATAATAATCTCGCATATTTTTATGGATCCTTTAGAAATATTTCAGCCTTGAAGATATATCTTGCTGTCATTTCACTTTCGTTATACCCTGTATACATATTTGCTGAAAGTGAGAAATATCAATGAATCTATTGAAAGTGAAAGTGAAGTTATAAGTTTCGATATCACAACCATAGGCTTGGAGCAGGTGAGTAACGATGTTGCCTCATCTCATATTTGGGAGCAGACTGAACTACCATCATAATATTTTAGAAATTATTATAATCACTATAAACCGGAATTCTCACTTACTATGAACTTCTGATGTGATGTGAAAAAAGTTATTCGGGAAAACACGGTCTGCAGAATCGCCTCTTAGGAGCCTGTTTCTCCATAAAGGAAGCATGTAGACCAATTTTATAGCTAAAGGGGACAATGGAAAAGGTGATTATTGTGGCAGTTCTGTTCTTAAAAGCAAATTACGATGAAGACACTGGAATTGAACGCAGCTGGAAGCTCCAAAAGGAAGTCTTCCTACAGAGAAAATGTTAATGATTTTATATTTGTAAAGCGTGTAACATAATTTCACGATTTTTTAATAAAATACACAATTTTGTTAAATATTATCCATCTTCACCATAGTTATTTACGGTTATACTTATAAACTGAAATTTTAGGTGTAATAATAGGAGGAAAATACTGTCAAATAAAAAGCGAACAAAACCACATCGGAAGAAAGGAAGATCGCTTAAAAAAAGTGACGTGAAGGAGGAATTGGTAGATATTGACGGAGAAATAAGATGCGAATTTTGTGGAAAAATATTCAAAAACAGCAGCAGACTGAAACAGCATCTGATATGCCACAGTCAACAACGACCTCATGCGTGCACTTACTGTGATAGACGCTTCAAGCTCAAACATCAGCTCGCTACTCATGTGAAAAGGCATTTGAAGGAGTATATCGCAGAATGTGAGGTAATAGAATAGAAACTGTTAAAAGTAGTCCAGTTGACATTTTCATTTTGCTTTTTTTTATCGAACCCTTGGTCGCCAATTTTTTTACTTCTCACGCCAACAGGTAATCGTGATATTTTGTTTTCTTGATATTTCATTCATGCATCAAATGCAGGTTGCTCTCTGGACTTTTATCACACCTTGCAAAATCCTAGTTACAATTAAATACATAGCAGTATGTTTTTAGGTATGCGGTCAAGGTTTTGTGACTGCTCAAGAGTACAAATTCCACATAGGCGCCAAACACGGCAATAGCAGCTTCATCTGCAGCACCTGCGGCCGCAGTTGCTACGACAAAGCCTCTTTGCAGAGTCACATGCTCACCCACGACGAAGACTATGGCAAGGATCCGAAAATCAAATGCGAACTCTGCGGAAAGAGATTCTCCAGGATGAAGTACCTGAAGGGTCACACCATACGGGTGCACCAAGATGGAGGTCAACGGTTCGTCTGCGATCTTTGCGGCAAGGAAGTGCGTTCGAAAACGAGTCTCAGAGATCATATGCTCATCCACCAGGGCGTGAAGCCCATACAGTGTCCCCAGTGCGATAAGTGCTTCACCATACGCAACACGCTCAAATCCCACCTGCGTACCCATACCGGCGACAGGCCGTACCAGTGCGGGGAGTGTGGGAAAGGCTTCACGCAGAAGTCGCCGTACAAGATCCATATGCGGTATCATACGGGCGAAAGACCTTACCAATGCGATATGTGCGCTAAGGGCTTCGTGTGTCGGGCTTCTTTGAATCTCCATCGAAAAAGGGCGCACGAGGTAGCGTAGAATTGATTTGGTATAAAGGTAGGAATGTTCCAAAACTTATGGAATGCGCCAAATGGGTCAGTTGGTTGAGGGACACAATTGAGGTTATTCACAAAAAGAGTTGCAGTTTAATTCGTTCATCCCAAACCAATCGTGGACAACGCTTTTAGTCCTCCCTGAGCTCGTCAGAACAATATATACTTGGGACAGAGTTTCCATAAGTTTTTTGTTCGGGGTAGAGTTGGATTGATGGGGGGGCAACTTGACTAAAATTCTAAACTTTTTATTTTACATGTCGTTTTGGCAGGCCTGGCGTGAGAACATCTGGGGGAAATCTAAAACTTGGGCCCTCTACAAAACCTGAACAGTACAGCAAAACTAACCCTACTGGAGCTCCGAATTTTAGGCCGCCTTTAAAAGATCAAAATGAAATCACATGGTCTCAGCTATTCGCGAAACTCATAGTCCCATACGCATCATCGATAGTGTGTAGACGCTAGGAAGTATGTGCGCCATCTATTGAGCCAAAAGTTTGTTATCGAATATCTCAAAATGAAACCCACTCTACGAGGGTATAGCAAACTGCTAGTCCTTATTAAGGACATTATTTATGGCCCATGACTGCGTTGCTCTGAGCATTACAACTGTCAGGATGCATAAATCTTCGCGATAAGGCCTAGCAGTATGCCTTGTAACGTGGGTGAGACTCGATGTCTGATTTCACAAAAGGATATATCATAACTATAATTGCCGTCCTTCGTAGTATATCAATGAATCTCATTGGCAAAGGATGTCGCACTTTTCTGGAATTTTCTCAAATAGTCCTTATGATGCTGGAGCTTCAGATGGCCTATCTCAATGTCGCAGAACTTTTGAAACCTTCACAAAAATGTCCACTTTCCAAAAAGTTCCACAAATTGCAATGAAAAGTGCGACCATTTGAGATGTTTAAGATAGGTGAACAGTTGTACTGATTTTCATAGAGAACTCGTTGACAGTTTCTTCAATAGTGGGTTTTGGGAAAAATGCTCATGTTTATTCATTCAATTTGTCATCTATCATATATTTAATACCATATTGACTATGTTACTCTGTACATACTGTTGAAATAAATAAAAACGAGAATAATATAATTAATTTTTTTCATTTTCTTCCATACATTCAGAATTATATTCATATATAAGTTAGGCAAATGTAATTTTAGCTTTACAATAGTCTGTATGAGATCTTTATAGACAAATATTATGTATTTCATGAACTGATTAAAGTTTTCTATGGTTGTTTTCATACTAGAGTTTTTATTTGATTTTCTTCAAGTCTTATATTTAGGTTTTAAATGAAAATGAAAAAAGATCGTTTTACTTGACTATTTTCTCACGTAAGTACCTCACAATTCAACTTTGAATGTATACCCAAATTGAATAATGCATTTCTATTTTAGGCCACGAAAAAAGAGTAAGAAAACAAAAAATAATTTTATGGAAGTGAGTAACATTAAAGTGGAACTGAAAGAAGGTGAAAGTTTCAAAACTTGCATGTTCTGTGAAAAGCTCTTTAAAAACAATCGTAGTTTGAAAAAACACCTGGTGTGTCATAGTGAAAATAGACCATATGCATGCACAAAATGCGACAGGCGATTCAAGCTCAAACACCAACTGACCAATCATCTGAGAGTTCACACAGATGACGTATGGTACGAATGCGACTTTTGTACAAAGAAGCTGAGATCGAAAGCCTATTGGGCGGTTCATAGAAAAAGACATACCAAGGAATACATTGCTAAATGCGAGGTAGGTATCCTTTTAGTAGTAGATTTTTTTTGAATAACTGATTTGCACGCAAGCTCAGTTCCGGTTCCACAATAGTTATAACACGCAGATGTAAGCCGATATCCAAATTCGAATTTAGCACTCTGTAGACAAAACCTGGCCTACTATGGGATTTGACCCACACACTTTTTGATAGCCGATGAGATGCTCGAGCCATTTGAGCTAAACACGATTTCCGCTCACCCAATCTAAAACACAAATGTTATGCAAACATAGATTGAAAAATTTATGATAAACCAGACTGCACTGTAGTAAACGAAAACACTGATCATCTGAACTCAGTTTTCAAATTAATCAAATGAATATTGAACCGAAACGCATCACAAAAAACAGTTTAAACCTTGTGTTCTAATTATACAATTTCATCAAAAATAAAGTAACAATTTGCAGGTTTGTGGCCAGGGCTTTGTAACAATCCAAGAATACAACCATCACATTGGCGCGAAACATGGAAACACGACCTACATGTGCTACATTTGTGGCCGAAGCTGCTATGACAAGGCAGTTTTGCAAAACCACTTGGAAACCCACGACGAAGACTATGGCAAAAACAAGCAAATCAAATGCGACCACTGCGACAAGACCTTCACCAGGATGAAGTACCTCAAGGGTCACATCGTCCGAGTCCACAAAGATGGAGGAGAGAGGTTTGTCTGCGATTACTGTGGCAAAGAGGTTCATTCGAAGACCAGTCTCAGGGACCATCTGTTGATCCATAAGGGCGTGAAACCCTTACAATGCCCTGAATGTGATAAGTGCTTCACCATTCGGAGTACCTTGAAGGCCCATCTGCGGACCCACACTGGAGACAGGCCGTACGATTGCAAAGAATGTGGTAAGGCGTTCACGCAGAGATCGCCGTTGATAATTCACATGCGGTACCATACTGGGGAGAGGCCGTACCGCTGCAATTTCTGTCAGAAGGGCTTTGTCAGCAAAGCGGTCATGAATCTGCATCAGAAGAAGTCTCATATTGTCGCGTAGGATATTTTGCCTACGGATCTTTTAAAATAAAGTTTATATGGTTTTGTTTCTGGTAGTTTTCTTGAAATGCGTTTACAGGACATAATTTATTTTTATCAGGAGCTTCCTGCAACTTTGGTTGAAAGAGACGAATCACCAAGGTGAGAAATACTGAGATGATACTCAAGGTCAATATTTTCGTCTCCACACAGGTTTTGATATATTATGCTGAAAGGTAAACATGATTTTGATATCGACATTAATCATGATGAAATCATAACGCTAGAAATTAAATTGAAATATGTTTACCACCCACTTACATAGTCTGTTTTTTGTAGTTTTGTTAGTGTTCCTAAAAACTATTTTTTTTCATAGTCCTAGGACTAAAAGGTGAGTATTCAAATCTAAAAATATACAATGTTCATCATACTTATCATTGATACTTTCAGATTGAAAATAAAAAAGGGACAGAAAAATACTCGCCGTAGTACGAGAAACACTGTAAGGAATAAATCTTCGGTGGCCTTCAAAAGACGAAATCCTCAAGTGAAGGAGGAGCTGTATAGTTGCGATCAGTGTAAGATTCAATTCAAATGCAAAAGAGAGCTTAACAGACACGTAAAAAGTCACATAGAAGCTCCACCTATCATGACGAAGAAGTCGTCATTCCAGTGTGATTTTTGTATGAAGAATCTTGGCTCCAAAGGTGCCTGGAAGGTGCATAGGAAAAGACATCTACAGGAATACGTTGCAAAGTGTGAGGTAATTAAGTTTTGCAGTATTGAAATGCATGTATGTTGAGAACAGAATGTATTTTAGGAGTGTGGCAGAGGTTTTGTAACGAACCAAGAATACAACAACCACGTTGGTGCAAAGCATGGTACTAGTAACCATATTTGCAGCGTATGTGGTAGAGCTTGCTATGATAAAGCGTCATTGCAGAGTCATATGGCTAGACATGCCGACAACTATACTACTAATACGAACATCAAGTAAGTTTAAGTTTTATTTAAACTATTTTATTATTTTGGTTAATCTATTTCAAATCAATAAAATATAAACAAATCTTCTGGTAGATTGGTCGGCGTTCCATGAGTTGTGGGCTCTATTGACATAATAATTCACTCAAATATCTCGACTGAATAAAAGTTCAACTTGATGGGACGATGCATCCACGGATGGCAAATTTGGAAATAGCAACATTCTCCAAATTTAGCAACAAGCGGCTTTCTAATGTCAGTTGCCGAGCTATACTGACAAGCCCAAGCAATAGACGAAACGCATGTCTATAGCAGTAAAGAGTATACCTACACTTAAATTTGGTAATACCATCATGTGATTATCCAGGAACTAATCGGAATTTTAAAGCCACTTTATACCGGAAACCTTGTGTATAAATAATATCTTCGGCAGATGTGAGCTGTGCGGTAAGACATTTCTGCAAGAACGATACCTGCGACATCACCACATGCGCATGCATCAGTCTGATGGCAGAAACTATGTTTGTGATCATTGCGGGAAAACTGTCAGTTCGAAACGTAGTCTGAGGGACCATCTTCTTCTCCACGAAGTAAGCATTATTTACATACCGTTATTTGGGGTGAGATTGAATATAAAAAAAACTCCCCCCTTCAGGCCAGAGCTGAAAGCGGGTTCGTGATCAGTGCCCTCCAATCACCCAGAAAATGATTGTTCGCCTCATTTGGAAAAATTCGACTTTTTCACTAAAATTTCGGTTGTTTACGATTTTCAAACGCCGACTTTTGACTCCGGTCTTGAGGCAAAAACCCATTTGCGCTCGCATTGTTCGACTCTATACGATTTAAAAAATATTCTGAGTAGAGAGAAGGGCAAAAATCTTCAAACTGTTCAAAAACTCTTTACCTGCGCATTTCTAGGACGCTAATCACGAATCTGCCCTGGAACTGAAGGGGCCCAAGGAGGATCGAATTTAGATTCAAGGCCCTCAAATATATAGGTGTGTTCAAATATCTCACCTAGAAAACAATTTTCCACCGTATTAAAATTGGGATGGAGGGTCCTCAAATACATAAGTGTGCCGACAATCTCAAGTCAGCAGTTTAACTGTTTCGAACTTCAATATCTTCATATTATGCTCAAAGTATTCAGCTTATTGTTGTGCAACCTCTTGAAGGTCCACAGTAGTTTCATCATCTGTATTATTATTGGTTTCTGATTCATGTACATCTCAATCACTAGAGCTGCAAGGCAAAATTCCTAAAAACTTTGAAATAAATGAATTTAGTCATCAACTTGTTATGTCTTAACGAAATGACTATGTTTTTAAATAGGAAATGAGCTTTACTCGAAAGCTTGCCCTGTGGTAAAATTGAAGTTTTGTTTTAACTTTTATAGTTTTTTATCTTTTGTTTATTTTGTAGTGTCTATTTTAAGATTAGATTCGTTTACTAATTTCTCAACTTATATCATTGCGTAGAGTCAGTTTTAATCTACTTGACGTTCATTGTTCCCACAGGGATTGAAACCAATCGAATGTAAAGAATGTGGTCGTGGTTTCGCACTGCGAACAACATTGAAGCTCCACATGAGAACTCACACTGGTGACAGACCGTACAAATGCAAGCTTTGCGAGAAATCCTTCACCCAGAAAACACCGTTAACAGTCCACATGCGAATTCATACCGGAGAAAGACCCTACTTGTGCATATTCTGTGATTCTGGGTTTGTTAGCAAAGGAGCTCTACAGGTGCACCAAAAGAAGCACTCAACTACACTATAAATTAATGGAACTGGCTGAAAAAGTCGAATGGTCCTATTAACTAGGACAGCTTTCGATCTTTGACAGAAAAACAAATTCTCAGATTTCCATTGGCAACTTACGAAGTCAAAGGTCCTCGTTTTTAGCCTAGACTCGTCAGTATAGCCTGGCAGCCTAGCTATAGCAGGTCTGGTGCATAGTGGAGAGCATATTAATATCAGTTGTCAGCTCCTGATGGGAATGAGCCGAGATAATCATCGTGAATAGTGTTTACGAAGAACAGGGGATGTCGCTGTAAATCAGTTCAGCCTTGTTGCTAGATGTCTTAAGGGACATATGTTGCCGGTTCAAGGCGGTTCACGTGTCAGCACCTTTGACTTTGTAAGTTATCAATGGGGGTACCGATAGAGGGCGACATTGAGAGATGAGTTGATGTTGCTATCACTCCCTTGACTGGGTTACGTATATACCATCCTATTGCTCTCTACTGTTAGATCACCAGGCTATACTGACGAGTCTAGGCTAAAGACGAAACATGCCTGTCTATAGCAGTTCTGATGCACAGTAGAGAGCATACACCTAATATCAGTTTATCCTCATCTACCAATCATCTTCCTTCACAGTTCCTATCAATACAACTTGTGTTATGCATAATAATCTAAAGTGATGGGTCTACTGCGATGGTTTTTCAAGTGCCTGTATGCGAAAATAATGTCCTGCAGCAATCTTAAATATTTAATTTAAGATTGGAGTGTGGAGTGTTTTTCTAATCGACGTTGTATATCTTCCCAGGATTTTATTCAATATATAATATTTAGTATGGATTGTTTATCATTAATGCGTAAAAATTACCATTTTTTTCTCCCGAACGAAATTCTGCTCGGTGATTTGAGTCAGTATATCAACATTAATTTGATGTTCTCCAAATGATCGAATGATTTTGGACTCATTAAAAAAACTGTCCGATCATATGGAAAACATACAACCCAAAATATAAACCGACTAGTCAATTCAGTAAGGTTAAATGTAAAAAGTTATAGGGTAATCGTTTCGAACTAATCAAAAACTCCTTGCAAAGCACACATTCATGATATTTTTTAGACGAAAAAAACAACTACCTGACATGAGCCGCATCCCGATCGATAACGAACCTGATGAAGAGAGTCCAGAGGGATATCACAGCTATAGTGGTGAAAAAATCTATGGACTACGAACTGGGAATAAGATAACATCTGGAATAATAATTCACAGTGAAATAAAACTGCTAAAGGTCTATGGAAAACATAAACAAAAACCACCACCTATTCAGGACTCGCAACGTTTCACGTGCTTGCAGTGCAAAGAGAACTTCAAATATAAGAGCACACTAGTTGTGCATATTCGCGTTCACGAAGAAAAACGTTTAATCCATTGCAAAAAATGTGGGATTGGTTTCCCGAACAAGAAACAGCTTAAGAAACACAAAGAAGACCATGAGTACGGTGGTAGATGTACTTGGTAATACAACCACATAAAAGTACGGAAGCAAGAACTTCTAATTAGTTGAATATAGTAAAACATATTATATCAGGTAGTTTCTACAACTTGGACTTATTGAGCCCATTGAAACGAACCAGTGTACAAATGAAGCTATTTTTTTCCTTTCCTAGAACCTGAGTTTCGCCTGACTGATCACTATGGTGATGCCTCATTGTATATTCTTGTGTGAGAAATGTTCTTTTATTATAGATTTCAAACAAATCTTTTCATATATTTCCTAATGGTGGCATTTTTTATATATTTCAACACAAAATAAATAAATCATCAATATCTTCCATATTTTTTATTTCGCCACAAAAAAGTCGATAGAGATTTTATACACACCTTAAAGTTATTTTGACCTAAATACAGCACCTATATCTAATTCCTTTAACCACTCTATCTATATCGTGTTTTGATTTATATGATATTTGAGCGTTAAAAATTACTTGTATTATTGTTCCAAAATAGCAAATGACTATAAATATGGAGAGTCAATTTAAGGATTCGCTGAAATTCTAGTTGATTCTGTAGCAATATTTTCTCACTTTGAGGGACACTCTAAACGGTCATACAATGTACTGATTTAAATTTATTCTAAATCTGTGAAAATTGCACTTTTCAGGTCCTGCTACATGAACTTTGATGATAATATAATTGAAGTACTTGATTCTTTTAATATCAACACAGATCATCATTCTATTCTTGCTGAAGATTCCGATGAAGCAGGTGATATTGATAATATTGAAGAAGTGCCCAATATCATTCACCATAGCTCAAATAAAACACTTGATTACCATATTGATACAGAAGATAGTAACTCCTATGAAATAATATACATTATCAATGAAGATACTGAAAAAGCACCTAAAAACACAAGTTTACAGAAGTCATATCTTAAGACACGTTCACATTTGAAGAGGTTCAAGTGTTCCTTATGCGATGAGCGTTTTAAATACCAAAGCTTTCTAGGTGCTCATATGCACAAGCATACCGAGAAGAAATATAAATTTTGTAAATTGTGCGGTGAAAAATTCCAACAAGAACACGAAGCAAACGAACATATGAAATCATCACATGTAGAGAAACGACATTTTTGCGACGATTGTTTCATAGCTTACTCTGATGAAGAATCTTATGCTGTTCATCGTAATAGATGGCACGCCTCTACCAAACAATGAGAATGAAATGGTCACATTTATGGAAACGATACATTTGCGACGATTGTTTCATAGCTCACTCTGATGATCAATACATAAATTTAGAAATTGGGCATCGATGCTTAGAACATTGGCATTGAAAAACAAAGAATGTCTTCTTTGTTAGATGAGTCATACCTTTTTCCACTATATATTCCATTTGTCGCAGACAGTTTTCTGTTTTACTCTCAATAAAATAATTTTCTGGTCTTATTTTTCTTTATTTTGTTTTTTTGAATTATTATTATGTTTTCGAAGGGCATATACGAGCTTCATCATGAGAAATTATCACCAACAATTTTCAGGTCACCTACTCCTTCTATAAAGATTGAAGACAGAAGAATAGAAGTTTGTGACCCTTTTCATTTCGTCTGCGAGCTTTGCGATGAAATTATATTAACCAGTATTCAGTTTGCCCTGCATTCAGTGATACACTCGCCAGATGGGTTGTATCACTGCACCTATTGTCTCTTCAACACCAAAAAGTCGAACGAACTATGCTTGCATATGGACAGTCACAGAGAACAAACTCATACGTACTTAGCATGTACGATCTGTAAAGATTTTTTTGACGATGGTGAAGTCTTTGCAGAACACAAAAATATTCATGATGGTACCATGCCTTTCAAATGTCAGCTGTGTGGCAAGGATTTCATGTTCTCTTGGCTCCTAAGAAGCCATCATCGTCTATTCCACTCAAGAGCAGTAACTGTCTTGAATGATAGAAAAGGAAATGACAATTGTAGCGTAATATCCCATCTCCAAAAGCACAAAATTTTTGAAGGGAAGCGAAATTCATTCGAATGTGTCGAATGTGGCAAGGATTTGAAATCCGAATACAACCTTGCAATGCATATGCCGAAGCACACAGGCGAGAAGCCTTTCATGTGCTTCACTTGCGGTCAAAGCTTCCGGTATAAAGGTAACCTTGCAACTCATCAGCAGTACCACACAGGAGATACTCCGTTCCAGTGTGAGCAATGCGGTGACAGGTTTGCGTTGAAGGCCGTCCTGAAGAAGCACATGGAGACTCACAGTGACATGAAGCCGCATGTGTGCTCGGAGTGTGGGAAGGGCTTCAAGAAGAACTGTCAGTTGACTGTTCATAAGCGCGTTCATACCAATGAAAGGCCGTTCAAGTGCAGCATGTGCGACAAGAGTTTCAAGCAGTGTGGGGCGTTGAGTACCCACTATTTCATGCATGGAGTGAAGCCCACAAAGCGTTATCAGTGTACGGTTAGTAGAGGGAGGAATATTTGTACCTTCTGAAACTTTTCTTTTGGTTGTGTCTATGGTTCATATTGCTTCGACTGGCCAATTGTTGGAACAACAGAAAAACATGTCAATTTTACCCAAGAATCTTCATGTGAACGTTTTTGTTTCTAGAGCTCTGTAGCTATGATTTTGGTTGAGGTCACTCAGTAATATTGTTTCAATAATAGTTGGTCATAGTGAGCGGTATGAACTATATAGCCTAAAAAATGTGCTTTGGTCACATCAACCAAAAGATGACATGAAAACGTTATAGACATGTAATACAGTTACAAAATAACTACCATTTTATCTTAATAGGTTTGCAAAAAAGATTATGCACTGAAAAGATCACTGGAGAAACACGTGTGCAAGAAAAAACAGCGCAATTGCTCAGAAAATCTAAATATATGCAAAATATGCCACAGGAGTTTCAGGAAGCACTGCTCGCTAGTCGAACATCTACGGACCCATACTGGGGAAAGACCGTTAAGGTGCCATTTGTGCCCCATGACGTTCGTATACAGCAGTGCTCTTAGAACACATTTGCGGCGCAAGGACCATGTGAACACATCTGAAGGCAATGCTCTGTCAAGAACAAGGATGACCTAGTACTCGACTGCTACAATTTTAGATTGGAATTTGCCTCTAGTATTTTTTGAACGATATACCGGACTGCCTTAGTGATGTCATTGGACATTCTCAGAGCAGCAATATTATCATCTGAGTGAGCATAATTTCTGAACCAATCTTTAGTAAATGCCTGTGGTCCTACCAAAATTTTGGATCAACTTAGATCGCCTAACTTTGGTAAATTTGGCCCTTTACTGCCAGGGTCACTTTTCGTTATTTAAATCAATTTATTGCCATTTGACTTGCAGTTACTCTGTAAGATCATTATTACATACTAGTATTTGCCTTGACTTGTAAGGGTTCGACATTTGACTGGAGTGAGTTGATCTAAGTATACCAATTACCAAATCACACCAAGACATATTCTCGTTAAAACCAGTATTATTTTATACACACGTACCTGACTCAAAATATTTATTACTATTGAGAAATTCCCAAAGATACTTTTTGTAATTGTGGTATTGCTCATTTGTACTTTACTGTACCTGATCCTCTGAATGACCTCAATCCAAAATGTAAGTCAGCTATCAAAAATACTGTGATTGTTCCTTCTGATGTGCCTTTCAGTAACTAACATTATTTCCAGAGTAAAAGTAGTCGGTTGATTCGTAGCAGCCTAAGATAACATATTATTTATTTGAAATGCTACGTTTGTTAGGATTTTGATTTCTTTTGTTTCGTTAATATCCATATATTTTATGTTTATTGCATGTGATAGCTATAGTTCAGTTTATATTACAGAATATGATTTATGTTCAGTATAGAACAATTGTTTTTTGTTTTGGTATGAATAGTTTTGTTGATACGGATGTTATACAGATTTATACTTTAGTTTTGATGTCTGACCTCAGAATAATGTGATGTTCTTATATTTTTTGTAACAAACCTACGTTTTGACTGCATATTTCAGAATATATTCGAAACATTTATCATGAGGTTTGCTTTATGTTTATTAGATGTGACAACTATATTTCAGCTCATATTTTAGAATATGATTTATGTTCAGTTTAGAAGAATCGTTTTTATGTTTTGTTTTGATGTATATATTTTTGCTTGCATTATATTATATAGTTTTTATAGTTTTGTTTTGATGTTTGATCTCAGAAGAATGTGATATACTTATACTTTGGTAACAAGCTTATGTTAAGTTTTGATTGCACGTTTGTTTCGGAATATATTCGACACATTTATCATGAAGTTCGCTACATACATTTTACATTTATTATATGTGATAAATATGGTTCAGTTTATATTTCAGAATATGATTTATGTTGAGTTTAGAAGAATTATTTTTGTTTTTTGTTTTGACGTAGATATTTTTATTTGCATTGTTATATAGTTTTTATAGTTTAGTTTCGATGTTTGATCTCAGAAAAATGTGATTGTATATTTAGTAACAAGCCTGTGTTAAGTTTCCACTGAATTTTGTCTCAGAATATATTCGACGATCATACTTTAAGTTCAATATTTTTCGAGTTTATTAGAAATAGTCATGTGAAATATAATTATATTTCTATCAAATCTGTAGTGTGATTATAAAGCTATTAGTTGCCAGTTCTATGAGGGGCTGCGACGTTAAAGCCCTCCTACAGTCAGGAAAAAATTCTATACGATAACAGAAAACGTGGGATGAATTTGTGAAGTATCCCTTTTTGGAAAACGAGCTACACCTGAATCGACTTTGATTCCAAAAAAATTACACATGAAAAATTACAGAAACCCAAGAACTTCAGACGTGCGATCCTAGTTACTTTTGTAGTGTAATATCTAATAAAACAAGAACGCTGGAATACACATTGCTCATACTATCACTTCGCATGCTCAGTCCTTCTGTTTAGGTATTGTTAAATCCAAGTAGACACCTTCAACGTATTTTTTATTATTGACAATACGTTTTTTAGGTCATCAGATCAACTGATATTCGAGCACATCCATGAGAACTGTTTCTGCTCAGAACTGTACGATGCTACAATCGATATCAATCTTCAACAGATCAAGCACTCCTTGGATGATATGTACTGTTGGGACCTCGCCAACTCCGCTGAACATACCAACAAGGAACGTCCAGCACTCAACGAAGATCGCCAGGAAGAAGACGACATTCTCAAAACCCTGCTTTCAGAACACGAACATCTGTTGAGTCCGGACTTCGATATTCCTATAAGCGACCCATTGTTGGACAACGACACAAGAAAAGACTACAAATGCGACAAATGTGGCAAAGTATTGACCTCAGAGGGCAACTTCAGAAGACATCTACGCAAACATGGAATTACCGAGGAACCTTACAAATGCGAGGCTTGCAACAAATCATTTCGAAGAAAATTCTACCTGAAGAAACACATACTGAGACAGTGCCAAATAAAGAAAACGTACACGTGCCAAAAATGCGACAGGGTTTTCACGAAAATTTCAAACTACGAGAAGCACATGCACATGCACTCTAGGTGCGAGGTCCGTGAACAAGAGGTAGTACTAGAGGCCATTAAAAGGCCTCACAAATGTGACCAGTGCGATAAACATTTCTCCACCAACTTTAACCTCAAGAAGCACAAGTTGAACCATGCTGAAGAAAAGCCATTCAAGTGTAGTAACTGTAGCAGATCTTTTACTGAAAGATACAAGTTGGTATCCCATGAGCGAGTCCATACTGGAGAGAGACCGTTCAAGTGTGCCCAATGTGAAAAATCATTTAATAAAACAGAATCTCTGACGAACCATTTACGAACCCATACAGGGGAGAAACCTTATAGTTGCAGCCACTGTGGCAAGCGCTTTAGTGCCAGTGGTGGTTTGGCCCATCACATGCGGACTCATAGTGATGAAAAACCGTTTCAGTGCAAAATATGTGGAAAGTCTTTCAAAAAAAACGATGCGCTTGTGGTACATACCAGAACGCATACCGGCGAAAAACCGTTCGTATGTACGATCTGTGATAGAGGATTCGTCGAGAAGGACAAATTGGTGCAGCATATGACTATCCACACTGGGGAAAGACCTTTCAAATGCCCGAAGTGCGATAAGGCTTTCATCAAGCAGTACCTTCTCACTCACCACATGAGGACCCATTCCAATACTACTAAACCGTACAAATGTCAAAAATGCGGTTGGAGCTTCGTCAGCCAAGCAGGTTTTGATGATCACAATAGGGTTCATCTTCAAGAAAAACCGTACAATTGCACCGTATGTGGCAAGTGTTTCGCAAAAAGTAACGTACTTGTAGATCATATGCCCACTCACACTGGCGAGACGCCTCACAAGTGTCTTATTTGCGATAAAAGTTTTAAATTCAGGAGTGCGCTGTGCATTCACAATAAAAAAGAGCATCCGATGAGATAAATGGCAGACTGTTTCGAAACACAGCAGTGGCTATTTCCCATTTTAAAATATATTTTCATAGACAATCTCTCAGAAGTGCTGTGAGAGGATAGATGTCTATTTTAATTGACCTTGGAACATTGTAAATCGTAACCAAGGTTCTATAAAAGAACGACTTTTGGACAGGCCCTTGTTGTTATTATACGAGACAGCTCAGTCAAAACATTCACCCTCCTTCAAAAGGATTATTTGTGTTTTTTCCGATTTTCTGTAACTTGTGATATTTTTATTTGTATTTAGATTGTATCAAAAAATTGATAATGAGTTAAAAAGACATCTAGTCCAAGAATTAGGAAATCTGTGATATTCTGATCATATACCTCTTGAATCATTTAAGAGATTTACTCATTCATAGCTCTTCCTTCTTCCTGAATACAATCAGTATTTTGAGCGCCAAATCACTTAGTATGAAAATGATTAGATTATAATGTGTTATAATAAGTCTTCTAGAGAGCATGCATCATATCCGTAACTGTGAAAATATTAAAAATAAGAGAATAACCCCTAGTGCAGGCGGGACTCAAACCCGCATCTCTAACATTCGCTGTAGCCGCTCAACCACCACCACAATCACACTGCGATGATCAAACAATCTAAGGTGGATTCAGATAAATGAATGGCGTAAACGTGAGCGTCCTCACAAGATCATTTGGTCATCGTGCTACAGTGGCTTAGCGGCTATGGCGTCACTACGAAATGCTGAACACGCTGGTTCTCTGCAAAAAAATGATCAGAGGATTACTGGTCTGAGCGTGAAGTTCTCCAGGTCGGTGCGCGGTCGGAGTGAGAGAGCTGGATGGCGTGAATAGGAACCTACTTTTAATTAGTTTGGTAGTCAATGAAAGTGTGTCTGTGGTCGTATCAATATCATGTATAGGATTTTTTTGACTTATGTAACGTTGGTATAAAGAAAAAAATACAAGAAAATCATACGTAGTGCAATTTAGAAATAAATCAGTTACTTAAGTTATAGCTCTTATTTGTCCGCACTTAGGACAATTATATGAAATTCCTGTGATTTACTTGAAATTTTCTAGTCAATGAAACGGTGTCTGTGGTTATTTCAGTATTGGTTTTAATAAATAATTTTTATTTTACAATGTTGATTTTAAGAAAATGTATATTGAGAGTTGTCATGTCAACCATACCTAATCATATATTGTATATTTAAAAGAAAAGATATAGTATGATAATAATATTCCTTATTCCGGATAAAAAGTTTGGTTTATGAAATAAACCTTCGAATTATTGTTATTATCGTTATTATTTTTTGTAAGTTGTACCTGCTTAAAATTTTTACTAAAAATAAAATTTTGTGCTACCTTATTCCTTTATGGCTTCCTTTGCAGCATTATCGAAATTACATGAAAATCACACTAACTGTCCTATCTTCCTGTTCACACCTCCTTCACAGCTCATCTTCATATTGAAGAGCTGTTTGCTCAGCTCACCGCGTGCCACTCGCAAAGTGCAGTTAAAATCTGGACATGGACTTTGTTACTTGTTCACTAGGATTTTCAAGGAATTATCTAGCAAATATGAAGCTAGAAGTGTCATCACACTTTTTTGTGAAAAAGTTTTTCAAACAGGATAAAAGATCGTTTCATGGGAACTCGAAAGGCGCTGATTCCAAATATGACACCCGTTTCCAATCCTGACCTAATTTTATAACATTTAATCTGGGATTCCATCGATTTCACTACAGTGAGTATTGAATCAAGCACCATAGACATTGAACAATAACGTTTCTTGTTTATGTTTGATATTTTGTGTAATTTTGTAATATGACAGGTGAACTGATAACTCCATTTTCAGGGTTTTTATAAAATGCGAAAAATTCGACGGACTTTATGAATATCCTGAAGAAGAAACAACGACTACCTTTGGAGTGAAACAAGAAGCTGAACAACTCAAATGTACCATGTGTGGTAAAGATGCACCCAATCAAACTGGAGACACATTAGTCTGTAATAAATGCAACACAAGCTTTATCGAATCACTGTATACTTTGAATACCGAATGTGGAGAAGCTTTCTCGCCCAGAGTGGCGATACAAAACTTCAATGACACACTCTCCGTTCCTGATAACGATCGAATTGGATCTTTTAACGCAACCGATTTTGTTTCAACGCAGATTCTGGAAGAATCTGGAAAGATCAAAGTGGAGACACCGACCATCAAAAATCACCGAAAGTTTCACATTGTTGGGAAACCGTACGAGTGCGATCAATGTGACAAAGCGTTTGCTAGGAACTTTGCATTGACGTGTCACAAACGTCTTCATACAGGCGAACGGCCATATAATTGCGATCAGTGTGGAAAGAGCTTTCCTAGGAATTATGTGTTGAATCGACATAAGAGACTTCATGAAAAGTGATGAGAGATATCTTACAATAAAAAAAATCTAATCAAATTTATTTAATATGCACTCAATAACAAATAAAGCAGATATAGTAGTTACGTTATTTTAGTTCTGAGTTATTAATAATTTAATACGCCAGAAAAAGGTTAGTAGTCGAAAAAACAAAATGCAATACTGGGATTTCATCCTTTTGCAACGGTCAGTGACATGACGTCAAGTGTGGAGCAACTCTGAAACGACATTTAAGTATATATTTTAGTGGGGGCTCCTGGTGATAATTGTAAGGTGGTCTGCAACTTGTTGAAATTTTTTGAACTCGGTTTAGCGGCAAATCGTGTTTAGATTACACAATTTTGTCTGAGATTCATCAAGTAAGAGCATCTAGGATCTTAGTGAAACATTTTTTACCGATACCAAATTATCCATATTATCTTAAGTGTTGCAGGAACTATATAAGTATTTTCGAAACGTTCGAGAGTTGGAATTTCATCATAACTATTTATCTTATTGGTACCGATATTCTATCACAAGTTGTAATTATAAAATACGGTCATTGAGCTTAAAATGCTCACATTCACCTCATTTTAGGTCTTGCGGCGCACTCTTAAATAGTATTGTTTACGGAAACGGATTGTCCATAACCCCTGTCAACTCGGACGAAACAGTACAAAATGGAGTCAAACTAGAGCTGGTTGACGAACCGTTACAGATCAAAACCTCTCCACCATCACCAGTAGAACGGAAACGAAAGAAAAAGGAAAAGAGAACGATCACCAAGACCGAGAATGAGGATCATACGGACCGTGACGAACCTGTGCACTGCGAGGTTTGCGACAGGGTTTTCAAGAATAATGTTGACTTTGCCGTTCATTCGAAGGCTCACAACGATGATGGAAAGTATTCATGTCACCTGTGTGACTACAGGTATAGTTTTGAGTGCTCTCTCCGATAAAAATCGATAACTAGAGGTCAATTCTTGAATAGAATAGTTGGCGTGGTTCTATTACTTTCCGAGTAGTTGTATCCTTCAATTTTCCTTTGCTGGAAAAGTGACTCCATATGTGATTCATTTCATAAACATTCACGTTTTATTATTTAACATTAATGTCAGTTTTGTCTTTGCGTTCCTTTTTCATCAGTTCAAGGTCATATTCAAAAAGGCATTACGAGTAGGATACGATTTGGGATGGTTCAACCATACTCGAAAATCTGCTAGTAGTTGAAAACTATAAAGGTTGAACTTAAAATAGCGGATATTTACACTCATTTAAACCACAATACCGAAAAATAGGCAGTACTTGTCGACCACATTGTATATAAACTCCATACAGGAACCTGATCAAGTACAACATCAAGATCCACATGAGGGCTCATGACGGAAGCACAAAGTTCAAATGCGAGATATGCGGAAAAGGCTTCACCATAAGCACGCACGCACTTGAGCACAAAAACTTCCACACCGGAGAAAAGCCGTTCGAGTGCGAGATTTGCGGGAAACACTTCATGTTCTCCTGGTTCCTCACTTCGCATCGAAGGTCGGCACACTGGGAAATTATTACAGGTGCGCCAACCTTTATTATGTCTAAAAAAAAGAATTGTACAAATTTACAGCTCATTGTCGAGGTTGTATCCTTATATGACTGTTTTAAAAACCCTTCAATTCTAAACTGATTGCTTCAAACGAAAGAGGTCGATCACTTGTGAAATACACTTTTTTCAAATGAGAAAAGTTTAATAATTTCAGAAGGATTAGACCCCTTTCGGTCAGGGTAGTGATTTCAAAACTCCATGTGTTTTAAATTCAAACAGGCAGTCCATTGGTGAAATATGACTGTGTCACCTGCAACAAGCACTACACCTCCGCTTCTGGCCTGAAACGTCACAATCACAGCAAACACAACAAAAATGGAGTAGATTCTTCTATACTGTGTGACATTTGTGGAAAAAGATTATCCAGCAAGGAGAAGCTCAAGTTTCATTTACGAATACATACTGGGTATGTCGACTACTTCCTCTACTTTGAATTAGTAATTTTAGGTTTTCAAATTTTGTCGAGTTATCAGTCTATGTAATTATGAGATTAGTTGATTTTTTCATGTTCTACTTTATTTAAAAATGCGTGAATGTTTAAAGAAGCAAATGATGATATGGTATCACTGTAAGTTGTTATATTATGGGTTTCTGGGCATTTCTTCACATGCTAATTGAATGTCATTCTTTGGCACCACAGACTTGCCTCCCACGGAGTCATGATCCTCTAGCAGCTCTTCTAGAGAGATATAGAAAAATCCAAATGTGGTATTTCCTTTTTGATAACGGACTGTCTTATTAGGAATATAACGGACTTTAAGCGATGCCTCTCATTTTGTGATGACCCATATTATTATCTGTTTCTTTAACTTGTTGCGAAGTGTAGCTACAGCATAGAAGGAAACCTTGGTTACTTACTATGCTATGGTGTGACTCCTACAACTAAACGACGGTACTAGGTACAAACCATACGAGTGCCAGATGTGCGGGAAGGCCTTCTCACGACGAGAGCAGATGAAGGAGCACGAGCGAACTCACACCGGCGAAAAACCGCACAAATGTAAGTTCTGCGGCAAAGGTTTCACGCAAAGAACGCCATTGGTTATCCACCAGAGGACCCATACTGGAGAAAGGCCTTACATCTGCTCCATTTGCGGCAAAGGGTACGTGTCTAAAGGAGTTATGGACACCCACAAGAAGACTTGCTCACCTGGCAGTTCATGGATGGGCTCTGTGCCCATGTGAAAGGTACGCTACTTGTATCTATCTTATTCAGTCTTTTACACTTCCTTCGCCATATTCATCCATCTATATCACGCGTCGTCCTTCAGCTCAGATCAAACATAATCCGAAAGAACGGAACGGTTCAGGAATATTCTAGAATATCCTTTAACATTGTAGAAGAGTCGGTGCTATTTGAAATCATTCCAAATTATTCAATAACAGTCGGGAACACCCTGAAACATCCCCGAAACTTCGAGAATAATTTCTACCATTAAAAGATTCTAGGAGAAAACATTTTTATATAATAGATTATAGAATATTCAGGAAGACACTCAGACATTCTCGAATACAAGCGACTTCCTGGAATATTCTCAAATATTTATAGAATTCAAAAAAGTTTAATCTTTGTAGAACATTCTTTAAAATTGTTAAAAAAAATCAAAATTATCTTCAAGTATTTTGGAGGGTTGATTCGAGGGGGGCATAGTGGGGGCTCAGGGAAGTGGATGACAAAGTAGGAGAATGGGATGGAGACGTAGTGGGCTAAGTGGTGATTAAAGGGGGTGTGGGGTAGAGTATGAATTAAGGACGATGGGGGCAGAGGCGGGAATGTAGGGGTTGTGGGAGTGGTGATTAGGGAGGGTGGGGGCGAAGTGGGGATTGAGGATGGTGGGAGTAGAGGAGATTAAGGAGGGTCGAGACAGAGTGGGACTTGAAAGAGGTGCAAGGTAGAGTTGGGATTGAGGTGGGTGGAGGCAAAGTGGAAATTAAAGGAGGTGGGGGCAGAAAGGGAATTAAGGATGGTGAGCGGCAGAGTGGGTATTGAAGAGGGATATAATTTTTTCTAATGAGCTCTTCAGAAACCAGACTAAAACATGTTCATTGTTGGTAATTAGTGGCAACAGCAATGAATGTTTGATATTTTCTTGAATAAATAAATGTGATTTGCAGAGTTAAATTAGATTGTATGTTTTATGTATTTTATTTACAATATTATCATTTGTATAATAAATTTGTATCAAGTATACCTCTTCAGGATTTTTTTATGTTCCAGGAATCTATTTGGGATGGTCAGCAATTTTTGCGGCAATTAGCTTTCCGCAAATTTCCGCACGAAAAGAATCAAAGTCTCAATATCAAAATATATCGTCAAAAGTAATATCAAATTTTTCTATGCAGATTTTCGGCGTTCAAAATGCATTATATATACTTGACGAAGAAAGTAGCCTACATACTTTTACTCCATCAAATCGACATACATATGTATACTGATCTTATGTAGATACTACAGTATGATTCAAGTTCTGCGTATTTTTATTCTTACAGAAAAAACTACCTTGTGTTAGAAAAGCTGCGTTTCTGAATGTATGTTCCCGTACAAAATTTGAAATTCTTAATTTCGACCTATTTGAAAATCATATGAAAACACCAGAAATGTTTATTGTATCTCCAACATATCAAGGTGGTGTAGACAAAATATTTTGAAAATAAATCAGGGATATCCTAGATATTGATCATCATAAATTAACAAATATATAATCAAAAGTCAAACAGTATTGGTCTCAGCATAGTTGAAATTGTGGTCTTATACTCTAAGGCTTGGTAAAATAGTGAACAATAATTTGTATGAATAAATGTATATAAGCAAATAAAGAATATTTTCTGAGTCTTTCCAACATTTTATTTGTTCAATCCTTTGAAGTAATCATTTCATAAATGATATCTGCTATATTACATTCCTCATACAACACACTTTATGCGTGAATCAGTGTTTGAACAATCATATAGCTGAAGAGCAATCAAGAGCAAGAAATGGCAACAGTGCTATGTATCACCTGTTGCCCAGTTGGCAGGAGGATAGTATGTGGACTATTAGGGCATTGTTGCCATTTTGTGTTTGCTACTTGATTATATCGGGTCTTTCAAGTTGGGAGTCAGAATGTTCTGGAGAAAGTTCAATGCTTTAGCATTTAGGGTTCAAAGAGTGATGACATTGTAACGTGACCTTGATTGACTTTCTAAGGTAAACTCAAAATAAATATTTAACTATAGGTTATGATCTACCCTCCAAGTTAGAGAATTAAATACAAAAGTTAGAAGTTTTTGAAAAGGCTGACTGGTGATAATATTTAAGCTCAAAGTCAAAGGTGACCTTTTTGAAGCCTCATAACGTTCGTATTAACTTTTCTAGAAATTAATCGGCCTATAAATAGGATCTAGACCTTCAACCCAGGGTCATAGACTTAGATATTGTATTATATAAACGCGAGGAAAGCAATTTAATGTTTTCCTTGAAATATTCCTACATACGAATAACCTTTACATGTTTCAGCTATGAGTGAACATAAATGTGAGAATAAAGACTATTTGTAATTTTGATCAATTACCATTTTATTGTAAATTTGAAACTATTCAAAAAATATGTTTTAGGTTCGTAACAGAGCCAATAATAGAAATCAACGATACCGAAGTGAAGCTAAAGAGACGAAAACGGAAGGCCGAAGGAGAAGAAGAGGGAAAACAAAAACCTAAAAAAGTAGTTAGAAAAACGAAACCCAAAAAGGCAGAGCAGGCGAACAATGATACTCAGAAGAATCGATTAAAAAAGAAAAGAGTACCACAGCCACCTCCCTTAGAACTAGACGAACCTATTCAATGTGAAGTTTGCAGCAACACCTTCAAAAACAACGTAGCATTTGCTCTACATTCAATCGCACATAACGACGATAATAAATACTCGTGTCACATTTGCGATTATAGGAATGGTTCGAAGTACCACGTGGAACTGCACGTTAGAACCCACGAAGGTACAACCAACCACAAGTGCAAGATTTGCAACAAAGCGTTCAGCATAAGCAGTCATGCCTTGGAGCATAAGTACTTTCATTCAGGCGAAAAACCGTTCCAATGCGAAATCTGCGGCAAACACTTCATGTACTCCAGATTTCTAGCATCTCATCGTCGTACCCAACATTGGGAGATTATGACCGGTACCCCTTTGGTCAAGTACGATTGTAAGATTTGCAATAAGCACTACACTTCTTCCAGTGGGTTGAAGAGACACAATATTCGAAACCACAACACGGAAGGCATTGACGTGTCTGTTCTATGCGATATTTGTGGCAAGAGATTGGCTAGCAAAGAAAAACTCAAGTTCCATAGGAGGATACACACTGGGGACAAACCTTTTGCATGTGAGGTGTGCGGTAAAGCCTTTGTCAATAAAGAGCAGAAGAAGGAACATCTCAGGGTGCATACCGGCGAAAAGCCGTTCATTTGCAAGTACTGTGGCAAAGGGTTTTCGCAAAGATCACCTCTCAAGATACACGAGAGGACCCATACTGGGGAGATGCCGTACTTGTGTATTTTGTGTAGCAGGAGTTTCTTCTCCAAGGCGTCTATGAACGTTCATATGAAAAGTTGCAAGCCTATTGGATACGATATCTGAGAAGCCTCAATTTTAATAATATTTCAGTCCATGTTAGTTGTACCGAGCTGGTCCAAAGTACTGTGCTTAGTGCTTCTCTTAGCACCTCTGTGTTTATAAGCACTGTGATTACGAGCACTTTTTGACAGCGTCAAAGTTGTTGATACCATTTGACTTGGTAAGACGTTACCATCAACGTCCCAGTCTGCACTACTTGTCGCAAAACTTAAAGCATCTTTGAGACACCTATACATAATCTCTCCTGTCTTCCTCCACATCTTACTCGTTAGTGTTGCGACACTTGAGGAATATTTCAAACATTCACATTCATTTTCTCCCGCTCTACTCAACATGTCTCTTCTTCGTCTTCCTCTTGTTTTTCCTCGTCATATTTTGCTTCACTCAATGGTTTCCTTTAGTTTTATTTTTATGCAGTATTCAAACACCTTTCAGAGGTCGAGCCAGTCAGAACAAGGTATATGGATCAAATAAAGCGAGCTGAACTTTCGGTTTGTGAATATGCATTATATAGAAAATTCGGCAGCTCTCATTTTGTGATTGCCGGGAATGTATATTTATATTATTATGCAATTAGTGATGGGGGCCTAGAAGCTCTGATAGTTTTTTTTAAGAAATTTTGTTTCAAACTGTAGATCCAGTAAGTTTGACAAGTGACCTAATTCGCCGGAAAATCTATAACTTTGAAGGATTTATGTATGTTTGATATTCACACGAAATCAGTGGTTAATATCAAGTTTTAATTTAGTCAAAGCGTCCGATCAAATGCTTCATGAGTGTGAAATTTGCTCAAAAAATGTTTATTCAAAAAGGCTCTCCGATAATAAAGCAAACGCTGTTATTATATTTTGGTCTGCAGTTTTTTGCATTATGGTATATCTTCTATGGTTTACAAGAATTTCTTTGTACATATTGATGTTAATTTATACAACACCTATTTTCAAAATAAATGTTTCTATACGAATACTGACTTTACCTATTTCACAGCAGTTTACCAAAACCTACTACTATATGCCTTCCAGAATTTCTTGTAATACATTTTAGGAAGGTGGGAAACGAACTGCACACCTGTTTGCCGGACAAGCGCTCTAACAACTGACCAATCCGGGCACATCTGTCTATGATTCCAAATGCTCATGTTAGGTACACTCTCCTGAAATCCTTTTTCATTTCCAATTTTAAAACTGCGTAAATATCTCTGACCACGTTCTACTGACAGGCCCATGCATCAAACAATCGTAGTATTCTATATACGTGAATCCGTGTCTCTATATACGAACAAGGAGAAAGTTCACTGGTAGATGCACCTAACATTGGCGATCAAGACGCGGTCCTGGGTAGTTAAGTGGGTGCAGTGTCTGTCCGGCAAACAGAAGGTGTCTATTTATAAACGAGAATTTGTATACCTTCCGGAACTTATTCTGTCTCTCTGGTTAATTATATTTTTCTACTGGCTGCTGACTGCAACATATACGAATGACAATATCTTTCCTAACTTTTTGGCCGTTTCGGAAATGTTTTTCAAATGAATCAAATTTTCTTGTCTTTTCAAACAAGAAAGATCTACTATGAAAGGCTAGAACGCAGCCGAAACGTTACTAAAGCTATTTAGTATTCCGTATATGTGGTTTTAATTAACGACCAGTATATTTATATAGTATATTTATTTCCATCTCACGAATTAGCAATTGAATGATTGTTAAGAGTTTTGGGATGGGCAAACGTCAACCTTTTCATTGATTTGATGGCTCTTCTAATATTCTCTGTTAACCGGATTACATGGCATAGGTGGTATTTGAGAGTGTTGTGTCTATAACAACCTTATTAACAATCAAATTATTGTAGGCGCAGGCGAAAAAATAAGGAAGACAAGAAAAGGAAGCACAAACGGAAACGCAGACGTAGCACCGAAGAACACCCTCCACCGTTGAAGCTAGAACAGCCGATAAAATGCGACGAATGCGAGGAACACTTCGAAAACAACGTCGATTATGCTTTCCATTCCAAATCCCACGACAAAGATGGCAAGTACACTTGCCATCTCTGTATCAACTTCCGGAACGCTTCCAAGTACCAGATCGAAATGCACGTTAGGGCCCACGAGGGTACCACCAAGTACAAATGCGAGATCTGCAATCGAGGCTTCACAATCAGCACACATGCTATGGAGCACAAGTACTTCCACACTGGAGAGAAGCCGTTTCAGTGCGAGATATGCGGGAAGCATTTCATGTACTCTTGGTTTCTCTCTAGGCACCGTAAATCTACACACTATGAGATCCTGACAGGCAGTCCTCAGGTGAAGTATGATTGCTCTATCTGCCAGAAACACTACGCTACGGCTTCGAGTCTCAGTAGGCACAAGCAGAGCAAGCACAAAAAGATCGACGGTACGGTGCTTTGTGATGTTTGCGGGAAAAGACTCTCTAGCAGGGAGAAGCTAAAATTCCACCTACGCACTCACACAGGCTACAAGCCTCACGCTTGTCACATGTGTCCTAAGAGCTTCTCCAAAAAGGATCAGCTGGTGGAACATGTTCGAGTTCATACTGGCGAAAAGCCTTACATCTGCAAGTTCTGTGGACGTGGCTTCACGCAAAGAACTCCTTTGAAGACTCACGAGAAATCCCATTTGAAACATGAGATTGCTTGCACCATATGCGGTTTGAGTGGGATGTGCTCCCACAGAAACCTACCAAAGCTTGAACAGATGACTCCCACCAGAGAAGAGATGCCTCCTTGTGGGGTCTGCGGGTCCCTGATGCCATGCTCACACGTTCCAAGACTTGATAGAGGAAATGTGAACCCTTGTGCTTGCCCTATTTGCGGGGAAGTGGGACCTTGTGTGCATCTACCAATAAAGATACAAGAGAAAAGTCAAGTGAGAGACGACATGTTATGCTCGATGTGTGGACCTTCAGCTGCTTGTATTCATCTGCAAAGTTATTTGCCCATACCTTTTCCTTACTCACAGTGTTAGGGCAAAAGTTTACATTCCAATGACGCTATGAGGATGAAAATTCTAATTATATATTACGTGAAGCTTTTTATTCATTATATAGATGAGCTTGACCTTGAAACGTTACACTCACATCAATGTGGAGGGCACCTTTGAATCGTCAAACTCGTCATGAATTAAATGATCACGGAGACCACTTGACCATTATAAAAAAAATTAACGTATATACTTTTCACAAAAATATTGGAAGTAGTACATTCCAGTAGGATACCATGTTTTGAAAGAAGGTGCTGCTTAAAAAAACATTGTGTCCTGCATTGATATTTTAATGTTCACCTAAACCGTCTTCAGTATCAGCTATATATGTAGCTTATATAAAACGTATGAAAATGCTTAGCAATAACAATATTGTATTTTTTATGCATTTAGTTCTTCAAAAAGTGATCAAAAGTCTTAGTTTGAAGAAATTGAAATTGGCTGTGGTTATATTTGTGAAAGCTGCAAAGTGATCAAAAATGAAATTCGGACGTTTGTAACCAAAAAGTTCCTTGAAATATTGTACTTAATTAGATAGCTCAATGCCTACATTGTTAGATTTTTATCGTTTTATCGTTTTTAGCTTTATAAGCGCTTTACTAAGTATACTCTTCCACGTATATCTGGAAAATTTATCTAATTATACTGTTTTCAAACTTAATAGCAATAATAAAATTTTTCTGAAAGATAAATATTGTTTGTATTTAACTTTTATGTCTTTTTACTTCTCTCGTCAATTGGCTACGAAGTATTGTAATCCCAAAATAGTTTCGATTTTTCTTCATGTTTCATGACGAAAAACAATGTCACCCATTTCCGTCAGTCTCTCTGTCTGTCTTTACTTTATCCGATAATCCTTGACCCCTCCCATAGGTCGGACATTAGTTTTCGGATTTTGATGAAACCTTGTTTCCTAAAACCCAATCAGTTTTCGTGGCCCCTGATCGTTTTTCAATTCTATTTTTTCAAAATTGGGGTTATCGATGGGAGTGGGGGCTGGAGGGTATCTCATTTTATTCGACTTGGTTAAAGCCATTGTGAACATGTGACATCAAAGGTGGCGTAGTTAGGTAGCTTTTTGCTTGAGGGGGATAATCTGTTCTGTTTCTGTTTTAGCGGCTTTCACTACAGATTACCGGTGTTAAGTAAGTTAACTCTGTATTTCACTCCCAGTTGTATCAGTTTATTGAATATAGTGATCATATTTAGAGCAGCTGATAGACTTCTTCTTTTCCGCCAGGATTTACTTTTATGGTAATTCAATTTATAATAAATTAACTATAGCAGCCTGGCTCACGGCGTAATCGAATCAAAATAATAAACCCCAGGTATTAAGAGAAATTAGGAATAAAATATCGTATCGCTGGTATATGTTTTATTATTAAAATAAGTATCTAACTAACTCATTTTCAGATCGAAACGACAGCAATCAACAGCAAAAACGAGAAGAACCCGCAAGAAAAAAAATCCAGTTAAGGTTCCGGCCAAAGCCAAAAGCAGCAAGCCAAGAAAAAAACGCGTACACGTCGCCCATCCACCTCCAATCAAGCTTGAAGACCCCATACACTGTGATAACTGCTCAGATTCCTACTATAATCACGTAGATTTCGCTTTTCATTCCATCAAACACAGCGAAGACGGGAAATATACCTGCCACATTTGTAACAGCTACAGGAATCAGAAGAAGCATAGCATAGAGATGCACGTTAGAGCCCATGAAGGCTCTACCAAATATAAATGCGAAATTTGCGGGAAGGCCTTCACTATCAACACCTACGCGATAGAACACAAATACTTCCATACCGGCGAGAAACCATTCCAGTGCGAGATCTGCGGGAAACACTTCATGTTCTCCAGGCAGTTGGGATCACATAGACGCACCTCGCATTACGAAATCCTCACGGGAAGTCCTTTGGTGAAGTACGATTGCGATATTTGTAAGAAGCATTACGAGTCGGCATTCGGTCTTAGGAGACACAAACTTACGATCCACAATGACGTGGACCTTTCGGTCATCTGTGAGATCTGTGGGAAGAGGATTTCCACGAAGGAAAAGCTCAAGTTTCACATGAGGACTCATACAGGCGTGAAACCTTACCCGTGTGAGATTTGTGGTAAATGCTTCTCTAAGAAGCATCAGATGATCGAACACACCCGGGTTCATACAGGCGAGAAACCGTACATATGCTCTCATTGTGGAAGGGGATTCTCCCAGCGAACCCCTTTGGTGTTACACATCAGGACGCATACCGGAGAAAGACCGAACTTATGTCGATTCTGTGGTAACGGGTTCATCTCTAAAACGGCGTTAGAGTCACACATGAAGAACTGTTTGCCTCCTTTCCTTGTAGGTGGGAATTTGGCATCGCAGTTATCTCAAATGCCTCAGCTTACTCAGTTATCACAATTACCGCCACCATCACAATTGGTACCACAATCGCCCAATTTATCTCAATCGCCCCAATCACCTCAGTTATCACGGTTGCCGCAAACAAATTAAATATTCAGCGACAAATCATAAGTTTTAGGTTATTTTACATATAGCAACATTGCTTATACCATTGGCGACAAATTGAAACAAGAGCGGTCGAAGTACTGAACCTTGTGGGATGCTAAACTATTCAGTTGTGTACCAATAACAGCAATGGTCCAAATGATGAACCGTGTGGAATGCCTATGGTACATTTTGATTTAATCCAATATGTACCGATTCTACCGTTTTTTTATGTATTCTGTTGGCAAAATAATACTATCGATTTATTTTCAAATTATTCTTAACTTTTAAGGCTTTGGCGTGATAATTGGTTTTTATATGATCCCCAAATTTCAATTTATCTGTATTATCATTATTTTTACGTACTACTTTTCTGAATATATTTATATGATTTTTTTTAGTTGGAAAACTATATTGTAGCTTTTGAGCTTCTCTTACAATTGTTTTATAAAATATTAGAAAGAATCGTCTTACCAACTATATGTATAATTGAATAATGAGTGTGTTTCAAATTCAACAAATCATTTAATGCATTTATTTATGTATTTTTAATAGAAATATGAAAAATATGTAAAATAGCGACATGGTATTATGAAATTTTATAAATATGTGATAAGGTATCCGTTTATACGTTTTGTGAATTTAGTTCAATGTAATCAAAAGAATGTTTGACATTAGTGCAATATATGGATTACAAAACGTGTATGTGTCGAATATATGAACTGTAAACTTATTTTTTTAAGGGTTGTTGGTATATATTTGTTATTTATTCAGGGTGTAAATATGGAGTAAACATTTTACAGAAATCTATTGAACTTTTTATTAACAAAGTTGTTGACTGACATCTTCAACTTCATATTAATATTAATAATATAATATGAACATTTGTAACTCGTGATTTTTCCTTTAAAAAATCCAATACTTTCATTTCTTAAATTGCGGAGTGCTAGATTTTAAGAATGTTTCTTCTTTCTTCAAATACAAAATAATCGGTAAGTACTCCGGGAATGAATCGCATCGATATTAACAGCAATCTTTTTTTAGAAAATCGGGGGCTGGAAAAGGACCAAACCTCGAGGGAAAACGAAGACGAGGACGAAAAAAGGGGAGCAAAAACAAACCAAAAACGTCTGGGGATGACATCTCAGAAGAATCCAAATCGAAAAAGTCGAGACGCAAGAGCGACAATCCCAGGAAATTGATGATGGCTCATCCGCCTCCCATCGAGCTGAAAGAGCCGATTCCTTGTGATGACTGCGACGAAACTTTCACCAATAATGTAGACTTTGCTTTGCATTCCTTAGTCCACAGTAATGATGGAAAGTATGCTTGTCATATGTGCAATTACAGGAACGTTTCCAAATACCACGTGGAAATGCACGTCAGAGCGCACGAAGGGTCAACCAAATACAAATGCGAGATTTGCGGTAAAGCTTTCATCATCAGTACCCATGCCATAGAACACAAGAATTTTCATACAGGTGAAAAGCCTTTCCAGTGCGAAATTTGCGGCAAGCACTTTATGTTCTCCTGGCACTTGGCTTCTCATAGAAGGACTTCACACTACGAAATCTTAACAGGGAAGCCTTTAGTCAAATTCGATTGTGCCAGTTGCAATAAGCATTACGAGTCAGCCAGTGGGTTGCGACGACACAACATCAAGAAGCACAAAGCCGACGAGATAGACCTGTCAGTTATCTGTGAGATTTGCGGTAAAAGGCTGTCCAGTAAGGAAAAACTGAAATTCCACATCAGGACTCATACTGGCTACAGGCCGCACGCATGTCACGTTTGTCCGAAGAGCTTCTCGAAAAAGGATCAATTGATAGAACACATTAGGACCCATACGGGCGAGAAACCTTACGTCTGCAAGATCTGTGGGAAGGGCTTCGCCCAAAGGACACCTCTGAAGACCCACGAGAAGACTCATCGGTTCACTGATGAGGTGGCTGCGTGTAGAGTCTGTAATAATATATACAGAAACAAGGCGGACCTAGAGAACCACGTAAAGTCTTGTTTTGGTGCGCAACTAGCTGCGCAATTGCCGCAAATTCCGCATTTAGCACAGATACCACAAATACCGCAGATACCTTTCGCATACGATTATCCCTTCAAGGTTGAGGATTCTCAGGAAAATTGATAAATTGGCGTCTGAGAGACACTGTACAAATAATTATTGTAATAAAAAGTCACGCTATTTGCCTAAATATGTTTCTGTGTTTGAAAAAGACGGTCGGTGTGTGACATCGAAAACTTATACTACCTAGTATGACGCTGTACTCTTCAGTCCAAGCTAGAATTGATACAAGAAACAAGTTTATTTTCCAGTATTTCTCATGCACTGTCATATATCAATATATTCAGGTTTTTCTGAATTTGAATGCGTACAAATATTTTCATGAAAGAGGAGATAAAAGGTCCTTCCAGTCTGAGACTTGGCTAGGAAAACCGAAATTGGAGAATTTCTATGTCTGCAACATTTGTGGAAAGGAAGTCCCTAAAGACCCATGAAAAGAATCCAAGATGACCAAATATTGTACAATGATAGCTGAACGGCAAATAAAGTAGCTATTTTACATTTCTGTTCAACAAACAAACTATTGCTCTGGAACAGAAAGTATAACTGGAATGAAATATATTTGTAAATATATTGAATAGATTCAACTTCTTAAATTTGTCCTGTGGTTGTCTATATGAGTCATAGCATATCTGCACTATTATTAAAAGCACTTGATTTTGATGTGAAAACTTCACCGCATTCGCAGACTTCCTCAGACATTGGTAAAGTTTTTCACATCATATTATTTAAAATGATTTTTGAATATTGGTAATAAACGTACTTCATTTTTCGTCTTGCAAACTCATGGGAGCAATATCACAAACAGCAGTTCGTGTGTCTTAGAGTACATTTATTTCACAAATATGCAAATATGCGTCATGCATAGACTGTGATTAGGATAATATTATGTACCATACTGAAACTGTATAAAAATGTTTTGCATTGTAAACTTTCTTGTGAGCTTGAGGCGTCATTATGTAAACCTGCATTGTATGTAATTTAAAGAAAATAAAAATATATATAAAATTATTTCTAAGCTCTTTAAATGAATTAACACCTCGTTATGCTAGTGTCCAAGCTACCTTACTCTCAAGAACGCTTCAAGGAAGTCTTGGCTGACTATTAATTGTGATTCATCAACAAGGCCCTAAAAAAGACTTTAAATTTGACCCCACTGACGACGAAAGTGCCTTTGTATTTCTCCTAACTATGATATAAGACTTGTATCAAAAGTGAGTAAGTATATTTATAATATCATATCCTAATTACCAGCTCCAAGTAGTCTTAATAATATAATTTGTAGGAAACTCGAACCTCCAATAAAACAAAAATCGAAGATACAAGAAATTGTACCGAAAATACTGGAAGAACCACTTGAATGCTGGAAGTGCGGTCAGAGATTCACAACAAATCTATCATTTGCATTGCATTCTGTAGAACATAGTGAAGAAAAACAGTACTACTGTCATCTATGTACTTTCAAAAACAAACGACAGTCTGCTATGGAAAGTCATATCCATGATCACGATGGGAACGCTAGGTGGGTATAGAGATTTCCAAATGTGTATATTTTTACTCCAAAAAGCAAAATACTGCTATCCCTAATGACAACAATGTTCAAAGCACCTATGCTGGAGAGATATCTAAATATACGACTCTAAAAACAAGAAACAGCAAATCATCCGCCTCATTATGTCGGTCTCTGGTCTCACGCCAACCACACCTCCAGCACAAATACAACAATTAGGACTAGACGAAACCTTTCAAAAGTCTGTGATCCTCAAGACCTGTACGGTTTTAAGATCCTTCCTCAAGAGCAATGGCACTGCCCGTCAGTACCTGATCATATCGAAGTTTTGCGAGAGTAGTTTGAATGATCATAATATGTCATTATTAGGGTGAAGTTTACCTAGAGCTACATTTTTTAAAAATATCTATTTTTTTTAAGGTACAAATGTGAAATATGCGCAAAGGGATTCAAAGTGGCAAAGTACGCCAAGGAACACAAGTATTACCATACTGGGGAGAAGCCATATCAATGTGAGATTTGCGGAAGGTATTTCTCATTCTCCAGGAGATTGGCGTCCCATAGACGCTATATGCATTACGAAGCGGTTACCGGTAAACCGAAAATCAAGCAATATTGCGACTTGTGTGATAAGAAGTTTGAATCCTTGGCCGGATTGCACTATCACAAGAAGACAAAGCATAACAATATCATCGTTGATACCTCGGTAAGTGTACGTGAATAACGTCAAGTGATTAACTCGGTTTGCCTCCCCACGCCTTCGGCCTAGAAAGTATTGTGATAACACGAGAGATATTTGAAATTCGGATATTGTCTTTGATAAAACTTTGACACTAGATTACTTTTCTAACAAGAACGCAAAAGCTTTGTAGTTATCAAAAAGCGGCTCCTTCAGAAAGTACATATCTGGGCTACTTTCCATGAGATTCTGCCTGTACTCCATTATTCTTGGATTTTGCCTCGGAGGTACCGAATAGTTAAAGAACAATTTTTTTTTCAGGTTATCTGTGAAATATGCGGCAAAAAAATATGCGGCAAAGGTCGCTTCGTGTACCATCTAAGGACCCACAGTGGCGACAAGCCTTTCAGCTGTACGAACTGTCCAAAAAAATTCGCCATGAAGGATCTGCTAGCTGAACACATGCGGGTGCACACTGGAGAGAAACCGTACACATGCAAATTTTGCGGGAAGCCATTTGCTCACAGATCACCGTTCAGATACCATGTGAAGACCCATACGGGCGAAAAACCCAATGTTTGTCCCATCTGTGGCAAGGGGTTTATCTCACTGGCTACTATGAAGAGCCATATCATGATATGTTCCGTGTAGAGATTTATTAGAAACTAATGAATTATTTTCTTAATAAAATTTCTATGAAAGAATATTTCCCTCGTTGAGCCTACACACTATGCATCTGTTGTTCAATTGCAGCAGTCAGAGCTGGCCAAACAGATCAACAGGACTGAGCTGGTTCACTGCGACATGCCTTGTCGTTATTGGCAAAATTCACGTCCAAAGCTGATGATAGATACTAACTAGTTAATTGTTCATTAAACAGAGAGATGATAAATGAAATGGTGGTTCCTCAAGGAAGTGTGCTTAGGCCACTATTATTTTAAATTTATTTCAGAGAGAAAGTTTTCTAGAGTTAACAAGAAATAAGAAAGAAATAATGAGAAATGTATCTATAATCATCCACCCTTTGGTACCTTGTACTATTCTTTACCCTAAAAACCCCTTCAGAACAGTCTCGATATATCACTTTTCAAATGATATGCAGCCTGTATTATTAACATCTCAAACGTATAGAAGACTATAAATGGAATTCTGGAGACTCGGGTTCGAGTTCTGTTCGTACCGAAAATGTTTCTGTATTTTTTATCACTCCAAAATTGTGTCTCCGAAATGTGACAAATTTAATAACTTGTATATGCGTATAAAGTTGACGAAATGGAAAATTTTGAGTCAAGACAAGTTAGATCATCTTGATACTACGTAGCAGCAAGAAGAGTTGCATATAAAAAATGAATGGAATGAAAAATCTAACTTACAACTAGTTGGTGAACACTTATGACTGTTGGTAAATATATATTTAAATATTACTTGAAATGTTATTGGTAGAGCATCCTTATAATGCTGGCAATACGTATTAAAAACATTCACAAAGATCTTCCTACAATGGTACAAAAAGAATGTTTTTTAGGGCTGTTAAAAAGGAAGTCGTGGTGGTAGAGCATCCAGAATCACATAGGACAAAAAGAGGACCCTATAAAAAAACAGTTCAAACTAAGTTAAATTCTTGTATGTGTTGCACTGCAGCATTTAAAAGAAGAAGAGATCTGGATGAGCATATATTAAGAAGGCATCCAGAACATATGGCATCAGTTACAAGCAAAATCCATGAATGTAAATTATGCATATTTAAAACCACCTGTAAATATAATTTATTAGCGAGGCATATGGTACGACACACTGGTGCCAGTTTAAGAACGTATCCCTGTAAGCATTGCAATACCCGATTTGCAAGGAAAACCGTTTTAGATAATCATATATTGAAAAAACACCCCGATTTTATTACGTCGATAACAAGTAAATTGCATGAATGCAAGATATGTAATTATAAAAACACCTATAGAAATAGATATGAAACACATATGCTGACTCATCCTGAAGCGAATATAGATTTTAGTCATAGACTCAGTACGTGTATACATTGCAATGAATCGTTCAAAAGTAAGAGAGGATTAAATGAACATATAATAAAAAAACATCCGGAATATATCGCAACAGTTTCAAGCAAGATACATAAATGTGAATCATGTTCCTATCAAACTACAGTGAAGCATCACTTGGACGCCCATATATTCTCGAAACATCCGGAATCAAATACTTCTTTCAAATTCGTTACTTGTATACATTGCAATGAGTTTTTTAGAGCTAAGTCGAAATTAGATGAACACGTATTGCATAAACATCCAACATTTATTAAATCAATTACAAGCAAAATTCATGAGTGTAAAACATGTTTGTATAAAACTACCCACAAATCTAGTTTGAATAAACATGTGTTGAATAATCACAAAGCAAATTCTAGTTGAGATTGATGATCATGTATTGGAAAACCAATTCTAGCTTCAGATGTAGGGTATTGAAAAAACGCCCTGAGTTCCTTTAATCGATTACAAATCCCTTAAGATGTAAAGCTAAATTAAATAATAGAATTTAATTAAATGCAAGATGAATAGATGTTAGATCTTAGACCTTCTGTTATTCATATCATTACTCAACCTATTGACAAGTAGCCTGGGTAATCATTGTAGACAGGCTTTTCCACAATTAAAGCAAAACACAAATTTGATACTTTTATTCGTAAAACCCAGCGTGATAATTATAGAACTATATGTATGAATTTCGTCACGTGAAGTCTTCTACAATTTAAATACTAATTTATTGATTCAGTTTTGTTTGATGTGGTCATTGTTTTTGCATGCTTATTCAAGAATTATTTTACTAACTAATCCTTTCAATACTTCAGATTGTACATTGTATATATATTGTTTCAAGTGGAAGAAATACGTTTGTTGTTATCTTTTGGAGGAAATGTACTAGTGAAGTGAAGTGAAGCGTAGAACGTCCAAAATTAGGGTAAGTATAAGTGTATATATCTATAAAGCTGCAAAACGATTAGTTCATCCAAGACCAAAACGATATCGTTCCGTCCTCCTGAGACTCTCCAGACAGTTGAGATGATTACGATTAGCAACATAGTTATAAACCAAGTGTTGCAATTTCATTTGTTCGTAATCTGTTAACTGACCTATGAATCGATAGATGGCGTACATGCTTTCTACAGACTATCAAGCTGCGTATGGAGGTACATCGTAACACTGTTCAACTGTTTTAAAATCAACTTTGAAGCAGTCAAGATTGCAGAATGTGACAAATACGACTTTCCTACAGAAGTCAAGCTCGATAAAAGAATCTGAGACATACGTGGATGATTATACGTCAGACCAGATCGATGTTATTCAACTACGAGAAGAGATGGACACAAAAAATGAAAATTCCGAGACATATTCTAGTCGTTAATTCTGCACTTGCATGTAGTGCAAAACTTCATTCACGAGTAAAGCGACAACAGACAACCATATTTTGAAAAAACATCCAAGATTTGTGACATCAATCACCAGCAATATCCATTAATGCAAATGGTGTACCTTTAAAACTAGGATAAGTGTAAGAGCATTTAACGATGTAACTTATTCTTCAAATTATGAAATGATTTAACATAACACTGTTTTCAGCTCGAAGAAAACGCCGAAGAAGAAAAGTAAACCTCAGGTTTCTAGAGGTATCCAAAAAATTAAACTCATCGTTCAACCTCCAACGCTAGACGAACCAGTTAAATGTCAGTTTTGTGGGGAACATTTCCAAAATAATCTCGAGTTTGCATTTCATTCCAAAATGCACAATCAAGACAATATCTACACCTGCCATATGTGCGACTACAGAAACCTTAGCAAAAGTCTACTTGAAACCCATGTGAGGGCACACGACGGTTAGTATAAACGCTCGTATTCACAGAAAAAAACTTGCTAGAGTCATGCAGATTTTAGATGATCGCTATGTGAGCCATGTAAGCTTTGAGAATATTGCACATTTCCAAAGCATAACCAACCTTGAGATTTTTTCATACGTTTTATAAATTACATATTGACATTGCTCCATCCATAAATCCAAAATTTCCTGAAGGAATTGATGATGCCATAATTATATTTATTCGTCTTCATGCTACGCAATTGTGACTGTTTCAGGCATCAAGAAGTACAAATGCGAGTTATGCTCCAAAGACTTCAACAGACTAAGAGACGCGATAGAACACAAAGACTCTCACAACAACGAACAACCGCATTTCCAATGCGAGATATGTGGAAAAAACTTTGCGCTGTCCAAACGCCTGGCTACCCACAGAATGACCACTCATTACGAGGAGGTTACTGGGAAGAAGCTGGACAAGTTCGACTGCAAAATTTGCAACAAGCATTACGCCTTCAAGTCTGGCCTCACCAGGCACAACTCTATGCATCACAAGGAACTGGGACAAGATTGTTCAGTGAGTTGGTTGAAAGTCTCTCGCCACTATTACCACCATAGTACCATATTATGACCATTACCATTTCAGCACTGACAAGACCAATAGTTTATTGTCCAGCATTGCTGGTGGTTGCCTTTTACGCTAATCTCCGTTGCTCAATATGGTTCATCTGAGCGGCTTGCTTTGAAAGTCTTGACATCAAAGGATTCGAAGGTACCTTTTCCCACGGTCCGATTATGGTCATGGTATGACACGTGCTGGTGAGCAGAGGCACCGATGCCTCTTTGGCTTCATTCCGATTTTATTATTGTGCGTCACTTTTCATATCCATTTCTAACAGGTTGTCTGTGATCAGTGCGGCAAACGTATAGCAACAAAAGACAAGCTGAAGTACCACCTCCGTATCCATACAGGCGACAAGCCGTTCAGCTGCAAATTCTGCAAAAAGGGCTTCGTGAAGAAACAGGAGATGAAGATTCACGAACGCGTACATACGGGCGAAAAGCCGTTCACTTGTCAGTTTTGTGGAAAGAAATTTGCCCAACTCGCTCCATTCAAGTACCACATCAGGACGCATACTGGGGAAAAGACACATTTTTGTCAGCTGTGCAATAAGGGGTTCCTTTGCTTCAGTAATCTGAAGATCCATCTGAGGACTTGCATGCCCACAAATGTATCTGAATCGTTAAATTGTGAATAAAACGTATATTTTCAAATAGAGCGGATTATCTTTATGATTATTTTCAGGTACATTATTTTTTAACGATAATGAACCTCAGCATTGTGGAGTTTGTTCCCCGATGCTTACAATTTACAGCGTTTTAAGGTCAATTTGAATAGACATGTACCTTCTCACAGCGCTTCTGGAGTGCAGTAGGTTCTCTGCCTTTGCGAGAAGTTATCTGCTTTGGCATATATTACCACGAAATCATTGCATGACGTATTAACTGAAAAAAATCATTCGCATTTACAGAAAAAATTGGTTGTCATCCCATTTTTAAGACTACTCTGCATTGATGGCTGGAAAATATTGAGTAAATCTACTTGATTTCTTTTAATACCCCTGCCAGGTTGAGGAAAGGGTTCTATTCTTATGTTCCCTTTTCCAATGCTGACTCCTTTAACAAAGATTTCATATGTATTTCTACCTCAAATGTCTTATGTTAATGCTAATATTCTCACATTTTAGGAGAAAAAAGCGACGTTATAAAATGAAATTAGATCCAGATCCAGAAATCGACGAGGAGAAGACCCGGTTGACTAACCTTCTGAAAGACGGAGTGCTCAAATGCAAAGACTGCCTGTTAAAATTCAACACCCATGTGGATTTTGCACAGCATTCCAAAACTCACAACGACACCTATGTCTGTCATCTGTGCACCTACAACGCGAACTCGAAAGCGCGTATCTCGAAACACGTTCTCGGACATAGACGGTACAAATGCCAAGTTTGCAGGAAGATCTTCAAGAAGCAGTCGGTGGCCTTGAAACATTCTGAAAAACATGTGAACAGCATAGCCTTCCAGTGCGAGATATGTGGAAGAAAATTAGCCAGTACCAAAAGCTTGGACATGCACATGAACACCATCCACCACGAGCTGGTGACGGGCATGCCCTTGTCCAAATACGACTGCCCACTTTGCAATAAGCACTACGAATCTGAGACCGGCCTGAGGAGGCACTATTCTAGTCAACACAAGGAGATGGGCGTTGATCTTACCGTGGTGTGTGAAATGTGCGGCAAGAGAATCTCTAACAGGACTAGATTGGTGCGGCACTTAAGGACACACACGGGTCAAAAGCCATTCTCCTGTGATGTTTGCGGTAGGAGCTTCGCGAGCAAATGTCTGGTCACCTCTCACATGAGAGTTCACACTGGAGAGAAACCATACGTCTGCGCGTACTGTGGTAAAAGGTTCGGACAGTCTGCTCCTTATAGGTACCATGTTAAGATACACACGGGAGAGAAGAAATATGTTTGCACGCTTTGTGGAAAGGGGTTCATCTCAAATAGTAATCTGAAGATTCATATGAAAACTTGTTTTAAACATCCCAAATAAATTAATTCTCAGTAGGATTATGTTAAATAACAGAGGTCATTTTATTTATACTTTGAATTCAAAAAGCAGAGAAGGTATCCTGAATTGCACAAGAAAATGTGCGGAATTGATCTCGTCACCTTGAAAAACGTCATTTACCAGTCGGTCTTGACTTCGCTACCTTAGGAAACGCATCAACCTTGAACATACATGACCTCGTATGTGTATGTATCCAAGGTCATTTTTGTTGAAGCTCATATGAGCTCACTATTAGATGGTTATATCAGCTGAATGTTGGAAAGGGGTGGTGCGTGTACGAGAAAATGTGTGAACTTTATCTGGTCACCTTGAAAAAGATAATTTACCATTAGGCCTTGAAAGCGCATGACCTAAGAAATTACACTCGCCAATATATTCAGCCTTTAATATATATGACCTTGGTGTATTTAAAGTCGATAGGTTTCAAGGTCACATGTCGTTGAAGTTATTTTCGCCTAATATTAAATATGTATATCAGCTGAAACTTTTAGAACCACGTAGTTTCAGTGAGTGCCGGGTTTAAGGTCACAAGATCGAAATTGAAATTGCAAGCTGAAGTAGCATTAAGTATACAAACTATTCCTATCCATATTAGCTTCACAATAACATCGATATTTGGTCAATTTGTAATTGGATGTGCTATGAGTCCATGATAGGTATTGCCAATACATTTTATATAATCGATTCATTGGCGGGGAAACAATAAAGGTATTTTCAAGGTTCGATTTTTATTTAATACGTTAAAGATACTAGGAAAAGGGTCATTTTTAATCATCTAAAACTTTTTAATATGTTGATGTGTTCCTGTGACCTTCTGTTTCAATTGTTATGGTCCAAAATGATCAATCCTAATAAAAAATGTGTTATTGAGATCGAAATAACTTTGCTTTCCATGCTGAAAGTTAGCATTGATTTCCATAACAAAATTGTATTTTAGTGTAATTTACCTGGAAAAAATAAGGATCTAGTCTATGAGCATTGCCATCCCAGTATGCGCAAGTTTGTGATGAGAACTTGCTGACACTTTTTATTACCTAGGTTTATTCAGATTGTAATGTCAGTTGTTGTAAATAAAGTTTTTATGAATATATAATACCCGATGTTTTTATTTTTCCTTTATTTTTAGCGAATTTCATCAGGTTTTATATTTTCAAATCAAATAGCTAAAAAATAAGCTGGATTTTGAATAACGCAATTTACTTCCAATTTCCTATACTTATTGAATGTTTATCCATCATTCTATTTCTATCTGCTTTTGGGGCGCGAAAGGTTATCTAACTTTTTATCACTTAAACAGGTTTATGTTTTTCTTCGACTAGTTTTATATGACTGTACTTTACCTAATAAAACTTGTATTACGAAGAAAAAATACTGTTTCAGGCAAAAAAATGGTAAGCCTATGAAAAAGAAGAAAAACTCTAAAACAACTAAAGATAAGAAATACTCGTATAAAGTATCAAGAACCATCACCGACAACGAATTAGAAAACTTCATGAACATAAACGCCGTCGAAAAACCTCTACAATGCCATTCCTGCCCAGAAACATTCACTTCCCATATTGATCTGGCCTTGCACTCTAAAATTCACCACGATCAGGAACGGTATTCCTGTCACCTTTGCGACTTTTCGGAAACATTTCAAAGAGACATGGAGAAACACGTCCGCAAGCACGATACGTTTTGCTGTTTGAAGTGCAAGCGCGTCTTCAAAAACCGACTCTCCGCCTACAAGCACTCCAAGTACCATCCTGAAGAATATGTCGAGTGCGAGCTGTGTGGACTGAAACTCAAACCAATGTATCTCAAGAAACACCACGAAAGGAGGCATACGAAAAACCCAAAGAAAAAGATATATCAGTGCTCGGTGTGCAAGAAGGAGTTCCTCCAACATGGAAACCTCCGGAGACATTACTCCCAAAAACACGAAGAAGTGGGCATTGACGTGTCTGTGGTCTGTGACGTTTGCGGAAAGAGACTGTCGTGCAGAGACAAGCTCAATTTCCACCAAAGGTTGCACACCGGTCATAAACCACATACCTGCACTATTTGTGGGAGAGGCTTCACTCAGAAGAGCATGCTAGATGGGCATATCAGAACGCATACCGGAGAGAAGCCATTTGTTTGTTCTTATTGTGGGAAGAAATTCGCCCATGGGGCGCCCTACAGGTACCACGTCAAGACACATACTGGAGAGAAGAAGTTTGCTTGCGTTCTTTGTGGGAAGAAATTCATTGCGAAGAGTAACATGAGGATTCATATGAAAACGTGCAATATGTCTGCTGGGTGAATTGTGATTCTTATCCTATCTACGGTGCATTTAATTTTAGTTCGCATGCGAAGTCCAAGACATCTTACCGTAATAAACGACCACGTACCGTCATTTTGAGTTAGATTGATTCTACAAAAAACTACTTCCAAATAATTCTCTCTGCTAGCGTAAAAATTAGTTTTATGTATATAAATGCTTTCAGATGTTTGTGTTAGGAACAATATCCAGAAACTATATAAGAAATTAATTGAAAGGGCCAAAGAGAAAAAATGTCTCGAATAACCTAATACAACATGTGGGGTGATTCATCACAAATAAATTTATTTCATAGAATAATCACGGTGTTTTATACAAATTGAGTAGATGCCTTCAGTAGACCCCCTTGGGACTGATACAAAAAAGGAGACCGGATTCGTGATCAGCGCCTCTCAATCACCCAGAAAAATATTTTCCGCCTTATTTGTAAAAAACGACTTTTTTAGTTGAAAAGTTCGACGGTGTCCCCCTTTAGTTTTTTTACGATTTTTGAAGGTTGACTTTTGACTCATATCTTGAGGCGTGAAACAATTTGCTCTCCCATTGTTGGACCCTATCCAATGTAATTTTTTTTTGCTGAATCCAATGGTGTGCTCAGATTTGCGTTACGAGGTTCCGTTCTCCAGAAAAAAATGCTTTCTAAAAAGATGGAAATGCTGTTTCCTACTACAATATCTTCACATTTTAGTCAAAGTATTCAGTTACTTGTCCCACAACATCTTGAAGATCGTCAGTAGTTTCGTCATCTAAATTATCATTGATTCTAACAACTCTAGTGGTTCATGTACATCTGAATCTGTCATTGTTCGCTGCAACGCTTTGAAGAAATCTCCTAACAACGTTAAAATTTCATAATCAATCTCATCCCTCATGTGTGATCAATTTGATAAAGAAAAAATAATTAACTCGTTATGTGTTAACGGAAATGGTTAAATTTTAAAATATGGCGACAAGAAGGTGCTCTATTATGTGACTTACACATCAAAGTTCTGGAAGTTAAGAATTTTAGTAAAATCAACTATCAATTTCAAATTCACTTTCCTACACAAAACAACGTACCAGCAATACAGCAGGTACAGGTGTTATTTGACCATCTATTCACTACATAAACCTGTTTGCGGGAGACAAATCTAAATTTGAATTTATGAAAATGGATCAAGCTCACCCCAAACGACAGTATGTATGAATCTTATAATTTTTTATGGATTAACTCCATAATAATTTAAGAACTGAACTCAAAACATTCCGAGGGAAATAGCTGCCTTAAAGGCAAATTCTCGCATCTGTCAATTGAACAATATGTATTTACGTTTCGGTTGGTAATCCAATTGATGTCAACATCATTCTAGTACATACTTATTTTATTATATTTTGTACCGTATAAAAGACTGTCAAGCCGAAACGTCCTTTAAGTTTGTTCAATAACCATTTGCGGTTCAAATCATCGGACAGATGATTCATTGATTATATGTTGAACAATTAAAATGGCAGATTTTATCCATAATTACATTGAAAAAATATTAGAAGTTGTGCTCAGCTTGATTGGAAGCTGTTTCAAGTTGAAGTCAGTCATCAAAATAGTATATTACAGAACAGTAAACGTCAAATGTACATATTATTAGATAAATATTAATCTACTTCCATTCAGTATAGTATTTGTTTACATCTGATGGATGTAACAATAAAAAGCGTTCAAATATTCACAGTGTTTTCTTTATGGTGTGGCTAGTAAAAGAGGTTAGGAATATGATTTATATTTATTTTAGTTTATTGCAAAAAATGGTTGTGTCATAATACATTGTTTTTTTCTCTCCATAAGTTATTATTCATTATAATTATATGTGACTTAGTTTGCCTACAAAAATTTGAATTAATTGAATGATAATTTGATCAGAAAATTTAGGTGATTACTAAATTTTCTTGGTTTTACAATATATGAATCATTTATAACATATCAATATTTTGTAGGCGTAGAAGAAACAAAACGAGACGTGTTCATAAAGACAGAGATTGGGATCCACCGCTCAAAAAAAATGACGCAAGCAAAAAGGAATCACAAAAAAGACTGTCTTCAAAAAATATTTCCGATTCAGATCTGGAAAATTTCTTCCACATCAACAATATCATGGAACCCTTGGAATGCCAGCATTGTCAAGAAGTGTTCGCCAGTCATGTCGAACTGGCCTTGCATTCTGCTTCGCACCAAGAAAACGGAGCCTATTCCTGCCATTTATGCGAATACTATGAGACATGTTCCCAAAAAATTACCCAACACATCCGAAAACACGACTCTTTATGTTGCATCAAATGCAAAAAGGTCTTCAAAAACAGACTTTCCGCTTACAAGCACTGCAAATCCCACCCAGCGCAGTATGTAGAGTGCGAAATTTGTGGACACAAGGTCAAACCCAAATACCTACCTGATCATCGCAAAAAGAAGCACACGAACAACGTTCCCAAGAAGATCTACAATTGCTCCATTTGCGATAAGTCTTACTCTGACCACACAGCAATGCGGGTACACTACTCGCAGAAGCACAAGGAAATGGGCATAGACGTGTCCGTGGTTTGCGATGTTTGTGGGAAGAGACTCTCCTGCAAAGACAAGCTGATCAAACATCAACGCAGTCACAATGGCCATATGCCATACGTGTGCAAGATTTGCGGCAGAGGTTTCGCACAGAATGCAACTTTGGAAGGACATATGAGGACGCACACTGGAGAGAAGCCATTCGTTTGTGTTTATTGCGGGAAGAAGTTCGCCCATGGAACGCCTTATAGGTACCACGTCAAGACCCATACTGGGGAGAAACAGTTCTCTTGTACTTTTTGCGGGAAGCTGTTCATAGCTAGGAGCAATATGAAGGTTCATATGAAAACGTGCAATCCTGCTGGTAGATGAGAAGTCTAAGGCGTATAGTGAAGTGGTGCGGATTTCGTAAATGGTGATACTCAATCAGTAGCATCACGTTTCTCTGAGATTTTCAATTATTTTGATATGAGATTTTAGGAATATGTTCTTCAAAATAGAACAGAGAGTCATTAAAGAAATTATATCTGAATTGTCTTCTATATTTATGTATTTGCCGTTAGTATCATTTGTTGATTCTCTACATGTTATGTTTAGTTAGCTGTTTGTATATAATTCGAATGACGATATTCTTTAAACTGTTATGTATTTATACTGATATTATCATTATCAACATTTTGGAATGAATTTTAAAAGCAAAACTCAATTTGGACATTTCCAAAAAGATGATAAATTTTCCTGATATTACCTATTCAAAATTCTTCCTATTCCGTAGAATACAAAGAAGGTATTCATGTTAATTGATTAACTCAGTTTGAAGAGGCATTATCTGGAAAGCGACTTTTAAATTTTTTCAATGATAAAAAAAGAAATAACTGAATATTCATTCAAGCATATTCTTTTTACATCAGTCTGTACCACCCTGGTTTCGGAGACAGTAGTATATTTACCAATGAAAAAATCAGCTGGTCAGGCATAAAAAAGTCACCATGTATATAAGACTTTTAGAAAAATTGTTAATTAAATGTTACATAGGAATGATTGATGCAAAAATTTAAGAAATAAAGTATGGTTGAGGTATATACTGGCTTTATTACTGCACGTATTTACAATTATACGAGAAAATAGTTCATTAAGTGTTTTCAAAAATAAATTTCAGATGGGGAAATCATAAAATCACTAGAAACAATGAAGAACCAATTAAAACACAGACTCTTGAAAACTCAGAAGCCGAATTGGAAAACTTCGAAAATTTGAATGCTGTGAAAAGTCCACTAAAATGTCAGTCTTGTACAGAAACATTCATGTCACACATGGAACTCATAAGTCACTCTTCCAAGCATCACGATACGGGTCTATATTCCTGTCATATTTGTAACCACTTGGATATGTTTCTAGAACGGATGAAAGCCCATATCCGTAACCACGACTCGTTCGTTTGTCTGAAATGTAAAAAGGTATATAAAAACAGGCACTCCGCATACAAACACTCGAAACATCATCCCATAGAGTATGTGAACTGTGAAATCTGTGGACAAAAGGTCAAACCAGCCAGCTTGAAGCAGCACCACAAGTACAAACATTCCAATGAAAATCCGAGAAAGATCTACAACTGTTCCTTGTGTGATAAAACATACAAAGACCCAGGTTACCTTAAAGTCCACTACTCACAGAAACACAAAGAAATGGGTATAGACAAGTCAGTTGTGTGCGATATGTGTGGCAAGAGGTTGTCCTGCAGGATAAAACTGCTGCATCACCAAAGGAGTCATACGGGACAGAAACAGTACGTTTGCAAAGTCTGTGGGAAGAGTTTCGTCCAGAATGCCACTTTGGAGGTTCATATGAGAACGCACACTGGAGAAAAGCCTTTTGTTTGTGTTCATTGCGGGAAGAAGTTCGCGCATGGAACGCCTTATAGGTACCATGTCAAGACCCACACTGGAGAGAAGCAGTTCTCTTGTACCTTTTGTGGGAAAATGTTCATAGCTAGGAGCAATATGAAGGTTCACATGAATACGTGCAATCCTGCTGGTAGATGAGGAGGTCGAAAGTGAAATGGTGCGGATTTTGTAAACTGCAATTTGATTGGAGATACTAAACCAGTAGTATAACATTTGGTCGAGATGGTTTTTGAGTATTTTGATACCTGCTGCCAGATACTAGGAATATGCCCTTCAAAAGATTCCCGATAGAACATACAGACGCAGAGAATGTTATTGATTAGTTTGTATATAATTGCAATAATGATGTATTGATGTATTGATATTGTAATCATAAGAAGTTTCAAAAGAACTTGAATCTAAAATAAGATAATGATTCAAGGCCATAAATTACGTTTTAAAGTATATAGTGGCTTTATTACTGAATATTGTATAAAAATTAGTTATTAAAATACTTTCAAAAATATTTCATTCGAAGATAACACAAAAACACTAGACAGTACCAAAAGCGAATTAAAAACAAACTGTAGCAAAAATGTGTATGTGTGATGTTCTACTAATTTATATAATTTAATTAAGTTCCAACAATAAAAGCATTCAAAATCTACATCAAACTTCAACGTCATCATTTAGTAGCAGCAACATCTAGAATACGAATTACTTTGGATTTTGTGTAATGATCAAATAAAAAACAAATAACAAAATAGTAACTCTGCACCCAGTAGTATATCTACAAATACCTTTCGACCTTGTTTTACGTACACGTTTTATAACAGTACATTGTGAAAAGTGCTTACGAAGAACGAGGGATATTGTTGTCAATCAGTTCACCCTTGTTGACAGATGTTGCAGGGGTATCTGCCACCACTATTAGGCAGAGTCCAAGCTTTAAGGACCATTGGTCCCCATGATATGTCAATGGTCAGCACCACTTTGCGCCACACTTGATAAATGTTTATTTATGCTACTATGAAATAAGCTTTAAAGATTACGGTTTTTTACATACACGTTTTCAGTGGGTTATGTGATAAAGTGAGTGATAAGCAAAAAAAACACAGATCAGAAAAGATTAACTGGTAAGAAAAATGGTAATTCAGTGAAATTACAATCCAACCAAACTTTGTTGCAACCTGTTGGAATCTGTCCAGAAACTTCAAAAAATAAATTGGGTAGGCTTTTCTCTCTTCTTTATCTTTTACAGATATGCTGTATAATATTCTAATAGAGTCGACTTCGATTTTTATAAAGTTGCATTGATTAATGATACTATTTTTCAGACGGAAGAGTAATCTAACAGCAAGCAACAAAAGAAGGACACTACAAAGGAAAAATCATCCAGAAATCACTTCAAACAGCAAAAGGAAATGCACAAACAAACTATCAAAAAACAAAACTCCCAAAACTATAACCGATTCAGATTTAAAAAGCTTCATCAACATGAACGCAGTTTTGTATCCTTTAGAGTGCAAACAATGCCCAGAAACATTCACATCACATCTTGATCTCGCTCTTCATTCGTCCAAACACCAAGACACTGGCCTCTATTCCTGTCATCTCTGTAACCATTTGGAACAGTCTTCAGATTCATTAGCAACACACATCGAAACGCATGACAGTTTTTGCTGTTTGGAGTGCAAGAAAGTCTTTAAAACAAAATTTTCTGCTTACAAACACTGCCAATCTCACTCTGCGGAATATGTGAAGTGTGAACTATGCGGACTGAAATACAAAGCCAAGTACCTGAAAAGCCACCAGAAAAAGAAGCATTCCGGAAACGCTCCTGAGAAAAAGTTGCATCACTGCACGATATGTAGTAAATCCTATCTATACTATGCTGGTCTTAGAATCCATTATTCTCAGAAACACAAAGAAATGGGCATTGATCTCTCTGTGGTTTGTGACGTGTGTGGTAGGAGACTTTCTTGTAAAACTAAACTGATCGAACATCAACGAAGCCATAATGGGCAAAAGCCGTACGTTTGCACAGTTTGTGGAAGAGGTTTTGTTCAGAAAAGCTTGTTGGTATCGCACACCAGGACTCATACTGGAGAAAAACCCTACGTTTGCTCTTATTGCGGGAAGAGTTTCGGGCAGGGGGCGCCTTATAGGTATCATGTGAAAACCCACACTGGTGAAAAGAAGCACGCGTGTAACATATGCGGCAAGAAGTTTATTGCCAAGAGTAACATGAAAATTCATATTAAAACTTGTGTACCTTCACAAATCAATTGAATCGATCTAGTTTTGCTTCCTTCTTAGTCGTCAGCTCAGTAACTTAGCCTTGATAACTATCAGAATACTTGTGAATTACTTGTATATACTCCTATGTTGGATATAAAATCGATTGTATTTTCCACAAAGCATGAGCCTGTTCACTCTACAATAAATATATGGTATAAGTACTACACAGTTTTACCACTCGTAAAAAACCTTATTACATTAGCATCTGCTGAGGAAGATTAAAATGTACTACTGTCCTACATACCTGTAATGTTCTACCAACCGTTACACTTAATAATGTTTTTTTTACCTGTCGGATGCACTCGTCGGATAGACAAGTCATGTTTAATAAGCCAGCGGAAGCAGGAAGCTGTTGATATAAGATCCTTGTCCTTATTCGTTATTATTTTCTTCGCTATATCTAAGCTTTCGTAAGTGCCTTAAAACTCACAACATCACGAACTGATTGATTAAATTAGGTTCTGAGTTTAGACTGATTATACTGTGTGTAAGATATATCAGGTGTTGCTAAAATTAGAAGAGAGTATCGAACAGCTGTCTGCCAAACCGTCGGTACGAATCAATGGTGAAAGTGAAACCCGGATTAAACGATAATGCGTCAGTGTCAGGGTAAATAAACACTAAAGGTTATAACTGTTGTTTTACTATATTACAGAATTGTCATATTCAGCTACAAGTAATATTTTTTAGGTCAAGCAGAAAGAGTCGAAGGACAAGAAGCGTAAAAGACGAGGACGGAAAATCAAAACTTTCCAGGAAAGCAATTTCAGAACTGCAGCTAGATAATTTCATCAACACAAACGCTGTAGTTACACCTTTAAAGTGTGAATCATGTCCGGATACATTCGCCTCTCACGTAGACCTCGCTTTACACTCTATAACGCACAACGACTCAGATTCCTACACCTGCCACATCTGTGACCAATCAGAGCCGACCACGGAGAAAATCATAACGCACATCCGCAGACATGACACGTTCTGCTGCTTGAAATGCAAGAAAATCTTCAAAAGCAAGCTGTCAGCCTACAAGCACTCAAAGTCGCACCCTGTTGAGTATGTTGAATGCGACATTTGCGGCCTAAAAGTCAAAAGCAAATGTTTGAAAAATCACATCAGGAACAAACACGTCGAAGATGCTCCGAAGAAAATGTACGGATGTTCGGTGTGTCCTAAGGTTTACCTCAACATAGCGAACCTCAGAAGTCACTACTCGCAAAAGCACAGAGAAGTGGGTATTGACGTTTCGGTGGTCTGTGACGTATGTGGGAAGAAGCTGTCGTGCAAAACGAAGCTGGTGCAACATATGCGGATTCATACGGGACATAAGCCTTATGTTTGCTCGTATTGTAAACGAGGCTTCGTACAGAAGACTTTGTTGGACGCACATGTGAGGACTCACACCGGGGAGAAGCCGTATGTCTGTTCTTATTGCGGGAAGAGATTCGCGCAAGGAGCGCCATACAGATACCATATCAAAACGCATACTGGAGAGAAGAAGTTTTCGTGTACGCTTTGTGGGAAGAGGTTTATAGCTAAGAGTAACATGAGGTTGCATATGAAAACGTGTGAAACTTCGATTAGATGAAGAACAGCATCGCGGTCAGTGGCGGTTCAGCTATGAGGTTCACACTTTTAATAAAATTAGCGAGATCAAATTTAAAAGCACATTACTATATAATATTTCAATTTTTGAAACATATCCTGTGGACATCTGCCTGAACCTACTTATGTAGTAGTAATGGCCACTAATTGAATTAGTTCTTCCGTGAAACCTATTTTTGCTACTATGGATGACCTGCCACTGTCAGTAGTTAAATTAAAAATAGGAAAATTTGATTTTAAGTTCATTTGTAAAGATTAAGCTGTATTTTTTGTGTATAGATATTATTGAATGAATAATAATAAATATTGATCTTAGTCAAATATATGTTCTTCGTGTTGGTAACCTAAATAATATATTTGAAGATTGATAGTCAATTTCGTACAGTATGTGACGATAATGTGACTTTACCCATAGAACAGTTGAAGCTGCTATGATAAGGTACACCAGATACCTTTAAAACATTTACTTACTGTGCTCAAGGTAAGTACTTTGGAATATCTTAAGAAAGGAATCCGTCCAGAAGAACTAATTTGCAAAGGGGCAAGCAAAAACAGTGGCACCTGGAGAAATCGTGTTCAGCGCTTCCCAAATTACCCAGAAAACGAATTCTTGTTTGACTGAAAATCATTTTTGTTATCGTAAATATGCTGCAAGGCTCATTTTGCTGCGTTTATGTTTCACTGTATCCAGTGGAAAATTTTCCGTTGAATCCAATAGTGGCTATTTCTAGTGTGATGATACGAATCCGGTTTCTGTTTCCGATCTGGACCGAAGGGGGTCCACCGGAAGGTAATTCCGGTGCTTCTATTGACAAAGCTTCGGAATTCCATTGTTTTGAGATTTTTACGTTTCACAACGTTTCGATTGATGTGGGATCCGTTTGTGCCGATGGTGGATCATGCATGAATCCAGCACCACATAATTGTTTGGAAAACTAACTAACACATACAGAGAATCGCATTGGTATTACCGAAAGTTTAAGGAGGCAGCTTTATTGCTAACAACAACCAAGTTTACAAAAACCTAGTATGAAAATTAATCCAATATGCATTCAACCGAGATGAATTAGTAGCGCTTACACATCCGTCAGGTAGTGTCACCACAATCCACCGCACTGCCTGTTGCAAGTCGGAGATCAGAGGGAATGGTCGGTCTTCTCGCCTGAAGACGATTGAGAATTTCCATTCAATTGAAACGTTGCGAAACTCAAAAATCTCAAACAACGCTTCCTAATCTTCATACACTTTCTTACAAAACAAAAATAATGGTACTTTTTTAGGAAAAGGAAAACACTACTGTCTAGGAAGAAGATCTACACCAATAGGAAAGCCATTCAAGTAAAAAATCAAAAAGAAAACCAGGTATCGATTATAGAAATCATCGAGAAGCTGAACGACGAAAATTTCATTAATCTCAATGCAGTGACGGTGCCTTTGCAATGTCAGTCTTGCTCAAAAACATTCAACTCCCACTTATCACTAGGTGTGCACTCCAAAGAACATAATGTCGATCGAACATTTTCTTGCCACATATGCAACTACAAAAATAAATCCTCGAGGCACTTTCAAACGCATATAAACAATCACGACCAATACAAATGTCAAAAATGCAATAAGGTGTTCAAGTTCAAACTGGCAGCTCTCAAACACGCCAAATCTCACCCTCCAGTGTTCATAGAGTGCGAGATATGCGGGAAGCAGCTGAAACGAGACAGTTTTAAGAATCATCAAAAGAAAATGCACTCGGAAAAGCCACAGGAGAGCGTTTTCAAATGTTCGCTGTGCGATAAATCCTACCTTTGTAAAACAAGCCTTAAAAATCACTATTCGTATAATCACAGAGAGCTGGGCATCGATGTCTCTGTGGTATGCGATGTCTGTGGCAAGAGGCTGTCCTGTAAGAACAAGTTTCTGCAGCATCAGCGAACTCATACTGGTGAAAGGCCATTTGTCTGTTCAGTGTGCTCGAGGAGGTTCACCACCAAAGAAATTCTTTTATCACATACCAGAGTGCACACTGGCGAGAAACCGTTCGAGTGCAAGTATTGTGGGAAGAAGTTTGCTCACGATGGACCATTTAGGTAATTTTTATTGATCAGCATGTATAAGAAATATTTGACTTATCCCAAAAATCATCCTGTCAAAATATACAAAAAGTAGGGTTTGTCGTGGAAATTTTATCTCAAGATAATAGGCGACTGAAAAAAGTCGGAATCATGGAGTTAAACAGATTTGAAACCATTAATCTCTTCATACCTACATCAAACAACGATCGGTGAAATTAAGGTTTTTTTTTTAAATTACAAATATACAAAAAACTACAAAAATAGTACCACATGCATACCCATCTAGCTACAGAATCACAATTATGATTGGTCCTATATCGATATATTTTTGATTATTTTCAGATACCACATAAGAACACATACTGGTGAGAAGTTACATTATTGCCCTCTTTGTAGGAAAGGATTTATCTCAAAAGCAAATATGAGAATTCATGTTAAGAGTTGTGATGGTATACTTAATAAAGATTAGTTGATTTTATTTAATTTTATTCCACCTCTTTTATTCAACATACTCACTCTATTTCTTTTCGCAGAAATTAGAGTGATTGTATCTCTGGTTTATTATATTTTCGGATGGCCGCTATTTAAAACCACAAGTAAACACTAGAGGGACTCAATGGCCGCATCCTCGCCAAGTTGAATTTCCAACGCCTCGAATGAGCCTCTTCCAAAAGTAATTATTTTGGAGATCCTCGGCGTTGTGAAATATCATAAAAAAACCTTAAGGAACAAAATCACTGAGGCTTTGGATGGCCTCAGCATGGAATGCTAGAGATACAGGTTCGATTCCGGTCAGACCCAAAAAATATCTGGTTCTTTCCCACAGCAATTGTGAAAACCGTACCCATACCTAATTTTACTATATGATTAAACCTCATGTAAACCAAATCAAATTTGAATAAACGTATTTGAATGAGCGTAATATTATTTGAAAAGTAAGTTTGTATGTGTATACATTTTTACCTTTGTTTTGTATTCCGGAAATGACACGTCCTCATTTTAGATCTAAAAAGAGGCGAGTAAAAAGGGAATCGAAAGAGAAGAAAGAAAAGAAAGACAAAAAGGAGAAAAAACCTAAAGAAGAAAGACCGAAGAAAGCCAGAAAGGAACGGAGCGACTCAAACGACGAGGACGTTCCGAAGAGGAAACGCGGCAGACCTCGAGGCGAACCCAAAGAAAAACCGGTAAAGCGCAAGAAGCAATCCCTGCTGGACGCCGAGCTACAGAAATTCGTGAACATCAACCAAGTGAGCGATCCTCTGATATGCTCACACTGCGATTGCTCCTTCATGTCCCACGAGGACTTCGGCATCCACTCCAAGAAACACAGCACTGACGAGATGTACCATTGCCACTTGTGCGAGTTCAAGCACGAGGCGACGGACAAGTTCCGCGCGCATATACGAACCCACGACCTGTACAAATGCGAGAAATGCAGCCGCATCTTGAAGACCAAGCTGTCTGCTTACAAGCACGCCAAGACTCACAGCGTTCAGGAGCTCGTGCAGTGCGAGATCTGCGGCAAGAACCTGAAGAAGCAATGTCTGTACATGCACAAAAGGGTTTTGCACACGAAGGAGCGATTGTTGACCGCTAAATGTCCCATTTGCGAGAAGGAGTACGTGAATGCTAGCAGTTTGAGGCAGCATTACAGCGCCGTGCATCGAGAAATGGGCGTTGACATATCGGTAAGTGATTTTATTGTAACATCAACTCATCTCCAAGTGTCGCCCATTGGCAACGTACGAAGTCAAAGGTCCTAACACCCAAGTCTGAGAGTTAGACCGCCAGGCTATACTGACGACTCTAGGACACTTATTGTCTTAGATAAGATTGTCTATCATCACAGCTAATCGAAGCCCTAAACTACTCAACAGAATTGCATCTGTAGCACTGAGTAGCACATTGCTCAATCACGAAATGCGTCTTCGTCCTCTGTTTCTCCTTCCCTGTATCTTGACCTTTTCAACTTTCGTATCTTTATGGTATTTAACATTTTTCCAATTCTCTCAAGTAGATTTTACTTTTGAAATTATCCAATATACCCAAATTTCAAATCCCTGCAGACGATTACTAATTTCCTGCTTCCACCCCATAAAGCAGCACCGTCAACACATCCTGGCCTTCAGATGCTAACTTTACCACAATGTACCTTCCTCTCATATTTTTGATTATATTAACTTTGACAAATGGGCGAAACTTTAGTTGTGCACCATAAACAAGACCCTACCACTTGACCCACTGATTCGATCGTTCCAAATTCTCTATGTTCCAGGTGGTCTGCGACATATGCGGCATGCGACTATCCTGCAAAGGCAAGCTAGCCCAACACATGCGCACTCATACAGGCGACAAGCCATTCGCTTGCACCTTCTGCCCCAAGAAGTTCATCGCGAAGGACATTTTGGCTGCCCACATGCGCGTCCATACCGGCGAGAAGCCGTACGAGTGTCGCTTCTGCGGCAAGCGGTTCGCGCACAGCGCCCCCTATCGGTACCACGTGAAGACGCACACCGGCGAGAAGACTTTCGCGTGTCCGCTGTGCGGTAAGGGCTTCATTTCTAGGGCCAACATGAAGATACATTTAAGGACCTGCAACAACGTCGTTGTTATCAAGTAGATTAGGTGTTTCGACCCAGGTAGATTGAAGTTGCGCGGTGTAAGAAATCGCGTACCATTTTAGAAAGTGATTAAGCTAAAGGCGAAAGTCAGGTTATGGTCTAGACAAGGAGGAGTTTTGGTTGAGTTAAGGGGAGAAAAAATAGCAGAACTGCAGATGATGTTTAATTTTTTACCAGTAACATAGTAATATTAAACCCAAAAAATCACTTTCAAAAAGGTATGCGGCTTTTCGATCTATCACGGCGAATTACCGTCTACAGAGGGTATATTCTGAACCAACAATGATTTCCTTTGGGTTAACTACAAAACATTGTACGTAACGAAAATATCGATATGAACATTATCAAGTTAGCCCAGTAGAAATAACTCAACATGGTCTGAAAAATACCCAGGAACAGTTATTTTTTTTGACTAAATCCTCCTGAAGATTTTTTTCGTTTGTGGAATGAAATGATTTGTGTTAGTGAGCCGAAATTGATTCATAAGATGTCTTGTGATTGGTAGATTGTTTTGTGATGTTGTTGTAATTTTGCGGAGAGGGTAGGGTTTCCATCTGAATTATTTTAAATTCAGGACACATGACTCCTGACATCCGGACAAAATCTGGACAGTCATAGAGATATAACGATTAAATAATTAACGAGAATTAAGCTACTTTATTGTATTTTTGATCGTCGGCGGTTTTCCGGACATTTTACAAATTCCGCCCGGACCCCCAAAACCCAAAACATGTTCAGTCAAATCCGGGCAGACGGAAACCCTAGGAGGGGGGATAATATATTTTATGCATAGATATCTGATTTTTTACGGATTCCAATTGTTTGGTATTTTCATATGAAGCCATATTCAACGTAGCCACAAAGAACGCAGATTTTTTAAATGAATCGGTTTTGTATTGACATTTTTCAAACGGTTCCTTATAAATTTCATACAGGACAAGAATTTTGACAACCAATTTCCATTCAACTGGAAGATCATAATTTATACCATGATACAAAGTTGTTCCAGTCAAAAGTTTCAAATTGCTGAATTAAACCTTCATTTTTCCAATTAACAGAGATTAGTTGCATTACAAGTAATCATGCGATCATTGACTGAGGTTTTTATTTTTTTACTAAAAGTAGGTTAGTTATATACATGTTTAGTTACAATAACGTTCGCTATATATACGTTTACTAGTGTTAGGACTCATTCGATATCCTATAAATACTTGTATAATATGTTTGAATTGTGTAACCTGAATTTTTTTCTTTTCTGTGTATATTTCTGGGTGTATATTTGCAAAAAGAAAAAACTGTTCGACTTACAATTAGGAATTATTTATTCTAACATGGACTACGACGTTTGATCGTTTTTAGGATTACTATATCATTAACGAGCACTTACTGTTAGACATGCATTGTAATAAAATAAAAGCGGTATCCTTCTTAGACGGCATTTTTATCATTGTAAGATCGTTTTAGGTATATGTTACAAAAAGGCTGCTCATATTGCATACTTTACAGACATTTAGTTATAGGTTTTACTTCTATAGGTTCACTGAATTATTGCGTTAATACAGGAGAGCGATTTGTACATTTTTATTAGTGTCTAAAGGTAAAATCTGAGAAAAAAGCTTGTCATATTATATTCCAATTTTGACTAGTTTTATTTTCGAACATATCATTAGTGATACTGGATCTTTGCCCCAGCAAACACAGATATTTTTCCAAGATTGCAATTCACTATGCAAATATGTATTGTCCGACCAGTCAGAGACATAAGGGGGAAATACGGTGACAAAATCGTAGGCGTAACGGATTCATAAGCAGCGACACGTTAAATTGAATAGTAACATAAAGGTTTTAACAATATGAAATCCTCCTCTAGCATTTCGTGCGAAAAGCGGATGAGTATTGTTACAAGCCTCTATATCACAGCCCATTATCAGTTGTGTTATTATCTCCCTCGCCCGGCTATCGATAACTTTTTCTTGTTAAGACTGCTTTGCAGCTCTGTTCAGCTACGCGTTTAGAAACTTAATGTCCTACTCGCTCCACCTGTGAGAAGTTAAGTACCGCCCACGACGGCCATGCGACTGAAAATAACCAATCAAAGGACGAGTCAAGGCAGGAGCTTCGAAGATGTCTGACAGTGTTGCCTATAGTAGCATTTTATCTCTAAGACTTTTCGTGATGGTCTACTGTTTCCCAGGCATATTATTGTAATTGTTGTTTTGATGTGTTGCCTAATATTCAATAATATCGTTACTAATACATTTAGTAGTATATACAAATACACTTGAAGTAACGGAACGAGATAAATACTTTATGCGTGAAACGTCTGACAACGCCGGGGTTTTTGCCGGTATTTTTTTGCCTTCCACTCCATGGCTGGTTAGAGAGCAACTGACGACGGCGAGCTATATTTTTCAAATTATACCTTTTGTATTGTAGCTTATTTAAGTAATTCGTATAGAGAAATTTGAGGCGTGTTGGGGCTTCTTATAGTAACATGAATGTCATATTATAAAGAGGTTCACAAACCAAGGTATTTGTTAGAATCATCTATCAACAGTCATGATATTTTTGATATTTGATAACACGAGCTCACAAAAAATGCATGAAAGGCATCCAATATTACTTTGCATTAAGTATTTATAATAATCAAAGTAAATATTTTCAAAATTATCTGATTCAATAATGAAAACTGATGATTTTAACAGTAGATAAGTATTTATAAATTCTGTTATAATTTGCCGTTCATCGTTACTGCAAGATACCTTGGCATTTTATTTTTTAGTGGCTTTAGACAATTATACTAAGATAAACATGCTCAGTCAAAAAAAATATGTTTTTTGATTTGAGGATTGTTAGACTTCCTTCGAATGCTAAATAAAGTATCATCATGAGTCGTTTTCTATATCTATTCTAAAATTAGGACTATAATAATAGCCATCAAATATGCTTAAGTAAACTTAGCGTTACAATTTAAAAAATTATGAGGAAAAGAAGCAATTATATGACAGTATGGTTATTTTATGACTTGAGGTGTTTTAAGCTAAATAATATATTCTTCAGAAATAATGCCTGCCATCTGCCTACTCCAACGATAATATAGTGATTCGTCGTTCTTATATGTGCATGTTATTTATTCATATTGAGTTAAATACGACTCCTCATTAATTATAAACGTCTTCTTAATATTTATTACTGATTTGTCAGTCAATACATGTATTTTATGGATTTATATTGACTTTTTGTGGTGTTAATACGGTCATCTATATTGTTTGATATATTAGCGGTATCTTTTTTTACGGTAAGTATAGTTGTATACAAATTACCGTGATTGTCTCCCAAGCTTATATTTCCCGAAATTGACCTTATTATAAAAAGTTAATGAAGTTTATATGAATCATTTCAAAGCAATCCTTCTAGCTTCCATGGTTTCATTCGCCGATTTTGAATTTTTATGAGATATTAACGCTGACTTTTTTAGGTTGAAACCAAAAAAGATGAGACAGAGGAAAGTCACCAAAACCCCAAAGCTCAAAGAAAACAAAGTGAAAAGATCCAAAAAGGTTAAGGTAGAAAAAGACGATGATCCAGAATTTGAAATAAACAATGCGCAGAACCAAGCAAGTGAAGATGAAGACTACCTTCCACTCACAACTGTCAAAAACAAAATCAAACGTACAAGAAAGGCCAAAATTAAAGATCCCGAAAGTAAAGAACGCAGAGGACGCAAACCTAAACACCGAGAAGAAGAGTATCTCAAGACGTTTGACAACCTCAATGTTCCTGTCAAACCTCTGGTTTGCAACGAATGTAAAAAAGTATTTGAGACGCATCTGGATTATGCGATGCATTCTAAAATTCACTCGACAGACGATTTGTACTTCTGTCATCTATGCGAATACAAGAATGAGGACAAGACGTTGTTCAGGAATCACATGATAACGCATGATATATATAAATGTAAGGAATGCAACAAAATTTTCGACAATAAACGAAGTACGTTCAAGCATTCCAAGATCCATACGTCACAGTCGTTTGTACCATGTGAGGTAAGGATTTTTATTTCGAATCTTTTCGATTTTTTAGTTCATGAAGGGTTGAAAAATGATATTTGAAAAAAAAATTAAATTTGAGTATACATAAACTCAAAGAATAGTTTTTAGTAGATTAACGTTCTACCCCACGCAATGATATCTGTTTAGAATTTAGTTTTTCAAATGTTTCCATTCAAATTTGCAAATATCTTTATGATTGATCATGATTTGAAAGCATGCTTCTACTGAAACAAGAGTCCTAGAAATCTACCAAAATATTCGAAAAACTGATTCAACCGACTTGATCCCATACATAAATGATTCTTATTCAATCAAACCAAATGAAACAAATGACCTTGCATTGATTTGGTAACTTTTCGCTTTTATGCACAATCTGGCATCTCAGGCAGCACTCAACCACTGATACCGCCTTGCCAGCGCCGGCGCAGTTCAGCCTAGATGTAGAATGTGACGTAGTTGTCTGCGTCATTAGTAATGATTTATTTATGACTTAAAGTGTTTTCGTTCGGCATTTTAAAACGCACAAAAAAATACCTTGACCTCCCCCAAAATTTTCAATATATTTAAAATAAAATTTCCCCGATTAAGTTCCAAAATTCGATCAGAATTCTTTCTTCTAAACTTCTACTTATTTCTACACCATTTTAATGCGTAATGGCTTCGAATTACAAATGGCGCGCACTAGAGTGATGTGTATGCCCAGTTCGATACATTTCATTCAAATTTCATTCTTTTAACCCTGTCATACAAAAAAATAGACAGAATCTCGATTATATTAAATTTCTCCATTCAGATTTGTGGGAAATGTGTAAGGAGCGTATACCTGGAGACCCACAAAAAGGCAGTACATGCTGAAGGAGGTCTTCCAAGTAACTTCAGCTGCACACTTTGTGACAAAACCTATAAAAACTCCACTGCCTTGAAGAGTCACTACTCGTATAATCACAGAGAAGTTGGCATTGACATGTCTGTGATATGTGACATTTGTGGGATGAGATTATCATGCAAAGCAAAACTGAAACAGCATATGCGAATACATACTGGAGATAGGCCGTTCCCATGCCCGGTTAGTATTTCTTTTTTTATTAATAGACTTATACCGAGTGGTCCATTTAACTTGAGACAGCTGTATAGCGTGAGAACGGTGAGATTTTAGATGAAAACGTTTAGATGAAAAAATTCTGCAATAAAAAATATATGTTCCCATTGAAAAACATGGTAGACCTTTAAAAACCCTTGAAAACGCTGTCAATGTCGAAAATAAAAGTCATCATTAACCCTCTCCCCCCACTCAAGAACTTCCATCTGGATGTTTTCATCTAAAATCTCACCGTCTTCACGCTATACGGCTGTCTCAAGTTGAGTGGATTACCCGGTATAATAAATGTAGATTGCTTGATCGATAATATCTAAAATAATAATCACTTTTTTTTCTCAAGTATAACCAGCCTAACTCGTTCATTTATTCAGTATGCAGATACTCCTACTTAGAACAATTATTTCAAAGGACCTTTCTACATGAATTTCAAAAATTAAGTACAGCTTCTATAGGGAGATACAGGGCGTTGAGGTTTCGAGATGAAAATTCTTAGAATGAACTAATAACAAATCGTCATCTCAAGTTGAATAATATGTCGTTGGATGCATTGAAATACATTGAACGATGTTTGATATAATTAAACTTTCACCCAGGAATGTTTAAGGATTTATTCGTATATTAAATACCAGGAAAATTTATGATTTGTTATGTTGGTCCAATATCTAGTGGATGACGCATTCTGTTGAGCGTAATGACATGAAAATACAAGTCGCCAAGAAAAATGTTATATAGCAAAATCATATGATGAATGTCTATTTATATGATCTTTGATTTAACTTTGCTACGATTTTCAAGGTCATTCTGAGTACAACTTCAATTTTTATGAAGTTCAACAGAATAGAAATACAATAATAATAATATGATGTACTTTCATTCAAAACACTTTCTTGACCTTGAAGATATTTGAGCTCAAACACAAGGTCATCTTCATATAAACAGACTACATGAACAGAACTACAAAATCCTGTAGTGTTTCCAGTATGAAATAGGAAAAAAACGGATGATTTCAGCAGATCTACTATCAAATATAGCAACCAATATTCTAACAGTTTTCCGATGTATATTTTTTCCTAGGAACGTTCAATCCTGTATCTTTCATAGACGCAACAGTAAACCAACAATCCCACTGTTAACGATGTAGAATGTTCCTTTGAAATACCCTAATTCAGCTCATTGTATAACCTGCAGCATTTTTGAAACTAGGAATGCCCGAAGAAATTCATCTCAAAGGACGTTCTGACGTCTCACTTGCGAGTCCACACTGGCGAAAAACCCTACGTGTGCATGTACTGCGCCAAAAGATTCGCACACGGCGCCCCCTACCGGTATCACATCAAAACTCACACTGGAGAGAAGAGCTTCAAGTGTCCTATTTGCGAGAAAGGCTTCATATCTAAGGCTAATATGAGAATACACTTGAAGAGTTGTATGTTCCCCGTCAAATGAAAAAGTATTCATCCTCGAAACGTATGTCCTGTATCTCCCTTGAAAGTTTGAAGTGCGTTTGAAGGAATGTGGCACAGTCAGGGAATTCATATGTTCAGTTATGCTTATTATACACTTAAGGTATTTGACGTTCAGTCTGACAAGTTTCGTCATGGCTGAACGGTAAGGCGCCTGCCTAGAATGCAGGAGGTTGTGGGTTCGATCCTCACTGACAACTATTTTTTTTCTAGTTCTTCTAATTATTATTAAAAATCACACCTATTTTGGTGTCACTACCAACAAAATGTGTTTAACTGACAGAGAAAAACTAGCATCCAATGAATAGATACTGTGTCCCATTTTTTCAAATTATCCCACAACCTTTTTATGGATTCAGGGTGAAATTTCATGGCTTTATAAAGGCGATTATTGAACATTTATTGAAACACTGTTGCCATCTCTCCAAATTACTTGCTCTCGTTTGAATGAAGATTTAATGTGTAATTTAGTACCGCTTTATAAACTTTTTGTTTTTGTTTTTGATTAAGAAATTTACTGATGGTCAGAAAACAGTGTCAAAATTTCGTCAACATTTTCCTAACGCTAATTATTTAAGCTAGGAATAGTGATAGGAACTTTAAAGAGAGACATCACATAACCAGTTTAAAGTACAATATTTTTAATTTCTTCTCCCCACCCCCTAGAGGGCGACACTTGGAGATGAGTTGATGTTGCTATAACACCCTTGACTGGGTTACGTATATACTATCCGATTGCTGTCTACAGCTGGACCGCCAGGCTTTACTGACGAGTCTAGGATAAAGACGAAACATGCAGGTCTGATGCATGTTTGAGAGCATACCCGCAATGATCTATTTTTGATTAGCAATCGCCCTTATTACATGAAATCACCATTTATACTGAGCATACATGCAGATAATTTCATCAGTAATTTTAGTCGAATTACGTTGACTATTCAAATCGTATACATTCCAAGCAAAAAATACAGAAAATGTTATACAGGCGTTCCAAAAAAATAGTCTCAAGTAGAAATGCAGTGATTGTGATATTATGTATTTACCGTCATCCTTACCAAATTTTTCATGTAGTTTATGAAGTTTTTTGGTTATACTGACGCTAAAACTGGATATAAATGCATAATTTGACTAAAAATAGACCCAAAGAATACTCGTGGTTCGTCACCATAGCACCTTAACACTGTAATTCTACTCGATACTATTTTTGATATCCTATATCTGTATCGTAGAGGAGGAAAGTCGTAAGATCATTTTAAAACAGTGTGAGATAACTGCGGAAAAGTGCAAATCAACAAAAATTATTTTTGGGGGTGGATGGATATCATGGGACTCATCCCAACGCTAAGCGTCGTCACTGACAGCGCCGATGAAGGGAGGCGCTGTTCAATGGGGTCGCTGAACAGGGAGAGGGGAAATTATGCGTGGTGACCTTGAGAGGGTATAAGGGTGTCAGAAGGAGCATGTCAATCAGTTCACCTGTAAATTATTGAAGAAGAAGAATGTTTCTATTGTAAAGGGCCTATCGCACTCGAAAAGCGCTACGAGAATACGAATGTCTATTCACATTGACATTAAAACATTATAAATTGTAATGACAAACTACCCGGCAGCCCATTCCACAACGCCGAGGTTCTCCAGAAGAACGACATTTGGAACAGGCTGGTTCAAGGCTCGACCTGGTAAGACAATGGCGATGCGAAATAGTGAATGAATTACTTGGAGCGAGTATGAATTCTGTTGGAAAATATGATAACCTAAAAAAAAATCTGGAATAAAGGAATTATATTTTCCTTTAAAGTATATTTCTTTAGAATGAGTATTGAATTCGTTAATATAGTTTTCTTGGTTCAAATTGATAATAATTTTCTTATCAAGTAAATTGTCTTGGTATCCATCCATCACCACAAATAAGGCACGATTCCTCAGAGAACTATCCAACCATGGGCATAGACCATGAAGCTGCTGTGCTCCACATATGGGTGAGGTAGGCCAGAACATCTCCCGTGGAGCTGTACGGAGATACATATCAATTTTAAAAAATGAGCTCACGACTTTTCACGATACAGATATATGCAATCATATGATCGATGCATCCAAATTATCCTAATGAAATATGTCGAAACCCAGCAATGCCCGAAACGATTCACCTCGAAGGACATGTTGGCGGAACACTTCAGGGTTCACACCGGGGAGAAACCGTACGTGTGCATGTACTGCGCGAAAAGGTTCGCCCACGGTTCTACGTTTCGCTACCACATAAAAACCCATACGGGCGAGAAGCCCTTCAGATGCCCCATTTGCGACAAGGGCTTCATCAATAAAGCCAGTAGACGGATACACTTGAAGAGTTGTACCATAGATAAATTGTAAAGAAGGTGAATTATTAGGGAGCTACAAGTTTTGTTTATCTTTATCAATGATCTTGGATAGTTTGACAGCTAGCAAATAATTTCTAGATCACTTGATATGTGTTTTTTGATCGTTGGTACTATACTGGGTGGTCTATTTAACTTGAGATAGCCGTATAGCGCGAAAACTGTGAGTTTTTTTATGCAAAAGTTTAGATGAAAGTTCTTGGGTGCAATAGGGAGTTAATTATGACTTTTGTTTTTTCAAGGTCAAACATGTTTTTTTAATGAGAACATATGTTTTTTATTGCAGAATGTTACTCTACGGGAAAAACCAAATACCTTTTGTTAATAAAAATTTTAAATCCCATTGCAACTTAAGTAGATGAAAAATAGAATAAATTCTTTTTATAAATTTTCCAATAATTATATGGTTTATCAGGAGAAGGAGGGCAAAATAGGCAACTGCCTAGGGGCCCAGCGTCGTCTAGGGGCCTGTGCACGCACCAAGAAAAAAGAACGTTCCATCGAAGGAAATTTCTTGACCACTGAGGAAATGCGATTCAGTCGATAATATTCAAAAGATATGATAACAGCGTTGCCTATCGTTGCAGTATTGAAA